>CAKJTW010000015.1:10115000-12538125 GCA_917880005.1 Nanger dama | reverse complement strand
AGTGTTTCGTCCACCTGTCAGACTTCAACCTTTGCCTTTCCAATCTTCAGCATTGCCTGTTGGGTGTGTTGGCCCTATGCTTTGCCTCTTGCCCAACTTCTTTGATTGGCCCAGGAGTTGGGTCATTTCCTCTATGCCCGTCCAGCTGTATGGTATGTCTAATAACGTCATGTACCCAGAAAACAGAAAATTGGATTAAAGATTTACTGAGCATGGCCACGCCCGTCAGAACAAGACCCAGTTTCCCCCATAGTCAGTCTCTCCCATCCGGAAGATTTCATAAGACTCTTATCCTTCTCCATCAGAGGGCAGAGAGACTGAAAACCATAATCACAGAAAACTAACCAATCTGATCACATGGACTACAGCCTTGTCTAACTCAATGAAATTATAAGCCATGTCGTGTAGGGCCACCCAAGACAGACAGGTCATGGTGGAGAGTTCTGACAAAACGTGGTCCACTGGAGAAGGGAATGGCAAACCACTTCAGTCTTCTTGCCTTGAGAACCCCATGAACAGTATGAAAAGGCAAAAATATAGGACACTGAAAGATGAACTTCCCCCTTCGGTAGGTGCCCAATATGCTACAGGAGATCAGTGGAGAAATAACTCCAGAAAGAATGAAGACACAGAGCCAAAGCAAAAACAACACCCAGTTGTGGATGTGACTGGTGATGGAAGTAAACTCCAATGCTGTAAAGAGCAATATTACATAGGAACCTGGCATGCTAGGTCCATGAATCAGGGCAAATTGGAAATGGTCAAGGAGGAGATAACAGGAGTGAACATTGATATTTTAGGAATCAGCTAACTAAAATGGACTAGAATGGGTGAATTTAACTCAGATGACCATTATATCTACTCCTGTGGGCAGGAATCCTGTAAAAGAAATGGAGTTGCCCTTATAGTCAACAAAAGAGTCTGAAATGCAGTACTTGGAAGCAATCTCAAAATTACAGAATGATCTCTGTTCATTTCCAAGGCAAACCATTCAATATCACAGTAATTCAAGTCTATGCCCTAATCAGTAATGCCAAAGAAGCTGAAGTTGAGTGTTCTATGAACACTGACAAGACCTTCTAGAACTAACACCCCCAAAAGACGTGCTTTTCATTACAGGGGACTGGAATGCAAAAGTAGGGAAGTCAAGAAACACCTGGAGTAACAGGCAAATTTGGCCTTGGGTATGGAATGAAGCAGGGCAAAGGCTAACAGAGTTTTGCCAAGAAAATGCACTGGTCATAGCAAACACCCTTTTCCAACAACACAAGAGAAGTCTCTACACATGGACATCACCAGATAGTCAATACTGAAATCAGATTGATTATATTCTTTGCAGCCAAAGATGGAGAAGCTCTATACAGTCAGCCAAAACAAGACCAGGGGCTGACTGTAGCTCAGATCACACCTTATTGCCAAATTCAGACTTAAATTGAAGAAAGGAAAACGACTAGACCATTCAGGTATGAACAAAATCAAATCCTTTGTGATTATACAGTAGAAGTGAGAAATAGATTCAAGGGATTAGATCTGATAGAGTGTCTGAGGAACTATGGACAGAGGTCATGACATTGTACAGGAGACAGGGATCAAGACCATCCCCAAGAAAAAGATATGCAAAAGGCCAAATGGTTGTCTGGGGAGGCTTTACAAATAGCTGTGAAGACAACAGAAGTGAAAGGCAAAGGAGAAAAGGAAAGATATACCCTTTTGAATGCAGAGTTCCAAAGAAGAGCAAAGAGAGACAAGAAAGCTTTCCTCAGTGATCAGTGCAAAGAAATAGAGGAAAACAATAGAATGGGAAAGACTAGAGATCTCTTCAAGAAAATCAGAGAGACCAAGGAAGCATTTCATGCAAAGATGGGCTCAATAAAGGACAGAAATGGTATATACCTAACTATACCTAACAGAAATAGAAGATGTAAGAAGATGTGGCAAGGATATACAGAATAACTATAAAGGAAAGATCTTCATGACCCAGATAATCACGACGGTATGATCACTCACCTAGAGCCAGACATCCCGGAATGCGAAGTCAAGTGGGCCATATGAACCATCACTGAACAAAGCTAGTGGAGGTGATGGAATTCCAGTTGAGTTAGTTCAAATTCTAAAAGCTGATGCTGTGAAAGTGCTGCACTCAATATGCCAGCAAATTTGGAAAACTCAGCAGTGGCCACAGGACTGGAAAAGGTCAGTTTTCATTCTAATCCCAAAGAAAGACAATGTCAAAGAATGCTCACACTACCACACAATTGCATTCATCTCACACGCTAGCAAATAATGCTCAAAATTCTCCAAGCCAGGCTTCAACATATGTGAACCACGAACTTCCAGATGTTCAAGCTCGTTTTAGAAAAGGCAGAGGAACCAGAGATCAAATTACCAACACCCATTGGATCATTGAAAAAGCAAAGGAGTTCCAGAGGAACATCTAATTCTGCTTTATTGACTATGCCAAAGCCTTTGTGTGGATCACAACAAACTGTGGAAAATTCTGAAAGAGACGGGAATATCAGACCACCTGATCTGCCTCCTGAGAAATCTTATGCAGGTCAGGAAGTGACAGTTAGAACTGGACATGGAACAGCAGACTGGTTCCAAATTGGGAAAGGAGTACGTCAAGGCTGTATATTGTCAGCCTACTTATTTAACTTATATGCACAGTAAATCATGAGAAATGCTGAGATGGATGAAGCACAAGCTGGAATCAAGATTGCCAGGAGAAATATTAATAACCTCAGATATGCAGATGATACCACCCTTATGGCAGAAAGCAAAGAAGAACTAAAGAGCCTTTTGATGAAAGTGAAAGAGGAGAGTGAAAAAGTTGGCTTAAAACTCAACATTGACACAACTAAGATCATGGCATCTGGTCTCATTACTTCATGGCAAATAGATGTGGAAACAGTGGAAACAGTGACAGACTTTTTGGGAGGACTCCAAAATCACTGCAGATGGTGACTGAAGCCATGAAATTAGAAGATGCTTGCTCCTTGGAAGAAAAGCTATGACCAACCTAGACAGCATATTAAAAAGCAGAGACATTACTTTGCCAACAAGGTCCATCTAAAGAAAGTTGAGTGCCAAAGAATTGATGCTTTTGAGATGTGGTGTTGGAGAAGATTTGAGAGTCCTTTGGACAGCAAGGAGATCCAACTAGTCCATCCTAAAGGAAATCAGTCCTAAATATTCATTGGAGGGACTGATGCTGAAGCTGAAACTCCAGTCCTTTGGCCACCTGATGGGAAGAACTGACTCACTGGAAAAGACTCTGATGCTGGGAAAGATTGAAGGTGGGAGGAGAAAGGGAAGACAGAGGATGAGATAGTTGGATGGCATCACTGACTCGGTGGACATGAGTAAGCTCCAGTAGTTGGTGATGGACAGGGAAGCCTGGTGTGCTGCAGTCCATGAGGTCGCAAAGAGTCAGACACGACTGAGGACTGAACTAAATTGACTGACCCAGAAAAACAATGAGATTACTAATAATACCACAAAACAGGGACATGTTATCAAGAGCCATTATTTCACTTGCTGATTAAACCTATCTATAAGTAGGTACTGTCATCCCTATTACATTAATGAGGAAACTGAGACTCGGGAAAATACTTGCTCTGGACGATTAACTTTCTGTTGCTACATGACAAATGACCACAAACAGTGCCTTTCAACAACACACTAGCTGCCTTAAAGTTCCCGTGGGAGGGGTCTGGGCACAGCTGGGTGAGAGGCTGTGCCCAGGATCTACTACTCAGCGTGTCACAAAGCTGTGTCACAGTGTCAGATGGACCACATTCCTGTCTGGATTCTTGCCTGGGGAAGACTCCACCTCCAAGCTCAGTCTCTTTGTTGACAAAGTTCATTTCCTTGCAAATGTGAGGCAGGGCCTCAGCTTCTTCCTGGACATTAGCTGAACGCCACCCTCGCTCAAGGCTTCACTCAAGGCCACCACGTAGGCAGTTCACATGACTGTTCATTTTTCCAAGGCCTGAAAGGGAACCTAACACTATAAAACTCCAGTCTACTCGAATAGTCTTAAGTGAAAGTGAAGCTGCTCAGTCATGTCCAACTCTTTGCGACCCCATGGACTGTAGCCTATCAGGCTCCTCTGTCTATGGGATTCTCCAAGCAAGAATACTGGAGTTGGTTGCCATTTCCTTCTCCAGGGGATCTTCTCAACCCAGGAATCAAACCCGGGTCTCCCACATTGCAGGCAGATGCTTTAACCTCTGAGCCACCAGAGAAGCCCCTAAAGGTGACATCATATCACCTTTGCCATATAATGTGCCATAATTGACATCTCATCATGTTTAATGGATTAGAAGTAGGTCATAGATCATCCCTACCCTCCAGGGGAGAGGATATGCAGGTGTTACTGGAGGATGTGCCACAGAGCTGCTAAGTGGCAAATGGGGGCTAGAGCCCTGCCACACTGCCTCTCTGTGGCCCAGGCACCTCCTTTTTCCAGCTGCCATTGTTGCCACATGGAATTGTTCTGAGTCTCAAGTTATGAAGATTGGAAATACTTTTGACCTTATCCTCAGGGCCTGGCTCACAGTTTTTATGATCAAGTCCTTTCAGTTTTCTCTACTTTCTTCAGTGTAAGCCTGAATTTTCAATAAGGAGCTCATGATTTGAGCCACAGTCAGCTCCAGGTTTTGTTTTTTCTGATTGTATAGAGTTTCTCCATCTTCAGCTGCAAAGAATATAGTCAATCTGATTTCAGTAAAGACACTTTGGTGATGGCCATGTGTAGACTGTTCTCTTGTGTTGTTGGAAGAGGGTATTTGCTATGACCAGTGCCAGGCTGGGTGAATCACAAACTGCAGTCAAGATTGCCAGGAGAAATATCAACAACCTCAGATATGCAGATGATACCAATGTAATGGCAGAAAATGAAGAGGAACTAAAGAGCCTCTTGATGATGGTGAAAGAGGAGAGTGAAAAATTCATAAAGATCATGGCATCTGGTCCCATCACTTCATGGCAAATAGATGGGGAAAAAGTGGAAGCAGTGACAGATTTTATTTTGGGGGTTCCAGAGTCACTGCAGATGGTAACTGCAGCCATGAAATTAAAAGACCCTTGCTCCTTGGAAGGAAAGCTATGACAAACCTAGACAATGTATTAAAAGGCAGAGACATCATTTTGCCGACACAAGTCTGTATAGTCAAAGCTATGGTTTTTCCAGTAGTCATGTATGGATGTGAGAGTTGGACTATAAAGAAGGCTGAGTACTGAAAAACCGATGCTTTCCAACTGTGGTCCTGGAGAAGACTCTTGAGAGTCTCTGGACTGCAAGGAGATCCAACCAGTTAACCTAAAGGAAATCAATCCTGAATATTCATTGGAAGAACTGATGCTGATGCTGAAGCTCCATTACTTCGGCCACCTGAAAGAGTGAAGGCAAAAGCAGAAGAGGGTGGCAGAGGATGAGATGGTTATATAACATCAGTGACTCAATGGACATGTATTTGAGCAAACTCTGGGAGACAGTGGACAGAGGAGTCTGGCATGCTGCAGCCCATGGGGTCACAAAGAGCCAGACATGACTTAGCAACTGAATAAAAACGACAGCAGCAATCTTTCAGTTTTCTAGTACAAACCATCTTGAAGTGGGTTTAAAGCAGACCTGCTTGTTTTGAAATGCCATTTACACGATATTCAGTCTTGTTGGGCAATTCTAGATGGTTTTTATGATAGTAAGAAAAAACCCAGCAGAGCCGGTGGAGCAGACCTTGTATCAACTCAATACGGTGGAACATGGTACTGAATTCTGCTTCTCTTAAGGACAGCTTCTCTACATGCAAACAAAGATCTAAAAATATCCAAAGCAGAACAAAAAGATGTAATGCTGTTTTTCAATTTTAATCAATTCAGAAATACTATATCTGGATAGAACTTAAATTCCTTTCTCGGTGAAATGCAAAGGAGATAGATCAGATCTTCAGGGTCCATGAAGAAAACTGTCAACACATCAGACACTTGTCTGTCACAGTGTCACATCATCCTTTTATTTCTGAGGAAACAGGCCCTGTTATCAATCTCATAAAACAACTTTATCACAGAGGCAGCCGTGTGTCCATGGCTGTGCCTGATTTCTTGGCCCTCCTTTAATTCCAATTAACAATACAGTAGAGATTTGATATGGTGAGCAGATACACAGAATTTTGTCTACTGTTTTTAGTTTGTGATGAAACACAACTCTGAGGAAACATAAAGTATGTTCTCCTCCTGAGTCTGAGATAGATTCTAAATGCAGGCAAATGCATTTTTAAAAAACTCAAGAAAGCAATAGCAACATAAGCCAGATGTGTCAGAGAATTGAATTGCTTTAGTAGGCATACTGTTTTGTTTTTTTAAAATCAGAGTAAGTTAGGCTTCCCAAATACAATTTTTTTTAATATACCAGCACATTGTTGGGTGCTTCCATCAATCACAGCAGAATAATGTCACCATAAAGAAAGAGCTTGGAGAAAGCAAGGACTTCAGCTGAACTGAATTTAACAAAAGCTGTAGAAGCAGATACCAGCTGTGCATGCAAAGCTCTAGCCTCAAAAACACATGCATGCAAGAGAAGACAAGATATTTATATTTTGCCACCCAACTAAAAAAATACATATATTCCACTGACAAAATTGTATTGCTTTATTTATTTATTTTGAACAGGGAAAATATTTAAACAGGTTAAACTAAAGAAATAAATGACAAAAGTATCTACAGTATTTTATAAAACTAGAAACTGGATTCAGTTCCATAAAGAAGATTAGTGACTAATGGTGGTATTGAGGTTACCATTACCACGACCTCAGGTCACAATGGGAAAATGTAGCTTTTATTTTGGAAAGTGGTTCCTAATTCCTACAGGGTTCTTTGTTTTCTGAGCTCTGGAGGGCAGGGCTTGATTGCTTGAAGACAGTGAGATCAAGCGAATTCAGATGTAAAGAAACTTGCAATTGAGCAATGGGCTCTTGTGCCTGTGACAAGAAGGAAAGAGGGAGGGTGCAACCTTTAAAAGCCATTGAGGATATGACATAAACTGGTTAGAACTGATTAGGCCCAAGATGGCAGAAGAATCAGCTTCCAGGAGAACTTGAGCCTCATTATATGTTCACTGTAATACATTAGTTAAATGACATGTCCATAGGCACCATGATAGTTCCAAGCCTTATCATAAAAGAGCAGTTAGTTGGGCTGTGGCCCAATTCCTGGAAATTACCTCCCCTCTCCAAAGCAGTTGGAATTATCCTCCCAAACACATTAGCCTATAAGATAACCTTGACCATAAAAACAAATCACCTCATATTTTGAGATGGCCCACATTCTGTACAGTGTGTTTCTCCCAAGGCCTCTCGCCCACTGAGACAGACTGCATTCTGTCTATGGAGTGTGTATCCTTTTCAGTAAACTTGCTTTCCCACTTAGTTCTTGGGACAGAACTCCCTTGTCTGCCTGCTTGTATCCTTCACAAGTGTCCTATATTAATAAATTTACTTCTTGCTTATCATTTTGCCTCTTGCTGATTTCCTTCTGCACTGAGACATACAGGAACTGAGTTTTATTAAGTCCTGAGACCAGATGTCCATGCAATTTCAGCTGGGAGATTGTGGGTTTGAGTCTCCTTCTAAGCTAGAGATTGGGGTTCAAGTTCCATCTAAAGTGTAATTGGCTTTGAGACTCAATCTGATGTGTGCAGTTTCATGTCCACAGCATAGAAAGTCCAACTCTTGACAGCAGGTGTTTGCAGCAAAGTGGGGGGTTTGTTGCAGAAGGTTAAGCAAGAGAATGGAAGACAAGCCTCAGATCCACTCAGACTCAGTCTTTGAGTTTGCAGGTTTTTAAACAGTTAGAACAAAGTAGCTGGGGTTAATCATCATCTTGTGACATTTCTTAATCTTAGTTTTGAGAATGAGGATGTCTTAGTTCAGAGTTCTCTGGCCAGGTAGTCCGTGGCTCTAGGGTCTGTTAGCTTGTCTTGCCTTGGAGGAACAAGCTCTGAGTTTGAATTAAAATTTGATAATTCCAATAGCATTTTTACTCATTAGATTCTAATTAGTGTTCAGTCAGCACAGGATTGAGATTAGAGAGGTCAAGAAAAGGAATGAAGTTTTAGATAGAGAGATTAATCATAAACTCAATAAGGGAATTTGGTCTCAGACCCACTGCAGCTGGGTACCAGGTGAACTGGAGGTAAAACCATCATCTATTTTCATCCCACCCCTTCCCTAGCCCAACACCAGGGAAAAGAAAGAAAGGAGGTAAAGTTGCTAATTACTTAATCCCTGAAGATACCTTCTTATCTAGTAGAAAGCTAAACTGAAGCAGTGAAATAACAGAAACATCTGGGAACTTGCCTGGTGATCCAGTGGCTAAGACTCTGCACTTCCAATGCAGGGGGTCCAGGTTCAATCCCTCATCGGGAAATTAGATTCTGCGTGCAACTAAGAGTTCGCATGCTGCAGTTAAAGATCCCACCTGCCACAACTGAGAGCTGGCACAACAAAATAAATAAATACAAATAAATATTTTTAAAAAATAGTACATAATGAACATATAAGTGCGGAGGAAGGAGGTCAAGCTGCTTCTTGGCTTTCCCCTCCAGCTGCAAGACGGCACTTGCTACCCTGGGCATGGGGGAAGGGACACACAGAAATGGTAACAGAGAGGAGTCTCACGTGACCAAGAGGAGCTGAAACACAGAGCAGAATTGGAAATGGAGTATTCTTTCTCAAATGGAGGGAGTAAGGATGAGACTCAAAGAGGATGAGGGAAAAAGGAGGAGAGGAAGGGGGAGCAATGTACAGATTCTGGTGACATGCTCTGATTTTTCTTTAGTAGACCATTGTTTATAGGAAGCAAAAGGAAAACAATCCCTTGCAATTTCATTCCAATTCAAAAATTTGGGTTTATAAAAAACTTGGACATGGGCCAGCCTGGAGCCAGAATGAGCTGACAGGATTGCAGTTAAGGTATGTCATCAGAGCAAATAGTAAGAGCTACACAATGGCTCAACTCAAACAGCTTTAAAAAGTGAAAAGGATTTCACTCCCATTTAAACTGTGTTACTTGTCAGTTTCTCTTTCCATGACGTTTATTTTCTTAGTCCTTGTTAGAGCACTGCCTATTTTTCAACATTTTTTAAAAATTCTAATTTTAGACCTCAGCTCTTTTCCTGCCTAGTTTAATAGTGATGCTGGCTCATTTTTCATGGAAAAAAATTGTTTCCATATAGGTGGTGCTAGTGGTAAAGAACCGCCCCCGCCCCCTCAACCAGTGCAGGAGACATAAGAGATGCCAGTTCTATCCCTGGCTCGGGTAGATCCCCTGGAGGAGGGCATGGCAATCCACTCCAGTATTCTAGCGCTAAAGAATTGTTGCTTTTGTACTGTAGTGTTGGAGAAGACTCTTGAGAGTCCCTTAGACTGCAAGGAGATCAAACCAGTCAATCCTGAAGAAGTCAGCCCTGAATATTCACTGGAAGGACTGATGCTGAAGCTGAAGCTCCAGTACTTTGGCCACATGATGTGAAGAGCCAACTCATTGGAAAAGACCTTGATTCTGGGAAAGATGGAAGGAAGGAGGAGAAGCAGGCAACAGAGGATGAGATGGTTGGATGGCATCACTTACATCAACGGACATGAGTTTGAGCAAACTCTGGGAGATGGTGAAGGACAGGGAAGCTTCACATGCTGCAGTCCACAGAATCACAGAGTCAGACACAACTGAGAATCTGGACAAATTCTTGCCTGGAGAATCCCATGGACAAACAAGCCTGGCAGGCTACAGTTCATATGGTCACACAGAGTTGGACACGACTGAAGTGACCTGACTTAGCATACAGGCACTAAGTTGTTAGACCAAGCCCCAGGAACACTGATCATTACAGGAAAGAGAAGTCTAGCATGCAGCTGTGGCCTTCATGCCTTTAAAGTTTTCCATATTTTCACATACAGGAACTGAAAAGCACAGGTGACAATAGATGAGCTATCAGAGGGAAAGAATAGGGTGATGAAAAAGCAGACTTCAGACCCAGACTGCCTGGGTTTAACTCCCAGTTTCACCAATTATTCCTTACTTGCCATTGGAAGCTATGAAATTACAGTGTCTCAGTTTCCTCATCAGAAAAGTAGGCATGATGTTATTAGATATCTCCTAGGGTTATTGTGAGGATTAAATGAATTAATGTTTCCAGAATCCAGCTATTTACCATCTCCATTACTATCAACATTGCCTGAGTTCACCATCATCTTATCAGGAAAGAAAAATTTTCCTTTACCCTTCTAGGTTCTTCTAGCTGCTCTATGAATTAAACTGGCACATATATTATAATACATATCTATAGTAACAGGAAAAAATTAAATAAAAGTTGAATTACATGTATACAAGTGAAAGACCCAGAAAAACTTTGTAGTATGCCAAAACAGCCAAAGCGCTCACTTTAAATAGCGTCCTCAGCTAAAGACAGAAGAGAATGTTGAGAGTGGCATAGTCATTTAGGAGAGGTGACCATGAAAAGCACAGTAAACAAGAGTAAAATTGTTATTCAGATTTAAGTCACTGCCTTCTCTATTAAGAGTTTCTAGAGATTTATCATCCTCCTTTTCCTGATACAGCAAGAGAGACTCTTACAAATGGAGGTTTCCCTTACAAATGTGAGTGTTTCTCACAAAAGGGTAACTCCTATTTGGTTTCTAGAGTTTCCTCCATGTCTGTTGCTTCTTAGACAATAACCGGCTTAAAATAATAATGATAACCAGTTTACAATATGTCATTCCAAACAGATATATTTTGGGGTTGGCAAATTCTGCTCCCCTACAATCTCTTTATGGATTACAGCCTCCCAACCAGACTCTCTCTCTCAGCTTTTGCCCTGCCAGGCCATGGTTTATTTCCCAGTACGGCATCTGTTCTGAAATGGGGTTTCCCTCTTGATGGGTGTTGAGTCAAAAGAAATACCCAAGCCAAAGAAAGGGAGAAGGAATGGTTTATTTCTTGCAGCAAGTAAGGAGAACACCTGGGATTTTTCCCAAAGCAGTGTCTCCCTGAACAGCAAACTTGGGGAAGTTTTAGGCTAGGACAATATGCATATTTGTGAAGGGGCTTGAGCAGAGGAGAATTCAGCATAGACTTTGGACAAAGATGTACAGAAACCAAGTGTTAGTTCGTTGAAGTCAGAATCAGAAAAAGAGAAAGGGAATCAGGCACAGCTTTCTTGACATAAGAGAAGCCATTTTTGGCCTAAACCATTTTGGAATCTAAGCCTGGCCACAATGCTAGCCCTTGAATAATTCTCAGTAATTAACAGTCTTAAGCTGCAGTTCATGGGGTTGAGAAGAGTTGGACATAACTGAGAGACTTCCCTTTCACTTTTCACTTTCATGCATTGGAGAAGGAAATGGCAACCCACCCCAGTGTTCTTACCTGGAGAATCCCAGGGACAGGGGAGCCTGGTGGGCTGCCATCTATGGGGTCACACAGAGTTGGACACGACTGAAGCGACTTAGCAGTAGCAGTAAGGGAACAAAAGAACAAAGAAACAGGAAAGACAAGTAACAATAGCAAAGATACGAATCAGCTGTAAAGACTCTTAGTTCTGTTTTAATGGTAAAGACTAGTCTGAAGCACTTTCCTGAGCCATTTTGCAGAATTTAAACCCTCCTCCAGCAGCTCCACCACCAGATATACTGGAACCTAAGGGATGCTGCTCCTGACATTTTCTGAGCCTTGTGACTTCAATCAACTAAAGCTTGGACTCTTTTGACTTTTGTCCCAATTCTATGCTGAATTCTCTCCAGCTCAAGCCCCTTCATGAATATGTATATACCACCAAAGCCTCTTCATGAATATGTATATACCTTTAGCTTAAAACTTCCCCAATTTTGCTGCTTTGAGAAAGATCCCTCGAGTTTTCCTAAATTGCTGCAAATAATAAATCCTTCCTTTTCCTGCTCTTTGGCTTGGTTGTGTCTTTTGACTTGACACACACCCAGGCAAACTCGGTTTGAGAGTAGCAAATATTCTTCCTCCAGATACCTGCACTGTTCATCACTCCTCTTTTTTAAAAACAATTTTATTGAGATATAATTTACATATGTATTTGGAGAATGTCACCTACCATGTCAGTAAACAAAGGATGTTACAGCTATCATGCCATCATCTACTGCACCCAAACCCAAATGTGCACCCTAAGGAGATTCAGGATGTCAAAGAGTAGGATACTGTTTACGTGCATATCAAAGGAATGATTTCAATGGACCTAGACTCTCTCATCTTCCCACATGTAGAAAAGTGCTAAATCTATTAACTTGAGCTGTCTGGTTTTCTTTAATTAACAGTAATGTCTTATTTCTGCTGTTGGATTTTCCTTTTTTTTTTTGCAAAAACTCCTATATATCATGGCTCCTCCTTTACCTCTTCAGAGCAGCCCCTCAGAGTTCTCTGAGAATCTGTCTTTTGGGCTTAAGTCCTCAGTATGTCTGCCAAATAAAACATAATTCTCAATCTTTAGGTTGTGCATTTTTTTCAGTTGACAGTTTTGGAGACTCTGAAGGGACGTAGAGCAGTCTTCTCTCCTTTGCATGTGAAGATCCAGAGTGTGGTACCAAAAGAGACCTCTTGTGTCCTTCTGTCTCTTCTGAGAGTCCAGACAAATTTCAGCAAGTCTTTCCTTGTTCTTGGATCTCCCATTACTGGCTGCTGATCCAAAGTTTTATATGGTGATGTTCAACTTCTCTCTGGAAGAATATATTAACATTGAAACTTAGTTTCAAGAAGAGGTAACTGAGCCTCAGTTGAAAGGATCCAGGGAGATTTTGCTCACTTTTGACACTGAGTAGGTTATCCTCAGTTAACTGGGAATTCAAGGAAATTTTGCCCTGAAAATGTCTAAGATGAGGATCTTTTATGGTATATGCAGTTAAGTTAGAGAACCCTAGCTTGGTTAAAACATCTTTTCAAATTTCTGACTTCTTAAAGAAACAAAAGCCCTTCCAGGTGGGAATTCTCATTTTCTCCCTGTGCCTTTGAGATATAAACGTTCTACCTGATTTTCATAGGTGTTGTGTGTGTGTGTTGACAACTTGATCTCTGCTATCTGGAGGATACATTTGGCAGTCAAATGATTCTGAGCAGGCTTTTGTCTTACTTGCCAACTCTCAAGGATAGATGATGGATCCTTTAAATTAGAGAACAATTACATATATATAATTATTATAATTGATAACCTAAGAACTCCTTTAGTTTAATACCATAGAGAACAGTATGGAGGTTACTTTAAAAACTAAAAATAGAGATACTGTCTGATCCAGCAATCCCACTCCTGCACATATAACTGAAGGAAAACACGATATGGAAGGATGAACGTACCCCAGTGTTCACCGCAGCATTGCTTACCGTGGCCAAGACATGGAAACAACCTAAATATCTGTTGACAGAGGAATGGATAAAGATGTGGTGCATAGACACAACGGAATACTCTTCAGCCATGAAAAGAGAAATGAAATAATATTATTTACAGTAACGTGGATGGACCCAGAGATTGTCATACTGAATGAAGTTAAGTCACACAGAGAAAGAGAAATATCATATGACATTCCTTATACCTGGAATATAAAAGACATGATGCAAAGGAACTTACAAAGCAGAAAGAGAAGCACAGATGTAGAGAACGAACTTACAGTTGCCAGGGGGAGGAGGCAGTTAGGGAGTTTGGAATGGATATGTACACACAGCTATATTTAAAATGAATAAACAGCAAGAACCTACCGTATAGCACTTGGAACTCTCCTCAATGTTATGTGGCAGCCTACATGGGAGAGGAGTTTGAGGGAGAAAGGTTACGTGTGTATGTATGGCTGAGTCCCTTTACTGATCACTTGAAACTATCATAACATTGTTAATCAGCTATACCCCAATACAAAATTAAAAGTTAAAAAATAAAGCAATCAAATTATATTTAAAAGGCTGAAATACCTGAACAACAATTACTTGAAGCAACAGGCCAATTATTCAAGTTAAAATATTGACAAAAGGGTCTGAGTTCCTTGGCTCAACCCTTCAATGGGGCCCCTAGAACCTTTGATACAACATAGATTCAATGATTGGGTGATAAAAAGTAAGGAAAGCTTCCAGGACTCCTTATAAGACCAAGACTTGTTGATTGGTTCTTAAGGGAAACTAGAGGTAAAGCTATAAACGTTGATAGAATTGAGGTGAAAGTTTATAAAAATTTAAATAAGCTTTATACAAGATGGTTACAACTCTTTTGCTTAGTTATATTATAGGATAGACATATTTCACTGGGGAATGCTTCATTTGCTTAGTGTTATAAAACAGGTCATTTGAATCTACCCCTCAGGAAATATTAACTGAACATGCTAAAGAAATCCAATAGAGTTACCCAAACCTGTGAAGTAAAACTGAGAGCTAACGTTCAAGGGCTAATACAAAAATTAATAGAGATTTTTACTCCGTGTCTAACCTATGCACTTAGAAAGAGGGCCTTTGTTGAATGTCTTATACAAGCCTTTCAAAGCATGATATATTAAACCCTAAAATTCTAGAACATGGAACTTTTAATTTTCTGTTTAGTTAGAAATATTCTCACCAATATAAAAACAAATTAAAGAAAGTAGAATTGAGCCAATCAATCTTTTAATATCATTTAGGTATCAGACCAATCCTTTGGGAAGTTAAAGGCAACTATCTTTGTCTTGCAAATCTCAACAAATTAGAAATGTAAATATAGCCCACTTTAATCTGTCAGAGCCTAATTAGGTGGATCAAATAAAACCTGAAATTCAGGGAGAAAAAATGGGGGAGGGTGGAAGAGGGAGGGGAGGGCAGATCTTTTAAACTCAAACCACTGGAAAGGCTCCCTCACCTAAACAAGGCTATCTCTTTCATTACCTACTGGGGCCAGATTAATTTAGCAAAATTAATGATGGCTAAAAGTCTTGAGGCAGTTGATCATATAATTCTTAACATGTCATTGTTAACATCTTCCGCATTGGCAGGTGGGTTCTTTACTCCTAGTGCCACTGGAAAGCCCCCTAATTGTAATAGTGCAACCCTAAATATGGGAAAAAGCAACAAGGGAGAAGAACATTTCCCAGATCATAATAAAATAGTAAGACAGGTGACCCAGAGAATTTTAGATTTCAAAAGGTCTGATTCAAAGAATTAGCACTTCGAGCAGCCTATTAACAGAATCTCTACCTGATCTAGGAACGAACTTTCTTAGCAGAATGGGGCAAAATGCCCAAATGCCCATAAGTTGCCTCCCAAATATTGGTCAAATGTATGACCAAGAGGAGGCACTGTGAACTAGGAGTGTCACCTGCCATATCAGTAACAATAGGTGTTGTGGCCATCCAGTTATCAGCCACCATAACTGTATCTCGTGATCTACTTTGAAGGAATTCAGGATTTGGAAAAGTGGGTTACGGGCCCTGGAAAGTGCTAAATTCATTAACTTGAGATAGCTGATTTTTTTTTTTAATTAACAGTGACGTTTGAATGTTCCAAATAACTTTTTTTCTATTTCTTTGTTTGTTTTCTTTTGCAAACAACTCCTATATATCCTGGATCCTCCCTTATCTCTTCACAACAATACTTGAGAGCTATCTGAGAGGTTGTCTTCTGGACCTAAATCCTCAGTGTCTGCCAAATAAAACAGAATTCTCAGCTTTAATTTGGGTACTTTTTCACTTGACATGTGCCATAAAATTTATCTGTTTTACACACTTCAGTGGCTTATAGCAGTGGTCCCCAACCTTTTAGGCTCCAGGGACTGGTTTCATGGGTGACAATTTTTCCATGAGCAGGGGGAAGTGTTTTCTGGATGATTCAAATCCATTACATTTATTCAGCACTTTATTTCTGTTATTATTTTATCAACTCCACTTCAGATCATCAGACATTAGATCCTGGAGGCTGCGGGACCCCTGGCTTATAGTATATTTACAGAGTTGTGCAGCCATCACTCTGCTGGGACCCAGGGGCTCAAAATGTGCCTTAATGGTATGTGGATTATTTTAAGTAAAATACTTAAGAAATGGCCAAGAGGGATACTCTAACCCTTCTTTCTGTCTCTGTGAAAGCAGAAAATAAATCTCTCATGTGAAAAGTGCCCTCCTGTTATTGAACCAGGTCCATTTACTCAGTGCACAACAAGCCAAACACTGAGAGACCGAGGTTGCCGTTGAGAAAGTGTTTGTTCCTGAGGCAGGTGAGAGATGAGACAGGAGAACAAGTCTGCCTCCCTGAAGGCAAGGAGGTTGGGATCATTATAGGACAAACATGGGGGAAGGGTGAGGGAATCAGTGTTTTGTGTTGCTACATCTGTGTTACATGCTTCTGCACATTCAAAAGCGGAGGCCCTTAACATGATCTGAGGGTGAAGGTTCCTGGCCTTCTGACTTCAAAAGTCCACTGTTCAGACACCTATGCAGGTCCAGTTTGGGGACCGATAGTCCCAGCCAGTCTTACTTGGCTTGCACTGGACAAGAGCTGAATCCAAGTTCCTGTAAAACAAGTGGGCATGGTGAAGCTGGCAAGATAACCAATCAAAGAGAGGGAAAAAGGAAGGAAAAAAAATAACTATAGTAAGTTTTCATCAATAAGGCAGTTTACAAGCAGAGGGTTTTTCTTTTACACTATTTATTTGACTGCTTCGGGTCTTAGTTGCAGCACTTAAGATCTTCCTTGCATCATGTGGAATCCTTTGCTGAGGCCCATAGATTCTGTAATTGGGCCCTTGTGCTTGCTCCGCAGCATGTGGAATCTTAGTTCCCTGAGTAGGGATTGACCAGGGGTTGAACCAGTGTGCCCCTGCATTTCAAGGCAGATTCTTAATCACTGGATGCACACCCAAAATCTGTCATTGTCCAGTCAATTCTTCACAAATGTATTGTTTCTTTGTCTAAAACGTATAAAAGCTGCATGCTTTGGCCACTTCTGTGCTCCCTTTTCTATGAGACCTCCACGCACAGAGTAAAATTTGTTTCTTTTTCTCCTATTAGCCTGTCTTGTATAAATTTTATTGTTAAGAACTCATGAGGAGAGGGGGAAATTTCCCTTCCCTGCCAACTTTGATCCATTTTAAAATATATCATCAACTCAAAAGGAACACTGTACATTTTAGATATCATTCTTCTATTTCCTCAACCATCCCATCCCCATACAATGTTTAATCCACTTTCTGCATGTATATGTACGTGTGTGTGTGCCTATTCTGGACATTTTATGTAAATAAAGTCATACAAAAATATGACTTAGCGTGTTTTCAAGGTTCATTTATCTTGTAGTATGTATTAGTTCTTCATTCCTTTTCGTTGCTAAACAATATTTCATTATATGGATACACCACAATTTATTCATTAATCAGTTCATTTGACTGTTACGGCTAATGCTATTATGGACTTTGTGTATAAGTTTATGTATGCACAGACATTTTCAGTTGTCCAGGGACTATAACTAGGGAAGGAACTGTTGGGTCACATGGTAGTTCTATATTTAACCTTTTGAGGAAGTGCCCAGTTATTAGGTTGGTGAAAAAGTAATTGCAGTTTTGGACTGTGAATTCTAACTCATTATAGCTAGACTCAAACACATCTTTATTAGACAAAATAAGAGACATTATAATCAACAAATTTTGCCAATGAGAAATAATGTTTGTTCAATTCCATAGCATATAAATCCATGCTTCAGGATTTGACGAACTCTTGGAAAGAATTATTTGTCTCCTGCTGGTTGTGGAAGCATTTTCCCTGCAAAAAGTTGTTGAGATGCCTGAAGAAGTGGTAGTCAGTTGGTGAGAGGTCAGGTGAATATAGCAGACGAGGCAAAACTTTGTAGTCCAATTCCTTCAGCTTTCAAAGCATTGGCTGTATCACTTTGAGCCAGGTGTTGTCAAGCGGAAGAACTGGGCTCTCTCTGTTGACCAATTCTAGCTGTAGTCATTGAAATTTTCAGTGCATCCCATGGATTTGCTGAGCATACTTCTCAGATGTAATGGTTTAGCTGGGATTCAGAAAGTTGTAGAGGATCAGAAGGGCAGCAGACCACCAAGCAGTGAGCATGACCTTTCCTTGGTGCAAGTTTGGTTTTGGGAAGTGCTTTGGAGTTTCTTCTCGGTACACCTACTGAGCTGGTCATCACTAGTTGTCATATAAAATCCACTTTTCATTGCATGTCACAATCCAATCAAGAAATGGTTTGTTCAGCTTATGAGGCACCCACTTATAGAGATTTTTCACATTTCCAATTTGCTTCAAATACCAGCCTACCATAGGATGGTCAATGTTGAGTTCTTCACCAACTTCTTGTGTAGTCATAAGAGGATCAGCTCTGATGATCCTCCCAGTTTGTCACTGTCAGCTTCCAATGGCTGGCCACTCAACTCCTCATCTTCAAGGCTCTTGTCTCCTTTGCAAAATTTCTTAAACCACCACTGTGCTGTACATTTGTTAGCAGTTCCTGGGCCAAACGTGTTGTTGATATTGCAAGTTGTCTCTGCTGCTCTGCATTCCATTTTGAACTCAAGAAAGAAAATTGCTCAAATTTGCTTTTGTCTAACATCATTTCCCTAGTCTAAAATAAATATAAAACACACAGCAAGTAATGAGTCATTAGCAAAAAGTAAAGCAAGAAGTGCACATTAAAATGATGCATAAAATTAGCACATTTATTTAAGAATGTATTCCAGTATCAAACAGCAAAACTCAGTAATGCAAAACTGCAATTACTTTTGCACCAACCTAATATTACCCAGATTGTAGGCACCATTTTACGTTCCCGGCAGCAAAGTATGATGGTTCCAATTTCTTTATTTATTCTTTATTTCTTTATTCCAATTTCTTTATTTATTCATTATCTCCAGCATTTATTCTTGTCTGACTTTTTGATTCTGGTCATACTAGTGAGTGGGAAGTAGTCTCTTATTGTGGTTTTGAATTGCCTGTCTTTAGTGACCCATGATGTTAGATATCTTTTACACCTACGTGCTTGTTGGCCATTTGTGTTCCTCCTTGGGAGAAATGTCTATTCAACTTGTTCACCCATTTTTAATTGTGTGGTTTGTCTTTTTGTTATTGAATTGTAAGAGTTCTTTACATATCTTGGTTACAAGTCTCTTTTTAGGTATATATGATTTGCAAATATTTTATTCTTATCCATACATTATATTTATTGTTTATAGTGTCCCTTTGCTAAAATATGAACTCTACAAGACCAGACATCTTTTTCTGTCTTGTCTGATGATGTATCCCAAGTGCCTAGGCACATATACCCACTGTTCAACAAATATTTGTTGGATGAATATATTAATCTATTTCTCAAACAGTTACTGCTAAATAAGTTGTTTTTGTTGTTTTTCCTGCATGGAAGATACAGTTCAAAACATGGTGCTAAAATCATCCTTTCAGTCCAGTCCAATGACATTTGCCAAAGAGGCTTTTGAGGTGCTTAAGTGTGTACCCTTCATCTTTAGGAGTTTTTGTTTCATCATTTATAAAGTAAAAAAAATAATATCTTAATATTTTCTCCATAGATGTTATGAGTATGCAATGAAATAATGTATATAACATGTGATTCAAACTAGGTAGAAGTTTATTTCCCACATAATAGTTTGAACATTCAAGTCTTTCTGCTCCATGAGGAGAACTAGGCATTACATTTCTTTCATCTTGTTCTTCTTCCACCTCTTAGAATATTGTTCCCTATATCAGTTAACTATTGATGCATAAAAAGCTATCCCAGAACTTTATGGCTTGAAACAATTAATTTTTGTTCATGGTTCTTAGAATTGGCTAATTGGTTTGTGCTCAGATGGATGTTTCTTTTGTTGGTCTCACCTGGGATCACTCATGCAGAAATGGTCACCTGGTAGCCTGATTAGGACTGTGTAGTCCAAGATTGCCTACTCACTTGTCAACTAGGCATCTCTCTCCACATGGTGTCTTTATTGCCAAGGAGGTTAACCCCAGTATGTTTAAATGGTGGTCACAACATTCTAAGAAAAAAAAAAAAAAAAACTAAAAATTAGATGGCACCCTAAGAACTAGGCTTAGGAAGCTGATATTATCACTTGTACACTGTTGTATTTTCCAAAGAAGATTAAAAAGGAGAAAGAGACTTCACCTTTTGACAAGAGAAGCAGCAAAATCATATTACAAAAGGGCATCCATATACAGATGGGATACATTTGTGGCTATTGCAATCTTCCTCCTCTGTACAGTTAAAGCCATCTCGTGAGTGTAACATTTGCATTTCAGTTCACTCTAGATCTAATGAATCAGGGACCTGGAGTGGGGCCCTGCAACGTGTATTTTAACGAGCTGCACTGGTGATTCTGATTCAACCCAGAGTTTGAGAACCATGCTCTGTTAAATATGGCACTACTGGGCACAAATCTTTTCTTAAGGGCCAAGGCACCCATCCTCAAGCTGCAGGGAATCTTGGCTGCTGACATAGCTGTGTTCCTCATTGGGAATTCCCTCAACATCAGGGACCCACCTTGCCCAAAGTTACACTCCCTACCAGCATGTGGTCCATGACCAATAGCTGGCTGACATAGGGATACAAATATTCAACCTCTTGTCTCAAATTGGGACAACTCTAAAGAGCTTTCTCAACTCCAGAGTTCTCCATGGATCAGCTAAAGCCTCAGTGGTCACCACATTGCAAGTTAGCTTCTTTGTCTGCCCAATTTTACAGGTGTATCATGGAGATATTGCAGGTTTGATTCCAGGCCACTTGCAATAAAACATGTGTCACAATAAATCAGTCACATGAATTTTTTGGTTTCTGCTGGGAGCCACCACAGGAGGTCCCACCCATGACAAAGGTCATGCAGAGAAGATCTAATGGGCAAAGGCGGAGCAGAATTCAAGGGACTCCCTGGATCAGCTCAAGCACCTACCCCCAAACTAGAATCTGTCTGTCTTACTATTTTGTGCCTTTCACCAACTCTCCTGACATTAACAGAGGGCTATCCCCGACCACCTTTCTCCAGAGAAAATAAACTTAGGGCTCTAGCTAATAAGTCTCCTGGACATGAGAAGAATATTTCAAATCAAACCCCCTCTGTTAGCATTCTAGCTTGCTTGGCAGGTTTATCCAAACTCTTGGAGCTATGCATATGATTGTTCACAGCCTCCCAACTGTGAGAGGCATGGGAAGCCTAAAACATAGAGCCTTTCAAAGAGTTAAAAGTTATTAGAGTAGTGCTGATGTAGGATTTCATTGTTGAGCCAATGCTTGTTGCTAAGTTCCCATATCTCTTATCCACTGTGCACCTGGGAGTGCATTAGTTAACATAGTTGGAATTTAAGAAAAACAAGCAGTAACCTTGAAATTAACTACATCAGACCTTTGAGCTAATTGGTTCTTTCTTGTAACTCGCTGCACCTTTGCTCTGTGAGAAATGTAGCTCTGTTTAGCATTTTCTGAGGCTGACATAGATTAGAAATATAAAGAAAAAAAATTTCAAGGGAAAATAAATTTTCTGGTTGAGCAGCCTTAATTAAAGAGGGTCATAAAATGTTCACAGGCCTCCAAGGCCAGAAGATAATGTACACAACATCGTTTATGGGAAAGGTATGCAGAAAAAAATCCTGGTTTCGATAAGGGCAAAACTGCTGGAGTGTTTGGGCTGATTCTGCATGACCTTGCTTCCTTCATTTCCCTCTATGTACAAGTCAAGGTATAAAAGTCCTTTTTGAAAATAAAGTTATGGGCCTTGCTCACCAAAGAAGCTTGGTCTCCCCGTGTTTTTCTTTCTTTCTCTCTCTCTCTTTCTTTCTCTCTCTTACTCTTTTTCAGGCTGATCCCTTGGAGCATAGAGGCTCTCTGCGTTTACTTATCTGCCTGGGCTTCTAAGACCTGAACAGGAAGGTGCTCTGTGTCTTCACCCCACTGGGAGACTAGGAGGGTGCCTGCAGCCTCCATGAACAGAGCAAGTCCCTTGTCTTGGGGCTTTATTAGCTTTCTGGAATATCAGCTTCTATTCTTTCCTCTCTCATTCATTCATTCATTCATTCATTCGCTAACACCACTTCTCCTGAGGTTTCCCCTGGATCCTGCAGGGGCTGGACCCCTGGCAGGTTTCTCAGACCATTCCCTGTGGTCTATTTTTTAAAGTAATTTTTTATCTTTTTTTTTTTTTCTGGCTGTGCTGGGTCTTTGTTGTGGCATGATGGCTTAATTGCCCTGAGTCATGTGGGTTCTTAGTTTCCCAACCAGGTATCAAACCAGTGTCCCCTGCACTGGAAGGTGGATTCTTAACCACTGAACCACTAGTGAATCCTATACTGTAGCCTATTAAGTGTGAAATAGTTATGATGCTGAAGCTGAAACTCCAGTACTTTGGCCACCTCATGAGAAGAGTTTATTGACTGGAAAAGACTCTGATGCTGGGAGGGATTGGGGGCAGGAGAAGAAGGGGATGACCGAGGATGAGATGGCTGGATGGCATCACGGACTCGATGGACATGAATCTAAGTGAACTCTGAGAGATGGTGATGAACAGGGAAGCCTGACGTGTTGCGATTCATGGGGTCACAAAGAGTTGGACACGACTGAGCAACTGAACTGAACTGAACACTAACTAAAAATACTTTATTGCTAAAAAGTGCCAACCATTTTCTGAGCCTTTAGCAAGTCATAGTAGTAACATCAAAGATCACTGATCACGGAGCATCATAGCAAATATAATAATAATGAAAAAGTTTGAAATATTGGGAGAATAATCAAAATGTGACACAGAGACATGAAGTGAGTAAATGCTCATGGAAAAATGGTCCTCATCAACTTGCTTGATGCAAGGTTGCTATAGACCTTCAGTTTGTGAAAAGCACAATATCGTCAAAATGCAATAAAATGAGATCTGCCTGTACTTTCCTTACTCCCTTATAGGTGTAGCTCTTGAGAATACCTTGATGTGCCTTTCACGCACAGCTCTCCATCTGACAGCCAGTTTCCTGGGAATGAATCTAAGGCATGTTTGAAATAACATACACACAAAGATTTATAATAGCAAACGATTAACAACTTAAATGCTCACAGTAGAGGATTGGTGAAATAAATCATGTGGCTTCTGGAAGAGAATTACAACTGACATGGAAAGAGCTCTGAAAATAATATTAGTAGTGATAAAAGGTTATAAGTATATAGCATTTACTATGTACAAAAGGCTGTTCTAAAGTCTTTATGTGTAGGTGCTTTTCCTATGCTCAGCCCAAGAAGAGTAGAAAGGAAACTCAAGAAAGAATCTCCCAGGTAAAGAAAATTGCATTTGAAGTTCCAGGGGCAAGAGAGGATTTGGAGTATTTTTAAAATTCACATTACACACACAATATACAGGACAATAGAAGTACATAGTGTAAGTGGAAAAAAAAAACAAACAAACAGAGATAAGGCAAGAGAATTAAGATGGAACTGGGAGGAGCATGTAGCATGACTGAGCCCTGGGACCAGTTCAGTTCAGTTCAGTCACTCAGTCGTGTCCGACTCTGCAACCCCATGAATCGCAGTACGCCAGGCCTCCCTGTCCATCACCAACTCCCGAAGTTCACTCAAACTCACATCCATCAAGTCAGTGATGTCATCCAGCCATCTCATCCTCTGTCATCCCCTTCTCCTCCTGCCCCCAATCCCTCCCAACATCAGGGTCTTTTCCAATGAGTCAGCTCTTCGCATGAAGTGGCCGAAGTACTGGGGTTTTAGCTTTAGCATCATTTCTCCCAGAGAACACCAGGACTGATCTCCTTTAGAATGGACTGGTTGGATCTCCTTGCAGTCCAAGGGAGTCTCAAGAGTCTTCTCCAACACCACTTAGGAGGCTGTTATTCTGGTCCCAGCAAGAGGCAACAGTGTCTTGGGGTAAGACAGTGATAACAGACATGGGGAACACATTTATGAGATTACGTTAATCCAATGCAGTAATTTGAATCAGACATGGGAGGAGAGGCAGATTTGGGTTTTTTGTATGTAAGTAGTGGGCATGCTCTCAAGAATTGGGTTTGAATATATTAAGTTGGGGAAATTTTAGTCAAAATTCAAGTGAAGCTGTCAAATAAGCAGTTGGATATGTAAGTTTTGGATTGAGCCTGAACTGAGCATTGAGCTGACATTGTGTCTGTGTTATTTAAAGACAGAGATTAGATGATTTTAGTAAATTCATGTTTATGGTGAAATTTTCCCTTGTGATTACCCTGAGGACTGACAGACTCATCATTTTATTTATACGAGTTGAGTTGAGTTGTGTTCAGTCACTCAGTCATGCCCAACTCTTTGCTACCCCATGGACCGCAGCACGCCAGGCCTCCCTGTCCATCACCAACTCCCAGAGTTTACTCAAACTCGTGCCCATTGTGTCGGTGATGCCATCCAACCATCTCATCCTCTGTCATCCCCTCCTGTTTCTGCCTGCAATTTTTCCCAGCATCAGGGTCTTTTCCAAATAGTCACTTCTTCAAATCAGGTGGCCAAAGTATTGGAGGTTCAGCTTTAGCATCAGTCCTTCCAATGAATATTCAGTACTGATTTCCTTTAGGATGGACTGGTTGGATCTCCTTGCATTCCAAGGGACTCTCAAGAGTCTTCTCCAACACCACAGTTCAAAAGCATCAATTCTTCAGAGCTCAGCTTTCTTTATGGTCCAACTCTCACATCTATACATGACTACTGGAAAAACCATAGCTTTGACTAAACAGACCTTTGTTGGCAAACTAATGTCTCTGCTTTTTAATATGCTGCCTAGGTTGGTCATAACTTTTCTCCCAAGGAGCAAGTGTCTTTTCGTTTCATGGCTTCAGTCACCATCTGCAGTGATTTTGGAGCCTAAGAAAAGAAAGTCTGTCACTGTTTCCACTGTTTCCCCATCTACTTGCCATGAAATGATGAGACCAGATGCCATAATCTTAGTTTTCTGAATGTTGAGCTTTAAACCAACTTTTTCACTCATCTCTTTCATTTTCATCAGGAGGCTCTTTAGTTGTTCACTTTCTGCCATAAGGGTGATGTCATCTGCATGTCTGAGGTTATTGGTATTTCTCCCAGCAATCTTGATTCCAGCTTGTGCTTCATCCAGTCCAGCATTACCCATGAAATGGGAACTCTGCATTTAAGTTAAATAAGCAGGGTGACAATATACAGCCTTGATGTATTCCTTTCCCAATTTGGAACCAGTCTGTTGTTCCATGTCCAGTTCTAACTGTTGCTTCCTGACCTGCATACAGATTTCTCAAGGGGCAGGTCAGGTGGTCTGATATTCTCATCTCTTGAAGAGTTTTCCACAGTTTATTGCGATCTACACAGTCAAAGGCTTTGGCATAGTCAATAAAGCAGAAGTAGATGTTTCTCTGGAACTCTTGCTTTTTGATGATCCAGTGGATGTTGGTAATTCAGTCTCTGGTTCCTCTGCCTTTTCTAAATCCAGCTTGAACATCTGGAAGTTCATGGTTCATGTACTGTTGAAGCTTAGCTTGAAGAATTTTAAACTTTACTTTGCTAGCGTGTGAGATGAGTGCAATTGTGTGGTAGTTTGAGCATTCTTTGGCATTTATTTATGTATATATATAAATAAATAAATATCTATGAATAAATGAAACTTGAACTTTTAAGGTAAAAGTGAGACATTTACCTTTAATGGGGAGATGGAGAAGAGCACAGCAAAAGCAACTGAATAGGAGTGTGGAGACAATGAGGGGGAAAGAGTGCTCTAGAAATCCAGACCAACTGCTCCCAAGAACTGGAAGCTGAGCCCTGGGTCTTGGCACAGAGGTCATTCATGCCCTAAACAAGAGCAGCATAGGGTAGCAGAGACCAGACTGCGGTGGACTGAAAAGTGAAAGTGGGGAGAGAAGAAAGGAAGAGAGAAAGGGAGGAAGGAAAGGAGGGAAGGAAGGAAGATGAAAGCTAGTGAGGGAGGAAGGGAAGATGAATATGGTGTGTGTGGAAAGAAGTCATTTAGAAAGAAATATATAGGGGCTTCCCCGGTGGTCTGGCATTCTCAGGCGGCTCAGTGGTAAAGAATCTGCCTGCCAATGTAGGAGATCTGGATTTGATCTCTGGTTCAGGAAGATCCCTTGAAAGAGGGAATGGCAACCCACTCCAGTATTCTTGCCTTGGAAGTCCCATGGGCAGAGGAGCCTAGCAGACTACAGTTACAAAGAGTCAAACATGACTCGGTGACGGAGTATGCATGTCCCTGGGAGTCCAGTGGCTAAGATTCCACACTCCCAATGCAGGTGGCCTGGATTTGATCCCTGGTCAGGGAAATAGATTCTACATACTGCAACTAAGAGTTCACATGCTGCAACGAAAGATTTGCAAGCTGCAACTAAGACCTGGTGCAGCCAAATAAATAACAAAGCAACATATAGTGCTCAACGACAACTTTTCCCACCTAAAATGTCAATTAAGACCATAACAGTCACCTAACCTCTACTTTATCTAGTAGTTGTGAATATCAATACTCTAATATACTATGAAATACATATAATAGTAACTGGGGCATAGTAAGCATTTTAAAATGAAATTTCTTGAAATTAAATAGAAGCTTTCATTATTATTCTTAGCATTATGTAACTATCACAAATGCTGCACTCTTACAAGACAGGAAGTGAGCCTGGACTTGAAATAGATTTTTAAAATCTCAGTAGGTAACAAAAAAAAGAAAAAGACATCGACAAAGATTAGAGGAGAGTCACAGGGTGAGAATTCATGTCTTTATTACATGTTTTTATTTGTCATCTTAATTACCATCAATATTTAACAGGTAGTCTGATTTCCTAGGGAATCAGGGTGACTGAGTTTCTGACTAGAAGTGAAATAAATGTTCACTCCTGGGAGGTGTTATTTCTTTCTGCTCCAAAAAGCCAGCTGGTGCTACAGAAACAGTTAATTGAATTTTTCCACCTCCCTCAGAAAAAGCTTCTAAAAGAGCCCATTTTATTCTCAAATGGGAACATTTTATTCACAAAAATCTTATTTTACTGACTATCCATCTATTCAATTCGTTAAGCAGAGTTTGGTATTCCACTTATTGGAGCCATTTTGACTGAAATGAATGCAAATGATTGAGTGATTTTTCTTGTTGAGAGAGAGGGGAAATGCTTTTGAGAAAGTCAATATAAATTATTTTTCTAGGAAGAAATAAACATTACTGGTTCAGTATACTATAGACCTTATTCAGAAAAACCATGAGTTATAAGCCCTCTATCTACATTGTGCTGTCCAATACTTTAGTCACAGTGAAATATGGCTAGTGCAACAAAAGAACTGAATTTTTAATTGTATATAATATTCATTAATTTAAATTTAAAGAACACTTAAGTAAGTTTTGAACAACTAGAGTAGGTAAATTTCCTTTTTTTAACTGTAAGTTTTATGTACTATAAATACAGATCAAGAATTTTTATGAAAATTAGCACCTGAATTAAGAGGTGCTGTAAGTATAAGATAAACAATGGGTTTTGAAGACTTGTTATGAAAAAGAATGTATAATATCTCATTAACAGTATTTCATACTCACTACATGTCAAAATGATAATCATTTGAATATATGGGGTTAATTAATATATATTATTAAAATTAATTTCACCTATTTTTTTGGCTTTTTTAAGGTGGCTACTGGAAATATTTTAATTACACTTGTAGCTTACATTATGTTTTTATATTTATGTTCCAAGATTCATTGAAATCTATCAAAACTACTATGTAAAGAGATAAAAAGCAAGATGGCCATTATTTTATGTCAAGATAGTGAAATTTAAAGTCATTGTGCTAATTTTGAAGACATTTTGATAGTGACTACCTGAATCAAGCACATTTAAAATAAATTATAGTGGAATATTTGGGAATTTGTTGTAAGAAAATCTCAAAATACAGAGAAAGTTTTATGCTAGATGAAATTCAAGGCAATTTAATTTATAACTAGGAAAACATTTAAAATAATTTGCATATAGAATAGCAGAAAATCCTTGAAAAGTTAAAGAATAATCTTAATTGAATATCATGATATTATTAAGAATACTAATGATGCTCACATAACAATATGTAAACTGTTTGCCACCCAATATTAAATGAATAAAGCAGTATGCAAAATAATGTTTGTATACAATTAGAACAAATTTTAAATTTTATATATATATAGACATGAACTGGAAATGAACATAAAAAAGAAAAATAGTTTATTTGTTAGACTAGAGGAAATGTAAGTGTGTTTACTTAACAAAAAGGGGACATTATGTTGTATAATTTTCTATAATGCTGCTAAGTCGCTTCAGTTGTGTCCAACTCTGTGTGACCCCATAGACAGCAGCCCACCAGGCTCCTCCGTTCCTGCAATTCTCCAGGCAAGAACACTGGAGTGGGTTGCCATTTGCTTCTCCAATGCATGAAAGTGAAAAGTGAAAGTGAAGTCGCTTAGTCGTGTCTGACTCTTAGCGACCCCATGGACTGCAGCCCACCAGGCTCCTCCATCCATGAGACTTTCCAGGCAAGAGTACTAGAGTGGGGTACCATTGTCTTCTTCGATTCCATAGCGAACAGTTATCATATTATGAGTATTATGATTTATTATGTTAGTATGATAAATAAATATATAGTGAACTGGAAAAGCATGTTAGAGTGAGTTGAAACATTTTAAATTTTCTTTTAGTGAATGAAAATGATTTCAGTAAATTACAATAGTTGGATTGAATTAACTGGGTATCCATGTAATATAGGGTAAAACTTCTTTCCTTCTAAAGTTGTACCAAGGCCAACTGTTTTCCTTAGGGCCACATATCCTACTTACTCTATATTCTGCTGGTGGTTTTAGGAAAAAAGAGATCAGAAAGGCATTTGGAAATGAAATGAGTGCTCTGATTATTGGAAGAAAGACCAGGTTAGGACTGTCAGAAACATTTGCAAATGTGTGAATGCATTGCACCCAAAGAGAAAAGAAAAAAGTGTCACCAAGAGAATAATTTTGTGCTAATGTCGGGTGACAACACCATGGCACTTTTCTCCTTTTTTCCTGACCAGATTTTTCATTTTTCTTGTTACAGTTCATTCTGATAATGATGTGCAGCCTAATTACCTTTTTGAGCATGGCTTTAATTTGAGGCCCTTTGTCTCTTAAACTCAACCTTACATAATTGCTTGCATTTTTTTCCCTTTTAATTCCTTCCAAGATTGCTTTAGTTAGTGAATTTCTACTCACTTTGAAAGCAAAAGGTATTCATTTTTCTGTATTCTGAAATCTACACAACCTTATCTAAGATTAGTTAATAAACAAGGTTTGCAGTTATAAACATGTTATTAGCATATGCAAATCATTAACAATTTCTATATTGTAATACATTTGACCTGTATCAGTTCATAAAGTTGGCTATAGAAGAAAATTAAGTGATTTGGGTGGAACAAAAGCTGAATACTGAAGAAGGATCGTTTGTTTGCCTTAATATATTAACCTTGGGATAATTTTCAAGTGATAGACTTACTGGTGCTGGTGCTGACATTTATACTGACTTTAAAGTTACAAAATGTGTAAAATAACTTTTATTCACCAATTATACTCAGCATTGCTCAAGCTAGGCAATCGGTGTTTTAGAGACTGTTTGACTTCATAAAAAGAAAGCAGGCCTTGCAATCATAGAATATTGGGTTCTAATCTAGTCCCTACTATGCCATGCTTTATAGTAAGTTACTTAATCTCTTTGAACTCCAGTTTCCTAAACTTTAAAATAAAAGTAACATCACATATCTTATTGCATTGTTGTTACCAATTAGCTAAAGAAAGAAAAGAATGAAAATTAGCTAAAGAATGAAATTAGCTAAAGAATTAGCTAATTAGCTAAAGAATGGAAAACACATATACCCTACTGGCACACAATAGGTTCTCAGTTAATGGCAGTGATAGCAAGCATTGGGCTCCACTGGCCCAATGAGATTGTTCTGCTTTAACAAGAATTCTGAAACGCTGATGAGCATCCAGAGAAGAGAAATAAAAATCCTGAAGTAGAAAAACAGGTAATTCTTAAGCAGGCTTTAAGAAATAAGAGGAACTCAAATTATTTGGAAAGGGTGTGTGACAACTGCGTGCATTACGTCATAGCCCTCTTCAGATACATCAGATCAGTTCAGTTCAGTTCAGTCGCTCAGTCATGTTCGACTCTTTGCGACTCCATGAATTGCAGCACGCCAAGCCTCCCTGTCCATCACCAACTCCCAGAGTTCACTCAGACTCACGTCCATCGAGTCCGTGATGCCATCCAGCCATCTCATCCTCGGTCGTCTCCTTCTCCTCCTGCCCCCAGTCTCTCCCAGCATCAGGGTCTTTTCCAATGAGTCAGCTGTTTGCATGAGGTGGCCAAAGTACTAGAGTTTCAGCTTTAGCATCATTCTTTCCAAAGAACACCCAGGACTAATCTCTTTTAGAATGGACTGGTTGGATCTCCTTGCAGTCCAAAGGACTCTCAAGAGTCTTCTCCAACACCACAGTTCAAAAGCATCAATTCTTTGGCGCTCAGCCTTCTTCACAGTCCAACACTCACATCCATACATGATCACTGGAAAAACCATAGCCTTGACTAGACGGACCTTTGTTGGCAAAGTAATGTCTCTGCTTTTGAATATGCTATCTAGATTGGTCATAACTTTCCTTCCAAGAAGTAAGCATCTTTTAATTTCATTGCTGCAATCACCATCTGCAGTGTCACATGCTAGTAAAGTAATGCTCAAAATTCTCCAAGGCAGGCTTCAGCAATACGTGAACCGTGAACTTCCTGGATGTTCAAGCTGGTTTTAGAAAAGGCAGAGGAACTAGAGATCCAATTGCCAACATCAGCTGGATCATCAAAAAAACAAGAGAATTCCAGAAAAACATCTATTTCTGCTTTATTGACTATGCCAAAGCCTTTGACTGTGTGGATCACAATAAACTGTGGAAAATTCTGAAAGAGATGGGAATACCAGACCACCTGACTTGCCTGTTGAGAAACCTGTATGCAGGTCAGGAAGCAACAGTTTGACCTGGACATGGAACAACAGACTGGTTCCTTAATAGGAAAAGGAGTACGTTAAGGCTGTATATTGTCACTCTGCTTAACTTCAGATACATGAAGGAGGTCAAAGAAGGAAAAAAAGAAGTTCATGTCTTTACAGATAGATTTTTCAGAAAAATAAGTTAGTTGTAATTTCAACAAGTGATTTGGCATCAATAAAATGGTCCCCCTCCCCCTCTCCTACAGAGTCCAAAAGACTGTTGTATACATCTATGTCTCTAAACTCCAATTAAAATAAATAAATTAAAAATAAATAAATAAAATGGTCAGACTACCATCTTAACTGTGAAGTATTAGAACTAATTTTAAAAAAAATAGAAGTACAGTTGATTTACAATGTTGTGCTAGTTTCAGGAGTACAGCAAAGTGGTTCAATCATATATATATATATATGCACGTCTATATATATATACACATTTATATATATATATATATATACATGTCTCTATATATGTATATATATAACTTTCAGAATTCTTTTCCATTATGTTTTTTAAAATTAATTAATTAAGTTTTGGCTGCACTGGATCTTTCTTGCTATGCACAGGTTCCCTTTAGTTGCAGCAAGCAGGGGCTACTCTTTGCTGCATTGTTCAGACTTCTCACTGTGGTTGACTTCTCTTGTTCCTAGAACGTGGGCCCAGATGCCCTGCAGCAAATGGGATCGTCCTGGACCAGGGACTGAACCCATTTCCCCCACACTGCAAGGCAGATTCTTAACACTGGGCCGCCAAGGAAGTCCTTCCATTATAAGTTATCATAAGATATTGACTGTAGTTGCCTGTGCTGTAGAGTAGATCCTTGTGTTAGAATCAATTTTGAGAGGTTTCAGAATTTCCTGGGTGAATATGAGCAGTTTCCTACATGATGTCCATTTCCCCTCCCCATTTCTTAACAGTGTCCAGGTTTTCTTCTGCTTTTCTAACTCTCTTTCATGCAACCTGAAAGTTTTGAGAAGAGAAGCTCCCTATTCTCCTATTTCTAAGGGTAGATTTGCAATTGCCTTTTGATAATGGACATATCTATCACCCAAGGAGTAATGGGAGTTAACATGCCTAAAAGTGAAGTTTAGAACTCTACTTAAACTGCTGGGAAATACATTATTTCTTCAAGAATAGTCATTGGATACCTTACGATATATTAGATACATATACAATATAACACACACACACATATATAGTACTGAATCACTATATTGTACTCCCAAAATTAATATGGCATTTTATATCAACAATACTTCAATAAAAAACTTTTTAATAATTGCAATATATAGTGGAACTATATGTAACTTTGTTCTGTATTTTCCAAGTTTCCTGTAAATGTATTATTTTACTTTCATATTAAAAATTTTTTTAATTTAACAGTCATTTTGACATTCAGATGGAAAGCCTGGAACTGTGGCAACCATCTCAGGATTATGAGAGAGGACAGCCTAAGAGAGGAAGAGTGGGGAGAGGTCAGAAGAAATTAGGACCCTGATAACATTGCATCACTGACCAGCCAAATCAATAGTAGCCCCAAAGTCCTTCAGTCTTGGCAGGTACATGACCCGAAATTCCCTTGACTACTCTAGTGGTTTTTGTCTTACTGTAGCAGAGGATTTCCTACTGGTGGCATGGTGGCATTCTTTCTGAAGGTTTATCTCATTCTCAGGTGTGTTTCTTTGCCTGCAAATGGGCCACAGGCATCCTCCAGAGTAGCAGTTATGAGTTATTTTGGATTTCCTATCATATCTAATATCCTGCCCTTTGGGCAGTAGACCCTCTGGATATGTTTGTTTCCTGAGGATTGTGGCTGTCTGGCCTATCTTCAAATCATATTGTATCCTACAAATCTCAGCAAGAGCACAGATTATTTTTTAGCTTATCTTCAAACCCTCTTCCCACCTTGGGCTCTCACTGTCATTATCTTTCTCACGGGTAAATGGTTTCAGCAAATGAGTTTCAGCCTCTCATTGAGTTCTCTGCTCCTTCAGTGTTAGTCAAAACTTGAACTGTCTGGAAAAAACAAAAATTTTAGGAGAATTCTACTAAAGCCATCACCATAGTCGCAGCTCATTTTCAGAATGCACTAAATATCTATAGAAATGAAATTTACAATTCCCAGAACTCTTGGAAAATTAGTATTTTAATTCAACTTTATGCATGGCTTGCTATTGCCATATTAAATATAAATAGAAAAGCTGAGCCATTAATTCTCCTTCAAATGGCTTGTGACATGAGTGTTTAAAATGTCTACGGTAGGAGAAATTATGTGTGGCATATGTGTGATTAGCATAGTTTAGCACATACCGTTGGCTCCAAAAATTAGTATTGGGTGAATGTCAGATACTAATCCTATCTGGTTCCTATGTGTGTGCATGCATGCTAAGATGCTTCAGTCATGTCCAACTCTTTGTGATTCCACGGACTGTAGCTTGCCAGGCTCCTCTGTCTTTGGGATTCTCTAGGCAAGAATACTGGAGTGGACTGTCATGCCTGCCTCCAGGGGATCTTCCTAACCTAGGGATCAAGCCCACTTTTTTTATGTTTCCTGCATTGGAAGGTGGATTCTTTACCTCTAGTGCCACCTGGGAAGCCCAGTGTGGTTCCTAAAATGTCCTGCTATTGCTGGGTGTTCCATTCATGTAGAAGGCTTTCTTTCTCTCTTTCCATGAAAGTTCATGACCAAAAGCTTTTGTAATTAATTTATGCAATATGTAATAATAATTTAACTAACTTTTTTCATTTATCTAAAGTTACCTCGACATAACAAAAACTGTCTCCATCATTTCCCCCATGAAACCAACAAACACCACTGACACTGAATGCACCTTTCTGCTCTTTCCAAAATGAGAGGCTTCTCTAGTTCCAGGTGGGAGCCTGTAGGACTCAGGACAGGTTACAGAAAATATCCTGGTTTGCAGGACTCACGATATTAATAGAATTAAAGTTCTTTGTGTTAACATAGAATAAAGAGCCAGGGCTGACAGAGTTCAGGCTCATGGCCAAGTTTCTGACTTTTTAAGACTTGCAAAGATGAGACCATGTTCTCAAATAGTGGAATCAAGGTCACAAAGAAAAATGAAACTGTCAAATCTGACTGATTTTTCATCACAGTGTCCACAATATTTTTCTGAAGCCATCTAACAAACTTTGGTAAGATACCATATTAATTCTGCTCTTAAGCATTTTTCCTAACTCCTCACTTGAAATAACTCGCTTGATTTCCTGGCCATGTTACCCCTCTCCCATGCTATTATGTTGGCCAAAAATCTTGTTCATAAGATGCTACAGAAAACCCAAATAAACTTTTTGGCCAACCCAATAGCTTCAGCCTCCACCCTAAATGACACTTACATAATCCTTACCATGGACTTCCCCAGTGGCTCAGTGGTAAAGACCCTGCCTGCAATGCAGGAGATGCAAAAGACTCGGGTTAGATCCCTGGGCCAGAAAGATCTCCTAGAGGAAGGAATGGCAAGCCACTCCAGTATTCTTGTCTGGAAAATCCCATGGACAGAGGAGCCTGGCTGGCTAGTTAATAGGGTTGTAAACAGTTGGACTAAGCAAATTCTATTATATATGAACCACTCTAGACACTTTGCATATATTAATTCAATTCTCCTAATAACCCTGAGAAGTAAATACTACTTTATTAGCCTCAGTTCACAGATAGGGAAACTGTTGGGTTTGTCTGAGATCATACAGCTAGCAAGTGGTAGGATCAGGGTCTGACCCCAGTAAGACTAGCTCTAGGAGTCTATCCTTAAATCACCATGTTCCACTGTCTCACCGGAGAAGGCAATGGCACCCCCACTCCAGTAATCTCACCTGGAAAATCCCATGGACAGAGGAGCCTGGTGGGCTGCAGTCCATGGGGTCTCTTAGTCAGACACAACTGTGACCTCACTTTCACTTTTCACTTTCATGCATCGGAGAAGGAAATGGCAACCCACTCCAGTGTTCTTGCCTGGAGCATCCCAGGGACGGGGGAGCCTGGTGGGCTGCCGTCTATGGGGTCGCACAGAGTCGGACACAACTGTAGTGACTTAGCAGCAGCAGCAGCAGCAGCAGCCACTGTCTCACAGCTGACCTCAGGGCTGAGATTCAAACTGACCAGCAAATAGGAACAATTCTAAGGCCAGATCAGCAATCGGTCAAGGCTGCAGTTTTGCCCTGCACTCAGTTTACATTATCAGGTCAGTACTTCAACATCACTGCTTTCTTTCCCAAGCCATGGTCTTTGCCTAATATTTCTAATCCTTTAGAAATAATGTTTTGGATAAAATCCCCAAGACTTGACGTGGAAGCTGCCTGACCCTAGCCTGCTGAGCACTTTTTACCTCCCTACCACTGTCAACTATAAATTGGCACCTGCCATCCACCGCTGCAAGAATTAAATCATATGCTGCTGCAGCTGTTGACATTCAACATCCCCTGAAAGGAGTTCAGGCTGAAGAGCAGACATGAGGGACTCTGCTCTGGAAAAACTGGCAAAATAGGTCTTCAGTTAGTTAGATATTTTCAGGAGCTGATTTTATGAGCCCAATTCTTGTTTCTCCTCGTATCTAGAAAAACACTAAAATCCTTCATGGTGACATCTGTTCCTCGTGACTAGCAGAAACCTTCTGCAAAACAATATGTGCTTGATTGCGTGTACTCCCCCTTCCCCCAAATCACATATATTCTGACTTTCCTCCCTGCCTCTTGGGAGCAGTTTCTCAGCGCTATCTGAGGTGCTATCTCCCATGCTGCAGTATTCACTTTGCCCCAGATACAACGTGACTCACGTTGTGCATTTTATAAGCTGACACCACACTGCAGACTCTGCTGCTTACTTCTGCCTGTGGCCCATCACCAGGCCTCTCTGTGCCTGATTTGCTCAATTTTTAGCATCTATCATTCTCAGGGATGGAAGACAACTCTCTGGGATTCTTTCAAGTTTATGCTGGGAAATTCTTGATGGCTGTTTGCCTAATTGTAAGCAGAAAGAGCAGAGAGTTTCCTGAAAAAGAGAACCACGAATGGCTTTCTTGATAATCAGTTCAGTTCAGTTCAGTCACTCAGTCGTGTCTGACTCTTTGCAACCCCGTGAATCACAGCACGCCAGGCCTCCCTGTCCATCACCAACTCCCGGAGTTCACCCAAACTCATGTCCACTGAGTTGGTGATGCCATCCAGCCTTCTCATCCTCAGTCGTCCCCTTCTCCTCCTGCCCCCAATCCTTCCCAGCATCAGAGTCTTTTCCAGTGAGTCATCTCATTACATGAGGTGGCCAAAGTACTGGAGTTTCAGCTTTAGCATCATTTCTTCCAAAGAAATTCCAGGGTTGATCTCCTTCAGAATGGACTGTTTGGATCTCTTTGCAGTCCAAGGGACTCTCAAGAGTCTTCTCCAACACCACAGTTCAAAAGCATCAGTTCTTCAGCACTCAGCCTTCTTCACAGTCCAACTTTCACATCCATACATGACTACTGGAAAAACCATATAGAGAAGCCATTTTTGGCCTAAACCATTTTGGGATCTAAGCCTGGCCACAGTACTTGCCCTTGAACAGGTCTCAGTAAGTAATGAACTTAGGGAACAAAAGACTGTGTAAACAAAGGACAAAATCAGGCAAGAGAAGTAATGAGAGCAAAGAGAACAGGTCAAGTATAAAGTCTTCCAGTTCTATTTCAAAGAAAAAGATTTGTTTGAGCTCAACCATCCAGATCCACTGAAACCTAAGGGATGGTAATGATAATATTTTTCTTAGCATTGTGACTTCAATCAACCACAGCTTGGACTCTGTTGAAATTTGCCCTAATTGTAAACTGAATTCTGCTCTGTTCAGCCCCCTCCTGAATAGGCATATACCACCCAAACCCTCTCCTTCATGGATCACAGCCATGTCTTGGTGAAGGGACTTGCATAACAGAAGCAGGGACACCCAAGATGAACAGGTTATAGTGGAGAGTTCTGACAAAACGTGGCCCACTTGCAGAATGAAATGGCAAAGCATTCCAAGATTCTTGCCACAAGAACCCCATGAACAATATGAAAAGGCAAAACGATATGACACTGAAAGATGAGCACCGCCCAAGTCAGAAGGTATCCAATATACTAATATAGAAGAGCATAATAATAATAGCTCCCAGAAAAAAAGAAGAGACTGGGCCAAAGCAGAAATGACACTCAGTTGTGGATGTGACTGGTGGTGAAAATAAAGACTGATGCTGTAAAGAACGATATTGTATAAGAAGTTGGAAAGTTAAATCCATGGATCAGAGTAAACTGGATGTGGTCAGGAAGGAGATGACAAGAGTAAACACTGACATCTTAGGAATCAGTGAACTATAATGGACTGGAATAGGCAAACTTAATTCAGATGATCACTATGTCTATTACAGTGGGCAAGAACCTTTTAGAAGAAATGGAGTAACCCTGATAGTCAACAAAAGAGTCTGAAACACAGTATGTGGGTGCAAATTTCAAAAATGTCAGAATGATCTCAGATCGTTTCCAAGGCAAAGCATTCAACATCACAGTAATCCAAGTCTATGCCCCAACCACTGATGCCAAAAAGATGAAGTTGACCAGTTCTGTGAAGACTATAAGTCCTTCTAGAACTAACACCAAAAAAAAAAGAAAAAGAAAAGAAAAATGTTCTTTTCACCGTAGGGTTCAGTTCAGTTCAGTCACTCAGTCATGTCTGACTCCTTGCGACCCCATAAATAGCAGCACACCAGGCCTCCCTGTCCATCACCAACTCTTGGAGTTCACCCAAACTCATGTCCACTGAGTTGTTGATGCCATCCAGCCATCTCATCCTCTGTCGTCCCCTTCTCCTCCTGCCCCCAATCCCTCCCAACATCAGAGTCTTTTCCAATGAGTCAGCTCTTCGCATGAGGTGGCCAAAGTACTGGAGTTTCAGCTTTAGCATCACTCCTTCCAAAGAACACCCAGGACTGATCTCCTTCAGAATGGACTGGTTGGATCTCCTTGCAGTCCAAAGGACTCTCAAGAGTTTTCTCCAACACCACAGTTCAAAAGCATCAATTCTTCGGCACTCAGCTTTCTTCACAGTCCAATTCTTGCATCCATATATGACCACTGGAAAAACCATAGCCTTGACTAGACGAACCGTTGTTGGCAAAGTAACGTCTCTGCTTTTCAATATGCTATCTAGGTTGGTCATAACTTTCCTTCCAAGGAGTAAGCATCTTTTAATTTCATGGCTACAATCACCATCTTTGGTGATTTTGGAGCCCCAAAATAAAGTCTGACACTGTTTCCATTGTTTCCCCATCTATTTCCCATGAAGTGATGGGACCAAGACGCCATGATCTTCGTTTTCTGAATGTCAAGCTTTAAACCAACTTTTTCACTCTCCTCTTTCACTTTCATCAAGAGGCTTTTTAGTTCCTCTTCACTTTCTGCCATAAAGGTGATGTCATCTGCATATCTGAGATTATTGGTATTTCTCCCAGCAATCTTGATTCCAGCTTGTGTTTCTTCCAGCCCAGTGTTTCTCATAATGTACTCTGCAGATAAGTTAAATAAGCAGGGTAACAATATACAGCCTTGACATACTCCTTTTTGCTATTTGGAACCAGTCTGTTGTTCCATGTCCAGTTCTAACTGTTGCTTCCTGACCTGCAGACAGGTTTCTCAAGAGGCAGGTCAGGTGGTCTGGTATTCCCATCTCTTTCAGAATTTTCCACAGTTTATTGTGATCCACACAGTCAAAGGCTTTGGTATAGTCAATAGAGCAGAAATAGATGTTTTTCTGGAACTCTCTTGCTTTTTCCATGATCCAGCAGATGTTGGCATTTTGTTCTCTGGTTCCTCTGTCTTTTCTAAAACCAGCTTGAACAGCAGGGAGTTCACGGTTCACATATTGCTGAAGCCTGGCTTGGAGAATTTTGAGCTTTACTTTACTAGCATGTGAGATGAGTGCAGTTACTTTACTAGCGTGTGATGACGTGTGCAATGAGTGCAATCATCATAGGGTACTGGAATGCAAAAGCAGGAAGTCAAAAGTACCAAGTTTGGCCCTGGGGTACAGAATGAAGCAGGGCAAAGGCTAACAGGGTTTTGCCAAGAGAACATACACTCTCTCCCAGTAACACAGGAGATGACTTTACACATGGACATCACCATATGGTCAATACATAAATCAGATTGATTATTTTTTTTGCAGCCAAAGATGGAGAAACTCCACAAAGTCAGCAAAAACAAGACTGTGAGCTGACTGTGACTCAGATCATGAACTCCTTATTGCAAAATTCAGGCTTAAATTAAAGAAAGTAGGGGAAAACCACTAGGCCATTCAGGCAAGACCTAAATCAAATACTTTGTGGTTATACAGTGGAGGTGATGAGTAGATTCAAGGGATTAGATCTGGTAGACAGAGAACCTGAAGAACTATGGGTGGAGGTCTGTAATATTGTACAGAAGGTGGTGACCAAAACCATCCCAAAGAAAAAGAAATGCAATAAGGCAAAGTGGTTGCCTGAAGAGCCTTTACAAAAAGCTGAGGAAGAAGAGAAACAAATGTAAGGGAGAAAGGGAAAGATAAATCCAACTGAATACAGATTTCCAGAGAATAGCAAGGAGAGATAAGAAGGCCTTCTTACATGAACAGTGAAAAGTCATAGAGGAAAACAGTAGAATGAGAGAATAGACAGCTATCAAGAAAATTAGAGATATCAAGCCAACATTGTATATAAGATTAGGCATGATAAAGGACAAATGATAAGGAACTAATAGAGGCAGAAAAGATTAATAAGAGGTGACAAGAATGCACAGAAGAACTATACAAAAAGATCTTCAGTTCAGTTCAGTCTCTCAGTCATGTCTGACTCTTTGTGACCGCATGACTGCAGCATGCCAGGTTTCCCTGCCCATCACCAACTCCCAGAGCCTACTCTAACTCATGTCCATCACGTCCGTGATGCCATCCAGCCATTTCATCCTCTGTCCTCCCCTTCTCCTCCCACCTTCAATCTTTCCCAGCATCAAGGTCTTTTCCAAGGAGTCAGTTCTTTGCATCGGGTGGCCAAAGTATTGGAGTTCCAGCTTCAGCATCAGTCCTTCCAATGAATATTCAGGACTGATTTCCTGTAGGATTCACTGGTTGGATCTCCTTGCTGTCCAAGAGACTCTCAAGAGTCTTCTCCAACACCACAGTTCAAAAGGATCAGTTCTTCAGCACTCAACTTTATGGTCCAACACTCATCACCATACATGACTACTGGAAAAACCATAGCCTTGACTATATGGACCTTTGTTGGCAAAGTAATGTCTCTGCTTTTTAATATGCTGTCTAGGTTAGTTGTAGCTTTTCTTCAAGGAGGAAGTGTCTTTTAGTTTCATTGCTTCAGTCACCATCTGCAGTGATTTTGGAGCCTGAAAACATAAAGTATGTCATGGTTTCCATTGTTTTGTCATCTATTTACCATGAAGTGATGGGACCAGATGCTATGATCTTTGTCTTTTGAAAGATGAGTTTTAAGCCTCATTTTTCACTTTCATCAGGAGGCTCTTTAGTTCCTCTTTGCTTTCTGCCATAAGGGTGGTATCATCTGCATATCTGAGGTTATTCATGTTTCTTCTGGCAATCTTGATTCTAGCTCGTGCTTCATCCAGCCCAGCATTTCACATAATGTATTCTGCATATAAGTTAAATAAGCAGGGTAACAATATGCAACCTTGACATACTCCTTTCCCAATTTGGAACCAGTCTGTTGTTCCATGTTCAGTTCTAACTGTTGCTTCTTGAACTGCATAAACAGATTTCTCAGGAGGCAGGTCAGGTAGCCTGGTATTCCCATCTCTTTCAGAATTTCCCACAGCTTATTGTGATCCACAAAATCAAAGGCTTTGGCATAGTCAGTAAAGCAGAAGTAGATGTTTTTCTGGAACTCTCTTGCTGTTTTGATGATCCAGCAAATGTTGGCATTTTGATCTCTGGTTTCTCTGCCTTTCCTAAATCCAGCTTGAACATCTGGAAGTTCACAGATGACGTACTATTGAAACCTCACTTGGAGAATCTTGAGGATTACTTTGCTAGCATGTGAAATGAGTGCAACTGTGCAGTAGTTTGCACATTCTTTGGCATTGCCTTTCTTTGGGATTGGAATGAAACTGACATTTTCCAGTCCTGTGGCCACTGCTGAGTTTTCCAAATTTGCTGGTATAGTGAGTGCAGCACTTTAAGAGCATTATCTTTTAGGATTTGAAATGGCTCAATTGGAATTCCTTCACCTCCACTAGCTTTGTTCATAGTGATGCTTCCCAAGGCCCACTTGACTTCACACTCCAGGATGTCTGGCTCTAGGTGAAGGATCACACCATTGTGATTATCTGCATCCAAAAGATTTTTTCTTTATGGTTCTTCTGTGTATTCTTGCCACCTCTTCTTAATATCTTCCACTTCTGTTAGGTCCATACAATTTCTGTCCTATATTGAGCCCATCTTTGCATGAAAATTTCCCTTGGTATCTCTAATTTTCTTGAAGAAATCTCTAGTCTTTCCCATTCTATTGTTTTCCTCTATTTGTTTGCACTGATCACCTTGGAAGACTTTCTTATGTCTCCTTGCTATTCTTTGGAACTCTGATTTCAGATGGGTATATCTCTCCTTTTCTTCTTTGCCTTTTACTTCTCTTCTTTTTTCTCAGCTTTTTGTAAGGGCTCATCAGACAGCCATTTTGCCTTTTGCATTTATTTTTCTTTGGAATGGTCTTGATCACTGCCCCTTATACAGTGTCATGAACCTCTGTCCCATAATTCTTCAGGTACTCTGTCTATCAGATCTTATGTGCTCATCTTCTCCTCCGAGAATGCCAAAATTGCAACTTGCTGCTGAACAGCCATTGACAAGAGAATGTTGGATTCCCAACGAAAAAAAGACACCCTACATCCAAGGGCAAACGAGAAGCCCCAGCAAACCAATAGGAGGGACAATATCATGTTTAGAACCAAATCCCATACCTGCCAGAGATGCTTGGAGGGCTCAAGCAAAACCTGGCGTGCATCTGGATCTAGACACCCCACAGAGGCTGAGCCAGACCTGCCTTTGAGTGTCTGAGTATCTCCTGTGGAGGCACAGGTCAGCAGTGGCCTGTCACAGGAGCAGGGGCTCTTGGTGCAGCAGACCTGGGTCACACTGCGTGTGGCATAAGCCCTCTTGGAGGAGGTTGCCATTAACCCCACCATAGAGCCACTGAGCAGGCAGCCCACAAACTACAGAAAAATTATACCAAATAAAGTCTCTCACTGTTAAGAAAGTTTTAAGACCCACAACAGATTTCCCAACCTAGAGATCTGGCAAAGAGACTGAGAACCCTCAGAGGGGATTCAATTACAGAACTTACCCTGGACTGGAGAAACTCGCGGGGGACACAAACAAAACTTAGTTCACACCAGGACCCGGGGTAAAGGGGCAGTGACCCCATAAGAGACTGACCCAGACTTGCCTGTGAGTGTCCAGGAGTCTCTAGTGGAGGTGTGGGTCAACAGTGGCAGGGGCAGCAGCATTGAATACAATAGTGCAGGCACAAGATCTTTGAAAGAGGTTGCCATTATATTCATTACCCCCATCACAGTTTAGTCTCAGGTCAAACAACAGGGAGGGAACACAGCCCTGCCCATCAACAAAAAATTGGATTAAAGACTTTACTTTGCCGCATACTCCTTGGAAGAAAAGTTATGACCAACCTAGATAGCATATTCTAAAGCAGAGACACTACCTTGCTGACTAAGGTCCGACTAGTCAAGGCTGTGGTTTTTCCTGTGGTCCATGCATGGATGTGAAAGTTGGACTGTGAAGAAGGCTGAGCACCAAAGAATTGATGCTTTTGAACTGTGGTGTTGGTGAAGACTCTTGAGACTCCCTTGGACTGCAAGGAGATCCAACCAGTCCATTCTGAAGGAGATCAACTCTGGGATTTCTTTGGAAGGAATGATGCTAAAGCTGAAACTCCAGTACTTTGGCCACTTCATGCAAAGAGTTGACTCATTGGAAAAGACTCTGATGCTGGGAGGGATTGGTGGCAGGAGGAGAAGAGGACGACCGAGGATGAGATGGCTGGATGGCATCACAGACTCGATGGACATGAGTCTGAGTGAACTCCGAGAGATGGTGATGAACAGGGAGGCCTGGCGTGCAGCGATTCATGGGGTCGCAAAGAGTCGGACATGACTGAGCGACTGAACTGAACTGAACTGAGCATGACCCTGCCCATCAGAACAAGACCCACTTTCCCCCTCAGTCAGTCTCTCCCATCAGGAAGCTTCCATAAGCCTCTTATCCTTCTCTGTCAGAGGGCAGACAGAAGGAAAACCACAATCACAGAAAACTAATAAAAGAGATTACATGGATCACAGCCTTGCCTAACTCAATGAAACTATAAGCATGCCACATAGGGCCACCCAAGATGGATGGGTCATGGTAGAGAGTGATGACAAAACGTGGTCCACTGTAGAAGGGGATGGCAAACCACTTCCGTATTCTTGCCTTGAGAACCCCATGAACAGTATGAAAAGGCAAAAAAAAAAAAAAAAAAAAATTAGGACACTGAAAGATGAACTCCCCAGATAAGTATGTACCCAATATGCTACAGAAGATCAGTGGATAAATAACTCAAGAAAGAATGAAGGGATGGATCCAAAGCAAAAACAACACCCTGTTGTGGATGTGACTGGTGATGGAAGTAAAGTCTGATGCTGTAAAGAACAATATTGCATCAGTTCACTTCAGTTGCTCAGTCGTGTCCGACTCTTTGCGACCCCATGAATTGCAGCACGTCAGGCCTCCCTGTTCATCACCATCTCCCAGAGTTCACTCAGACTCATGTTCATCGAGTCAGTGATGCCATCCAGCCATCTCATCCTCGGTTGTGCCCTTTTCCTCCTGCCCCCAATCCCTCCCAGTATCAGAGTCTTTTCCAATGAGTCAACTCTTCTCATAAGGTGACCAAAGTACTGGAGTTTCAGCACTAGCATCATTCTTTCCAAAGAAATCCCAGGGCTGATCTCCTTTAGAATGGACTGGCTGGATCTTCTTGCAGTCCAAGGGACTCTCAAGAGTCTTCTCCAACACCGCAGTTCAAAAGCATCAATTCTTCGGTGCTTAGCCTTCTTCACAATCCAACTCTCACATCCATACATGACCACAGGAAAAACCATAGCCTTGACTAGACGGACCTTAGTCGGCAAAGTAGCGTCTCTGCTTTTGAAAATTCTATCTAGGTTGCTCATAACTTTTCTTCCAAGGACTAAGCGTCTTTTAATTTCATGGCTGCAGTCACCATCTGCAGTGATTTTGGAGCCCCCAAAAAATAAAGTCTGATGCTGTTTCCATTGTTTCCCCATCTATTTCCCATGAAGTGATGGGACCAAGATGCCATGATCTTCGTTTTCTGAATGTTGAGCTTTAAGCCAACTTTTTCACTCTCCTCTTTCACTTTCATCAAAAAGTTCTTTAGTTCTTCTTCACTTTCTGCCATAAGGGTGGTATCATCTGCATATCTGAGGTTATTGATATTTCTCCTGGCACTCTTGATTCCAGCTTGTGTTTCTTCCAGTCCAGGATTTCTCATGATGCATATACATTAAATAAACAGGGTGACTATATACAGTCTTGACGTACTCCTTTTCCTATTTGGAACCAGTCTGTTGTTCCATGTTCAGTTCTAACTGTTGCTTCCTGACCTGCATACAGATTTCTCAAAAGGCAGGTTAGGTGGTCTGGTATTCCCATCTCTTTCAGAATTTTCCACAGTTTATTGTGATCCACACAGTCAAAGGCTTTGGCATAGTCAATAAAGCAGAAATAGATGTTTTTGTGGAATTCTATTGGTTTTTGATGATCTAGTGGATGTTGGCAATTTGAACTCTGGTTCCTCTGCCTTTTCTAAAACCAGCTTGAACATCAGGAAGTTCACAGTTCAAGTATTGCTAAAGCCTGGCTTAGAGAATTTTGAGCAATACTTTACTAGCATGTGAGATGAGTGCAATTGTGTGGTAGTCTGAGCATTCTTTAGCATTGCCTTTCTTTGGGATTGGAATGAAAACTGACTTTTCCAGTGCTGTGTCTACTGCTGAGTTTTCCAAATTTGTTGGCATATTAAGTGCACCACTTTCACAGCATCATCTTTCAGGATTTGAAACAGCTCCACTGGAATTCCATCACCTCCACTAGCTTTGTTCGTAGTGATGCTTTCTAAGGCCCACTTGGCTTCACATTCCAAGATGTCTGGCTCTAGATGAGTGATCACATCACCATGATTATCTGGGTCAGGAAGATCTTTTTGTACAGTTCTTCTGTGTATTCTTGGCACCTCTTCTTAATATCTTCTGCTTCTGTTAGGTCCAGACCATTTCTGTCCTTTATCGAGCCCATCTTTGCATGAAATGTTCCCTTGGTATCTCTAATTTTCTTGAAGTGATCTCTAGTCTTTCCCATTCTGTTCTTTTCCTCTATTTCTTTGCATTGATCACTGAAGAAGGCTTTCTTATCTCTTCTTGTTATTCTTTGGAACTCTGCATTCAGATGCCTATATCTTTCCTTTTCTCCTTTGCTTTTCACCTCTCTTCTTTTCAAGCTATCTGTAAGGCCTCCCCAGAAGCCATTGTGCTTTTTGCATTTCTTTTCCATGGGGATGGTCCTGATCCCTGTCTCCTGTACAGTGTCGTGAACCTCTGCCCATAGTTCATCAGGCACTCTATCTATCAGATCTAGGCCCTTAAATCTATTTCTCACTTCCACCGTATAATCGTAAGGGATTTGATTTAGGTTATACCTGAATGGTCTAGCAGTTTCCCCTACTTTCTTCAATTTGTGTCTGAATTTGGTAATAAGGAGCTCATGATGTGAGCCACAGTCAGCTCCTGGTCTTGTTTTCATTGACTGTATAGAGCTTCTCCATCTTTGGCTGCAAAGAATATAATCAATCTGATTTCAGTGTTGACCATCTGGTGATGTCCATGTGTAGAGTCTTCTCTTGTGTTGTTGGAAGAGGGTGTTTACTATGACCAGTGCATTTTCTTGGCAAAACTCTATTAGTTTTTGCCCTGCTTCATTCCGCATTCCAAGGCCAAATTTGCCTATTACTCCAGGTGTTTCTTAACTTCCTACTTTAACATTCCATTCGAGCTGGTGGCAGTGAGCGCAGGCGGCAGTGGCGAGCTGGCACTCTGAGCGCGGCCGAGAGGAGCTACCCCACGACTGAGGTCAAGGGCAGCGGCCAAGAGGAGCTACCCCGCATCCAAGGTCAAGGGTGCCAGCCAAGAGGAGACACCCCGAGTCCGAGATCAGGGGCAGTGGTCGGGAGGAGATACCCTGCGTCCAAGGTCAGGGGCGGCCAGGAGAAGCCATCTTGAGCCGGAGGCCAGGGGCGGTGACCCTGAGGAGCCACCCCGAGCCCAAGGCCAGGGGAGGCGGCTGGGAGGAGCCACTCACACCCGAGGGCTGGGCTGGCAGCCGGGAGGTGCAACTCAAGGAACCCTGGCTGCACAGGCACAGGAGGGCCTAGTGGAGCTATCCAACATTGAAGGTCAGGAACGGTGGCGGTAAGGAGATACCCCTCGTTCAAAGTAAGGAGCAGCAGCTATGCTTTGCTGGAGCAGCTGTGAAGAGATACCCCATGCTGGAGGTAAGAGAAACCCAAGTAGGATGGTAGGTGTTGCAAGAGGGCATCAGAGGGCAGACACACTAAAACCATACTCACAGAAAACTGGTCAGTCTAATCACACTAGGATCACAGCCTTGTCTAACTCAGTGAAACCAAGCCATGCCTGTGGGGCAACCCAAGATGGGTGGGTCATGGTGGAGAGGTCTGACAGAACGTGGTCCACTGGAGAAGGGAATGGCAAGCCACTTCAGTGTTCTTGCCTTGAGAACCCCATGAACAGTATAAAAAGGCAAAATGATAGGATACCAAAGAGGAACTCCCTAGGTTATTAGGTGCCCAGTATGCTACTGGAGATCAGTGGAGAAATAACTCCAGAAAAACCGAAGGGATGGAGCCAAAGCAAAAACAGTACCCAGATGTGGCTGTGACTGATGATAGAAGCAAGATCCAATGCTGTAAAGAGCAATATTGCATAGGAACCTGGAATGTCAGGTCCATGAATCAAGGCAAATTGGAAGTGGTCAAACAAGAGACGGCAAAGGTGAACGTCGACATTCTAGGAATCAGAGAACTAAAATGGACTGGAATGAGTGAATTTAACTCAGATGACCATTATATCTACTACTGCAGGCAAGAATCCCTCAGAAGAAGTGGAGTAGCCATCATGGTCAACAAAGACTCCGAAATGCAGAACTTGGATGCAATCTCAAAAACGACAGAATGATCTCTGTTCGTCTCCAAGGCAAACCATTCAATATCACAGTTATCCAAGTCTATGCCCCAACCAGTAACGCTGAAGAAGCTGAAGTTGAACGGTTTTATGAAAACCTACAAAACCTTTTAGAACAATATTGCATAGGAACCTGGAATGTTAGGTCCATGAATCAGGGTAAATTGGAAGTGGTCAAACAGGAAATCGCAAGAGTGAACATCAACATTTTAGGAATCAGTGAACTAAAATGGATTGGAATGGGCAAATTTAATTCACATGACCATTATATCTATGACTGTGGGCAAGAATCCCTTAGAAGAAATGGAGTAGCCCTCATAGTCAACAAAAGAGTCTGAAATGCAGTACTTCAATGCAATCTCAAAAATGACAAAATGATCTCTGTTCATTTCCAAGGCAAACCATTCAACATCACAGTACTCCAAGTCTATACCCCAACCAGTAATGCTGAAGAAGCTGAAGTTGAACAGTTCTATGAAGATTTAGAAGACCTTCTAGAGCTAACACCCCAAAATGATGCCCATTTCATCATAGGGCACTGGAATGCAAAAGTAGGAAGTCAAGAGATAACTGTAACAGGCAAATTTGGCCTTGGAGTACAAAATAAAGCAGGCCAAAGGCTAACAGAGTTTTGCCAAGAGAACACACTGGTCATAGCAAACACCCTTTTCCAGCAACACAAGAGATGACTCTACATATGGACATTACTAGATGGTCAATACCAAAATCTGATTGATTATATTCTTTGTAGATGAAGATGGAGAAGCTCTATACAGTCAGCAAAAACAAGACTGGTAGCTGACTATGGCTCAAATCCTGAACTCCTTATTGCCAGATTTAAGCTTAAATTGAAGAAAGTAGGGAAAACCACTAGATCATTCAGGTATGACCTAAATCAAATTCCTTGAGATTATACAATGGAAGAAAAAATATCTTAACAACCTAGATAACCACGATGATGTGGTCACTACTTACCAAGAACCAGATATCCAGAAATGTGAGATCAAGTGGGACTTAGGGAGCATTACCATAAACATAGCTAGTGGAGGTGATGGATTTCCAGCTGAGTTATTTCAAATCCTAAAAGATGATGCTCTTAAAGTACTGAACTCAAGATGTCAGCAAATTTGGAAAACTCATCAGTGGCCACAAGACTGGAAAAGGTCAGTTTTCATTCCAATTCCAGAGAAGGGCAATGCCAGAGAATGTTCAAACTGCTGTACAATTGTGCTCATTTCACATGTTAGTAAATTTATGTTCAAAATTCTTCAAGCTAGACTTCAGCAGTATGTGAATTGAGAAGTTCCAGATGAGCAAGCTGAGTTTAGAAAAGGCAGAAGAACCAGAGATCAAATTGCCAACATCGGTCGGATCAATAGAGAAAACAAGAGAATTCCAGAGGAACATCTACTTCTGTTTCACTGACTATGCTACAGCCTTGACTGTGTGGATCACAACAAACTGTGAAAAATTCTTTAGGAGGTAGGAATACCAGACCACCTTACCTGTCTCCTGAGAAACCTGTATGTGGATTAAGAAACAGGTTAGAACCAGACATGGAAAAATTGACTGATTCACAATTGGGAAAGGAGTACAACAAGGCTGTATATTGTCCCTCCTGTTAATTTAACTTCTATGCAGAGTACATGTGCAAAATGCCAGCTGGATGAATCACAAGCTGGAATCAAGACTGTGGGGAGAAATACCAACAACCTCATATATGCAGATGATACCACTCAAATGACAGAAAGTGAAGAGGATCTGAAGAGCTTCTTGAAAAGGTGAAAGAGGAGGGTAAAATAGCTGGCTTAAAACTTAACATTCAAAAAATTAAGATCATGGCATCCAGTCCCATCACATCATGGCAAATAGAAGGGGAAAAAGTAGAAGCAGTGACAGATTTTCTTTCAGCCATGAAATTTAAAGATCCTTGCACCTTGGAAGGAAAGCTTTGACAAAACTAGACAATGTATTAAAAAGCAGAGACATCACTTTCCCAGCAAATGTCCATATAGTCAAAACTATAGTTTTTCCAGTAGTCATATAGGGATGTGAGAGTTGGACCATAACGAATGCTGAGGGCTGAAGAATCGGTGCTTTTCAACTGTGGTACTGGAGAAGACTCCTGAGAGTCCCTCAGACTGCAAAGATTTCAAACCAATCAATCCAAAATGAAATCAACCCTGAATATTCATTGGGAGGACTGATGCTGAAGCTGAAGCTCCAAAACTTTGACCACCTGATGCAAAGAACTGGATTATTGGAAAAGACCTTGATTCTGGGAAAGACTGAAGGCAAAAAGAGAAGGGGAGCCCAAAGGATGAGATGGTTAGATAGCATCACTAACTCAATGGTCATGGATTTGAGCAAACTCTGGGGATAGTGAAGAAAAAGATGGCCAGGTGTGCTGCAGTCCATGGGGTCACAAAAGTTGGACATAACTTAGAGCTAAACAACCAGGACCCAAGCATGAATATGCATGTACCCTTACCTTAAAACTTCTCCAAGTCCACTGTTCACATAGACACTGCTTTGGGAAAGATCTTAAGTGTAGTCTCCTTATTTGCTGCAAGTAATTAATCCTTCCTTCTTCTGTTCTTTGTCTTGATTGTATCTCTTGGCTCAGTATCCAATGATAGGCAAACCCAGTTTTTGGGTAACATAATGAGTCTGATTATTGCCTTTTGTCATTCTCAAAACTGACCCACCAGGTGTTTCCCTTGTGGTCCAGTGGCTCAGATTCTGTGCTCAACACAGGGGGCCCAGGTTCCATCCCTGATCAGGGAACTAGATTCCACATGCTGCAACTAAGAGCTTGCATGCCACAACTAAAGATCACACATGCCACAGTGAAGATTGAAGATCCCAAGTGCCGCAACTCAGACCTAGCACAGCCAAATAAATAAATAAATAAATTTTAAAGGAAAAAAAAAAGACCCACCAGCCTTACTTCTGACTCTTTTCCTTGCTGAGTCTTTATCTCTCTCCACGAAATTTTCCTCTCTCTACCTTTCAATCTTTCTTTTGAACCACATCATTTTCTGTCTTCATGTTGCTTATTTTCCCAACTCTTCATGACTTCCACTAGTTTGGTTTCCCCTTTAAAAGTCGTATTTTCTCTTTGCATATATGCTTCTAACTTTCTCTGTTTATCTCAATTTTTACACACTTTTCTCCTGTTACTATCTGGTTTGGAATCACCAGTTTTCTAAGATAAAAGATCTTTCACCAATTCTCTATGTGCTAGAAAAACATCCACATTTTAGGGGTTATATTTGTCTGATTTGGAACTTTCAGAACTTCAGTTTCCTCATCTGTGAAATAAGGACAGTAGGAGTCATATAAGATCATACATTGGTAAGCACTTTGAAGGCTATGTGACACTAAACAAGTGTTAGGCATTATTAGTACACAGAACACTAGGGCGTCTTTAAAATATGGAAAGAATAAGTGAGTTCCACTGTGCATCGTAAACCAGCCCAAGAATTAGCCACTTTGTTCCTGTTCTTTAATCTTTATAGCCAGTGTTGATATATAGAGCAGAAAGAAGCAAGTACATTAGGAAAGCAGAGCATGTAATAGCTGCAGGCATTATACACACAGGTCTCTGCACTTTTTCAGCATTTTTGTTAAAAATCTTTTGCACTCTCTTGCCAAACAGGATAAACCCAAGGCGAAACACCCCAAGACATATATTAATCAAACTAACAAAGACCAAACACAAAGAACAAATATTAAAAGCAGCAAGGGAAAAACAACAAATAACACACAAGGGGATCCCCATAAGAATAACTGCAGATCTCTCAATAGAAACTCTTCAGGCCAGGAGGGAATGGCAAGACATACTTAGAGTGATGAAAGATAACAACCTTCAGCCAAGACTACTGTACCCAGCAAGGATCTCATTCAAATATGAAGGAGAAATCAAAAGCTTTACAGACAAGCAAAAGCTGAGAGAATTCAGCACCACCAAACCAGCTCTCCAACAAATACTAAAGGATAGACTTTAGACAGGAAACACAAAAAGGACGTATAAACCCGAACCCAAAACAATAAAGTAAATGGCAACAGGAGCATACTTATCAATAATTACCTTAAATGTAAATGGGTTGAATGCCCCAACCAAAAGGCAAAGACTGGCTGAATGGATACAAAAACAAGATCCCTATATATGCTGCTTACAAGAGACCCACCTCAAAACAATGGACACATACAGACTGAAAGTGAAGGGCTGGAAAAAGATATTCCATGCAAATAAAGACCAAAAGAAAGCAGGAGTAGCAATACTCATATCTGACAAAATAGACTTTAAAACAAAGGCTGTGAAAAGGGACAAAGAAGGCCACTACATAATGATTAAAGGATCAATCCAAAAGATATAACAATTATAAATATATATGCACCCAACATAGGAGCACCGCAATACGTAAGACAAATGCTAACAAGCATGAAAGGGGAAATTAATAATAACACAATAATAGTGGGAGACTTTAATACCCCACTCACACCTATGGACAGATCAACTAAACAGAAAATTAACAAACGCAAACTTTAAATGATACAATAGACCGGTTAGACCTAATTGATATCTATAGGACATTTCACCCCAAAACAATGAATTTCACCTTTTTCTCAAGTGCACACGGAACCTTTTCCAGGATAGATCACATCCTGGGTCATAAATCTAACCTTGATAAATTCAAAAAAATCAGAAATTATTCCAAGCATCTTCTCTGACCATAATGCACTAAGGTTAGATCTCAATTACAGGAGAAAAACTATTTAAAATTCCAACATTTGGAGGCTGAACAACACCTTTCTGAATAATCAACAAATCACAGAAGAAATCAAATTATGCATCGAAACAAATGAAAATGAAAACACATCTACACAGAACCTGTGGGACACTATAAAAGCAGTGCTAAGAGGAAAGTTCATAGCAATACAGGCATACCTCAAGAAACAAGAAAAAAGTCAAATAAATAACCTAACTCTACACCTAAAGCAACTAGAAAAGGAAGAAATAGAGAACCCCAGAGTTAGTAGAAGGAAAGAAATCTTAAAAATTAGGGCAGAAATAAATGCAAAAGAAACAAAAGAGACCATAGCAAAAATCAACAAAGCAAAAAGCTGGTTCTTTGAAAGGATAAATAAAATTGACAAACCATTAGCCAGACTCATCAAGAAACAAAGAGAAAAAAATCAAATCAATAAAATTAGAAATGAAAATGGAGAGATCACGACAGACAACATAGAAATACAAAGAATCATAAGAGACTACTATCAGCAATTATATGCCAATAAAATAGACAACTTGGAAGAAATGGACAAATTCTTAGAAAAGTGCAACTTTCCAAAACTGAACCAGGAAGAAATAGAAAATCTTAACAGACCCATCACAAGCATGGAAATTGAAACTGTAATCAGATATCTTCCAGCAAACAAAAGCCCAGGTCCAGACAGCTTCACAGCTGGATTCTACCAAAAATTTCGAGAAGAGCTAACATCTATCTTACTGAAACTATTCCAGAAAATTGCAGAGGAAGGTAAACTTCCAAACTCATTCTATGAGGCCACCATCACCCTAATACCTAAACCTGACAAAGACACCACAAAAAAGAAAACTACAGGCCAATATCACTGATGAACATAGATGCAAAAATCCTTAACAAAATCCTAGCAATCAGAATCCAGCAACACATTAAAAAGATCATACACCATGACCAAGTGGGCTTTATCCCAGGGATGCAAGTATTCTTCAATATCTGCAAATCAATCAATGTAATTCACCACATTAACAAATTGAAAAATAAAAATCATATGATTATCTCAATAGATGCAGAAAAAGCCTTTGACAAAATTCAACATCCATTTATGATAAAAACGCTCCAGAAAGCAGGAATAGAAGGAACGTACCTCAACATAAGAAAAGCTATATATGACAAACCCACAGCTAACATTATCCTCAATGGTGAAAAATTTAAAGCATTTCCCTAAAAGGAACAAGACAAGGGTGTCCACTTTCACCACTACTCTTCAACATCGTACTGGAAGTTTTGGCCACAGCAATCAGAGCAGAAAAAGAAATACAAGGAATCCAAATTGGAAAAGAAGAAGTAAAACTCTCACTGTTTGCAGATGACATGATCCTCTACATAGAAAATCCTAAAGACTCGACCAGAAAACTACTAGAGCTAATCAATGAATATAGTAAAGTGGCAGGATATAAAATCAACACTCAGAAATCCCTTGCATTCCTATACACTAATAATGAGAAAGTAGAAAAAGAAGTTAAGGAAACAATTCCATTCACCATTGCAACAAAAAGAATAAAATACTTAGGAATATACCTACCTAAAGAAACTAAAGACCTATATATCGAAAACTATAACACTGATGAAAGAAATCAAAGAGGACACTAATAGATGGAGAAATATACCATGCTCATGGGTCGGAAGAGTCAATATAGCGAAAATGAGTATACTACCCAAAGCAATCTACAGATTCAATGCAATTCCCATCAAGCTACCAGCAGTATTTTTCACAGAACTAGATCAAATAATCTCAAGATTTGTATGGAAATACAAAAAACCTCGAATAGCCAAAGCAATCTTGAGAAAGAAGAATGGAACTGGAGGAATCAACTTGCCGGACCTCAGGCTCTACTACAAAGCCACAGTCATTAAGACAGTATGGTACTGGCACAAAGACAGAAATATAGATCAATGGAACAAAATAGAAAGCCCTGAGATAAATCCACACACCTATGGACACCTTATCTTTGACAAAGGAGGCAAGAATATACAATGGAGTAAAGACAGTCTCTTTAACAGGTGGTGCTGGGAAAACTGGTCAACCACTTGTAAAAGAATGAAACTAGAACACTTTCTAACACCATACACAAAAATAAACTCAAAATGGATAAAAGATCTAAATGTAAGACCAGAAACTATAAAACTCCTAGAGGAAAGCATAGGCAAAACACTCTCCGACATAAATCACAGCAGGATCCTCTATGATCCACCTCTCAGTATAATGGAAATAAAAGCAAAAATAAACAAATGGGATCTAATTAAAATTAAAAGCTTCTGCACAACAAAGGAAACTATAAGCAAGGTGAAAAGACAGCCTTCTGAATGGGAGAAAACAATAGCAAATGAAACAACTGACAAACAACTAATCTCAAAGATATACAAGCAACTTATGCAGCTCAACTCCAGAAAAATAAACGATCCAATTAAAAAATGGGCCAAAGAACTAAATAGGCATTTCTCCAAAGAAGACATACGGATGGCTAACAAACACATGAAAAGATGCTCAACATCACTTATTATCAGAGAAATGCAAATCAAGACCACAATGAAGTACCATTTCACACCAGTCAGAATGGCTGCGATCCAAAAGTCTACAAGGAATAAATGCTGGAGAGGATGTGGAGAAAAGGGAACCCTCTTACACTGTTGGTGGGAATGCAAACTCGTACAGCCACTATGGAAAACAGTGTGGAGACTCCTTAAAAAATTGCAAATAGAACTGCCTTATGACCCAGCAATCCCACTGCTGGGCATACACATCGAGGAAACCAGAATTGAAAGAGACACATGTACCCCAATGTTCATTGCAGCACTGTTTATAATAGCCAGGACTTGGAAACAACCTAGATGTCCATCAGCAGATGAATGGATAAGAAAGCTGTGGTACATATACACAATGGAGTACTACTCAGCCCTTAAAAAGAATAAATTTGACTCAGTTCTAATGAGATGGATGAAACTGGAGCTGATTATACAGAGTGAAGTAAGCCAGAAAGAAAAACACCGATACAGTATACTGACACATATATATGGAATTTAGAAAGATAGTAATGATGACCCTCTATGTGAGACAACAAAAGAGACACAGAGGTATAGAAAGGACTTTTGGACTCTGAGGGAGAGGGAGAGGGTGGGATGATTCAGGAGAATGGCATTGAAACATGTTTACTATCATGTAAGAAACGAAGCGCCAGTCTATGTTCAATACAGAATACAGGATGCTTGGGGCTGGTGCATGGGAGGATCCAGGAAGATGATATGGGGTGGGAGGTGGGAGGGGGCTTTGGCATTGGGAGATCGTGTTCACCTGTGGCTGATTCATGTCAATGTATGGCAAAACAAATACAGTATTGTATGTAGAATAATAAAAAAAATCTTTTGCACTCTCTTCAAGTCCCTGCTTTTTTTACTAGACTGGGAATAAAAGATTAAACCATAGATTGAAAAGTGGCTAGCTCTGGCATTCTGATATATTTTGTTTGACAGAAAAATGACCTTTTTAAAAATTACATGTGAATACATTTAGATAATATTGTAGGTTGGATTTTTCCAGAAGCAGTATCTTAGCCAAGGATTTGGGTTGTTGTCGTTGTTTAGTTGGTATCATGTTCAACTCTTTTGTGACCCCATGGAATGTAGTCCACCAGGCTCCTCTTTCCATGGGATCCCCCAGACAGGAATACTGGAGCATGTTGCCATTTCCTTTTCCAGGGGATCTTCCTGACCCAGGGATCCAACCTGCGTCTCCTACATTGGCAGGTGGGTTCTCTACCACTGAGCAACCTAGGAAGTCCCGAGGGTTTGGGTACAGGTGAATTATTAAGAACATGTTTCCAATAGAAACTAATGGGGTCAGGAAGCAGAAGAAAGCAATAGGAAAAGCCAAGATAGGTGTGATTTCAGGTGGCACCCCATGTTCAGCCTGACCCCACAGGGCACAGTAGAGCAGAACTGATGTTTTTCTCATCTAGGGTTTACACCTTCTAGAGGTAAAAGAGGTGGGCTTTTATACACTAACCCCATTGGCTATGGATGACCATAAAGAGGGGAAGCCATCACCTCTAGGCACTTCTAGCCTTATCAGAGATTAACCTCAAGGCCCAAGAACAAATCTCTCAAGGTCACAGAGGTGAAACTCTAGTAGCAAATCATGTAGGAGCTGGGAGATGGGCACACAGAGCTGGTAAAAGTTATCTGGGGGTTCCTGTTATAGCGTCAGCAAAAGTCCATTACAAATAGGATACATGCTTTCCAGTTTGCCAAAGTCCAATACTTGTTCTTGGCTAGCTGCAGTACCAAGGTTTCTATAATAGAGAGGTTGGGTATGGGACTGTGTTTGGAAGTGGGGTGCTTGAGTCAAGACCCCCAACTTGAGGCTCTGCTTGCTTAGCATGTCAGTACAAGTTATACAACATTACAAGATGAAAAAACATCAACTGTTCATGTAATGGAGATCATGGGAGTTAGGATTAAAGTACTCTCTTCCCAAGACTCACCTTTCTCTTTACCATTTTATTTGGCACTTTATTTATTTGGCCTGATCCCTACAGCCATTTCAGTTTGGCAATTTCATAATTGTATGATGGAAGATTAATGGCACCATGAAACATCAGATCTAAAAAGACTTAGAGTTTTGGCCCCCTCATTTAACTTCACAGATTTTGAAAGGATGTCCCAAGCAGTTATGACTTTCTTAAGATCTCAGAGCTAGTCATGAGAGAGAGCAGGTAACACCCAAGTCTCTTGTCTCTATGGGTTGCTTAGTCTGGGAAGCTGCTTCATCCAGCACCTTAACTTGTGGGTCAGTAGGCTGACTCCACAAGGAGACAAGGGGGTGGTGAACTTATTAAATTGCAGAGCACAATGTAAATGTTTAAGTATGATTATGATCTCGAGAATTATCTGGTCCTGCTGAAACCTGATGAGTGTTGAGGGACAGAAGTTACAGATTATTACACAGAAAATGAAGGACATTAAACCTAATTCTCTCTATGATGCCTTCTAATCTCTCCTAAATGTGTTTTGTATCCTTCACATTTCCCACAAACTCATCCATAAAGGCCTTGCTTGATTTTAGTCCACTGGAGATGATGACTGAGGTAGCCTAGGAAACTGGCTTATTCTTCACATTTTAAAAATGTAAGTGATTCCGTCATTGTAAACCTCTCAACTATTCCAAGCATTAGTTTATGGAGAATTCATGCTATGCCTGTGTACTAAGTAGCTTCAGTCGTGTCCAGTTCTTTGTGACCCTGTGGACTATAGCTTGCCATGCTCCTCTGTCCACAGGATTTCCCAGGTAAGAACCCTGGAGTGGGTTGCTGTGCCCTCTTCTAGGGCATCCTCCCAACTCAGAGATCAAACCCTTATCTCTTATGTCTCCTGCATTGACAGGCAGGTTCTTTACCACTAGCACCACCTGGGAAACCCTCTATGATATCTATATTAGTAATATGTACCATATAATATAACCTAACCTAACCTAAGATTTATTACTCATTGGACACTATGTAATTCAACATACCAAATGAGCCTAATCTCAAAGCTAGCTAGAGATCAAAGGACTTTATTAAATTTTGATTTATAAATTTTTGACAATAAATTTCAAAAGGGTTTAGAACACTCAGTCAAATAGGATCATGTTGTTCAGTTGCTCAGTCATGTCCAACTGTTTTGAGACCCTATGGACTGCAGCACTCCAGTCTCCTTTTTCCTTGGATTTCCCAGGCAAGAATACTGAAGTGGGTTAGGAATACATCCCTAGAAACATGGAAATGCCAATTCAATGAGACAATGCCCAAACCAACATTTAGTCCTGAGCTTGGTGTAAAAAAAAAAGCAGCCAATAAAGTTTTTAAGCATTAGTAAAAACTATATAAAGGATCATAGACTTCTGATTTAGGTTGGAGGTGCTGTTCCTTTAAAATTTTTTCCTGCTACATGGGAAGCAGGAAGCTTGATTTGGCTGCTGATTGAGATAATTCTCAAGAGGAGATCCAAGGAGGTCAAGCGGACTGGTAGACATCTTGGAATGTGAACCCATGATAAAGGAGATGGTGATGCTCTAGAAGACATCTGTGAGCTGAAACATGAGGGTCCAGTTTGACTGAAGAGCTGAAGTTGGAGATTGGCACAGCAGAAACCTGGGAAGACACTGCTGGGGACTAGAAAAAGAAGCAGATTCTTTACCGTCTGAGACACCAACAGGAATACTACTCAGCAATAAAAAGTGAATAAACGACTTCCACATACAATGACATGGGCAAGAAGGCAGATGCAGAAGAAAATATTGTATGATATGTTTAAGAACATATTAGAAGTTCAAGAACAGGCACAATAAGCTATAGAGAAAACTAGCCCCTGTGGGAGAGGAACAGCTGATAGTCATAATCTCATCTGGGAATGTTCCTTATAGGATGTTGGAAACATTCTATGTCTGGATGCTGATTAGATGAAGATCCATTGAGCTCCATACGTAAGATTAGTATTCAGTTCAGTTCAGTATACTTTTTCATTTAATTTATATATTTTAACTCCAATTTTAAAACATATGAACAGATTCAAATATAAAATATGCAGTATATACATGAAAACAGTTGTCCATGGTGCAGGTAAGAAAGGAATAGGAGTGAAGTATGTGGATAGAAGGAAATCATGGGAAAAAAAAAAGAGACCTGTAAGAATCAACAATGACAAGGCATCCGGAGCTACAACAGCCTAATGATCCACTCAACTGTCTCCTCCTGAGATCCAAAATTATATACTTTCAAAAGATAAACTTTAAGAAAAAGTAAAATTGTGAGGAAGAGGAGCAGATAAAGAAGGAAGAGGAGTGAAAAGAAAGAGGCTGACATGCAGCTGAATAAAGAACCAGTTCAGGATGACTCTGACCTGGATTGTAAACGCCAAGAGTCAGAGACCCTGCTGCAAAGAATCAGCGCCCAATCACTGTGTCTGTTTCCTTGAAATCACTGACTGCTCCTAGTGAAGCTGGAAGCCAAGACTCAGAAGAACTGGGACCATCAACAAGAAGCTATTTTTAAATAAATGTGTGGACTCCAGTTCAAGATGGTGGAGATAGAAGGATGTGTGCTCATCTCCTCCTGTGAAAGCATCAAAATTGCAACCAGCTGTGGAACAACCATTGACAGGAGGATGCTGGAACCCATCAAAAGAGATACCCCAAGTCCAAAGACAAAAAGAAACTGCAGCAAGACGGTAGGAGGGAAGCAATCACGATAAAATCAGATCCCATACCTGCTAGGTGAGTGAAAATCAGATCCCATACCTGCTAGGTGAGCGAAAATCAGATCCCATACCTGCTAGGTGAGTGAAAATCAGATCCCATACCTGCTAGGTGAGCGAAAATCAGATCCCATACCTGCTAGGTGAGCGGCCCGTGAGCTGGAGAGCAGTAACACGACAGACATTCTCCCACTGCTGCGAAGGTTCTGAACAGCATGTCAGGCTTCCCAGCCTGGCAATCTGACAGACAGACTGGGCATCCCCAGGGAATCTGACCTTGTAGGCCAGAGGAATTTCTACAGGATTATAGGAGTTCTACAGGACTGGGGAAAAGAGAGACTTCAGACTTGGAGGGCACAAACAAAATCTTGCCTGCACCAAGACCCAGAGGAAAGGGGGTAGTTGACCCCACAGGAGACTGAACCAAAAATACCTGCTAGTACTGAAGGGTCTCCTGTGGAGGTGTGGGTGGGGGCTCACACAGGCATGGGGACACTGGTAGTAACAGTCCAGGAAGGTCCTCCCTCTTGGAGGTCACTATTAACCCAACCATAGAGTCCTTAGACCCTAGGACTGGGTCACTTCAGGCCAAACAGCTACCAGGAAGGGAGATTATCCCACCATCAGCAGATAATTGGATTAATGCTTTACTGAGAAAGGCCCTGCCCGCCAGAGCAAGACCCAGTTTTCCCATTGCCAGTCCCTCCCATCAGGAAGCTTACACAAGCCTCTTAGCCTCTTCCATCACTAGGCAAACAGAAGAAGCAAGAAGAACCACAGTCCCACAGTGGCTGAAACAAAAACTATTTTAGAGAAAGTTGGGATGAAAAAGTAGAAAGTTATGTCCCAGATGAAGGGACAAGATAAAATCCCAGAAAAACAACTAAATGGAGTGGAGATGGGCAATCTTCCAGAAAAAGATTTAAGAATAATGATAGTGAAGATAATCCAGGATCTCGGGAAAACAACGGAGAAGATGCAAGAAATGTTTACCAAAGACCTGGAAGAACTAGAGAACAAGCAAACCAAGATGAATAACACACTAGAAGGAAGCAATAGCAAAATAACTGAGGCAGAAAAATGGATAGATGTCCTGGAGGACAGAATGGTGGAAATCACTGCCAAAGAACAGAATACAGAAAAAGAATGAAAAGAAATAAAGACAGCCTAAGAGATCTCTGGGACAACTTAAATACACCAACATTCTCATTACAGGGGTCCCAAAAGGAGAAGGAAGAGAGAAAGGACCTGAGAAAATATTTGAAGAGATAATAGCTGAAAACTTCCCTAACATGGGAAAGGAGATATTCAACCAAGTCCAGGAAGCACAGAGAGTCCTGGGCAGGATAAACCCAAGGAGGAACACACAGAGACACATAGTAATCAAACTGAAAAAAATTAAAGATATAAAATATTAAAAGCAGCATAGGGAAAATGACAAATAACATAAGAGAGAACTCCCATCAAGCTATCAGCTGATATCTCAACAGAAACTCTAGAAGCCAGAAGGGAATGGCACCATATTTAAAATGATGAAAAGGGAAGAACCTACAACCAAAAATACTTTACCTAGCAAGATTCTCCTTCAGATTTGATGGAGAAATCAAAAGCTTTCAGACAAGCAAAAATTAAGAGAATTCAGCTCCATCAACCCAGCTTTGCAACAAATGCTAAAGGAATTTCCTAGGCAGGAAATACAAGAGAAGGAAAAGACTTACAGAAAAGACACCCAAAACAACTAAGAAAATGGTAATAGGATCATACATAGCAATAATCACCTTATAAATGGATTAAATGCACCAACCAAAAGACATAGGCTGGCTGGGTGGATGAAAACTTGTGCATGTATGCTCTTTCACTTAACACATCACTCTGCTTGACCACCCCCCAAAATTATATGTAATTGTTTTATATTGTTAAGTTACTCATGTTCCCATAATGGCTTACAATTGTAATGATCTTTCTTTTTCTTTCCTCCCTTACTTTTCTTTTTATTATTATTATTATTTTACTTTACAATATTGTATTAGTTTTGCCACACATCAACATGAATCTGCCATGGGTGTACACATGTTCCCGATCCTGAACCTCCCCTCCCACCTCCCCCTCAACACCATCCCTCTGGGTCATCCTAGTGCACCAGCCCCAAGCATCCTGCACCCTGCATCAAACCTAGACTGGTGATTCATTTCTTACATGATAGTATACATGTTTCAATGCCATTCTCCCAAATCATCCCATCCTCTCCCTCTCCCTCTCCCTCAGAGTCCAAAAGACTGTTCTATACATCTGTGTCTCTTTTGCTGTCTCGCATACAGGGTTATCATTATCATCTTTCTAAATTCCATATATATGCATTAGTATACTGTATTGGTGTTTTTCTTCCTGGCTTACTTCACTCTGTATAATTGGCTCCAGTTTCATCCACCTCATTAGAACTGATTCAAATGTATTCTTTTTACTGGCTGAGTAATACTGCATTGTGTATATGTACCACAGCTTTCTTATCCATTCATCTGCTGATGGACATCTAGGTTGCTTCCAACATTCGGGTACACGTGTCTCTTTCAATTCTGGTTTCCTCAGTGTATATGCCCAGCAGTGGAATTGCTAGGTCATAAGGCAGTTCTAGTCCCAGTTTTTTAAGGACTCTCCACACTGTTCTCCATAGTGCCTGTACTAGTTTGCATACTATTCAACATAGTTCTGGAAGTTTTGGCCACAGAAATCAGAGCAGAAAAAGAAATAAAAGGATCTCTTATTTTTGTCTGGCTGTTGATTGTGAAAACTATTCTTTTTAATTTTGATTGTGAAAACTGATAAACATATTTTACTATTGTGATTATGTAACTACTCACTTAATACCATTGTATCATGATTGGTCAGCAGAAAAGTAATAGAACTCTATATCACCAAAACTATGATTTAAAGAAAAACCTTTAATCATTTTCTAAAATTCAGAGGCATATCAGAATTATCTTGGATTTTTTTTTTTTTAATACAGTGCTGAGGTCCAGCCCTGGTGGATCCAGGGTAATTCGAAGTGGGGATGGAGTCAGCATCCTAGGAATTAATTGCTTAATTAAAGATATAGAGAGAGATTAGAAAGAAATACTGTAGTAGGAAAATGAGTGGAGAAACTGATGCTGAATAACTTGGTTTATGTGGGATACCAATAAAGCTTTGAGACAAGAAGCTTGCACCACCTAGGCCACTGGCACCCACTTGAATATCGGAGGGTGCCCTTCCTTGGGCTCCCTCTCGCATGGATCTTAAAAAGCCAGGGCAAAATTAGCAGGTGTGGCGAGCACCCATGGTCCGGATGGGAATTCAGCCAGAAAAACGGAGAACAAGAAAGAATGACATGGGGGAATCTGTCTTTCCAGAAACTGATCCGTTTTCTTTATTTTCAGGTTTGCTTAGATACCTTTTGTTACACATAGAGACAAACAGAAATTTTAAAGTCACGCGGGGGTCAGTAGTCCTGACCTTTATCAAAATCAGGTGCTTCATATAAAAGTATACATAAAGGTCTTAGGGGTTTTACATCATCTTCTGACCATGAGGCCTGCTGGAATTTTATGATCCTTTCTTTCTGATAATGGTCAGTCAGTCAGTTCAGTTGCTCAGTCGTGTCCGACTCTTTGCGACCCCATGAATCGCAGCACACCAGGCCTCCCTGTTCATTACCATCTCTCGGAGTTCACTCAAACTCACATCCATCGAGTTCGTGATGCCATCCAGCCATCTCATCCTCTGTTGTCCTCTTCTCCTCCTGCCCCCAATCCCTCCCAGCATCAGAGTCTTTTCCAATGAGTCAATTCTTTGCATGAAGTGGCCAAAGTACTGGAGTTTCAGCTTTAGCATAACAGTCAGTCAACCAAAAACCTTATTTTCCAGGGATGATTTTTCTTAAACCAGGCACCACCCTTCAAAGTTACCAGATAAAGTTGCATTCCTATAGGGTGACGGTATTCAGTTCAGTTCAGTAGCTCAGTTGTGTCTGACTCTTTGCGACCCCATGAATGCAGCATGCCAGGCCTCCCTGTTCATCACCATCTCCCGGAGTTCACTCAGGCTCATGTCCATCAAGTCAGTGATGCCATCCAGCCATCTCATCCTCGGTCGTCCCCTTCTCCTCCTGCCCCCAATCCCTCCCAGCATCAGAGTCTTTTCCAATGAGTCACCTCTTCGCATGAGGTGGCCAAAGTACTGGAGTTTCAGCTTTAGCAGCATTCCTTCCAAAGAACACTCAGGGCTGATCTCCTTCAGAATGGACTGGTTGGATCTCCTTGCAGTCCAAGGGACTCTCAAGAGTCTTCTCCAACACCACAGTTCAAAAGCCTCAATTCTTCAGTGCTCAGCCTTCTTCACAGTCCAACTCTCACATCCATACATGACCACAGGAAAAACCATAGCCTTGACTAGACGGACTTTAGTCGGCAAAATAATGTCTCTGCTTTTGAATATGCTATCTAGGTTGGTCATAACTTTTCTTCCAAGGAGTAAACGTCTTTTAATTTCATGGCTGCAGTCACTATCTGCAGTGATTTTGGAGCCCCAGAAAATAAAGTCTGACACTGAGGGTGTAGTGGATTACAATTAAGGAAGAAATTTACTTAGCCTAAGGTTTAATAATCTTAAAGGTTAATACTTATTTCTTCTATATGCTAGTTATATTTATTATAAGGGCAGGGAATATGGAGATTTAGCAGCAAACATTGGCTCAACAAATGAAAAACCCTTCACCAATATAATTCCTAATCAACCCACTATACTAATAATTTCTAACTTCCTAAAAGAATCTGCCTTTAGTAAGTCTAAAACATCTCATGCCTTTCACAGTTGGGAGGCTGTAAACAATCACATGTGGCCGGACGAATCTGTACAGTCAGGTTAGATAACCTTAAGAGGAGTTCGTAAGTTGAAACACTCTTGTCATGCCCAAGAATTTTTATTTACTGGAGCTGTAGGTTAACTCCTTCTCTGAGAGAGGTGATGGGAGAGAGCCCCCTGTAAAGTCAGAGGTATAGGTGAGAGCATAAAACAGTAATGTAGGGAGACTCTGGTTTGGTGGGCAGATGCTCGGGAACAGGGGGTTTCCTGAGATTCCATCCCGCCTGTGGGTATACCAAGCTTCCTTCCTCATGACCTTTGCCACAGGCGGAGTTCTTCACGCTGGCTCCCGGCAATACAGATGTTCAGGTACTGCTTTTTTTTTTACCTCCAGAACTCCAGATATATTTCTAAGGAGCAGCTATGTTTAAAAACAACTGGACTATATGATGATCTTTTATCCAGGTTCTTTCACTTTTTCTATTTCATATTCAGTGCTCCCATTTCATTTAGCTTGTTTTCCAATTTCTCCATCTCTTATTTTTCTGATGTTCTTTCTCAAGCCTTTATCCAGTGTAGTAGAAAAGCTTTTGTATCAGTTCAGTTCAATTCAGTCACTCAGTCGTGTCTGACTCTTTGTGACCCCATGAATCGCAGCACTCCAGGCCTCCCTGTCCATCACCAACTCCCGGAGTTCACTCAGACTCACGTCCATCGAGTCAGTGATGCCATCCAGCCATCTCATCCTCGGTCGTCCCCTTCTCCTCCTGCCCCCAACCCCTCCCAGCATCAGAGTCTTTTCCAGTGAGTCAACTCTTCACATGAGGTGGCCAAAATACCAGAGTTTCAGCTTTAGCATCATTCCTTCCAAAGAACACCCAGGGCTGATCTCCTTCAGAATGGACTGGTTGGATCTCCTTGCAGTCCAAGGGACTCTCAAGAGTCTTCTCCAACACCACAGTTCAAAAGCCTCAATTCTTCAGCGCTCAGCCTTCTTCACAGTCCAACTCTCACATCCATACATGACCACAGGAAAAACCATAGCCTTGACTAGACGGACTTTAGTCAGCAAAGTAATGTCTCTGCTTTTGAATATGCTATCTAGGTTGGTCATAACTTTTCTTCCAAGGAGTAAGCGTCTTTTAATTTCATGGCTGCAATCACCATCTGCAGTGATTTTGGAGACCATAAAAATAAAATCTGACACTGTTTCCCTATCTATTTCCCATGAAGTGATGGGACCAGATGCCATGATCTTCATTTTCTGAATGTTGAGCTTTAAGCCAACTTTTTCACTCTCCTCTTTCACTTTCATCAAGAGGCTTTTAGTTCCTCTTCACTTTCTGCCATAAGGGTGGTGTCATCTGCATATCTGAGGTTATTGATATTTCTCCCAGTAATCTTGATTACATGTATATAAATAATATGTATTATATAAATATTTTAGAAAACTTATGGATTTTTCCTAACTATGATATTGATTTTACTTGTTTGACTTAGTATGAGTAGAATGCTAGATTGCTAATTTAAAAAGTAGATAAGCAACAAAGGTTTACTGTAGAGCGCAGGGGACTATAATCAATATCTTGTGGTGGTGGTGGTTTAGTCGCTAAGTTGTGTCCAGCTCTTGTGATCCCATGGCCTGTAGCCCGCCAGGCTCCTCTGTCCATGGGATTCTCCAGGCTAGAATCCTGGAGTGGGTTGCCATTTCTTTCTCCAGCGTATCTTCCCAACCCAGGAATCAAACCCGGGTCTCCTGCATTGCAGCCAGATTCTTTACTGACTGAGTTATGAGGGAAGCCCATAATGGAAAATAATTTCAAAATAATATATGTGTATATATGTAACTGAATCACTTTACTGTACACCTAAAACATTGTAAGTCAACCATACATCAACAAAATATATATAATGAGAAGAAATAAAAAGATAATGTAAAAAAAAAGCCGTCAAATACTACTTCATCGAACTCATTAATGAGGTACCCAGTGAGAATTACAAGCAGTTTGAAAGTCAATTTAAAGAACAGAGACCTATAGGGAATAAAGAACTCTGCAATGGATTTCTAAGTTAATACAAAGTAGCTCTATCCACAGAATGGGTCTATCTATTCATCTATGTAGTAATCAGTGCATTTCACTGGACACGATTATTTTGCCTTTCTCTAGACAAGAATCACTCATATTATCAGTTTTCTACTAACAGAATTATTTTTAAAACTAAACAAATATAGTGAAAAGATGAGTTAACCTGGATGGGTGAGCTACAGAAAATACCACTGTTTAATCTTTTAAACTTTTTTCTGAGTATACACACACACACACACACACACACTACATATCTATAAAAACCATATACATGCACACACACATATATTTAACACTAGGAAGCCTGATAAAACATAGATACAAGCCTGTTTTAGTCCATGAACCTTTAGTTTTCAAGTGCTGATTTAGAATAATTAAGGTACCTCAAAGATCATCTAGTTTAAAAATCTCTCAAGCTACAGGAATAGCACTTTCTTGTAGATTCTTGGCCACCACTCAGCAGGAATACATTTTAAGAGACAGCCTGTTCTTCCAAATGTCCAGAAATCACCCCATCTCAGCCACCTCTCTTCCTACTGGTGTGGTTGGCCCTGATTCTGGAGTCTGGTTTCATTGCATAATTTTAAAAATCTCAAATGAGAGGTGCTAGTGTGACTTTCTGATAGAAGATTATCAGATGCCGTTTTCATGGTCATTTGTTTTGCTAGGTTTCTGTCTCAGGTGGCGAGAGAAAAGGCAGCTCAATTCTTGATCACAGGCCAGAGGAAAACGCAGCGTGCACTCAATTTCACAGAAGGAACAAAGCTCATTTACAGCACAGCCCTGCGCACAATAGAATTTCATGAGTCAGTCGATAAGGATAATTAAACAGTGTAGGTCAAGGACTAGACACAACCACTCAACTTCCTGCAAATCCATTAGGCAAAATCTTGAGAAACATTATTTAAAAGCTGCAATATTTAATCATTGGTGCATTTTAAAATGTGCGTTATTGCTGCTAAATAATGTTGAAAAAATAATAAAAGTCAAATCCTTAGCAACATTACTTTGTCAAAAAAAAAAAAGACTTCAAAATATGGTGATGAGCTTTCTTTTTTCTCAATATGTGAATTCCCCACTCTTCTGCTTTGCTCCTGTGGTTTCTTTTCCCTGGTCTGCCTTTTTTCCTCTCAAAATACTTGTTTCAGGAAGCCCTCTCTGGAGACTGGAGCATGCCAACTCCATGCCAGCCACCCACTACCACCCTCCAGCCTCCCCATGTGCCCACTGGCCTCATAAATCCTAAATCCTTTTAGCATTTTTAATACGTAGTTTCTGCTGGCACATTTAAAAATATTGACTTCCCTGAACTATAATTCATGTATAATAAAAATGCACCCATACTGAATGTAAGTTTGGCGTGTTTGACAAATGTATCCATCACTACAACCACCATGGTAATAAAAGCAGAGAATATTTCCATCATCTCAGAATGTCCCCTCATGATCAGTTTTCTGTCACTGTAAATGAGTTTTCCCTGTTTCCAAGTTTCACATAAATGGAAGCATGTAGTATTTGCTTCTGTATCCAGTTCACGTGGCTCAGCATAATATTCCTGAGATTTATCTATGTTTGTGTGTCTGTATTTTTCTCCTTTTGATGGTTAAGTTGTATTCCATTGTACAAATATACACAACTAGTTGGTCCATTCACCTGTTGTTGGAGATTTGAGCTGGTACCATTTGTCTGCTTTTGTAAATAAAGCTCACGTGAACATTTGTGTGGATATATATTTTTATTTCTCTTTGGTATATACACAGAAACAAAAATATGATTGTATGGTAACCATATGTTTAATTTTATAAGAAAACTGCTGAAAGAAGTGATTGTTCCATTTTCAACTCCACCAGCTGTGGACAAGACATTCCTTTCACATCCTCAACACTTGGTTTTATCAGTTATTTAAATTTTTGTTATCCTGTGCTGTGTTGTGTTTAGTTGCTCAGTCATGTCTGACTCTTTCCAACCTCATGGACTAGGGATATCTTATTGTCTTAATTTGATTTGCCTGAATGCTGAGGTGGGCGTGTTTTCATATACATATATCTTCTTTGTGAAGCTCTAGCACTGTTTTGTTTTGTAGCTCAAGGCCTTTTTTCTATTTTTTAAACACTCCTGATTGGTTCCTCCTCACTCTTATTACCTTGCAATGCGTTTGCTTTGAAGTTCTTTCCCCAGATTGTCACAGACTGGCTCCTTCTCATCAGTGAAACCATGAATGTCACCTCCTCTGAGAAGCCTTCAACTACTCTTCAGCATATTACCCTGTCTGGTTGCCTTCATAACACTTATATAACTTCTGTCTGAAATTATTTTATTTATGCATTTGCTTATCATCTTCAAAAATATTTTATTATTCTTATTGTTATTTTATTTATTTTTATTTTATGGCCATGTCATGCACCTTCTGGGATATTTGGCTCTTGACCAGGGATTGAACCCAGCCTCCCCTGCACTGGAATCATGGAGTCTTAACCACTGGACCACCAGGGAATCCCTGCTTATCTTCTTATCATCTGTGCATCTCTATTGGAATATAGACTCCAAAGAGTGAATCTTTTATTTGTTTGGCTCATGGTCAATACAGATAACTTAGCAGTATAGATCAAGGGCTAGACACAATGATTTGACCTCCTGAAAACCCATTAGTCAAAAGCCTAGGAAATAATATTTAAAAGCTGCATATTAGATTATTGATACATAAGTAAAAGAGCTTTGTTGCTACTACTAGTAAAGTGCATGGAACACTGTAGGTTCTTAATATGTTTTTGCTTAGCAAGCAGCAGTATAGATTTTACAAAGTGCTCTCAAGGAGTTTCACTTCCGTCATTCATTTATTCAATGCACATTTACTAAGAACTATGAAAATATTCCAAGCTTTATGAGGATATAAAGAAGAATAATTATTCCTACACTCAAGTTGTTTATGATCATTTTGAAATATGGACTTTTATCACAAAATTAATACATGTTAATGATAGAAAGTTAAACAGTACAGAAGAAAAAGTCATTGCTTCTCCAAGACCAAGGCTTCTTAGGAATAACTATTATTAGTAGCTTTTTGTATCCTTCCAGAATTTAGACAGCCATACACACATACAAACATACACACACACACACACACACACACACACACACACACACACACACAAACGGCATCATAAAAAACATACACTTTTAAGTTGCTTGTGATATCATGGTAGAGAGTAAGATTGCCAGATTTAGTAAATAAAAATGCAGAGTCCAATTAAATATGGATTTCAAATAAGCAAGTAAAAAATTTTGCTGTAAGTGTGCCCAAATATTGCATGAATTTACTTCTAAATGTTTATTTGCTTCTCTAGACGTCATATTTAACTGGTACCCTGTGTGTTTTCTGCCAGCCCTGGGTGAAGGCAGACATTGAGAATGATGTTCTACAATCTTGTGCTGTGTCTGCAGTCATGGAAGCTACCGAGCAGAAACTGTCTGAGTTCACCAGGCAGAATCAGGAAAAGCTTACAAAGCAGACATCTGCCCAGGGACTCAGTGTATGAATAGGAGTTTGACAGTTGGAATTAGAGAAAATGGCAGGAAAGGGAATATACAAAGGATAGAATTGTGGAAAGATTTGGGTGGGTTTGGAAAATAGGATGACCTTTAGTGTCAAGGAGGCTTTAGTGCCTGAGAACTCTGTGGGGACACAGTATCTGGAGCAGGAAGAAATGAGACCACAGGCAGCGTCAGACAAAGAAGGATCCTGCATGCAGGCTGCCAAGAGGAGTTTTTATCCAGGACACCAGTATTTGCCAGCCTCTTCCTACCTCAACCTTTTAAAAGAAACTCTGGAATCCCTTTCACAGAAGTGTATAAACTTGCTAATCTTTTTGGGAATCATTTTAAAAATCATTTTATGGTATAATGTAACTGAATGAGCAAAAACAAAAACATATAACTATTGTGTTATAAAGTTTATTTTAAATACACTCCTTAATAACAGTAATATACAAAGATGAATCTTGACTGTCTCCCATGCTATTTAATTTACTTTTAATTCTATAAGAAGTGTGATTGATCACCTAATAAATTAGGATTTTGAGACAGGCTGGGATCTAGGACCCTTTTGCTGTGATGCTGCAATGCTTGTGTCAGGACAAACATCTTGAGCTGTAAAATTCAAAGAAACTACAAAGGACTAAAAGCAGCTGTGTACACATGCAGTTGGGGCAAATTCTGGACAAAAGATACAAAGACCAAAAGCCTAACTGCCATTTCTGAAGAGCCTGGAGCAAAAACAGAGTGTCTGGAGCAAAAGGGTATACAGAGCACGGACTTTATAATCAATTCCACCAAATAGGTGGGCAAAACATCTAATTCACCCCTCAGGCCAACCCTTGGACACACCCCCTGCCCTAATACCATATAAGGAAACAGCTCACACCCCCACTTAAAAGTGAGCCAGCAAAGGAATCTAGTTTTCACTCTCCCCTGCTGCAGTAGGGGCTCCAATAAAGTCTTGCCTGAATTTCTTGTCTGGTCTCTGATCAGGTTCTATTGACTGGAGAAGGCCAAGAACCCTGGCTGGTAGCAATATAACCTTTACACTGTGTTTGAGGACACTAAAACATGGAAATGAAATTTAATTTTGTTCTATGGCATCAGAAAAACTTAAAATTCTTCTCATGGTCTGATGTTTAGAATTCTTGCTTTTTACAGTTTGAAATATCAATAGGTTTGTGCTTATCTTTTTATGTTTGACTTTTTAAATGACATAAGAGACAAGGTTTCAGATTTTTCTTAGTACATAACACATACGCATGCTATTTCTATCTAGCAAATTAAAAGCCAAATGGAATATAACTGCCACTATATTCCCTCTTTCAATACTATTTTTGTAATTATTTGACATGATGTTAAAGTTTTTGATGAGAATCAGGCGGCTTACAGATCTATTGAAGTTACGCTTGAGGTGAATTAGTAGCAGTTTTATTTTGCCCTCTTATCATCTTACTGTATTTCAAGACTTATGTTCTGTAGGCTATCTGTCTTTAACCAATGGTCATTGTAACTTGATGGATTATAATGGGGCAAGTATCCTGGAAATCACCATTTATGTCAGAAGAGAGACTTTCCAACATATGTCCTGTTCAATCTCAGCTCATCCTTACCTCAACAGTAAACACCTTCCCTGGTAGCTCAGTTAGTAAAGAATCTGCCTGCAAGGCAGGAGACCCAGGTTTGATCCCTGGTTGGGAAGATCCCCTGGAGAAGGGAATGGCAACCCATTCCAGTAGTCTTGCCTAGAGAATTCCATGGACCACGGGGTCACAAAGAGTTGGGCACAACTGAATGACTAATACTTATACCAAACACTGTACCAAACTTATAACACATATACCAAACTTGTACCAAACTGTAACACTTATACCAAGCAAATATCTTGACCTCACAATATTTACTTAATTATTTTTTTGGACAGTTTCATAGCCCATTGGTGCTGAACTAAGCTCTTTAGTTTGACCTACTCTTTTTTTTTTTAAGATTTGTTTTTGAGCCTCTTAATTTACAGATTTCCTCTTCAACTCTTTTTTCCCCTTCGTAATCATTTATTGTAGAAACATGCTGATTTCTCCTGTAGTCTCCACAGCCTGAATTTTCTGGATATGTTTCCCTCCTAGCATGTTCCTCTGCCCTCTGTGTCCCTGTACGTAGGTGCTGGATCTCGAGGCTTAAATTCTGTTAGCTTGTTTTAGCAGTGCTGCACCCAGCGCAGCAGGTAGGGATGGAAAGTAGTCGACGCACAATTTGGGGAAAAAGAAACTAGAGACAGAATTAAAATTTTAAAGATGAGACCGGTGGATTCAAGACCTCTTGGCTCACGAGCCATGTTCCTCGGAGCCATATCACTTTTATTGAGTCTTGGCAAGCAGAAAGTGTCTGTTGTGCTACAGTGAAGTCAGCCTCCTGTGTCTCCACTCACATCTCCCATTTTATTGATTATTTTTTAACTATCTTTACCTAGCTGGAGGCCATAGACCTGCATATGCCTTAAGAAAGCATCTTGGTGTGTGCACAGCAGCATTCTGAACATGCGCTGACCTGGCATTCCAAGGTCCACACTATGTTTTTCCTTAGCTTAGCAGGGCATGACGACCCCAACTAATCAACCTGATGTACTTTTATCTGGGTTATGCTGTATTGCTATATTTTGCTTTTAGTCTTTTCCTGTGCTGATTTTCTCATGGCTTAGCCAGAGCAATAGCTGGCCAACTATGATATTAACTCCTGCATATCCCCCTTTTTTGTTTTTGTAGCAGAAGATATGTTGATCTCGCAACTTCCTTCTTCATTAGTTCTCAAAGGGTTTTCGTGTGCATCTGAGGAATAAACAGAAGAGTATAGTGAAACAGCAAAACATAGCTAGTGTTCCAATGAGACCACCTCAGATGCCTTTGATCCACTCAGGAAGACTCAATGAGTTAAGGCCCTCTGCTATTCCTTGAAGTTTACCTGTACCTGGTAATAGTCTAAGAGAAGCATCCTGCATGCCAATGATTTTTACTTGTGGCTCTTTAATATCTAGAGTAAGGCTGTTGGCTGTATGGCCCTGTAAGTGCCATCTAACTTTTTCCCAGGAGTGTTCAGTTTGGTCATATTCCTGGGGAGGTCACTCAAAAGTAGTAATGTTCCAGTCACACTTTAAATGTGTTCTAATTTAAGATTTTATACTTCTTCTCCTAAGAGTAGCACTGTAGGATGTAGGTTCCTTTCTGCATCCACCAACCTGCTGTTAATCTCCTCGTCTGTATGAGTCTGGGCTCCCCAAGCGGAACCGTCATTTTCATGCCACTCCTTCACAATGGTGGTGATTTGTGCCGCCTGATGGAGAGCTAGTCCCGCCACTGCCGCTGTGGTGGTGATGGCAATTATGCTCATTATGGTGGCAATATGGGGCCCAATAGAACATTCAGATCTTTTCAAAATAGTATTTAGTACTGTGAGCAAAGTATGCATGTCAGGGGAGGGTTTCCCAAGGCCTGTTTTGAGTTTAGTTCAGTTCAGTCGCTCAGTTGTGTCTGACTCTTTGCAGCCCCGTGGACTGCAGCACGCTAAGCCTCCCTGTCCATCACCAGCTTCTTGAGTTTACTCAAACTTATGTCCATAGAATTGGTGATGCCATCCAAGCATCTCAGCCATCGTCCCCTTCTCCTCTTGCCTTCAATCTTTCCCAGCATCAAGCTCTTTTCCAAGGAGTCAGTTCTTAGCATCAGATGGCCAAAGTATTGCAGTTTTAGCTTCAGCATCAGTCCTATCAATGAATATTCAGGACTGATTTCCTTTTGGATGAACTGGTTGGATCTCATTGTTGTCTAAGGGACGGGGGGGGGGGAGAGAAAAAAAAAAAAAAAGATATGAAAAAAAATAAAAAAAAGGGGCTAGAAATGTCTCCAATTTCTCAAGGGATGAGGCAAAGAGAAAAGAAAGATGTTTTAATTTTACCCACAGGTATAAATCACTAAATTGTTTTAAACCATCAGTGACTTGAGGAAAAGAGACTTTTTATATCTGAAAACAAAGATTAAAAGCCAGTAATATGTCAGACAAAAAGTCATGAAAATTGTAGTCATATTTAGCAATCTGTTCAATCCCATGCAATTGATCTCTTTGTTTTGTGGTCCTTGCCAGTAAAAGTAAAACGATAGTTTCCAAGAAGTTTGTGAAGCTTTTTGCCAATGTCTGTATGACCAGTTGGGCAAAGTGAGTGCCCTGATCTCTGGAGATTATAGCAAACACATTTTAACCTTTTTTTTTGTGAGCTATTAACCCTACAGCCAGGAAAGGCTTTAGCCTTTCAAATAAAAAGTGAGGATTGTCAGGGAGCCGGGAAAAGCCAAGTGGCTGTCTTGGACTTCCCATAGCACTGACTGTTTAGTTTATAGCCATTATTTATCCATTTTAAATTTCCTGATGAGGGGTTAATTTTGTAGAAGCAGAATGAGTTTTGTCTGTGTGTGTCATAGTCTTCATAGATCATTGTGATAAACATTCATTTTATCAAAGTAACAAAAAATTTTAAAAGCAAATATGAATTACTTAAAGACAAAGAAATTTATATAGTCTGTTATCAAATGCCATACTATAAGAAGACTTTGTTTTTTTAAACAGGAAGAGAAAACCAAATTCCCGATTGGTATCAGCTTATATTCATTGTGAAACAACTGTTATTTACTTAGTCAAAGTAACAATAAGACTTAAAAGGCAGTTTAATGTCTTAAGAAACTTGTATCATGTACACAAGTCTTTTTTCATTTGTCATAAACCATTTTTACATCTTCTGTAGTCATCACTTCATTTATCTATTTAGAGAATAGCCACCTGTGAGCTTAGATTTGATTTCTTTTTCTTTTCTTAATAGACTGTAATTTCATTTTTTATATCTCTTTTACTAAAAACATAAATCTTATTTTCCTTAAGCAACCATGAATTGTCTTGTATATTAGCATTTTATAGATTGATGAACACAAATACCAGTTTTAAGTTTTTAAAAAACATTTGCTTTTTCTTTTTTTTATAGAGAACATCTCAGGATGGTACCAAACATATTAATAGTCCAAAATCACTTTAGTTTTTCTGTAAAAGGAAGTTAGTGTTTAATAACTAATGTTTCAAAATCTTATTTTATTTGGAAATTAGATAACTATTTAATAAACTTTTATCACTTAGTTTAGTACAACCCTAGAAATTTAAGTTATCCCACTCCTCAGAGATTACTTTAGATAGACATTTCTAAATATAATTATTTTTAATAGAGTTTCTCTAAAAGTTTTCATCTCATATATATATATTCATATATATAAAGAGTTACTTTTTTTGTTGACCAATTTAGTTTACATTAAACTTAGGCACAATAGAAGTATTACACGATGTTGATGACTTAAGACATGTCTTAATTAGATTAGCAAACAAACATTAATGTTAGATATTTAATACTGAATATTTTTCAGTCCACGTGAACCTGAATTTAAATAGAGCTCATTTATAAATTAACCTCATATTATCCAAAAACTGAGACACAGATAAATTTAGACAGACAGACAGAGATCTCATAGTTTTCCCGCTTGAAATTTAAAATATTTCTTTGCTCCTTCTTTTTTTTTTTTTTTTGGTTTGAATTCTACCAATTTGTTCATGGCTGGAGTCCCAGATAGAGGGGGCTGTGTATCCTAAGGACATGATAAGAGTTAACTTCAGGTTTTTTCCCAGGACTGTTTTTGTTTCTCAGGCAGAAATGGAGTTTCAAAAAGTATTTTAACAAGGCCACTTTTTCCTATTGTACATGCAAGAAGAACCAGTCTTGCAGTTTCAAAAAGATTTTATTTTAGCCGGTTTTCTCCAAAGTCTAAAGAATATCCTGGCCATTCAGTGTCAAAAATGTCACCCCTCTTTTTCGTAGTCATAGTTTCATAGTTAAAAATTAAACCAGAGAACGTTCAAATTGGATCTGATGACAGGGTAGCCTAACTGATGAGATATTGTCCCAGCAGGTATTGTCTCTCTGGGGAGGTGAGGTCTTTTCTTAAAGTAAAAAAGCCTATCCTTTAACCTCTGTTTTCTCTCAGGCTCTTATGCAGTATCGCCTCATCTGTTTTATGGCCTGATCTTTCACAAGCACTTGATCTTGAATTTTTCCCCAATTTCCATTTTCTATCAATTGATCTAATGAGATGGGGATTTGTCTGGCTAGGTTATGAGATGCCATAATCAAATGAGGACCCTCAGCTATCCCTGTACTATTCCCAATGTAAAAGGAGAATATACTCCATAATTTTGAGTAGCTTGCTTAAGTTCCTTTAGTACTTTGAAGGGAATCTGTTTGTGTACAGCCTTATACACTGCATTAGGATTATTAGGATCGGTCCCAGGAGCTGTATTGTCACTGGAAATGTCATAGTCATAGCCTTCAAGTCACTCTCCCATCAAGCCCGCCAAATACCTTTCTGGGGGAGTGATGGAATTGCCATCTGTTGTAAGGAAGGAAAAGTTTGAATTGCTCCAGCGGTTAAGACAGGAGAGGGAGGAAGACAAGCAGAGGAGATATGGCTTCCCTAAACAAAGGTGTAGAAGAAAGTGCCGCTTTTAGAGCCTCCAGCGTTTTATGCTCTATCCCCTCAGTTCAGTTCACTCTCTCAGTCGTGTCCGACTATTTGCGACCCCATGGACTGCAGCATGCCAGGTTTCCTGCCCATCACCAACTCCCAGAGCCTACTCTAACTCATGTCCATCAGGTCTGTGATGCCATCCAACCATATCATCCTCTGTCCTCCCCTTCTCCACCCGCCTTCAATCTTTCCCAGCATCAGGCTCTTTTCCAATGAGTCAGTTCTTTGCATCAGGTGGCCAAAGTATTGGAGTTTAAGCCTCAGCATCAGTCCTTCCAATGAATATTCAGGACTGATTTCCTTTAGGATTGACTGGTTGGATCTCTTTGCAGTCCAAGGGACTCTCAAGAGTCTTCTCCAACACTACAGTTCAAAAGCATCAATTTTTCAGTGCTCAGCTTTCTTTTCAGTCCGGCTCTCACATCCATACATGACTACTGGAGAAACCATAGCTTTGACTAGACGGACTTTTGTTAGTAAAGTAATGTCTCTGCTTTTTAATATGCTGTCTAGGTTGGTCATAGCTTTTCTTCCAAGGAGCAAATGTCTTAATTTCATGGCAGCAGTCACCATCTGCAGTGATTTTGGAGCCCCCAAAAATAAAGTCAGCCACTGTTTCCACTGTTTGCCCATCTATTTGTCATGAAGTGATGGGACCAGATGCCGTGATCTTCATTTTCTGAATGTTGAGCTTTAAGCCAACTTTTCACTCTCCTCTTTCACTTTCATCAAGAGGCTCTTTAGTTCTTCGCTTTCTACCATGAGGGTGGTGTCATCTGCATATCTGAGGTTATTGATATTTCTCCCACAGTCTTGATTCCAGCTTGTGCTTCATCCAGTCCAGCGTTTCTCATGATGTACTCTGCATAGAAGTTAAATAAGCAGGGTGACAATATACAGCCTTGACGTACTCCTTTTCTGATTTGGAACCAGTCTGTTGTTCCATGTCCAGTTCGAACTGTTGCTTCTTGACCTGCTTCTATTCCCTCAGGCTCTGCATATTCATATTCTCCCTTCAATGGGGTTTCACATTCACCTTCACTCCCTTCTGTGTTTTCTGGGGTCTGAAGAGGCTCTAAAATGGATTTTATCAGTGCCCAAGTTGACCAGATAGACACAGGCAGAGGCACTCCAAAGTTTCTCTAATTCACTACCTACCTTCTCCCATGTTCCTAAATCTAAAGTACCCAGAGAGGAGAGCCATGAGCAATGCTTCTCAATGGTTTGTAAAAGCTCCAATAACCGGCCCTCACTTGTTCTTGATCCCCCTGCTTTCAAAAGCCGCCTTCCGAGGCATATATATGGCTGGTATTGTTCCGAGGTTTCTGAATTTCCCATGCTTCACTCCGGTTTCAGTGCCTAAGAGAGTATTACTTACCGCAAAGGGGGATTTTCGGAGCCCTCGCCCCATTCTTTTCCAGGACTGTGCGCCGATATTTCAGCTTCAGTTTCGTTTGATATTTCAGTTTCAGTTTTGCTTGATATTTCAACTTCAGTTTGGCTCTTGGCGATCCTTCATTTTCTAGCCCCACGTTGGGCGCTACTTGCTGGGGCCAGCGCAGCAGGTAGGGATGGAAAGTGGTCGACGCACAGTTTGAGAAAAAGAAACTAGAGACAGAATTAAAGTTTTAAAGATGAAACCGGTGGACTCAAGACCTCTTGGATCAAGAGCCATGTTTCTCGGAGCCATATCACTTTCATTTATTGTCTTGGCAAGCAGAAAGTGTCTGTTGTGCTACAGTGAAGCCGGTCTCCTGTGTCTCCACTCACGTCTCCATTTTATTGATTATTTTTTAACTATGTTTGTTATTTTCTTGTACAAGGGGTATCACCTAGCTGGAGGCCATAGACCTGCATATGCTGTGAGAAAGCATCTTGGTGTGTGCACAAGCAGCATTCTGAACTTGAACTGACCTGGCGTTCAAAGGTCCACACTATGTTTTTCCTTAGCTTATCAGGGCATGATGACGCCAACTAATCAACCTGATGTACTTTTATTTGGGTTATGCTGTATTGCTATATTTTGCTTTTAGTCTTTTCCTATGGTGGTTTTCTCATGACTTAGCCAGAACAACAGGTGGCTGACTGTTATATTAACCCCTGCATTGCAGGACTGTTTCACTTACATATGTCTGATAGTCCTTTTCTGGTGCCCTGAGAAGTTATGGATGTTTAATGCCTGGTTAATTTAATTCTTAGGGCTTGCAAAATGGCAATATTCCTCTTCTCATTTTCCTTCTTCATTTACTTGCTGGAAATAATTTATAAAGAGAAATTTTGCCATATCTGTTATTTATGTGACAACATAGTTCATAGTTCACACATAGCAAATACCCTTTTCCAACAATACAAGAGACAACTCTACACATGGACCTCACCAAATGGCCAATATTGAGATCAGACTGATTATATTCTTACTCTATATAGTCAGCAAAAACAAGACCTGAAGCTGACTGTGGCTCAGATCATCAGCTTTTTATTGCAAAATTCAGGCTTTTGAAGTTTGAAGGAAAAAATTTCCCTACTTTTGAAGATAGTAAGGAAAATCAATTGACCATTCAGGTATGACCTAAATCAAAACCCTTGTGATTGTGTAGTGGAAGTGACAAGTAGATTCAAGGGATTAGATCTGGTACACAGAATGCCTGAAGAACCATGGATGGAGGTTTGTAACACTGTACAGGGAGGCAGTGATCAAAACTATCCCAAAGAAAAAGAAATGCAAGAAGGCAAAGTGGTTGTCTGAGGAGGCTTTACAAATAGCTGAGGAAAGAAGAGAAGTGAAAGGAAAAGGGAGAAGATATATGCAACTGAATGCAGAGTTCCAGAGAACAGAAACAGAAGACATAAGAAGTGAAAGTGAAGTCACCCAGTAGTGGCATACTCTTTGCGACTCAGTGAACTGTAGCCTACCAGTCTCCTACATCCCTGGGATTCTCCAGGAAAGAATACTGGCATGGGTTGCCATTTCCTTCTCTAGGGGATCTTCCCAGCCCAGGGATTGAACCCAGGTCTCCTGCATTGCAGGCAGACGCTTTACCCTCTGAGCCATCAGGGAAGCCCGGACATAAGAAGGCCTTCTTAAATTAACAAGGCAAAGAAATAGAGGAAAACAATAGAATGGGAAAGACTAGAAATCAATTCAAAAAAACTGGAGATATCAAGGGAACATTTCAATCAAGGATGGGCATGACAAAGGACAGAAACATTAAGGACCTAACAAGCAGCAGAGACTAAGAAGAGGTGGCAAAAATGCACAAGAAGATTAAAAAAAAAAAGGCCTTAATGACCTGGATAACCACGATGGTGTGGTCTACTCTCTTAGAGCCAGACATCCTGGAGTGTGAAGTCAAGTGGACCTTAGGAAACATTACTATAAACAAAGCTAGTGGAGGTGACAGAAATCCAGCTGAGCTATCCCAAGAGATGACAGTGTTAAAGTATTGCACTTAATATGTCAGTGAATTTGGAAAACAGCAGTGGCCACAAGACTGGAAAAGGTGTTTTCTTTCCAATACCAAAGAAGGGCAATGCCAAAGAATGTTCAGACTACCACACAATTTCGGACTCTTTTGTTGACCATGATAGCTACTCCATTTCTTCTGAGGGATTCCTGAAGTTGAACGGTTTTATGAAGACCTACAAGACCTTTTAGAATGAACACCCAAAAAAAGATGTCCTTTTCATTATAGGGGACTGGAATGCTAAAGTAGTAAGTCAAGAAACACCTGGAGTAACAGGCAAATTTGGCTTTGGAATGCGGAATGAAGCAGGGCAAAGACTAATAGAGTTTTGCCAAGAAAATGCACTGGTCATAGCAAACACCCTCTTCCAACAACACAAGAGAAGACTCTACACATGGACATCACCAGATGGTCAACACTGAAATCAGATTGATTATATTCTATGCAGCCAAAGATGGAGAAGCTCTATACAATCAACAAAAACAAGACCAGGAGCTGACTGTGGCTCAGATCATGAACTCCTTATTGCCAAATTCAGACTGAAATTGAAGAAAGTAGGGAAAACCGCTAGACCATTCAGGTATGACCTAAATCAAATCCCTTATGATTATACAGTGGAAGTGAGAAATAGATTTAAGGGCCTAGATCTGATAGATAGAGTGCCTGATGAACTATGGAATGAGGTTCGTGACACTGTATGGGAGACAAGGGTCAAGACCATCCCCATGGAAAAGAAATGCAAAAAAGCAAAATGGCTGTCTGGAGAAGCCCTACAAATAGCTGTGAAAAGAAGAGAGGCAAAAAGCAAAGGAAAAAGGAAAGATATAAGCATCTGAATGCAGAGTTCCAAAGAATAGCAAGAAGAGATAAGCAAGCCTTCTTCAGTGATCAATGCAAAGAAATAGAGGAAAACAACAGAATGGGAAAGACTAGATTTCTCTTCAAGAAAATTAGAGATATCAAGGGAACATTTCATGCAAAGATGGGCTTGATAAAGGACAGAAATGGTCTGCACCTAACAGAAGCAGAAGATATTAAGAAGAGGTGGCAAGAAGACACAGAAGAACTGTACAAAAAAGATCTTCATGACCCAGATAATCATGATGGTGTGATCACTCACTTAGAGCCAGACATCCTGGATGTGAAGTCAAGTGGGCCTTAGAAAGCATCACTATGAACAAAGCTAGTGGAGGTGATGGAATTCCAGTGGAGCTGTTTCAAATCCTGAAAGGTGATGCTCTGAAAGTGCTGCACTCAATATGCCAGCGAATTTGGAAAACTCAGCAGTGGCCACAGGACTGGAAAAGGTCAGTTTTCATTCCAATCCCAAAGAAAGGCAATGCCAAAGAATACTCAAACTATCACACAATTGCACTCATCTCACATGCTAGTAAACTAATGCTCAAAATTCTCCAAGCCAGGCTTCAGCAATATGTGAACCATGAACTTCCTGATGTTCAAGCTGGTTTTAGAAAAGGCAGAGGAACCAGAGATCAAATTGCCAACATCTGCTGGATCATGGAAAAAGCAAGAGAGTTCCAGAAAAACATCTATTTCTGCTTTATTGACTATGCCAAAGCCTTTGACTGTGTGGATCACAATAAACTGTGGAAAATTCTTCAAGAGATGGGAATACCAGACCACCTGAGCTGCCTCTTGAAAAATCTGTAGGTAGGTCAGGAAGCAACAGTTAGAACTGGACATGAAACAACAGATTGGTTCCAAATAGGAAGAGGAGTACGTCAAGGCTATATATTGTCACCCTGCTTATTTAACTTCTCTGCAGAGTACATCATGAGAAACGCTGGGCTAGAAGAAACACAAGCTGGAATCAAGACTGGTGGGAGAAATATCAATAACCTCAGATATGCAGATGACACCACCCTTATGGCAGAAAGTGAGGAGGAGCTAAAGGGCCTCTTGATGAAGATGAAAGAGGAGATTGAAAAAGTTGGCTTAAAGCTCAACATTCAGAAAACGAAGTTCATGGCATCCGGTCCCATCACTTCATGGGAAATAGATGGGGAAACAGTGGAAACAGTGTCAGACTTTATTTTGGGGGCTCCAAAATCACTGCAGATGGTGATTGCAGCCATGAAATTAAAAGACATTTACTCCTTGGAAGAAAAGTTATGGCCAACCTAGATAGCATATTCAAAAGCAGAGACATTACTTTGCTGACGAAGGTCCGTCTAGTCAAGGCTATGGTTTTTCCTGTGGTCATGTATGAGTGTGAGAGTTGGACTGTGAAGAAGGCTGAGCACCAAAGAATTGATGCTTTTGAACTGTGGTGTTGGAGAAGACTCTTGAGAGTCCCTTGGACTGCAAGGAGATCCAACCAGTCCATTCTGAAGGAGATCAACCCTGGGATTTCTTTGGAAGGAATGATGCTAAAGCTGAAACGTCAGTACTTTGGCTACCTCATGCGAAGAGTTGACTCATTGGAAAAGACTCTGATGCTGGGAGGGATTGGGGGCAGGAGGAGAAGGGGATGACTGAGGATGAGATGGCTGGATGGCATCACGGACTCGATGGACGTGAGTCTGAGTGAACTCCAAAAGATGGTGATGAACAGGGAGGCCTGGCGTGCTGCGATTCACGGGGTCGCAAAGAATCGGACACGACTGAGTGACTGAACTGAACTGAACTGAACCACACAATTGCATTAATTCCACATGCTAGTAAGATAATATTCAAAATCCTTCAACCTAGGTTTCAGCAGTACATGAGCCAAGAACGTCCAGATGTACAAACTGGATTTAGAAAAGGCAGAGGAACCAGAGATCAAATTGCCAGCATCTGTTGGATCATATAGAAAGCAAGGGAGTTCCAGAAAAACTTCTACTTCTGTTTCATTGACTATGCCAAAACCTTTGATTGTGTGCATCACAACAAATTATGGAAAATTCTTAGATGAGAATACCAGACCACCTTACCTGCCAGTATGCAGAAATTTGTATGCAGCTCAAGAAGCAACATTAGAACCAGATATGGAAAAATGAAATTAAGTGAAGTGAAAGTTGCTCAGTCATGTCTGACTCTTTGCAATCCCATGGACTATACAGTCCATGGAATTCTCTAGGCCAGAATACTGGAGTAGGTAGCCTTTCCTTTCTCCAGGGGATCTTCCCGACCCAGGAATCTAACCAGGGTCTCCTGCATTGCAGGAGGATTCTTTACCAACTGAGATATCAGGGAAGCCCACGGAAAAATGGACTGGTTCAAAACTGGGAAAGTACGTCAAGGCTGTACATTGTTACCCAGTTTATTAACTTCTATGCAGAGTACATCATGTGAAATGCCAGGCTGGGTGACTCACAAACTGGAATCAAGATTACTGGGAGAAATATCAACAACCGCAGATAGGCAGATGATACCACTCAAATGGCAGAAGTGACGAGGAACTAAAGAACTTCTTGATGAGGATAAAAGAGGAGAGTGGAAAAGCTGGATGGAAACAACATTCAAAAAACTAAGACCATGGCATCTAGTCCCATGACCTCATAGCAAACAGAAGGTGAAAAAGTGGAAACAGTGCCAAATTTTTTTTTTTTGTGAATCCAAAATCACTGCAGACAATGACTGCTGCCCTGAAATGAAAAGACACTTGCTCCTTGGAAGGAAATATGACAAACCTCAACAGTATGTTAAAAAGCCGAGACATCACTTTGCCGACAAAGGTCTGTACAGTCAAAGCTATGATTTTTCCAGTAGTCATGAATGGATGTGAGAGTTGAATCATAAAGAAGATTGAGCACCAAAGAACTGATGCTTTCTAATTGTGGCGCTGGAAGAGGCTTGAGAGTCCCTTGGACTGCAAGGAGATCAAACTGGTCGGTCTTAAAGGAAATCAACCCTGAATAGTACTGGAAGGACTGATGCTGAAGCTGAAGCTCCAATAACTTTGTTCATCTGTTGCAAAGAGCTGAATCTTTGGAAAGACCCTTATACTGGGAAAGTTTGAAGGCAAAAGAAGAAGGGGGTGGCAGAGGATGAGATGGTTAAACAGCATCACTGACTCAATGGACATGAGTTTGAGCAAGCTCCAGAAGATGGTGAAGGACAGAGGAGTCTGACATGCTGCAGTCCATGGTGTCACAAAGACTCAGACAGGACTTAGTGACTGAACAATGAGTAGTTCACACAGGAAAAGCAGACTAAATAATTATTTCCTTTTATGTATCAATTTTCAAATGAATAGCATCTCCAACATGACCAACTAGCTATGTGTGTGTGTGTGTGGTAATTAACTTATAGATTTAGACATATTTGATGTGTTTGGACTTCTGCCAAATAAAGAATGTCCCTCATTATATGGTTCTACAAGGATTAAGTCATTAGCCATTGCAGCCGCCGACCTTTAACAAACCCTGAAAGGAGTTCAGGATGAGATAAGGAAGGAGACACTCTGTACTCTGGGAAAACTGGTGGAAGAAGCCTTCAGATAGTTCGATATTTTCAAAAGAAAAATTTATGAAACCTAAATCTTTGCATCTTCCCATACTTAAAAGCACTAAAACCATTAAGTAAGACATCTGTTCCATACGACTAGCAGCAACCTTCTATTGAGATGTGTGCTTAGCTTTGCACATACCCACTTCACCAAAATACAAATATGTGACCTCCCCGCTTACCCTTCTGAGCTGTTCCTCAGAGCTCTCTAGGAAGCTGTCTCGCAGGCTATAATCCCATAAAACTGAAATTCACAGCTCTCACATTGTGCATTTTTATTTTAGTTGACGCCTCTTACAGATACTTGGGCTTCCCAGGTGGCGCTAGCTTCCCAGGCAAAAAACTGCCTACCACTGCAGGAGACATAAGAGTCCTGGGTTGGGAAGATCCCCTGGTCAAGAGCATGGCAACCTGCTCCAGCATTCTTGCTTGGAGAATCCCCTGGACAGAGGAATCTGGTGGACTACAGTCCATAGGGTCACAAAGAGTCGAATACAGCTGAAGGGACTTAGCACGCACATGTACAGATACTATCCTTATTCATATGAAAATTGTCCAATCTTTGGGACAGCTCTTCAAGCTGGCTCCCAAGTCCTCAAAGATATATTTTTTATGTCATTTAACAGCAAGAATCTGAGTGTAGGAAAGGACCACAAGGAAAATAAGAATTCTGTATCAAAGATATTTGGTTTGGATCAGTTAAGGCACATTTTGTAGTCTATGCTTACCCTATTTTATTGGAAATTGAATATTCTTTAATATTGTCAGTTTCATGCCTGTGTAGGTGGCAACATTTACTAAAGACAAGTGACATTCGAATGTGAGTTACAGAAACTCTGCCTTATTTTAAGAGAAATCAGAAGGTTGTTTGACAGATCCTCACTATCTTTCTTGCTGGGAAATAACCATGGCTGGTGTGAGGAACTGCTGTCTGCCCTAGGGGATTAACAGCCAGGCCTTGACAATAATTTGCAGTCTCTGGAGCATTGGAGCTGTCTGAGTACATTTATGTTCAAATCTCTTGCCCTAAATTGCAGCTTCTCTGAATATGTATGCGTGCTAAATTGCTTCAGTGACTATACCTTGGATTTAACTGTTTTGAAGCTGATTTTTGTAGGGAAATAGATTTTAGTGAAATATTTTTAACATACAGAGAAACAAAAAGACTAACATTATAAACAATGGAACACTGGATCTCTAGACTTCACAGATTTTGTTATTTTGTTATATTTCCTTCAGAATATTTTAAAAATTTTATTTTATTGAAGTAGCAGTTCAGTTCAATCATTCAGTAATGTCTGACTCTTTGTGACCCCATGAATCGCAGCACGCCAGGCCTCCCTGTCCATCACCAACCCCTGGAGTTCACTCAGACTCACATCCATCGAGTCGGTGATGCCATCCAGCCATCTCATCCTCGGTCGTCCCCTTCTCCTCCTGCCCCCAATCCCTCCCAGCATCAGTCTTTTCCAATGAGTCAACTCTTCCCATGAGGTGGCCAAAGTACTGGAGTTTCAGCTTCAGCATCATTCCTTCCAAAGAACTCCCAGGACTGATCTCCTTTAGAATGGACTGGTTGGATCTCCTTGCAGTCCAAGGGACTCTCAAGAGTCTTCTCCAACACCACAGTTCAAAAGCATCAATTCTTCGGCACTCAGCTTTCTTCACAGTCCAACTCTCACACTCATACATGACCACTGGAAAAACCATAGCCTTGACTAGATGGACTTTGCTGGAAAAGTAATGAGTCTGCTTTTGAATATGCTATCTAGGTTGGTCATAAGTTTCCTTCCAAGGAGTAAGCGTCTTTTAATTTCATGGCTGCAATCACCATCTGCAGTGATTTTGGAGCCCCCCAAAATAAATTCTGACACTGTTTCCACTCTTTCCCTATCTATTTCCCATGAAGTGATGGGACCAGATGCCATGATCTTTGTTTTCCGAATATTTTAAGCCAACTTTTTCACTCTCCTCTTTCACTTTCATCAAAAGGCTTTTGAGTTCCTCTTCACTTTCTGCCATGAGGGTGGTGTCATCTGCATATCTGAGGTTATTGATATTTCTCCCGCCAATCTTGATTCCAGCTTGTGCTTCTTCCAGCCAAATGTTTCTCATAATGTACTCTGCATAGAAGTTAAATAAGCAGGGTGACAATATACAGCCTTGACGTACTCCTTTTCCTATTTGGAACCAGTCTGTTGTTCCATGTCCAATTCTAACTGTTGCTTCCTGACCTGCATATAGGTTTCTCAAGAGGCAGGTCAAGGTGGTCTGGTATTCCCATCTCTTTCAGAATTTTCCACAGTTTATTGTAGTAGAATTGATTCATAATGTTGTATTAATTTCTGCTCTACAGCAGAATATGTATACATATATATGTATTTATGTATATTATACATATGTGTGTTTATACATATATGTATATATATACATTCTTTTCATATTCTTTTCCATCGTGGTTTATCACAGGATATTGAATATAGATCCCTGTGCTATACAATACATCATTGTTGTTTATCCAGCCTATATGTAATAGTTAGCATCTGCTAATCCCAAATGCCCAATTCATCCCTTCCCTCCACTCTCTTGCTCTTGGTAAGCACAAGTCTGTTCTCTGAATGCGAGTATATTTCTGTCTCATAGATAAGTTGTTTGCATCATGTTGTAGATTTCACATATAAGGAGTATCATATGGTATTTGTCTTTCTCTTTCTGATTTACTTTGCTTAACCTGATCATCTCTAGGTCTATACATGTTGTTGCAAATGGCATTATTTCATTCTTTTTATGGTTGAGCAGTATTTCATTGCATATATGTAGCACATCTTCATCATTCATTCATCTGTCAGTGAACATTTAGGTCGTTTCCATGGTTTCAGACCATTTTTTAAAAAGAAAGGCGATATTAAGCATGTGGTCACCTTTGTTCTCTACACTAATGCTAGTTTCCTCTCTCACTGTAGAGATGGATGCTAGACCAGTGTTGATGGATATCTTTCTTACGCTTGTTGTTATGCTTATGTTTACATGTACATATCTATGAATAATGCTGAGAACTGTGTGTGTTTTCAAAGTGTATAGAAATGTTATTATACTGTATGACATCTCCTCCACTAAGTAGCTTTCCTCAGTGGGCATTTTGTTTGGGGATCTATCTATGTTGATATATCATGTTTATTTATTTCACTGCTACATGTGTTCCATCATCTGATTATATGTGCATGTATTCATTCTGTTATTAATGTACACTTATGTTTCTATTTTTTTCTATTTCAACACAATGCTTCAAATAACATCCTTGAATATGCATGTGACAGAGTTTCTCTAGGTATTTGTGTAGAGCAGAATTTCTGGGACACAGAGTAGCATACATTTTTAACTGCAATAGCTATTGCCAAATTATTCTCTGATGTGGGTTTCCTGGTGGCTCAGATGGTAAAGAATCTTCCTACAATGCAGGAGACCTGGGTTCAATTCCTAGGTCAGGAAGATCCCCTGGAGAAGGGAATGGCAAGCCACTCCAGTATTCTTGCCTGGAGAAGCCCATGGACAGTGGAGCCTGGCAGTCTACAGCACAAAGTGTTGCAAAGAGTCAGACATGACTGAGTGACTAATGCATACACGCGCTCTCTGATGTGATTACATTAATTTACATGCCCACCAGCAGGAGCTGAAAGTTCTTATTTGCCCATATTTAGTGTTATCAGACTTAAAAATTTTTGTCAAGCTACTAGTTATGAAATGGCACCTCACTGATGTTTTAATTTTTATTTCCCTAAGTACTGTTGAAGTTGAATTTTTTTATTTATTGGCCATTTTTTCTTCTGGAGGTTGTAGGGCAGAGGTCTTCAAACTGTTGGAGAGTGATGGCTGTGGTGGGGATGTACCTAGACTTGGAGTTCTCATAGCTTCCTCTCTGATTTGCATCTTTAAATTGCTTTGACTCTAAGTGTCTCTGCACTCTTCTGTACATTTCTTGTATCAGGTATCTGAGAGAATAATAGAATAAAGAGGAAAAATAAGAAACTAAATGCAAGGTTACCAAAAGAAGAAAGATAAAAGAGACAGTGAAGTCTACTTGGATGTAAGAATTATAAGGCTTTCTAACTTTCTGTTTTGTCCATTGGATTGAGTAACCCACCAGTACAATATTTCACTAAAGAACTGGCAAGGGAATCATAGAATTTAGATTTTAAGCTTTGCCCATACACTCCATAGCTTTGCTTTCTAGGGTCCCCACTTATCTAAAGGTATATCTCCACTGCCTGTGTTTTTGGTAGAGGAACAGGCTTTTCTCTGAAGTGCGCCATGTAGTAGATAAGATGGGCGCTCTGGAATCAGGTATCAGGCCCATTGCTGGTTCTCTTACTTACTAGCTTTGTCAACCTGGAAAAGTTTCTCAACCATCCTACATTTAGTTTCTTCAAGGTAACATTACTACCTACTTCATAGGATTGTAGTAATGGTTCATGGATATAATATATGTAAATACTAAGCCTATGACACAGTAAACCCTTAAGGTCAGTGATAATCATCTACATAAATAAGACATGAATGAAAATATACTATAGAAATTCAATATTCTTATCTTAATGAAGAACCTGAAAGTTTGTATGACTTTCCTAGAAGTAGATGTGGTACTTTCTGTGACTGATAGACATACCAGTAACTTCAGGGTGATTTAAGTGAAAATGATTCAATTGATAATAGAATTTCCACCTAGTGTTGTGGGAAAGATGAGTGCATTATGAAAGAAATCATTCATTCACTCATTCATCAAGCATTTATTGAAGACTTATGATGTCCCATGAACTCTTTGTACAAGACAATGAGGAAATTAAAAAGCTAAATGATACTTAAGTTCAGTCACTCAGTCATGTCTGACTCTTTGCAACCCCAGGGACTGCATCCCTGTCCATCTCCAACTCCCAGAGCTTGCTCAAACTCGTGTCCATAGAGTTGGTGATGCCGTCCAACAAAGGCATCGTCTGTTGTGCTCTTCTCCTCTTGGCTTCAATCTTCTCCAGCATCAGGGTCTTTTCAATGAGCCAGTTCTTTGCATGAGGTGGCCAAAGTTTTGGAGCTTCAACTTCAGCATCAGTCCTTCCAAAGAATACTCAGGATTGATTTCCTTTAGGATTGTCTGGTCTGATCTCCTTGCAGTCAAGAGTCTTCCCCCAACATCACAGTTCAAACTCATCAATTCTTTGACACTCAGCTTTCTTTATGGTCTCTCACATCCATACATGACTACTGGAAAAACCATATGACTTTGACTATATGAGCCTTTGTTGGTAAAGTATGTCTCTGCTTTTTATATGCTAACTAAGTTTGTCATAACTTTTCTTCCAAAGAGCAAGCGTCTTTAAATTTCATAGCTGCGGTCATTATCTGCAGTGATTTTGAAGCCCAGGAAGATAAAATCTGTCACTGTTTCCATTGTTTCCCCATCTATTTGCCATGAAGTGAAGGGACTGGGTGCCATGATCTTCATTTTTGAATGCTGCATTTTAAGCCAGCTTTTTCACTCTCTCTTTCTCTTTCATCAAGAGGAACATTAGTTTCTCTTTGCTTTCTGGCCATAAGGGTGGTGTCATCTGTAAATCTGAGGTTATTGGTATTTTTTCCTACAAACTTGGCTCTAGCTTGTGCTTAATCCAGCCTGGCATTTCATGTGATGTACTCGGTATATAAGTTAAATAAGCAGGGTGACAATATACAGCCTGGACGTGCTCCTTTCCCAGTTTGCAACCAGTATGTTGTTCCATGTCCAGTTTTAACTGTTGCTTCTTGACCTACATACAGATTTCTCAGGAGGCAGGTAAGGTGGTCTGGTATTCCCATCTCTTGAAAAATTTTCCACAGTCTGTGATCCACACAGTCAAAGGCTTTATAGTCAATGAACCAGAAGTAGACGCTCTTCTAGAACTCTCTTGCTTTTTCTATGATCTAACAGATGTTGGTAATTTGATCTCTGGTTCCTCTGCCTTTTCTAAATCCAGCTGGAACATGTGGAAATTCTCGGTTCACATACTGTTGAAGCCTCGCTTGGAGAATTTTGAGCACTATTTTGCTAGTGTGTGAGATGAGTTCAATTGTGTGCTAGTCTGAACATTCTTTAGCATTGCCTTTCTTTGGGATTGGAATGAAAACTGACATTTTCCAGTCCTGTTAGCCACTGCTGAGTTTTCCAAATTGGCTGGCATATTGAGGGTAACACTTTCACAGCATCATCTTTTAAGATTTGATATAGCTCAGCTGGAATTCCATCACATCCACTAGCTTTGTTCATAGTGATGCTTTCGAAGGCCCACTTGACGTCACATTCCAGGATGTCTGGCTCTAGGTGAGTGATCATACCATTGTGGTTATCTGAGTCATTCGATCTTTTCTGTATAGTTTTCTGTATATTCTTGCCATCTCCTCTTAATATCTTCTGCTTCTATTAAGTCCATACTGTTTCTGTCCTTTATTGTGCCCATCTATGCATGAAATGTTCCCTTGGTATCTCTGATTTTCTTGAAGAGATCTCTTGTCTTTCCCATTCTGTTGTTTTCCTCTATTTCTTTGCATTGATCACTGAGGAAGGCTTTCTTATCTCTCCTTGCTATTCTTTGGAACTCTGCATTCAGATGGGCATATCTCTCCTTTTCTCCTTTGCCTTTCACTTCTCTTCTTTCTTAGCTATTGGTAAGGCCTCCTCAGACAACCATTTTGCCATTTTGAATTTCTTCTTCTTGGGGATGGTTTTGTTTACCACATCCTCTACAATGTCACAAACCTCTGTCCATAGATCTTCAGGTGCTCTGTCTATCAGATCTAATCCCCTGAATCTATTTCTCACTTCCACCGTATAATGTAAGGGATTTGATTTAGGTCATACCTGAATGACCTAGTGATTTTCCCTACTTTCTTCAATTTAAGTCTGAATTTTGCAATAAGGAGTTTATGATCTGAGCCACAGTCAGCTCCCGGTCTTTCTTTTGCTGACTGTATAGAGCTTCTCCATCTTTGGCTAAAAGAATATAATCAATCTGATTTTGGTATTGACCATCTGGTGATACCCATGTGTAGAGTCATCATTTGTGTTGTTGGAAGAAGGCATTTGCTATGACCAGTGCATTCTCTTGGCAAAATTCTGGTAGCCATTGCCTTACCTCTTTTTGTGCTCCAAAGCCAAACTTGCCTGTTACTCCAGGTATCTCTTGACTTCCTACTTTAGCATTCCAGTCCTGTATGATGAAAAGGACATGGTTTTTGGTTTTATTTCTAGGAAGTCTTGTAGGTCTTCATAAAACCATTCGATTTCAGCTTCTTTAGCATTACTAGTTGGGGCATAAATTTGGATTACTGTAACATTGATTGGTTTGCCTTGGAAATGATCAGAGATCATTTTATCATTTTTGAGATTGCATCCAAGTACTGCATTTTCGACTCTTTTGTTGACTATGATGGCTACTTCTTCTAAGGGATTCTTGCCCACAGTTCAGTTCAGTCACTCAGTCGTGTCCAACTCTTTGCAACCCCATGAATTGCAGCATGCCAGGCCTCCCCTGTCCAACACCAACTCCCAGAGTTTAACCAAATTCATGTCCATTGAGTCGGTGATGCCTTCCAGCCATCTCATCCTCTGTCATCCCCTTCTCCTCCTGCCTTCAGTCTTTCCCCAAATCAGGGTCTTTTCAAATGAATCAGCTCTCTGCATCAGGTGGCCAAAATATTGCAGTTTCAGCTTCAACATCAGTCCTTCCAATGAACACCCAGGACTGATTTCCTTTAGGATGGATTGGTAAGATCTCCCTGAAGTCCAAGGGACTCTCAAGAGTCTTCTCCAACACCACAGTTCAAAACCATCAATTTTTTGGTGCTCAGCTTTCTTTTCAGTCCAACTCTCACATCCATACATGACTATTGGAAAAACCATAGCCTTGACTAGATGGACCTTTGTTGACAAAGTAATGTCTCTGCTTTTTAATATGCTATCTAGGTTGGTCATAACTTTCTTTCCAAGGAGTAAGCATCTTTTAATTTTATGGTGGCAATCACCATCTGCAGTGATTTTGGAGCCCAAAAACCTAAAGTCAGCCACTGTTTCCCCATCTATTTGCCATGAAGTGGTGTGACCAGATGCCGTGATCTTAGTTTACTGGATGTTGACCTTTAAGTCAGCTTTTTCACTCTCTTCCTTCATCAAGAGGTTCTTTAGTTCTTCTTCACTTTCTGCCATAGGGGTGGTGTCATCGGCATATCTGAGGTTATTGATATTTCTCCCAGCGATCTTGATTCCAGCTTGTGTTTCATCCAGTCCAGTGTTTCTCATGATGTGCTCTGCATGTAAGTTAAATAAGCAGGGTGACAATATACAGCCTTGAAAAGTAGCCTTTTCTTATTTGGAGCCAGTCTGTTGTTCCATGTCCAGTTCTAACTGTTAGTTCCTGACCCGCATACAGCTTTCTTTCCCACAGTAGTAGATATAATGGTCATGTGAATTAAATTCATCCATTCCAATCCATTTTACTTCACTGATTCTTAAAATGTTGATGTTCACTCTTGTCATCTCCTGTTAAACTACTTCCAGTTTGCCTGGATTCACGGACCTTCCAGGTTCCGATGCAATATTGCCCTTTACAGCATCAGATTTTACTTCCATCACCAGTCATATCCACAACTGAGCATTGTTTTTACTTTGGCTCAGCCTCTTCATTCTTTCTGGAGCTGTTTTTCTATTCTTTTCCAGTAGCATATTGGGCGCCTACTTATCTGGAGAGTTCATCTTTCAGTGTCCTATCTTTTTGCCTTTTCGTACTGTTCGTGGGGTTCTCAAGGCAAGAATACTGATATTCCATATTTGCCATTAAGAAACTGAATAGGGAAAATAGCCACAAAAAGTAAACTAATGAATTCAACGAATTTTACAACAAAGATGCAGTGGGACCACAAAGAGGGAGTTTCAATTCTATATTAATGTGTTAGGAAAACGTCCATAGAGAAGCATGTCATAAGGAAGGAAATCTCCCCACCACCTTTCAAATTCCAAGGTGTGGTTGCTGCTGGGAAGAGTCAGCGGAGAGCATCCTGGTGAAGAGTAGTGTTGGGAGGACAAGTCAAACTATGAGGGGGCCTGAACCACATAATCTATGGGCTCATCTCCAGGCCAAAGAGGCAAGGTAGTGATTAGAGGAACCAAAGTCACAGCCAGGAATGCAGAAGTATGGTCAAGTTAAAGACAGGGCTGTGCCCTCTCTGGAAATGATCAGTGAAGTTGAAGGTCCAGTCTACAGAAACAAGAGGAGGTTTGTGGTCCAGATGTAGATGCAGAATCAGGCTTGTTAATCAATGAGCCTCTTTGGCTGTGCCAAGCACCAGCCTTGGAATGGTGTGAAGTTATTTCAAGAAGCCATGCCAAGTTGAACAGATGCTGCCTAAATTTCCATCTCAGAAGTCTGATTTCCTGGCCATTTTTCCTCTTCATTCTAGTTCATGTAGGTGCTATCATCCTAAGCATAATTTTTGCTAACAGGTCCTAAAATGTTAAAAATTCTTCTTTAAAAAGTCTCATTTCTATTGGGCCATATTCAGGTAGTAAAACACATGATTTATCTATATTCTGTGAAAGGTGTCCAATGGAAATTTGTATTTAATGTGTTAGATATGAAATTACAGCATCCTATTTAAGGCTATATGAGAGATTCCAGGAGAAGAGGACCAAAATGTGATGATTCAGTGTGGAGAGTGGCCCCAAAGAAAGAGTTGCTTGATGTTCCAGCCACTTAATTCAGAGGCCAGCTTTAAATGGTACAAACATGTCCAGTACTGATACTGATTACCAAATGCATACCAGACAGTGGCCCACTTGGCAAATAACAGACATAGTGTGACTTTCCTTCCTTTTGTTGTTGTTGGTTAGTCACTCGGTCACGTCCTACTCTTCACAGCTCCATGGCCTACAGCATGCCAGGCTTCCCTGTCTTTCACTACCTCCCAGAGTTTTCTCAAACTTGCGTCCATTCAGCCAGTGGTGCCATCCAACCATCTCATCCTCTGTTGCCCACTTCTCCTCCAGCCCTCAATCTTTCCCAGCATCAGGGTTTTTCAAATGAGTCAGCTCTTAGCATCAAGTGGCCAAATTATTGGAGCTTCAGCTTCAGCATCAGTCCTTCCAATGAATACTCAGGGTTGATTTCCTTGCTATCCAAGGGACACTCGAGAGTTCTCCAGCACCACAGTTCAAAAGCATCAATTCTTCGACTTGCCTTCCTCCTTGAGCTATTAACTTGCTTTCCATGAATGGTACTCAGGTCCATCTTGTTTAAATTTGTCCAACTTGTTTAAATCTGTATGATGGTAAAGTGTGATGGGAATTCTGGTCAGATCAAAAATGATCTATCAGTCCCTGCAGGAACGGGCAGCTTGCTGGCAGACCAGCAGCACTTCTGTCATTTTGCCAAAGTTCACAACTGGGGAGAAATAATTAAACCTAGGCAAGAAGCTCAGAAGTCTTTGAAAGTTTCCTGTAACGTTACCTTCTGCTTCAGAATTTGAGGCTGAATTCAAAGATCAGTCTCTGAAAACCCAGGAACCATCCTAATCAGCATATTATTTAAAAACAATGTTACTAATAAAAGTCCCACAGAGCTTTCTTATCATTAATTCAAAGAACACCTGTCTCTCTTCATATCTTAATAAATTACTTTTGCCCCTGGACAAATATATCCTCTGTCACTTTGCCAAGTCCTCGCTTGCTTGCTGAATACACATTAGTAGAAGAACACAGATGATGTTAGTTGCCACCATAAGAGAGCTCAGCCTTCCTGAATATGAGAAAATTAGCTTTTTTATGGTTTGGGCCTTCCCAGAATCCAGTCAGACACAGTACAGAGCTACACTGAATCTAAGGCATTAAACTGAACAGCAAGTACCTTGCTCAAATACTAAGCATAGTCTTAAAATTCTATGTTCTCAACTTCCTTCTCATAGTGGAATAGTTTAGGAGAGTGAGGCCAACCCAACTTGTATCTGTATGACCTCACAGACGAAAGTCAGTGGGGTTGGTGTTGGGGAATCAATGGAAGGACACAGTGTGGCATTCGATATAATTGAATGAGAATCCAAAACCAAAGAGAGGATCTAAGGAAATACAAGCAGGTATGTGAGGGAGACCTTATGGGGAAATCTTAGGATAAGCTGTGGGCACTCGTGTGTTTCCCTTTACTCTCTGTGGGACAATACATAGGTGAGTCAGATCCACTTAAAAGGCTGTGTGGAATGTGTTTCCTTTGCCTTTTTTTTTTTTTTTTTAAGTGCTGTAGAGCTGGTTGGGTTTTACTTCCCAACCAAGGATTGAACTCCTGGCCCTTAGCAGTAAAACCACAGAGTCCTAACCTCTGTATCACCAGGGAGTTCCTGGATGTATTTCCTTTGATTCCCTTTGTTCATGTGGCTTTAGATGGTCTGTTATATTTATTCCATTTCAAAGGTGAAAGCAGAATTCTGTGATTTCTGGCACCTACTCTTTTCCTAGTTAGCCAAGCACTGGATCAATCTTTGGTATTCTTGGGAGCCCCCTGCATCTTCTCAGTCTTGATTCAGTGAGGCTTGGTACCAGGGTATGAAGTAGAAGAGTGGAATTTCTGTGGAGGCAAGTGGGAGGGGATGCTGAATACAGATGATGGGCAGACTTACCGAGCATTCCTAGCAGAGGTCCTCTGGTCTTTGGCAGAGGTGAGGGAATAATTAGGAGTGGGAGGAGAGTCAGATGGAAGCTTTGAGTTTCTCTATGCCTCTCAGGCATGCAGGCCTTCTTGAACTGTAAATATCACAGCTTGGTAGAGACTGGCTCCTAGTTACTGTGGAAAGTCACATTCTGGGTGGAAAATTGTATCCAAATATCATGGTAATCCAATCAGCCTTTAACTCCAGGAGTGCTGTCTCAGCAGCTGTAGAAATGGAGGAAATCTGAGCCCAGATGTGCTCTATTAGGTAAATGGTTCAAAGAAGCTGGGAAGTTGGGAAGATGGATGAAAGTTTTGAGATTTTTGAGTAGCATCCTACAAAATAAAAAAGTTTGCTAGAGTCAGAGATGGTGTGGTTGGCTCTTCCACGGAGAGGGACAATTTCCTTGCTGATCAAAGATGCAGTAGCTGGAATATGAAGGAAGACAGTTTGGGGGAGAGGACAGAGTCATTCTTTTTTAAGATACAAGGAGGAATGTCTTTGTATGGGGATGGGAGCAGTCTTAAGTGAAGTTTGTTGCCAGTACATCCTCATTTAGATTTAGAACTGGGAAAGGAGATCCCAGATTCGAATACCACCTTGGCCTTTTCCTTTTATGATTTTTAAAAATTGAAGTGTAGTTGGTTTACAATGTTATATTAGTTTCTGGTATACAACAAAGTGACTCAGTTACATATGTGTGTGTGTGTGATGGTTTACACTTGTTCCAGTATATTGAACATAGTTCTCTGTGCTATACAGTAGGACCTTGTTGTTTGCCCATTCTCTGCATAGTAATTTGCATCTGCTAACCCCGAACTCCCAGTGTACCTCTCCTCCACTCCTCTCCCTCTGGCAACCACAAGTCTGTTCTCTATGCTTGTGAGTCTGTTTCTCTTTCATAGATACGTTCATTTGTATCACATTTTAGATTCCACATATAAATGAAAATGATATCCCATGGTATTTGTCGTTCTCTCTCTGACTTACTTCACTTAGTTCGATAACCTCTAGGTCTGTCCATATTGCTACAAATGACATAATTTCATTCCTTTTAAGGCTGAGGGGGATTTCATTGTATCCATGTACCACAGCTTTATCCATTCATCTGTCCATGGACATTCAGGTTGTTTCCATGAATTGATTATTGTGAATTGTGCTACTATGAACATAGAGGTACATGTATCTTTTTGAATTACAGTTTTGTTTGGATATACGACTTGGCCTACTCCTAATTCCCCAAAACTTTGGCCATTATGTTAAGACTTTAAATGGAGTCATCCAGGGGGATTTCTGGGTGAGAGACTTTCAGGCTGTGAAACAGAACTGTTCATCCTACTAGACTAAAGTCCTTGACCCTGGGGCTCCTCTGCTTTGTTCTGGAGCTCCAATAATAGCTACTGCATCTTCTTGGTCAGCTAAAACTGGGGCTGGATGGTCAAAGATTTCTCACACCAACAATTTCCCAAGGCCTGCTAGCATTCCACTATTATCTTTTGTAGATAGAATTCTCTGTCTGGTGGGGCCAGAACTGGGCGAGGAAAAGCCAGGGGTTCCACTTCAGGCTCTCAGGCACCGATTACCTGATCTGGCACCACACGTGTTCTATTGTCAAAGAATACTCAGATCAGGGAGTTTTGTAATGCCAGGATTGCTGAAGAACTGAAACTGCCTTCTGTATCCTTTGGTGCTCGAGCATAGAGAATCATCACAATCACCTGAGTTTAGATCAGTTCAGTTCAGTCGCTCAGTTGTGTCTGACTCTTAGTGACCCCATGAATCGCAGCACACCAGGCCTCCCTGTCCATCACCAACTCCCGGAGTTCACTCAGACTCACATCCATTGAGTTGGTGATGCCATCCAGCCATCTCATCCTCTGTCGTCCCCTTCTCCTCCTGCTCCCAATCCCTCCAGGCATCAGAGTCTTTTCCAATGAGTCAGCTCTTCGCATCAGGTGGCCAAAGTACTGGAGCTTCAGCTTTAGCATCATTCCTTCCAAAGAAATCCCAGGGTTGATCTCCTTTAGAATGGACTGGTTGGATCTCCTTCAGAATGGACTGGTTGGATCTCCTCCCAGTCCAAGGGACTCTCAAGAGTCTTCTCCAACACCACAGTTCAAAAGCATCAATTCTTCCGGGTGCTCAACCTTCTTCACAGTCCAACTCTCACATCCATAAATGACTACTGGAAAAACCATAGCCTTGACTAGATGAACCTTAGTCAGCAAAGTAGTGTCTCTGCTTTAGAATATTCTGTCTAGGTTGGTCATAACTTTTCTTCCAAGGAGTAAGCGTCTTTTAATTTCATGGCTGCAATCACCACCTGCAGTGATTTTGGAGCCCAAAAAATAAAGTCTGACACTGTTTCCACTCTTTCTCCATCTATTTACCATGAAGTGATGACCCGGATGCCATGATCTTCGTTTTCTGAATGTTGAGCTTTAAGCCAACTTTTTCAATCTCCTCTTTGACTTTCATCAAGAGGCTTTTAGTTCCTCTTAACTTTCTGCCATAAGGGTGGTGTCATCTGCATATCTGAAGTTATTGATATTTCTCCCGGCAATGTTGATTCCAGCTTGTGTTTCTTCCAGTCCAGCGTTTCTCATGATGTACTCGGCATAGAAGTTAAATAAGCAGGGTGACAATATACAGTCTTGATGTACTCCTTTTCCTATTTGGAACCAGTCTGTTGTTTCATGTTCAATTCTAACTGTTGCTTTCTGACCTGACTACAGGTTTCTCAAGAGGCAGGTCAGATGGTCTGGTATTCCCATCTCTTTCAGAATTTTCCACAGTTTGTTGTGATTCACACAGTCAAAGGCTTTGTCATAGTCAATAAAGCAGAAATAGATGTTTTTCTGGAACTCTCTTGCTTTTTCCATGATCCAGCGGATGTTGGCAATTTGATCTCTGGTTCCTCTGCCTTTTCTAAAACCAGATTGAACATCTGGAAGTTCATCATTCACGTATTGCTGAAGCCTGGCTTGGAAAATTTTGAACATTACTTTACTAGCATGTGAGATGAGTGCAGTTGTGCGGTAGTTTGAGCATTCTTTGACATTGCCTTTCTTTGGGATTGGAATGAAAACTGACCTTTTCCAGTCCTGTGGCCACTGCTGAGTTTTCCAAATTCATTGGCATATTGAGTGCAACACTTTTACAGCATCATTTTTCAGGATTTGAAATAGCTCTACCGGAATTCCACACCTCCACTAGCTTTGTTCGTAGTGATGCTTTCTAAGGCTCACTTGGCTTCACATTCCTCGATGTCTGGCTCTAGATGAGTTATCACATCATCATGATTATCTGGGTCGTGAAGATCCTTTTGTACAGTTCTTCTGTGTCTTCTTGCCATCTCTCTTCTGCTTCTGTTAGGTCCAGACCATTTCTGTCCTTTATTGAGCCCATCTTTGCATGAAATGTTCCCTTGGTATCTCTAATTTTCATGAAGAGATCTCTAGTCTTTCCCATTCTGTTCTTTTCCTCTGTTTCTTTGCATTGATCACTAAAGAAGGCTTTCTTATCTCTTCTTGCTATTCTTTGGAACTCTGCATTCAGATGCTTATATCTTTCCTTTTCTCCTTGGCTTTTTGCCTCTCTTCTTTTCACAGCTATTTGTAGGGCTTCCCCAGACAGCCATTTTGCTTTTTGCATTTTTTTTCCATGAGGATGGTCTTGATCCTTGTCTCCTGTACAATGTCACGAGCCTCATTTCATAGTTTATCAGGCACTCTATCTATCAGATCTAGGCCCTTAAATCTATTTCTCACTTCCACTGTATAATCATAAGGGATTTGATTTAGGTCATACCTGAATGGTCTAGCGGTTTTCCCTGCTTTCTTCAATTTCAGTCTGAATTTGGTAATAAGGAGTTCATGATGTGAGCCACAGTCAGCTCCTGGTCTTGTTTTTGTTGACTGTATAGAGCTTCTCCATCTTTGGCTGCATAGAATATAATCAGTCTGATTTCGGTGTTGACCATCTGGTGATGTCCATGTGTACAATCTGCTCTTGTGTTGTTGGAAGAGGGTGTTTGCTATGACCAGTGCATTTTCTTGGCAAAACTCTATTAGTCTTTTCCCTGCTTCATTCCATACTCCAAGGCCAAATTTGCCTGTTACTCCAGGTGTTTCTTGACTTCCTACTTTTGCATTCCAGTCCCCTTTAATGAAAAGGATATCTGTTTTGGGTGTTAGTTCTAAAAGGTCTTGTAGGTCTTCATAGAACCATCCAACTTCAGTCCTGCATTACTGGTTGGGGCATAGGCTTGGATTACTGTGATACTGAATGGTTTGCCTTGGAAACGAACAGAGATCATTCTGTCATTTTTGAGACTGCATCCAAGTACTGCATTTCGGACTCTTCTGTTGACCATGATAGCTACTCTATTTCTTCTGAAGGATTCCTGCCCTCAGTGATAGATATAATGGTCATCTGAGAATCACCTGAAGGAGTCTTTAAATAATAGAATCCCAAATTTTAAACTCGTTTAATAGAAACAAAAACTAGCCTTCATCAAGTGATCCTTATTATTAGCAAGGTTTAGGAAACTGTGTGCAATGCCTTTTAGATCGAGAATATCGAACCGTCTTGTAATTCAGCAAATTGTTGTTCTTGCTTTTGCGGTCAAGACCATTGGTGTCCTGGATGCCCAGCTTCAGGTCAGGACCACCAGAAGAGCAGAGATCAGAAGGTAATTAAGCTGAAGCTGCTGTCATGTTTTAATTGTACTGTTTCTTTGTCTCCTTGATATTGTGGAGGCCCTTGTTTTCTGGAGTGCAGCCTGGTGCTGAGAACTTTCCTTGGGATCCATCACAGTACATTTGTGATGGCCAAATAAGTTGGAGACCTCCTCAGATTCCTGGTCTGATGCTGTTTCCTAGTTGGCATTAGGAGCCTGATGTTCCAAGACTCCATCCTGGATATGGACGTGACTACCTGTCATCCTTCGTTTCATAAGAATACACCAAGGCTTTCCTGGTACCTCAGTAGTAAAGAATCCTCCTGCCAATACAGGAGACACAGGTTTGATCCCTGATCCAGGAAGATCCCACATGCTGCCAAGCATCTAAGCTCATGTGCCGCAACTATTTAGCCTGTGCTCTAGAGCCCGGGAACCTCAACTATTAAGCCCATGTGACACAACACTGAATCCTGCCTGCCTCGAGACTGTGCTCTGCAATAAGAGAAGCTACTGCAATGAGAAGCCTGCACAGCACAACCAGAGAAAAGCCCAGGCAGCAACAGAGCCAGCACAGCCATAAATAAATAAAATACAGACTATATTGTAATTTCAACCTGAGACTAGAATACAACAAATGTACAGGAAATCTCTACCCAATTTCCTTCCTTTCTATTAACAAAACATACAGGGTCAATAAATAGGGAGATTTTAAAAAGTAAATAATTAATCAGTCAAGGCAGAGGAAGTAATCGTGGCGTGGAGATGTTGGTGCTGATGCTGATGTTGGTGATGGGGAGACGGTAGTCCTCTTGGTGACGCTGGTGATGGACATGATGTAGGAATAGTGATTACAATCTAATAAATGTCTGAGATGGCAACTGTTGCTTGGGGCTAGCCTTTATTTGATCTTTCTCATATGATAAGTACTGGTGAGTCAGCTACTTTTAAAAGGCCAGGAACAGTGAACAATATATAAATCAAAGTTTAATAAATTAAATATTTCCAGTGTGACTCATTATTAATTTCAGAAGCATTAAATCTTTATTTCTGAATGACCTTTCATTGTCAGTGATGGAATAGTTTAGCTTTAAGTTACCCCCACCCTATTTGCCTCTGTAACATATACTTACTTTGTAAAGAAATTGCTAAATGATTCTTGGAACTCATATTTGAAGAATCATTTTGTAATGAGTAGTTGGCATATGTATAATTTATTAAATATTTTTATTTTCCATCAGATAAAAAAATTTTACACTGAAAATTCTAAGAGAAATATACTGTACCATCCCTAAGGCTATGAGAAATAATATTTAAAAGACCTAAAAGACAAATTATCTGTGTGTTCCATTTTCTTCCTTTTGGGGAGAGATGATTCAGTTAGGAATTTTTAAAATAGTAAAAATGTGATAATGGTATTCCAGACTTTAAAATGACTAAAATAACACTTTGTAGCAACATGAAAATTTTTTTCTCTGAAGTTTAAAAATGCTGAAGATAGGATATTAGAAAAAAACAGAATGTTTATCTAAGACAATTTCACTTAAAATAAAAATATATTTCACCACAAACTTTCTAATATAAATCTCAATAAGATAAAGCAATTCAACTAACCTATGAACAACTTTAGTCCAATAACTAAAATAATTTTAATCTTCTTATGCTCCTTTTTAGTAGTTTTTGTCATTATCATCATCAACCTGCTGTTTTTGTTGAGCAACACTGTATGCTTGACACCATGCTGGATATTTCACATACATGGTCCCTTTGAATGCTCAGAGCAGTACTGCTGCTGCTGCTGCTAAGTCGCTTCAGTCGTGTCCGACTCTGTGCGACCCCATAGACGGCAGCCCACCAGGCTCCCCCCGTCCCTGGGATTCTCCAGGCAAGAACACTGGAGTGGGTTGCCATTTCCCTCTCCAATGCATGAAAATGAAAAGTGAAAGTGAAGTCGCTCAGTCGTGTCCGATTCTTAGCGACCCCATGGACTGCAGCCCGCCAGGCTCCTCCATCCATGGGATTTTCCAGGCAAGAGTACTGGAGTGGGGTGCCATTGCCTTCTCCTAAAGCAGTACTAGGTGGTATCTATGATTGTCTCCATTATCCGATGAGGAAACTGAGGCTCAAGGGCTTTTAAGCAATCTACCCAAAAACACATGGCTTGTAAGTGAAGACAGGAATGATTCTGAATAAGGTCAAGATTAAGCTCTTAACTACTATGAGATGCTTATCCACAAGCATACGTAATTCATATCAGGTCAGGTCAGTTCAGTCGCTCAGTCGTGTCTGACTCTTTGTGACCCCATGATTCACAGCACGCCAGGCCTCCCTCTCCATCACCAACTCCCAGAGTTCACTCAGACTCACGTCCACCAAGTCCATGATGCCATCCAGCCATCTCATCCTCGGTCGTCCCCTTCTTCTCCTGCCCCCAATCCCTCCCAGCATCAGAGTCTTTTCCAATGAGTCAACTCTTCACATGAAGTGGCCAAAGTACTGGAGTTTCAGCTTCAGCATCATTCCTTCCAAAGAAATCCCAGGGCTGATCTCCTTCAGAATGGACTGGTTGGATCTCCTTGCAGTCCAAAGGATTCTCAAGAGTCTTCTCCAACACCACAGTTCAAAAGCATCCGTTCTTCGGTGCTCAACCTTCTTCACAGTCCAACGTATAGAGCATCTGAATTCTTTTTTTTTTCTTTCACTAAACACTATATCGCAAACATTCGCTCTGTTTGCTGGTCTTACGCCCCCAGGACTCATGGGCCGGGACCCTCTCTGGGGTGCACTGCCCTCTAATGGGATTCAGTTCACAGAGTGCTGCTGTCACCTCCCCAACCCCTGGGATCAAAAGAGTTTTCTACTGAATTACTGTCTACTGTTGCTGTTATCTCAAATATGGTGAAATGTTAAAAGGTCTGTATTCTAGCTCCTTTAATGTAGAGAAAGATGATTATGTCCAGTTTTCTGGGTTGAGGGGTTGGAAAATAAAGTGAACCCCAAAGAAGTTCTGAAATGCCCTCCAGGGAATGAAGTAAGTACTAGGTGTTCTTGGTGTTGAAAGCTATATGACTGCTCTGTTCCCTGAAGTAATGGGATATTTCAAGCATCTCCCTTCAAATTACATGGAAAGGCTTGAGAATGTGTCAGACTGTGTTAAGACTAGCACTGGAAGACAAAGTAAGACTTTACTGGGATCCATTAAAATAAAAAAACTTGGAAATATATTTAAAACACAGGAAATTCAAACAGATCAGGAGTTGTTTTCCTCTGAGCTCACATGACTTCCTCAGTTTTCATATTTTTCTAAAGAATCTTTCAGTTTGATATTGCTAAAAATCCTCATTGGATTTAAATGCATAATTAGATGGCCTTGCGGAGAAGGCAATGGCAACTTTCACTTTTCACTTTCATGCACTGGAGAAGGAAATGGCAACCCCCTCCAGTGTTCTTGCCTGGAGAATCCCAGGGATGGGGGAGCCTGGTGGCCTGCCGTCTATGGGGTCGCACATGGCTGAAGCGACTTAGCAGCAGTAGCAGCAGCAGCAGTAGATGGCCTTGGTTTAATTAGAAAGGACTTGGATTAATAAACGCATTGTTTTGTAGACTCAGACACAGACTTGTGTGGTTGCCAAGGGGAAGGTCGGTGGGGGAGGGGGCGGAATGGGAGTTTGAGATTAGCAGATGCAAACTGTTACACACAGAATGGATAAACAGTAAGGTCTTACTGTGTAGCACAGGGAATCATAGTCAACAACCTGTGACAAACCATAATGGAAAAGAATATGAAAAATAATGCATGTATGTGTATAACTGAATCAACCTGCTAAACAGCAGAAATTAAAACAACATTTTAAATCAACTATATGTCTATTAAAAAATATATTGCGTTATTTGGAGAAAGTGACAGGAATGGGTTTTTATTTTTCTTTGTAGTGAATTAGTCCATTATTTCTGCTATTGTTCATCAAGAAAAAGAAGCCCTGAGCAAAATTGCTGATGCTATCACACGGAAAAGGGCTGACTGGTGAGTTGTAATTGCTTTGTGTGCAGTCTGTGGGGCACATTATAGAGAGGAGGGGGGAAACCTGCCAGCTTTATCTTTATTAGCAAGCTGGCTCTTAAATATTAGATGTCTTTTATGCTTAGTGAATGACCAATATGAAAAAGAGAAGCCGCAAAGACAGGCTTAGATGGTATTTAACAGAAAAGAGTTTTCCAAGGATTCTTAAGGAAATTATATTTCTTCATGGCCTCCACTAAAACTATTGCCTCTGAGCTTAGATTTTAGGACAGGGATTGTAAAAACTTAATTAAAAAAAATAATTTTAAAGACAAATACTTCTCAAACTAATATATAGATAAATTACATAAAGGGTAAAAAAGTCCATGACAAAAACACTCTTTAAGGACAGAAATGTACATGAGAGTCATGGAATATGCATTTAGTAGATTCATTTTGTTCACTGAGAGTCTTCTTTTCAGCTTTTCTTTTTTTTATTTAATTTTTTTAATTGAAGGATAATTGCTTTACAGAATTTTGTTGTTTTCTGTCAAACCTCAACATGAATCAGCCATAGGTATACATATATCCCCTTCCTTTTGAACCACCCTCCCATCTCCCCCGCACCCCCCACCCCATCCCACCCATCTAAGTTGATACAAGAGCCCCTGTTTGAGTTTCCTGAGACATACAGCAAATTTCCCTTGGCTACCTATTACATATATAGTAATGTAAGTTTCCATGTTACTCTTTCCACACATCTCACTATCTCCTCCCTCTCCCCATGTCCAAAGTCTATTATCTATGCCTGTTTCCCCACTGCTGTCCCTGTAAATAAATTATTCAGAACCATTTTTTCTAGATTCAGTATATGTGCATTAGAATACAATATGTATCTTTCTCTTTCTGACTCACTTCACTCTGTATAATAGGTTCATCCACTTTATCAGAACTGACTCAAAGGCATTTCTTTTATGGCTGAGTATTCCATTGTGTATATGTACAACACCTTCTTTATCCATTCATGTGTTGATGGGCATCTAGGTTGCTTCCATGTTCTAGCTATTGTAAATAGTGCTGCAGTGAACAATGAGATACATGTGTTTCTTTCCATTTTGGTTTCCGAGGGTATATGCCTAGGAGTGGGATTGCTGGGTCATATGGTGGTTTTATCCCCTAGTTTTTTAAGGAATTGCCATACTGTCTTCTATAATGGCTGTATCAATTTACATTCCCAACAGTGCAAGAACATTCCCTTTTCTCCACACCCTCTCCATCATTTATTGTTTGTAGACTCTTTGATGATGGACATTCTGACTGGGGGTGAGGTGATATCTCATTGTGGTTTTGATTTGCATTTCTCTAATAATGAGCAATGTTGACTATTTTTTCAGGTGTTTGTTAGCCATCTGTATGTCTTCTTTAGAGAAATGACTGTTTAGGTCTTTTACCCACTTTTTGATTCAGTTCAGTTCAGTTCAGTTGCTCAGTCATGCCCGACTCTTTGCAACCCCATGAATCGCAGCACGCCAGGCCTCCCTGTCCAACACCAACTCCAGGAGTTCACTCAAACTAATGTCCATCAACTTGGTGATGCCATCCAGCCATCTCATCCTCTGTCGTCGCTTCTCCTCCTGCCCTCAATCTCTCCCAGCATCAGTCTTTTCCAATGAGTCAACTCTTTGCATGAGGTGGCCAAAGTACTGGAGTTTCAGCTTTAGCATCAGTTCTTCCAATGAACACCCAGGACTGATCTCCTTTAGGATGGACTGATTGGACCCCTTTCAGTCCAAGGGACTCTCAAGAGTCTTCTCCAACACCACAGTTCAAAAGCATCAATTCCTCATCAGCTTTCTTCATAGTCTAACTCTCACATCCATACATGACCACAGGAAAAACCTTAGCATTGACTAGATGGAACTTTGTTGGCAAAATAATATCTCTGCTTTTTAATGTTGCCTAGGTTGGTCATAACTTTCCTTCCAAGGAGTAAGCATCTTTTAATTTCATGGTTGAAATCACCATCTGCAGTGATTTTGGAGCCCCCAAAATAAAGTCTGACACTGTTTCCACTCTTTCCCCATCTATTTGCCATGAAGTGATGGGACCAGATGCCATGATCTTCGTTTTCTGAATGTTGAGCTTTAAGCCAACTTTTTCAATCTCTTCTTTCACCTTCATCAAGAGGCTTTTTAGTTCCTCTTCACTTTCTGCCATAACGGTGGTGTCATCTGCATATCTGAGGTTATTGATATTTGTCCCGGCAATCTTGATTCCCGCTTGTGTTTCTTCCAGCCCAGCGTTTCTCATGATGTACTCTGCATAGAAGTTAAATAAGCAGGGTGACAATATACAGTCTTGACGTACTCCTTTTCCTATTTGGAACCAGTCTGCTGTTCCATGTCCAATTCTAACTGTTGCTTTATGACCTGCATATAGGTTTCTCAAGAGGCAGGTCAGGCGCTCTGGTATTTCCCTCTCTTTCAGAATTTTCCAGTTTGTTGTGATTCACAGTCAAAGGCTTTGGCATAGTCAATAAAGCAGAAATAGATGTTTTCTGGAACTCTCTTGCTTTTTCCATGATCCAGTGAATGTTGGCAATTTGATCTCTGGTTCCTCTGCCTTTTCTAAAACCAGATTGAACATCTGGAAGTTCACAGTTCACAGTTTGCTGAAGCCTGGCTTGGGGAATTTTGAGCATTACTTTACTAGCATGTGAGATGAGTGCAATTGTGTGGTAGTTTGAGCATTCTTTGGCATTGCCTTTCTTTGGGATTGAAATGAAAACTGACCTTTTCCCGTCCTGTGGCCACTGCTGAGTTTTCCAAATTCACTGGCATATTGAGTGCAGCACTTTCACAGCATCATCTTTCAAGATTTGAAACAGCTCCACTGGAATTCCATCACCTCCACTAGCTTTGTTCATAGTAATGCTTTCTAAGGCCCACTTGACTTTACATCCAGGATGTCTGGCTCTAAGTGAGTGATCACACCATCATGATTCTCTGGGTTGTGAAGCTGTTTTTTGTACAGTTCTTCCATGTATTCTTGCCACCTCTTCTTAATAACTTTGCTTCTGTTAGGTCCATGCCTATCATATATGACCTTTACTATGTTGAGGTAGGTTCCTTCTGTTAGCCATCATGGTCAACAAAAGAGTCTGAAATGCAGTACTTGGATGCAGTCTCAAAAACAACAGAACGATCTCTGTTCATTTCCAAGGGAAACCATTCAGTATCATGGTAATCCAAGCCTATGCCCCAACCAGTAACGCTGAAGAAGCTGAAGTTGGACTGTTCTATAAAGACCTACAAGATCTTTTAGAACTAACACCCAAAAAGATGTCCTTTTCATTATAGGGGACTGGAATCCAAAAGTAAGAAGTCAAGAAACACCTGGAGTAACAGGCAGATTTGGCCTTGGAGTATTTAATGAAGCAGGGCAAAGGCTAATAGAGTCTTGCCAAGAGAATGCACTGGTCATAGCAAACACCCTCTTCCAACAACACAAGAGAAGACCCTACACATGGACATCACCAGATGGTCAATACTGAAATCAGATTTATTATATTCTTTGCAGCCAAAGATGGAGAAGCTCTATACAGTCAACAAAAACAAGACCAGGAGCTGACTGTGGCTCAGATCATGAACTCCTTATTACCAAATTCAGACTGAAATTGAAGAAAGTAGGGAAAACCGCTAGACCATTCAGGTATGACCTTAATCAAATCCCTTATGATTATACAGTGGAAGTGTGAAATAGATTTAAGGGACTAGATCTGATAGACAGAGTGCCTGATGAACTACAGACGGAGGTTCGTGACATTGTACAGGATTCAGGGATCAAGACCATCCCCATGGAAAAGAAATGCAAAAAGCAAAATGGCTGTCTGAAGAGGACTTACAAATAGGTGTGAAAAGAAGAGAAGCGAAAAGCAAAGGAGAAAAGGAAAGATATAAGCATCTGAATGCAGAATTCCAAAGAATAGCAAGGAGAGATAAGAAAGCCTTCCTCAGCAATCGATGCAAAGAAATAGAAGGGAACAATAGAATGGGAAAGACTTTTTGATTGGGTTGTTTGTTTTCCTGGTATTGAGTTGTATGAGCTGCTTGTATGTTTTGGAAATTAATCCTTTGTCAGTTTTTTCATTTGCTCTTATTTTATCCCATTCCAAGGGTTGTCTTTTCCTTATAGTTTCCTTTACTGTGCAAAAGCTTTTACGTTTAATCAGGTCCCACTTGTTTACTTTTGTTTTTATTTCCATTACTCTAGGAGGTGGGTCATAGAGGATCTTGCTTTGATTTATATCATCGAGTGTTCTGCCTATGTTTTCCTCTAAGAGCTTTATAGTTTCTGGTCTTACATTTAGGTTTTTAATCCATTTTGAGTTTATCTTTGTGTATGGTGTTAGAAAGTGTTCTAATTTCATTCTTTTACATGTAGCTGTTCAGTCTTTCCAGCTCCATTTATTGAAGAGGCTGTCTTTGCCCCATTGTATATTCTTGCCTCTTTATCTGTATCTTTACGGTTTTCTATGTATAGTATCATGTCATCTGCAAACAGCGAGAGTTTTACTTCTTCTTTTCCAATCTGGATTCCTTTTCTTTCTTTTTCTTCTCTGATTGCCATATCTAGGACTTCCAGAACTATGTCGAATAATAGTGGTGAAAGAGGACACCCTTGTCTTGTTTCTGATCTTAGGGGGAATGCTTTCAGTTTCTCACTATTGAGAATAATGTTTTCTGTAGGCTTATCATATAGTACCTTTGGACTTCCCTGGTGGCTCAGACAGTAAAGCGTCTGTCTAAAATGCAGGAGACCCGGGTTCAATCCTTGGGTTGGGAAGATCCCCTGGAGAAGGAAATGGCAATCCACTCCAGTACTATTGCCTGGAAAATCCAATGGACAGAGGAGTCTGGTAGGCTACAGTCCACGGGGTTGCAAAGGGTCGGACATGACTGAGCGACTTCACTTTCACTATCATATATGACCTCTACTATGTTGAGGTAGGTTCCTTCTATGCCCATTTTTTGAAGTTTTAATAATAAATGGGTGCTGAATTTTGTCAAAGGCTTTTTCTGCATCTATTGAGATTATCATATGGTTTTTATCTTTCAACTTGTTAATATGGTATATCACATTGATTGATTTGCATACAATAAAGAATCCTTGCACTCCTGGAATAAACCCAGTTTGATCATGGTGTATGAGCTTTTGATGTGTTGCTGAATTCTGTTTGCTAAACTTTTGTTGAGGATTTTTGCATCTGTGTTCATCAGTGATATTGGCCTGTAGTTTTCTTTTTGTGTTAGCTTTGTCTGGTTTTGGTATCAGGGTGATGGTGGCCTCATAGAATCAGTTTGGAAGTGTTCCTTCCACTGCCAATTTTGAAAGAGCTTTAGAAGGATAGGCATTAGCTCTTGTCTAAATGTTTGATAGAATTCTCCTGTGAAGCCATCTGATCCTGAGCTTCTGTTTTGAGGGAGATTTTTGATCACAGCTTCAATTTCAGTGCTTGTAATTGGGTTGCTCATAATTTCTATTTCTTCCTGGTTCAGTCTTGGAAGATTGAACTTTTCTAAGAATCTGTCCATTTCTTCCAGGTTATCCATTTTATTGCCATATAGTTGATCATAATAGTCACTTATAATCCTTTATATTTCTGCATTGTCTATTGCGACCTCTCCTTTTCATTTCTAATTTTGTTGATTTGATTCTTCTTCTTTTCTTGATGAGTCTGGCTAAAGGTTTGTCAATTTTGTTTATCTTCTCAAAGAACCAGCTTTAATTTTATTATTCTTTACTACTGTTTCTTTCATTTCTCTTTCATTTATTTCTGCCTGGATATTTATTATTTCTTTCCTTCTACTAATTTTGGGGTTTGGGGGTTCTTCTTTTTCTAGTTGTTTCAGGTGTAAAGTTAGGTTGTCTATTCAATATTTTTCTTGTTTCTTGAGGTAGGATTGTGTTACTATAAACTTCCCTCTTAGGACTGCTTTTTGCTGCATCCCATAGGTTTTGAGTTGTCACATTTTCATTGTCATTTGTTTCTAGAAAGTTTTTGATTTCTCTTTTGATTTCTTCAGTAACCTGTTGGTTATTTAGAAATGTGTTATTTAATCTCCATGTGTTTGTGTTTCTTACAGTTTTTTTCTTGTAATTGATATCTAGTTCCATACCATTGTGACTGGAGAAGATGCTTGATATGATTTCAATTTTCTTAAATTTAATGAGGTTTGATTTGTGACCCAAGATGTGGTCTATCCTCAAGAATGTTCCATGAGAAGGTGGCACTTGAGAAGAAGGTGTATTCTTCTGCATTTGGATGAAATGTCCTGAAGATATCAATGAGGTCCATCTCATCTAATGTATCATTTAAGACTTATGTTTCCTTATTAATTTTCTGTTTTGATGATCTGTCCATTGGTGTGAGTGGGGTGTTAAAGTCTCTTACTATTATTGTGTTACTGTCCATTTCTCCTTTTATGTCTGTTAGTGTTTGTCTTATGTATTGAGGTCCTCCTATGTTGGTGCATAAATATTTACAATTTTATGTGTTCCTCTTGGATTGATCCCTTGTTAATTATGTACTGTCCATCCTTATCTCTTGTAATCTTCTTTATTTAAGGTTTATTTTATCTGATATGAGGATTGCTACTCCAGCTTTCTTTTGCTTCCCATTTGTATGGAATATATTTTTCCATCTATCTACTTTCAGTCTATATGTGTCTTTAGGTATAAAGTGGGTTTCTTGTAGACAGCATATATATGGGTCTTGTTTTTGCATCCATTCAGCCAGTCTGTGTCTTTTGGTTGGACCATTTAATCCATTTACATTTAAAGTAATTACTGATACATATGTTCCTATTGCCATTTTGTTAATTGTTTGGTGTTGATTTTGTAAGATCTTTTTTATTCTTTTGTATTTCTTGACTATATAAATGCATTTGACATTTATTGTAAAGCTGGTTTGGTGGTACTGAATTCTCTTAACTTTTACTTGTCTGGGAAGCTTTTTATTTCTCCATCAGTTTTGAATGAGATCCTTGCCAGGTACAGTAATCTTGGTTGTAGATTTTTCCCTTTCAGTACTTTAAATATATCCTGCCATTCTCTTTTGGCCTGCAGAGTTTCTGCTGAAATATCAGCTGTTAAGTGATAGGGTTTCCCTTCTATGTAACTTGTTGCTTCTCCCTTGCTGCTTTTAATATTCTTTCTTTGTGTTTAGTTCTTTGTTAGCTTGATTAGTACATGTCTTGGTATGTTTCTCCTTGGATTTATCCTGTATGAGACTCTTTGTGCCTCTTAGACTTGATTGACTATGTTCTTTTCCATGTTGGGGAAATTGTCAACTATAATGTCTTCAAAAAGTTTCGTCACATCCTTTCTTTTTCTCTTCTTCTTCTGGACTCTTATTATTCAAATGTTGGTGCATTTGGTATTGCCCCAGAGGTCTTTGAGACTGTCCTTGGTCCTTTTCATTCTTTTTACTTTATTCTGCTCTTCAGACATTATTTCCACCATTTTATCTTCCAGCTCACTGATTCACTCTTCTGCTTCAGATATTCTGCTATTGATTCCTTCCAGAGTATTTTTAATTTCAATAATTGTGTTGTTTCTCTCCGCATGTTTATTTAATTCTTTTGCTGCTGCTGCTAAGTCACATCAGTCGTGACCAACTCTGTGCAACCTCATAGACAGCAGCCCACCAAGCTCCCATCCCTGGGGTTGTCCAGGCAAGAATGCTGGAGTTGGTTGCCATTTCTTTCTCTAGTGCATGAAAGTAAAAAGTGAAAGTGAAGTTGCTTAGTCATGTCTGAATCTTCACGACCCCATGGACTGAAGCCTACCAGGCTCCTCCATCAGTCTTTGTTAATTGATTCTTGCATTTCCTCCATTTTGCTTTCAAGGTTTTTGATCATCTTTACTATCATTATTCTGAATTCTTTTTCAGGTAGTTTGCTTATTTCCTCTTCATTTATTGGAGTTCTGTGTTTCTAGTTTGTTCCTTCAATTGTGTAGAATTTCTCTGCCTTTTCATTATTTTTTTTAACTTATTGTGTTTGAGGTCTCCTTTTTCAGGCTTCAAGGTTGAATTCTTTCTTCCTTTTGGTTTCTGCCCTCTAGATCCACTGGTTTATGTAAGCTTCTCAAAGCGTGAGATTTGTGCTGAGTTTTTGTTTGTTTGTTTGTTTGTTTTTCCTCTCATGGGCAAGGCTGAGTGAGGTGGTAATCTTGTCTGCTGATGATTGGGTTTGTATTTTTGTTTTGTTTGTTGTTTAGATGAGGCATCTTGCACAGGGCACTACTGGTGGTTGGGTGATGCCAGGTCTTATATTCCAGTGGTTTCCTTTGTGGGAGTTCTCATTATTTGACCACCTTACCTGCCCTCTTGAGAAATCTGTATGCAGGTCAGGAAGCAACAGTTAGAACTGGACATGGAACAACAGACTGGTTCCAAATAGGAAAAGGAGTACGTCAAGGCTGTATATTGTCACTCTGCTTATTTAACTTCTATGCAGAGTACATCATGAGAAACGCTGGGCTGGAAGAAACACAAGCTGGAATCAAGAGTGCCAGGAGAAATATCAATAACCTCAGATATGCAGATGACACCACCCTTATGGCAGAAAGTGAAGAGGAGCTAAAGGGCCTCTTGATGAAGGTGAAAGAGGAGAGTGAAAAAGTTGGCTTAAAGCTCAACATTCAGAAAACAAAGATCCTGGCATCCGGTTCCATCCCTTCATGGGAAATAGATGGGGAAACGGTGGAAACAATGTGAGACTTTATTTGTTTGGGCTCCAAAATCACTGCAGATGGTGACTGCAGCCATGAAATTAAAAGACACTTACTCCTTGGAAGAAAAGTTATGACCAACCTAGATAGCATATTCAAAAGCAGAGACATTACTTTGCTGACTAAGGTCCGTCTAGTCAAGGCTATGGTTTTTCCAGTGGTCATGTATGGATGTGAGTGTTGGACTATGAAGAAGGCTGAGCGCCGAAGAATTGATGCTTTTGAAGTGTGGTGTTGGAAAAGACTCTTGAAGAGTCCCTTGAACTGCAAGGAAATCCAACCAGTCCATCTGAAGGAGATCAGTCCTGGGATTTCTTTGGAAGGAATGATGCTAAAGCTGAAACTCCAGTACTTTGGCCACCTCATGCAAAGAGTTGACTCATTGGAAAAGACTCTGATGCTGGGAGGGATTAAAGGGGGCAGGAGGAGAAGGGGACGACAGAGGATGAAATAGCTGGATGACATCACAGACTCGATGAACGTGAGTCTGAGTGAACTCCGGGAGTTGGTGATGGACAGGGAGGCCTGGCGTGCTGCGATTCATGGGGTCGCAAAGAGTCGGATATGACTGAGCGACTGAACTGAACTGAGGGTTAGTTCTCTAGTAATATAGTTTCTTGGAGTCAGTTCTCTCACTCCAGGACTTGATCTCTGGTCAGGAATGAAGATTCCACAGTGGTTTGTTATGGCATTAAGTGAGATTAAAACAAATATTCAAAAACAAGAAACCAAAGATGAATCCCAGACAAATGGCAGTTACAAAATCAGGCAAATAATGATTAAAATAATGGAATATACACATATACACCCATGGGCAAAGTCAAACAGTCCAACTAAACTAAAGTACAATAGATTGACCCAGTGAACAAAGGAAATCAAAAATTACATTTACCAGTTAAGAACAAAACTAACCAAAGCACAACCTGGAAAACAAAACTAAAGCAAGGTGCCAAGTGGGGAATACAGCAGTGAAAATAAAACTAACAAATATGTTGAGAGGAAAGAAAAGAAAGAAAGTATAGCTATGCAAAGTTAAATAGAGTAGATAAAGAAGATTTATATACACCGAAGAGTAACTGCAAGGGGAAAAGAACAGTAGGAAAGGCAAACAAAGGAATAGATGTAGAAAAAAATATAATAGGTTTTTAAAAATTAAAAGTAAAAATTATAAAATAGAGAAAAGATTAAAAAGAAGAAGAAAGAAAGAAAAAGGGGGGGAGAAAGGAAAACTCCACAGAACTGCAAGTGCCCAATGTAGAAGCAGAGGTTTATAAAAACAATAAAAAGTGTGACTGAATATGCACATATACATATATACCCATAAGCAAAATCAAAACAGACCAACAAAAATAAAGTACTATAGACTGACCTGGTGAACAAAGAGAACCAAAAATTATGTCTCAGTTCAGTTCAGTCACTCAGTCGTGTCCAACTCTTTGCGACCCCATGGAGTGTAGCATGCCAGGCCTCCCTGTCCATCACCAGCTCCTGGAGTTTACTCAAATTCATGTCCATTGAGTCGGTGATGCCATCCAACCATCTCATCCTCTGTCCTCCCCTTCTCCTCCTGCCTTCAATCTTTCCCAGCATCAGGGTCTTTTCCAATAAGTCAGTCCTTCCCATCAGGTGGCCAAAGGATTAGAGTTTCAGCTTCAACGTCAGTCTTTCTAATGAATATTCAGGACTGATTTCCTTTAGGATTGACTGGTTGGATCTCTTTGGAGTCCAAGGGACTCTTGAGAGTCTTGAACTACAGTTCAAAAGTATCAATTCTTGGGTGCTCAGCTTTCTTTATAGTCCAGCTCTCACATCCATACATGACTACTGGAAAAACCATAGCCTTGACTAGATGGACTGTCGTTGGCAAAGTAATGTCTCTGCTTTTAATATGCTGTCTAGGTTGGTCATAACTTTTCTTTCAGGAAGCAAGCGTCTTTTAATTTCATGGCTGCAGTCACCATCTGCAGTGATTTGGGATCCGCCCAAAACTGAAGTCTCTCACTGTTTCTATTATTCCCCCATCTATTTGCCATGAAATGATGGGACCAGATGCTATGATCTTAGTTTTCTGAATGTTGGGTTTTAAGCCAACTTTTTTCACTTTTTATTTCACTTTCATCCAGAGGCTCTTTAGTTCTTCGCTTTCTGCCATAGGGTGGTGTCATCTGCATATCTGAGATTATTCATATTTCTCCCTGCAATCTTGATTCCAGCTTGTGCTTCATCCAGCCCAGCGTTTCTCATGATGTACTCTGCATATAAGTTAAATCAGCAGGGTGACAATATCCAGAACAAAACTAACTAAAGCACAAATTGGAAAACAAAACTAAAGCAAGGTGCCAATTGGGGTATAAAGCAATGAAAATAAAACCAACAAATATGTTGAGACTAAAGGAAAGAAAGAAAGGAAGAAAGAATAGATATACAAAGTTAAATAGAGGTAGATAAAGAAGATTTATATATATTAAAGATTTACTGCAAGGGAAAAGAACAGTAGGAAAAGCAAACAAAGAAATAAATGTAGAAAAAAATAATAATAGGTTTAAAAATTAAAAAGTGTTAAAAAAAAAAACCCTCCCCAGAACTGCACAAGCCTAATATAGAGGCAGAGGTTTATAACAACAATAAAAAGAGTGACTGAGAAAAAAAAAAAAAAAAAGCTCAAAAGCTTAGTTAGATTTCATAGTGCCAAATAAAATTGACAACTGCAAGAGGGGGTGGGAATCCAGAAGAATCTACAGGACAAGTCAAAACATAAGCATAATAAATGTTTTTCTTGAGTCACTGCCGTCAGAATGTTTTCCCTCGCTGGGAGTCGCAGTCCACCTCTCCTCCCTAGGATGCCCTCTCACACTGTGCTGGTCTCTGGACCTGATGTGGGAGCAGCTCAGATCCTAATCTGCTCCTGCTCCTCTGTGTTCCTGCCTCCAGTGTCCGCAGCTATCAGAGCTAGTGCATCTTCTTTTGTGGGAGCTCTCAATGACATTTTATATATTCCACAGACACAGAGTCTGCCTAGCTGATCATGTGGATTTAATTTGCAGCTTGTACAGCTAGTGGGAGGGTTTGGGGTCTTCTTCCTTAGTCATGCTGCACCTGGGTTTCAACTGTGGTTTTATTTCCACCTTTGGATGTGGGTCGTCCACTGGGCTTTGCTCCCGACGCTGCTCTGGAGGATTTGGGTTTGCCTCTGTGAGGGCCAGGTGTGGAGGTGGTGCAGCTGCCTGAGTTGCAGGGGTTCTGGTAGCACTAGGTACTCAGGGGAGTTGGCAGCTAGGGCAGCAGGAAATATAGTGCTCTAGAAGGGTATGGCAACAAGTATTGGCCAATATGCTCCAGTATTCTTGCCTAGTGAACCCCCCTCCCTGACAGAGAAGCCTGGTAGGCCAAGTCCACAAGTCGTCAAGAGTAGGACACTACCAAAGCAACCCAGCATGCATAGTAGGCACAAGAATTTTTTGCTTGTGGAAGCTCTGCCCCAGTGAGAGTTGAGTGTGAAGGTAGCGCAGCTGCTTGGCTTGAGGGTATCCTGGCGGCTCCAAGCGTGCAGTGACACGGACTGCCTCCACCACGGGAGTTACGGCCCTATCAGAGTCTTTTTCAAGCCTCTTGTAGCTGACGATCAGAAGGCCTCTTTGGCCAGTCTTTCTATGTAGCTCCGCCTGTTCAGGCACTTAGAGGGCTTCCTTGCCTGGGGTCCTTCTCTGTTGTTCGGGCGCATCAGGCACTTAAAGGGGCACCCTGGGTGGGGTCCTACTCTGTAGTTCAGTGCATTAGGTGTTTCATGGGCCGGCCTCTCTATTGCTCAGCTGCGGAGGCTGTTGTGGAGGGGGGAGAGAGGCTATGGTGATGGCTCCACCCCTGCACGTGACTCAGCAGTATCACCTTGCTTCCAAGGCTGCCAGGCTTTCCTCCACAGGCATTTCCCACCACAATCTCCTCCCTCACATCTCCTTGATCTGTCTCTCTGCCATCAACAGCAGCCCTTGCCCTAGGATTGCTCCACAATCCCTAAACTCCAGCTCCCAGCTGCTGCGCCATCTGGCTGTAGCAAGGACTGTCTGATTCTCCTTCCACTTAGGCTGCCACAGATCAGCTATTTCCCTCTCAGCCTTAAATGTTTCTCCCTTGACTCAGATGCCCCAATGTGGGGATTGGACCCCTGCTTCAGTTCCCCCACCCGCCAAAGGCAGGTCCAGTCCTACTAGCCCTCTCGTTTCACCCCTAGTACCTTCATCCTACTGAGTTTTGTATGGGTCTACATAGTCTTTTCTGCTGGTGAGGTACTCCTGTCCACTGTCAGCTGCTGATCTCCATGCACTTCTGAGTCTGAAGGTGTATTCTTGATGTATCGTGGAGAGAGATGTATTCCACGTCCACCTACTCCTCTGCCATCTTGTTCCTCCTGTTTCGCAGCTTTATTGAGATGTACCTGTCACATAACATAGTATAAGTTTAAGATGCACGACATGTTGATTTGCTGGACACATATTGCAAAATGGTTACCTCCAAAGTGCTAGCTAATTATTCCATCACCTTACATAAATTACCATTTCTTTATTTGTGGTAGGAACATTTAAGATCTACTCTCTTAACAACTTTCATGTATATAGTACAATATCAATAACTATAATCACCATGCTATACGTTAGGTCCCCTAAATGTACTCATAACCAGAATTTTGTACACTTGATCAACATTTCCCTGTTGTCCCTACATTTCATATCCTGGTAACCACCACTCACTCTAGTCCCCCTTTTTTTTTTCTGAGTTTGACTTTTTTGATTCCATGTATAAGTGATATCGTACAGTATTTGTCTTTCTCCGTCTGATATTTCATACAGCATTATGCTCTCAAGGCCCATCAGTGTTGTCACAAATGGTAGGATTTCCTTCTTTTTGTGGCTGAACAATATTCCATTGTATATTTCTACCACATCATCTTTATCCGTTCATCCCTTGACGGAAACTTGGGTTGTTTTTACATCTTGGCTATTGTGAATAATGTTGCCATGAATTTGGGAAGTAGATGTCTTTTTGAGATCCTAATTTCATTTTCTTTGGATATATACACATCAGTGGGATTGCTAGATCATATGGTAGTTTTTTTGTTTGCTTGTTAGTTTTTTTGAGGAACCTCTATACTGTTCTCCATAGAGAACACTGTGAAATGGAATATCCCCTGCCATCTCAATAAATATGGATGTCACAGCTATCCGAGACTGCAGCCCTCTAATAGGAATTTCTGAGCCATGCCAGCAAGCAGCAGCCATGAATTCCTGAGCCAGGCTGACAAGCAATGCCACTCCCTACTCAAGAAACTTAAGGATGTCACAGTCATCAGCAATTAACAGCCCTCAGATGTGAGCCAGAAGGCCCTAAGGGAACTCAAAAAGAGAGAAAATTTCTCTGTAAATATGCTGGATGCTGGCCCCAGATAGCTGAGATGCATATGAAAGGAATGACTAAATAATCCCAGACTCTTGCATCTTCCCATGCATAGAAAAACACTAAATTCCTTACCTTGATGTCTGGTTTTCCTTACTTAACAATAATCTTTGATGTTCAGACTGCCTGCCTGCTTTGTTGAAAATCTGTGTATAGTTTGACTCTCCCTCCTGTCTCCTTGGAGCAATCTCAGGGCAACTAAGATGCTCCTTCCCAGGCTTGGAGTCCTAAACATTCCCACCAAATAAAATAAGTCTCTACTTTCAGATTGTGACTATATTTTTAGTCGACAACACATATACATATTTCATACTACTTGCTCTTCTTTTGGGCTTCCCTGATGGCTCAGATGGTAAAGCCTCTGCCTGTAATTCGAGAGACACCTGAATTTGATCCCTGGATCAGGAAGATCCCTAGAGGAGGCATGGCAGCCCACTCCAGTATTCTTGCCTTGAGGATTCCATGGACAGAGGAGCCTGGTGGGCTACAGCCATGGGGTCACAAAGAGTTGGACACCACTGAGCTCTTTTTATAATGGGAGCTTGACCTGCCTCCATTGAGAGGTATATAAGCAAAGAAGGGAGGAGGTGTATGTCCCTTTCTCTTGAATCTGAGTGGACCTTTATAATTGTCTCACTTAACATAAGGTAGAAGGTGTGACACTGTGTCATACTGAGGATAGACTATAAAAGGCAATGCAGCTTCCCTCTGACTCTCCCTCTGGATGCCCACTCTGGGAACATATCCCCCATGTTATAAGGAAATCCAGGTCACATAGAGAGGCTCTGTGTTAGGTTGCAGGTGAAAACCCCAGCTAGCCTCCTCCATGGCCAGCAACAACCTCCAGACATGTGAGGAAAAGAACATTCAGATGATTTCAACACCCAGAATTTAGTCTTCAGCTGAGGCCCCAGACTGTAGAGCTGAGACAAGCTGTCCCCACCTGGATTCCAAATCCACAGAAACCATGAGAGACAATAAATTCTTTTTATTTTAAACCACTATGTCCTGAGGTAATTTCTTACATAGCAATAGAAAACTAAAACATGTTAGGTTAAATCAGATCACTTCCATATATACACAAGGGTCTCATTCAAGAGAAAGGAGTCTCAGTCTTCCTGGAATGTATTAAATACAAAGAAAACAAAACAACCACACCTTTCCTATAACCATCAGATCCTTCCCTATACCAACATCTTTATTAGTAGTTCACAAAAACATCATGGTATCAATTTTACTATGTGGTAAGTACTGTCAAACTGAATCAATTAACATTTCCGGGAAATTTTCATTTCTACAAGCAAACCACATTCAGCTGCTAAAAACACATGAACTAAAGGTCATGGGTTTACTTTTATTTTTCAAGCCACATGGGCATCCCCATCTGCTACAAACAAGATCTATAAAGGTCAGACTGTAATATAAAAGTCAGCTCCAATATAATTGCAAACCTGAACAGTGATGTTCCCCTGGAATTAAGTGACTTTAAAAGTTCTCAGTTCAGTTCAGTTGCTCAGTCGTGTCCGACTCTCTGCGACCCCATGAAGTGCAGCACACCAGGCCTCCCTGTCTATTATCAACTCCCGGAGTTCACCCAAACTCATGTCCATCGAGTTGGTGATGCCATCCAGCCATCTCATCCACTGTCGTCGCTTCTCCTCCTGCCCCTAATCCCTCCCAGCATCAAGGTCTTTTCCAGTGTGTCAACTCTTCGCATGAGATGGCCAAACTATTGGAGTTTCAGCTTTAGCATCAGTTCTTCCAAAGAACACCCAGGACTGATCTCCTTTAGAATGGACTGGTTGGATCTCCTTGCAGTCCAAGGGACTCTCAAGAGTCTTCTCCAACACCACAGTTCAAAAGCATCAATTCTTCGGCACTCAGCTTTCTCCACAGTCCAACTCTCACATACATATGTGACCACTGGAAAAACCATAGCCTTGACTAGACGGACCTTTGTTGGCAAAGTAATGTCTCTGCTTTTTAATGTTGTCTAGGTTGGTCATAACTTTCTTTCCAAGCAGTAAGCATCTTTTAATTTCATGGTTGAAATCACCATCTGCAGTGATTTTGGAGCCCCCAAAAACAAAGTCTGACACTGTTTCCACTGTTTCCCCATCTATTTCCCATGAAGTGATGGGACCGGATGCCAGGATCTTCGTTTTCTGAATGCTGAGCTTTAAGCCAACTTTTTCACTCTCCTCTTTCACTTTCATCAAGAGGCTTTTGAGTTCCTCTTCACTTTCTGCCATAAGGGTGGTGTCATCTGCATATCTGAGGTTATTGATATTTCTCTCACCAATCTTGATTCCAGCTTGTGCTTCTTCCAGCCCAGCGTTACTCATGAGGTACTCTGCATATAAGTTAATAAGCAGGGTGACAATATACAAGCAAGATAAATATATTCACTTTTTTTTTTACAGTAATTTATCAGTTAAGGGAGCTATTTGGTCAAAAGAGCAGAAAATCCAACCAACATTGGCTTAAACAAATGTCTTTTTTTCTCATGTAATGAGAAATTTGGAGATTGGGGTGTTGACGTTGGTTCAGAGGCTTGAGCATATTAGGGCCAGAATTTCTGTGATTCTTTTTTTTTTTTTTCCTCATGATCTTAAGTTATGGTAACATTATAGCTATTGGAGCTCTAGACAATCTGTGGATGGGGGCTGGAAGAAGTTAAAGGAGAAAAGGTGGTGCCAGCAAATTTCTCTTTGCATCTCAGTGAGCAAAACACACCAAAGTCACTCCAAGTGTAAGGGAAACTGGAAAAAAACAGTATTCAGCTTTCACATCCTATATAGTAGAGGCAGCAAGGAAATAGCTAGAAGTTGAATGAACCTGCAGTGTCTGAAATTAATATTAAAAATGACACTTTATCTTGGTCAAATATTCATGAAAACATTGACTAATAGAATGTATAGATATATCAGGCCTTCTTTTCACTCATGAACTTATCCTTCTGATTACAACCTATATACATATACATCTCAGGTTCCAAAACTGCATGAATTTCTAATCAGTCAATTAGTGTGCACAGTATAGTCCTATTTTTGTGAAAAATAAACATGAACAAATAGGCATTCAAAGTAATGTAGAAGATTTGTTTTTGGTGAGTCTCTAAGTTATGTCCAACTCTTTGTGACCCCATGGATTGTAGCACACAGGCTCCTCTGTCCATGGGGTTCTTTGGGCCATTTCCCTTTCCAAATACAGGAGAAGAGACACACACTAAAATAGTGAGAGAATTATGCATCTTAAGAGCCAACTCATTGAAAAAGACCCTGATGCTGGGAAAAATTGAAGGCAGGAGAAGAAGGGGATGACAGAGAACCAGATGGCTGGATGACATCACTGACCTAATGGACATGAGTTTGAGCAAGCTCTGGGAGATGGCGAAGAACAGGGCAGCCTAGGTGGTCTGCAGTCCATGGGGCTGCAGAGTTGGACACGATTGCAGAACAACAACCGGTTTTATACTGCTTCACTTTTTGTTTTACAATAAAACATATTAACTATGGCAACCCACTCCAGTACTCTTGCTTATAGAATCCTCATGGACAGAAGAGCCTGGCGGGCTACAGTCCATAGGGTTGCAAAGAATTGAACATCACTGAAGTGACTGTGCATGCACCAAGAAAAACAGAATAATATATGTAGAAAACGTCAACTTTTATGAAAAAGGATATATATATATATATATATGTATAACTGAATTACTGCTTTTCTGTATACCTGAAACTAACATAACTTTGTAAATTACTTATATTTCAGTTTTTTAAAAAATGAAAAAAGTTAACTTTAAAAATATAAACCAATGAAAAATAATCTCCGTTAACATTGGTATCAGTTCACTTTGGTCACTCAGTTGTGTCTGACTCTTTGCGACCCCATGGAATGCAGCACGCCTGCATTCCTGTCCATCATCAACTCCCAGAGCATGCACAAACTCATGTCCATTGAGTCAGTGATGCCATCCAACCTCTTATCAACCATCTCATCCTCTATCATCCGGTTCTCATCTTGCCTTCAAACTTCCCCAGAATCAGAGTCTTTTCCAATGAGTCAGTTCCTCTCATCAGGTGGCCAAAGTATTGGAGTTTCAGCTTCAGCATCAGTCCTTTCAGTGAATATTCAGAACTGATTTCCTTTAGGATGGACTGGTTGGATCTCCTTGCAGTCCAAGGGACTCTCAAGATTCTCCAACACCACAATTCAAAAGCATCAATTCTTTGGTGCTCAGCTTTCTTTATAGCCCAACTCTCACATCCATACATGACTACTGGAAAAACCATAGTTTTGACTAGACATTGGTATAAAGCCTTTCAAATGGATACACAACGCACTCACACATATACTATATGTCAAAATCCTAATATATGATAGTGTTATCTCATGTAATCCAAACAATTATGTGATAAAGTTATTACAGAGAATCTTTCATTCCCCATGTATTTATTATCTAATCCCACAGTTAACAATGAACATGAAAGTAATGGTCATTAAAAAAAAATCACTAATGAACACACCGCCAATAAACCTACTGCTTACTTGGATATCGTCCTCCACTCAAAAACTAGCACATTTTCGTCTAGCACATCAATATCTTTGTGTTTATTTACGACTTTTGGCTTACTAAGACTTTGATCTTAAGTAAGTTATTAACTCTGTGCTTTCGTTTTTTCATTTGATAATTGCAGATGTAGAGGTATCTGCTTCATGGAATATAAGTTTAAATGAACAAATATCTGGTTCATATTAAGCCCTATACAAGTGATAGCTTTGAAAATTATGACATGATTAAATGTAATAAGGTTAAATAGACACTGGATACATGAGCTCGGGCTAGGTAAGGGTTTGAGAAAAAAAAAAAAGGATTGTCAGCATACTGATGATGTTTAAAGTCACAGAAATGGAGAGAGGGAGTTTCTTTTGTTTTCCATTTTGGTTTATTACAGAATATTGAATATAGTTCCCTGTGCTATACAGTAGGACCTTGCTATTTATTTATCCATTCTCTATATCATAGTTTGCATCTGCTAATCCCAAGATCCCAGTCTATCTCTCCTCCATTCCCCTCCTCCTTTGCAGCCACAATTCTGTTCTCTCTGTCTGTGAGTCTGTTTCTGTTTCATAGATAAGTTCATTTGTGTCATATTTCAGATTCCACATATAAGTTATATGGTGTTTTTCTTTCTTTGTTTAGTATGATAATGTCTGGGTCCATCAATGTTGTTGCAAATGACATTATTTCATTCTATTTCATTACTGAATAGTATTCCATCGTATACATGTGTCACACTTTATTCATTCATCTCTGGATGGACATCTGTTTCCATGTCTTGGCTACTGTAAATAGTGCTGCTATGGGCACTGGGATGCATGTACCATTTTAAATTATAGTTTTGTCTGGATATGTGCCCAGGAGTGGGATTGCTGGATCATACAGAAACTCTGTTTTTAGTTTCTTAAGGAATCTCCATACTGTTTTCCGTAGTGGCTGCACTGATTGATTGATATTTTTCCCACCAACAGTGTAAGAGGGTTCCCCTTTCTTCATACCCTCTCTAACATTTGTTATTTGTAGACTTTTAATGTTGGCCATTCTGACTGGTATATGATATGTTGGATCATAGAAAAAGCCAGGGAATTCCAGAAAAACATTTACCTATGCTTCATTGACTATGCTAAAGTCTTTGACTGTGTGGATCACAACAAACTGTGAAAAATTCTTAAAGAGGTGGGAATACCAGACTACCTTACCTGTCTCCTGAGAAACCTGTATGCACGTCAAGAAGCAACAGTTAGAACCAGACATAGAACAAGAGACTGGTTCCAAATTGGGAAAGGAGTATGATAAAGCTGTATATTGTCACTCTTAATATTTAACTTCTATGCATCGTACATCATGAGAAATGCTAGACTGGATGAATCACGAACTGGAATCAAGATTACCAGGAGAAATATCACCAACCTCAGATATGGAGATGATACCGATGAAAAACCTAGACAGCATAATAAAAGCAGACATCTCTTTGCTGACAAAGGTGCATGGTTTTTCAGTAGTCATGTGCAGATGTGAGAGCTGGACCATAAAGAACACTGAGCACCAAAGAATTGATGCTTTCAAACTGTGGTGCTGGAGAAGACTCTTGGGAGTGCTTCAGACAGTAAGGAGATCCAACCAGTCAATCCTAAATGAAATCAACCCTGAATATTCACTGGAAGGACTGATACTGAAACTGAAGCTCCAATAATTTGGCCACCTGATGCGAAGAGCCAACTCATTGGGAAAAACTCTGATGCTGAGAAAGATTGAGGGCAGGAGAAGAAGGAGACAACAGGATGAAATGGTTGGATGGCATCACTGATTCATGAGTTTGAGCAAACTCCAGGAGATAGTGAAGGACAGGGAATCCTGGTGTGCTGCAGTCCATGGGGTTGTAAAGAGTCAGACATGGCTGAGCAACATTGTGACTGGTGTAAGGTGGTATCTCATTGTAGTTTTGATTTGCATTTCAAGAGGGAGTTTAGATAGAGATCAAATGCCTAGAAAGACAGATTCTTTAAGCATATTGGTCCCAAGTGGTAAGCACCATATTTACTGAAACAGTTAACTCTGTAGAACATCTTTGCTCCTGATATTTACTTAACATGTTAACTAATGTCTTTTCTATAAAGATTCAAGGGGAAAAAAATCCCACCTTGAAGCTGTTCTAGGGAAAAGTTTCCTTTCCCTATGCATGAATTTATTTCCTTTCCTAGACAATGGCAACTATGTAAACCACAAATTTAGTTTTGGGGATTAGTTTCCACAGTTTCAAAGCTCAACTGGAAATTCATCTGCAGTTCAATTCACTGATTCTAAGTACTAATAGTTCTTTACTCTTTTAATGAATTGTTACTGTTTCTGTTTTCACTGTCTGATTTGATTTTGTAAGGTCACTCCGGATCCTTTGTGGCAAAGCGTCAGTGGAGGAGCAGAAGTGGAAGAACATTGCTGGAGCAGAAGGATGGCACTGACGAGTGAGCTCTGCACGCCTTCCTCCTCACTGTGGCTGGCTGCACTCACTGTCCTTCCCCGCCCCCTACATTGGCTTTCTCCTGGCTCTTTAGTTCAAAATTCTCCCACCATCAGGCTCCTGGGGTGTAATTCGAAAGACCACCAAATGGGTGGCGAGTTTACCTTTTTTTTTTTTCCGCACCAGAGGCCTGAACTCAGTTCAGTTCAGTTCAGTTCAGTCGTTCAGTTTTGCCCAACCCTTTTCGACCCCATGGACTGCAGCCCGCCAGGCTTCCTTGTCCATCGCCAACTCCTGGATCTTACTCAAACTCATGTCCATCGAGTCAACGATGCCATCCAACCCATCTCATCATCTGTCATCCCCTTGTCCTCCTGACTTGATCAGGGTCTTTTCCAAGGAGTCAATTCTTCGCATTAGGTGGCCAAAGTATTGGAGTTTCAGCTTCAGCATCAGTCCTTTCAATGAATATTCAGGACTGATTTCCTTTAGGATGGACTGGTTTGAACTCCTTGCAATCCAAGGAACTTGCAAGAGTCTTCTCCAACACCACAGTACAAAAGCATCAATTCTTTGGTGCTCAGCTTCCTTTATAGTCCAACTCTTACATCCATATATGACCACTGGAAAAATCATAGCTTTGACGATGGACCATCGCTGGCAAAGTAATGTCTCTGCTTTTTAGTGTCACAGCTTTTATCCCAAGGAGCAAGCGTCTTTTAATTTCATGACTGCAGTCACCATCTGCAGTGACTTGGGAGCCAAAAAATATAAGGTTTGTCACTGTTTCCATTGTTTCCCATCTATTTGCCATGAAGTGATGGGACCAGATGTCATGATCTTAGTTTTCTGAGTGTTGAGTTTTAGCCAGCTTTTTCACTCTCCTCTTTCACTTTCATCAGAGGCTCTTTAGTTCCTCTTTGCTTTCTGCCATAAGGGTGGTGTCATCTGCATATCTGAGGTTATTCATATTTCTCCTGGCAATCTTCATTCCAGCTTGTGCTTCATCCAACCTGGCATTTCACCTGGTGTACTCGGCATATAAGTTAAATAAGCAGGGTGACAATATACAGCCTTGATGTACTCCTTTCCTAATTTGGACAGTATGTTGTTCCATGTCCAGTTCTAACTGTTGCTTCTTGAACTGCATACAGATTTCTCAGGAGGCAAGTAAAGTGGTCTGGTATTCCCATCTCTCTCAGAATTTTCCACAGTTTGTTGTGATACACAGTCAAAGGCTTTGGTCTAGTCAGTAAAGCAGAAGTAGATGTTTTTCTGGAACTCTTGTTTTTTCAATGATCCAACGGATGTTGGTAATTTGATCTCTGGTTCCTCTGCCTTTCCTAAAACCAGCTTGAACATCTGGAAGTTAATGGTTCACGTACTGTTGAAGCCTCATTTGGAGAATTTTGAGCATTACTTTGCTAGTGTGTGAAATGAATGCAATTGTGCGGTAGTATGAACATTCTTTAGTATTGGAATAAAAACATATTTTCCAGTCCTGTGTCCACTGCTGAGTTTTCCAGATTCACTGGCATATTGAGTGTAGCAGTTTCACAGCATCATCTTTTAGGATTTGAAATAGCTCAGCTGGAATTCTATCACTTCCACTACCTTAACTCAACCAGCTCCCAAACCAGGGGGTCATGAGTGTGGATGGGAAGCCCTCCAGGATTGGGGGAGGGGGCTTTCCTAAGGCTTTGATTGCAGGAGAAAGCTCTGTGGGCTTTTTAAAATTAATATTATTTTAAAAGCTGAGTGCCAAAGAATTGACGCTTTCAAACTGTGGTGCCAGAGAAGACTCTTGAGAGTCTTGTGGACAGCAAGGAGATCAAACCAATCAATCCTAAAGGAAATCAACCCTGAGTATTCATGGGAAGCACTGATGCTGAAGCTGAGCTCCAATACTTTGGCCACCTATTGGGAAGAACCAACTCACTGGAAAAGACCCTGATGCTGGGAAAGATTGAGGGCAGGAGGAGAAGGGGGCAACAGATGATGAGATGGTTGGATGGCACATGAGTTTGAGCAAGCTCCGGGAGATGGTAAAGGACAGGGAGGCCTGGCATGCTGTAGTCCATACAGTCACAAAAAGTCAGACAAAATTTAGTGACTAAGCAATAACAACAGCAAAATAATTGCTTTTTTGACTTCCCTTGTGGCTCAGTGGTAGAGAATCTGCCTGCCAATGCAGTAGATGCAGGTTGGATCCCTGGGTTGGGAAGATCCCTTGGAGAAGGAAATGGCAACCCACTCCATTAGTCTTGCCTGGGAAATCCCATGGACAGAGGGGCCTGGCCGGCTACAGTCCATGGGGTCACAAAGAGTTAGCTGTGATGTGGTGACTAAACAACAACATAATCGTTTCACAATTCTGTGTTAATTTCTGTTGTACAATGTAATGAATCAGCTGTATATACACATATATCCCCTCCCTCCTGAGCCTTCTTCCCATGCACATCCCTATCCCACCCTTCTAGGTCATCACAGAGCACTGGGCTGAGCTCCCTGCATATACAGCAGCTTCCTACTCTCTGTTTTCCATATGGTAATGTATATAACAGTCTCCCAGTTTGTCCCACCCTTCCCGTCCCACCATGTCCACTTGTGCATTCTCTACATCCATGTCTCTATTTCTGCCCTGCAAATAGGTTCATCTGTACCATTTTTTCTAGAGTCCACACATATCTATTAATATACGATACTTGTTTTTCTTTTTCTGACTTCACTCTGTATGACAAACTGTAGGCCCATCCATATCTCTACAAATGACCCAGTTTTGTTCCATTTTGTGGTTGGGTAGTATTCCATTGTATACATGTGCCACATCATCTTTATCCATTCCTCTGTTGAGGGACATTTCAGCTGCTTCCATATCCTGGTTATTGTGAACAGTGTTGCCATGAACACTGAGTGCATGTGTCTATTTGAATTATGGTTTCCTCTCTGTATATTCACAGCAACAGGATGCTGGATCATATGGTAGTTCTATTTTTAGTTTTTTAAGGAATCTCCATACTGTTCTCCATAGTGGTTCTACCAATCTACATTCACACCAACAGTGTAGGAGGGTTCCCTTTTCTCCACACCCCTCCAGCATTTATTGCTTGTAAGTTTTTTTGTTTTTAGTCTCTAAATCATGTCTGACTCTTTTGAGACCCCATGGACTATAGCCCACCAGGCTCCCCTATCCCTGGGATTCTCCAGGCAAGAACACTGGAGTGGGTTGCTATTTCTTTCTGCAATGCATGAAAGTGAAAAGTGAAAGTGAAGTTGCTCAGTCGTGTCCGACTCTTAGTGACCCCATGGACTGCAGCCTACCAGGCTCCTCCATCCATGGGATTTTCCAGGCAATAGTACTGGAGTGGGGTGCCATTGCCTTCTCCCTCCTGCATTGCAGGCAGATTATTTACCACTAAGCCACCAGGGAAGCTCTGTTTTTAAGTTTTTTGATGACAGCCATTCTGACCAGCTTACAGGCTAGTCCCCAAGCAATTCTGTGCCCATGATAGTGAAGCAGGCACAGGAGCCTAACACTCTGGGTGGTAACTGGAAAACCATGCCTGTCTGGGAGCTTTGCCAAGGCTGTTCTACCTGCCTGTGTGCCCTTCCCTGATGTGCCAACGGCTCCCCCCAACTCGCCTGAGCAAACGCACTAAACTGGAGAGGACTTCCCCTTGTCTAAAACCAAAACCACTTCCCTACTCCCTCCTGTCCACCTGGATAGTCTCAATTCTGGATGAACTGAGTACCTGGGAGCTTTCACATCCCCAGATCTGGGTGTTGATTCAGGTAATCCCCAATGGGACCCTGGGTGTTTCTGAAGGTCCACAGGGCATGGGAGGTCTAATCTATACTCAGGTGGCAAACCACAGGTCTACCCCTTCACCCCTCACCCCTGAGCACTTACCACTAGATTCCACATCTTAAAATTGCTTATTTGTTTATCATCTGTCCTCCTGCCTAAATAAGAGCTCCTTGGAGACAATAAGCCATGGCCATCTGGTTCCCCTCTATAGTCCCAGGGCTGGAAGGGGCCTGGGACAAAGCATGCACTTTAATAAACTGGTGATCAGTGAATAAATACAGGAATTTTTGGAGGTCTTAATATGTATTCATTGCTTTGATGATGAAAAGTTATTCTAAAGTAAAGTCTTTAATCTCAAGCTAGGAAAAATAATTAAATTCAATATTATGGAGTCTTTGGGAGGCAAACACATTTCTCCATTCTGCTAGTGCTACACATGTAACCTGGTGTCCAGCAAAGTGGCAACGGGTGATGAAAATTACAAAAGCATTCATCCCTTTGCTAGAAAAGCAATGAAATAATGACTTTTTTTTTTTGGCTGCACCTCCTAGCATGTGGGATCTTAGTTCCCCAATCAGGGATCTAACACAAGCCACTGCTTTTGGAACTCAGAGTATTAACTGCTGGATCATCAGAAGTCCCAAATGATATGACTCTTTTTCTGACAATGAAGCAATGAATAATCAAGTTAATTGCAGAGAGATTATGCAAAAATTCTACATCAGGGGATTTATAAGGCAGTGAAGCTATTCTGTACAATACTGAAATGGTCAATACATGTCACTGTACATTCATCAAGATCTACAGGAAAAATGGACAGAAGACCCAAATAGACATTTCTCCAGAGCAGACATACACATGGCCAATACACATATGAAAAGATGCTCATCATCACTAATTACTAGAGAAATGCAAATTAAAACTACAGTGAGGTACACCTCACACAAGTCAGAATGGCCATCATTAAAAAGTCTAGAAATAATAAATGCTGGAGAGACGTGAGGAAAGGGAACCCTCTTATACCACTGGTGGTGGTAATGTAAATTGGTGTAGCCACTGTGGAGGTTCCCCATAAAATGAAAACTAGAGTTGCCATATGATCCTGCAGTCCTACTTCTGGGTATACATCTGGACAAAATCAGAACTCAAAAATATAGATGCACACCAGTGTTCATAGTGGCATGTTCATAACAGCAAAGACATGGAGACAACCTAAAATGCCCACCAACAGATGAGTAAATAAAGAAGATGCAGTGCATAGATTCAGTGGAAGATCAGTCATTAAGAACAAAATGCTGCCATTTACAACAGCATGGCTGATCTGGGGATGATTATACGGCACAAAGCAAACCAGAAGGAGAAGCCCTAGATGACAGCACACACATGTGGAACCTCAAACACCACATGAATGAACATATCTATGAACAGAAACAAACTCACAGACATAGAGGACAGATGTGTGCCTGCCAAGGGGGCAGGAGCTGGGGGTGGAGGAGGGAGGTACTGGGAGTTTGGGATTAGCAAGTGAAGCTGTTATTAATATAAACAACAATAAACAACAAGTTCCTACCATATGGCACAGGGAACCATATTCAATAAACCATAAGGGGAAAGAATATGAAAAAGAATATGTATATATAACTGAATCACTTTTCTGTACAACATAAATTAACACAACATTGTAAATCAACTATATGTCAATAAAGTTTTTAAACCTATAGAAAGTGAACCCCAATGAAAACTATGGATTTTAGTTAATAATAATGTATCAATATTGGCTCATCAATTGTAGCAAATGTGGCACCTGAATGCATGGTGATAACAGAAGGAACTACGGAGGGGGAATAAAGCGCTATAAGGAAACTTTGAAGCTTCTCCTCACTTTTCTGGAAACCAAAATTACACTTAAGAAGTCAATTAGTAATAAGTAAAATTTTAAGCTACAGCACAGTTTCTAAACATGACTGCTGCTGCTGCTAAGTCACTTCAGTTGTGTCCGACTCTGTGTGACCCCACAGACAGCAGCCCACCAGGCTTCCCCATCCCTGGGATTCTCCAGGCAAGAACACTGGAGTGGGTTGCCATTTCCTTCTCCAGTGCATGAAAGTGAAGAGTGAAAGTGAAGTCGCTTAGTCGTGTCCAACTCCTAGCGACCCTATGGACTGCAGTCTACCAGGCTCCTCCATCCACGGGATTTTCCAGGCAAGAGCACTGGAGTGGGTGCCATCGCCTTCTCCGCTGGAAACAATTTGAGAAGCTAGTGATACAGAAATGATGAGGGCGCTACCAAGATGGAAGCACAGCGTGAGCTTTTCGGAATGCACAACAGTTTCGTTGTTTTAACCTCATGCACATTGATTTTATCTTAGACTCCACAGCCCTAAATAAGGTAGGGTTATCACCATCACTCCCAAAAGAGACAGCAAGGTCAGGTGGACAGATGGGAGGGCCACCTGCCGGTCCCTGAAACCTCAGGGAACTTGGACCTGGTATCCTGACTCTGTAAGTCCATGATTCTTTCCACCCCATTATATCGCACAGAGAAAAAGGACACCAAAGAGAATTGTCCCACTGCAAGGAAAGCAAGACAGTGCTGAACTTGCTATATGAGAAGTGCATAAAGCAGGACTCAAGGAGAAAATCTAAATTAACGCTAGAACAGATTTTGAAGTTAAAGAGTGGTTAATACAGTTCATGGCAAATAGATGGGAGGGAGTGGAAACTGACAGGTTTTCTTTCCCTGGGCTCCAAAATCACTGTGGACAGTGACTGCAGCCACAAAATTAAGAGTCTTGCTCCTTGAAAGAAGAACCATGACAAAGCTAGAAAGCATATTCAAAAGCAGAAACATTACTTTGCCGACAAAGGTCTGCCTAGTCAAAGCTATGATTTGTCCAGTAGTCATGTATGGATGTGAGCATAAAAGAAGGCTGAGCACTGAAGAATTGATGTGAAACCACCTGTGGTGCTGGAGAAGACTTGTGAGAGTCCCCTGGACTGCAAGGAGATCAATCCAGATATTCACTGAAAGGACTGATGCTGAAACTGAAGCTCCATTAGTCGGCCACCTGATGTGAAGAGCCGACTTATTGGAGCTTCAGGTTTTATGCACCTGGCCAAGTTTATAATGATCATGTTTTAAAGAGACCCAAAGCTCAGGGTTCCAGGAGGCAGTTTTCTTTAATTGGGGGAAAGTTGCTTTACAGTGTTGTGTTGGTTTCTGCCGTACAATGCCAATCAGCCATACCTGAAGGCACTCTTGCTGATGCTGACACCCTGACTCCCCCAACTTCTCTGTCCTCTCGTCTTCCCGTTGAGCGCATCCTGTGGGCTGGCCCTCAGGCAGAGTCAGGATGCTAACTGGGGAGTTCTGTACAGCACCACCCCTCCCTCAGCCTGTGTGCCTCCCCCACCCCCAGGCTGGTGCTGCTGTACCTGCAGACTCAGGTGAATCTCCAATGATGGCAGCAGTCTGCCAGTCAGAAGGGCTTGTGAAGCATGACTCAGTACCAGCTGCAGGAGTGACCTCATGATTCAGGCAGGCCTGGCTCCTTGCACGGTCATCAGAGGAGGAGGGGCAGTGTTTTGGGGGATCCCCAGGTGATCTTGGAGAAAGAAGCTGAGGTGGGTGGCTCCTGGCACCAGCCACGTCACTGGGCCCTGCCACCCACTGCCACGCACTGGAGGGACAGGGAAGGAGCATTATGAAAGGGTGGCCACAATGACATCGAGGGTCACCAGCACCACCATTTTAAAGAAGAGACTCAAGGGACTTCCTGGTGGTCCAGTGGTTAAGAATCTGCCTTCCAGAATTTATTTGCAGGACAACAATGGAGAAACAGACATAGAGAATAGACTTATGGACATGGGGAGAGGGGAGGACAGGTTGAGATGAATGGAAAGAGTAACATGGAAACTTACATTACCATATGTAAAATAGATAGCCAATAGGAATTTGCTGTATGGCTCAGGAAACTCAAACAGGGGCTCTGTATCAACCTAGAGGGGTGGGATGGGAGGGAGATGGGAGGGATGTTCAAAAAGGAGTGGATATATGCATACCTATGACTGATTCATGTTGAGGTTTGACAGAAAACAACAAAAATCTGTAAAACAATTATCTTTCAATAAAAAACTAATTAATTTTTTTTTTTTAAAGAATCCACTTCCCAATGCAGGGGATGCCAAGTTCTATCCCTGGTCAGGGAATTAAGATCCCACAGTTCTCGGGACAGCTAAGCCTGTGCACCTCAACTTGAGAAGCCCCAGCAAAGACCCAGTGCAGTCAAAAATCAATTAATTGAATTTAATTTTTTAAAATAAAATAAAGAAAAAAGGAAAGATGCCAGAGATTTCCCTGGTGATCCAATGGTTAAGAATCTACCTTCCAATGCAGGGACACAGGTTCCATTCTTGGTCGGGGAACTAAGAGCCCACATTCCTTGGGGCAACTAAGCATACAAGCCACAACTAGTGAGAAGCCCCGACCTAGACCCAGCATAGTCAAAAAATTAATTCAACTTAAAAATTAAGAAATAAAGAAGAGGTGCAGGGCAGTTCAGTGAGTCACTATGGAGCAGATGATCTCAGATCCCAGTCCCCGTCTCAGCTCTGCTGACCTGAGATGACCATCCTCCCCTAGAAGCAGCTCACCCCTTGCTTTGAAGCCAGTCCTGGGTTTGAGGGACTTGTGAGACCCCCACCCCAGATCACTTATAGCCAATACCACACCCAAAAGGTCATCATCAGAAGTCGTCAGTCTTGCCAGAGGAGGTCTAGGGTGCTGCCCTGGCAAGGAGGGGGGGTCTCACTGTGGATGAGCGGAGACAACCATCTTCAAAGATGCTCACCTATTTCATTGTAAGAAAATGCAACAAACAGCGCACGTGGACATTTCTCCATGAATTCCAGTCGGCCAGTCTGCCAAAGCTAAAGACATCAGAGAGAGGGTGGGATGTATGGAGAGAAACATACATTACCACATGTAAAATGGATAGCCAATGGGAATCTGCTGTATGACTCAGCGAACTCAAACCTGGGCTTGGTAACAACCTAGAGGAGTGAGACGGGGAGGGAGGTGGGAGGAAAGGTAAACCCATGGCTGATTCATGTTGATGTTTGCTAGAAACCAGTGCAATACTGTAAAGCAATTATCTTTCACTTTAAAATAAATAAATTTTTAAAAAATAAATAACTTCAACACACACACACACACACACACACATATAAATATATATATATATATCAGAAAAACTGAAGATTCGCCCACACTCACAGCCAAAGATGTCATGAACCTAGGAGAAACGCAGGGAGGGTTCCACCAGCATGGCTGTCTCTGGTCAAGAGCAAAAGGGGTTTCTTTCCCACGCTAAGTGGTAATGACTGCTTTCCTCTGTATTGTCCCTCCAGAAAAGTATCAGACTTCTCAATCCCACAAGCACACACACTCATGCACATGCACACGCACTGGTCTGCGTTCCAAGGGAGTGTGTCCAGAGGAGGCGGCCATGCACACACAGCTTTGAGTCTAGACCCAGGCTGGTGGGGGCTGCATGCTTGTCCTGCACCCGCCCTGCTGGGAGACGGCAGAGGCAGGGAAAAGACTAAATCCGGGATTCTAATTAAAGAAAGCTGATCTTCTGTTCCTCAAATAATCTGGGGGGCAAAGCATGACATTTTTCCTGAATGTATTTATGGCATATTTCCATTTGAAAAAGCATCTGCAAAAGCAAAGGAAACAATGCTAAGAAACACTGTCTCCATTTTCAAGGGGAGGAGAATCCCTGTGGGGAGGGGAGAGGGTTGCCCAAATCTGTAAGTAAATAGCCAACCTTGGAAGGAACAGGGAAGGAAACCATGTTAGTGCCTGTGGGGGGGGGGGGGGGGGGGGGGGGGGGTGCTAACCTTCCAGAGCTTCCCCATCCCTTGTGATGGCATTTGAAGGCTGCAGACCCCACAGGGACCCAGCTAGAAGGAGCTGCTCCCAGGGTCCACGTAAGAGCCCCCTCCATCACCACCGTGCACTTGTGGGAACACACACACACACACACACACTATATACGTGTTTCACTGTGTTTATTTCCACTGCAGAAAAGGGAGGAACAGAGGCTGGGGAAAAAGCACAAGAGCTGCTTTACCTTATGTCTAAGTTTGGAACTTGAGATTATTTGTGTGTGTGTCTCTGTGTGTCTCTGTGTGTGTCCTCTCGGTTAACTGTTGTCTCCTAAGAGATTCTGGCATCACTCCCTAATCTTCAGCAACAACCCACTCTCCTTCTGGGATACAGCACGCCATCCCCGCCCCCAACCCCGACACACACTCCACACACAGCACACACATCACCCTCACACCACGCACCACACATGCGCATCACACACCTCTGGCCCTTAGGACACCTCCTGCAGCATCTGATGCCGGGCGGGGTCAGCTTGCAAAGCAGGTTAAAGTCAGGTCACAATGCGCCCACTGACCGACGGGACTGGGAGGGCCCTGCCCTGGAAACCCCAGGATGCAGCGCCACCTAGAGGCTCCTCGGTAACACTGTTTCCCAACTCGGGTAGAACAGAACACCGGGCGCATGGCATCTGGTGTGGGAGAGCCTGGGATGAGCTAGGAAGGAGCCGCGTTTCTTGGGAGGACTGGGGAGCTGGGGCTGCCCCTTCGAGGTGCTGGCCGGGCCACCACGGCGGCCGGACGTGCTCCACACCCTGCGATTTTGTGACTCCCTCTTTTGTTTATTTATAATTCCTTCAGAGTGCAGAAGAATTGATGCCTTCCAACTATGGTGCTGGAGAAGACTCCTGAGATTCCCTTGGACAGCAAGGAGATCAAACCAGTCAGTCCTAAAGGAAATCAACCCTGAATCCTCACTGAAAGGACGGATGCTGAAGCTCCAGTATTTCGGCCATCTGATGTGAACAGCTGGTTCACTGGAAAAGTCCCTGATGCTAGGAAAGATTGAGAGCAGAAGAGGGCGTCAGAGGATGAGACGGCTGGATGGCATCACCAAAGCAGCAGACATGAGCTTGAGCAAACTCCAGGGGATGATAACGGATAAAGAGCCGTTTCGCGCTGCAGTCCTGGGGTTCCAGAGAGTCAGACACAACTGGGCGACTGAACAACAAAAACTCCTTTTCCACATTATACACATATTTAATTTTTTCTAATTATAAAACAAAAATTTTGAAAAGATGCCAGAAAATGCAACCTGTGCCACGGGGAGGATGGGAGGAGGGATAGTTAGGGAGTTTGGGATGGACATTTACACACTGCTATATTTAAAACAGATAACCAAGGACCTACTCTCTAGGAGCCAGCTCCTTGGAAAAGACCCTAATGGTGGGAAAGATTGAAGGCAAAGGAGAAGAGGGGCGGCAGAGGACGAGAGGGTTAGATAGCATCACTGACTCAGTGGACGTGAATTTGAGCAAACTTGAGGACATAACAAAGGACAGGAAAGCCTGGCATGCTACAGTCCGTGGGATCACAAAGAGTCCAACACAACCTAGCAACTGAACAACAACAATAACTAGGACCTATTGTATAGCACAGCGAACTCTGCTCAATGTTATGTGGCAGCCTGGATGGGAGGGGAGTTTAGGGGAGAATGGATACGTGTATATGTATGGCTGAGTCCCTTTGCTGTCCACCCGAAATGATCACAACATTGTTAATCAGTCATACCCCAATAAAAAATAAAAACTTTAATTTAAAAAAAAGAATGCAAACTAAAATCATATGCAGCCTCCCTGATCATATGGGGAACACCAAGTGTTGGTGAGACTGTGAAGCAGCTGGACTCTCGTGCCCCACACATGGGGGCACAAACCCAGTACCTGGGGAAACTGTGGAAGGCCAGCCCAGGCAGCCCTGTGCATCATGGTCCCACTCCTGCTATACACCCAACACACACGTGGGCACACAGACCTGCTGCTCCCCCTCCAGGTGCATAATATGAGGGCCTAGAGGACCTCAGCTCCTTCACTGGGCCCTTCACTCCGGCAGCGGAAGATACCCCCCAGGTGCAGTGGCATCGCAGGTGTGGCCGGCCCTCTCCACCTGCCCTCTCTCCACCTCTCTCAAGGCAGCAGTTTGGCCCCAGGAGACATTTCTGGTTGGCAGCACTGGGGAGGCGGGGTGCTGTGGCATCCAGTAGGTGGAAGCCAAGGGTACTGCTCAGCATCTTCAAGGGCATAGTGCAGCCCCTGCCAGAGCAGGACCATCTGGCCAAAATGCCAATAGCAGGTTGAAAAACAACCTTAAACGCCTAACTGTGGAGCAGTGGTGTGTAAATTGTTACTGCTTTTAAATAAATGGATGTTTTTATCTAAAATTTTAGAATAAAAAATTCCAAATAGAATTAATCAGATAAGAGGGTTAGATAGCATCACTGATTCAATGGACATGAATTTGAGCAAACTCCAGGGGACCACGAAGGAAAGAGAAGCCTGACATGCTGCAAAGAGTTGGCCATGACTTAGCAACTGAACAACAAGAGAATCAAGCAGAGCACAGTAACAATATAAGCACATCCAGCCTGTATTGAAAAGGACAAAACTTCAGAAGGAAAAAGGGAACCAGAGCACTGGTTTCCCCAGGGCATATGTACAGATTTTAATACTTTTTATCAACAGTGGGGTCTCTCTGTTCTCCAGCTAACATTTTGCTTTCTTACCTAACAACTGCTATGACTTTGGACTTGGGAGGGCACTCACGCCCACGGAGCCATTCCCGAAATACATTTGTGCACGGTTTTCCCCTAAGGGCAGAGTCTTGTGCAACATTCCTTTTGCCCTAATCGGATAATTTGACTAATTCAATTATGTAACCTATGAGATTGATGAGTCAAAGGTCCACATAGTCAAAGTAATTAGCCTCCAATTAAAATAAATAAAATAAAAATAAATAAATAAAATGACGTTCACATTGGGAAAAAAAATGAAACAGTCAAATGATCTATTATCGTTGGCATTAGCCGTGAAAATTGTTTCCACTCACCATGGATTTATTAGGCATTTGACTTAATTTTTGCGTAGAATTTACTGGATGCCATGGGAGAAGCACAAAAAATAGAAGACACGGTCTCTACAAATGAGGAATTCTGTGTGTTCAATTTTTGCCAAATACTTTTAGATTGTGTCTCTATCTGGTGTTTTAGAGACACTGAGTTCTCTTTCAGTACTTTTATTTGTTAATCTACATCATTCAGATACAATCCTACAAAGTTTTAAATTTTATTTTGTCTATTCTGCTTTTGAAGAATTAAGTATTTTTCTTTGGAAAACAGTTTTGTAGAAGAAACCAAAACCGCAACAGCTCAAAAATATCTCAGCAGAAACCAACACAAAGAATCAGTATAATCTTCAAGGGCTGGTCCCAGAGTAATTTAGGGAATCAATGTAGGAGAAAGTCCAAACTAAACATTACTAACTTGTTATAAATTTTAAAAGTCAAACATGTACAAAATTCCAAACAGCATCAAAAAACAGTATACAGAGAAAAAGTAGGTCTCCACTTCATATGATTTCCCAGACTCCTTATTTGTCAGTTTTTCTGTGTGTTCTTTCAGAAATTCTTCAGGCTTCCCTGGTGGCTCAGATGGTAACAGATCCACCTGCAATGCAGGAGACCAGGGGTCAATCACTGTGTCAGGAAGATCCCCTGGAAGAGGGCATGGCAACCCACTCCAGTATTCTCTCCCGGAGAATTCCATGGTCAGAGGAGCCTGGGGGCTACAGTCCATGGGGTGGCAAAGAATCAGACATCACTGAGCAACTATACTATCACGTCAGAAATTCTTTATGCATACAACAAGCACGCATAGATACTTTTATAATTGGGGGTTGTGCTACATACTCAATGGGGCCACCCAATATGGACGGGTCATGATGGAAAGATCTGACAAAACATGGGCCACTGGAGAAGAGAATGGCAAGCCACTTCAGTATTCTTGTCTTGAGAACCCCATGAACAGTATGAAAAAGATTTGACACTGAAAGATGAACTCCCCGGGTAGGCAGGTGTCCCATATGCTACTGGAGATCAGTGGAGAAATAACTCCAGAAAGAATGAAGAGGTGGAGCCAGAGTAAAAACAACACCCAGTTGTGGATGTGACAGATGATGGAATTAAAGTCCAATGCTGTAAAGAGCAATATTGCATAGGAACCTGAAATGTTAGGGCCATGAATCAAGGCAAATTGGAAGTGGTCAAATAGGAGGTGGCAAGAGTGAACACTGACATTTTAGGAATCAGTGAACTAAAATGGACTGGAATGGGTGGATTTAACTCAGATGGCCATTGTATCTACTACTGTGGGCAAAAATCCCTTAGAAGAAATGGGGTAGCCCTCATAGTCAACAAAAATGTCTGAAATGCAGTACTTGGATGCAGTCTCAAAAATGACAAAATGATTTCTGTTCATTTCCAAGGCAAACAATTCACTATCACAGTAATCCAAGTCTATGCCCCAATCAGTAATGCTGAATAAGCTGAAGTTGAATGGTTCTGTGAAGACCTACAAGACCTTCTAGAACTAACACTGCCGCCCCCTCAAAAAAACGTCCTTTTCATTATAAGGGACTAGAATGTAAAAGTGGGAAGTCAAGCGATTCCTGGAGTATCTTCAAATTTGGCCTTGAAGTATAAAATGAAGCAGGGCAAGGCTAACAGTTTTACCAAGAGAATGCACTGGTCATAGAAACACTCTCTTCCAACAACACGAGACAACTCTACACATGACATCACCAGATGGTCAATACCAAAAGCAGACTGATTATATTCCTTGTAGCCGAAGATGGAGAAGCTCTATACAGTCAGCAAAAACAAGACTGAGAGCTGACTGTGGCTCAGATCATAAACTCTTTATTGCAAAACTCAGGCTTAAATTGAAGAAACTAGGGGAAACCACCAGACCATTCAGGTATGACCTAAATCAATTCCCTTACAATTAATTATACAGTGGTAGTGACAAACTGATTCAATGGATTCGATCTGATAGACAGAGTGCCTGATGAACTATGGATGGAGGTTCGTGACACTGTACAGGAGACAGGGATCAAGACCATCCCCATGGAAAAGAAATGCAAAAAAAGCAAAATGGCTGTCTGGGGGAGGCCTTACAAATAGCTGTGAAAAGAAGAGAAGCAAAAAGCAAAGGAGAAAAGGAAAGATATAAGCATCTGAATGCAGAATTCCAAAGAATAGCAAGAAGAGACAAGAAAGCCTTCTTCAGCGACCAGTACAAAGAAATAAAAGAAAAGAATAGAATGGGAAAGACTAGAGATCTCTTCAAGAAAATTAGAGATACCCAGGGAAAATTTCATGCAAAGATGGGCTTGATACAGTACAGAAATTATATGGACTTAACAGAAGCAGAAGATATTAAGAAGAGGTGGCAAGAATACACAGAAGAACTGTACAAAAAGATCTTCACAACCAAGATAATAACGATGGTGTGATCACTCATCTAGAGCCAGATATCCTGGATGTGAAGTCAAGTGGGCCTTAGAAAGCATCACTACGAACAAAGCTAGTGGAAGTGATGGAATTCCAGTGGAGCTGTTTCAAATCCTGAAAGATAATGCTGTGAAAGTGCTGCACTCAATATGCCAGCAAATTTGGAAAACTCAGCAGTGGCCACAGGACTGGAAAAGGTCAGTGTTCATTCCAATTCCAAAGAAAGGCAATGCCAAAGAATGTTCAAACTACTGCACAATTGCACTCATCTCACATGCTAGTAAAGTAATGCTCAAAATTCTCCAAGCCAGGCTTCAGCAATAGGTGAACCGTGAACTTCCAGATGTTCAAGCTGGCTTTAGAAAAGGCAGAGGAACCAGAGATCAAATTGCCAACATCCACTGGATCATGGAAAAAGCAAGAGAATTCCAGAAAAACATCTATTTCTGCTTTATTGACTATGCCAAAGTGTGGATGACAATAAAATATGGAAAATTCTTCAAGAAATGGGAACACCAAACCACCTGACCTGCCTCTTGAGAAACCTATATGCAGGTCAGGAACTAACAGTTGGAACTGGACATGGAACAAGAGACTGGTTCCAAATAGGAAAAGGAGTACCTCAAGGCTGTATATTGTCACCCAGCTTATTTAACTTCTATGCAGAGTACATCATGAGAAATGCTGGGCTGGAAGAAACACAAGCTGGAATCAAGATTGCCAGGAGAAATATCAATAACCTCAGATATGCAGATGACACCACCCTTATGGCAGAAAGTGAAGAGGAACTAAAAAGTCTCTTGATGAAAGTGAAAGTGGAGAGTGAAAAAGTTGGCTTAAAGCTCAACGTTCAGAAAACGAAGATCATGGCATCCGGTCCCATCACTTCGTGGGAAATAGGTGGGGAAACAGTGGAAACAGTGTCAGACTATTTTTGGGCTCCAAAATCACTGCAGATGGTGACTGCAGCCGTGAAATTAAAAATGCTTACTCCTTGGAAGGAAAGTTATGACCAACCTAGATAGCATATTCAAAAGCAGAGACATTACTTTGCTGACTAAGGTCCGTCTAGTCAAGGCTATGGTTTTTCCAGTGGTCATGTATGGATGTGAGAGCTGGACTGTGAAGAAGGCTGAGCACCGAAGAATTGATGCTTTTGAACTGTGGTGTTGGAGAAGGCTCTTGAGAGTCCCTTGGACTGCAAGGAGATCCAATCAGTCCATTCTGAAGGAGATTAGCCTTGGGATTTCTTTGGAAGGAATGATGCTAAAGCTGAAACTCCAGTACTTTGGCCACCTCATGCGAAGAGTTGACTCATTGGAGAAGACTCTGATGCTGGGAGGGATTGGGGGCAGGAGGAGAAGGGGACGACCGAGGGTGAGATGGCTGGATGGCATCACCGACTCAACAGACGTGAGTGTGAGACAAGTCTTGGAGTTGGTGATGGGCTGGAAGGCCTGGCGTGCTGCGATTCATGGGGTCGCAAAGAGTCGGACACAACTGAGCAACTGAACTGAACTGAACTGTCAATGCAGGGTGCACACGTCCCGTCCCTCTTTCTGAAAGATTCCACATGCTGAGGAGCAACTAAGCCCTTGCACCTAAACCCGTGCTCCACAACGAGAGACCCCTCCCGCAGTGAGAAGTGCTTGCACTGCAACCAGAGAGTAGCCCTTGTTCACCGTAACTAGAGAAAGCCCGAGCACAGCACCAAAGGAACAGCACAGCAAAAAAGAAATAAGCAAAGTAATTAATTATTTTTTAAAAAGAAAAAATGACCGTCTTAACCGTTTTTACGTATACAGTTCAGTGGCATTAAGTACTTTCATATTGCGCACCTATCACCGCTGTTTGTTTCCAGAACTCTTTCATGCTATGAAACTGAAACCATCCCCCATTAAACAGCTATTTCTCATTCCTCCACTGGCAAGCACCATTCTCTTCTATACTTTCTGTCTCTATGAATTTAACTTTAGATGCCTCATATAAGTGGAATCATACACTATTTGTCTTCTCTGTGACTGACTTTGTTACCCTTCACATAATGTCATCCAGGTGGTAGCATGTGTCGAAATTTCCTTCCTCCGTTTTTAAAGCTGAATAACATTTCATCGTATGCATACACCATAATTTGCTTATCCATTCATGTCAGTGGATACTTGGGTTGATTCCATACTGTAGCTATTGCTGCTATGAACATGAATGTACAAAGCTCTCTTCGAGACCCTGCCTCTGATTCTTTCAGGTCTATACTTAGAAAATGGAATTGTTGGATAATGCAGTTGCTGTTTAGTCCCTAGGTCGTGTCTGACTCTTTGGCGACCCCATGGACTGTGACCCGCCAGGCTCCTCTGTCCATGGGATTTCCCAGGCAAGAATACTAGAGTGGGTTGCCATTTCTTCATTTCCTTCTCCAGGGGATCTTCCCAGCCCAGGGAAGGTAAGTGTACAAATCTCTCTTCAAGACTCTCCCTTTAATTCTTTCAGGTATATATTCAGAATTGCTGGATCGTATGGTCACTCTGTCTTTAAGTTTTGGAGGAGCTGCCAAATTGCTTTTCATAGAAGCTATACCCCTTTAAATTCTCACCAACAGTGTACAAGGGTCCAGTTTCTCCATATCCTTGCCAACACTGATTCATTTTTTTTTTTTTTGTAACAGACATCCTAACTGGTACAAGGTGGTTTCTCATTGTGATTTTAGTTTGCATTTCCCTAATGACCTAAGGATTCATGATGGTGGCATCTTTTCATGTGCTTACTGGCCATCTGTATGTCCTCTGTTCACTTTCTGTGGTTAGAACTGAGTCATAAGCAACAGGTAACTACAAGGAAACCTGAGAGATGCAGTCTAGTTGGGCTATGCATTAGCTATCTGTTATGTTAAATAATGTTACCACTAATTTACTATCTTAAAACTAAACATTTCTTATGTCACAGTTCCTGTAGTTAGAAGCCTGGGCACAGCTCAACTGGGTTCTTTGCAAGGCTGCAATGAAGGTGTTGGCTAGGCCTGCAGTCTTCTCTGAGGCTGAACTAGGGGAAGGATCTGCTTTTGGTTGTTGTCAGAATTCAGTTCCTTGCAGCTGTAGGACTGAAGACTTCAGTTTCTTGCAAACTACCCATCAGAAGCTTCCCTCAACTCCTTGGAGCCACCTTCAGTTCCTTGTCATATGGGATTTCCTCCAAGCCAACGAAAGAGAGTAAGATGGGTGCTACAATCTTACAAACACACACAAGTCTGTGTGCTACTACCATTGCCATTTTCTATAGTTACAAACAAGTCTCAGGCTCTGCACACTGAAGAGGAGGGGACTATGCCAGGACACAGACATCAGGGATTGTGGGCAGCACCCAAGAGTCCTACAGAGGCCTGCCTAGGATTCCAGGACAATGGAAGAAAGAATGCAGATTTCAGAGGACAACCGGCTTTCAGCCTCTACCACATTATGTTGCAATGGAAAATTGCTATGTGGAAGACTGACTTTATATTTTAATTTGATGGTTACTTTTTGGTTGAGATTTTATTTTTAAAAAATATTTATTTATCTATTTTATTTGTCTGTACCAAGTCTTAGTTGCAGCACCTGAGATCTTCCTTTTCAGTTGCAGCGGCTCAGACAATAAAGAATTTGCCTGCAATGCAGGAGAGGTGAATTTGATCCCTGAGTTGAGAAGGTCCCCTGGAGAAGGAAATGGCAACCCACTCCAGTATTCTTGCCTTGGAAATCCCATGGACAGTACAGTACATGGGGTCACAAAGAGTCGGACACAACTGAGTCTTTCTTTCATGTAGAATTCTGGTCGCAGCATGTGAGATCTAGTTCCCCACCCAGGGATCAAACCCAGGCCCCCTGGACTGGGAGCGTGGAGTCTTAGGCACTGGATCACCAGGAAAATCCCTTGACTGATATTTTAAATACTCATGACATAGGGAAGCTTTCCAATTGGATGGAGTCAAATTCATCAATATTTTCCTTCAAATACCTTCTGAATTTTCCCATGATATATGTCATATCTTGTAAGGCCTCCCCCTCCCAAAGCTACATAAAATCCCATCCACATTGTCTCCTAAAACAACTCATTATTATAGCCAAGCATCCCATTTGGGGGAAATTTTTCTTCACTGGCAGAGTAATTTGTTTATATAAACTGTTTTGCTGCTGACTTGCTTAAAAGCAATTTGTTCACAATTTTGCTAATCAGTGACTTTTTAAGGGGACAAAGTGGGATTTCAGCAAATTATTTTCACCCTTTAATATACGATTCTTAGTATGGTTCTAAGATAAGCAATAAAATTTATGGAAAGCTCTTTTTAGTGCAAAATCATCATTATTCCCATGTAGTCCCTGGTATTGTTTATTCCATTTCTGAATTCTTAGCCTTTCTTGAGCAGGGCACGACTTCATGTTTTTGTTCAGAGTGTTCATTTCCAACAGAAAATTATGATTGTGCCAATGGTATTCATCCACTTAAAGTCACCTTCCTCTCAAACAGAGGTTGCAATCATTTAGTAAATCATAAAGGGACACTGTTTCCTTCTTGTCTTTTAGCAAATATTTAGTGCACCCCTACTCTGGGCAAAGGAACCCATTCAAAATGGGTAGCTACTAGCAAAAAGAAAATTTTGAAAAATTGTCACCAACTTAGGAACCCCATAATTTAATTCTACAGATTCTACACTTTTGGTAATAGTATAACATCGCAGCATTCTTCATATGTCCAAGTACATGAGACCTTCAAGCATGGCCACCTGTGGTCCTAGTGGCTCGAGTAGGGATAAAAGAATAAAGAGAAGACCAGTGTCTCACGAGTCTGTGTCTGCGACAGTTTTTGCATCTGCAGTACTCATTGTTTTGCCAGGCCCAGAGCTGATGTCCATAAAGTCTTGTGTGCTAGATACAGATCTCTGCTGATAAGCACAGGTGTAACCCTGTTCAGTTCTCTGTGCTGGTGCTCACTCAGTCAGTCGTGTTCCACTCTGCACCCCTGAGGACTCTAGCCCACAAGGCTCCTCTGTCCCTGAGATTTTCCAGGCAAGAACACTGGAGTGGGTTGCCATTTCCTCCTCCAGGGGATTCTCCTGACCCAGGAATCTAAACCCATGTCTCCTGCACTGGCAGGCAGATTCTTTACCACTGAACCACCTGGAGAATCCCATGGACAGAGGAGCCTGGCAGGCTACAGTTCAAAGGGTTGCAAAGAGTTAGATACGACTGAGTGACTGAACATAAGAGGTGGGAAGAAACTGTTTAAAAACTCATTTTTCCATCAGTTCAGTTCAGTCGCTCAGTCATGTCCGACTCTTTGCGACCCCAAGAATCACAGCAAGCCAGGCCTCCCTGTCTATCACCAACTCCCGGAGTTCACTCAGACTCACATCCATCGAGTCGGTGATGCCATCCAGCCATCTCATCCTCGGTCGTCCCCTTCTCCTCCTACCCCCAATCCTTCCCAGCATCAGAGTCTTTTCCAATGAGTCAACTCTTCGCATGAGGTGGCCAAAGTACTGGAGTTTCAGCCTCAGCATCGTTCCTTCCAATGAACATCTAGGACTGATCTCCTTTAGGATGGACTGATTGGATCTCCTTGCAGTCCAAGGGACTCTCAAGAGTCTTCTCCAACATCACAGTTCAAAAGCATCAATTCTTCAGCGCTCAGCTTTCTTCACAGTCCAACTCTTACATCCATACTGGGTCGCTTCAGTCCTGTCTAATTCTTTGTGACCCCGTGGACTGTAACCAACCAGGCTCCTCTGTCCATGGTATTCTCCAGGCAAGAATACTGGAGTGGGTTGCCATTTCCTCCTCCAGGGGATCTTCCTGACCCAGGGCTCAAACCCGAGTCTCTGTCTCCTGCATTGGCAGGCGGGTTCTTTACCACTAGCACCATGTCGGTGTCCATTAAACAATATTAAGCTCCCGTTGAAATCCTGCCATGGCCGCAGGCAAAGATAAGAGGTCCCAGCAGGCCAAATGGCAGCTGCCAGAGAGAAAACAGCAAGTGTCACCTCCCATGTCACTTTGGATCCGGGCTCTTGAGTCAGCAGAGGCTCCAAAGAAAACCCCCTTAGAAGACTCGAAATCAGGGCCCTCCCTGGGGCCACAGAGCTGCCTGGAAGGAAGCCCAACAGACAGACAATTTATGGTTGCCAAGGGGGCAGCCGGGGACCAGCTCTTTAGAGGTTGCTGTGCGAGCACGTGGGGTCACCTATGGAAATCGTCTCAGAGAGGAGGGGGTGGGCATCTGGAGTGGAGGCCAGGCAGGGCTGCACAGTTAACCGAAGCAGGAAGCCTTGTTAACAAGCCGGCAAAGCTGCACACGAGGCCCCAGGACTCCTGAAGGAGGAGAATGCTCACATTCCAGCAACTTCTAGGTCAGATGCCTCAGAAAGCAACAGTGGAGAAATCCACAAACTTTGAGTTTAATAAATGTCACTAACAGCATGAGCTACGTCGCTTAGTCTTGTCTAACTCTTTGTGACCCCAGGGACTGTAACCCATCAGGCTCCTCTGTCCATGGGATTTCCCAGGCAAGAATACTGAAGTGGGTTGCCATTACCTACTCCAGGGGATCTTCCCAACTCAGGGATTGAACCCACATCTGTTCTGTCTCCTGCATTGGCAAGTGGGTTCTATGAGCCACCTAGAAAGTCCCACCATCTAACAGACCCTTGCAAGCATAGTGTGACAGGGCTCAATTTGGAGCAGGCAACGGTAGCAGAAGACACTGTGGCCTGGGAGACCCCTCGTCTGTCCCTTTCACTAGGAACCGTTTCCCCTCATAAGAAGCTGAAGCAGCAAATGAAGCATTCAGAATAACACACTCTTGCATTTCTCAACCAATAGGCTTCCCCAGAGGCCACTTTCTCCTTGGGAACAAAAACTCCTTAATCTCAAGAATGTCAGTGTCTCTCGAACTGGGTGTTCCAGCTCTGCTGACACAGGACAGCACCTTCCAGGAGAGGGTTGCTTTTTCACCCTTGGTAATAATGAAAAGTTCAAAGGAAAAATAACCCTTAAAAATATATTTAACAGTTAATGGCCACTTTTAAAGGTCTAATGCATATATATTTGGGGGGCATGTTTTTAATTGCTTCTGGGTCCTCGAAAAAGAACAAAGAGTATTAATGAATAGACATATTTAGAAAGAGCAGTATTAGCAGCTCCAGGTTCAGCAGCCTAAATGAAGAAACTGTGGGGCAATACTGCCCCCTGGTGACAAACTTTTACTTTATGTCAGGGCGGTCCATCTAGAAACCAGTGCAGCTAATTTGCATCAAATATAATCTGCAAAACAGGGCATGAAACAACGGACTGGTTCCAAATTGGGAAAGGGTTACATCAAGGCTGTATATTGTCATCACGCTTATTTAACTTATATGCAGAGGACATCATGCAAAATGCCAGGCTGAATGAAGCACATAGTCAAAGCTATGATTTTTCCCATAGTCATATACAGATGTGAGACTGTAAAGAAGGACCATAACGACTATATATTGGACCATAAATAAGGCTGAGTGCCAAAGAGTGGATGCTTTCAAACTGTGGTGCTAGAGAGGACTCTTGAGAGTCCCTTGGACTGCAAGGAGATCAAACCTGTCAATCCTAAAGGAAATCAGTCCTGAATATTCATTGAAGGACTGATGCTGAAGCTCCAGTACTTTGACCACCTGATTTGAAGAGCCGACTTGTTAGAAAAAACCCTGATGCTGGGAAAGATTGAGGGCAGGAGGAGAAGGGGGCAACAGTGGAAGAGATGGTAGGAGGGTGTTACCAACTCATGGAACATGAGTTTTAGTGAAGGACAGGGAAGTCTGGCATGCTGCAGTCCACGGGGTCACAAAGAGTCAGACACAACTGAGTGACTGAACAGCAGCAACAAATCTGCAGAAATAGAGGAATCCTATATGTTGCACCCCTGTTAGTGCCCTTGTGCTCTTGCAGGAAGTAGGCATTTGCAGCACCATCTCTAAGATTGGAGAAATTTTAGAACCATGCCATCAAATTGTCACAGTGGCGTTCCCAGGACTACTGAAGAAAATGTGGACCATTGATGTGGTAAGGAAGGTCTCGCCTCCATCCCAGCTTTTATTTATTTATTTTTTTTTTTAACATTCCCCACAAATAAAGGAGCTGCAAATGCCCAAGGGATTAAAGTGTAAATTCCTTCCAGCTCATGTAACTTACCTGGATTGTTTGCTGTAAAGAGACTGTTGTTCAGATAGTTTGCCTTCCTGACCGAGAACCCTGCAACAGAGAAATAGCTATCACCAGCCCTGTGTCGTAGAAGGAGAGGCAGCAAGAGTAACCATCCAACATCACTAAAGTTGCACAATTAGGCTGCAGTGCTGACGGGCAGGCACAAAGCTGCTGGCCTGTGGCACAGCTAAGTCCATGGGCCACTACTGAATGGTGCTCTAGAGCCCAGGAGCCACAGTTACTGAAGGCGGCGCCGTACAGCCTGTGCTCTGCAACAAGAGAAGCCCGCACGCCACAGCTAGAGAGTGGCCTCCGCTCACTGCAACTAGAGAAAAGCCCGCACAACGGAGACCCAGCACAGCCGAAAGGGAATATATACATTTTTTTAAAAGAATGAAACAGGAATGGAGGACAAAGAAAGTGTCGAATGAGTGGGCAGATTTCAGTGGCCATCAGTTATGTAAATCAGTAATAATATCCACTGGATCTTTTCATCTCTATGGATAAACCTAAAACCCCAACGGCTAATCCTATGTCAGAAGCAAGAAGAGGCTGAATGTTCCCTAAGATCTGTGTATTATCTAGGAAGAGGGGGATGCTTTTCATTCATTTCAAAAATAGCTTAATTTCATATGTTTATAATTTCTAAAGTAACCACTAAAAGAACAAAAATAGTATAATTTACAAGCCAGTGAACTGGGAATAAATGGAACAATATAAGGAAGAATTGATAGATCCCAGAAAAGGCAAAAGAAGAGAATACTGACAGCATGAATAAGATGGCAGAAATAATCCAAATATAACAATTACATTAAGTGTAAATACAGTAAATGCCTCACTTAAAAGGCAAAGACTCCATTTTTTAATCCAATTTACAAGAGATGCAGGGAAATACATATTAATATATTTATATATTAATAAATATTTTAATAATATAAAATATAGTAATATATTTTTCCCTGCATCTCTTGTGAATTGGATATATACTGCTGCTGCTGCTGCTGCTACTGCTGCTAAGTCGCTTCAGGCGTGTCTGACTCTGTGCGACCCCATAGACGGCAGCCCACCAGGCTCCCCCATCCCTGGGATTCTCTAGGCAAGAATACTGGAGTGGGTTGCCATTTCCTTCTCCAGTGAGTGAAAGTGAAAAGTCAAAGTGAAGCTGCTCAGTCGTGTCCAACTCTTAGCGACCCCATGGACTGCAGCCTACCAGGCTCCTCTGTCCGTGGGATTTTCCAGGCAAGAATACTGGAGTGGGGTGCCATTGCTTTCTCTGAATTGGATATATGGATATATAGTTATATACAAAACTGAGCAAATGCTAATCAAAAGAGTAAATGTCCCTAATTAATATCAGATAAAATAATATCATTAAGCCTTGAGAAAGAAGGAAATCTTGCTTTTTGCAAAAGTATGAATGGACCTTGAGGGCATTATGTGCTTATTCACTCAGTCGTGTCTCACTCTTTGCAACCCCATGGACTGTAGCCCGCTGGGCTCCTCTGTCCGTGGGGATTCTCCAGGCAAGAACACTGGAGTGTGTTGCCATGCCCTCCTCCAGGGGATCTTCCCAACCCAGGACTGAACCCAGGTCTCCCACATTGCAGGCTGATTCTTTACCACCTGAGCCAGCAGGGAAGCCCTGAGGGCATTATGTTAAGTGAAATGAGCCAGAACAAGAAAGGCAAATACTGTATATTCTCGCTTTTAACTGGGTATCAAAAAGGCCAAACCCAAATAAAAAGCAAGTAAAATGGTGGTTTCCAGTGACTGGGGTTGGAAGAAACAGGGAATGTTGGTCAGAGAGTCCAAACTCCCAGCTTTAAGGAGAATACATTCTGGAATGAAGTTGACATACAGTGACTATAATTAACAATACTGTATTACATACTTGAAAGTTGCTAAGAAAGTAGATCTCAAATGTTCTCACTACAAAAAAAAGTGTCAGGACTTTCCTGGTGGTCCAGTGGCCAAGACTTCATGCTCCCACTACAGAGAGCTGAGGTTCCATCCATGGACAGAGAACTAGATGCCGCATGCCACAACTAAGACTTGGGGCAGACAGATAGACAGTTCTTATAAAAGCTTTTTAAGTGTAAGAGGGTCTTCCCTGGTGGTCCAGTGGTTAGTGATCCACCTTCTAGTGTAGGGGGAGCGGGTTCCGTCCCTGATTGGGGAGCTAAGATCCCACATGACTCAAGGCCCAAAAAATAAAACATAAAACAGAAGCGATGTTGTAAAAATTCAATAAAGACTTCAAAGGTGGTCCACATTAAATTTTTTAAAAAGGGTAAGGGGAAAGAGGGGAAAAGGACCCTTTTAAAAAAACATAAAATAAGCGAGGAGATAGATGGGTTAGCTAGCCATTTTTGTGGTAATCATTTGCAATATCTACATGTACAAATCACATTGTAACCTTGAACTTGCATGTATTATATGTCAATGATACCCTCGGTAAAGCTGAAGGAAAATAAAAGTAGTGGATGAAAGCTTAAAAGCATATTAAATAAAACATAACTTTAGTCCAGTTCAGTTCAGTTCAGTCGCTCAGTCGTGTCCAACTCTCTTTGACTCCATGAATCACAGCATGAAGGCCTCCCTGTTCATCACCATCTCCCAGAGTTCACTCAGACTCACGTCCATCGAGTCCGTGATGCCATCCAGCCATCTCACCCTCGGTCGTCCCCTTCTCCTCCTGCCCCCAATCCCTCCCAGCATCAGAGTCTTCTCCAATGAGTCAACTCTTCGCATGAGGTGGCCAAAGTACTGGAGCTTCAGCTTTAGCATCATTCCTTCCAAAGAAATCCCAGGGTTGATCTCCTTCAGAATGGACTGGTTGGATCTCCTTGCAGTCCAAGGGACTCTCAAGAGTCTTCTTCAACACCACAGTTCAAAAGCATCGATTCTTCAGCGCTCACTTTCTTCACAGTCCAACTCTCACATCCATACATGACCCCTGGAAAAACCATAGCCTTGACTAGACAGACCTTTGTTGGCAAAGTAATGTCTCTGATTTTGAATATACTATCTAGGTTGGTCATAACTTTCCTTCCAAGGAGTAAGTGTCTTCTAATTTCATGGCTTGCAGTCACCATCTGCAGTGATTCTGGAGCCCCCCAAAATAAAGTCTGACACTGTTTCCACTCTTTCTCCATCTAGTTCCCATGAAGTGATGGGACCGGATGCCATGATCTTCGTTTTCTGAATGTTGAGCTTTAAGCCAACTTTTTCACTCTCCTCTTTGACTTTCATCAAGAGGCTTTTTAGCTCCTCTTCACTTTCTGCCATAATGGTGGTGTCATCTGCATATCTGAGGTTATTGATATTTCTCCTGGAAATCTTGATTCCAGCTTGTGTTTCTTCCAGCCCAACATTTCTCATGATGTACTCTGCATAGAAGTTAAATAAGCTGGGTGACAATATACAGCCTTGACGTACTCCTTTTCCTATTTGGAACCAGTCTGTTGTTCCAGGTCCAGTTCTAACTGTTGCTTCCTGACCTGCATACAGATTTCTCAAGAGGCAGGTCAGGTGGTCTGGTATTCCCATCTCTTTCAGAATTGTCCACAGTTTATTGTGATCCACACAGTCAAAGGCTTTGGCATAGTCAATAAAGCAGAAATAGATGTTTTTCTGGAACTCTCTTGCTTTTTCCACGATCCAGCAGATGTTGGCAATTTGATCTCTGGTTCCTCTGCCTTTTCTAAAGCCAGCTTGAACATCTGGAAGTTCACGGTTCACGTACTGCTGAAGCCTGGCTTGGAAAATTTTGAGCATTACTTTACTAGCATGTGAGATCAGTGCAATTGTGTGGTAGTTTGGCATTGCCTTTCTTTGGGATTGGAATGAACACTGATCTTTTCCAGTCCTCTGGCCACTGCTGAGTTTTCCAACTTTGCTGGTATATTGAGTGCAGCACTTTCAGAGCATCATCTTTCAGGATTTGAAATAGCTCTACTGGAATTCCATCACCTCCACTAGCTTTGTTTGTAGTGATGATTTCTAAGGCCCACTTGACTTCACATTCCAAGATGTCTGGCTCTAGATGAGTGATCACATCATCATGATTATCTGGGTCATGAAGATCTTAGTCCAGGGCATTTTTAAAATCAGATAAGATTGCTAGGGTGACTCTTGGGGCAGCGTTCATTGTATGACTGAGGTGTTCACAAGAACGTGTCCACTTGGGGCTGTAGGTTTAGGATCTGTGTACTTTCTGTACAGAGGAAGTGGGGGCTGCTCTGGCCACTCAGGCTTCTGGTCTCATTCCTTCCCCTCAGTGGCTAAAAAACTTTAATTTAAAGTCAGACTTGCATGTGGTAAAAAGGCAGCATCTGTTCTGTCTAAGGCCTGAGGTTTTGGATCCTAGAATCTCCCCCAATGTGTCTCTGATATGCCTTGCATTGCGATTTCTCTGGTGGATCAGATGGTAAAGAATCTGCCTGCAATGCAGGAGACTGGGGTTTGATCCCTGGGTTGGGAAGATCCCCTGGGAAAGTGAATGGCTATCCGCCCCAGGATTCTTGCCTGGAGAATTCCATGGACAGAGGAACCTGGAAAGCTATAGTCCACGGTGTCGCAAAGAGTTGGGCACGACTGAGGGACTGAAATACACACTGCTTGTCTGGCTTTGCCTAATTAAAACTTTTGCCTAATTGAAACAGCTGGATTTGTGTGCCAGCTGCATGTGATAGTTAGGGACAAACCCTCACACCTCCGCCCCAGAAAAAAAAAAAAAAAAAAACTAAAAGTGAAAAACGAAGGTGAAATTCGCTCAGTCATGTCCGACTCTTTGTGACCCCATAGATTATACAGTCCATGGAATTTTCCAGGCCAGAATACTGGAGTGGGTAGCCTTTTCCTTCTCCAGGGGATCTTCCCAACCAGGGATCAAACCCAGGTCTCCCACATTGCAGGCAGATTCTGTACCAGCTGAGCCACCAGGGAAGCCCAAGAATACTGGAGTGGGTAACCTATCCCTTCTACAGGGGACCTTCCTGACCCAGGAATTGAACCAGAGTTTCCTGCATTGCGGGCAGATTCTTTACCAGCTGAGCTATCAGATCAGTTCAGTTCAGTTCAGTCACTCAGTCATGTCCGACTCTTTGCAGCCCCATGAATTGCAGCACGCCAGGCCTCCCTGTCCATCACCAACCCCCGGAGTTCACTCAGATTCATGCCCATCGAGTCAGTGATGCCATCCAGCCATCTCATCCTCTGCCGTCCCCTTCTCCTCCTGCCCCCAGTCCCTCCCAGCATCAGAGTCTTTTCCAGTGAGTCAACTCTTCACATGAAGTGGCCAAAGTACTGGAGTTTCAGCTTTAGCATCATTCCTTCCAAAGAAATCCCAGGGCTGATCTCCTTCAGAATGGACTGGCTGGATCTCCTTGCAGTCCAAGGGACTCTCAAGAGTCTTCTCCAACACCACAGTTCAAAAGCATCAATTCTTCGGTGCTCAGCCTTCTTCACAGTCCAACTCTCACATCCATACATGACCACAGGAAAAACCATAGCCTTGACTAGACAAACCTTAGTCAGCAAAGTAATGTCTCTACTTTTGAATATGCTGTCTAGGTTGGTCATAACTTTTCTTCCAAGGAGTAAGCGTCTTTTAATTTCATGGCTGCAGTCACCATCTGCAGTGATTCAGGGAAGTCCAAAAGTGAAAAATAGACTTTTCTAATAAAGTCAGATTTTAAACCTGTATTTATACAAAAATCTTTTAATGATATATATATACAAAAACCATTCTAACCCATTGACTTTATAAAGTGATTGAAAGGTACATAATTTGTGGATTGGGCAGCTGTGTGGCTTGGTTCTCCTCTCAGGAGCAGGAAAAATGAGGTCAGGAAATCCAGAGCCTGAGCTCTACCTGGGAGGTCCTCAGCATCTCGATGAGCCCCTGGCTGGCTGGCTGCCGGCTGGCTTCCTCTATCATCAGCCGGTAGGAGAAAGACCTGCTTTAATTGTCTACAATGAGCCGAGCTCTTAGTAGTGCAGATGTGTTGAATACTGGTAACAATTCTCTAAGGTGAGTGTTACACTAACTTTAGCGATGCCCATCCCCCAGCATCTGAGAGTAGTACTGCAGGTGCCCCAGGGAGCATGGTTCTCTGCTGGGAGCCAGCGTTAGGAACTCCACCCATGGCAAAGGTCATGAGGAAGGAGGCTTGGCATACGCAAAGGCGTGATCAAGCCTCAGGAAACCCCTGTTCCCGAGCATCTACCCCAAAACCAGAGTCTACCTAGAAATTATTAGTATAGTGGGTTGATCAGGAATTATATTGGTGAAGGGTTTTTTTCATTTGTTGTGCCAATAATTGCTGCTAATTCCCTGTCCTGGGTGTGACAAGGGTGTTTCAGGTCAAACCTCTCTGCTGGCAAACTAGCTTGTGTGACAGGATTATCCATGCTCCTGCCACTACATTGTTTACTACCTCTTAACCATAAACAGCACAGAGAGTTTTGGAGTATTTTGAGAGTCTTAATTAGCATAGGGCTTTTCTCATTGTTGAGTCAATGATTGCTGCCAGGCCTCCATATCTTTAGGCACCTGGGAATATATTAATCAATGTATTTGGAATATAGAAAAGGAAATACAGTAGTTTTTAAGGTTAGAAATACTAGACTTTTTGAGTTAATAAATTTTCTCTTTTGTAATAGACCACTGTACTTTGTTATAAATCACTGTGTCCTTGCTATGTAAAAATGTAACTTTATCACTATCTTAAGACTAAATAGATCTTAAGGGGAACATTGGTGAAGGGTTTTCATTTGTTGGGCTGATGTTTGCTGCTAAATCTCCATATTCCCTGCCTTTATAATGAATATAACTAGCATATAGGAGAAATAAGTATTAACCTTTAAGATTGCTCATGTTAACCTTGGGTTAAATAAACTGCTTTCTTGATTGTAAGTCACTACACCCTTGCCCTATAGGAATGCAACTTTATTTGGAGGGTGGTGCCTGGTTTAAGAAAAAAACACCCTTGGAAAAAATAAGTTTTTGGTTATCAGAAAGAAAGGGTTGTAAATGTCAGCAGGCCTCATGGCCAGAAGATGATGTAAAACCCCTAAGACCTTTTTTATGTAAAGTACCTGATTTTGATAAAGGTCAGGACTGCTGACCCCCACGTGACTCTGTATTCATCCCTATGTGTAACAAAAGGTATATAAGCAAACCTAAAAAATAAAGAAATGGGATCAGTTTCTGGAAAGACTGATTCCCCATGTCATTTCTTTCTTGCTCCACGTTTTTCTGGATGAATCCCCATCTGGTATGAGGGTACTCACCAAGCCTGCTAATTTTGCCTGGGCTTCTAAGATCGGACCAGAGAGGCCTCAGTGCCTCCTCTCCTTCGGGAGAATGGAAAGATGCCTGTGGCCTATGTAGGTGGTAATTGGTATTCCACGTAAACCAAGTTATTCAGCCTCTTTTTCTCCACTAATTTTCCTACTACACTATCCGTTTCTAATCTCTCTATGTATCTGTAATTAAGTAAGTTTTTTCCTAGGACGCCGATTCTGTCCCCATCTTTGAATCACCCTGGATCCACCGGGGCCGGACCCCGGCAGTCCTCCTCTGTAGGAACTGCAATATCAACACATTTAATTAACACCAGCATCAACTGTGCTGTAGGTGACTGTCTCTAGGTACCTGCCCGGAGATGTAGGAAAATGCTCAGACAACATGACAAGTACCCTTGGGGAAACAACGTGGATGCTTTCAGAGCCTGCTGGTTTCAACCAGCTGGGAGGGAGACTAGGGGTCTTTGGGGCACCTGGATGGAAGTGGTGGAGCCCAGAGAGAGAGTGCCAGCGTCCTCTTCTTCCTCTGTGTCCTGCCAGAGCCCAGGTTTCCAAAAAAGCAGAAAGATACTGCAGAAAAGGCTTTTGCACAGGACTAACTAATATTTTGGACACCATGGACCACCAGGGTCCTCTGTTTCTGGGATTTCCCAGGCAAGAATACTGGAGTGGGTTGCCATTTCCTTCTCCAGGAGATCTTCCTGACCCACGTCTCTGTGTCTCCTGCATTCGCAGGTGGATTCTTTACCGCTGAGCAACCAGGAAAGCTCAACTAAACCCAAGTGTAAATCCTGACTCTGGCACATGCTAGTTGTTGATAGACAAGTTACTTCTCTGATCTGCACTTTTCTCAATCATAAAAATGAGGAAATGCTCACCTTAGAGAAATGTTACAAGCATTCAATACATCTGGAATACCAGGAGCTCGGCTCATTGTAGACAGTTAAAGCAGGTCTTTCTCCTACTGGCTGATGACAGAGGAACCCAAAAGACAGACAGACAACCAACCAGCTTTCCTGAGGGTCCCAACACCCCCTTGGGGATCTTTCCAGCCTGAAGACGGCTCCCTTCCAAACCCAGTCCACATCCCCAGAGCGATTCCTGCCCGCCTGCCTGCTTTCTGAAATCCTAGAAATGTTCTGTATTTCCACCGTGCAAAACCCACATGGAGCCACTGAGCCCGGGGGATGTGACTAGAGCAGTGGAAGAATTGAACTCTCCATTCCCTTCATTTCACAGTAAAGAGAAACACATGACGAGTGGCTTCTGTGCAGAACGCTGAGTCTTTACAAGCTCCAAGAGATCCCCTTAGTTGCTGGAATGGTCAGATGAACTCCAAGTAAGGGCACCCCAGCATTGATTAAGTAGCTCTTCCATCTGACGTTGAGAGGGTAACAGGCAGGAAGGCCAGGGGTCTCCAAAGAGAGGAAATAGCCTGCAAGTGTCAGACATTTTTATCTCTCCTAAGCGGCAGGAGGAAACAAACTAGCGATATTTTTTCCTTCTCTATACAAAGTTTAAAAGGAGGCTCCTCTTAAAATACTGTGTTGCCATAATGACATCTGGTTTCACCTGAAGTTAACTATTCTCAAATCTAGAGATAACCAATGCCTTTTCCTTATGGAAATATTTATCTTAAGCTATGCTAATATACTATGCATTTACCCCAAACTCTGTCTTCAAGTCGGTGGTTCTCCTTTTGGCTCAGAACCTACTTGACAAACCAGTATGTTATACTCAGATATTGTTCCTCTAATCTATTATATTTATATAATATAATATTAATGCAATATATTAATCATATTTGTATGGTGATCTGCCCTTCTTCAAGATTCAAGTTAATCATTTTATGGTCCAAGATAAACCATTTGGTGCCAAGATTATCCCAAAATGCATCGTATGGGTGAGGGGCCTGGTGCCATTCTGAGTTTTAAGACATTCCTTTCTTTCATTAACAGACTGGAGAAGGTAATGGCACCCCACTCCAGTACCCTTGCCTGGAAAATCCCATGGACAGAGGAGCCTGGTGGGCTGCAGTCCATGGGGTCGCTAAGAGTCAGACACGACTGAGCGACTTCACTTTCACTTTTCACTTTCATGTATTGGAGAAGGAAATGGCAACCCATTCCAGTGTTCTTGCCTGGAGAATCCCTGGGATGGGGGAGCCTGGTGGGCTTCCATCTATGGGGTTGCACAGAGTCGGTTACGACTGAAAGACTTAGCAGTAGCAGCAGCAGTGACTATATACCATCCAGCTAAAGACTAGCAGGGCTACTCTTTCTGCCCCCTTCTGATGCCTATATCAAAAGCTTTCTCTACATCCTTTATACTTTAATAAAACTTTATTACACAAAAGCTCTGAGCAATCAAGCCTCGTCTCTGGCCCCGGATTGAATTCTTCTCCTTTGGGGCCAAGAATCCCGGCGTGGTGACTCAACAACAACCTTTCAACGTCTGCATGAATTGCTGGATTCCAGGACTGAGATTACAAACATCAGATAAATGTTTATTTTTGCACTTCCATAAAGCAAGCCATCCTGACTGAACATAAAACCCAAGCCCTAGTGGAGCCGTTTTGATTCACTGGATAATTATGTCTAAAATATGTTTTGTTTCTCTCTTCATTGTTTCATACCCCACATGTCCACCACACATTTGCACACATGTGCATGCAAAACCTAACACGCTTAGCACTTTGATATCCCAGCCTCCTTCTCCATCTGCTGTTCAGCTGGTGGCCAAGGCTGTTGAAAGGGCAGGGAGCTGGGGTTCTGAAAGCTCCAACTGGGCTCCCCAAGAAAAGCTGGGGAGAGTGTGTTTGCTCTGCCTCCTCCTTCAACCCAGCACCTGCACCACCTTCCAAGACTGGTCTGGGGCAAAAGGTGCTTCCTGGGAATCAGAGTAACTACAATAAACAGATTTCTAACTTATTTCCATTGTCATCAAAGAAAATGCTATATCTGATGCTGTTTGGTTACTAAGTCGTGTCTTTGTGACCCCATGGACTGTACGTAGCCCACCAGAATCCTCTGTCCATGGGATTTCCTAGGCATGACTGCTGGAGTAGGTTGCCATTTCCTTCTCCAGGGGATCTTCCTGACCCAGTTATCGAACCTGAATCTTCTGCTTGACAGGCTTTACCACTGAGTCATCTGGGAAGCCCATGATAGTAATCATTTATTTTGTAAACATACTCTGTATATTTGAAAACAAAGAGCATTCTGCTGTTGTTGGATGAAGGGTTCTACAGGTGTCAATTAGGTCAAATTTTTTGAGAGTGCTGTTCACGTTTTCCATTCTTGCTGATTTTACGGCTGCTTGTTCTATTACTGAGAGAAGAGTATTAAAATGTTCACCTCTAATTACTGATATTTCTATTTCTCATTTCAGTTCTGTCAGTTTTTACTTTATGTATTTTGGAGCTCTCTTTTAGGTACAAATAGATTAATAATATTTCACTTATTCCTGCTGTATGATACTTTCATCATTATGAAATAGTCCTCTTTGTCTCTAGTAATATACATTTTCTTAAAGACTTTTATCTAGCATTAATAAAAATCACTCATCTTCCTTATGATTATTGTTTATACGTTTGCATCAAGTACATTTTGTCATCCTCTTACTTCAACCTTTTGGTGTCTTTGAACTTAAAGGGTTTTTTTGCAAACAACGTATCTCTCTTTGTCCCAGTTTAACAATTTCTGTCTTTTGCCTGGAATTTTTGTTCATTCCCATGGTAATGTCTGCCTTTTGCTATTTTTTTTCCCTATTTGTCTCCTCTCTCTCTCTCCTTTATGTATTTATTTGGCTGTGCTAGGTTTTAGTTTGTTTCAGCATGCAGGTTCTTTAGTTTCGGCATGTGGGCTCCAGTTCTCCAACCAGGGATCAAACTTGGGTTCTCTGCGTTGGGAGCATGGAGCCTCAGTCACTGAACCACTGGGGAAGTCCTTTCTCTCTCCTTTTTAATGCCTGCTACTGTTGCACTATTAAGTTTAAACAATATGTGTTAGTATTCTGTTTTAATTCTTATACTGACTTTTTAGCTGTATTTCTTTGCATTGTTTTATATTTTATGTAAATTTTACAGTATGTTTTTTATTATCACAATATATTTCAAGTTAATACTGACTTACTTCAAATACAATACATATAGAAATTTTACATTTTTGTAGCTCCAATCCTTTTGTGATGTTTCTGTGCTATTGAGTGTATATATGTGTGTGTGTGTGTGTCTCTTTATCTGTTAAAGCCCAACAAAGTGGAATTCAAGTTTTTGCTTTAGATATTTCCTATTTTAAAGTGAGAGGAAAAAAAGAAACATTTTACATATACTTATATTCTCCACATTTCCATTTTGAGTATTCTGTCCTTCTCATATCTGTGTTACTATCCAGGTTACCAGCTGATATTTCTCTTTAGCAGTTCTTTTAGCACAGGTCTGATGGCAACAAATTCTCTCAGTTTTAATTTTAAAGTTTTCTCTCTCTCTCTCTTAATCTAGAAATGACTATTTTTTGTCTTCAGTCTTGAAAGATAGTTTTTTGGTTAGAGCTTTTATTTTCTTTCAGCACTTTGAAAATGTCATTAAACAGAATAGGAAACCACTGAAAAGAATAGGAAGCCACTGTTCTTTCACTGAAAATGCAGTAAATCCAAAAATATCTTAGGCTGTCAGTGTCTTTTGGCTTTTATTATTTCTATGAATAGTTAATAATAAATCATATTGTTGTTCCCTGTCTGATATAAATTTTTCTTTTCCTCTCTTAAAAATTACTTTTTACTTCTGGCTTTTGGCAGTTTGATCACGAAGTGTTTTCTTTTGTTCTTTGGATCATATCATTCTATCAAATTCAGGGATTCTTCCTTCTCACATTTCAAATAAACTCATGCCATGACTTTTTCATTTGTTTAAGGGCTTCCCAGGTGGCACTAGTGGTAAAGAACCTGTATGCCAACACGGAAGACACAAGAGATGAGAGTCCAATCCCTAGGTCAGGAAGATTCCTTGGAAGTGGTCATGGCAACCCACTCCAGTATTCTTGCCTGGAGAATCCCACGGACAGAGGAACCTGGCAGGCTACAGTCCATAGGGTCACAAAGAGTCAGACTCGACCAAAGCAGCTTAGCACAGCGCACAGTGAATTTTTAAGTTCTAGAATTTCCATTTTCTTTTTCCATTTCTCTGTTGAGATTCCTCATTTGTTTATTCATTTTTAGCACAGTTTACTTGAATGTGCTGACTATATTTTTAATAGCTTCCTTGAACTCTGTATCTGCTAGACGTACTGTCTGAGCTGACTCAGAGTCAGTTTCAATCATTTCCCTCCTTCATTCTCTCCCTGGGGATGCAAACAATTTTACTGTTTCTTTGAGTGTCTAGTGTGGCTTTATTTAAGACCAGACATCATAGGCAATATGTCGCAGCAATTCTGGATTCTGTTTCACTATTCTGAGAGCTCTTGGTTTTAGTTGACAAGCAACTTGCCTGGATTCAACCGCAAGTTTATCTCACTTTCAATGGACAGCAACTGATAACTCTGCTCATTTCTCTTTTTGAAGGGAGGAGGGCTCAGATTCTTAGGGGTTTCTCTTTCACCTGCATAATTTTCTAGCCAGGCAATGATTTAGTCAGAGATTATGCTCAGACACCTCAAGCCAATAAGTCGCCCACGCTCTGATAAGCTGTGTGTGGCCTGAGGGATGCTGTCAAAAGTGCACCAAATTCTCACATCTCTCAGGTTTTCAATTTTTGCCAGAACCCCTGAGTTTCCTGAGTACCTGCATAGTTGAGCAGTCAACCAGGGACCTGTAGAAAGATTTCTATCTGCTCTTCCTTGGCACGCTCTCTCCCAAATCTCACCCTTAAATTGCTAGCTGCTCTGTCAACTTTCTGAATCAAATCTGCCAAACTCAGCTGACAAATGTTGCAAGTTTTCACCACCCAAGTTGGGTGAGATGGGAAAGCCTCCAGAAAAGAAGGCCACAGACTTACCATTCTTACCCACTGCTGTAGCAATTTTTATGGGTAAATTCTCCTTAACTTATTGCCTATCTTTAATCATTTTCCAGTGACCTGAAATGATTGTCTTTAATAATCTTGCCAGTTTTGTACTAATTTTCTACAGAGGAAAGTCACTTGATTTTCTTTCACCATCATTACCAGAAATAGCCCCAAAATTTTATCCTAAATGGAACAGGAAGTTACTAAAAAGACTTAAGCTGCAAAATGATAGAAATCAGCTTTGTATTCTTAAGTGCACATTCTGACTGTTGTATGGGAAATTCACTGGTGGAAACGAGTTCCAATCAGGATGTATTTAGGGACAAGTCACAAGAAACACAACACATTCAGCTAAAATGATGAAAATAATTTTGTTGTTATTGTTCAGTCACTAAGTTGTGTCAAACTCTTTGTGACCGCATGGACTGTAGCATGTCAGCTTTCATGTCCTTCACCATACCCTGGAGTTTGCTCAAATTCATGTCCATTGAGTCGATGATGCCATCCAACCGTCTCATCCTCTCACCTCCTCCTCCTCCTGCCCTTCATCTTGCCCAACATCAGGGTCTGTTCCAGTGAGGCATGTCTTTGCATCAGGTGGCCAAAGTATTGGAGCTTCAGCATCAGTCCTTTCAATGAATATTCAGGGTTGATTTTTCTTTATGATAGACTGGTTTGGTCTCCTTGCAGTCCAAGGGACTCTGAAGAGTATTCTCCAGCCTCACAGTTCAGAAGCATCAGTTGTTCGACACTCAGTCTTCTTCATGGTCCAACTCTCACATCCGTACATGACTACTGGAAAAACCATAGCTTTGACTAGATAGACCTTTGTTGGCACCAAAGGGATTTGTTGGCACATAACCAGAAGGAGGACAATGCAGGTGGAGCCAGAGATTCATGATGTCTTTAGAATGGCAGTTCTGTTTCTCTGGGATGCCCCCCTGGTCTGTCTCAAGCAGTCACGGGAGTGAGGGATGTGTCAGGAGCCTCCAGGTTCATATTTCTCCATTTATATCCAAGAAGAAGAATCGTCTCTTTCCTCAGCCACTGAGCCAGAGCCCTGGGCTTTTCTCTGGTTGGGTCCATACGCTCACTGCTAGACTAATGTCCGTGACCAAAGAATTCAATGTGCAAATGGCTCTGACTGATCAGGATTGATCCCACCCAGACCACATACCTGGGAATTTCTGGATCGCAATAGAAGGGGGGAGGGTTCAGTGGCGGCTGAGGAGGCTCAGGGTGCCCAAGGGGAGAAGCCCTGGCCCTGTTCTCCATTGCCAGTGCGCCAGTCAGGGCCACACCCGTGTCGTTGCCGTTGTTCAGTCACAGGCATGCAGTGCCTGACTGTTTGCGACCCCATGGACCACAGCCCGCCAGGCTCCTCTGTCCATGAGATTATCTTGGCAGGAATACTGGAGCGGGTTGCCATTTCCTTCCCCAGGGGATCTTCCTGACCTGGAGCTCAACCCCCATTACAAAATCCTGCATTACAGGCAGATTCTTTCCCACTGAACCACCAAGCAAGCCCCATTTGTCAGCTTGAGCAGTTATAACAAAATACCACAGACTGGGAGACTTAACAAAAGTTTATTTTCTCACAGCTCTGGAGACCAGAAGTCCCAAGATCAAGGCATCAGCAGGGTGCGTTTCTGTGTGACGAGTCTGCTCAGCTTGTAGATGGCCACCTTCTCCCTGTGTTTGTACACACGACTTCTCTGGGCCTCCCTCGTGGCTCAGATGGTAAAGCATCTGCCTGCAATGCAGGAGACCCAGGTTCAATTCCTGGGTAGGGAAGATCCCCTGGAGGAGGAAATGGCAACTCACTCTAGCACTCTTGCCTAAAAAATTCCATGGACAGAGGAGCCTGGTGGGCTACAGTCCATGAGATCACAAAGAGTCGGTCACAAAAAGTCACTGAGTGACTTCACCCTCACACTCACTCATGTGGAAAGAGAGACCTCTAGGGTCTCTTCTTCTTCTCCCAAGGATACTAGTCTTTGTGGGTTAGAGCCCACCTCTGTGACCTCATTTAACCTTAGCTATCCTCAGAAACTCAGTCTTCAAATACAGTCACATTGAGTGTTAGGGCTTCATTGTACAAGTTCGGGGTTGGTGGAGCAGGGACGCAATTCAGTTGATGACATCAGAGAAGGAGCAAGGCTTTGGACCCCTAGTGCTCTCCTCTGTTCTGGCCAGTATCACTGCAGTAGATTCCACATGCCATGGAGCAACTAAGCCGAGTGTGGCAACGACTGAAGCCCTGGGGTCACAAAGAAGGGACATAATAGGGCTTGCACCCGCTCTCTCTCTGCCTTACAAGGATTCAAGGAGCAGACAGCCATCTTCAAGCCAGAAAAAGAGTCTCACCAGGAACTGAGTCAACCAGCAACATGACCTCAGACTTCCCAGACTCCAAAACTTTAAGAAACAAATGTGTGGGTTTTGCAACCATCCAACCCAGCAATATCACTTCTAGGCATACACCATGAGGAAACCAAAACTGAAAAAGACTCATGTACCCCTGCAATATTCATTGCAGCACTGTTTGCAACATCTATGACATGGAAGCAACCTAGACGTTCATCAACAGAGGAATGGATAAAGAAGCTGGGATACATATATACTCAGTTCAGTTCAGCTCAGTCGCTCAGTTAGTTGTGTCCGACTCTTTGCAACCCCAAGAATCGCAGCACGCCAGACCTCCATTATCAACTCCTGGAGTTTACCCAAACTCATGTCCACCGAGTCGGTGATGCCATCCAGCCGTCTCATCCTCTGTCGTCCTCTTCTCCTCCTACCCCTAATCCCTCTCAGCATCAGGGTCTTTTCCAATGAGTCAACTCTTCACATGAGGTAGCCAAAGTACTGGAGTTTCAGCTTCAGCATCATTCCTTCCAATGAACACCCAGGACCGATCTCCTATACTACTCAGCCATAAAAATGCATTTGAGTCAATTCATTAGATGAACCTAGAGCCTAGAATACAGAGTGAAGTAAGTCAGAAAGAGAAAAGCAAATATCATATACTAATGCACATACATGGGATTTAGAGAGATGGTACTGATGAACCTATCTGCAGAGCAGCAGTGGAGACGCAGATATAGAGAACAGATGCGTGGACAAGGAGGGGGTGGGGGCAGGAAGGAGAGGGTGAGATGAGTGGAGAGAGTAGCGTGGATGCATAAACAGTAACATATGTAAATAGCCAACGGAAATTTGCTGTGTCACTTAGGGAGCTCAGACTGGGGCTCTGTAAGAACCTGGAGTGGGAAAAGGTGGGAGGTGGGAGGGAGGGGACATATGTATACCTATGGCTAATTCATGTTGAAATATGGCAGAAATCAAACCAATATTGTAAAGCAATCATCCTTCAATTAAAAATAAAATAAAATAATGGTTTTTAAACCACTCAGTCTGTGATAATTTGTTGTGCAGTCTGAGCTAAGACACTCCTCAACACTCCTCCTCCTGTCTCACACAACCCCAGTCCTCAGGGGACAGAAGTGTGTCCCCCCTGACAGCTGTCCACCTTTCAGGAGCTTCTATGGCTGGAGACCTCTAAACCCCATGGAGTCCATTCTCATTACTTGTGTTAGTAATCAACTCACTCCAAACACGGAGTCATAAGTGCTGAACCACTGCCCTAGGGGAGACGCGGGCACATACACTGTAGATAAGCATCTCACATGAATCACAGCCTTTCATCCTTAAAACAACTCATCCAGGCAGATCCTAGACTCTTTATCTTACAGAAGAGAAAACAAACAAGGTTCAGAAGCTTTAAGTGAGTTGCCTGACACAGCAGAGCTCAGAGAACAGGAGTCAAACAGTGGCATTCTGAGTTCTAAAAGGTGAAGTTCTGAGTCGCTCAGTTGTGTCCGAGTCTTTGCAAACCCCATGGACTGTAGCTCGCCAGGCTCCTCTGTCAATGGGGTTCTCCAGGCAAGAATACTGGAGTGGGTTGCCATTTCCTTCTCCGGAATAAATAATGTGGAGGACCATAACAAACTATGGAAAATTCTTAAAGAGATGCGAATACCAGACCACCTTACCTGACTCCTGAGAAATCTGTATGCAGGTCAAGAAGCATCAGTTAGAACAGGAGATAGAACCACAGACTGGTTCCAAATTGGGAAAGGAGTACATCAAGGCTGTATAGTGTCATCCTGCTTATTTAACGTATATGCAGAGTACATCATGAGAAATGCTGGACTGGATGAAGCACAAGCTGGAATCAAGATTTCCGAGAGAAATATCAATAACCTCAGATATGCAGATGACATCACCCATATGGCAGAAAGCAAAGAAGAGAGTGAAAAAGTTGGCTTAAAACTCAACATTCAGAAAACTAAGATCATGGCATCTGGTCCCATCATTTTGTGGCAAATAGATGGGGAAACAATGGCAACAGTGACAGATTTTATTTTCTTGAGCTCCATGTCTTGAGTCAGATGGTGACTGTAGCCATGAAATTAAAAGATGCTTGCTCCCTTGGAAGAAAAGCTATGAACAACATAGCATATTAAAAAGCAGAGACATTACTTTGCCAACAAAGGTCCATCTAGTGAAAGCTATGGTTTTTCCAAATAGCTGTGTATGGATGTGAGAACTGAACTATAAAGAAGGCTGAGCACTGAAGAATTGATGCTTTTGAACTGTGGTGTTTGAAAAGACTCTTGAGAGTCCCTTGGACTGTAAGGAGATCCAGCCAGTCCACCCTAAAGGACATCAGTCCTGAATATTCTTTGGAAGGATTGATGCTGAAGCTGAAACTCCAATACTTTGACCACCCGATGCAAAGAACTCACTCACTGGAAAAGACCCTAATGCTGGGAAACACTGAAGGCAGAGGAGAAGGGGATGACAGAGGACAAGATGGTTGGATGGCATCACTGACTCAATGGACATGAGTTTAAGCAAGCTCAGGAGATGGTGAAGAACAGGGAAGCCTGGTGTGCTGCAGTCCACAGGGTCACAAAGAGTCAGACATGACTGAGGGACTGAACAACAAGTCATATAAATAGAGAAATATTTTTTTAAAAAACGTCTAAGCAGAGACTTCCTTGGTAGTTCAGTGGCATCTCCCAAAGGTGGCGGCATCCTGGGACCCCCTCCACCTCTCCATGGACAGCGCAGAAGCCAGCCTGGCTGGGCAGCCCTGAAGGCAGGCTTGGTCTTGGCTGGCCGGCTGGCACACAGTGCTAGCAGTCAGGTCTACGGCCTGGCCTAGTGGGTGATGCTGTCTGGATCAGGAGTTGAGGCAGCAGGTGGATGAGCTCTGCGATAGTCCCCCTGGCACTTTAGCAGTGCCCCCTTTAGCTTGGGCCCCACCAAGCTTGTTGGAGGAACTGAGCGCCCACCAGACAGACTTTCAAACCCTGCGTTGCCGTCCGCAGCCCGGTTCAGCTGCCAGGTCTCTGGATGGCCACGAGGCTTGTAGTCTGCCCTTCGCTAAACACCTGCAGACATCCTCAGCCTGACTGTCTCTGAGCCACAGCCCACATGGCCTCTAATTCCCTTTCCTCCAGGACTTGAGTCTTGGACCCTTGCTCTGTTGGCCCAGCTGCCAGCCCATGGTTTCCAAACCTGCGCAGCAGGAGACGGGTGCCTACAGAGACTGCCGAGTTCACATCTTGGAGGAGCATCAGGGGAACCAGGTCTGGAGCTAAGAGGCACGGTGCATGAGAGCCTGTGATGGAAACCCGGGGTCAGAGCTGAGAGAGACTGAGACTCGACAGCCGGGCCCCATGTCGCCCTGGTGTGGAGGAGCTGGAAGGCTTTAAGCAAATACTGAAAATGTATTTGCTCCACTCTTGACGAAGTTTGGAAGCTGGAACGAGCATAACAAAGGGTTACCAGCGTTCACCGAGTGCCTGAGGCTGGGAACTGATAACCAAGGGTTATACACTCGGCCTTCAGGCGTTCGAAGGCTTCCTTCTGACCACCTGTTTCTGAGAGCAAGGACTGTTGTTTCATGATAAGACTCCCTTTAGAGTTTTGCCAAAGCTCTGTTATGTCTTGGGCGATGGGAACTGTATTTTATGCTTGAATGCTTTAATGTTTATCTGGAATGGTTACGTGCAAGTCTGCCTTATGCTCTATTCCCTGAGAATTATAAAACTGCACAGTTAGATAATAAACATTGTCAGTCCGCTAGAGGCTGTCCCTGAGTGTCCTTTTCAGAGTGCAGTTCTCCGAGCCTTACACCCTGGCCTGGCCAAAGGCTGCCACTCCATGTCCAGGTGCCCCACCTGTGGCCAAGATGGAGCCGTTGAGGCCAGGAACCCGGTTCTTCTGGACTGTTTCCCTCCCAACGAGGCTGAATCCAGTCTCCAGTGGGTGCAAGTTTCCTTGTCTGCTGGTGGTTCCAGCCGTGAGGCCCAGAACCTCGTATCCCCAGCCCCGGGCAGGGCAGGATGGGCAGGACTAAATCTGCTCCTTAGCAGAGGAAAGTTCTACTCAACTCATCTGTATCGTAAAACACGCTTTTCCTAGGCCTGCTTCAAGGATATGAAATCGGGGAGGGATGAATTACAAGTTTGATTAACATATGCTCCTGTTGTTCAGTTGCTAAGTCCTGTCTGACTCTTTGTAACTCTATGGACTGCAGTGCACCAGGGTCCCCTGTCCTCCACCATCTCCCGGAGCTTGCTCAAACTCATGTCCATTGAGTTGAAAATGACATCCAACCACTTCATCCTCTGTTGACCCCTTCTGCCCTCAATCTTTCCCAGCATCCGAGTCCTTTCCAAAGAGTCAGCTCCTTCAGATGGCCAAAACATTGGAGCTTCCCTTCAGCATCTGTCCTTCCAATGAATATTCAGGGTTGATTTCCCTTAGGATGGACTAGTTTGATCTCCTTGCAGTCCAAGGGACTCTCAAGAGTCTTCTCCAGCACCACGCTTAAAAAGCATCAATTTTTCAGGGCTTAGCCTTCTTTATGCAGACACTACTATCTATAAAATAGACAACCAACAAGACCTTACTGTATAGTACAGGGAACTAGCTCAATATTTTATAATAACATATATTAGAAAATAACCTGGAAAAGAAAGGATATATGTATACATACAACTGAATCACTTTGCTGTACACCTGAAACTAACACAACAGTTCTAAACCACTTATATTTCAATTTAAAAAATAAAGAAAACAAAGCAGGGACTTCCCTGGTGGTCCAGTGGTTAAGAATCCACCTTCCAATGCAGGGCCCTGGGTTCGATCGCTGGTGGGGGAACTAAGGTCCCCTATACTGTGGGCTGTGTCCAAAAATTTAAAAATAAAAAGGAGACACACATAAAACAAAAGAAGGGGACATGAAATGACAAATATAACCCTGTCTAGGCAGTGCCATGTACACAATGAGGATTTAAGAAGCATTTGTCCCTGCTCCTATGGTTAATCACAGTAGCTTCTTTTTAGGGTGGAATTCAGGTGAAAGGGGTGTGAATGCATTTCCAATGGCCCCCAGGATGGAGAAAGGAGAGGGAGGTTTTAGTTCATTTTGTTTGTCTTTTTCCTAAATAAGCAAGTCTGATGTTCCTGGCTGGAAGTTATCTTCTCCCAAAAGAAACAACACTGACCTGGCTTCTTTGGAACCCGTCCCTTCCCCCCCTCTCTCTCAACTCTGCTGATGTGAAAGCCAGGAGGACTCAGATCAACCAGCAGAGATGTGGTAGTCAGCCAGCTTTGCCTTTCATCTCCTTTCCTTTGCTTTTCTGAGGCGCTAATGAAGAGTGACACTGCCATGGGATTTCATGAATTATAAAATGTCACTTGCAGATTATGCTGAAACAAGGCTTCTATTTGTGGTCATATCAGAGATTATTTAAGCAGGGTCAGATGGTGCTTTTGGAGAAGGCACTGGCACCCCACTCCAGTACTCTTGCCTGGAAAATCCCATGGATGGAGGAGCCTGGTGGGCTACAGTTCATGGGGTCGCTAAGAGTTGGAGACGACTGAGCGACTTCAATTTCACCTTTCACTTTCATGCCTTGGAGAAGGAAATGGCAACCCATTCCAGTATTCTTACCTGGAGAATCCCAGGGATGGCGGAGCCTGGTGGGCTGCCATCTATGGGGTCGCACAGAGCCGGACACGACTAAAGAGACTTAGTAGTAGTAGTAGTAGATGGTGCTTTATTAAATAGGTCACCAGATAGGGGCTAGAGATGGTTTTCATGTTCCAGAATTGTTGTGGCAGCTGTATTTAATGGGAGGAGGTGGACAACAGACTGGATCACCAGCAACAAGACAGACTGACGTCAGATGATTATTTCAAAGAACTGCACAGACGTGGGTGACGTGTGTGTGTGTGTGTGTGTGTGTGTGTGTGTGTGTGTGTGTGTGTCTGTACACGTGTGCTCGTCATGTCGGACTCTTTCCAATTCCACGGACTGTAGCCTGCCAGGCCCCTCTGTCCGTGGGATTTCCCAGGCAAGAATACTGGAGTGGGTTGATATTTCCTTCTCCAGAGGATCTTCCTGACCCAGGGATCGAACCCGAGTCTCCTACGTCTCTTGCATTAGCAGACAGATTCTTTACCACTGAGCCACCTGAATGTGCAAAATGAGTTCCTCCTCTCATCGGAGGCTCTCGGCCAAGCTGTATTCAATCTGAGTTTTTCTTCAACTCTGATTTATCTGGAGAGTCCCAAGGGGAAATCCAAGCTGCATCATGCATCCTGCTTCCCTAAAAGAACAGGAATACCAGGCTGCTCTGGAGGTAGTCAGTACCCCTCTCTATTTTCATCTTTCTCACACTTTCTCCTCTCTGCCCCCTCCAAGGCCTAAATGAAGGTCCCGAGACTTGACTACAACTCTGAGAGAAGTCTCCATTGCATTGGAAAAAGAGAAATCAGAAAGAGAAGTCATCTGTGTGCATTATGCTGTTTACTTTTCTGCAGAAACCACCACCATACACGTTCGTGATCCACTGGCATGAATAAAATCACAAATCCTAAAACTTGAAATAATTACTCATCTGTTGTGTGTATGCTAAATTGCTTCAGTCATGTCTGACTCTTTGAACCCTATAGACTCTAGCCTGGCAGGCTCTTCTGTCTATGGGGATTCTCCAGGCAAGAATACTGGAGTGGGTTGCCATACCCTCCTCCAGGAGATCCTCCTGACCCAGGAATTGAACCTGCGTCTCTTATGTCTCTTGCATTGGCAGGCGGGTTCTTTACCACTAGCGCCAACTGGGAAGCCCCACTGATCAGTTACTCTTTATTAATCTCTGTGCAAAGTAAGGAAATTCAACCAGCCACCACACTGAGAAATCCAACCTCGTTTTCCTTGACGTGTCAGCAGCAAGAAGCTCAAATAAATAATCCTTCCTGCTTCAAGCACCTTCTTGGCAGGCTTGCAGGAAACCATGGTCTCCCAGCTCCATCCTACTTTACCAGGGGGCCCTTCTGGGTCTCCTGGGGTTTCCTGACTGGTGACATTGCAGGGCCCCAGGGCTTGTCCCTTGGTCCCTCATACTCATTGCCTGGTGATCTCACCCCACCCCAAAGCACTAAAATGGTCCCTTTGCAGACAATTCCCATCTTTAGCCACCAGCCAGGACCTGTCTTCCAAGCCCCAGCCTGTGTGTCCAATTCAACATCTCCACCTGAGCCTCTAGTTGACATCTCAGACTGACACTCAGAACCACCCTGGACTTTTTTCCTTAGCCTACAGGCTTTCCGCCTTGACTGACATCCCTCTGTTTAACTGTTCCCAACACAGACCTGTGGCACATCCTGGCTTCTATAGCCAAGCTGTTAGCAAATACTATTGGTCAGATTGCTCAGTGGTTGGTGGGGCAGTGTAGATACAAGGAGTGAATTTTACTGGGAGAGAAATGTCACATTTCTGCACTTGTTAAGAGCAGAGATGCTAATTCAAGGCTGTTTGTGGGGCAAATGATCTTGGAAAATGGAGACTGGGTCTCCTGGAGCAAAGCGCAGATCTGCTTCTTGTCCAGTGAAATAACATTTCCTACAGAGAAAAGGCAGGGCTTCCCCAGTGGCTCAGAGGGTAAAGAATACGTCTGCAATGCAGGAGACACAGGAGACGTGGGTTCCATCCCTGGATTGGGAAGATCCCCTGGAGGAGGAAATGGCAACCCACTCCAATATTCTTGCCTGAAAAATCCCACGGACTGAGAACACGACTGAGCAACAAAGCATGCACACAGAGAAAAGGCAGGTTTGCTTATCAGTCATCATGGAAGTTCCAGGTTCCTTAAATCCAAGGGTCTTCAGCTGTGATGCAGACCCACAGTGACCGGGATAGTTCTGCCTCAGCCTACTGGGACGCAGGGGACAGAGGGCAGGTGGAACTGACACAGAGATGAAGCACAGGCTCCTTGCTGTGCTGCAATGGAGTCCTTTGTCTCTAGCCTGAAGTCTTGTGTCTATGCCAGGCCTAGGGAGATTGTGGCAGACTTACCTGTAAGTTTGCAAGTCAGCAAAATTCCTGACTCTTCACGGTTCTTGACACTGTGATGTGACAGAGTGGACTATGATTAGATACATAGAAACAACACAGTGTTTTTAAGGCTGTTGTATTTCAGGCCATCATCTTTCTACTAATCAGAAAATTACAAAGCTGCTAACAAAGGTCGTTTCTTGGAGAGTATGCAAGGAAGCAATGAAAAAGAATGCCTTAGGAAAGGACGGTGAATGAGGTGGGAGTTCTGCCAGAGAAGAGAAATGGCCTTGTCATGGAACCCTTCCCCTGAGTGGGGGTGGACGCCAGGCACTAATTTCGGGACTGGTACTAGTGCCTACTGTCTGTTCGGTTTCCCGGTGGCACTAGTGGTAAGAACCCACCTGCCAATGCAGGCGACATAAGGGACACAGGTTTGATCCTCTGGAGGAGAGCACGGCAGCCCACTCCAGTATTCTTGCCTGGAAAATCCCATGGACAGAGGAGCCTAGCAGGCTGCAGCCACAGGGTTGCACAGAGTAGGACACAACAGAAGCGACTTAGCAGACATGCGTTATCTGTGTTCTAGTCTTTGTGTTTTCAAATAGAAGTCTTTCTTGCATATGGGCTGTCCCTGTCTCACCCTCGTGCACCAGGTGTGTTGAGAACAGACAACTTGGCTTTTAGTTTGCTGGTGTCTGTAGAAGGTGCATCTTAACCTGATCTAGGGCACAAGATTCTGGACTCTGAGCCAAATACAGTAACTGGATGAAACAATGAGTGTCCAAGGACTGGGATGCATGTTATGTTGCACATGGGAGAGGCATGAGTAATTGTGATCATAGGGCAGACCCAGGCACATCGCTTCTATTGATGGCCCGTTTCTCATGCTTCCCTGCCCTTGCCCCATCTATACCTCTTGGTGGCGCCCCCTCCCACATACTATCTCTGGATGTGACCATGGGAATTATAGCAAACTTGATAAAGTAGCTTGGAAAAGCCCTTGCTAGCAAGTTTCTGTCCCCTCTTGCTCCTCTGTAATCAGTGAGAAATGCTGAGGCAGGTCTTAGCACGTATCCTGGCTCCTATTGAGTCAATTCCTAGGCAGGTTGATAAGAAGTCCAGGGCCCCTGAGGAGGAGAAAGGGGTCTGGGGCCCTCAAGGAGGACATAGGGGTCTGGAATTCTCAAGGAGGAAAAGACAAACTTTTTTTCTTCATTCCTTAGGAAGAACTATATAACAATAATATATCCTGCTTGAGGATATGTTTCTTCTTCCTGAAAGCCTTCTGACTAATCATTATCTTAAAATGTATATTATGAGAGTGGGTCTAGTTAAGATCTTTACAACCTTGAGACATTCTTTTGATTTATTGTAATAACCAATTAAAAGTACATAATTCCCTTGCTAAGACTAGGGATTGGGGCACTCTCTGTCCCCCTCTGATGTATCAGCTTTCTCTGTCCCTTCTTATACTTTAATAAAACTCTGCTGCACAAAAGCTCTTGAGTGATCAAGACTGGTCCCTGATCCCGAGGCTAAATCTTCTTCGGAGATCACCAATCGGACATCGTTCACTGTAAGCTATCACTATGCTGGGGGAACAGGAATGATGGGTGGAAGGACACTGAACCACACCAGTCAAGGCCGTCACAGGATCAGCCAGGCCCCGGCAACTCATGTCACACACCAAGCCGAGACCAGCCAGTCAGGGACACTCGCCCAACCTGCAGACTCGAGACTGACACAGAATGCATTAGGTCTCCAAGTTCAAGTGTGGGTATTAGGCTGTAGTATTATAGCTAGTAAACAGGGTAAGTTACCATTTTGTTCTCAACTGCATGGCACTTCGGCTTAAAATTCAATAATCTAGCTTTTTATGTCTTCATTCTTAGCATTGATGGGGCTCTTTCAATGTACATAAAGTCTTTCAAAGTCTATCTTCATATTGGAAGAAACTGTTGTCATTAATTACTATCTCTGGTCTTGTCCATTCTCCATGAACAGGCTGTCTTACATCATCTTTCCATTCCTGTCCTTCTGCATCTAAGGACACCACCTCAGCTTAATTCCCAATGTAACAGCTTTGTATTAAATACTGTAATATACATGCAATAAATAGTACATGTACTTACATGCTGCTGCTAAGTCGCTTCCGTCGTGTCCAACTCTGTGCGACCCCATAAACGGCAGCCCACCAGGCTCTGCCATCCCTGGGATTCTCCAAGCAAGAACACTGGAGTGGGTTGCCATTTCCTTCCCCAATGCATGAAAGCAAAAAGTGAAAGTGAAGTCGCTCAGTCATGTCTGACTCTTCATGACCCTATGGACTGTAGCCTACCAGGCTTCTCCATCCATGGGATTTTCCAGGCAAGAGTACTGGAGTGGGGTGCCAGTGCCTTCTCTGGTACTTACGTGACATACTGCCTAAGTATTACTGACACAATCCCAATTTTAATTCTAAGGATAAATTTTGCTTTCTACATCTTTTACACAGTTTTTGGAGAAGGCAATGGCACCCCACTCCAGTACCCTTGCCTGGAAAATCCCGTGGATGGAGGAGCATGGTGGGCTGCAGTCCATGGGGTCGCTAAAAGTCAGATACGACTGAGCGACTTCACTTTCACTTTTCACTTTCATGCATTGGAGAAGGAAATGGCAACCCACTCCAGTGTTCTTGCCTGGAGAATCCCAGGGACGGGGGAGCCTGGTGGGCTGCTATCTACAGGGTCATACAGAGTCAGACATGACTTAAATGACTTAGCAGTACACAGTTCTTAAATTTTCCTTTCAGCTAGCTTCTTTAGTTCATACACTCTCAGTCTCTCAGAAAATCCAAAGTCCCTGGATTAAAAAACAGCCTGACAGGCATGGTTCTGTCAACTCCACCGTCTTCATGGATGCAGGTTACAGTTTAATGAGTGGTTCTGTGTAGCAGTGCCACTCCTTGGAGCTCATCACCTCCTCACATTCTAATGAGAACACTCTCCCACAGCCAAGCTGGGGACATCAGTACAATAGCCCAGCAAGTCTGGGGAAAGAAACTACTATAAGAGATTGTTGAAAGTCATGAAATACAAATTTTCTGGTTTCATTTTGAGCAAATATATAACTTTGATTTTTATCCATAAAACAAAAAACCTGAAGAACTAACAATATAGAACCTTTCTGCATATTAAGACTCACCAATACCAGATCATCAGCTTTCAGGTATCACACAGAATTTTTGCACCAAAGTATATATTTTGCCATATTAGTAACACTTGCTAGCTGTAGCTTTTTAATAATTTAACTATCTTACCTTAAGATAGTCAAATAAGACAAAACCCCCACCTTGTGGATAAAGAGAACAATCTGGCTTATTTCAGGTGTGACCAGAACCACCATAAACAATGAACAGAAACTACAATGAATTTAAAATAAGTTTATTCTGTTAACACCCTCATAATACCCCCCGTGGAAAAAAAGTAACTACAAAACGGTACGCTGCTGCCCTTAAAGGAATGGATGGGTGATACACTGTACAAAACGATCTTGGGAATCATGTGTAAATGTTACTCTGAATCTCATTTGTTGCCATCAATTTCTTCAGTATCTCTGTGCTCTGTGGAATATTCTGGAGGGAGAGAAGAAGTTGTTAACATAGTGAGAATTTAGTCAGAACAAGGCACACCTGCCCTGCCAGCCCGACTACTGACACAGAAGAAGAGAGGACACGGAAAAGGACCGGCCCGCCTCTCACCGCCTCACCTGATGGACGGGACGTCTGAGTGGGTCCTCGTCAACCCTGCCCGAAGCTCTCTGAGGACCCTAGGACTCCAGAGGGGTCCTGAGCCCTTCGGTCACCTCCCCCACATGTGCTCAGTCCTCTCGGCACCCCGACCAGGGGTCCTCCCAGTCCCCTCAAAGGCACCTGAGCCTGCCCACTTCACACCACACTGTCTCCCTGGGCATGTCCCCCCGCTAGGACCTGCCCATCCCTTGGGTCCAGGTGAAGGGCCCCTTCCCATGGAGCCTCTCCTCGGCTGACCTCACCCCCTGCCCACCCTGGCTGGCGGCTGGCACCTGGCACAGCAATCACCTGTGCCACCTCCAGGCCGTGGACCACCCAGTACCATGGGGTCTACACAGCACAGACGCAAGAGAATTCCATCTTGTTCCCAACTTGAACTCTACCTTGTTGACCAAATACCACTTCAAGAAAAGAAACTCTGACCTAAACCAGGACTACTGTATTCAGTCACTAAGAGGACAGTGCTCTTCAAAAAGCCCCTTCACCCTCCCACAAGTCATCACGTTTACAGCAAGAAATGATAAGTAAAGAGAAGTTAACAACATTTCCCCTACAAAGGATGTTTTTAGACATGGAAAGTTGACTTAAGCTCTACATGACAAACGGTTTACAAGTCTCAGAACAAGTACAGAATATTCTGGGTCACTGGAGCCCTGAGCATTGACTACACCATCACAGAGCCCGTGCAGCACCTTCACGGAAGCATCCAGACGGCTCTGCTTCCGGCCCTTCACCACTCTCACCGCAGAGCTGACGGCTGCAAGGCAATTTGCCATAAAAGATGAAATAACTGGCCGACAGTCTGGACTTTGCGCCAACAAAGGACTCTCATTTTCTGGTCACTTAAGTCTCAGCCCTCACAATGATATGCATGGTGACAAGGAGACCTGGCGTCTTAAAACAGGGGACTCTGACAACTACAGACACCGACATGATAGAAAACAGTGACAAAACTCAGGGGACCATATGTGAAACAGCCAGCCAGCAGGAATCTGCTGTGTGGCTCAGGAAACTCAAACAGGGGCTCTGTATCAACCTGGAGGGGTGGGATGAGAAGGAGACGGGAGGGAGGCTCAAAAGGGAGGGGAAATATGTATCCCTATGGCTGATCCATGTTGAGGTTTGACAGAAAACAAAATTCTGTAAAGCAATTATCCTTCAATAAAAAATACATACATAAATTTAAAATTAAAAAAAAAAAAAGCCCAGGGGAAGTGTGAAACACGGGAGCATGAGCCAGGTTGCATGCTATACAGAGAAGAGCACATCAGTGCAAAGCCTTCGGTGAGCTGCAGGCGCAGAGTCGGGTCCACGCTTCCCACAGAATTTAGAATGTCCACCAATGGACCTGTGAGAACCGGCCAAGAACAGTGTAGAACAGGCTTCACAAGACAATGGCAGACTCAGGTCACACATCCACATCCCAGGCTTGGAAACTGACCCCTGTCTTAAAAAGGGAGAAATTCTGGTGAAAAAGACGAGGTGCAATGCTGGAAAGGGAGACAAATCAACAAGCCTATATGTCTATACATACCTACACACATGTATGTGAACATGGACATACAACGTAGCAGACTAGTGCTTAAGTACAACCCACAGAACCTGTTCTTTGCACAGCACTGCCAGGAGGTAGATACATTTTAAATGTATTCAAATATTTTGTGCTTCACAATAAAATCTAAGTTTGTTATTCATTTCTCGTTTCACTATGTCCTTTTTAATGTCCCTCTTTTATTTTTTTATCATTTTATCTCTCATGGCAAAACTGTCTCTCAGACAATTCGCTACGTGGTGACAGTGTCTGCAGTGAACGAGCTCAAGGCCACGATGTCGGTGGTGAAGATGCTTGGGTGGCAGCGCCCAGAATGAAGACAGCGGCCACGGCCCCTGCTCTCGACGCGGCGGGAAGAGTCGATCAGGTGATCACAGACGCAGGCAATGCTACCAGTTACCACATCCTCCGAAAGGGATGCTGAATACAAAGTAACCTGCCTGAGAGGTTATCCATGACTCCAGAAAGCTGAAACATATACTTGAATTATACCAAGTTAGGATTTCACTCTTACTAATTCAGAAAATGCCTGCGGGCCTGTGACACATCAGACTCATGATGTACTGGGGCTACCACAAGAGAAAACGCTCCCAAGCGGGTGACAGTCAAATTCACGAAACCTGTGGAATCAGGGGACGCCAACAGAAATAACAAAGGGAGCTGCCCTACTGCTAACGGCCACCCTAGAATAAAGCAAGGCTTCCAGCCCGGACAACGCTGGCATCGTCTCGCCTCCCGTAGAGGAAGACGCTCTTCAACCAAGAGCCAATACTGTCAGCGAATCTCTCACAGAGAAGAGGAGAGTCCCTAGACTACCTGAAATTACTGGCAAAACCTTTCTCTACATGCTGATGTGTATTTTTCTGGGAAAAGAGCCCACAGGTACATCCAAACTGAGGACAGGGAACAGATTTAGCCCATCTAGTCCCAATGCAAAATTAAGTCAATAAACATTACGATAATTCGATCCATACTATGCTCAAAAATGCCTTCTCAAAAATTACACTTTCTAGGAACTTCCCTGGTGGCACAGTGGATAAAAATCTGCCGGTTAATGCGTGGGACGTGGGTTCAGTTCCTGGTCGGGAAAGACCCAACATCCACAGAGCAAGGAAGCCCGTGCACCACAACTATGGAGCCTGCACTCTGGAGCCCAGGTTCTACGACAAGAGAAGCCTCAGCAACGAGGGGCCCGAGCACGGGAACAAACCGCAGTCCCAACTCGCCCCAAGCGACAAAGCCCATGAACAGCAACAAAGACCCAGCACAGCCAAAGAGTGAGTAATTAATGTAAAAAAAGATTACACCTTCCAAATTAATGAGTTACACAAACTTCTTGAAGAGTGGAACCATGTTCCCACACAGACATCTGGGATTTAAAGCACTGGCCTATCCTGACAAACATGAACAAAATATTCTCCAAGTTTCAGAAGTATACCTAGAAGAACATGTGACACTCGTGTGCAAACTGCCAGGCCAGCAGCTTTCTCTCTACTTGGGGTGAAAAAGACCTCTATTTGCTACTTAGGTTTCACATTCAATACCACACATTTATGTTCGCTACGAAGTTCATTATTAAGTCAATAAAATAAAGCCTTACCTTAACCAAACACTTAAAGCTTCTGGAAGAAAGTACAGGCTTAAAAGCTTCAACTGTGATCAGGTCTAATTTCATCACATCAGTGTAACACAAGTACAGAACTGCAGGGATTCTCCATACTTGACAGTAACTCAGAACTATGAATAGACATGAACAAAATCACTTAGGTTTCCAGTTATACAATTTCAAAGTGCAACACCTCTATCTCATAAAGGCTGCTTTTAAAAATAGTCATCTCTGTTGCCTCTTTTAATCATTTACAGCCATTCTGAGTCAATTATAATGCATATTTTCCTTCAAAGACAATTTACTTTCCTAAGTTATCTTTTCTTTTACAAATAAGATACAAGAATATAATTTTATTGACTGCACTGAAGTAAATTAAATGCAAATAATAAATATATAATGCATAGTATAAAACATTTAGCCATTTGTTCTAGTAAACTTAACATTTAAAGTTTAAAAAAAAACTTTTATTTATGAACAAGTAAGTAAATATATACTATAACATATTAACCACTAAAAAATGAGAAAATTTGATATGTGAGGGTATAATTGGTAATATGAATTAAAAATATACACTATTAAAGTAACTACCAAAATTCAATACCTGAAGCTTCCATTCTGACAAAACACACTTTGCCAACTTTTCATGCGTGAACAAATGATATCTAACACTGGCTTGCATGATAAGTTATCAATGCTAGAAAGAAATGGCAGCTCTGAGTTAAGAGCTAAGAACTCTGAGCTGCTCTCATACAATGAATGTGTGTCTGCAAAGTTTAAACACTGAAATCAAATATAACGTGCATGAGTGCTCAGCTGCTCAGTCATGTCCGACTTTTGTGACCCCATGTACTGCAGTCCGCCAGGCTCCTCTGTCCATGGGGATTCTAAATGCAAGAATCCTGGAGTGGGCTGCCATGTCCTCCTCCAGAGAATCTTCCCCATCCAGGATTGAACTCACTTCTCCTGCATTGGCAGGCAGGTTCTTTACTGCTGAGCCATCAGGGAAGTTACAAAATATAACATACCTGCAACTATGGATACTGAGGACTAACACCAACACACTGGTATCGATCACCATTAACAAACACCTCAAAAAGATCTCTACTTGTCCCAGCAACAACTATGAAAAAAGCAGTGACAAGAACAGAAGTGAATGGCATGAACTGCAATACTACCTGCTGCAGGAAGGTCGTGGACAATATTTGGCTGTTCTAGCAGTGAACAGAAAGGAGGCTCTTTGAAATTCTGAGTTTTTAGAGCTTTCAGGAAAGGAGTATGAAGGCTGCTGGTAGATTCTGAAGTTTTATAGTCAGTAACATGGCGACATGTAAGAATAGTGACTTGCATATTCTTCCTTGGACAAGAGCCAAAACCTAACACAAAATTGATTTCAAATTAAAATAGATACATATTTTGTGACAGAACAGAAATATCCCTCAAGCTATTTACCTACCACCATTCATATAATAGTGTATACATATGCTCTGAAGGGCTGGACATGTCAATGGAAAACAGAGCCCCCGCTCTGCTGTCCCCTCACTGGGGTGGGACTGATCTCAATTCTGTCACTTTCTAGCCAGCTGACCTTCTCCAAGTCACTTCCCCCACCTGTGAACTAAGGACAGAGGGAGGTGTGACCTGAAGTCAGGAACAAAGGAGGCAGAGCAGCTGCCGTAACAGCCAGGGACCCCATCACAGGTAAGGGAGTCACTCAGCTACAAGCACCTGTTCATTTACGCCCTCCCCCCATCCGCCGACGATGCCTGTAGGTGATTCTTCTTGTTTTGTTCCAGTGTTTGTTCAATTTCAAAGAGCACTACTTGCCATCATTGTTGAGAACAGTGTTACACTGACTGGAAGTGACACCCATTCTTTGCTGTAGAAAGTGACATAATTAAGATCCTACCTCGATGGACATGAGTTTGAGTGAACTCCGTGAGTTGGTGATGGACAGAGAGACCTGGGTTGCTGCAATTCATGGGGTCGCAAAGAGTCGGACACGAGTGAGTGACTGAACTGAACTGAACCTCTAGAACACTCCATTTAGACTAGTGTTGTATCAGCAACAGGAAGTGGTCCTCTCCTTAATGCATGGAATAATGGGTTCAAGAGCACTGTACTGAGGATGCTTCCAAGAACATCATTTGCAAGTTGCACTCATAACGGTGTTACATCAGTGCAAATGATTCTTAAATTCACCTTTAAGTGTATTTCCTTTATAAATCAAGTTTCAACTGTTCAAGGCCTCAATGTCCACCTAAGTTGGTATTTCATGGATTTCTAAGGATTCTTCCAGCTTTTAAAATCTCTGATGACATAAGAAAAAGGAAGAAGCTATCTTCAAGGGGAAAAAAAAAGCAGATTTTAGATCTCTGTACCTTTTCTGAAAATATTTTATGAAGAAAAGAAAGAAAATGGCTATTTCAAATAGCAAGAGAACTGAAGATTTTAGGTTATGTGCTGTAAATGATTTGTAAGACTTTTAATTATAGCATAGCTTTATAAATAAACACAGAACTTAACATCATACACATTTATAAGCAATGTTCCATTTAAGAGATATAACATCATTCACAAGGCCTGATTTATCATCCTCCCTGAATATTTATGCTTTGGAATACATTGTTTTGGAAATGCATAACTTTACATTTTCTCAAGTCAGAGAGAGAAAAGCTATTCCACAGTACAAAACATCATAGATAAATTAATAATACAAATTAATACAGCAGTTTTCTATTCTTCTGAGATCTATAAAGTTATAGACTCTGTCCCTACAAAATACACATAGGGACATAAAATGAAATCATATATACAGCCATCAGAACATTCATAGACCTTATCAGAGAATCTCTCCTTTAATCAAAACAGCTACCAAAAATTATAAAGTGCATTTTAAGTATGCCAATCTGGTTTAAAACAGGTGTGCACCTGTTAAAAACTTATTTCTAATAAGCTTAATTTCTTAATAAACTTATTTCTAATGAACTTAATTATATCTATAATTAATTGACATTAAACACATAATAAATTAAATAAATATATATCTATATTTAGCCTAACAGTTAAACTGAAACATTTATAAGACGTATTGAAAAGGTTTATTTTGTTAAAAATAATACATAACTAAGAAAATTATGATTATTCCCTAAAATTGTTCAGTTCAGTTCAGTCGCTCAGTCGTGTCTGACTCTGCGACCCCATGGACTGCAGCATGCCAGGCCTCCTTGTCCATCATAAACTCCTGGAGTTTATTCAAACTGACGCCCATTGAGTCAGTGATGCCATCCAACCATCTCATCCTCTGTCAGTCCCTTCTCCCACCTTCAACCTTTCCCAGCATCAGGGTCTTTTCCAATGTGTCAGTTTTTCACATCAGGTTGCGAAAGTATTGGAGTTTCAGCTTCAGCATCAGTCCTTCCAATGAATCAGTTCAGTTCAGTCGCAGAGTCGTGTCTGACTCTTTGCGACACCATGAGTATTCAGGACTGATTTCCTTTAGGATGGACTGGTTGGATCTCCTAGATAAAGTCTTCACTGAAAAATTTATTACTGGGCACATACAATTGCTCTATTCTCCCGCAAAATGAAGACTCAATTGATCCATCCTAACGCTAAGAAACACAGCTGCAGCTCTGGTGCTGAGTGGCAGTTTCGCGCCAGCTGCGTGAACCCAGGTTGCGAGACCAGTTCACAGAGGCTTCCCACCCTAGCGGCCCCACGTTTCCAGGCAGCCTGGGCACTACAGCCAGTTCTCAGCTGTGGCTGTGCCCTGCTCTGCCTCACATGGGTAACTTGTTCGAAAATGTGTTACATTTTCATGACACACACACGATCTTCAGCACATGCTGGTTACATTTGCTTGTGTTCTTTTATTCTTTATAACTCCTATAATATTTCTAAGGGAAAAAGCAAATATTTGCCCCTACGTCAACATCTGACTATGCAGGCTTACGTGTAAAGACACTGCACCCCGATACAGCAGCAACCCCAGATGAGACTCTCTCACCTTTTCCAGCCACTGATACTGCTGATCTTCAGCCACGTAGCAACTGCACTGGCAAAGCATGACCTGAAATCAAATTCCATGTTTCCTGTCAGGTCAAGCAAGTGTTACACACCCCCAACGCTGTCACCATTTATGTATTACGTGAATCCCAAAACAACCCTTGGATAACATTTGGTTTGCTTAATCTGCTACTGGCTTATTCATTTTTCTTTAAAGTTTAAAATTTTAAGAATCAAGCCACTACTGGCAAGTAGTATCAGAAGAAAGTGCACAATGACAGCACAACCGTGAGGGCTGGCCTAGGAGACGCTGAAGATGCTGTCAGTAAACACTACCAGAGTCCTCTTTACCCTTCTCGGGGTCATACACTGTGAAGACCAAATTCAAAAAAAAAAAAAAAAATCACAAAAACATCAAGTGCTATGAGAGTCGAGGGCAACAGTCCAGCCACATCTCAAGCCAGCAGTACCCAAGGATGAGGCTGATGCCTGGAAGGTGGTGGCAGTATAGAAGCCATGTGCTCAAACTGAAAGCCTCCCACACAGAGGCGTCAGAGGGTAAGAGGCCTGATCATCAATGCTTGTGGAACAACAGTATCCATAAAAATCAACCATGTCCAAATATCGCCAGAAACAGTAACACCTAACGATCCAAGTGGGAAAACATGAAGCACAGGGACCTTCCCCAGCAGCCCAGTGGCTAGGTCCCTGCAGTTTGACTGCAGGGGCCATGGGTTCGATCCCTGGCTGGGGAACTGAGAACCCACACGTAACACTGGCACAGCCAAAAAAAAAAAAAATTAAGCACAAGAGGAAAAAAAAGGGGCCCAGGGTTAGGGAGAAGAACAAGGCTAGATACATAATTAGTTACACACACAGGGTCTGAATAGTCAAGATACCCAACAAACCAATGGTAAACCTAAGCACAGTAACAGAAAGTTCTCCTGCTTGACCTCCAAGACCTATTCTACAGCAAAAACTTTCCACTAAGGACCAGATAAAGAACATGCTTAGTTCCCTTACTATTTATTCCCCATAAATATTGGGTGCTTACAAAAATCCTTATGTAACATTTTAATAATGGTGGATTACATGTTACAGAAACAAACTATAAATATTATAAAATCAAATTTTATCATTTTCAAGCCTAACCTTACAGTATTACGGAGTTACTGATGTCTTCAACTGTCTGAGCCCCTGCCCCTGTTTAAGCATCCAGCAGCAGTGGAAGAGCACTCTGTCAACAAGCAGGTGGGCAGAGAGGCATCGCCCACGGGGCCGCCTCACCAGTCTAACATGTTTCCCCCAACTGTGCTGCTTTCTTGGAATGGACCCAAGGACAGAAGATGTGCTCAGTTGCTCAGTCGTGTCCGACTCTCTGCAACCCTATGTACTGTAGCCCGCCAGCCAGGCTCCTCTGTCCATAGGATTTCCCAGACAAGAAGACTGAAGTGGGCAGCCATTTCCTCCTCCAGGGCACTGACTCAGGGATCGAACCTGCGTCTCTTGCCTTGTTTACTATGGAGCCACCTGAGAAGCCCAGGACCCAAGAATAGGACTAGGACAAATGTGATCCAATAGAATCACTAGGCGTCAGCTGCAGAGCATGTTTTACAGCTTAACAAATCAGGATGAATTAGGAATTCCCTAGGGGTCCAGCAGTTAAGACTTCACACTTCCACTGCAGGGGGCCAGGTTCCATCCCTGGTCAGGGGGAACCAAGATCCCTCAGGCCATGCAGCAGCACAAAAAAAAAAAAAAAAAACCAGGATGAATTAGGTAAGGATGAAAGCTCAGTGTCAACAGAATTGCATTCCGAGTGCATAAAGCACTCATCTGCTCAGTGTTAACTGAGAGTCCAGCCTACAGAATGGGTTTAGAGCTGAATGCCAGGTGGGTTTAGGGCAACAAAGCAGAACTGTGCTTCGACAGCGTGTATGCATTTTCCCACATTTAGATCTGCCAGCTTAAATCATTTTCTGAATGAGGGTAAGGGTTTGTTTCTAAAAAAGTTACTTCAGAATTTCTTCAGAAGTTTATCAACACACTGTATCTGCCACGTTGATATTATATAAGCCAAAAAATGATTACTACCACTGCCAACAGGCAGAATCCCTCAGCCCAAAAGTAGACATAAAGGAACGTGGAATTCAAATGAATACTACATAAATGATGCCTAAATAACTCCCACTTATACACACAAGCCAAGCCCCACATACCGAAGGATTCGATTTCAAGTGATAAAACACACAAAAGGCCTCTGAGGGGTACAGTTGTGCAGTGTCCGTTGTCCTACACCATTCATTCCAGAGTTTAGCACAACCGACTTCTTCCCAGGCTCCTGAATTCATGACAAATGATGACAAAAACGCTGTAAAATACAAGACACATCAGTTAGTGCTGGGCTCCACAAGTTTTATTTTCTATTCAATAAAAAACAAATTCGGTATCTACGGCTGATTCACATTGTTGTTTGGCAGAAACCAACCCAACACTGTAAAGCAATTATCCTCCAATTTAAAATAAACAAATTTTTAAAAATCATAAAAATTCAGGTTGAGAATCCTAGTGGTAAAAGAGCCCTTGAGAGCATCAACCTTACACACATCATCATTGTGCAGAAAAAGAAACTGAGGCCTCAAGAAGTTAGAGGCCATGCCCTGAGTTTAGACGACACTGGAGCCAGGAATCAGGAAGATAGGTTTACTGACAGATCTCACCAATGTCTCACACTGTAACAACCTTCTGGAAAACTTTAGGCCAGCAGAACTGTAGATAAATCAGTCAGCTATTATTTACCATATACTGTTCTACAGGCACAGGGCAAGGAATCTTCACTGGAGTTCCCCAAGGCTCTCCTCTGAGCCTGTGAACTCCCTAAAACGATACAGGTTTGTGTACTTTCGTGTGTGTATTCATTGTTCCAGCTGAACTCTGCACTGTTCCGACTTTAATCTATCAAATGAATTCATATATGTATAAAAACCTTATATTGCTGGAGTTCTCCTTATGATTTTAAAGAAGTCAGTTAACTCACAAACATACAGGGACCCACTGTAACAAGGGACTGTGTGCACATGCCACCTCTGCCCCTGGCCAGCTGGGCCACAACAGGCCCAGAAGCCCAAGAAAACCTGGATACTAGAAATGTGGTTTCCTTGAAATCATAAGTTCCTAAAGCCAAGAATATTTCCCCTAAAGCTTATTTTTCAAGTTTCTCAAAAAGCGCCACATGAGCAGGGACAGAGTTCATTCAGACACAGTTATTCTGCTATGACTTCTTCTAAAAAAGTAATTAATATACATGTGAAATCTGTTATGATGGAAGGAAGAAACTTCAGCTTCTGCTCTTTCAACAAAGCGTGTAGTCTAATGCACTTCTACTTACCTACTGCATTATTCCCTATGGCAATTATAAACTTGGAGCAAGGATGTTTTTCCAGTAGAGAAACTTCCAACGTTGTTTTTGTCTGTCTTCGAAAAAGCCGCACCTCCCTAGTAAGAGAAACAAAAAAAAAATGAAAGAAAAGCAATTTAAATGTTGTTGCTCAGTTGCTCAGTTGTGCCTCTTTGTGACCCTATGAACTGTACCACCCCAGGCTTTCCTGTACTCCACACAATTTAAATGTAATTAGTATCATACTGTGACAAAAAGGTTACCACAGGTATGATTTTGTATTAAGTAGAATGCAAACTCTAATTCTATAAAGAACATAATTATCATTTTAAGGAAGCAACAGATTCAGGCAACAAGTATTCATAGGTAAAACCGTTTGTTGCCCAGTTCATGGAGAACTGTAGGAGAGACATCAGGCTGTCCAGTTGATCCACAGATCAATCTATCTTAGCAACCCAAACAGTGGACAACTAGGCATAGTGTGTGGTGAGAAATAGCAAGCACCACCTCTGAGGCTTTCTTGCAGCACAACACTGACCAAGCCTCTTAGAAGGAACTTCCCTTTACAGGAAATGCATGTGACAAACACACACCTGAATAAAGGACACCAAGAGGAAGCAATCAGGCCAATCCGGAGGGTGGGACATCCTACAGGGCAATCGGTCTCTCAAAGGCGGTGAGAAAGTTGGGGGCGGGGAAGGAACTGCTCTAAATGCATGAAAGTTCAAGAGATAAAACGTCTAAATCTAAGGTGTGTGCTTTGCCAGGGTTCTGACTTCCTCAAACCCACTGTTAAATGTCGTGTTAGAGACAACTGGATAAATCTGATCATGGACTAGCTATATTACACAGTATCCAGAAAGTATTATCAATTGTAAATATGTAAGAAAATACCTGTATCGTTTGATACGCATTCTGAAAGCTGTAGAGGTGAAAGGCCATGGAGACTGGGGCCCACCAAGGGTGGAGAGAGATAAAATGTGGCAAAATCTTCCTACTGAATTTATGTGACTGGAGGGGCTTAACGTGCCATTTTATTGTTTTCTCTAATGTCTGTGTGTTTGGAAATAACACTTTTTAAAAAAGGACATATCTATATGCTGCTGACACACAATGCTAACCAAGAAGCGCGGCGGCGAATACAGTTTTTAAGAGTTGTCTTATATCCATGAACCAAACGCACGGCAGACTTGAGAGAGGGAGACAGCCCCGCAGCGCTGGGAAACGGATCACGCCCGCAGGAAACCACCGGCACCAACGCTGAAGGAAGCCTTTGAAGACGGCAGGAGCCGACACCCCACCGAGCCGTCAGCAGGGCCCGCGGGCCGCCTCCACCTGGCAACGCCGCAGCCGTCTTGCCCCCCAAGGCCGGGGGGCCTGGGGGAGGGCGGAGCAGCCGCAACCTTAGGGCCGGCGCGTCCGCTCCGATGCCCCAGGACCTCACCTCTTCCGCGCCAGCTGTCGCCGGACTTCCCTATCCTCGGGCGTCTCCCTCCTCCCCCTCCTCTTCCTCCTCTTCGTCCTCCGTCCCGGCTCGGCACGGCGTCCTCACCACCTCCCCGAAGAACGTGGCGGCCATGCTGCCGCTCACACTTTCCCAGCCTAACTGCGGTGCCACTGAACTGCGCACGCGTCCCGCGCAGGCGCCCGAGAGCACCGCCACCCCCACCCCCGGGCGCCACCCCCACCCCCGGGCACCACCCCCGCGCATGCGCCCCGAGCCCTTGAGCCGGTGCAAACTGAAGACATGATTCTTTCGCAGCCCGAGCCCTGGGCCGCCGAAAAATCGGGTGACTGTGGGCTAGAGAGGCGAGCCGCGGGGCGGGGCCTCCCGTCCCCGCAGGTAACGGACCGGGCCGTCAAGGGGTTCGACCGCCCCCGGCCCAGTCCGTACAGCTCCTGGAAGAGGCCAGCCCGGTTACCTTCCTTAACTCCGTTTCCGTTTTCTTCTCCCTTAGGAGTGACAGGGTGAGCTTTGGTTTATTAAGCACCCGTCTTCAAACCGCGACCGCCCCAGGTAGGTGCCGGCCCGGCCCGGCGCGTCCTCGGGACAGTGACCAGAGGGCGGATGGACGGGCAGGAAAAATACAGTGCTTCGCGGTGTTGTAAAAATGAGCCTTTACTCTGGCAATAGGAATTCACATTTCAAAAGCTGATGATCTGAAAGATTTCATGAGAATGCAAAAATAGTTCCTTCTTTTTAAAACTTGGCCATCTCTGGTACAAAATTTCGTTTTAAATAGCCTTTCATTAATAAGAAACGTATGTAATTATTTTTGAATTGGTTCTCTCTTTCATTATTTAACAGAGCACTAACCCATGCAGGAAAGAAGTGACAACTATGCCATAGCTTAAGTGAAAATATACAATATTGCAACGGAAAAAAATCCATTTACCTACATTCAGTTGTGCTGAAACTAGAGGGCATTTGCTTACATTCTGGAACCCTATCAATAAATAGTCACAAAGTTAAGTACTAATATGGGGTCGGGGGAGCCTCGAGATTAGAAAAAAATCGCGAATCTGTTGCTAGAAACATTTTGCTTTTAGATGTGGACAAACTGTCACCAAAAGCATTTCCATAAGATCAGTTATTTAGCAATTTTACACATTACTGCAAAATAATATATTGGGTTTTGAAGCAAAATATGAACATTAAAGTATAAACAATAAGACTAGCTATCTAGTTCACGCTTAGGAAACTCTGGCTATGTTAGCAAGCTAGAATAGACAAGATTACCAGTGTAATATTTTAAAATATTTTAACACTACTGGGCTACAGTTTGGGCACTACTTTGTCTTAGTCCTTTTGTTGAATAAAATAACATCACTTTTACCAGTAAGATCTTCAATTTGATTTCAATTACATTATGAAGAAGTCACTTGTGGAAAGCTGATTAAAAATCATAGATAGGGTAATGATAGTACATTTAGTCATGATTAAATTCTGCATACATTTCAGAGTGGTTTTTACAAGAATATTAAATTTTAAACAAATGCTTATTTCATGCAGTTACAATAAATTTAGGCCAAGCACTTAAAAAAAAGGCAAGTATATGTTCAAATCAAATACTCAACCAGAAAAGGGATTCTATTATGAAAGAAGGCTGATGGTACAATCTCAAGTGCTAACAGAAATTAACCCCACCAGAGAAAATTATAACTTCAAAATGAAATCTTCACAACACTAAAACGGTCAAAAAACTGCATAAAATACTCTTGAGATTTTTAACATTTTCATTTTATGGCATTTGTTGAGGACATAGCATATCCCAATAAGAAATTTCTGTGAAATTAAGTGCAAATATGGGACTGGAAATAGGTTTAAACATTTCATTAAAGATCAAAAATCAAACCCCATGCACCTAAAAATATTTGCAGTTTATTAGGAATTCTTCCCTTTCTCACCTGTACTAATAACAAGTTACTGGTATCAGTATTTCAGATGAAAATATACTACAAACAGAGCAAATACAGACTCTGGCTTATGCTAAGAAAAAGAAAGTGACAACAAAAAGCCTTTTTTAAAGCAGACATGCAACCACAAGTAAATTTCTCAATAAGACACTTAAGTTGATCTGTGTAACAAAAAAAATGCATTACATTGTCTTTTAATGAAAGAGGAACGGATTGCTGTATTTTACTTTAAGATTTACACATGCAAATCATATATTAATATTCACAGATACTTTTAAATGGGAAAACAACTCGCTTGTAACAGTTCATTTTTCCAATAGCATGTTACTAAGTTAAAAAGATTTGCCAGTGCGTTCCTTTATTTTAATTTCAACAAATACCTACTCACAAACCTCACTGCAAATAAATTCTTTATAGTATCAAGACCAGATTTTCTAATCCTAATGAAGGATTGATATAGCCCAGACATGCTGCCTTTAAAATCTGTTGTGATGAGTCTCTAATAAATTTGCTCAAAATATTCAAAGTTCTTTTAAGGTGCTATAAAGAAACATAAGATGTGACAGTATCATCTAAAAATATGACTGTTTCAATCTTTATACTTTTTATTTCTTAACTCATTAAGACTAAGACCTGCCTCATAGTGAGGCACATTTTTGGCATTTCTATAAATGCTGCTACATGAAAGTAAAAATGAGAAAAAGTTTGATAGTCACATTCATAGCTTTCATATAAAAATATATATTCCCTGAATTCGTCATATCAAGTGGTCATCATTCTGTATGAATTGCAGTATTATAAACAAAATAAGAACATTAATGGACTTTTTCTATTTCCAACACTACTTCAGAACTCATTTATCAACATTCCCATCATGGAATCCCCAGGCCCTTCTAGTTTATGACTTTGGGGGTTGTGAATTATAGGGCGTGGCTCTTAGTAAAGTATTTGCTTCACTCAAATGTCAGACAGGCTCAGTGGCACTCCCTCTTGAAATGTGCCTATATTTTCCTTTATTTCAGTAATGACACCACAGTCATGGTGGTCTGAAATACTCAACATAGAGCCCTGAAAATTATCAGGTTGAGACTTTGAAATGTTTTCAGTCCTTTAAGTTTTTGCTACCAACCCTGTACACTTCCCATTTTCTTCCTCTAAAGAATCAAGAGATTTCTTCAAGGCCCTTCCTTTCAGAAAAGGAATAATCTCATGACAGGGCCATTTGTCTTTTCTTTCCACCTCTCCAACTACAGGCTCCACAATCTATTTCCTCCTCAGAATTCTCTTGTCATATGCATCCGTACAAGGGCGGACTAGGAGGAAGCCCTCCTCCCACTTTGCCCCACTGGGTTATGGCTTTTAAAAATCCCTCAGAAGGTGCCAACAAGGGGTTAACAACGTTAGAGCTAGGAGCAGAATGCAACTGCCAGTTTACCTGTGGCCCCAGGTTTTCAATTCCACTTCTACATTTTCATAGTCACTACTGTGCTTTTTCTTTCCAGGATCTGAAACGCCTTAAAAGGGGCATTTTTCTATTAATATCTTCTAGCTCCTTTTCACTTTCAGAATTTACGGTTGTATCATCCTCTTTATAAACATTGAGTAATTTTTTCTTAGCCGCAGCAGAAGCATTTCGATGGGGCAGTTTTCTGCTGCTCTTCCTAATCCACACATTTTCTGGTCCTGAAATGGTTTCCTTTAGATTACTCATTATCTTTATTTTATTTGCAGCAACAGTAGCACATCTGCGGGGAACTTTCTCAGGTACCATTTTGGCTTTCAGAGTCTCACTAGGCATTGGCACTGCATCCTTCTGATTATGCACACATGTTCTCATTTTTGTATTGGGTTCTCTGTCTCTAGGAACAGATTCTGAAAAATGAAAGTTCATGTAAATGCAAAAATCTTGTACCACAAGATTTTACTACTACTTACATTCCTCAACAATACATTCCTCAACAGTTACAACTACTCACATTGCTAAATGAAAAACCAATGATCATCAATGACTACATGTTTTTGATGTCGATATAACCTTCCACTTCCTTGTCTACAAATGAGTCTTAGAAGTTACAGCCCCTTGCACACTTCACTGTCTCTAAGGATAACTGTCCCTTATAGCAGCAGACTTGTAAGAATAGGGTTATACCCTTCAGGGTCATAAAGTGAAGTTGTGTCTGACTCTGCAACCCCATGGACTATGGCCTGCCAGGCTCCTCTGTCATAAAGCCACTCACCAAAAATCACTTTTTAAAAATCTTGATTTTTACAGAACTTTGTAGGTTTAAAATTTTTGGTGTCATTTCTAATACTATGTTGAATTACTTTAAAATATTCACTAGGGCTTCTGAAATAATTTTCCTAGAACCTAAACAAGAAGGAAATGCCATCATGACTATGACGACACAGCATCAGCCCTACTTCAAGATCGTTAAGGTTTCAGTTCCAACATTAGTATTTCCTTTAGTCAAAAAGAGTTACATGGGTCACTAGTAGATAAAAAAGAACTGTATGTTGGTTTTATACAACTGAAATGTGGTTTTAATCCTAGATTTGTCTTTTTCAATTTCAGGATTTTATATAACTGAAATGATTAAATCCTAGTCTCACTGCTATTCAGATAGTTTCTAAGCTGGTGTATGTGGGGCAGAGAGAGGATCAGGCTGAAGCTTCTAAAAGAAATAAACTCTACACATACAAGCATAGTTGCTGTTAGGAACTAAGGAAGTAGCGCAGGCCGCTGTCAGAACTTGTTCTAGAAACTGAAACTGCTGCTAAGTCACTTCAGTTGTGTCCGACTCTGTGCAGCCCCACAGACTGCAGCCCACCAGGCTCCCCCATCCCTGGGATTCTCAAGGCAAGAACACTGGAGTGGGTTGCCATTTCCTTCTCCAATGCATGAAAGTGAAAGTGAAGTTAGTTGTGTCTGACCCTTAGCAACCCCATGGACTGCAGCCCACCAGGCTCCCCATCCATGGGACTTTCCAGGCAAGGGCACTGGAGTGGGATGCCACTGCCTTCTCCCGTTGTAATTATAATGACTATTAAATGTTATATTTTACTACTTCAGTTAGTTGAATAAAAACTGGTTCCAGTTGACAGTGCAGATTCTGACGTGGTAATGAGCTAATTTAAAAAAGTTAAAAGTACAGATCTCAGACGGAGGTAGAAAACTAAAGATTTGCTTTTTGACAAGCTCCAGTTAAGTGGTTAGAATTTTACAGGAGAACCAAGTATGGATCAAAACTTCCTAATCGGCAAAGGAGAACTTCTTTCAAGGAAGTGTTATTGTAGCTGAGAACTAGAAACTGGACAGGATCCAGCAGTGAAAAGCTAGGACAGAAAGCACTCTGCAGAGGCTAGTCCTTCACTGGGCCTCAGCCAGCAGTTTCCATGGAGCACAGTGGGGTCATACAGAGTGGCCACGTGGTGCTTACTTACGTGGGCTCAAATAATTTTCATTTTTGCCAACATCTGAAAGCCAGATCTTCACATTTCAAATACAAACTTAACTAGCACTGTTCTTGGGCACTAGTATTTCTTGATAAAAATGCACCTGTCAGGCCTTATCTGTTGGCAGTCTAGTCTTGTTGCCATTAAGAGCCAAGCTATCTAAGACTGTCTTCAAGGGGGCACAAGTCTTGCTGGGGGTGAGCGTGTAGGATGCTGCCTCAGGTTTCCAGACACTCAGCATTTGCTAAGGACAGTCTGCAGCCACTGAATTAACCACACATCATCTGGGACTCACATCCTTTTCACTGCTAAGGATAGAAAATAAGGGTTTTCACAGTTACTCTGTAGCAGTGAAACTACAAACTACCAGCCTTCTTCCATTTTTCCTTTATGAAGGGAGACATTGACCTGTGATCAATGGCAAATGAGTACAGGTGAGAATGACTTCTGTGAATTGACAAGTTCATTAACAGGGAGGGTGATGAGCAAAGCCTTAAAACCTCAAAATTAACTCGAGAGTTTACCTTAAATCTATGACACACATTTCAAAGATGTGCTTGTGCTTTCTCCGAGACCCACGAAAGTTCTCCCATGGTTGGCTAGGAACTACTTTGCTAAAAGCAATTCCCCACAAATGCTTCAGTCCTTTTTACCAAAGTTACATGATTCACTTGTTTTTACAGTGAAAATTCCATTTCTAAAGACATGTTTTCCTCAGTATAAGTCACAAGGCATTTCAAAAATGGCATTTTAGCGGGCTGAGCTGCTCAGCAGAGCCCTCTATCAGGGGGTCCCAACTTTGCCTTGGTTGGGCTCTGGAATCCCTGCACAGAAAGTTGGGGAGTGAATGGAGGAGAGGCTTAAAAGTGCTGTTATTACCACTTCAAAAATGTTTTCTTAGGAATTTTTATATTATAAACTACTGTCTGCAAATCAATCCTAGATTCAGAGTGAATCTTCAGCACATTAAATCATTGTTAAGCAAATGTTAGAATATAAATATGCAACAACAGATGAATAGTTTTTAAAAATACATGGTAAAATTAAGGTGAAATTTCTACTTTAGAGTAAAGTGAGGATATGCTATTATCAGTCAACAAACTGCATCCATTTGCAGGTTGGAAAAATATTTAAAAAATACAATTGGTTCATTCCCAACATATCCAGTGGATTTGTATATATAAAATCCTACATTAAATTTCTGTGAGACAAAATGATTGAAGTTGCAGCAACTAATTCCTTTCCAGTGCTGTGATCAAAGTACTTATACTGACACCTTAGAAACCCAGTAAGTACCAACTCTTCAGACATTTGTAATCCAAAATAAGGGAAAAGATTCTACAGAAGAAACGGTAACTAGTCTTTTAAAATGCTTTAAGGAAATATGAACTATTAGAGGGGAGAGGATACAGGATTAAGTTATATTGTATAAGGTATCTCCAACTTGATTAAGCTGAGTCTCTAAAGGGTTAAACCATAACATGGGAATGTCATCAAGATAAAAACAATCTGAGGAACACAGAATGACAGTGTGGGGAATTTTTAAAACTGTAATACACGTAAGTCAGTGTCAATTTTATTACTGAGAACTTGGTAAATTATCAAGTGCTTTATTCTGAGAAAACTAGTTTTTAGAAATATACATACAGACGAATTCAAGGTTAGAAGTTCAATATATACATTAGGGTATAAGCTTAAAATTTTTAGAGGATACTGCTCTAACGATCATTTCTGAGAGTGCCATTTAATACTAACCAGCACAACCCCACAAGTCCTACTATCCCAGGTGGTCTTGGGTCAGCCATGGGTGTTGGAATGGTCACTGAGTGCTTGAGGCATTGTTGCTTTTCATTAAATGACTCCTTATTTGGGTGTAATAAAAGCTTCATTAGTAGAGTGACAATTTACATCTTTAGTAGGGCTCTGTCATAGTTTACTGAGATGACCACTTTATAACTCACAGATCACTATGTATTCTAATATGGTCTGTAGTGAACAGAAATCTGGATGTAGACATCCTAGTTTTGATTCAAAGCAACAATCTCTAGTTTCTGAAGGTTTATTCATATTCCAATTATGATACTTCGTAACACAAAATTGTAGTCCTAGATCTGAAGTAAACTTTACATCATTGCTATAGAAGCATAAACAACTGTATTATCAGCATTTAAACTGAGAAAGAAACAAATATGAGAATGGAAAAATATAAGAAAATGTCTGAGCCAAAGTAAAAATAATATACTGGCCTATTTCATATACTTTAAGTACAGACAACTATTGGTCACTATGATTGCGGGTCAATCAAGCTCCTATAAAGGGAAAACATTTTAGTTGCAAACCGTACCCTCTCTCCACTAAGCCTCTCATCTAACCTTCACTGATAGGCAATGAAGCAAACTCTGGAAGCAAATAGCATTTACTGATATTCCCCACAGTATAAGTCTCCATATACTCCATAACCTGAAAGTCTCACTAGAGATGGGCTGTAGAAGAGGGTTTTCTGTAACTCGCAGGGTTTAACATTTTTCTCAGGGGAGCTGGTAACACTGAGAAGTCAATGGTATGGCAGTGTCAGGTCAAGAGACTGTTAAATAATTCTGTAACCTAGGGTTGTTCTCCAGTAGTTTGGTCACTTCTGTGGTTGAATAAATGGCCTTAAGTCTTCAATTCACTCAGTGATGGGTACACAGAACCTTGTGTTTTGCATCTACAGCTAATCTAGGTCCCTATAATTTTATCTCTAGCAACAACTGATAACAATCATTTTTAATGATTCTCACAAGAGTTGTGATGGATACTGCAGCTTTTTCTCAAAGTCTAATTAAAAAAACTATGAAGTATGAATTCAGGGATCTTAATCTGCTTAATGTTAGGAGATGAATCATTTCAGACTAATGTAGGCAGGATAAGATGATATCAGAAGTAAATACTGGGTTTTTCAATCTGCTTTATTAGTTTACAGATGAAAAGCAAAGGGGCCACCGACAGCTAGAAGGCAGCCTCCTTTCAAGCACGTCTGACTCCCTCCAGGCTCTGACTCACACCTAATGTGGGAGTCCCGCATTCTGCCTACAGAAGAGATCACTTGTTTTTACAGAAGAAATCACAGATGGACACAGGGTGGAGAGCTGCTTCAATCCAGAGGTGAAAGAGTTGCAGGGGGAACTGGATGGTGCAGACCTCACAGAATCAACCAGCTGGGTGGCTTGTAGTAGTTTAAAAAAAAAAAAAAAGCCTTTATTTGTAATTATGCTGCTGCTAAGTCACTTCAGTCGTGTCCGACTCTGTGCAACCCCACAGACTGCAGCCCACCAGGCTCCCCCATCCCTGGGATTCTCAAGGCAAGAACACTGGAGTGGGTTGCCATTTCCTTCTCCAATGCATGAAAGTGAAAGTGAAGTTAGTTGTGTCTGACCCTTAGCAACCCCATGGACTGCAGCCCACCAGGCTCCCCATCCATGGGACTTTCCAGGCAAGGGCACTGGAGTGGGATGCCACTGCCTTCTCCCGTTGTAATTATAATGACTATTAAATTTGTTATATTTTACTACTTCAGTTAGTTGAATAAAAAACTGGTTCCTAGTTGACAGTGCAGATTCTGACATCGTAATAAGCTAATTTAAAAAGTTAAAAGTACAGATCTCAAATGGAGGTAGAAAACTAAAGATTTGCTTTTTTGACAAGCTCCAGTTAAGTGGTTAGAATTTTACAGGTGAACCAAGTAAGTACAGATCAAAACTTAGAAAATAAACTTTAACCTATTAAAAATTAAATATTTCTTTAACATGTAATCACTAATCAAAAAAGGTTAACAATTTCTAAATAACTTTCCTTGTGGAACCAAGGGTAGGCTGGCTGCTGCAGTCCACATAGTCTGTGCCATCTCATTCAATTGTCAGACTGCCTCTTTCTCTTTACAGTCTGAATTTCCACTGAAGATTTTAATAAATGATAAAACTTACCTTAAAATTAACTTAAAAACTAAAGTATGACAAGACAATATGCTGTAGCACTGATAACTCAATTCAATGAAACCATCAGTCTTTACAAACAGTCTGAAGTTACTTACATGCTGCCAGAGACAGAGCCTGCAACCTGCAGGACTCCAACGCCGAGCAGCCCCACCCGCCTCCCTCCATCAAATCCACACACGCAATCCTTGAACAGACACCAAGTAAGAGCCTTGATATTTTTTTTTTTTAACCAAATTAGCAATGTATTAGAAACCAGTTTGGCTTATGAGTGATTGGTAAAAATTTCTCTTAAATTTGAGAATTCCCGTGTATCCTTAGGCAACATGTATAATTTTTTTAAAGTTGTAAGATTTTCCTTAAACTGTGAGAAAAGACAACACAGCCCTCATCATTTACTTTTTACATTTCAATCCTTTCCATTAAATTCACAATTTGATAATACTACTATAAGTAGTATTTACTAATCTAGTTGGACTAGATTTTTCCACAATGCTTCATTTTCTCCCTAGCTTTGACAAATGTATTTGGTCTGATCTGTATGTTCCCAAATACTAGAATAACAGACAGTCTTATTCTGTTAGGTTGCAATTTTCTTAGGGTTTCTGCTTTATTATTTCCTGATACCCACAGCAGAAGTTGAGAGATATAACTTTAAATAATTAACAGGCAAAAAGTTCTTCTACAGTGAAGGTGCTTTGTTACACTCCATCATACTAGAATAACTGAACTGTAATTTCCATACAATGTATGAACTAAAGGATTTGATGACAACTACAAGATACCTGATAAAGTAAGTAAACTGACTGAATACCAATGAGAAGAATGGAGATGGCATTTCAGCTATAAAAAGGCAAGGCAAAAAGACCTTTTCTAGCCATTTAAATATTACTCAGAAAACAAATACAATTGGGTAGAAAGGAAAACCAAAAATACTGTATGTACCTTTAACAATGTTCTTGTAATCTGATATACAAAACTTCTCATTTTTTTCCCCCAGGTAACACAAATTAAATTTGTACTAACAGAAGAGATTAATAAAGTCCTTCCATTTCAGTTCTTAATATCACACAGTGAACTTAGTATTTTGTGTTCTGATTATCCTAAAGAAAAAAAGGCTAGAAGAGGGACAAGGAAACATAGTATGGACCCAACGTTACTCTAAATAAGAATTTTACTTAAGAGATCATCAGCCAATGGAATGTAAAGGATTTAGTGATGTATATTATTCTTATTTTTGGACAGTTGTACCTGCAGGTAAGTTTATGTCTTCTTTTTCCATTTACCTAAAACATAAGTTCTTTCACCCCGTTTCTTATTATAAAACTAATTTTCTTTTTAGGTACAACTCCTTAACTATTCTTGGAAGAAACTTTTATGTTGTAACATGTAGGTTGTGAGTAAATAAATGCATCATTCTTTTGAGGATTACTAAACTGACAAAGGATCTAATCCCCTAAAATAAAAAAGGGGGGGTCAAGGGAGAATGATTACCCTAGGAATTATCTGAAAATGGGATAAACTTTTCCTTTTATTCAGAAGTTACTATACATTGTCAATATACCCTTTTTAAATAAGGAGGAAATGGGTGGGGGAAGCTTTTTAAACTTCACCTATTTTTATGTTTGAAATCTTTTTGTCTTAATATGCTTGGTAAAATTAACCCTTAAAAGGAATCAAAACTTCAATCTAAATAACCTCAAACCTTTTTTTAAACCATAAATGAATAAAATCATAGGACTCTGGACATACACAACCACAGTAGTCTTTTCTTCTTCATATACATCATTTAGTTACTTCAAGTGCAATGGAAAGCTCTAACACTTACTTCTGGATCAGTTCACATTCCACTTGTAACCTTTTGTCTTTTTCACAGGAAAAATACAGACTGATCCCAAACTTATTAAAGTACATTTGTGCATTAAATCCCTGCTCATTTTGCATAAAGAGAAATAGAAAAAAAAAAGTCAAACATGTTCTAGTGCTCAGTGTAAACATTTTGAACTATTATTTATTAATTTTCCTTAAGGGTACTTAGAAGTGTGTGTCACATATTCAAAGTTAACCTTAGGAATAGCACCGTGACCAAAAAATCCATAAAAATGATTCTTTCTATAATCCCTTAATTTTACTTCAGAACTTGAGAAGCTACCATTGTCAACCACGTTTTCAAAGTCACCAAGCCAATTTTTACTTGTGGTTTTTTTTTTTTTTTTTTTCAGATGAAACAAAAATATTGCTTCTACACACAAGGGTCTAACCATTTTAGACAAAATGAAAAATTAGGAACTGGCTGACCAGCTGATCAATTCAGTCCAAAAGTTAAGAACAGTTCTACTGATGAAGCCTAAATGGTTTAAGTATCATTTAACCAAAAGAACTGATGTATTTATGAATATATTCCATATTTGTTTATGGATTTTTTTGGTACCTTTTTGCAGATGATGGTAAACATGGAGTTATAACCCTGAGAATAGATATAAAACAGAGAAGTTTAAGAAGAGTTAAAATAAATTAATGGATATGACATCTATCACCATTTCTCAAAATTAAGGAAGTAAAGAGCATTCCATTAATTTTTTTCGAGTCACTAGTCAAGGACAATTATCCTGACTCAATCTGTCAACAATACAGTGAACATGAACTTTGAGAAGGAAAGCATCATAGTTTTGAAGTGGTGATAACTCTCTCAACAACCAAAGGAGAGGCAGGCAGACCACCTATCTCACTTGGTCATGTCTAAGAATATCCTTCCCCTTACACCAGAGTAGAAAGAGAAAGAACCTTCTACCATGTCAACTGGACTAGAGAACCAAGAAATACCAACACTTCAGAACATTCTAACACTGATATCAGAGTCTGATGTTTTTCAATGTCTGCCACCTTAAGGATACACAGGAGAAAAGGGTTAATTTTGTCTGAAACCAAACACAATTAGGGCCAATAAATAACAAAGGGTGGGGGTACTGTAATACACCCTTTAGCTATAACATATGTAAACCACTTGAGTCAAGTCCATCATCAGGCACAAACAAGCTAGAAATGGCCACCTACACTGTTTGGAGTAGCACAGCTTATCAAGTAAAAATATTTGGCTCGAAAATAAGTGTACTATGGTATTTGATGATGTGGCAAAAGTCACGCTTTAAGTGAATTTCAAAATTATTTTCCCACAACAGTTTCTTAGATTTATACTAGAGGTCACTAATAAAGATACTTAGTTGCACCAGCAAAGAATGCTTGGGATTGCACATGGCAGCAGTAGACTAAAAGAGATAAGAGAATGACAACTATTTTCCTATAGAAATGAGATTTGTAATTGCACTCTTATCAAAACTCAACTATACAATTTAAGAGATGGGGTAACACTACATATAAATACTCTTTTAGCCCTGTACACTCTATTAAAGAACACACTTTATCTAAATCTAAGGCACACAAACTCTATTTCACAGAGTAAGACTATGGAAGACCAAGATTTTGGTTAAATTCCATAAATGGAAAACAGGAGATCTTGGAAAGACAAATCATATAATATTTTGTTAGTGCACAATTTAAAAGAAAATGCTAGCTATGGTCTGGGCCTTAGAGGTTTAAAATATACAAACATTAAAAAATAATTTACCAGCACTTTATGAATTCAAGTTTATAAAATAAAGTAAATGATATTTTCCTTAAAAATAAAGAGAAAAAGAAGACCCAACAGGACTTGGAAAGAAAAATTGGAAACCATTTCAATGAAAATGATAAAATCTGGTAAAATGCAATCTACTCAAGAAGCCAGGGAAAGAAAAAAAAGTGGCAGGTACCTTGCCTACTAATCGTGGCTACCGCCCCTTCCCCAATTGTTATGTCAGTATGAACATAATATTTACGAAGAACCTGTAAACAAAGGTCATGTGAAATTTATACTACAATAGGACTGGAATTAGAAACTACCACCTCTTGACGAATTCTGAAAATAACTGTATGACACTTGCTACCATAAAAGTAATGCTTATTGGTTCTGATAACCAGAATGTCTAGTGTTTAACATATTTCAAACTCTTGCTATGTGTAGTTAAATACTGTCAAAAGTAGGTTAGATCTGCCCCCAAAATGAAGCATATTTTGGCACCTGTGCTGATGCTGCTACAAAGGCAAGCAAGTGCAAATAAAAATAACAGTCATGATTTAGTCACATTCATAACTTTTCATAGAAAAATATAAATATATTCCCTGAATTGTAGGAGAAAAAATAATTTCAACAGCCAGCTTTCACTATAAATTCCAATCCATTCCGTCTTTAAGTGAACTGGTTTTCCCTCAAGGTCATAAGGTGCAATCATCAAAATCTAACACATTTTCTAAGCTCCTATCATCATCCCCATCATGGTATCTCACGGTCCTTCTACCCTGATTTCTCGTCTTTATTTTTGAACGTCGAAGAACTCTTTTAGATTTTGCATAGTCCACATCCTCCCAGTCATTATCATCCACATTTAACCTAGGACGTTTGCTCTGTCTTGGTCGTCTCATAGTTTTAGATACGTTAGCTGTAAAACTTTTACCTTTTCTAACTACTTTTGCTTTCCCTTTCGTTTTCCTCTTTTTGGTTTTTGAATCATCTGTACAGTCAGCATCTGATTCAGTGGCAGATCCCAAATCTGAGTCAGATTTGGGGCCAGTGTCTGGTCCACACTTTGAACTCCCTGTTTCAGAAGCTTTCGGATTTTCCAGTTCAGTTTGCAGTCTCTTCCTTTTTACTTCTGTCTCAGCAGCTTCCTGTGAATCCCGCACCACTTTTGTCTTACTGAAAGGAGCCTTCCCATAGGTCCGGAGCCTCCTGCCGTTCCACCTACGTAGCCCATAGTTCAGTTCCTCTTCAAAGTTATTCTCTGCAGTAGCTTTGTGCACCAAAGTTGACTCAGAAGAACATTTTCTACCTATCTCACCCCGTGGAATATGGCTTTTTGAATCTTCCTCCAAAGACACAATCAAGGCATTCTTTGTTTTAGAAGGTGCAACACTGGTTTTGAGACTCCTGGTACGCCTGTTCTTGTGTCCTGAATTCAACACACCTTCAGAGTCTGAGTCTTCATTTAAAGACTGACTGATACTTTTTGTACTACCTTCTGAGTCGGCATCAGGTGGCTGCCCTTCACAGCCACTCTGTTCGTTGGCACTTCACAGTTTACATCCCCCTCAGAATCGCTGTCTATCTTCTGAGCTGTGGCACATGCAACATGGACAGACTTTCTCCTTGCATTTTTGCTCCCAGTGCACACGTGGTCTACACGGCCATCTTCTGCGTCACTCATCAGCTTGATCTGACTGGCAGCGGTGGTGGCACACCTCCGAGGCATTCTCAGAAGGCCTGGTCTGGCTCTGGATGCTTTCTTAACCACCTTCAAATTGCTGTCTGAGTCACTGGAACAGACCCTTTTCCTGGCAGCTTTCCTGCTCTGTCCGTGATTTTGTGATGCAGAATCTAAAAATCAAGCATACTCTTTTAATCTTTACTAGAAGAATAAGTCTAAAGGAATTAAATGTTCAACGTTTTAAACAACTTAAGTCCGGGATTTCTTCTAACTTCAAAGGAGGATGGCAGTGAATGGGTTTGGCTTTTACGACTTTCGAACAGTGACTTTTTCAGCCTCAGCACCATTCACATACGCCCATCAATAACACCCCATGCATTTCTATCTATATACACAAGACACTCAACACTACAATATTTTATTTACCTGAATACAAACTAAAGTCTCTTCACCATTGCACTAAGGTATGCAAACTAACCACTCTCAGCCTCCCTGAAACTTAACAAGTTCCATCATACACTACGTTTAATCTTAGTTTTACATGGCTCCCTATCTAGTATTTTTCTCCATTTACCAGGACAATCTCAATTCAGCAATTTATCTTAACTCTCCACACTCCAGAGTTATTATCAATAAAATGGACATAATAATAATAGTACTTATAAAAGAAATGAAGACTAAACTGGTTCATAAATAAATGTAAAGCATTTAGAAAAAAATCCTGATGACAAATAGCTTGGGAACTATTCTATAAGCTATTATTATTACTACCTACTACATTCCTTTCAGTCACCCTTTTCTTTCCTTCTTCTCAAACTATTATCACCAACAGCTTATAAATGCTGGCCTCTGCTTTTCTTGAACCCATAGCCAATACAATATCCCCATTATCAATATAGGAAGTGAAATCTCTATTAAAAATAGCCATGGCCAAGGCTGTGGGTTACATGAGCAAAACTAAATGTACTCAACAACCAGTGACAGTACACACGGAGAGAAAAGATGAATGGAGAATGCATGGCATGGAAAGAAAGCAGGTAGCAAAGTAAAATTTCATGGGGAAAAAAAAATATGCTATAAAAAAAAAGACAGCAGTGAACCAAGGTTAAATGTTTTGAATTACCTTTTACAAAACTATTTGGTTTTTCTTTTGCTTTCTTGTCATCATCTGAATCCAAATCACTTTGAGATACATGATCTGAAAAACACTGGGATCCGGCAACAGGTTCACACTTCACATTCCCTGAACTCGGGTTCATTTCCGTCTTATGACATCTGTCTTGTCCATCTTCTTTGTCAGACTCAGAGTCCTCTGAATCACTGAAGAGCTTTGCTTTTTTAAGGAAAGGAGCATTCTTGCGACCTGTGCTGTATTTCCTACTGCTGTATTTTCTCGTTTCAGAATTTGCTTTCTCCTCTTCCTCTGAGATGCTTTCTGCCTTAAGTTTCAGCAAAGATGTTGATGGGCCAGCAGTTCTGCTATGCTCATTATCTGAATCATGACTTTTAGAGTCTTCCTCAGAAGACGCTATTTTAAGAAATTTTGTTTTAGAAGTTGCTGGAATTTGGGACTTGTAACCATTAGCATGCCAATTTTTCCGGGCTACCCGTAAATCACTTTCTGACTCTGAATCTCCATTTTCAGTATTCTGGGCAGCAAGAGAGTTGGACATTGGTGACAGTTGATCTTTTAGCTCCTCTTCTTCAAGTTCTGACTTCAAGCTCTGGTCATCCTCAGAATTATGTAATAATTTTTTTCTAGCTACAGCAGAAGCATTGCGGTGGGGCAGCTTACGGCCAGAACAGACACTTTCGGAGGTAGAATTCTCCTCTACATCACTCATTAACTTGATTTTATTGGCAGCCACAGCAGCACACTTTCGTAGCACTTTGCGGTTATTTCCAGCTCTCGCTTTTACACTTTCACCAGTCGCCAAAGAATTGTTATCTGAGTCACTTAAATAGACTCTTTTCCTAGTGGCTTTTCTGCCACATCCATTTTCTAAAGAAACTGGACCTAAAAATAAAGTAACAGTTAGATTAGAAAGGCTGTCCTTATTACAACATTTTTAAATGACTTCATTATTTTAGTAGTATTGTTCCTTATTCTTTTAATGTCAAAACAGATTACACCTGTCTAAATTTTAAAAGTTTAAAGGGTAGAACAGAAGAGAATCCAGAAATAACCCAAGCACAGATGGTCAATTAATTTATGACAAAGGAGCCAAGAATATAAAATGGAAAAGAACAATCTTGTTAATAAATAGTGTTGGGAAACTAGACAATCACATGCAAAGACTGAACTAGACTACTATCTTATACCATAAGATATACTATATCTTATTCTATATCTTATAACACGCAAAATTAACTCAAAGTGGATTAAAGAATATAGGACCAGAAACCACAAAACTAGAAGAAAATATAGGTAGAAAGATCCTTGACATTGGTCTTGGCAATGATTTTTAGATCTGACTCCAAAAGCAAAAGCAATGAAAACAAAAATAAACAAGAAGAACTACATCAAACTAAACAGCTTCTGCACAGTTAAAGGAAATCATCAACAAAATGAAATGGCAACCCACTAAAAAGGAGAAAATATCTGCAAAAAAATATATCTGATCAGGGGTTAATATCCAGAATATACAGAGAACTCATTCAACTCAACAACCCCCCACCCCCAAAATCAATTTAAAAATGGGCAGAGAATCTGAACAGGCATTTTTCCATAGAAGACATACAGATGGCCAATAGGCACATGAAAAGACACTCAACATCACTGATCATCAGGAAAATGCAAGTCAAAACCAGAATGAGGTGCCACTTTACATCTGTTAGAATAGCTTTTATCAGAAAGACAAGAAATAACACGTGTTGGTGAGGATTTGAAAGAAAAGAAAACCCTTGTGCACTGTTGTTGGGAAAACTGGTATAGCTACAATAGAAAACAGTATGGTTGGTCCTCAAAAAATTATATGATCCAACAATTCCAATTCTGGCTATTTACCCAAAGAAAACAAAAACAGGAATTTGAAAAGATACATGCAACCCTCATGCTCACTGCAGCATTATTTACAACAGCCAAGATCTGGAAACAACCTAAGTGTTGTTTCCATATGGATAAATGGATAAAGAACAAACACACATCTACACAAACAGGAATACTATTCAGCCACAAAAAAGAATGGATTCTTGCCATCTGCGACAACATGGACAGAGCTTCAGGGCACTATGCAAAGTGAAATGTAAGTCAGACAAAAACAAATGCCCTATGTTTAAGTGGAATCTATACTTATATGTGGACTCTACAAAAACAAAACATGCGCCACCAGGAAACAGACTGGTGGTTGCTGGTGAGGGAGAGGGCAGATAGGGAGTGGGTAAAATGGGTGAATGGAGTCTAAAGGTACAAACTTCCCGTTATAAAATAAATAAATCATGAAGACACAATGTACAACATGGCAAGCAGAGTTAATATGGCACTGCATATTTTAAAGTTGCTAAGAGTATATCTTAAAAAGTCTTCATCACAAGAAAAAAGAAAATTTTCTGACTATGCATGGTGACACATGGTAACTAAACATACTGTGGCAATCATTCTGTCAAGTACAAATGTCAAGTCAATTATACTGTACACCTGAAATTAATATATTTTATGTCAATTATGTCTCAAGGGAAAAAAAGCATAAAGGATATGTAATCACATGCAGATGTGTCAGGTAAATAAAGCATTCAACATTTATTTAGCTTTTGGGCTCTCTTGACACACATTTCTCCCCGTACACTGAGCCTCTTCTCACCAGCTTTTCTCTGTGCAGCTCTGGTCCTGGTCACCCTGAGGTTGCTGCTCCTGGCTAGCCCACTACGGGAGGAGGAGTCTCGAGCTCTTGGATTCTCCTTGCTTTCCTCAGAACTATTTGAAGCTGAAGATGATGAAGAGGTACCTAAAGAATCTTCCATTTCACTTTCTAAGAAAAATGAAGCATCAACAGTTCATTACATATACACACCTATCTTTACACGGTAAGCACTTATTCTGTAAGAACAGACTAAAGGCAGATTCTTAAAACACTTAGAAGCGAGTATTTTTAAAAACTGTTTCAAAGAATAGCTGATAATACTAAAAGGTACATAATCAGCATTTGGAATCAAGTTTGTTCTCTTATTTCTGAAAGTAATATATTAATACTGATTTAGATTCAGAAAAATAAGAGTTTGTTTATAAAAAATATTTTATAAACAAGCTTTCATTAAAATTTTAACAAGCCCCACAATAGTGGGGCTTCTTCCTGCTTCTGTTTTGAAACAAGTATTTCCTATAGAAAAGACAGTCACTTCAAGTCCAATATTTTACAGGCTTTCAGGTCTCTCTCTAGCAGTTGTTCCTAATAGCATCTTTGTATCACACATGCTTCCAAGCTCAAGAAAGAGTATTTCAACATGCGACACACACACACAAAGGTAGAAAAGGTGTGAGATGCTTAAGATAGGAAACCAAATTTCCTCCTGTTCCTTCACCCAGGCATGTCTATCACAAAACAAATATTCCATCAGAATGAGTGGGAACATATTGTTGAAGGACAAAATCATGCTCCATAATACAACCAAATCCTATGTCAAAGAAGAAAGTGGCTGATAGAGGAACATGTACGTGCCAACTCCTGCATTCCACATCCCATCATGCTGACTGTGTTTCCAGATTCTTCTCCTTCCCCATGTATCGCTGTCAAACTGATTCATCCTCCTGAGACAGAATTCGTCATGTGATTCCCTCAAAACAAGGGACCCTATTAAGTAAACCAAGCTTCTCTGTAAGGCTTGCCAGTCTCTAACTGAGGCTCCATTCTACCTGTCTGATCCTACTGTTTTAAATCACAACAGTAACCACTATACTATCATGACAAGTCACTGAAATCACTCAGAACAAACTCAAGTATGTACACAACACAACCTCATTCACAGGATTTTCACAGTCTCTGTCAGCTACAGTTATACCGCCAAATGGTAATAAAATAAACAGTACTTTTTATTTTCCAGATCGTCAAGCCTTAAACTTACATGACTGAAAGAAATTTTTCCATGTCAAATTTTGCACACATAGTATGATATTTATACCACTTTAAAACCTAAAGGATTCAAATTTGCTTAAAATGTGGCCACACCATTTGCAAAGAACAGTATTTATCAAATATAATTAATTATTCCATGTGTTATTTATGTCTCTTCTGTTAAATTTTACATTCCTTGAATATCAAGACCATATCTTACTTCTTTATTCTTTCCTCAAAATCCACAGTAACTAGCAGTGTTATTTATAAACTTGAGTGCTCAACAGGTGAACACACAACATTCCATTTCTCACCAGATAATGTAGAACCATTTGTCAGAGAGACAGGTCTATTTCTTCTCATTCTTTCTGATGATGCTGCTGAATCTGAAGAGTCACCAGAAGTAATACCTGAAGAGACACTAGCAGTTGTCTTGCGGCTTGTGGAGTAAGCTGCCCTACTTGAGGTAGGCTGGATAGGAGAACCTACGAACTCAGAAATTACTTTTGTCTGAGATTTCAAACGCTTCTGCTTGGTATTTCTGGTCAAAGATAGGAAAAATAAAACAACATTGAGCAAAACAGAGGATGTCTAAATAACAGTGTATTATTAAAGAATAACTTTATTATAACATCTTCTCTAGCTTGGGTTACTATTATTTTAAATTTGACATTGCTTTATCCAAATTTGAGTAATAAAGAGATGATCTAAGTAACAGTATTATAGAAAATCATACTGAATATCTTAGACTCTTTGGATTAAATAATAAGAAGAGCCAACATTTATGTAATACAGGCATTCATTCATATTATAAATTTTTTAAAGTTGTATGTGTAATGACATTTATGATTATTTATTTATTATTTTTGGCCACATCATTGTCTGTGGGATCTTAGTGTCCTGACTAGTGACTGAACCCAGACCATGGCAGTGAAAGCCTGGAGTCCTAAACACTTGGCAACCAGGGAATTCCCTATATTAAAGAATGAGATTCTCAATATGACAATATTCCCTCTAGGCTCATTTTTATATATTCCTAAAGACAGTATAGACTTCCCTGTAGCTCAAATGGTAAAGAATCTGCCTACGATGCAGGAGACAAGGGTTTGATCCCTGGGTTTGGAAGTTCCTCTGGAGAAGGGAATGGCAATCCACTCCAGTACTCTTGCCTGGAGAATCCCATGGACAGAGAAGCCTGGCAGGCTATAGTCCATGGGGTCACAAAGAGTTGGAGGCGACTGAGCGACTAACACACACACAAAGACAGTATAAAATCAGAAGAAATCAACTAAACCTGAACAGAAAGAACAGAGAGGCAAAAAACAGATCAAGCTAGGTTTTTTTCTGAGACCAATATGGTTTCCATCTAAGTGCCAATTCACCATATTTGATTCCTGAGCCATGTATTATGGTGAAAAAAGATGGAAGTTTAAGTCAATCTGACTTAAAGTTACAGATCTGACTAATATTCATGTTTTTAAAGATAATCCTTTAAAACAAAATGATTTGGTTTTGCTTTCCCTTAAAACAAAAAGATAAAGGTCTTTTACTTTTAGGAGTATCTAAGGCATCTGAGCTTATAGATAACCACAATCAACTATACTTCAATTTTTTGAAGAAAAAAAAAAGAAAAGCAATAATTCTTTTAAGCAGTAACTTTATCATAATCAAGAAAATTCAAGTTTTCAAATGTAAATAGACCGTTTTTAAAGTCAAGCAGTTTTCCAGTTTCCATGTGTTAAATGCAATCTGTCAGTTACAAACAGGAGGACAGATGGCTGCAAAATGTAGTATCTTGATTTTCTTCCTTTATTAAAAAAAAAAAAGGATTTAAAAAGAAAACTCAAGTTCATTATGTCAAAAATTTAACTTCCATAAATATCAACCATGGGCTTCCCCCAGAGGCTCAGTGGTAAAGAATCTGCCTACCAATGCAGGATGCATGGGTTAGATTCTTGGGTCAGAAAGATCGCCTGGAGAAGGAAATGGCAACCCACTCCAGTATTTTTGCCTGGGAAATCCCAGGGACAGAAAAGCCTGGCAGGCTACAATCCATGGGGTCATGAAGAGTCAGATATGACTGAATGACTAAACAACAGCAATATTAACTAGAGAGTAATATAAGAAGAAATAATTACATGCCTATACCTATCATAAATTTGACTTTTAACAGGAGACAAGGTGTAGTAGCTCAAGAATGAACACATTCTCTTTTTATCCTATCCTTTATGAATAAAAAATGAAGGAAGCCTCAGAAACCATTGGGAGACCATTAAACACACCAGCATATGTAAAATGGGAGCCCGAAAGGGCTTCCCTTGTGGTTCAGTTGGAGAATCCGCCTGCAATGCAGGAGGACCTGGGTTCGATTCCTGGGCTGGGAAGATTCCCTGGAGAAGGGAAAGGCTACCCACTCCAGTATTCTAGCCTGGAGAACTCCATGGACTGTATAGTCCACGGAGTCGCCAAAAGTTGGACACCACTGAGCAACTTTCACTTTCACAGGAGACAAAAGGAACAGAACAAAAATATTTGAAAACATAATGGCTGAAAATCACCCAAATCTGATGAAAACAATACACATCCACAAAGTTGCACAAATTTCAAGAAGGATAAATTCAAATCCACACCTACAGTCAGCTGCAAGATGAAGACCAAAAAAAAAAAAAAAAAATCTTGAAAGCAGCAAGAGAAAAACTGCCTGTGTACAATGGAAGGAACCTCAATAAAATTAACACCTGACTTCTCATCAGAAACACCAAAGGTCAGCAGGCAGTAAGATGACATAGTCAAACTGCTAAAAGAGAAACACTGGCAACTGAGAATTGTATATACAGCAAAACTAGTCTTGATAAAAGTGAAATTAAGACATTCCCAGATAAAGATTAAGGGAATTCACTGCTAGCATGTCTGCCTTACAAGAAATAGTAAAGGACTTCATAGACTTCCCTGGTGGTCTGGTGGTTAAGAATCTGCCTGCCAAGGCAGGGAACATGGGTTCAATCCCTAGTCCCAGGGAAAATCCCAACATGCCTCAGAGCAACTAAGTCCATGCACCACAACTACTGACCCCCATGCTGACCACACGCTGCAACTACTGAAGCCCACATGCTCAAGGGCCTATGCTGCACAACAAGAAGCCACGGCTGTGAGAGGCCACGCACCTCACACATCCCGTGAGGTGTTAGACGCCCATGCACCACAAGAGAGTAGCCACCCCTTCCTGCAACTAGAGGACGCCCACATGCAACAGTGAAGACACAGAACAGCTCAAAACATAAACAGGGAAGGCCCTGCTCGTCCAGTGGCTAAGACTCCAGGCTCCCAATGTAGGGGCCAGTTCGATCCCTGGTCAGAGAACTAGATCCCAAGTGCCTCAGTTAGAACCCAAACTAGCACAGCCAAATAAAGAAACATAAGTAATTTTTTAAAGAAATATTAAAGGATTTTAGGTTGAAAAGAAATAAAAACCAGAGGATAACTCAAATCCATAAAAAGAAATAAACGACCACTGGGAAAGGAAATTACATAGGTAAATATATTGGGTTGACCAAAAAATTTGTTCTGGTTTATCCATTAAGATGTTACAGAAAATCCTGAATGCATCTTTTGGCTAACTCAATGTAACAGAATAAATAATTTGCTTCTTATTTTAACTGATTTAAAAGACAACTGCATAAAACAACATATAAGAGTATAAACTGTATGAGAGTTAAGGGCACAAACAAGAAGGGGAAAAAGGCTAAACTGGAACAAAATTCTTAAATCTGTGAGAATGAAATAAAATTAACCTGAAGTAGACTGTTTTCAATTTAGATGCATGATGTAATTCCAAAAACAACCATGAGGAAATCCATTAAGGGTAACAGTGCACATTCTAAATGTACATGAAAACAACTAAACACCGAAAACCTCAACTTTCACATTTCAATGCTTTAAAATATCTATAAATTTGATATTAATCCAAGCTATAGTCACAAATGACAGAATATTTTACTATAAAAGAGTAACTGCTGCATTTTATATTTCTTCTCTACAAGTAATCTCTAGTGAAAACATATACATTACATCAAACTGGCACTTTCCCTTACACAATCAAATGCTCAATAGCCATACCTAGTAACCATTTTACCCTCTGCATTAAAAAAATTCTTATGTGGAAGATAAATAATATTTTGAATAATCCTCAATAAGACAATTGATATTTCATTAAATGCTTACAAATTTATGTAATTAAAAATCACCGAAATAGCTCTATATGCAGAGAATGCTTTCCACCTATAAAAAGTGACTATTCTTTTCTGTTCTCTAAAATGATCAAGCATTTCTAGCATAATAAAAATCAAGTATCACAACCTGATTTAAAAACTACATACAGAGACTACAATAACCAATTCACCTGATACTTCTGTTAGCCTGATTGACACGGTTACAATTTTGTCGTCTCTTAAACCTCTGGCTTCTTCGAAGTTTTTCATTGAATTTTTGGCCAATTTTAAAGTCAGAGGAGATTTTCTTCATTTTTTCTTCAAATAAGGCAGACAATCTCAATGTCATACTGTAAATCTGCAAGGACATAAAGCAAAACTAGAACTATAAAATCTTATATTTTTACAAATAAATTTATAATAATCATTGAGGTACTTATATAATCTATTATATCACTGTTCTAAATAATATTTTATCTATTTCCCATTCCTTCCCTTCAAGGACACTGAAGTACCAAATAGACACCTCTCTGATAAAAAGAAAGTAATTTTAAATCAACCCTCTAGAATCTTGGGTCTGTACAGAATCTTAGATCTGTATGTCAGTGGTTCTCAGTTGATTTTTCCCACATCTACATGTACAAACCTCCAAAATGCCTCCTTCTCGTAAAGTTATATAGGAAGTTGACTCGTTTTAAGGTTGCTATTTAGGCAGCAGAAGGGCAGTGTCTCCTTGGGACAAGGCAACAAAAGCACTTCCACACCAGTCTCTGCTTGAAATCTGAATGCCTCTTATGCCACTTAAGATCTAAATTATTGTTGAAAAAGAGATGGCTTGCATCCAGAAGAAGACATTATGCCCTATAACCTTAATTATATAAGAAAGATGTTATAATAACTTTTATAATTAAAAACATCAAAATTTTAAAAGGACAGCAATGCTACTATAAATAACTCTTGGCACAGCTATGTATTTACAGGAAGTACTATGCATTCCTCTACAATCATTCCTGAAAATAAAATGTAAAACTATTCAACAAAGTTAAATATCAATCACTCTGGTGTATGATGGAGGAAGGTGAAGAGACTAACACTGGAGAACCTTTAAAAAGTATGTAAAATATGTGACTTTTTCATATTTATATATATATACACATCATATACAGGTATCCCCCACTTTTAAGAAAGGTTTACTTTCTGCCACTTAATTTTATAAAAGACCTACCTTATTAGTACCTGTTTTCACTAACTCAAAGAAATCCAAAGATTTTCCCTTTTATGAAAAAAGGTGAAAAGAGAGTTCAGCATCTGTTTGCAACAAGCCATTACAGAGGCACAGCAAACTGTAAACAGCAAAAGCAGTGCCACCAAGCTTCTTCCTCGGCAACTACGCTCATCATCTCAGCGATGTGTCACCACAGTTGTGATTTTAGTTTTTAAAGTGACATCCCAAACCAGAGAGATACATTTATTGTGGTTGTTGAGCCTGCACTGACACATCATCACCCATAGTCCATTGACATTAGGGTTCATTCTTGGTGCTAAATATTCTATGGGCTTTGACAAATTTTCCCTTTCAACAGCCTTCTAGTCGGCAAATATTTGGTAGGGAGATCAGTTGATACCCCTTTATGGGCGATCCCTTACTTATGATTCTCTATTTCTCTCTTGCTGTCTTTAAAATTCTCTATGCTTGACTTTTACCGTTTCAACTATGCTATGTCTTGGTGTGCATCTATTTGTTTGTGATTCATTTTGTTTAGGCAAGTCACCACAGTTGTGAACTGTGTCTGTGAGCATCTGAGTTTTATCTTGGTGTATTCTGTGCATCTGTCATTAAGACATGTCCTAAGGTAACTGGTTCTTCACCTCACACCATTTCACCTTAAAAAGATTTCATAGGAATGTTCTACCTTCAAATACAGGAGGAAACCCCCCACACACACACACAAGTATACGTGAAATCTGTAATCCCTCTTATCTTTGAAAGGATCTTTAACAGTTATTTCTAGTATTTTGTATATATATTCAATTTATTCTTTTCCTTCAAACCTGAACTCTAGTGTAAGTCACCAATTTTAACAAATGTGATTTTGTTCCTCAATCGTATTAATTTGAAACCTCTGAGAATCTTGAGTACCAATTTTTCATATATCTGAAAAATTCACTAATACACTTTTAATATAAAATAAAATCATCTAACAAGAGAACTAAAAAGCCTCTTGATAAAAGTGAAAGTGGAGAGTGAAAAAGTTGGCTTAAAGCTCAACATTCAGAAAACGAAGATCATGGCATCTGGTCCCATCACTTCATGGGAAATAGATGGGGAAACAGTGGAAACAGTGTCAGACTTTATTTTGGGGGCTCCAAAATCACTGCAGATGGTGATTGCAGTCATGAAATTAGAAGACGCTTACTCCTTGGAAGGAAATAATGACCAACCTAAATAGTATATTCAAAAGCAGAGACATTACTTTGCTGACTAAAGTCCGTCTAGTCAAGGCTATGGTTTTTCCAGTGGTCATGTATGGATGTGAGAGTTGGACTGTGAAGAAAGCTGAGCACCGAAGAATTGATGCTTTTGAACTGTGGTGCTGGAGAAGACTCTTGAGAGTCCCTTGGACTGCAAGGAGATCCAACCAGTCTATTCTGAAGGAGATCAACACTGGGATTTCTTTGGAAGGAGTGATGCTAAAGCTGAAACTCCAGTACTTTGGCCACCTCTGTGAAGAGTTGACTCATTGGAAAGGACTCTGATACTGGGAGGGATTGGGGGCAGGAGAAGAAAGGGATGACAGAGGATGAGATGGCTGGATGGCATCACGGACTCGATGGATGTGAGTCTGAGTGAACTCCGGGAGTTGGTGATGGACAGGGAGGCCTGGTGTGCTGCGATTCATGGGGTCACAAAGAGTCGGACACGACTAAGCGACTGAATTGAACTGAACAAAACAAGTGCTAAAATTATCAGTTCAACATGAATATGGGCATGTCTCAAAAACCTCCAGTTATCACTATGCACAGTGGTAAATGATAAAAGACTGGTCAGGAATGTACAAGGATATCTGGTTTCAGCACTGCTACTCAACACTGTACTTTAAATTTTACCAGAACAATTAGAAAAGAAATAAAAATAACTTAGGCTAGAAAGGTAGAAGTAAAACTGTATCTATTTGCAGATGAAGTGATCCTGTGTATGGAAACAATCCAAGATTCTACAAGAAAGCTATCAGTGCTAATAAATTAATCCAACAAAATTGCAAGGTATGAGAACACGTAAGAATCTGCCACCAAGAATGAACAAGTATAAAAGGAAATTAAGAAAGCAGCTGCATTTCAAATAGCATCTGAAACAAAAAATATCTGGGAATACATTTCACCAAAGAGTGAAGACTCTCCACTGAAAATTATAAAACCTTGCTGGAAGAAATTAGACCTAAATAAATGGAAAGACATCTGGCATTAAGAGACAGAAAGACTTAGTAGTGTCAAGACACCAGTACAGTCCAAAGCCATCTACACACTGAATGCAATCCCTATCAAAAATTCAACTTTTTAAAAACCGAAATGGAAAAACTCAATCCTCACATTAATAATGAATTGCACCCCTGAATTGCCAAAATGATCCTGAAAGATATCAAAGTAAGAGGACCAAATTTCTTTTGTTCCAAAACATACTACTAAAGGTACAGTAAGCAAAACAGTTTAGTACTGACATACGAGACAGACAGAGGTAAGAGACAGACAGAGACTCAGTATGTACAAACCAATGAACAGAACTGAGCTCAGATACAAACCAACCTATCTAGCAAAATGATTTTCAAAAAGGGTACTAGGCCATTTAATAGGGAAAGAACAATCTCTTCAACAGAGTGTGCTGTAATATCCAGATTTCTACACACAGAATAAACTGGACCTCTGTCTCACTCCATACACAAACAGTAACTCAAAATGGATCAACAGCTTAAATATAAGAACTAAATCGTAAGAACACATGAGGTCAATCTTTATGACGCTCAACTTGGCAATGGATTTATTTAACTATTTTGACCTCTATTTCTAAACATCTGCCCCTATAAATTACTCTTTAATATACATGTATCCTGCAAGTATTCTTTTCCACAGTTAATTCTGTCTATAAAAAAATAATTAAAATTGGAATTAACGAGTCAAATGACACTTATTTTTCAAACTGCTCCATAACAGTGTCACATACTTACAGGCTGTGTGACCCTAAGCAGCAATGGGTTCTTAAATATGAAACCAAAAGCACAGAAATAAAAGGGAAAAAAAAAGTTGATTAATAATTTTATCAAAATTAAAAACTTCTGTGCATCAAAGGACATTATCAACAAGTAAAAAGACAACCTACAGAATGAGAGAAAATAACTGGAAAACACTTATCTGATAAGAACTTAATATTAAAATCATATTTGTAAATTCTTACAACAAAAAAATAAATAAAATTCTTACAACAAAAAGACAAAATTCAAATTAAAAACTGGGAAAAGCACTTGGAATATATATTTTGCCAAAGAAGATAAACAAGTGGTCAATACGCACATGAAAAGATCGTCAACATCTTAAGTGTAGTGACTATATTTTGTTTTCTGTATTCTTGATGCTCTGGAATTTGAAGCCTTGATCTTGGAGAGACTGCCCTTCCCTGGGATAACTGATAACAAATGACTCTTTCACAGGTACACCTCTGATACAGAAATCAATCAATCCAGAGCTCACATATCTAAGCATCTTCTTTATCAAATTCTCATACACCAAGCAAATAATATTCCCCCTACCCAAATCACCCCAGACTAAGAGTCCAACATCTAGAGACCACATCTACAAACCAAAGCTCCAATTATTGGTACCAGCCAGTACTAGACTGTTTGCTCTGTTCTGTCTTGCCTTCCTGTGAAAATCCCAACGTAGGCTCTATCATGCTCTTCCCATCCCTTCCCTCTGCCAGCTCTGCCTATTGATCAACTTTGGTCCATCCCCACATGGCCTGAATGTTGTATCACACTTATGTTCCTAGGGATCTGTGAGCATAAACTTTCTTCATGACAATTCACATCTACATGTCTTATTCTACATGTCTTATCATATCTGACAAAAATAAATTCCAGGTACAATTTCTAATAATTCATAACAAATACAAATCAAAACTACAAGAGCTAATACTTCACACTCACTATGATGCCTATAATTTTTTTTACAAACACAGAAAATAAATTTTGGCAAGTATGTGGAGAAACTGGAATCCTTGTACATTGCCAATAGGAACGCAAAATGGTCTAGTCATTATGGAATATAGTTTGGTGGTTCCTGAAAAACATAGAATTACCCTATGAATCAGAAATTCCAGTCTCAGATATATACCTAAGAAAAGAAAATTGAGGACGAGAACTCTTACGAATTCTTATATTCCCATATTCACTGTAGCATCAGTTACAACCACCAAAAGGTAGAAAACAATTCAAGTGTTCATCAACAGATTAATGAGCCAAATGTCATACACCCATATGGTGGCATATTATTCACCCATAAAATTTAACAAAGTTCCAAAACGGACAACAACATGGATGAACCTTGAAGATAATATGCTAAGTGAAATAAGCCAGACACCAAAGCTTAATTTGTATGAAATATCTAGAATAGGCAAATTCATAGAGATACAGAATGAATGAGAGCTATCAAGGGCTGAGAAAAGGAAAGAATGTGGAGTTGGTTGTTGACTGGTTAAAGAGTTTCTGTTTGGGGTTATGAAAGAGTTTTGAAAATAACAGTGATAGCTGATCAACACTATGAATGTAGTTTATGTCACTGAATTGTACACTTAAAAGTGGTTAAAATGACAAATTTAATGTTATGTATATGTAACCACAATTTTGAAAATTTGGTCACATAATACACCAAAACTCATTAATTGTGCACTTTAAATGGGTGAGCTAGATGATGAATCCTCAAACATGTCTTTTAAACAAAAGGGAAAAAAAAGACATGAATGAAATTTATTTTCTCTCTGGAAGGAAGTCTCACAAATGGTGAATATTGATGAAAACACAAACTGAGAAAAATGTTGAGACTTGAATGTCAAATTGATCCAATAAGCAACCTGGATATTGAAATGTGAATGTTCTTAAATTAAGATAATTAATAACATGGGTGGAGTCTGATAATAAGTAATGAGGAGAAGTGAAATTAAGATAAAACAAATAGCAGTAACAATCACTGATGACAGAGAAAATTCTAAAGAATCAAGTAAGTACTTTAATTTTAAAATCTTACTCTCAAAGTGTTGCTGTTTTTTTAGATGATCCAGCACACTGACTACAAGGGTTTATGAATATTCACTGAGAATATACAACTTTCTGTACTTATTATGCTTCAACAAGTTTTGAAAAACTATTCAACATTTAACATTTTAACAAAAATTTAGGAGTGTCCACAACGCTGTTCTTAACTAATCAGATGCTCACATGTTTCTTCTTCAGATCCAAATTATTAGTAGCATCAGTAGTCCCATCCCCACCTCAGATTTTCCTTTTCTTACTTGTAATATTCGTCCAACCTCAATAACTAAGTTCCCAAAGTTCCCAATCCACTTTTCAAGATTCCTGTATATAAGAGAACAGACTTTTCTCACTATACATCCAGTACAAATCTGCTCATTTTTCACAGATTTCCTCACTGGTACCAATCTTCTTTTGTTTATAAAACTTCAGGAAAGATAGACACTGTCACCAGGAATCAGTGTTTCCACAGCAGATACGTGGGCTGTGGTGAAAGCTCTATTCTTAAGAGTAGTCTTATTATACTCACTGTTCTTTCATATTTCTACCTCTACCAAACAATAGAAAATCATCATCTACACAGATTACACATTTTTTTTTTTATAAACCACTTTTAAAATTACCTTTGATCTTTTGTTTGGTGTATATGCTTTTGCATTGCTAAATATCAAACGAATATCTTTGCAAAATTCCAAAGGGCTGTCATAGTTTCCCGCTTCTAAAGTTTCCCTTACTGTTCCAAAATCCATTGGAGTATCTATAATGTCTCGGTAATCCTAGATTTTAAAAACAATAGTTCAAAGATTCAATTCCTGTTTTTAGAATTATAGAAGTGCATCAAATCTCTAAAACATTCAAAATGACAGAAGAGAAAAAGGTTATAAGATCTTAAAAATCATTAACTGTTAAAAAGACATTCAAATATACAGACAAGAAATGTAACAAAATTATATATTTGGAATCAGGATATGAAACTTTTTATTTCCTTCTGTATACTCTACTATATAATTTCTAAGCTTCCTACAGCAAATTTGTGCTTTCTATCTTTTAAAAAGGTTATTTTTTACTTCCCTGTTAGAAAGTGGAGAGTGACACTTAAAAAAAAATCTTTGTTTGGCTGAGCCAGGTCTTAGTTGCAGCATGCTGGATCTAGTTTCCTGACCAGGGATTGAACCCAGGCACCCTGCATTGGGAACAGGGAGTATCAGTCACTGCACCACCAGGGAGGTCCCAAAGAGAGACACTTTTAACCAGTTCATAGTTTTCCCAGGGTTGGGCCTACTAACCCTCCCATAATGAAGGGTAACATTGGTAACTAAGTCTTACCCAAAGTACAAGGTACAATTTCTTGAATTCTATTAATTCAAGAAACTGTAAAACAACTCTTCTACTGCTGACTTAGTGGTAAGAGACAAAGTTAACCTTAAGCCTAGACATCTCACTTTTTGGTTGCTGGGTTGCAAGGGGTGGGTGGTGCTGGTTGTTTGCTTTTTCTTTTTGTGGCAATGCCTTGAGGCTTGTGAGATATCTCTCAGTATCCCAACCAGGGACTAACCTGGGCCACAGCAGTGAAAGCCTGGAATTGTAAGGATTAGGCCACCAGGGAATTCTAGACATCTTACTTTTTAATTTAAACACCTCTACCCTAATCTCTACACCAATAAGAAAACCACCAAACATTCAAATGATGACAACTTACTGGATATTCAACCAAATCAACAGGTTGTCTAAATGGTTCAGAATCTTCACATTGAAAAATTAAGTTCACTAGTTCCTTACACTGTTTCTTCCAGTTGTTTTCAACATAACTGGTTGTTTTGATGCTCCTTTTTTTCCAATCATGAACCTAAAAATACATGTACAATATTAAAAGCTTTCTCAGCGTTAGAAAAGCTGCACTATGGTATGCTATGGTACAGTAATGGTAAAAATCTAACTGAACTATTGTCTTCTGTATTGTGTCAAAATACGTCATTATATGATTTTCTATCTACTTAGGAAAAAGTCCACTTTAAAAAAAAAACAATAATGTCATATCTGTTACTCCAAAAGCACATTTTCATTCTACCACTTATCTCCTAAGTTTAAGAAATGTTTTCACATTGTATGAAGCAGCCACAATAACATAGTAGGCAGAATAATATCTACATCTTGGTCCCAAAAACCTGTGGCCAAAGGGACTCCACAGATATGATTAAAGGAGTGGATTTTGAGATAGGGAGATGGTCCTGGATTATCAGGGTGCGCCCAATGTAATCACAAGGATCTTTATACAAGGGAGGTAGAATGGTTGGAGGCATACTGGGAGATGCTATGTCGCTGACTTGGAAGATGAAAGAAGGGGGCCACGAGACTCCAGAAGATGGAAAATGCAAGGAAATTACTTCTACCCCCGTTTCCAGAAAGGAACACAGCTATGCTGACACCCTGACTTCAGTCCAGTGAGACCCAAGCCAAACTTCTAATCTACAGAACTACAAGCTATTTTTATTGCTTAAGCCACTAGATTTGTAATTTGCTACAGCAATTGTAACAAACACTAAACAGATAACTAAATCCTTAAGTCTGTTTAAAAGTGAAATTATATGAAAATGACAATAATTCAAGTCTTAACTCTTCAATGTTATTTGAGGCAACATATGACAAAAACTGATGTGACAGAAAGCATAAATTTAAGCAGCATTCAAATGAAATTTAAAATAAGTTAACATTATTAAGCATTTTCAATTAATAACCTTTACTTTTAATTAACATGTTACATTAGAACTTTTTAAGAACTGCTGATGACACAATTTTAACTTAACCAAAACTTATTTCTCACTTTATTCTCCCTTACTCCTCCAACAAGTAGGTCCAGTCACCAAATCCTAGTTCTTCCATTAAAAGGTCTCATCTTCTTCCCTTCCCCTCTGTTCCTAGCTAGCACTATCCTCCTTTTTTCTTCAAATAGCCACATGGCACGGTGGCTTGTGGCATCTTGGTTCTCTAACCACAGATCGAATCTGAGCCCTCAGCAGTGAAAGCAGAGTCCTAACCACTGGACTACCAGGGAATTCCCAGCCACAACTATTCTTGACTAGGTTTCCCAACTTTTACTTAAGATTCTTGCAATGAACTTCTAACTTTAATATATTTAGTACCTATTCTCTTATCCTTCAAAATCTACCATTTTGGCTATGAAAGTGACTCTACTACAAATTTAAATGAAATCCTTGGTTTTTAATATCATCATAATCTGCTCCCAATATAAAGGCTAGATACAACCACTTGGCTTGCTCCAAAATTCAACCCCTACACTAGCCAGGCCAGTGTTCTCAGTACCCACCGACATGCCATACTTTCCTACTTTCTTAAACCCTATACTATTTGAATTTCTTCTTACTCTCTCATTCTGAGAACACAGTGCAAATCCCAACTCTTCCACTAACCCTACCTAGCCATCCACCTTCCAGTGATTTCTCTCATTTCTCTTATAATATTCAATATCAGTATCAATATCCCTTTTCAAAGACAACACCTAAAATCTTACATTGATATTAAGTCAGAGAATAAGTCAACAACTAAGGTTAATCACACAGATTAACTTACTCTCCTTCTTCCAGAAGATGTTTTAGGAAGATCACTATCATCCTAGGAATAAAAAATCAGAGCACTTTAAGTGGTAAGATTGTCATTAGACAAGCAATAATCGTAACATAAAGCATATCAAAGACTTTTAAGTTCTACAAGGGTTATAACTTGATAACAGAACCTCAAAAGTCAGACTATCACATGATCTTCATGGCACTCAGTTCAAGAAACCGACTCTTATTCTTAATAATCCTTTACATTCCCTAATATAAGTATGTACTAATTCCAAAATACGGCTATAACAAGTTGCTCTGCGCACGTCCACAGAGGACATGCACAGGATAAAACTTACAGTCTCCCACAGATGCATACATTATGTAAGCTACACGTTTATGACCTAAATCATGTATTAAATCATGTATTAGCATACTCACTTATATTCCAATATTAAATTAGCAGGAGAATCAGTGAAGCACGATAATAGTTTGTGTGGAAACTGATACCACAGAGAATCCTTCCTCCAACTACATACAACAACCTGATTTTGTATGAAGTGAAATTACACAATACTATGGATATCTGCTTTGTACTTACACTTCAACACCATCTTGAGTGAAGGACTTTAGAGTACTTAAAACATAGTAATGTTTATTGATTTTTAATTATAATTATATCCAGCTCTCAGATACTGACTTTTTTTTTGGCTGCACTATGTGGTTTGCAGGATCTGAACCCAATCAGGGACTGAACCCAGGCCACGGCAGTAAAAGTGCACAGTCCAACCACTGGACTGCCAGGAAATTTGCTCAAATACTGATTTTACCAAAAATATTTCCAAGGTACTTCTTATATTACATCTTTCTCTACTAAAACTATGGAAAGAGAACACGTTCCAAACCTAAATTACTTCCCTAGACATTACTTGTTTATTTAGTATCAATTATTGTCTATTACCTCATTGACCACCTAGATAATTTTAAACTGTAGTTTTATCAAGTGCCCTATTTTCATAGTTCACTGAACTATAGCAAGAATCGATACAGGTCACCAATGTTTTCTACTTCACTCTTCATTCTAAGTCGTCATTTGCAATAAACAAAAGTCATTATAAAATTCACAAACTTCATACCAAATCTTCGGCATTTTGCTCATCATTTTCAGAAGTGTTAGAAAGTTCTGAGATATTTATACAGTCTTGATTCCTAAAAGACAATTTTTACTTTAATAGTATGCAAATATAGTACTTGTTTCTAAATATTTAAACAACTTTAAGATATAGATCCCCAACTATGCAAACAGCTCCCCAACGATGCACACCCAATTAAAAGCAGGGAGAATATCAGGTTTTCACTCTATCCTCTGTGGAAACTATTAATCGTACTAGAATACTGAAAGTAATTTTTTTCAATTCAGTATGTATGGAAATTAAGCTGGTAATCCAGAAGTACTGTAAGTATGGCCTCAACTGGATGAATACACAGATGAGTTTTTCTAAGTTATCACCACTAGTAATATTTGTACAGTGAGTATCATGAAAATGGCTGATTTGAGATAAAAGAGAGTAGAAACAAAAAGAAAGTAGAAACTGAAGCAAATTACATCTTGACCTCACTGTAAACACAGCAGAAGGAAGAATGTTAAAGTAGGGAATTCTAGAGATGACAGGGATGAAAATGAACATGTGGTCTCCCTGAGCAGAAGAGAAATTTGGGGAAAAAGGGAACAAGCTTAAATCCTCCAGACAATGGACAGATTCAGCCCAGGAGGGTCACGTGAAACAGACTGGAATCATTTATTCACCAGTTTGGAGCCAGATGTTTAAAATCATGTCAGAATTTAAAAATTATCTCTAATTCATAATTCTTTCAAAGAATTTTTAAAACTATGAGGGAAAGGCATATAAGATCATGCAGCAAAATCATATGACATTTTAAAGTAAAGAGGCTGAGTAATATGTCCAATGTCATCCAGAAAGTTGACTAGAACAGACTAGGTTGGGACTAGGATCTCAATTTGGAGGTCAATTTTCATCCTACTATTTGAAACTGTGCAAAGTGTGGACTATTCATACATACACTTTCACAGGATACAATCCAAAACAGATTAAAACTAATTGTGAGAAAATATCAGATGACCAAAATTAAACTACATGCTACACCTGACCTGCCTCTTGAGAAATCTGTATGCAGATCAGGAAGAAAACAGTTAGAATTGGACATGGAACAACAGACTGGTTCCAAATAGGAAAAGGAGTACGTCAAGGCTGTATATTGTCACCCTGCTTATTTAACTTATATGCAGAGTACACCATGAGAAACACTGGGCTGGAGGAAGTACAAACTGGAATCAAGATTGCTGGGAGAAATATCAATAACCTCAGATATGCAGATGACACCACCCTTATGGCAGAAAGTGAAGAACTAAAGAGCCTCTTGATGCAAGTGAAAAGAGGAGAGTGAAAAAGTTGGCTTAAAGCTCAACATTCAGAAAACGGAGATCACGGCATCCGGTCCCATCACTTCATGGAAAATAGATGGGGAAACAGTGGAAACAGTGTCAGACTTTATTTTTGGAGGAGTTCCAAAATCACTGCAGATGGTGATTGCAGCCAGGAAATTAAAGACACTTACTCCTTGGAAGTAAAGTTATGACCAACCTAGAGGGCATATTAAAAAGCAGAGACATAACTTTGCCAACAAAGGTCTGTCTAGTCAAGGCTATGGTTTTTCCAGTGGTCATGCATGGATGTGAGAGTTGGACTATAAAGAAAGCTGAGTGCTGAAGAATTGATGCTTTTGAACTGTGGTGTTGGAGAAGACTCCTGAGAGTCCCTTCGACTGCAAGGAGATCCAACCAGTCCATCCTAAAGGAGATCAGTCCTGGATGTTCATTGGAAGAACTGATGTTGAAGCTGAAACTCCAATACTGTGGCCATCTCATGCAAAGAGCTGACTCATGTGAAAACACCCTGATGCTGGGAAAGATTGAGGGCAGGAGGAGAAGGGGAAGACAGAGGATGAGATGGTTGGATGGCATCACCAACTCAATGGACATGGGTTTGGGTAGACTCTGGGAGTTGGTGATGCCTGCAGTTCATGGGGTTGCAAAGAGTTGGACACAACTGAGCAACTGAACTGAACTGAACTAAATAAGGGTACAACATTCAGTAAAAAATGATGGGGAGGGAGGAGGGTTCAGGATGGGGAACACGTGTATACCTGTGGTGGATTCATGTTGATATATGGCAAAACCAATACAATATTGTAAAGTAATTAACCTCCAATTAAAATAAATAAATTTATATTTTAAAAAATGATGACATAATTAAAGAAAGAAAAGACTAGATTAAAGGAGACTAAGAAAGAAAAGACTAGATTAAAGGAGACTATGAAAACCAAAGAGTGAATGCAGTGGGAAGATACTGATGTAAAAACTGATGAAATCCAGATAAATTCTGTACTTTAGTCAATAGTATTGTACCAAGGATAATTTCTTAACACTTCATAAAGACACTACAGCTGTATAAGATGTCAACCTAAGGGGAAAACAGGGCAACTCTCTGTAGTATAAAATTATTTCAAAATTTTAAAGAAACAGAAAAAATTTGACTGCTCAACTTCTTATTCCTTTACCTAAATTATAACCACAGAAAGAGAAATTTAAAGAAATGTCCTTTAATGTAACACATTAAAATGCAACAAATTAAAAACACAATATGCAAAGTAATTTTTCCACAACATCTATAACATGAGGTCACTTACTTGATAAATTTTAAAAGCTGGTCTGTTATCTTCTTAGCTGATCTTGCAATTACACTCTCAGGTTCATTGAATGTTCTGGCATTGTGTTCTATATATCTGACTTCCCAAACTAATGCAGATAGCCTCCTTCAAAGTAAAAAACAAGGAATTTAGGGTTTAAAAATGAAAATACAGAAACCAAGTTAAAAATCCTGCATGTTAAGCCAGTATGATACAGTAAAATAAAGCTGTCAACTTCATCACAGTCATAGCAATTTTATTAGAAGCTGAACTGCAGAGAATACATTTAAGGACTGAAAATCTTAACAGATCACTTAATCACATCCAGAAAACCAAAAAAGCAACTCTCCCTTTTCACACTGCCTTTAGGCATGTTTGAAGCTATAGACTCAATGAACAAAATGTGTTAAAATACCATCAATCCTAAGAAACTCAATCTGACTACAGACTGACAAAGTAGTTTCTGACTAAACCCACGTTTGCAACACTACAGAGGTAAATTAACACCAACCATATGAACTCAAGAAGTCAATATTTTGTGAAGATAATTTTCCCAAAGTTGCTGAATCATACAGAATATAATACCATAACCTGCTTCAAAAAACAAAATCATTGAGAATGGTAAATTTTATTGTTTTCAGCACTCTAAAAGCCAGAGACAAAAAGTTGATGATTCCAGGAAATTAATTTTCAAAGGTCAAAGTCCAGTCAGTTCAGTTCAGTTCAGTCAGGTCAGTTCAGTTGCTCAGTCATGTCTGACTCTGTGACCCCATGGACTGTAGCACGCCAGGCTTCCCTGTCCATCACCAACTCCCGGAGCTTGCTCAAACTCATGCCCATCGAGTTGGTGATGCCATCAAGCCATCTCATCCTTTTTCGTCCCCTTCTCCTCCTCTCTTCAATCTTTCCCAGCATCAGGGTCTTTTCCAAGGAGTCAGTTCTTCACATCATCTTCAATCAACATCAGTCTCTCCAATGAATATTTCAGACTGATTTCCTTTAGGATTGACTGGTTTGATCTCCTTGCATTCCAAGGAACTCTCAAGAGTGTTCTCCAACACCACAGTTCAAATGCATCAATTCTTCAATGCTCAGCTTTCTTTATGGTCCAACTGTCACATACATCCATGATTACTGGAAAAACCATACTTTTGACTGGTATGGTTTGTCAGCAAAGTAATGAATGTCTCTGCTTTCCACATGGTGTTTAGGTTGGTCACAGCTTTTCTTCCTAGGAGCATCCTTTAATTTCATGGCTGAAGTCACTATCTGCAGTGATTTTAGAGCCCAAAAAATTGTTAACTAAAATTTTATATTTAAATGGTGCAGCTTCTGTAAGAAAAATAGAATACTAAAGACTAAGGAATGAAAAGTGTTCCTTTTCCTTGTCTAGGTTCTTTCTATCCATACATACCCATAGACATCTAACCCTGTCTTACACAGAGCCAAGAAATGACTATAATGAAAGAAGAGAATGAAATGGAAAATAATGTTAATCAGTCCCCACTCCAGCACTGTCACTGTCAGCCACTACTACCTCTTTTCACTCTAACTGGTATGGTCCAAATTACCTTTAAAGTAGGTTTCTACTCACCTGTAAAATCGATTCACAAGTCTCATTCGAATGGTGTACAGATCAGTTGGGTAAGCCACTACAGTACAGTACTTCGGGTATGTACACAGATCAACTGGACCTGCAAAAGCTGCTGCGATATCTGTAACGGCAGAAGGAAGAACCTTCATCTAAATTCACGACCTCTATGGGATATTTCTCGACAAATCATTCATAAAATAGAGCTACAATCAACACTGCAGGCTTACCCCAAAAGTAACAAATGGAAATTGTAATAAAAGAACACAGTCACATTACTGTTTTAAAATACCTCTATGGAAAAGAAATCATGAAAACCAAACTTTTTCACCATAAGAAACTTACCAAGATTCAAAAGTTGATCTATACCACTAATAATTCGTTCACATTCTTCATCTCTTGATTTCTGACCCCATTCACCATCTTGGGGTTTGTAGAGCAATTTCTCTAGCTCATCTGAAGTGACAGAAATACTAGCGCCTAATTCTTCAGGTGGATCAACTATGATCGCGTCAAAAAAGAAAAGAAAGAAAAAAATCAAACCAGAAACAAATATACACTATAACGTTTCCCAAGTTCATAAACAGGATACTAACCAAAGGAAAAAGAAGCTACTTTGTAGCGGACAAATCTGGCCGACTCCACCTAAATCAAATGATTAAAGTTAATATTCCCAGTAACAGGACAAAATGCTATCAGATGCCTCCTACGAGATGTACTGGGAAAGCCACATCATCACTTCTTTGACACTCCTGCCAAACATGCAAACTCCAGAATTAATCATGAGGGATATCAGACAAACCCAAACTGAGGGATATTCTACAAAGTGGCCAGTGCTCTTCAAAGGGATCATGGCTGTGAAAGATAATGGGAAAATTCAGGGATCACAGATGAAAGGAAATGGAGAAGACATGGCGATGAAACTCAAGCTGTGAAAAAACATCAGGATTATGGTAAAAACCTGGAAAAGGTCAGGAGGATTAGAATTGTTACAAGGGTATTTCCTGATTTTGATGACTGCACTGCACTTATGGAAGATGCTAACAATTAAGAAAGCTGGGCGGTCAGAAATTCTTCGTACTTTCCATTGTCAATTTTTACTGTAGTTTTTAAACATTTCATTTAATAATTTCCAGCTCAAGAATATTACAAAACAGCCTTTTAAAAGAGCATGTGCATTTTAAAAAGAACAAGAGGCAATGTAAATATTCAGAGAATACTTTCTTAAAAATTATTTTAAAAGGAGAAAAATGTCAATAAGCCTGGAAGACAAATGTATCACTCTAACAATCTGATAGGTAAAACAATATTTTATTATTACTTAATGCACATTTCCAAGACTGATAATGCAAATGAGCCTTTCTTCATACACCTCCAAATTTATCTTTCTGCCTATTCATGTTGTTTGACAAGTCTTCCAAAGGCTTCTTGGCCTCATGAACATGTAAAATCTTTCTATGTGAGTGCTTTCACTAATTTGGCATTATTTACAAAGAAGTTATCTACAGCTGGCTGTTAAAAACACGGGCTGATGCCAGACAGCTTAGAATCCTAACTCCTATCCTTTTCAGAGCTGTACAACTCAGAACCAGGTACTGGAGACTCAAGTCTTGAGTCCGCATTCCGTCACCTGTAAAATTAATAACAGAGCATCACCTCAGAGAAAGATTAAATGAATTGATACACATGAAGTTCTTAGCAACAGAGTAAGACCTCAAAAAGGGTTTATCTATATATGTATTATACAATGCAAAATTTCATTTCACATTGCCAAGTATTATTTGTTAAGATACTAAGCTCAAAAGAAAATTTAAGAAGTTACTGGTGACTTTCAAGACTGGTAGTTTTTTTCAAAATTTTCCAGAAAAACTCCTAATTTCCAAAGTAAAGCAAGACAACAGTTGATGGAGATATGACAGTAAATAAAACATGAAGGAAAAGGGCTTGGCTCCTAAGGCAGACACAAGAACACCACACAGAGCAAAAGTTTCACGTGTCAATAAGTGGAGGTAGAAGGACAAAAGTTTTTGCATGTTTTTATGTTCAATCAACACTAATATAGAAGAAAGCCCTGATAGAGGAGAAATGGAGACAAGAGACATATAGGACACCCCTTCAAAAAGTTTAACAGGAGTGAAGTTAATTTAGTAGCTAAAATGTTCAAGAAAATGTAATGAGAGTTGTTTTAAGGTAAAAGACACAAATTCAAACTTGAATGGAGATGGGAAAGTTTCATTGTTGGAGGCAATGAACTCAGTGTCAATACCAGGTCTGAGAGGAACTCAAAGCAGGGGACAGCAGGCACTGCAGAAGAGGCTGCTGTTGGAACAGACACTTACCTCTGACAGAAAAGGAACAGACAAACCCTAGTAAGACAGGCAAGCTGACATAATGCAAGAGACAGACAAAAGTCAAATTAGGCTTTTCTTTAAACAGGGTACTAAAATAAGGATGAGGAAAAGGAAATGGAGGGTTCATGAACGAGGTCAAGAAGAGAGAAATACATAGTTACTTGAAAAATAATAGCTGGTGACTAAAATACAGTCAGAAACAGGCTGGAAACAGGATAAGAAATAAGGAGCCAGGATACACATAATTTTGTTCACTTATTTTACTAAAGCTCACAGTTCCCATAATAATGTTGTTTCTCAAAGACCACAATGCACTCTATGTACATGAATAAGGTAAAAATACTGAAAACATACTTTCATCATTTAAAAACTACATACCATTGTCAGGTATTGGTTCCATATCCCATGGGCTAAGTTTTTCAATTTCTGTATTGTCCCACCTGTTAAGACCAAAAAGTTTGGTTAGTCTTTCACAAAGACAATTTCTGGCTGATAACTAGGTATTCACTATTAGAGTACAAAAACGATAGAAAATGCAAAAATAACCTCACTGTAGCAATGGAAGTTTAAGTACTAACCGTGAGTGTTCTTCAGGATACAATATAATGCATGCATGCATCCTAAGTTGCTTGAGTTGTGTCCAACTCTGTGTGACCCTACGGACAGCAGCCCACCAGGCTCCTCCGTCCACAGGATTCTCCAAGCAAGAATACTGGAGTGGGCTGCCATTTCGTTTTCCATATAAAGAAGTATAAAAATGTATGGCAGCTTCAAAAACAGAACCAAAAATCCTGTGTGGCCTGTACCCAAGGTAAGTGAAGAAGGACAGTATGAAAGCTTTGAATGCCATGCTTCAGATTGTGGACTTTGTTTCCACAGCCAACAGAAAGACAGCAGAGACTTTTTCTGAACAAGGGAAATGGAGTGATACGTGCTCCTGAACAGTGAAATGATCCTGCAACACTGGGCTGAGGAAATACTGTGCTCAGTCACTCAATCTTGTTGGACTCTTTGCAACCCCACGGACTGTAGTCTGCCAGGCTCCTCTATCCATGGGGATTCTCCAGGCAACAATACTGGAGTGGATGCCATGACCTTCTCCAGGGGATCTTCCCAACCTAGGGATCAAACCCACATCTCCTATGTCTCCTGCACTGGCAGGTGGATTTTTTTACACTGAGTCAGAGCTACACAAAAGGCCCCTGGGAAGCTAGGAGAACCCGTACCAATGAAGGCACTAGCAACAGAGGCATGCTAGAAAGACTCTACAAATGTTGAGACTGACATAATAACAAATTCAATGGTGTTGTTTTTGATAACCTGAAACACATCCGTGATTTATATCACAACCTGTCACAGTGAACAAATATTGAGAGGACTATTTTCATTGGCATACAGACCTCACAATGTAGCACTGGAAATGACTATCAGGGTACTGTGGCTGATATGGCTCTTGACGTAGCACCGTTCCAAACCACCAAGCATCATCAATGATGGAACGGAACCTGTCACCTGTAAGAGACAACCAAATCTGAGATATCAATTTGCTAATAAATTAACAATTTATACAAGACCTATGACACAGATAAATAATATTTTTATCTTAAAATTAGTCATTCCTCTTGTAGAGAATCAAGGTTAAAATTTTTTTTTAAATGGGCGTCTTATTGAAACAGAATGAGAGCTTATAATTTACACATTATGGGGGTTGAAAAACAGTAACAGCTAGAAACTATCAAGTTCTTTGGGACTTGGCTGTACAATGTTAACTTCCATATATTCCAGTTGTCTGGTTTTTGTTGTTTTTGGTGCCTAGATGTTCTTCTTCAAGAAAACTTTCATCTCCTCAGTCCCCAAAATAACCCTGATTACCTGAGTGGACATTACCATTAAACTAGGCTACAAAGAGAAGTCATATTATCTGATAAGATTTCATTTAAAATAGGGACTCAGGGAATTTATCTAATATTTACCTATTTGTACTGCCTGTAGAAAAAGGTAACAGAAATTAGAAAAATTAATGAGGTCTTGAAAGTGAAAGTGAAGTTGCTCAGTCGTGTCCGACTCTTTGCAACCCCGTGGACTGTAGCCCACCATGCTCCTCTGTCCATGGGATTTTCCAGGCAAGAGTACTGGAGTGGGTTGTCATTTCCTTCTCCAGAGGATCTTCCCGACCCAGGGATTGAACCCAGGTCTCCCACATTGTAATCAAGACGCTTTTACCTTCTTAGCCACCAGGAAGTCCAGATATGAATGTATACATGAGCTGACACAGTGGAGGTAGAACAGAGAATTTCACTAAAACTGATAAATGGAGAATGAGCTGTTCTAGGTGCCTGAAGTCAATACATGAGTTCCCCAGATAGCACTGCATACTGAACAGCAATACATGCAAAACTGTGAAACAGCTATGACAGGTGCTGGCCTAATGAGAGCCATCAATTACATCCTGAGGAGATTAATGACCACATAAGTCTAAGCAAGCCAGCTCACTGGCCTGCTTTAAATGGTCACCACAAAAACAACATTCAAACCACATTCAAATACCCACATTAAAAGTTAGTGCCTATATTTAAGTGATTTGTCCACCTATATAATTCATGGTTATAAAATATCAATTTTATACAAATTTTTAATTTTTAAAAGGAATAGTTTTCTCAAGTCAATCTATTTAAGTCTAGGTTGATACACTATCAAAGGCAAAATATTCTGGTATACCAGAACACTATCAGGGTAACATCTGCATCATTTTTCAACTTTCTGATTGTTTTGTATCAGAGATAATTTTATGGATTATACCAGTGTCACATAATAGATGGAGATAATGTAGTGTAGACCAGTCTGAAAGGAAATAAAAGGTCTAGTCTAGCCTATAATCAAGGAGTAAGAATCATCCTTCTGAAATGTCACATATCATACTAATCCCTAAGCAAAATATACTTAGCAGTCACTTATATTTCTTTCCAGAATTTACATTTTTCTATCCTCCATAATAAGCAGCACACAACCAAAAATTCATATCAGTGAGAGATTAATTTCTCAGGGTATACATAAAATCCAATAAGAATAGACTTACAAGACTGCCAATTCCTCTGTCTTGCTTCATCATAAAACTGACGCAAGACAAGAAAGTCAATAACATCTGGCATATCATGGTATCTAAACAAAAATAAAAGATTGTTACATTTCCTTCATAGCAGGTTATAGTCCAGAACAACAATGTCCAAAGAAAATACAATGGAGTCCATATTTGTAGTTTTTAATTTTCAACTAGCCTTATTAAAGTAAAAAGAAACCAGTGAAATTAATTTTAAGTGTATTTCATTTAACCCAATATATCCTAAATATTGTTTTACCAAATAATTAATACAAAATAATGAAATATTTTACATTCTCCAAACCTTCAAAATCCAGTGGGTAAACTTACATCACACTCAATTCAAAATTAGCAACAGTTCAAGTTCCCAGCAGCCACATCTGGCTGCCAGCTACCATACTGGATGGCACAGGTTTAGAAAATTATTCTAACATTTTCTGAAAAACAAATGTAGATGCCATCTCCACTACAGGCCAGAATTCTCTATACATTTAAGTGGCATGGAAAATGCAATCAATTCACTCCCGCCTAGTGGACACTGCAGACCCAGGGTTTTTACTTCTATGGGTCCCCTCTATCAGAACTGCAGCTCACACCTGTGCTGTACCCTGCAGCTGAATGGAAAGGACGTGCTAACCGGAGGTGGGGGGGATCTAAATTTAAGTAACTCTATTTTTAAAATATAACATGTACCTAATAGAGAAAGATTTGTCCATAAGTTTTCCAGTTGCAGGATCTATAAATGCTAGTTTGAGGCAACAAAGTGTAGGGGGTCCAACCTCATATCGTATTCCAACTATTTTGACCAATTCTTGATCCTGTAACAGATATTTTAAAAACGATGTATGATTAAAATAAAGCAGTTCTTCAAGATGATAATTCTCCACATATTCCCAAATTAAGTCAGCTCACAATTCAGGATTTCAAACCAGACAAGGGATTTAATTTATCATTAATTACAGTTATTTTTTGCTATATCTTCACATCTTTTTGAAGGTATATTTAAACATTTTCTAATGTAAGCAATATGCTAACTTTAGAAAAAAACACAACAAAAGTATAAGGAGGAGGACACAAATCATCCATCAGCTCAGTATCTAAAGACAACCACTGTACACCATCAGAACTTCCTTCTGACTTTCTTCTCTTTCTAGAGACACATTTTCATTTACATAATTTTGTATTATGCAAATCAAAATATATAAGCATTTGGCTTACTATTCTTCAAAAATTTGATATTAAATCTCAACCTGATACATTGCCATAAATACTTGTTTATATGAAGATCTCCTGTGTGTTTTGAGCGGCTCCAGGCAGTTGGGGTAAGTAAGACAGGCAACAGGAGAGGTTCCTATTATGAGAGAGCATCCTACTCATTAATGAGCCTTCTCCCAATATCTGCTTCCTTAATGCTAACAGTATGAGATCATTCATCCACTTATTCACTGCACAAAATGTTATAATATGCCAAACAAAGTGCTAAAAGTACAGTTAATTCTCATTATCTGCAACATTCTTATTATTCTACAGGGCCACTTAAAACAGGGAATCAGTGACTTCACAGTGAATACTGAACCACTGCTCCTGAAGGAAAAACAAGCTCTGGCTGATACAAGTCATAACATTTCAGTCACCTAATTAATATAGTATCTTGTGTAATGTGAATCTCGGTGTTAAAAAACCTCCTTTAATATATGTGCTGAGTCATTAACACTGGACTCACGGCCAACAGCACTATGACTCATGTCCCAGTGAAGCTACTCTAACACAGACCTTCTACCTAAGGTACATCATCACTTTCTTCTGCTTAGTTACATAAGACAGTACTTGAGCACTATGTTTGGGGACCATTTTAAACAGCATGTCACCAACAAAAAGCACAAAAACGTGAAAAAAATTTAATGTGGAATAAAATGAAAAGAACACTTATTTACAAGATGAGAGCTCAAAAGAAGCTCATCTTGTTCAACCTTAGCCAAGAAACATGTTAGGCGGGCAAATCAAATTTTTCGCCAAGTTATGCATGTCTGCAAGTGACTAGAAAGCATCCTGAATATTGATTCTGGCGTTACAAATAGTATACAGTGAATAGGCAAGGTGCAAATAAAAATTCACAAAAATGAGAATCAACTGTCCTCGGGTACACAGTAATAAGTAAAAGAGATCATACATCTCAAGGTATCTTAAAGCCAACTGCACAGAAGCAGTTTTTTCACCTTCCACAGTTAATCAAAGTATTCAAAAATATGAAATATAAAAAATAAAAATTACCTATAATACTATTCTACATTTAATCACCACTGACATTTGTATTTACTTTGGTTGACCCCATGTCTTTAAAATTTTTTTGTAACTAAAACTGTAATTTCACATCCCATTTTTCTTCTTACTGGTGAACATTCATTTAACAAATACTTTACAACTTTCAGTTACATAGTGGGCTCTACATAGTAGCCAAATATAGAAATATATCATGATTTGGTTCCTTCAGTATTGTGGAATATTTGGATTTTTTTACTAATTTTTGGCTTTTATAAACAGTGATACGGAATTACCTTGCTCATAAATTTGAATGTACTTTTGGTTCTTTCCTAAATTACCAAAAGTAAAACCACTGATTTTAAAGGTGTAAATATTTTCAGTTTTAATTCTAATTACCAAGATACCTTCTAGGGAGCCTGGACTTGTTTCTTGCACCTTTATCACCAAGTTGAATAACTATTAATAAACCAAAACCTTTGCTGCTACTTGTTAGAACATGGTATTTTTAAATGTTAAAAATATGTATACAAAGTACAGAGAAGCTAAAATTTTCCTGTACTTTATTATGCATATCATTGAAACTTTTTACCGATTTGTTTGCTTTTTGGAGACTTGCACTTCTTTTGAAAATCTGTCCTGAGTACAAGCATTTTAAGATTAATGGTAATATAATCAAGATGCCTTCCAGCAGTATACAGAGTGTCCACCAATAAGCATGTCTTCTGACTAGACCTTAATGCTTAGCAGTTTAACAGCAAAAATGTTTTTAAGGTGGAAATTAATGGAAAGATAGTAATATGGTATGCCTCCAGAGTGTTTCTTAAATGGATTTACAAATAACTATATATGTATGTGCTAAATGTTTAAGACTTCATAATGCCATCATCTTACCCTAAGATCCATTTTTCTCCATGGCTCCTTGTTAGGATTCAGTTCATAAATGTTATTTCTTCTGACAGCCTCAATATAAGCTTCATGACCCTGTCGAAAATATATTACCTACAAAAGGGAAACAGACATTTAAAAATAAAAACCTAAGAGTAATTTAATTTTATGATACATATCCATATTTTTAAACTCTGTAACTCTCACCTCATCACCCATTTGAGGAACAAAAGGAGACTTTCGAAGTGTGGTATCAGTTATCCAAACTGGAGGATGAAATTCATATAAATGTTCCACGTCTGCAAGCTCTGCCTGAGTCATCCTCTGCAAATTCTGCCAAGGGGAAGAGTACGAAGTTTAGTAAGATAGAAAGTGGCAGCATGCACTGTTTAATTGAAAACAAAAGACTTTGGCTGTTTTTATAAGCATGTCACCTAATGATTCGTTCCTAACAGCATATGTATTTGGTTCATACATACACAGGAACATTATCAGTCGTATAAGCATTATAGATCTACCAAGCACTTTTCTCCTTAATTTCTAACAGATTCTTCACAGCACTCACATTACATCCTATGAAATGGGGCTAATTTCCAACCAAACCCTCTTCAACACATTAAGCCTGCTTTGCCAAGACTCCACAGTGAATTCTACCAACGACTACTTATCTCAGGCATTCTCCTCTGGGTTTGAGGTTTTGAGACTGGTAATTTCACATACGATTTCACTTACATGTGCAATTTAAAAGATGACACAAATGCACTTTTATAAAACAGAAACAGATTCATACAGGCAGATAACAGACTTGTGGCTGTCAAGGGGAAGGGAGGCGGTAGAGGGATGGGATGGGAGTCTGGGTTAGTGGAGGCAAGCTATTATGTATAGGATGAATAAACAACAGGTCTACTGTAGAGCACAAAGAACTATATTCAATATTCTGTGATAAACCATAATGGAAGAAAAGTTTTCTAAAAAAGAGACTGGTAATTTTAAAACAGAACCACAAATTCTGATACTCTTCCTTTCCTCTTTAACAGGTGGAGCCCAAGTTTCCTCCACTGGAGTGTGGGCTCCAACTCCTTTTAACAAAGAGAAAAAGCATAAGTAACAATGGGCAACTTCTAAGCCTAGGTCACAAAAGGTTTAGCCCTTGTTTAATTTTTGTTCCACTTGCTCTGGGGACAATCTGCTACCAAGTTAAGAAGACACTCAAGCAGCCCTATGGAGAGACCCATGTGGTGAGGAACTGAGGCCACCAGCCAACTACTCCATGAACAAGCTTCAAAGATCCACCTCTAGTCAAGACTTCACAACACTGTGACCCACGCCAATATGATAACTGCAACCTCCTGAGTCAAAAATCAGCTAATCAGTTTCCAAATTCCTGATTCATTAAAACATGAAATAATACATGTTTGTTGTTTTTAAGATAAGTTCCAAGATGATCTGTTATACAGCAAAAGATAACTAATACAAAGACATAGCATCTTTAAATATTCAACAGGAGCACATGCACTATACATATACCGAGGTACAGGGATGTTACAATTAGGAGAAAAGTACTAAGATGGAACATGTCAAACGAAAATGGGAAACATGACAAGAGCAGACAAAACAAGAAGGCCCTTAAAATGCCTTGAAGTATATTTCTGGTGTTGAAATTGACAGGAGAAAGTAAGAGTTATGGTGGGGGTTCTGAGCAAAATAGATCTTTCCCACTGAAGTTACAGATTCAAAAAGGTGGTAAGTGCCAAGTTCAATTCAGAGAAGATTAGATAGTTTTAATAATAAGGAAGCTTTTCCAATTGTATTTTACATTTGACTCCTGATGATACAACATTATCAATCAAAATAATAATGATGAAGGCTCCAAATTTTCAAAGATATCCAATTTCTAAATATGGACAGAAACTATGAAAGTGTAGATAGATGTTATTTTTAAGAGTATACTTTTCGTACCTCTTTTTTAGGCTTATTTTCTTTCTTTCTCTTTCGTCTCCTTTTTGGAGGAGATAAATTCTCAGCAGACATTTCATCCTCTGAACTGCTGCAAAATCGAGTAATTCGGTCAGTCGAGATGATGTTCGTAAAGGAGGCTGCAGATGGATGCCTGCGTCGGCTGTCCAATCAGAATACCTAGAGGAAGAGTCACTGGAAAAGGAAAAGTTGTAAGTTATATGGAACCAGAATTTAAGCCTGAATAGCAAATTAATCCTACAACCTTAAGAGAGATGGAGACAAGGAAAAGAAAAGATCCTAGGATGATTCAACTACCCTCACTATCAACAAATATTGACGTGACCAAAGATCATGAGAAAAATCTTCACTGACACTGGAAATTAGAAAAGGATGTAAGCCTGAGTAAATGTTTTTAAGTATAATTTGGATGAGAACTCATGGAAGACAACATCAAGAGCCAACTAATAATTTCCCCTTCCAAAAATGAAGTGTAGTTATGAAAACAGTAGAGACCAGAAGAGTAGCACTTCCCTAAACTGCAGGAAGCTCAGAAATGGACTAGGAATGTTAACTGGGATGACAGACCTGTCAGTGAGTATACTGAGAAGCACAAGGAAAGCAGAGCCACATCAAATAGAAAGCTATAAGTGGGCACAGCTTCTTGCCAAGAAGGGGATTCTCCCTGGTATGAGAAAAGATCCCACAGAGGGACTAGTCTTGGCCTACTCTGGAGCAAAAGCAGAGCCAAATAGGAAACTCAACCTAGAAAACTCGCCCTTGCCACACTGCCAGCTTTAGCAAACACAAAGAGGATAAAGACCCTCTAACTGGGGCCATCATTACCCAACCACATACCTCCCAGGCTCCATAAAACCCATATCCAAAAGCTATTTACTATAAATGTTATTTCTGCATTATCTTTTACGCTATAAAAACAGCTGTTTTAAAAATCTTAAGAGCATGTGCTTTGTGTAATAAAATTCAAGATAAGTTGAATTCAAATATAATAAATACAGACACAGAAAGGCCAGGGTGGTGGCTGCCAGGGTAGGTGGGGTGGAGTGATGAATTGCTGTTCAGTGGGTATGTCTCAGTATTACAAGATGAAATGAGCTCTAGAGACTGGGTGCACAACATTGCAAATGTACTTAACCCTACCGAACTGTACAGTTAAAACCAGTTACGATGATCCATTTCATGTTCTGTGTATTTCCAATTAAAATTAAATAAAAAAGACTGAGCACCAAAGAACTGATGCCTTCAAACTGTGGTGCTAGAGAAGACTCTTTTGAGAGTCCCTTGGACAGCAAAGAGATCAAACCAGTCCAATCCTAAAGGAAATCAACCCTGAATACTGACTGGAAGGACTGATTCCAATACGTTGGCCACCTGATGTGAAGAGCCAACTCACTGGAGAAGACCCTGATACTGGGAAAGACTGAAGGCAGCAGGAGAAGGGGGATGACAGAGGATGAGATGGTTGGATGCCATCACTGACTCGATGGACATGAGTTTGAGCAAACTCCAGGATGTCCATCACCATCGAAGGACAGGGAAGTCTGGGGTGCTGCAGTCCACGTGGTCACAAAAAGTTGGACACGACTGAGAGACTACAACAAACAAAACGAAACAAGTATTCTATAAATCACTCCAGCTCCTATGCATAATGGAATAAAAGACGATGAGAAAAGAAGTCAGGAGTATGATATAATAGTCTATAAAGCAAAGTATCAATGGAAATTAAAATACTGAGTCATATTTAGGAGACAATTTTCTAGACATGGTAACAAATAATTACGAAGAGAGAATGATGTCTATAGGTTTCTGGTTTGAGCATCTGCCAAGAAAGTTGACATTTATCAAGATGAGAACAGATACTAACACCCTAAGTCCCATGAATTTGGATACCAAAACTAAATAAAAGCTAGTATGTATGATAAAATAATGTTTATATTTTAAGACAGGACAAGGAAAATTCAACATAAAATTATCTCCGTGTGACCATTTGGGCCTCCCTCCCTAATGAGCAGTGGGCATCAGTATTATATGTTAGCCAGAGCCCCTCAAAGATGGGAGTGCCTGCTCAATAGTAAAGATCATTTTTTCTCCTTTCTTCTGACATTAGCAATTTAACTTCTTAAAAGAACCTGGTTTCCCAGCTCTGGAGGGGGTCACAGTACTTAGTGCTCACTTTGTACAAGTTGACCTAGACTATGTATCCTTGGTGAGATTTACATAAAACAGCAGTATGTCATCCTGATGTACCATCTTTTATCTTGAAAATGCACGTGACTGTGCCTTCAGCTTCCAACAGGCCCAAAAGTTCCCAGAGCTTCCTGCGAATCTGCCTCCTGGTTATAATCCTTAGTCTGGCTTGATTGATTAAAATTCTCTTTTTCTTCTTCTTGATTAATTAACTGAATTTCCATCAACATATGTAATAACTAATAATAAATTTAACAGTGATTTTACCATTTAGATTTTGGACATTCCTCTTTATGAATGTAGCCCAAGGCTAAATTGATATTCTGAGTACATATATTTACACTTTGGCTCACATGTTTTATAGTTAAATAAAATACCCAAAATATTTTCTATAGAAACAATTGTTAATCCAGGTTTTTTTCTCCTTTTAAATGTATTAAAAACCTGATAGATAGAAGCTCTTACATCTTGAATGTCACTCAAGTATGATTCCATTCAAGGTTATGACTAAAACGCTTAAAAGTTTAAAACAAGTAAAAACAGGTACCTTGAACTTTCACTGTCACTTTCACTTCTTCTATCACTTTTCCATTCTTCTTCTTCAGAAGAACAAGAACCTTCACTTTGATCACAAGAAGTCTCCTGATTTGTAGAGGGGAGAAAAATTAAAATCTTGATCTCCTATTTTAAACAACACAAGTCAAGAGAAACCACACAGTCCTTCTAACCAGGTAATAAAATATAATTAGGTAAACTTAAAACCAAAATCAAGTGTTTTACTACATCCCTTTCTTATCAAAAAATGAGGCAAGAGAAAATATCTGTGAGACTTAACACTACTACTATTAGCAAATAAAAACCTGATATAAGAGACCATTCTCTGAGCAAAGTTAATAAGAAGATAATGTAAATGTTCTCAATGTTTCAGACTCAAGCCAGTGTTAAGACGTGGGCAGTAGCACCTCGTGCACTTTCAGTTCTCTAATGACATATGATGTTGAGCACCTTTTAGAATGCTTATGTGCTACCTGTGTATCTTCTTTAACAAAAGTGCCTGTTAGATCTTTTGTCGATTCTTAAATTCTATTATCTTTTTATTGAATTCTAAGAATGCAAGTCCTTTATCAGATATGAGTTTTACAAATATCTTCTCCCAGTCTGTGGCTTGTCTTTTCATTATCCTAACAGTATTGTTCAGGCTTTTTAATTGTCAGGTGTTTCTTTCATGGATCACGGCATTGGAATTCTATCTAAAATTCATCACACTCAAGGTCATCTAGATTTTTATTATATGTTATCTTTTAGAAATTTTATAATTTTGTATTACATTTACATTAAGTTTATGATAATTTGGAGTTAATTTTTGAGACACTCTGTCTAGAGTTTTTTCTTCTTCTTTTGCATGTGGCTATCCAGTTGTTCCATACCACTTGTTGAAAAGACTATGCTTTGTCCATTGAGTGGTCTCTGCTCCCCTGTTAAATGCTAATTGAGTCTATTTGTACTGGTCTATTTCTGGGTTTCTTATTCTGTTCCACTGATCTATTTGTCTATTCTTTCACCAGTACCATGCTGTCTTAAAAACTGTAGATTATTTATACTAAGTCTTAAAGTCAAGTAGTAGCTATCAATCCTGTCCTTTTGTTGCTCTTCAGTATTCTGTTAGTTATTCTAGATCTTTTTTTCCCCTCCAAACAAACTTCAGGATCTCTTTGCCAATATCCAAAAAATTAACTTGCTGGGACTTTGACTGGGACTGTGTTCATCTTTCGATGACGCTGGGAAGAAATAATATCTTAAAAAGATGTGGAACACAGGAACTTTCATTCACTGGTGATCAGAATATAAAATGTAACACAGCCACTATGGGTAACAGATTGGCAATTTCTTACAGAGCTAAAAAGAAACTGACCACAGAGGAAAATTAAACTCACATTACTAAAAAGGGGTCAATGTGAAAAGGCCACATACTTTTGATCCAACTATATAACATTTTAGATAAGTCAAAACTATGGAAATGGTAAAAAGATCAATGGTGCCCATGGCTCAAGAAGACAGGAAAGTGATGATTAAGTATAGCAGAGCAGGATTTAAGACAATGGAACTATTCTGTATCTTATGGTAGATACCAAACATTATGCATCTGTCATACCCCATACAGCACAGTGATCCCTAATGTAAACTATAGAATTTAGTTAATGATAATGTATAAAACTGGTTCATCAGCTGTAGCAAGTGTACTATACTTGATATCTAAATCAAGATATCATTATTAGGAAAGAGAAACCATATATGGGGACTATGTGATTTTTTTTTAACCTGAAACTACTCTAACATATAAAGTCTTTAAAGGAAGAGAGGGGAACAACTGACTAATTTCCACAACCCTAATAGCTGCAGTTTACTTTAACTACTGGTCTTTGCTACTAAGCAGGTATTTTTTGTTTTGTTTTCAGCTGTACTGGGTCTTCGTTGCAGTGGCTGCAAATGGGCTTTCTCTAGTTGTGGCAAGCAGAGGCTACTCTCCAGTCGCAGCACATGGGCTTTTCACTGCGGTGGCTTCTCTTGTTGCAGACCATGGGATCTAGGCACTCACGCTTCAGCAGTTATAGCTCACAGGCTTAGCTTCCCCAAGGCATGTGGGATCTTAGTTCCCTGACCAGGGATCAAACCGGTGTCCCTTGCACTAGGTAGGCATATTCTTAATCACTGGACTAACAGGGAAGTCCCCCAAGCAGGTACTTTTAAACTGAAACACAACCTTTTCCTGTAACAGCCGTTAAGTGCATCATAACAGATACTGAAAATGCCAAGGAGAAACAAAACTAAAAGAAAAGATCTACTTTGTTCACTTCATTTGAAAATGCAAAGTAAACATATTCTAAAAAAAAAAAATGCTTCTCAAAATGGGAGTCCAACGCCATTCAAGGAGTACAGATTCCTAGGCCTGCCAATCTAGATCAACTGAACAGAAGTCTGCCTTTTATGTTTAAAACAGACTTCTAAAAAAAATCACAGTAATAATAAGCTATTAAAATCTACTACCTAGAAACCACACATTCTGTGAAAAATTTTTACATGTTTTATCTCGGTTAACTCTCAAAACACTTCTGTAAACAAAGGCAGGGTTAAGACAAAGCTAATGAAACTTAAGTTTCAGAGGCTTTCAATTTAACTTGTCTATCAAGGCCTTGTGTCTACTTGTAACTCCCGAGTTCTTTTTCTAAAAGATGTCCCTAAGTTAAATAAGATTCAAATTCTAAAAATCCTGGATCTATCCTGCCTATGAGTTTTATACTGTCAAGTCACTACCTGCCCACTAACTAAATAAAAACTGTGGACAAGGATGTGAAGAAAACTGGAAACTGCATACATCACTGACTGGGAATATAAAATGCAGCCACTTTGGAAAACAGTCTGGCAATTCCTCAAAAGGTTAACTACAAAGTTACTATATGACCCAGCAAATTGACTACTAGATATAAACCAAAATGGAAATTTATGTTTTAACAAAACCCTGTACATAAATGGTGATAAGCAGCAATATTCACCACAGTCAAAAAGTAGAAGCAGAACTTCCCTGGTGATCCAGTGGTTAAGTAGCTGCAGGGGATACCAGTTCAATCCCGGGTGCAGGAAGATTTCACATGCCATGGGGCATCTAAGCCATGCACCTAGAGCCTGTGCTCCACAACAAGAGAAGCCACTACAATGAGAATCCCACATACCACAACGAAGAATAGTCCTTGCTCTCCCCAACGAGAGAAAGCCTGTGTGCAGCAGCAAAAAACCAGTACAGCCAAAACTTAATTTTTTTAAGTTGAAATAATACAAATGCCCACTAGCTGATGAGTGGGTAAACAAACTGCAGTCTATTCCTGTAACAGAATATAGGGCAATGAAAAAGAATGAAGTACTAATCTTGCCCTGGAAGCATTGGAAGCAATGGAATCAGCCCTGAAAGCATTAAGTGAAAAAAGCCAGTCACAAGATCATACTGTATGTGTCTATTAAATGAAATGTCCAGAATACAAAAATTAACAGGAATAGAAAGATTAGTGGCTTCCAGGGGCAGCCATCCATGGAAGTACTTGCAAATGGGTATAAGGTTTCTTCTTAGGTGATTAAAATATTTTGAAATTAAACAGTGGTGGCGACAGCACAATTTTGTTAATATTCTGAAACCACTGGACACTGTACATGGAATGGTACAAAGGTGTTCAAAATTGTTAGAGAAATTCAAAATGTGAAATTTCATCTTAATCTCAGAGAATACTATTGTTGTTAGTTTAGTCACTAAGTCATGGGCCGGGAGCCAGCACGGGAGATCCCACCCATGACAAGGTCATGCGGAGAGGCCTGATGGGCAAGGCGAGTCAGGCCTCAGGGGTTCCCTCTGGATTTTCCTGAACATCTACCCCCAAAAACCAGAGTCTGCCTGCTTTACTGTATTATGCTTTCCAGCTACTCTTCTAACATTAACAGGGGGCTGTCCCCCTACCACCTTTTCTGGAAAAAGTTAATTTAGAGCTTTTAGATAATAAATCTCCTAGGCATAATAAGAGTGTTTCAATCCAAAACCTCTCTGATAGTTTTCCAGCCTGCCTGCCGAACTCTTACAGCTGCGCATGTGATTGTTTGCGGCCTCCCGACTGTGAGAGACACAGGAAGCTTAAAACATCCTAGGAATGTAGGGGCTTCTGAGGAGTCAAAATCATTAGAATAGGACTGATTAAAGGTTTCATTCTTTGAGCCAATACTTGCTGCCAAATTTTCATATCTTTTATTTGTAGATATAGTTGATATACGGAAAAAACAGGTAGTAGACCTGGTATTATCAACATTAGATCTTTGAGTTAAGTACCTTCTCTGTTATAACCCACTGCACCTTTGTTCTACAGGAAGGTAACTTTATTTAGTACTTTGAGGGTGATGCAGAGTAAAGAAAAAACACTTCTAGGAAAAAGAGCTTTCTGGTTGATAGACATTTATCTAGGAAGAGAGCCATAAAAATGTTAACAGGCCTCTTGGCCAGAAGATAATGTAAACCACCCAAGACCTTTGTATACGGGAGGGTATGCAAAAAGAAAGCCTGGTCTCAATGAGGGTCAGGACTGCTGCCCCTGCATAACTCTGCATATTCCATTATTTCTTTATGTATAACTTGGGGTATATAAGCTGATTTTGAAAATAAAGTTGTGAGTCTTGTACTGATGCTGGGCTCCCCACGTCATTCTTTTCTCCCCTTTTCCAGCTGAATTCCCATCTGGAGCGCAGAGGCTCGCCAAGTCTACTTACTTGCCCTGGCTTCTAAGATCCACACAAGAGGGAGCCCAAGGCGGGGCACCCTCTACTATTCAAGTGGGCACCAGTGGCCTAACATAGATGGTGCAAACTTCTTGTCTCGAAGTTTTATTAGTTTTCCACGTAAACCAAGTTATTCAGCCTCTTTTCTCCACCAATATTTCCTACTACACTATCCCTTTCTAATCTCTCTATATATCTGTAGTTAAATAAGTTTTTTTTTAGGACGCTGACTCCATCCCCACTTTGAATTCCCTGGATCCAATGGGGCTGGACCCCGGCAGTCATGTCAGAGTTTTTGCAGCCCCATGAACTGTAGCCATTTTCCAGACAAGAATACTGCACTTCAGGGGATCTGCCTGAACCAGGGATCAAACCCACAAGAAATAATAATAATGATGATAAAAATAAAAAATAGAATACTGTATTTTTATGTAATTTCAAGGTAGATTCAAAGTAAAGAATTAAGACAAATTATTATTCAAGATAATTTTGCATGTTTTACAGTTATGAAACTCACATGTCTTATGGAGCTTGAAGATTCATTTCCAGAAGATAACTCAAGCCGTCCAAGATTTCTTCTACCATAATTTGGATATTTACGCCTACATGACCTCTGTCTAGACTGTGACATCAAAGTCACTGAATCAGACTGAAATACAAATGTGCAGATGAGAACAAACACTGAAGTAAGTACAACCTTCAATAAAATATTAATCATCAGACTGAAATACAAATGTGCAGATGAGAATGAACACTTAAATAAGTACAACCTTCAATAAAATATTAATCATTCTACCAAGTCCCTAAAGGATTTAAGGCAAAAATAATAATAGTAAGTTCAAAAATAAAATATTCTTGAATGGGTATTTTTGCCACATATTGTTAATTAAGATTGGTTGTTTTTTGCTTTTTTGTTTTTCACTTTTAAGATATTTAGATGACATGGCTAAATATAATAAGCACATTAGATCAGCATCTTCCAAACTGCATCATATTAATGGGTTTACCATAAGATAATAACTATAATCCAAAATAGAAATCACTTTAAAATATTTATCTTAGAAGTGAAACTATACATTCCTATATTATGATGCAGTAACCAATCTTAAGAAACCAATCTAAAGAAATATATCACTGTGTGAATGCACAGAGAGAAATATCTGAAATGATCCTTAAATAACAATGCAATTTATTTTCAGGTTTTAACTTTTTGGATTTGTAGTCAGTACCTTTCAGCTGTGCTTGAATTTTTTTGAATACTTTTTAATTAACAAAATAATTAAATAATCTTTAAAAATCAGCCAAGTAAAATAGCTAGATTCAAAGGGCAGCAGTGGGGGTAAAGATGGGAGAAGCATGCTAGTCCTTAAACACCGATGTCACATATGTGAAAGCACTCGTTAAAGTATATATTCCAAGAACTGATACACAAATCAATTTTCATGTTAGTGCCATCTGTTTATAACCATGAGGGTGTTTTATCAACATATCCTGGATAATTTTAAAACAACTCCTTTCCTTAATCTGCCAGTATTTTTTTTGGTTAAAGCAACAATTCCTATTAATGAATTTCATGACTAAGAATACATAAATCAGATGGACCAAAAACTACCACTAAGAACAAGAAAATCTGTCAAAATACAATTTTTTTTAAAAGTTTGAGGGTACTATATATCTAACAAGTCTATGAAGATTTACAAGACTAATACACACAAAAAAGTTATCAGCAATGTAAAAGAACCCTAGATTTTCACTCTGGAAGAGGAAGCTGAAAGATTTAACAGATAAGCAAAAAACTGACCAACTAAATTCTTGAGTTAAGCTAACAAAAATTGCAATCCAGAGTCTCCTATATATAGGTGAGCAACTCAAGCTTCCGGCCATTAGCCCAAAGGACTACAATCTAGACTATAACTACAGATCAACAGTAATCCCAAGGAACTAAAAGTCCATTCTTGTCTGGGTTAAGGTTATACAAGCTTGAAAGTGGCCCAAGTAGCCTACAAGAAGCAAATCATACATGCTCTGGGGAGTAAAAACCATCCAAGGCTTCAAATCATCTCTAACCTCTAACATTCAATGAAAAAACACAGGGAACAGGATTTCCCTGGTGGTCCAGCAGTTAAGAAAGCCCCTGCCAATGCAAGGGACACAGGTTCAATACTTGGTCCAGGAAGATTCCACATGCTGCAAGGCAACTAAGGCCGTGTACCACAACTACTTGAAGCGCACACTAGAGCCTGTGCTCTGCAACAAGGGAAACCACCACAATGAGAAGCTTCCACACCACAACCAGAGAGTAGCTCCCACTCACCACAACTAGAGAAAACCCACATGCAGCAATAAATAAATAAAACATAGGCAACAAAGAAAATGTAACTGTAAAAAAAAATTAAAAATCAATGCTGAATGGAAATGCATCAACAGGGAAGATACTGAAATAATCAAATGGGTTTTTTAAATAACTAGGGCTGATTTTCAAGGAAATAAATAATGAGAACTTCAGAAAATGGAAAATTCTGAACTGAAAAAAATACAATAACTAAAACTAAGAACACAAATTTAATAGCAGATTACACAGAGAGCTGCAGAGAACTAAATGGAATACATTCAGTCAGAAAAAAATTCAGAACAGCAAGAAACAGCCTAGAAACAAAAGAGAGATAGAAAATAAGAGACAGAAAGTAAAGTATAAAAACATACTATGCAAACACTAGCCAAAAAAGGGAACACAGTTACATTCTTGTAAAAGAACCTGAAGAATAAAGCACTACTACAGATAAATTCAGAATGATAAAAGGTTCAATTCAGTAGGAAAAAGGAAAATTCTAATACGTACACACGTACACATCATATATGACATAGCTTCAAACTACATAAAAACAAGCAGAATCAAAGACATCTACAAAGTGATATTTTAACACACATCTTACCTTATAGCGATATTTAAACATACATCTCACCTTCCTTATAGAAGAGTTCAATCATTTTGAAACCACATGTGGCATTAACTACTACAGCTGAACATACACATTATATGCTCCAATAATTTTGCTCCAGTGCATATACTCAAAAGAAATACATACATGGATACCAAGAAATATATACAAAATGTTTTAGCAGTATTCCTAAATTATTATTTGTAATATGGAAACAATCCAAAGGTCCTTTAAGAACAAATTAAACAGCAACATGCGCAATGTGTGAATACTATCCAGTAATGAAAACAACTGAACTGCAACTACTCACAACAAAGATAAATCTCACAAGGTCAAATGCAAGCCAGATACAAAATATTACATATACATACTGTATGATTCCATTAAGATCAGTGTTTCTTATCCTTTTTCACATTATCATTACCCTATAAAAACCTGACTTTCTCATCTGCCCCCTCAAAATTACTATTACCACAGATACCACGTAAGTATTTATGTACTATATATGTATCCATGATTTGTATATAAATAGATTAAGGTTTACAGTGTTAGCCTTCTTGTCCCATACAGGGTTTAAAACAGCTAGAAACAAACTTAACTGAAAACTTTAAAAGATCTCTGCATTTAACTTTGTAACTGTTTCTTGAATAAATTTTGATGTAATTTAATTAGATTGTAAAATATCAAATTACATACCCAAATTAGAAACTTATAAACATATGTGCTGTGCTATGCTTGGTCATTCAGTTGTGTCCGACTCTTTGTGACCCCATGGACTCTAGCCTGCCAGGCTCCTCAGCCCATGGGGATTCTCCAGGCAAGAATACTGGAGTGGGTTGACATGACCTCCAGGGGCTCTTCCTGACCTAGGAATTGAACTGGGGTCTCCCGGATTGCAGGTGGATTCTTTACCATCTTAGCCAGCAGGAAAGCCCAAGAATCCTGGAGTGGGTAGCTTATCCCTTCTCCAGGGGATCTTCCCGACCCAGGAATCGCACCGGGGTCTCCTGGATTACAGGCAGATTCTTTAACAGCAGAGCTACCAGGGAAGCCCTCTATGAATATATAATAGCACTGTAATCAAATTTTAAAAATCTTTCATAACTTATTTTTTCAGAAAAAATTGAAAAAATTGATTTCTTAAAAATTATAGTTAAATTTAACTTTCAAGTTTTTTCAAGAGGAAATACCTAACTAAAGCTGAAAATATACTCATTCAGATAGTCAACATTTTCTTTTCAGTACTTTACATAGTAATGACTTGAATTACTTTTAAATTAAATAATAAGATAGAAACAGCTTTTACTGAATTCTCAAAGCCCAAGTCAAGTCATAAACAAAAGCACTGTTTATGTGGCATCAAGACAGTGAATGCGGCAGCCAGGCACGTAGAGGCCATTTCTCATGATACAGATACAAGACTAAATGATCAACTGAAACAGAACACCTTGCAAACACAACCATTTTTCATACAGTTTTCTAGCACTTATCTTGCATATATTTTGTGTAAATTCCATTAACTTGCTAATGCTTCGTATGTGATAGTTATGAACATCTAAAATGAGCAATTAAACACTAAGGAATAAGATTTTTCTCGGTTTGGGCTTTGCATGTTCACATACCTAAGATTTTTATAGGTGTGACATCTAAGATTTTTAACAAATACATGATTTGGAAAACATCAGAAACAAACAAAGTTAACCAACATCTTTAGAAGTCAAATAGTTGATTACCTTCAGGAGAAAGGAGAAGTGATTGAGAATGGAAACAAAATGCTTTTGATGGGCTCATAATGTTCTAGTGATTTATTAAGAGTGTAATCATTTTTTTTTTTTTCTTCTTAGGCCACGCCATGAGGCATGCAGGATCTTAGTTCCCCGACCAAGGACTGAACCCAGGCCTCCCAGACCCTCTACATTGGGAATGGGGAGTCTTAACCACTTAACCAGGGAAGTCCTGACAATAATTTCCTAGAATCCTTCAGCATTCGCAGCCATTAGGCTACTTCCTATAAGTTTCAAGCCACTTTTCCTAACAGCTGTACAACTTTATGTTTACCATTTAAAATCCCAAACAGAAGACTAATATTACTAATATTCACATTAATCAAAAAGAAAACTATAAATTTCAGTTCAATTTCTAATTTGTTTATTCCTAAGAAATTGGAATTCAGGTTACCTTTTGTGAGAACTGGAGAGTCTTCCTCTTTCTTCCAATTATATAAAGATTTCTTTCTTGTTCACCCTTCTCTATTCTGAAGTCTTCCAACTTCCTACAAATTTAAGTACCCAGTTATATTAGTTACAGATAAATAAAGGATATATATATAGAAAAAAAAATCATTAAGATTCTTGGAATCATAAATTACTTTTAAATTAGTTAATTCCTAAAGTTATAATAAAACTTAAGTCAAACAGTAGTTTGCAAGGAACTTAATATAAACAATATCTTACAGGCAACTAGGAGGTCCTATTTTTGTATCTAACACAGAAATATTCATTTATGTTCTGTTTGGCCCTATGAGGACCAATTTGAACAGGATCTCTCACATTAGCTACTCAAAATGTACCTACGATTTTTCAAAATTGCAATTCTATTCTCTAAGGAAAAAATAAGAGCAGAATCCTTCTCCAAACTTAACACTTCTCATTTTATAATTTCCAGAAACCAGAACAGCAATGTTACTGGTTCTTCTAATCACCTATATTTCACTCACATGACACAAAAGAAAATTCATAATGTTGAATTTTGTGACCAATAATGTGACCAATTTCAGAACAAGGGGTCTTTGGCAATGAAGATCATTTTCCTTCTTCACAACTATAAGAGTTCAAGTAACCAAATGTCTTTTTTCTCAGATATGAACGTTGTTGAAAACATGGCTTTATGCTTTGTGTGCTCACATTAAAATTCCACTATAAAAGTTTCAAAACTGACTCTGTACCCATGCTCTAAGATATAAGTGAACACTGAAATGAGTATAAGCATAAATGATATAAAGACAACGACTGATTTTCAAGGAAATCATTTTTTTCTCAAGATACATCTGCAGCCCACACTCATAAGTCAACCAAACATCATCCACAGGGGAATTCTAAATCAGACTCCCTTTCACAAGTAATCAATTTCACCATCAGTATGTGTATTTAAGGAACTACCATGAGGTTTTTCACTTGTAGCCAAATGAAACTCCTACCCTATACCTGTACAACTAACTCCCTTTGTTTTGACAGTGAACCACTACACAAAATTTATTTTCAATCAATAATAAAGCAAAGGAACATTCTAGATCTTCAAAAGTACCATGTTCAACTGTGGGTGATTCCAGACCTATGTGAGGTGGTCAGCTAAGAAAAGTAACATTATGAAAGATCACAATATACATATATGTGTGATTCACTCATTCATTTAGAATAAACATAATTTCTATTTACTGGATTAAGACAAACTATACACCCGAACTTTAGCCCTAAACAGAACCATGCCACGTCATGCTAAGTCACTACAGTCATGTCCAACTCTTTGTGACCCCATGGACTACAGTCCACCGGGCTCCTCTGTCCATGGGATTCTCCAGCCAAGAATACTGGAGTGGGTTGCCATGTTCTCCTCCAGGGGAGCTTTCCAACCCAGGAAATTCTGGGACTTTCCTGGTGGCACAATGGATAAGAATCCTCCTGCCAATGCAGGGGACACAAGGATTCAACCTCTGGTCCAGGAGGATTCCACACGCCTTGGAACAAACAAGCCCATGCAACAAAACTATGGAGTCTGTGCCCTAGAGCCTGTGCCCCGCAACAAGAGGAGCCACTGCAAGGAGGAGCCTGCACCCAGCAAGGAAGATACAGCATCACCAAAAATAAATACAAATATTTTTTAAAAAAACAACAAAAGAAATGCTTGTTTAAGGAACTATTCTTCAGGAATTTCATTTCTGATAACTCTTTGCTTCCCTTGATTTTGACAACAAAAAGTATAGCAAAATGACATAATCATGCAACTCAAGACAAATTTTAAGGCTTAACTATAGCATACTACATACATGGTGGTGATTTTCTGTATTTCTTATCCCAATTTCAGGTTTTGCTTTCCACCAGTTTACTGTATACTTATAAACATTCTTAAATTCACTGTATAAAATAGAAGTATCATAAAATACTAATCACTGACTCTTCTGGCTAAACACATGAAAACTTACACAAAATTATCTTCAAGGTATTAGTTATTACGAGACACAAACATGACAGAATGCTGAAAGGTTTTAGATATCAACAAAAATAGTATTTGCTGCCTCCATTTTGGTAACTTTAAAATCAGTACAGTACAATTCAGTACAAGGAAAATCCTACCATCCATAGTATACTTAGAAGATATCATTTCTCCCTAAAAGAGAATAGGGCTACTTAAGAAGAAAGACTGATCCTAGGTCTAGGTAAAGAAATTTACAAAATGAACCTGTAACCCTGTCATGCCTGACATCAAAGACGATATGCAAGGGTACTACATCATTTCAAAAGGACTCCAGGGCCAACCTGCAGAAGCTCCTCCTGGCCAGAGACGGATAAACTTAAATATCAATAAGGACATCATTAGAAATAGCTGTATCACAGCAGTATGATTAATACAGTGAAAACACACACACACACACACAAACTGGCCACTCTAGGATAGAAAGGAATAAATTTTTATTTTGAAGGCAAATAAAGCAAAATCAGCAAGCGTCTATCCTGTTTTTGTATAAAATTTTACTACTGGATGATCAAATAGTAGAAGCGGGTAAATTTTTGTTTAGAAGTATCCAAGATAATGAAGAACTCAGAGGTGAAATATCACTTTTATAATCTCTAAAGAATTAATGCATCTAGGGTAGTCAGCATCAACACCTGCTACCACCACCACAAAAAAAAGGAAATTATGTGCCTTCTGATGGATTTTACCATTTATGAAATAATCTCACAAAAAACTAAAAATAAAACATTTGAAACAACTGGAAATTTGAACACTGGCTCTTTGGTTCTATTGAGGAATTGTTCGTTTCTTTTTAAGATATGACAATGGCACTTATAGCTTTATTTTAAAATAAGGAATTATCTTCAGAAATTACATACTGAAACTTTTGGACAAAATGTAAGTCTGAAACATCCTTCAAAATAAGACTGAAGGAAGAAAAAGCAGGTGTTTATATAGATGAAACAAGATGAGTTATGAAAAAACTTACCACAGTAAAAAGTTAGAGAACAATTTTGACATTTTCCTACCACAATTAAAATATATCCAAACCCATTACTAAAATATATGTATATGATTATTTATACCACTAAAAATTTAACTATGTGTAAATAACCATATAGATATATTTTCATAGATATAAACAATATTAATAGATATCCTCAAACAAACCTAAATATGCCTAGTGGTACCTCTGGGACAACCACTCTTCGCTTCCAAGCCTGCAGGTCACGCTCCGTAGCCATTTGACTGCGTGGAGCATTCTGGTGCATCTGACGGACACCTTCCACTTGTCCACTACGACGCAGACCAATATTTGGAGGAGACTGGATGTCTAAGCTTAGTCTTCTAAAACCTAGGAAAAAATTGTAAAGAATGACTGCAAAACAAACTTCAATCTAATATGCATAGACATTCCTCCTAATATGATACACACCAAAATAAAAAGATGTACTGAAAAACTTTGGAAAAAGAATTTTTAATGTGACTGAGACCAAAATGTAGGATACAGAACATGACTATTAACATCATTTTCCATTTTTACTAGACTTTCTGAATTTTATGTTACAAGCATTTTCTATAATAATGTTATTTATACTTGCAGTCCTAAAAACCTTGCCTTCCTCAAAACTGCAAGCTAAAACATTATCTTTCTGGAAAAATCAGCAATGCAAATAGATGTCTCAAACTATGGTGGCTTGATAATAAGAGCTCTAACAATAAACATTATTTATGACCTAAAGAGATAATCTAAGCCACTCAGGCAGGCTGCCTGCCAGAGACCATTATTTAAAATTCACAAAAATGTGAAGTGCGGAAATGCTGGCAGCACCTGAAGTGGAGCTAGGGTAGTGGCTAACAGGGCAATGCGGACAACACGGGGCCCTGAGCCTGCGCAGAGCTGGGCAAGCAGACACAGGAGGTGGCTGGGTAACCTCCCAGGAGCTGGAACTCACAAAGGATGGAGACTACCTGGAGGAGTTGGGGGCGGAAGCCCAGGCAAGTACTTGTTTCCTTAAAATACAGAGTGAGCACAGGAACTTGGAACTCTATCTACTCAATGCTCTGTGGTGATCTAGATTGAAAGAAATTCCAAAGAAGAGGGGATATATCTATATGTATAGCTAATTCACTTTGCTACACAGGAGAAATTAACACAATATTGTAAAGCAACTATACTCAAATAAAAAATAAATTTTTTTTAAGAAAGCTAAAAAAAAAAAAAAAAGAGTGAAGAGGACCCTGCTACTAACTGGGGGCTATATACTTTTGGCCACCTGTAAAAAGCAGAGACATAACTTTGCCAAAAAAGGTCCATCTAGTCAAGGCTATGGTTTTTCCAGTGGTCAGGTATGGATGTGAGAGTTGGACTATAAAGAAAGCTGAGCACCTAAGAATTGATGCTTTTGAACTGTGGTGTTGGAGAAGACTCTTGAGAGTCCCTTGGACTACAAGGAGATCCAACCAGTCCATCCTAAAGGAGATCAGTCCTGGGTGTTCACTGGAAGGACTGATATTGAAGCTGAAACTCCAATACTTTGGCCACCTCATGCGAAGAGCTGACTCATTGGAAAAGACCCTGATGCTGGGAAAGATTGAGGGCAGGAGGAGAAGGGGACAACAGAGGATGAGATGCTTGGATGGCATCATCGACTCGATGGACATGGGTTTGGGTGGACTCCGGGAGTTGGTGATAGACAGGGAGGCCTGGCGTGCTGCGGTTCGTGGGGTTGCAAAGAGTAGGACACAACTGAGCGACTAAACTGAACTGAACTGATGTGATGAGCTGACTCATTTGAAAAGACCCTGATGCTGGGAAAGATTGAAGGCAGGAGGAGAAGGGGACGACAGAGGATGAAGTGGTTGGATGGCATCACCGACTCCATGGAGATGAATCTGAGTAAACTCCAGGAGTTGGTGATGGACAGGCAGGCCTGGTGTGCTGTGGTCCATGGGGTCGCGAAGAGTCGGACATGACTGAGCGACACAACTGAACTGAAGGAGGCTATTAAATTTTACTTCAAATACACCAGCTCTCCTTGCCTAGGATAAAATTCAAATATGAGTGAATGCAACTTCTGCACTCTTCGACATACAACATTCTATTTACTGATCAAATGTGAACCAGTTTGTACTGCACAACATACTATATCTATTAAAAATGACATTAAGTGAGCCTGCTATTAATACAAAATTTATATTAAAACATACTGATGTTTAAGAAAAACTTTTGCATTTAGAACTAAAAATAAATTCTGAATTTAACTGCCCAAGTCACGGCATTATTCTCCAACAATTTGAAGAAAACATGCACAGGTTACTTATCTCAGGTTACTTTTCATACTATGAGTGACCATAAACAGATTAATTACAAAGAATGGTTATTCCACACAGTGGAATACTATGAAGTTATAAAAAGGAATGAAGAAGAGTTCTAAGACTGGATAGGAGTGATTTCTAGAATATACTGTAAAGGAAAAAAGCAAGGTGTGCAGAGCAATGCATACCTATCTTGAGTCACTTGCTCTGATGCACTGAGAGAAACACAGCAGCAACTATCCACTCTGTGTGTGCGTGCATGTGTATGTGCATGCGCACGTGCGCACTTGTGTGTTAGTTGTGTAGTCACGTCCGACTCTTTGCAACCCTACAGACTGTAGCCCACCAGGACTCTCTGTCCATGGGATTCTCCAGGGGACAACACAGGAGTGGGTTGCCATTTCATTCTCCAAAAGGAACTATAGAAAGAAAGAAAGTGAAGTCACTCAGTTGTGTCCGACTCTTTGTGACCCCATGGACTATAGCCTACCAGGCTACTCCATTCATGGAATTTTCCAGGCAGGAGTACTGGAGTGGGTTATTTCCTTCTCCAGTAGTCTTGCCTAAAATGTTACCTGAATCCAATTATGAGATAATGGGACACATTCAGGGGATTGAGGGAAAACTGAAGGGAAATCTGTGAAATAACAGGCCTAAACTCTCATAAGTACCAGCGCCATGAGGGAACTGTTCTAAATTAGGGAAGTAATAATTATGCACAACCACCAAGGCTTGATTAAATTCTAAAATTTTAAAAAGCCCTGAAGAACAATTTTGGAACAAGTGAGGAAACAGGAAGATTGTACATTAGGTAGCAGTATTTTATAGTTTGTATACTGTATAGTGTTATAAAATTTGTTGACCTACGGTCATTATATTATGAACATATAAAAATGTTTCTGGTTCTTAGAAGATACAGAATCATGTCTGAAAGGATAAAGTTCACACTATCTCCAACTTGCTCTAAAATTTAGGAAAAAAATTACCAGAGACAGAAATTATTTCAAGTGTAAATGAGAACCATCAGTTCAGTTCAGTGTGTCCGACTCTTTGCAACCCCATGAATCGCAGCACGCCAAGCCTCCCTGTCCATCGCCAACTCCCGGAGTTCACACAGACTTACATCCATTGAGTCAGTGATGCCATCCAGCCATCTCATCCCTCAGTCGTCCCCTTTTCCTCCTGCCCCCAATGCCTCCCAGCATCAGAGTCCTTTCCAATAGTCAACTCTTTACATGAGGTGGCCAAAGTACTGGAGTTTCAATTTTAGCATCATTTCTTCCAAAGAAATCCCAGGACTGATCTCCTTTAGGATGGACTGGTTGGATCTCCTTGCAGTCCAAGGGACTCTCAAGAGTCTTCTCCAACACCACAGTTCAAAAGCATCAATTCTTCAGCGCTCAGCCTTCTTCACAGTCCAACTCTCACATCCATACATGACCACAGGAAAAACCATAGCCTTGACTAGATGGACCTTAGGTCGGCAAAGTAATGTCTTTGCTTTTGAATATGCTATCTAGGTTGGTCATAACTTTTCTCCAAGGAGTAAGTGTCTTTTGATTTCATGGCTGCAATCACCATCTGCAGTGATTTTGGAGCCCCCCAAAATAAAGTCTGACACTGTTTCCACATCTATTTCCCATGAAGTGATGGGACCGGTTGCCATGATCTTCGTTTTCTAAATGTTGAGCTTTAAGCCAACTTTTAACCATACAAGACTGTTAATATCATTTCTGTTTGAGATTAACAAACTCTCAAAAGTACCCAAAAATCCATCAAGAGAATGAATAAAATCAGATATAGGCATACAACAGAGTACACAACAGTCAAAATTAACCAAATGCAATAACTGGTTAATCTTAAAAATATAGCATTCTAATGGCAGAAAGTGAAGAGGAACTAAAGAGCCTCTTGAGAAGGGTAAAAGAAGAGAGTGCAAAAGCTGGCTTAAAACTCAACATTCAAAAAACTAAGATCATGGCATCCAGTCCCATCATTTCATGGGAAATAGATGGGACAAGAGTGGAAACAGTGACAGATTTTTACTTGGGCTCCAAAATCACTGCAGATGGTGACTGCAGCCATGAAATTAAAAGGTGCTTCCTCCCTGGAAGAAAAGCCTGACAAACCAATATAGAATATTAAAAAGCAGAGACATCAATTTGCTAACAAAGGTCCATCTAGTCAAAGCTAAACAGTTTTTCCAGTAGTCAGGTATGAATGTGAGAGTTGGATCACAGAGGCGGAGCGCCGAAGAATTGATGCTTTCAAACTGTGGTCCTAGAGAAGATTCTTGAGAGTCCCTTGAATGCAAGGAGATCAAACCAGTCAATCCTAAAGGAAATCAACCTTGAATATTCATTGGAAGGACTGTTCTTGAAGCTGAAGTCCCAATACTTTGGCTACCTGATGCAAAGACCCAACTCACTGGAAAAGACCCTGATGCTGGGAAAGATTGAGGCCAGGTGGAGAAAATGGATGAAATGGTTGGATGACATCACCAACTCAATGGACATGAATCGTGAGCAAAACTCTGAGGGACAGAGGAGGATAGAGAAGCCTGGAGTGCTGCAGTCCCTGGGGTCACAAAGAATCAGACACAAAGTTCCCTTTATAAACAAAAGCTTTTCATTAATACATTTAAGAATGTCAAGTCTATTTTTAGAATGCAAAGAAAGGATCAACAGAATTGTCATCTTGGGAGAGAGAAATAGGGCAGGACCACATTAAAGATGTGCATTATGATCATGATTAAAAAGAAAAAGAAGAGCATCTGTGCACCAACGATAAGACTATGTCAGTAACAAAATTTGAGAGTTCTGTTGCTGTTGTTAAGTATTTACTTATTTACTTGGCTACACCTGGTCTTAGCTGCAGCATGCAGGACCTAGTTCCCTGACCAGGGATCGAACCCAGTCCCTCTGCACTAAGAGCATGGAGTCTCAGTCACTCAATGACCAGGGGTTCCAAGAACACAGTTTTGACAGACCCGACTCTGTGCTGCTAGAAACCAAAACAACAAAATATATAAAAGAAGTAAAACTTAAAGTATAATGCACTAATTTTAAAGAGAATTAATAAAACTTCAGGACCTAACAGTCATTTCAAATAGAAATCTAAAGCTCTCTGAGTTTTCTGGAGTCTAGTGGTTACAACTCTGTGCTTTCACTGCCAAGGACCTGGGTTTGATTCTTGGACAGGAGACTAGATCATATCGGTCATGTGGCCAAAATAAAAAATAATAAAAAATCTAAAGTCTAGGCAGATTAGATAAAAGAGAACAAGAGTGAAAGGGCAGAAAGAGCTGAAGAAACTGTTTAGAACAGAGCACGGAGCAATAAAGAGATATGAATTTCTATAGCATTTTATGGACTCAAAAAGAGGTTTTAACTTTCCCAGAGTTCAGTTGCATAACAATCACCCATCTCTTCTAGATTATTTCCATGAGTATAATTATTACCACACTCCAGTATTAGATACTTTGCCCTGAAATTCACTGCAAGCTTCCTGATTCTGTAAGAAATATTAGGCCTCTACTCAATAACTTTTTAAAAGATTATATAAAAAGGAAACCTAATGTTCCTTTAGAAAACACTTTTGTTCTCTACTCTTTTAACTCAACACAATTTAATATAATATTGTGAGGTGAAGTCGCTCAGTCATGTCCAACTCTTTGCGACCCCGTGGACTGTAACCTACTAGGCTTCTCTGTCCATGGGATTCTCCAGGCAAGAATACTGGAGTGGATTGCCATTTCCTTCTGCAGGACATCTTCCCGACCGAGGGATCGAACCGAGGTCTCCCGCATTGGAGGCAGACGCTTTAACCTCTGAGCCACCAGGGAAGCCCTATAATATTGTAAATACTCTTATTTTAGAGCAAAATGCTGATTTCTTAGTCTTCCAACCATACCTAATAAAGCTATCCTCCAGACTTCTGCTCAGTTTTTCACACTAGATGCAGGGGACAATGATTTCATTTATTCATCAATTTCAATCTAGCCATGTTAAGGCAAAATACCTCTGCTGTATTTACCTCTTCGGGTGTTTCTTCCCCATTTGAAAGTCCACTTGGAACAGCCTCCTGACCTGCTCCCATTCTCTGATCTTGCTGCTGCTGCAACTGTCTTATCATTCCATCCAGGACACTGCGCTCTGGGCTTCGTTCACCATTATCATTGGTTTGCAGGCTTATAATTTGTTCTATTACCTCTCCATCACCTGCAAATTCAATGAATATCACATCATAATATACACAAAGATGGAAAAAAAACTTTCAACAAGTTACAATTAAAATTACATTAGCAATTGTCAGAAGACTTGTTTTTCAAAAATAATCATTAAAGATAGCTTTTATTTTCACAACTAATTAAGCTAGAGAAAAGATTCAAAACCAACTTTACAGTACTAAGTTCCAAAAAAACCTCAAGAGAGCTTCTGAAATCCATCAAAGTAAGCAGAGGAAAATACATTTCAGCGAAAATCTTGTTTTTCTGTTTCAGATCAATGTCTCTTATTTATACATTTCATTAAAATCTCATTTCCCAAGGTCTCTGACTATAACAAATCAACAAAGAATCAACTGGACTTCATTGTATACCTCTGAGTTTTCTATGCAACTCAGTCTCTGATGTAGAAAAAAGCACTGGCATTTCTTTAGTCTTAAGAAATAAAAAAGAGTGAGGCCACAGGACTGGAAAAGGTCAGTTTTCATTCCAATACCAACGAAAGTGAAGTCGCTCAGTAGCTCAGTTGTGTCTGACTCTTTGTGACCCCGTGGACTGTAGCCCACCAAGCTCCTCTGTCCATGGGATTCTCCAGGCAAGAGTACTGGAGTGGATTGCCATTTCCTTTTCCAAGGGATCTTCCCAACCCAGGGATCGAACCTAGGTCTCTCGCATTGGAGGCAGATGCTTTAACCTCTGAGCCACCAGGGAAGCACCACTGATGACTACCAATCCCAAAGAAAGGCAATGCCAAAGAATGCTCAAACTACCGCACAATTGCACTCATCTCACACGCTAGTAAAGTAATGCTCAAAAGTCTCCAAGCCAGGCTTCAGCAGTATGTGAATCAACTTCCTGATGTTCAAGCTGGTTTTAGAAAAGGCAGAGGAACCAGAGATCAAATTGCCAACATCCGCTGGAGCATGGAAAAAGCAAGAGAGTTCCAGAAAAACATCTATTTCTGCTTTATTGACTATGCCAAAGCTTTTGACTGTGTGGATCACAATACACTGTGGAAAATTCTGAAAGAGATGGAAATACCAGACCACCTGACCTGCCTCTTGAGAAATCTGTATGCAGGCCAGGAAGCAACAGTTAGAACTGGACATGGACCAACAGACTGGTTCCAAATAGGAAAAGGAGTATGTCAAGGCTGTATACTGTCACCCTGCTTATTTAACTTCTATGCAGAGTAGACCATGAGAAATGCTGGGGTGGAAGAAGCACAAGCTGGAATCAAGACTGCCGGGAGAAATATCAATAACCTCAGATATGCAGATGACATCACCTTTATGGCAGAAAGCAAAGAAGAACTAAAGAGCTTCTTGATGAAAGTGAAAGAGGACAGTGACAAAGTTGGCTTAAAGCTCAACATTCAGAGAAGGAAGATCATGGCATCCGGTCCCATCACTCCATGGGAAATGGATGGGGAAACAATGGAAACAGTGTCAGACTTTATTTTGGGGGGCTCCAAAATCACTGCAGATGGTAATTGCAGCCATGAAATTAAAAGACGCTTACTCCTTGGAGAAAAGTTATGACCAACCTAGATAGCATATTCAAAAGCAAAGACATTACTTTGCCGACCTAAGGTCCAAGTAGTCAAGGCTATGGTTTTTCCTGTGGTCATGTATGGATGTGAGAGTTGGACAGTGAAGGCTGAGCGCTGAAGAATTGATGCTTTTGAACTGTGGTGTTGGAGAAGACTCTTGAGAGTCCCTTGGACTGCAAGGAGATCCAACCAGTCTATTCTGAAGGAGATCAACCCTGGGATTTCTTTGGAAGGAATGATGCTAAAGCTGAAACTCCAGTACTTTGGCCACCTCATGTGAAGAGTTGACTGATTGGAAAAGACTTTGATGCTGGGAGGGATTGGGGCAGGAGAAGAAGGAGACAACTGAGGGATGAGATGGCTGGATGGCATCACTGACTTGATGAACCCGAGTCTGTGTGAACTCTGGGAGTTGGTGATGGAAAGGGAGGCTTGGCATGCTGCTATTCATGGGGTCGCAAAGAGTTGGACACGACTGAGCGACTGGACTGAACACCTTTTGGCCTTCAGCAAATGACCACTCCGAACTCCAGCTATAATTCTTCAGATATAAAATCAGATTTTTTTAGTGGCTTTGCTTCTTTATTTTTCAAATAATACATTTTCAGAGATATTTAACACGATCATACTTAGTGTAAATGGAGAAAAAGTGCTAGACAGTTGTGGGGTCTTGAAATGTACTTAGGACACTAACATTTTCATACAAAAACAATTCCTTCCTTGTCCTCCCACCATAAAATACATCTTCTTTAAACACAGAACACATACCTTCCAACCACATCAGGATTATAAGCAGGATTCGAACAAACTGAAATGAATAGTGTATTAGGCAAAAGAATGCAAAGATATACATGTATATTGCATAACACATGAGAAACTGAAAAATGTCACACTGTTTCAGGGAAAAAAGAATACTTCTATCCTACTACATGAGTTAGTTTGTGTGTGTGAAGTCGCTCAGTCATGTCCAACTCTGCAATCCCATGGACTATAGCCCACCGAGCTCCTCGGTCCATGGGATTCTCCAGGCAAGAATACTGGAGTGGGTTGCCGTTTCCTTCTCCAGGAGATCTTCCCGACCCAGGGATCAAACCCAGGTATCCTGCATCGGAGGCAGACGCTTTAACCTCTGAGCCACCAGGGAAGCCCTAACTCATGGCTCTAACATGAGTTAAGAGTGCCTTGTATCTCAGATAACATTTCCAGTTTACTACGGAAATCAATGAAGAACTTAAAAGAGCTAAATAAAAATCACTGAAGCTTTTTGATGACTGTCAAACACAAAAAAGAGCTAAGAAAGCAGAAGTGCAGCCCTAATCTAAGAGGATAAAAAGACTTTCATTAGAACCAGGAGTAACATAACATTCCTAAGATCACAACATGGAACCAAAGGGAAAAGAGCAGGAAAGGAGACTTCCAATCCTCTCCCCTCCCCCAAAAATCCATGTAACGTTTCTCTCCTGGCCCTGGACTTAGATGTATATAAGTTTGGCGAACACCATTAGGAATGATACTGGTTTCTATCTAGCATAATGCAACCACTATTCAAATATTAAAGAAGGCTTCAATGCTACAGTATTCATTCACTACAAAATACTACAGCACTGGAAAGAATACAAGAAAGAAGGGCTTTCAAATACTGGATAACTGGGACCCCTGAGAGAAGACAATAGAGTCGTCTTTGGATTGCTCCAGGTAACAGCCTGGAGGCAATTTCCAAGCTGTAGAACAAGGAAGGAACCCAAATACCATCCAGAAATAACACTGAGTTGAGAGACAGAGGTCAGGGTCTGGGGGCAAGCGGGAAGACTAAAATATGCAGATTGGCTAGAAGAATTGAAAAGATACGCCATGATAACACTAATTTTAAAAAGCTGGATTATTTACAATAATATGAAACAAATAGTCTTCAAAACAAGAAATACTGTCCCAAGAATAAACAGGGACATTTCATAATGATGAAAGAATTAATTCACAAAGAGCACAATTTGAAATGTATATTTACATAATAACAGAATTTTAAAACACATAAAGCAAAAACTGATTGAATCGAAGGAAAAAAAATAAGACAAATCCACAGGATAGTTGGATATTTCAGCACTCCTTAAAATAGCCACAAAATGAGAAGAGCCAAGTGTTCTCCAGCTACTAATGAATGGATAAATAATGGTATATCCACGCAATGGTGCATGATCATTCAACAAAACAAACAAAAAAAACAGACTGATATCTGCAACAGGAATGAATCTCAAAAGCACCATGCTAAATTAAAGAAGCCAGACACAACAGACTACATACTATATGATTTCACTGATATAAAATTCCTTTAAAAGGAAAAATTAAAGTGACAGCAACAGTCATTACAAGGAGCCAGGAGAAGGGAGAGGAATAATTCTACACAGGCTCAGGAGAATTTCTGGGGGCACTGGAAATGCTCTGTATTTGGACTGTGGTGGTGGCTTACATGACTGTCTTAACATTTCTTAACTCATTTGAATTGCACACTTAAAAGTGGTGAATTTTCCTGTGCATAAAGTATACTTCAATCAAACTAATAAAAATAATTTGGAAGAGTAAACATATGGTGATTTACATTAATCTTTAACCTTAAAGTTTTAGCAAATCAATCCTCATCCAAACAAAAGTATCTTTTTAAAATTTATTTTTAATTGGAGGATAACTGCAAGTCACAAGTATAACACATCCCCTCCCTCTTGTACCCCCTACCACCTCCCATTTTATCACACAGATGTATCTTTCTTCCTTTGCTTAGTCCAAGAATATTAGAGAAAAACACTACACTGCTATGAACAAAAACAAACAAACCAAAGCAAAACACCTCTGCCCTTGGCTAGGACAGGCAAAGGATAAGATGGAACTGGAAGCTCCTCTGCCAGAAAGTTAAAGAGTTCCAGGAACGATGGGGACTTGGGAAAGGACATAAAACTCGTCCTAAAGGGTTTTTTTTCACAGCCAAATCCAAGATAACATGAGCAACTAAGTAACAACAGTACTGAATTTTAACTCACTATATAACAACCCGGAAGTCCAGACTAAAACTTAATAAATGAGAGAGTACTAGATGGTCAGCTAATGATAAAATGAAAAAGCAATGATAAAAGAGTTGGAAAACCATTTCACAACCTTCAGAACAATTGATTCAGGCAAGAATTACCAATGGATCCTCAAACTTACAGGTAAAGTTAGAAAAGGAACAGGTTATTTATACAAGTTACTAAATAATTACAAACAGGAAAAAACCTTCAGAGTGGAGAACTCTGGCAGATACCCAATGTTCAAAGTCAACACCACCAATAATTGGATGAAACACAACCACAGGCATCCTGACATGATACTCCAAGAAAACAACATCATTTATGTTGTGCTCTCCAAAAACGTACAACCTGAACTTAATGACAGCTAAATTTAATGTTTAGTCCCAAATTAAAATCTACACCAGGGAGGGAAAAAAAAGCTGTAACAGGCATTATTAGAATAACAAAATTTGATTACAGGCTATAATAGTATGAATGTTAAATGTTCTATTTTTGATAATTGTTTATGATTATATAAGAAAACATATTTGTTCTTAGAAAATACAATCTTAAGTATTTAGGGGTAAATGGACATGAGGCCCAGAACTTAAGTCTCAAGTGGTTCACAACAATGATATGTATCTAGAGATAGAATAATAAAACAAACATTGCAAAATATTAAGGACTGGTAAATCTGAAAGTACAGGGTTCTCTGTATTATTACTTACATTTTTCAAATTAAAAAAAATTTTTTTTAAGGTTTAGCACTTACTTGTTGCCACATAGCCTAGTTGTGGAACCAAATGTTCATCTGCAGAATTTTCTCGGCCAGGCACTAATCGCTGATACTTAGTTGGATGAGGGTTTCCATCTACATCTACCAAGAATGGTGGAGGCATAAGGTGAGGGGCCTGCTGAGTCTGCTCATCTAAGACGTAATTATTAGAATCCCTAATCAGCGGTCGATAGTCAGTATGGAAGAACATCTGGTCAGGAATCTAGAAATGGAAAGTTTACAGACTGAAATTTTGAGGATTAAACATGTTAAAGAACATAAATATTAACCAGTTAATTTTATTGGAAAGGATAAAAAAATCAAATCAATATATCTAACCTATTTTAAAAACATCCTTCTTAACTATTTACATGCTCTAAGAAAGTATGTAAAATGACCTTTTCATATGGCTTGCTGCATCCAAAACCAAATATCAGAAGGTGACCGTGAGAATCTGTACAGGCAAAATGCTGTCCATCCTGTGAAAACTTACAGTCAAAGACAGCTCCATGTCCTTGTCCTTCAATCTAGGAAACAAAGATGGAAAATTTTATAACCATCTCTATGTAACACCTTTAGTTATTATATAAAATTCTGAAAAAAAATATTTAAAAATGAATTTTTCATTAAGCATGTCAATATTTTCAAAAAGTAAAATTCACTTTAGATATCACTGGCCTAGGAAAAACCTTGATGGATCTTCTGAGAATTAATTCTCAAAATGATCAAATGAAAAGATCATAAACCAACCCCAAGTGAAGGCTTTCTTTACGTCTTACAAGAGAATGAAACCTCCATAAACTTTCTAATACATAACAAAAATCTATTGATTAGTAACTTACAAGGGAAATGATTAAAGATTAATAAAGTTTGTTATTCATGAATTAAAATCAATACTTTTCTGGAGTTTAAGCTTTCCACTTAGATGACTAACCACCATGCAAAATTTGTAATGATGCAAGTGTCTCAAGGGTGCATATGTAAATTCTTACACCTGCAACTTCCTTACTTCAGACTGCCACAAATTTCTAAGTGCGCTGTGATTGTTGGGCTTCCCTCATAGCTCAATTGGTAAAGAATCCACCTGCAATGCAGGAGACCCTGGTTCGATTCCTGGGTCAGGAAGATTCCCCTGGAGAAGGGAAAGGCTATCCACTCCAGTATTCTGGCCTGAGAATTCCATGGACTGTATAGTCCATAGGGTGGCAGAGTCAGACAGGACTGAACAACTTTCACTTTCATGAATGTTGCCTTAAATAAGTAACTTCTAAACTGCTTTATTCTTGTTAGTTTAACTCTAAATTCGATTAGTTTAGTATTAACAATTTATAGTTAAATGAGATGTTTCATTAACTCATTACTACAGAGCTATGCATACTTCTTGTTTCAGCCTATAAATAATAATTAAAATTTAGGACAAGTTAACCTAAATCAGTACTGGAAAAAGGAATCATCCACCCAAACAAAACAGAAGTATTTATTTTCATTGCCAGAACAAACTCTCATACATACCTAAATACCCACTTGAAAAACAATTCACTTCTGCTATACCACACATGAAAGAGTGCCTTTAACAAAATGATGGGGGTGGGGGGGATTAAGGTATTAGGATACTTAGGGACCTGCTGAATAAGATAATGGCCCCCTGACCTGAGACTCTCAGTCCAAGTAAAGCAAAGGCAGGTGGGGGAGGCAAGAGCCCTGGGCTAGTCAGGCAAAGTTGGTGGCAGTTACTTTGCTACCACACATGGGCAACTAACCTCACCAAAAGTTAAGGGTACCTACTGAGAAGGAAGTTTCCCAAGTGGGCAAACCTACCTAAGCAGAGCAAGACACACGTCACTTTTATCTGCTGTCTTAAGAGTCCTACACAATCATTCCTGATAAAACAAAAATAACCTGCAACTGTGTCCGGAGAACACTTCAATGTCACACTATGTTTCTTGGGTTAGTCACTCAGTCGTGTCTGACTCTTTGCGACCCCACAGACTGTAGCCCACCAGGCTCCTCAGTCCATAGGATTCTCCAGGAAAGCGTACTGGAGTGGGTTGCCATTTCCTTCTCCAGGGGATCTTCCCAACCCAGGGATCGAACCCAGGTCTCCCACATTGTAGGCAGACGCTTTATCATCTGAGCCACACACTATGTTTACTACTTTTTAATGAAATACTGTCTCATTAGTAGCTTAAAACCCAAGAATTAGGAGACTCTCAGGTGATCAGTAAAGGTAAGACTATTCAGCCTACAAGGCCAATTTCTGGTGTTTGACTAGAAATAAAATCATTATTGTCCATTTGAGACTTTTCAGGTTATTCTTTGGGTTAGTGGTTATTTTAGATTATATTCTGTTTTAAAGCCTGAATTAATGTAGTCTTCTGTTTTAACAGATTAAATTTAGATGTTCCTATTGAGTTTTAAAGAACAATTAAGAAGATGGATGTACCTATGAATTTTAAGGCCACAGAAAAACTAAAGAAGGTTTATTTCTTTTCCAAGGATTCCAGAGATGCAACATTCAGAGATGCCTAATGATGTACTTTATGCTGTTTTAATTGTTTTAGTGCATTTAATGTTAGTAAATATAACACTTTATTTTGGACAGTTAAACTGTTCAGTGTAAGCATACTGAAATTAAAATTTTAAAGGTCAAAAAAAAAAAACAGATAAAACATGGACGAAGATGGTTTTCAATCAAAAGGTCTAAGAAACACTCATCTATAGGATCCTACTGTACTGCCTCGAAAATTAACTAACCTTTGAACTGGGTCTCAATATACATAAAGAGTAATTTTAGAAAACCTATCATGTGTTTGTCTCAGAAGTCTTAACAATGTATAAGCCCTTTTAAACATTCCCCTCAGAATTTATCCCAAGGAAATAATCAGGGATCTACATAAACAGACATATATATTCAAACTGTTGCTGCTGTGCAGGTTTTAGAAACTAAATACTCAACAACAGCAAATTACCTACATAAGTAACATTCTTCTAAGAAAGGCTGAATTTATCATCAAACATACATTTACAAATTCTTAAAAATATTTACGGGCTTGAAAAGCATTCTTTACATAAAATGAGAAGGGATTACAAAACTGTGTACACAGAGTAAAATCAAACAAAAAACTACATGTAAAAATGCCAACTAGTAATGCTATAAAAATGATGCCATCAGAAAATCTTCAATGGATACTGATACCTGTGAAAGTTTAATGAGGAACCAGACATTTACACAGTCTCTGGAAAAAAATCAGTTTAAAAATTACAAAGAAAAGAAACATTTAAAAAATTGTGCAAAAACTTGGCAGATGTCACCTTAACCAAATACTTATAATTATCACCATATTAATAGTGGAACATATAAACATCATTAGCCTCCTAATACAATGCATGGAGGGCACATTATCATTTTTTTAATCAAAAATATACAACAGTATTACATCATGAAGAAATACCAGACAAAACAAATATCCTGTAGTATTACCTGAATGTAAAAAGGCAAGATATGCAGGATGAAGGATTACTGATTTTACATAAGTGGAAATACATAACTACTTAACATGATGCATGATCCTGAATTAGTCCAAGAGGTAAAACTATAAAGGCATTATTAGGGCAATTGACAAATTCTGAATGTAAACCAGATTAGGTAATGCTATCTTATCAATATTAAATTTACTGATTTTTGGTGACTATATTGCTGCTATGTATAAGAAATTCTAAAAATATGCAATAAGATCATAATCTGGTTTTCAAACATTTGTGTGCAAGAAGAAAAAAGCTGAGGAAACACAAAATGATGTTTGACTCCTGAGAGGACTTTACTGAATATTATTTATTACCAGGTGTGTTAATAAATTTAAATAGTGAAAAGGTATGAATTACCGTAATTTTGCCCATTTAAACACAGAGAGGGACACATTCACAGACACAAAGCTAAATAAATACATTTTTAAAATCTTCCCCTCAAGTGAATTAGTTACACAGATTTCACTTACATATGTGCATTTGAACATATGACTATCAGATATTTATCAGCCTTAAAGTAGCACCTTGATCTTTAGAAATGCAAACTGCCAAAAACATGCAGGTTCAGCTACATCTCCTTATCCAAACATTTGAAACAACTGCAAACAAGCACAGAGACACACACTCCCCCACTTACCGTATTGAAATAATGTTTCATCTTGGTGCCTTTTGTGATATCCCATATGAATATGCTGCCGTCATGTCCTGCAGATAACATAATTCTGGAATCAAAGGGATGTGTCTCCAAAACAAATACTTCATCAGCATGTCCCTTTATTCAACAAAGTCATATAGTTAAGGACGGTCTGCAAGTTATCAGTTTAAAATTAAAAGCCCATGTTGTCACAGTATCCAAGGGCTTTTAAAAATGCATTAATGACAGTAATTTATACATTAGTATATATACAAATTTCTATTCATTTGATAATATAAATGAAACAGCTTTTTTTTTAATTTGTTAAAAAAAATCTTTATTTGTTGTATGTTATAAAACTACCTACCAACAGGTTATGAAGCAGCTGTCCAGTATAAGAATTCCACACTTTGAGGACATGATCATTCACAGCTGTGACAACAATGCTATCATTTTGATTCCAAGCTATCATTGTTACTTTGGGTTTCATAAACCTTTCCTCTTCCAAAGATAAATCTCTAAGAAAAAAAAATACAACATGTGCAGTGCTGTATGTGTAGGAGGCTACACAATCTCTCACAGATACAAAAATAGTAAATAATCTAGCTCACGTAGACACCTTATCCACTTCAGAGTTTATCACATCTGACCCAAAAGAGGTTATCTACAACCAGATGAGGGCAAGATCCCAAGGGGGAAGGGATGATCCAGAAACAGTTCAGAGGCTGAACATAGGCAGATTCCAGACCACCACCATTATTCATAACTGCAAAGCTTTTCTCTACACCTAGGATTCCTTTCTCTTGACTGGAAGGCCTATCGGTAATATTTTCAACTACTTGGAAGACAGGAAGAAGGTAATTCACCTTCATGGCCCTAATGTCTAGAAAGTGCCTGACGGACTTTCAGTATGCTGAACTACCTCTTAACACTTCCCTACAGACTGTTCCTATGGCTCCCTTGGCGAGAAGGGTCTTATACACACATGTCTGCAATGTTTTGCTGCCTTCATGAAAGCAATATGCAGTGTAATATACTGCATATATATGTATGTGTAAAACACAGCAGTCAGTAATATGGGGAGGGGGAAGGGGGAGAACCTAGCTGCTTCTGAAGTCACAGAGCACATTCAAAGAAATTATAAACATAAAATAAATATGTATTTTAAAGAAAACCGCTAAAAGGAGGAATCTATGTAAGCATAATGGAACACAAATGACTGAATAATTCTAACTAGATTGTTCAGAGGAAGTTTAACACAAGAGACAAAATGGAATACAAGCTAAGATTCCAGGCTTCACTTGAATTTACTAACAGACGTGTTGCATTTCATCAAATAGATCAACCAAGATCAGAACACTAAAACAAATATATCCATCAATTTATACACACAGAAAACACTGCTTTTCAAGATTCAAAAGAGGTAAAACTTTAAATGAGAAAAGAATATTTCTACCAGGAGGGGAAATACAGGAAAAGTTCTCTCCATCAAGAAAGTATAGCAACAAGAAAACTAAACAGTTCTCAATCTCATTTAAAAAATTCTGGACCTCCCTGGTGACCCAGTGATAAGGAATCCTCCTGTCAATGCAGGACTTGGTTCAGTCTGAGTCCAGGACATGCCATCAGGCAACTAAGGCCTGATGTAGCCAAATAAAATATTTTAAAAATTGTATTCAAGTTTTTACAATGATGTTCCTATTTTGCCTAATAAAGTAACTGTTCATACATGAATATGATTTCAAATTTTCTTCACTGTTACTCATTCATTATCATTCACTTTCACACTAAAATGCTGAATATCCAGATGTAACATTTTTAAGTAATTGTAAAGATTTGTTTGTGAACAGAGATGATCAGATTTCTAGTATGTATTCTTTCCATTCTCTACCACAGGTCATTTCATAAAGATATTAATATCAAATTTATTTTAAAATCCAATACAACTGTTTGAGCCACAGTGGAGAATGAGTTAATTTCTCCTACTATTACTAAAAATAAAGCAGACATGAAGATTTCTGAACAATTGAACATGTAACATTTCTCAGAAAAAAAAATGCTAAGAACAGTGATATGACTACTCTACACCAAGTAGATTGGGCTCGCCTCGCAGCTCACTCAGTAAAGAATCTGCCTGCTATGCAAGAGACCCAGGTTTAACTGCTCAGTCAGGAAGATCCCCTGGAGAAGGAAATGGCAATCCACTCCAGTATTCTTGCTTGGGAAATCCCATGGACAGAGGAGCCTGACAGGCTAGTCCATGGGGTCACAAGAGTCAGACACAACTTAGCAACTAAACCACCACCACCACACCAAGTTCTTCGAGAAATCTGCATATGATTTTCAATTGCCAATAGTACTTATGGGCAGGCAGTTTCATATCCCAGATGATGAAACAGATTGTGATGGTCTCAAAATGATATAGCTATAAAAAGTGTAAGTGGTATTTGAGCAAAGTTCTGACTCCAAAATGCATATTCTTCCCACCACCTATACAGTCTCCCCAGTATGTACAAATCCAAAAACACAATGTATTTGAAATTTATAATATCTATCTTGGGAAATACTGAAATTATCTCAAAGCTGCTCAAAATATGTTTGAGACTCCAGAGTGTTGGGGGAGGGGCACAGTTAAGACAAACTTGCCTTCAATACCATTTTACAAACCAAAATTTTACCATGTAAAATGAAAATATCACTCCCAATAGAGACCAATTTTAAAAACAGAAACAATAAAATGTATTTCCTTACTTTTTTAACCAGATACAGCTTTTTAAAATACAACTTTTAAAGATTCATGTCAGTGTGTGGCAAAACCACTAAAATACTGTAAAGTAATTAGCTTCCAATCAAACTAAATAAATTTTAAAAATAATAAAAAATTCTAGATCTTTACATAAGTTAAAAAAATTTTTTTAATAAAAATTCCAAAATCGCATTTTCATTTTTGTTTTCCCAGCTTGTAGGATCTTAGTTCCCTGATCGGGATTGAACCAATGGCCCCTGCAGTGGAAACCTGGAGTCTTAAACACTGAACTGCCAGGGAGGTCCCATCCTATCTTCAGAAAAATAGAACTTTCTGAAAATCTCCACGTTTGATATACTTGAGTTATTTATATATTTAAAACAGTAGGTGGTTTTAAATGCAACACCTCAGAGGAAGTCAATGCTTTGAACAATGGAATAAATACAGTGTTCTTTTCTACATAAATCTAAGATTGTAATAGGTTTACGTATCTGTCAGATATGCAGGAGGGAGCCATTCACTTAGATCAGAGGTGGCTCTAGTTCCTGAACAAAGCAAAAAACAATCAGAGAGACAGACCAAGTTCTCAGGATGCACCTACTTAGAAACAAACCATCTCAACTTACCCTGAGATTCTAGTGGCCATATCTAATAAGATGCTTCTCCATTCTAACTGTTCAAATCTCCAAATTCGTGCTGTTCCATCTCTGCTACCACTTAAGAACCTTAAAATAAAAGAAACAGATCTACTTACATACATGCTACCAAAGGGTACAGATAAAATCACAAGCAAAAAAAAATTTTAATGTAGCTATCTTGACTGCAGGTAAATCTACAGGTGTTAATTCCAAAAGACAGGGATTTAAGGCCTACCTAAAAGGAGAAGGGAGCTTCCCTTGTGATTCATCTGGTAAAGAATCCGCCTGCAATGCAGGAGACCTAAGTTTGATCCCCTGAGTTGGGAAGATACCCTGCAGAAGGGAAAGGCTACCCACTCCAGTATTCTGGCCTGGAGAATTCTATGGACTATATAGTCCATGGGGTTGTAAAGAGTCAGATATGACTGAGTGACTTTCACTTTCTAAGCTACCTGGTGGCTCAGATGGTAAGGCGTCTGCCTGCAACGCAGGAGACCTGGGTTCGAGACCTGGGTCAGGAACATCCCCTGGAGAAGGAAATGGCAACCCACTCCAGTACTCTTGCCTGGAAAATTCCATGGACAAAGGAGCCTGGAAGGCTACAGTTCATGGGGTCGCAAAGAGTCGGACACGACTGAGTGACTTCACGAAAAGGAGAAAATCTGATTTACTCTGATTAGCCTGGCCCTATTGTAAGCACATTTCAAACCCAATCACTACCTCGTGAAATAGTTTTGAAAAGATATATACATAAGTAATAGGGGCTGCTGCTGCTGCTAAATCGCGTCAGTCGTGTCCTACTCTGTGTGACCCCACAGACGGCAGCCCAACAGATTCCTCTGTCCCTGGGATTCTCCAGGCAAGAATACTGGAGTGAGTTGCCATTTGGGGAAGCACAATTAATGATGAATGGGAGAATTAGTAAAAGCAAAAGTGCCATTATAAGCATTTAAACTCTAAACTCAATTTCACGCTAGTCACTATGTATAAATAAATCCATCACTTAATTGTTAAAAAGAAGAGGTAAGAGATACCTGAAAAGACACTGGGGACCACAAAAAAGGAAATAATTTAAGGGATAATTTTGTTGCAGATTACATCATACTAATTGATTAGAAAAGATCTAACTATTCAAATAGGCATCCCTGGAGGCTCAGCTGGTAAAGAATCTGCCTGCAATATGGGAGACCTGGGTTCGATCCCTGGGTTGAGAAGATCCTCTGGAGAAGCTGACAGCTACCCACTACAGTATTCTGGTCTGGAGAATTCCATGGACTGTACAGCCCAAGGGGTTGCAAAGAGTCAGACATGACTGAGCGACTTTCACACAACTATTCAAATGTAAGAAATTTCATTATCCTTACACCTACCTCATTTTCCTATAAATCAAACAGCCAGCAGTGAACTAAAGAACTACTTTTGATACAGGAGGCTGCAGAAACTACAATTCTAAAACCTTAATTGTTTCCTCCCTGACACAGACACTTTTCCTTCAATTACTACAGTTACTAACAACGGCCTGCCATATGATATATACCTGCAAAGTGACACATAAGCTACACTAATATGAAGCAAAACACATTTACCTAAAAACACACTCATGAATACAAACTCACACTTACTTACCGATCACCATTGTTACAAAATTGGATACTATCAACTTTATCCTAAAGAGAGGAAAAAAACAAACACAAAAGTAATCATCTACATAGTTTATAAACAAAGAAAGAGCCCACCCAGTTTTACAGTTAGAAGCACATTTGGTTTAAAGTAAGAGATCTACACTTTTGCTGCTTAATCCTGCCATTCAAACATATATTGTATGTTTAAGAGCAAAGAACCTAACTACATATCAAACCAGAGTAAGACATAGCTTTCATCTCAGAGACAGACACGTAGGGTTTAAAAAGAAATAACAGCCTGCTTCTAAAATTAAACCTGTATTTATAATTAATTACATCTACAAAATTAATATGGATAGAAAGTGATAAACAAAGTTTAAGTAGCTGAAAACAAGTTGCATTCACTTTGATGATTATGTGCAAAACAAACAAAAATTTCCTTTAAAGTGATTCTGTTTTTATCAAATAACTTCACAGAACTTCCTTAAGGAGAAAAAGATGACCTGACTGCTGAGCAGAGCAGTACTCCAAACACTGAGAGTTATCTATCTTATAGTGCACGTTAATAAACAGTATTCTAATTCCATGAGCTTGGTTAAGACAAATAGGCCCACCCAAATCAATTCTCATAATCAAATGTACCTGAAGTAGAAATAATCACTGTAAAGCATTTGCACAGTAAGGTGCTGAGCTTGTCAGTATCATCTTTCATCTTTAAATGCAATTTCTCCATTTAAGTTGAAAGTAAAATCAATATAACAATCTCCATTATTGAGACTATATACCAACAGGAATATCATAAGTAAATCTTAAAACATGTAGACTTACAGTGTGACTTTCAAGTTCTGCTATTTTTTCAGGTGCTTCAAAACCCAAAAATACATTCTGATTACATGATCAGTACTACCTGTGGCTAGAAACATACCACCTGAAACAAAAATTTTAAGTTTTAAAAATCCAGTCTGTAACAAATGTCTTAACCAAAGTTCTATATTAAGTAAGCTCTCTATACCAAAAGTATATTCATCTCAATAGATCCATCTCATTATATAAAGAACTTTTAAAAATTAATATAATATATTGTGATATGATTTTTAGGAAGAAATCTGTATTTGGTCTTCATCCCTGTTTCTGGCTGAAATCCTAAAACCCTTAAAATTTCCTAAGTGAAATGATACCAATATCTTGATTTTCATATAACAAACCCACTTCAATCACACCAGAGTTTATGTTAATGAGATAACTTTTCAAAAGCATCTATGGAAGAGGAACCAACCATGTGATAGAGGTTGGGAAAGAGGGCTGGGAGAGAGCTGAATCCATCCTTATGGCCAATGAGTTAATCAACTGTGCCTGTGTGATGAAGCCTCAAAAAAACCAAAGGGCAAGACTCGGAGAGGTTCCAGGTGGATGAACAGGAGGAGATTAGAGAAAAACAGCAGGACTGGAGAGTCCTCTTTCCCACAGACTTTATCCTAAGCATCTCTTCCATCTAGCTATTCCTGAATTATGTTCTTTCATAATAAACCAAAAATCCACTGAGTAAAAGGACTTCTGTCAGCTGTTCCAGCAAATTAACTAAATCCAAGGAAGAAGTTGTGGGAGCCTCTGACCTACAGCCCATCAGCAGAAGCAAGGTGACACCCGGGTCTGAGGCTGGGAGTGGGCTGGGAATCTTGTAGGACTGAGCCCTTAACCTGTGCAGTCTTCACACTATTCTCTAGGTAGGCAGTGTCAGAATGGAGCTAAATTGTAGGATGCCAAGCTAGTATCAGAGAACTGTTTGGTGGTATTATAGTGGGGTAGGGGTGGGAGTGGGGTACACATCAGATGAGGCTTAATTTTAAAAAGTTAATTCAATCTGGAAATGTTCATTATCTCCCTCTGTCATACTGGTTGTGACAAGGACTAAGATGCTGCCACTTCACAAATACAGTAAACAGGTTCTGCTTTCTAAATACCTTTACACTCCTAGGGAGTTCCTGGTGACTTAGATGGTAAAGAATCTGCCTGCAATGTGGGAGACCTGGGTTCAGTCCCCGGGTCAGGTTGGTCCTCTGGAGAAGGAAATGGAAACCCACTCCAGTACTCTTGCTTGGCAAATCCAATGGACAGAAGAGCCTGGTGAGCTACAGTTCACGGGATCACAGAGAGTCAGACACAGCTAAGTGTTAACACACATCTAAACATAGCTATGGTATATGAAGTTCACTTGTTCGCATGTTCAGACTTCTATGGGGAAAATTTTTGACCTCTCCCAAAAACAAAGGTTACCACACAAATCCACTATACAAAAAAGAAAAAGAGGAATAATTTCACAAGATGTGTATAAAACAAACTTAAACTACCAAAACCAGCAATTCAAAGAAAATCACAATCTTGGCTTATCATACACATGGGGCACATGGCATAGGAATTGCTCATTTGGACACTTTCAGCATCCTTTTTGCCAGTTCTCTTACATCCCTGGCTCTGATTACTATGAAAAATCCAAGAAAGTCAGCAGGGGAAGATAAGAAAAAGGCTAATTACCATCACAGGTTAAATCTAATAAAATGAACATAAGATATTCACCGTCTATCTGATAAAGGCCATCAGCCATGTGGTTGCTCAAAAAAATAAAACTAAACTAAGAAAAAAACACTAAAGGTATCTTACCAACACTAAATGAAGAACACAGCATTTGAACACCTGGTCTAGGCTTTTCAGTGAACTTCAGGGGACGTGGACTAGAAAAGAAGAACATGTTGTTTTAAAATACACGTTAACACAGTTTAACATACTTGAAGTTTCCATAAGCCTCTTATCCTTATTTCATCAGAGGGCAGACAGAATGAATATCACAATCACAGAAAATCAACCGAACTATCACATGGACCACAGCCTTGTCTAATTCAATGAAACTATTAGCCATGCCATGTAGGGCCACTCAAGACAGAAAGGTCATGGTGGACAGTTCTAACAAAATGTGGTCCACTGGAGAAGGGAATGGCAAACCACTTCAGTATTCTTGCCTTGAGAATGCCAAAAATAGTATGAAAAGGCAAAAAGATTTGACACTGAAAAATGAACGCCCCAGGTTGGTAGATGCCCAATATGCTGCTGGAGAAGAGTGGAGAAATAACTACAAAATGAATGAAGACACAGAGTCAAAGCGAAAACAACATGCAGTTGTGGATGTGACTGGTGATGGACGTAAAGTCTGATACTGTAAAGAACAATACTGCATAGGAACCTGGAATGTTAGGTCCATGAATCAAGGTAAACTAGAAGTGGTCAAACAGGAGATGGCAGGAGTTGATGTTGATGGCAACATCAACATTTTAGGAATCAGTGAACTAAAATGGACTGGAATGGGCAAATTTAATTCAAATGATCATTTTATCTACTACTGTGGGCAAGAATCCCTTAGAAGAAATGGAGTAGCCCTCACAGTCACAACTGAAATGTCTGGAAATGCAGTACTTGGTTGCAATCTCAAAAAGTACAGAATGATTTCTGTTTCCAAGGCAAACTATTCAATATAACAGTAATCCAACTCTATGCCCCAATCACTAATGTTGAAGAAGCTGAAGTTGAACGCAGCTTTAATTTCAACTGAAGTTGAATGATTCTACGACGATCTACAAGATCTTCTAAAACTAACACCAAAAGAAGTCCTTTTCATAATAGGGGACTGGAATGTAAAAGTAGGAAGTCAAGAGATGCCTGCAGTAACAAGCAAATTTGGTCTAGGAGTACAAAAAATGAACCAGGGCAAAGCAAACACCCTCATCCAACAACATAGGAGACAACTTTACATATGGACATTACCAGATGGTTAATACCAAAATCAGACTGATTATATTCTTTGCAGCCAAAGATGGCAAATCTCTATCGCTTCTCAGCCTTTTGGCTAAGATCAAATGCAAAGATGGAGAAACTCTATCCAGTCAGCAAAAACAAGACCGGAGCTGACAGTGGCTCAGATCATGAACTCCTTATCGCAAAATTCAGACTGAAATTGAAAAACAGAAAACCACTAGACCATTCAGGTATGACCTAAATCAAATCCCTTACAATTACACAGTGTAACAAGCAACAAATAGATTCAAGGGATTAGATCTGATAGACAGAGTGCCACCAACTATGGATGGAGGTTCATGATACTGTACAGGAGGCAAGGATCAAGAGCACCTCCAAGAAAAAGAAATGCAAAAAGGCAAAATAGTTGTCTGAGGAGGCCTTACAAATAGCAGAGAGAAGAAGAGAAGCTAAAGGCAAAGGAGAAAAGCAAAGATATAGACATTTGACTGCAAAGTTCCAAAAAACAACAAGGAGAGATAAGCCTTCCTTAGTGATCAATGCAAAGAAATAGAGGAAAACAATAGAATGGGAAAGACTAGAGATCTCTTCAAGAAAATTAGAGATATCAAGGGAACATTTCATGCAAAGATGGACACAATAAAGGACAGAAATGGTATGGACCTAACAAAAGCAGAAGATATTAAGGAGTAACATGAATACACAGAACTATATGAAAAAGATCTTAATGATACCAGTAACCACAATGGTGTGATCACTCACCTAGAGCCAGATATCCTGGAGTCCAAAGTCAAGTGGGCCTTAGGAAGCATCATTATGAACAAAGCTAGTGGAGGTGATGGAATTCCAGTTGAGCTATTTCAAGTTCTAAAAGAAGATTCTGTGAAAATGCTGTACTCAATATGCCAGCAAAGTTGGAAAACTCAGCAGTGGCCACAGGACTGGAAAAGGTCAATTTTCATTCCACTCTCAAAAAGGGCAATGCCAAAGAATGCTCAAACTGCTGCACAATTGCACACATCTCACACTAGCAAAGTAATGCTCAAAATTCTCCAAACAAGGCTTCAACAGTAAGTGAACCAAGAACTTCCTGATGTTCAAACTGGACTTAGAAAAGGCAGAGGAATCAGCAATCAAATTGCAAGCATCCACTGGATCACAGAAAAGCCAGAGTTCCAGAAAAACATCTACTTCTGCTTTATTGACTATGCCAAAGCCTTTGATCCATGGATCATAACGAACTCTGGAAAATTCTTAAAGAGACAGGAATACCAGACTACCTTTCCTGCATCCTGAGAAATCTGTATGTAGGTCAAGAAACAATAGTTAGAACTGGGCATGAAACAACAGACTGGTTCCACTCTGGGAAAGGAGTACATCAAGGTCGTATATTGTCACCCTGCTTATTTAACTTCCAAGGAGACATCACACAAAATGCCGGACTGGATGAAGCACAAGCTGCAATCAATATTGCCGGGAGAAAGGTCAATAATCTCAGCTATGCAGAGGACACCACCCTTGTGGCAGAAAGTGAAGAAGAACTAAAGAGCCTCTTGATGCAAGTCAAAGAGGAAAGTGAAAAAGTTGGCTTAAAGCTCAACATTCAGAAAAAGAAGATCATGGCATCTGGTCCCATCACTTCATGGGAAATAGATGGGGAAACAATGGAAACAGTGACAGACTTTATTTTCTTGGGCTCCAAAATCACTGCAGATGGCGACTGCAGCCATTAAATTAAAAGACGCTTGCTCCTTGGAAGAAAAGCTATGACCAACCTAGACAGCATATTAAAAAGCAGAGACATTACTTTCCCAACAAAGTTCCACCTAGTCAAAGCTATGATTTTTTTCCATAGTCATGTATGGATGTGCGAGTTGGACCACAAAGAAAGCTGAGCACCAAAGAATTGATGCTTTTGAACTGTGGTGTTGGAGAAGACTCTTGAGAGTCCCTTGGACTGCAAGGAGATCAAACCAGTTAATCCTAAAGGAAATCAGGCCTGAATATTCATTGGAAGGACTGATGCTGAAGCTGAAACTCCAATACTTTGGCCATCTGATGCGAAGAACTGACTCACTGGCTGGGAAAGACCCTGATGCTGGGGAAGACTGAAGGCAGGAGGAGAAGGGGAAGACAGAGTATGAGACAGTTGGATGGCATCACCGTCTCAATGGACATGAGTCTGAGCAAGCTCTGGGAATTGGTGACAAACAGGGAAACCTGGCATGCTACAGTCCACAGGGTCACCAAGAGTTGGACACGACTGAGTGAGTGAACTGAACTGAACATACTGGCTTTATGCTGAAATTGAAACTGTGATTCAAAAATCTCCCCAAAAACAAAAGCCCAGAACCAGACAGTTTCACAGCTGACTGGAGTAGAGCTAATGCCGATCCTTCTGAAACTCTTTCAAAAAATCACAAAGGAAGGAACACTCCCAAACTCATTATACTAGTCCACCATCATCATGATACCAAAACCAGACAAAGACATCACAAAAAAGAAAATTACAAGCCCATATCACTGAACATCGACACAAAAATCCTCAACATTAATTCAAGCAAACAGAATTCAACAACACATTAAAAAGATCATACACCATGATCAAGTCGGGTTTATCCCGGAAATGCAAAGATTTGTCAATAAATCCAAATCAATCAATGTGATACACCATATTAAAAAAACTGAAAGATAAAAACCATATGATAATCTCAACAGATGCAGAAAAAGTTCCTGACAAAATTCAAAAGCTTGTTTTGCCCATTTATGGGCATAGAAGGAACCTACCTCAACATAATAAAGGCTGTATACAACAAACCCATAGGAAACATTATTCTCAATGGTGAAAAACTGAAAGCATTCCCTCTAATATCAGGAATAAGACAAAGGTGCCCACTTTCACCACTATAATTCAACACACATTTGGAGGTCTTAGCTATAGCAATCACAAAAGAAAAAGAAATAAAAGAAATCCAGATTGGAGAAGAAGAAGCAAAACTTGCATTGTTTGAAGATGACATCATACTATACATATAAAATCCTAAAGATGCGATCATGAAATTACTACAGCTAATCAGTGAATTTAGTAATGTTGCAGGATACAAAATCAACACCTAGAAATCACTTGCATTCCTATATGCTAACAATGAAAAACAAGAAAGACAAATTAAGGAATCAATCCCATTTACCACTGCAACAAAAAGAATAAAATACCTAGGACTAAACTTACCTAAGGAGTCAAAAGACCTGTATACAGAAAACTATGAGACTGATAAAAGAAATCAAAGATGACATTAGCACATGGAGAGATATTCCATGCTCCTAGGCTGAAAGAATCGGTATTGTGAAAATGACTGTACCATCAAATGCAATGTAAAGATTCAATGCAATCCCTATCACGTTATCAAAGGCATCTGTCACAGAATCAGGACAAAAAATTTCATAATTCGAATATAAACACAAAAGACCCAAATAGCCAAAGCAATCTTGAGAAAGAACAATGCAGCTGGAGATATCAACCTTCCTGACTTCAGATTATACTACAAAGCTACAGTCATTTGGACAGCATGATAAAAAACAGAAATATAGGCCAATGGAACAAGATAGAAAGCCCAGAGATCAACCCATGCACCTATGGGCACCTTTTGACAAAGGAAGCAAGAATATTCAATAGGGCAAAGATAGTCTCTTCAATAAGTGGTGCTGGGAGAAACAGAGAATGAAGAATTGAAAAATGAAAACATTTCCTAACACCATATACAAAGATAAACTCAAAATGGATTAAAGACCTAAAAGTAACATCAGAAACTATAAAACTCTTTAGAGAAAACATAGGCAGAACACTATATGACATAAATCACAGCAAGATCCTCTGTGACTCACCTCCTACAGTAATGGAAATAAAAACAAGTGGGACCTAGTTAAACTTAAAAGCTTCTGCACAGCAAAGAAAACTATTAACAAAGTGAAAAAGACAACCCTCAAAATGGGAGAAAATAATAGCAAATGAAACAACTGACAAAGGATTAATTTCCAAAATACATAAGCAGCTCATCCAACTCAATATCAGATAAACAATCTGGTCAAGAAGTGGGAAAAAGACCTTAAACAAACATTTCTCCAAAGAAGACATACAGATGGCTACTAAACACATGAAAAGATGCTCAACATCACTATAATCCAAACCAAAACTACAATGAGATATCACCTCACACCAGTCAGAATGGCCATCATCAAAAAATCCATAAACAATAAATGCTGGAGAGGGTGTGGAGCAAAGGGAACCCTCTAACACTGTTGGTGGGAATGTCAACTGATACAGCCACTGGGGAAGACAATATGGAGAGTCCTTCAAAAAAAGAAAACTAGGAATAAAACTACCATATGACCCAGCAATTCCACGACTAGGCATATACCCTGAGGAAACCAAAATTGAAAAAGACACATGTACCCCAGTGTTTACTGCAGCATTATTTATAATAGCTAGGTGATGGAAGTTACAAATCAGACTGTCCATCAACAGATAAATGGATAAAGCAGCCGTGGTACATACATACAATGGAATATTACTCAGCCATAAAAAGAAACGCATTTGAATGAGTTCTAACAAGGCAGATGAACCTAGATCCTATTATACATATGAGTGAAGTAAGTCAGAAAGAGAAAAACAAATATCACATATTAATGCATGCAATATGGAATCTAAAAAGATGGTGCTGATGAACCTATATGCAGGGAAGCAATGGAGACACAGACATAGAGAACAGACTTATTGACACAGGCTGGGGAGGAGTAAGAAGAAGAGGGTGGGATGAATGGAGAGAGTAGCATGGAAACATACACACTACCATATGTAAAACAGATAGTCAATGTGAATTTGCTGCATGACTCAGGGAACTCAAACCAGGGCTCTGTAAAACCTAGAGGCATGAGAAGGGATGGGAGGTAGAAGGGAGGTTCAAGAGGGAGGGGACATATATATATATATATATATATAGCTGGCTGATTCATGCTGATGTATGGCAGAAAATTAAAACAATGTTATAAAGCAATTATTCTTCAATTAAGAATAAATGTTTAAAAAACATAATGGCTTTAATCTAGCATACATAAATGTTGACATCTTACTTCTATAGTACCTCTTAGTATACCAAATATTTCCACAAACGCTGTTATAGGTGGGTGGATGTGAGAGGACTATCTAACCCCCAAACTTACACGTATCCTAGTACACAGAAACAGCAAGCCCACTAACCACTGTTCTGTAACTGAGGTGATGAAAGCTCAGAGTGTAAGAGAACCCATTATCAAGGCCACAGAACAGGCTGTGAAACCACCAGATGATAGCATGCTCCAACAGAAAGAGAATGCAAGCTGCGTATCTAACATTAAATTTTTAGTAGCCACAAAATAAGTAAAAAGATAAAATTAGTTTTAATCCATTTAATACAATATATCCAAAATACCACAACAATGTTAATAAAATTTTAATGAGAACTTTAATTGCTTTCATAGTATATCCTTTAACTCTTCCATAACACTTATAATACATCTCAATTTGAAAAGTTTTCATCAAAAATACTTGATCTGTACTGAGATTTCATGAAACTTCTAATTGAAAAACTAATTCACATACTCAAGTTGTTTAAAATACGCTTAAAAGTTCTATAAGTACTGAATCATATCCGTTAAAAATTTAATAATTCGATTCCTCAACTGCACCAGCCACAACCAAAGTGCTCAACAGAAATGTGTGGCTTCTGAGTACCACGTTGGGCAGTGTAGGGCTATAATCCAGGTCTGATTCTTAAATAATTCCTGCCTAAATTTCTGCCTATGCATATTAATCATATATATTTCTAACATTTTTCAAAATGTTTCACATACTATCACTTTTTCTTTTTTTTTTTTTTTATTTTTTTTTAATTAAATTTATTTATTTTTTAATTACAATACTGTATTTGTTTGCCATACATTGCACGAATCAGCCATAGGTGAACACAACGCCCAATGCCTAAGCCCCCTCCCACCTCCCACCCCACATCCTCTACCTGAATCATCCTGTGCATCAGCCCCATGCTCCTGCATCCTACACCAAACATAGATTAGCGCTCGTTTCTTACAGGAAAATACACATGCTTCACTGCCATTCTCCCAAACCATCCCACCCTTTCCCTCTCCTCAGAGTCCAAAAGTCCACTCTATACCTCTGTGTCTCTTGTTGTCTCACATATAGGGTCATCATTACTGTCTTCTAAATTCCATATATATGTGTCAGTATACCGTATTGGTGTTTTTCTTTCTGGCTCACTATCACTTTTTCAAAACCATGTAACCACTAAGAGAACAGCTCTGTCCCTTTAACATACCCAAATATCTAAATGGTACAGTGTAAACAACAGTCAATATGGTACATGCACTCTATGTATCAAAAGTTAAGTTCAAAAATAAAAAGGCAATCACAATACGCAATTTCTCTTTATAATCAGATTTCGTTTTTAGGCTAAACTGTAACATCATGAAAAAGAAAAAACTTACTACACAATTACAGTCATTTACCTGAATTTCAGGGATTCTAAATCCCACTGCCAAAAACAAACAGTCCCATCAGCACCAGTGGAGACCATGTATCTTTGCGAGCCTTTGGCCATGGGGCTGAACTAAAAGGAATAATAACATTTACAAATCAGTTTCCACTAACATTACAGTTTAAGTTTTTCAAAGTTAATTTCAATTGACACTTTGAGCAACACACAAGAAATCCAAAATACAGATGATACTACAGTGAGAACTCATAACCAAAAAAAAAAGGTCTATCTCTAATTTATAAATGTAATGTGATCTCAATAAAAGTTTATTTTGGAAACTAATAAGAACAGTCAGAAAAACTTTCATTAAGGGAAAGTAAAGATCTAGTCCTGTTGATGTGAGACCTACCACAAAGCCTCAATAATTAAAACTATGGGGCACAGTACATACATTATGACAGAAAGACCAATGGAAAACTGTGAAGTCCGAACTGGACCCTAATACACAAGACATACAACAAAGGAGCCATCTCAGTCAGATGGGGAAACAATGGACCATAAATGCATACATGGTAATGGGACAATGCAACAATCTAGGGGAAAATGGATCCATTTTTCAAACTATAAAGCAACATAAATTCCAAGTGATCAACATTTTAAATATTTAAATAGCAAAACCATACAAGTATTATAACAAAAGAATTACACTATAACTTCAGAATAGGGTTAACACTTGTGTTTAATAAGGTACCAACTGTGCTACACAAACAAGCTAGAGAAAGGAAGATCCGTTTGGTCCAGAAACATCCAAGGCAGCTTAAAAGATAGAGAGGGAATTAAAGGAAAACAAGAAAAACACACTCAGCAAAGGAGTAAGATGAGCAAAATTACCAAAGTAAGAGGGAGTGTGGTATGTGATAGTAACAGAAAGATCTATACTAATATTGAAGTTATCTCTGAACACATAAGCTCTTATTACTGTCAGTTTAATTATATATATACATAGTCTAAAACCCTAGAAATGATATTTGTTGCAGGTGGTCAATGTTTATTTCCATTTACCCATACACATTTTCTTTTAATTCTTCATTCCTTCTTATTACTCCAAGCCTGGGATCACATTCCTTCTCTGACTGAGGAATACTATTTCAAATTTCCCTCAGTGCTGTCCCATCACTAAGAAACTCTGAGTCTGTCTGAAAACGTGTTTATTGCACTTCAGTGGATTTTCGGTAGATTCAGAATTCTTGACCTGCAGTCATTTCCTATCAGCACTCTCAGAAAAGCACTCCTTTGTCTATGAACCTCCACTGCTTCTACTGAGAAGCTGGCCATCAGTCTTGCTCCTTTTGTTATTTTCCCCTCTGATTCTTTAAGATTTCTCTTAGTCTTTGGTTTTAAAACTAAATGTGATGTTTGATAGTTGTAGTTTTCTGTATATTTACTCTGTTCAGGAACCTTAGCATTTCTTCAGTCTGTGGCTTTATTTCTCTAGTGTATTTTGCAAACTTCTCAGCTATTATCACTACAAACACAGCTTTTGCTTCATTCTCTCCTTCAGGAATTCCAGTTACATGTATGGTACATATATACGTATACACATGTGGAATCTTTTCAGCATTTCCTCTTTATCAACCTCTTTTGGTACATTCTAAACTCTTCACTCTGCGCTTCATTTGTTTATTTTCTCTGGCCTCACTGCCAACTCATCAATTCTCTTTGATTTCCTTAGAAGAATCTAGTCTGCTGTTAAAACAATCTACTGAACTACTAAATTCAGTTGTACACTTCAGTTCTCAAATTCCTTATTAATTCTAGTTCTCTGATGAAATTTCATCAATAGCTGAATTTACTATGCATGGATATTTCCAAGATATATCCTCCGCAATCCTACAAGTCTGTCAAAATTTCTGCTAAGCTTCTCAGTCACCTATGAAACTGCTAAATGCCTTCTTCAAATTCAAGCTTCCTCGCTCTGGGCTTTCCATATCTTGGCTACATAGTTTCTCACTATGTTAGTACTTTGTGGAATGGAATGGAAATGGAAACAGTGACAGACTTTATTTTCTTGGGCTCCAAAATCACTGCAGATAGTAACTGTAGCCATGAAAATAAAAGACACTTGCTCCTTGGAAGAAAAGCTATGACCAACCTAAACATCATATTAAAAAGCAGAGACATTACCTTTGCCAACAAAAGTCCATCTAGTCAAAGCTATGGTTTTTCCCATAGTCATGTATGGATGTGCGAGTTGGACCACAAAGAAAGCTGAGCGCCGAAGAATTGATGCTTTTGAAATGTGTTGAAGAAGACTCTTGAGAGTCCCCTGGACTGCAAGGAGATCAAACCAGTCAATCCTAAAGGAAATCAGTCCCGAATATTCATTGGAAGGACTGATGCTGAAGCTGAAACTCCAATACTTTGGCCATCTGAGGCGAAGAACTGACTCCTTAGGAAAGACTCTAATGCTGGTAAAGATTGAAGGCAGGAGGAGAAGGGGACGACAGAGGGTGAGATGGCTGGGTGGCATCACCGATTTGACAAACACGACTTTGAGCAAACTCCAAGAGTTGGTGATGAACAGAGAAGCCTGGCGTGCTGCAGTCCATGAGGTCACATGGACACCACTGAGCTACTGAACTGATTAATACTCTGGATACTTTTTCACCTTCATCCAACTTTTCTGTTAATAGTTTCCAGCTAAGCATTATGTCTCTTACTCCTCAAGAATGTTACTTGATGCTGCTGCTGCTGCTGCTAAGTCGCATCAGTCATGTCCAACTCTGTGCAACCCCATAGACGGCAGCCCACCAGGCTCCTCCGTCCCTGGAATTCTCCAGGCAAGAACACTGGAGTGGGTTGCCATTTCCTTCTCCAATTGTTACTTGATACTCTTAGACAAAAGGTTCTAACTCTAACCCAGTTAGTCTAACACTAATGTTATTGAGAATGTAAATTGTAAGTGATATTGCATATTGCTACCCATGAGAAAGGTTATGTACTGAAATACTGACAGTGATTATTTTAAATGGTGAGATTATGGAAGTTTTAAATATTATTTGCTATTAACTACTGTCTAGTTTTTTGGCAAACAACATTACTTATCTTTTTAATAAAAAAGAAAGCCATTAATACAATTAGGATGGTTTATTACATGCCAGTAACAACAGGGAAAAGAACATGAAAAGATTAATTTATCATGCACTTGTTTGTGTTTGAACTTCAGAGTAACCACTAGCAAGCACAGATAAGCCTTCTGATGTATAAAAACTTACTTCCACACAAGTAAATTTTCTGATATATTTGGGAGGTGATAAATACAGGTGGGCCCCTATTATCAAAACAATGAGGCTTTCACTGAAGACCAGAGCTTTACTCTCACACTGGACAATTGCATAACGGTTTTAAAACAGATACACTCACAAACTACTTACTACAAATGTTGCTGTGATATTGTCTAGAAGTTCATAACAAACTTTAAAATTTTAAAACCTGTGGAACACAGCTAGGATATGAACTAATTTTTAACCTATAAAGTCCTCTAGAGAACAATATACTCATTGTCAAAAAATAAATAGGCAAACCAAAGATTTTCCTCTAATATTCAAAGTAAAACTCAATCCCAATTTTAGTTGTCATCCTTAAAAACAAGTTTGCAGTCTCTGTTCTTTAAGAATATTGACCACAGGAGTTGAGAAAAGTCACTTTTATCACAGACTTCACACCAAATCTATTTATAGACCACTCAACATATAGCCTGGGTAAATTCACATATGAAAATGAAACCACTCTCCTTGTTTAATCAAACTCAAATCAAAGGCAACAACATGCCTTAAAAGGCCTTATAAATCATTACCTACTAACAAAATGTAATTTCTAAAAAGTGACTGAATATTACCATTCTCGGAACTAACAGATCTAAGGCAAGTACAGAGAGACCACCTGGAAGAGCATATGCATTAAGGTAACCAAGCCTCTTTTATTTTCAATCAATGATCCTCACCTACCTACAACATTCTGAATCAAACAAAATCTTAAGCAGTGGAGCCTAGCAATCTGTGTTTTAAACAAAGCCTCCAAGTGATTCTCATAAGCATTAAATAAAACTACTACTCTGGATCCAACAACCAACTTAAAAGAAACACAAAGAAACATGTTAATCTATTCTACAAGGAAGCAAAATGGTACCCAAACTGTGGGAACTCTATAAATCCAATTTCCTCAACAAAGAAACTGCCCAAAAAATCGGACAAGATGGTGAAACTTGTGGTAAAACTCTTTTAATGTATAGCAACCAACTGTAAGGTACTGACTTTGGTTCCTAATTCAAACTAAATAAAATAATGAAAGAGTCGTGACTGACTCTTTGCAACCTCACAGACTATACAGTCCATGGAATTCTCCAGGCCAGAATACCGGAGTGGGTAGCCTTTCCCTTCTCCGGGGATCTTCCCAACCCAGGGACTGAACCCAGGACTCCCACATTGCAGGCAGATTCTTTACCAGCTGAGTCACCAGGGAAATCCATTTATGAAACTATTTGAAATTTGAACATCAACAAACAAGTGTGATGATAATGTTTTTGGTTGTGTTTTTAATACAACACAGTAGACATACTGAAGCATTTACAGATGAAATGATATGAAATCTAGCATTTGCTTTAGGTACAAGGTGAAATAGATGAAGAAGAACTGGCCAGGGATGATGGACACATAAAGACTCATCATACTATTTTGTCTACCATCTATATGGTTCAAAAAATTAATGTCCACAATAAAGAAAAAATATATTTCAGCCAATTTAATCAACTTACAAAATCCACAAATTTTAAGGAGAAAAAAATTATTAACCTGTCACCATGAGTGTATAATTGCCACTCACTCAGTTCAACTGTAAACCTAAAGGAAATAGTAAGTCATCCCAGTAAAGCTCTTAACTACATTAGGTATCTATTACATCACCCTTCCAAGATTCATAGAACTATGATTGATTATATTTTTCCTGATTACTCAATTTAAAATAGATCATGTAGTTACTAAACATCCCACTATTTCTCATTTCCAAAGATAATGACCATTTAAATGCAAAGGAGACAGTACACAAATGTACACACTAAAGGGAGTTTTACCTGTAAAGATGTAATTGACCCCGTGTGTCCTTGGAGTACAGCAACTGGAGCACAGGTTCTCAGGCACCACACTCTAATTATTTTATCACAGCTCCCTGCAGCAATCATTGTATTCTCATAGTTTACTGCCATATCTGAAATTTCTGCAGAATGACCTCTTAATGTGGACAATAGGCGGCCATTGTGAGTTGACCAAATCTTCACCAAACAATCATCTGAACCCTAAGAAAAAATATACCCCAAGATAAAATGTTAATACAGCAAGTCTTATATTTAAAAAAATATCATTCACTTGTCACACAAATGTCTGTATCTCTTCTTCTCTTTCCAACTGTAGAATACTCTGTAAATTATGAATCTGATGGCCAAGAACATTTACAATTTTTTTTTCTTCAAATCAAATAATAAAAAGACACATTCTTGCGGTTTTCATTTCTATGGCTTAGATCTATTATAAATACTATTTTCTCCAAATTCTCTGCCATGTATTAAGTCCAGCTAAAAGTCGAAGGCTCACTCATTTCAGTTAACAAAGTTAAATGTTTGTTTAGTTCACATTAAGTTAAATAACTTGGTAAGTATTAGTTAGGACAGTTCTGTTTCACAAGTGGCGTAAATGGCAATTCTAAAAACAAAAAATAATGGGACTAAAGCTCTCATTTTAAATAACTAAGCAATAGAGTCTCTAATTTATAGTACCATCCAGTATCCATCCATCCAGAAAATATCTGAATATCAACTGTGAATCTCAACAACAGAAAAATGAAATCTAAACTTCTTATCCATCCTAACTTTCCCTTAGAACACTGAAATGGTAAGTTAAATTCCAAAAATTTACATGTAGTTTTTAATCTTTCAGTGTTAATCAATTTCCCCCAGATCACGAGTAATCAATGTGAATATGAATCACCTGTAAACATCTGGATTTTGGGGAGAGAGCGTCTTTCTGATTAATGTAGGGGGATTTTTGGATTGTTTTGGTTAATACACACTAGAATCTAATTCAGTAGGTCTAGAATGAGCTGTAGGTGATCCACAAACACCATACAAGGCCTGATTGTCTCCTTCAAAATTACAGGGGATACTTAATAAAAATGCAAATAAAAATGCAAAAATGCATGGACCCCACACCAGACCAAGTCAAAATTTCTGAAAAAAAGGAAAAGACATATTTAATTAAGCTTTCCTAGATAATCGTGAGGCACACTGAAGTGCTCCAGATGATACCAAATTGACTTAAAAATGGTAACTCACTGTAAAGATTCTATGTCCTGTCCTATCAAATGCTACACAGTAAACAGCAGACAGGTGTCCGAGAATCCTCCTGTGCATTTTTATGTGCTGATACATAGCTCCTGGGAACGCTGTGCTAAAAGTGGAACACCCTGTGAGTTGTTTTCCTCGATGGATCTCCACTAGGAAATAAAAACATGAAAACGGTTAAGGAGAAGCCAGTAGGTGAGAAGCTAAGAAAAACTCCAAAACAATTTCTAGAGGGCCACAAAAATTAACACTTGAGAAATCCTAACGATGAAGTTTCTTCCCTATTCTCTTCCACTATAAGCACCGCTGCTGCTGCTGCTATGTCGCTTCAGTCGTGTCCGACTCTGTGCGACCGACCCCATGGACTGCAGCCTACAGGATCCTCCGTCCATGGATTTTTCAGGCAAGAGTACTGGAGTGGGGGTGCCATTGCCTTCTCCGACTATAAGCACTAGTACAGATTTACTAAATAAGATTGTTTTTCATTACCTTTTATTACTTTTAGTAATAATTTTAAGAAAGCAATTATCTGAAACATTACCAGCACCTCCTTTAAAGTTTTAATACAGCAGTTACAAAGTTGGTCAAGAAATTAAAAAATTATTTTGGGCAACTGAAAAGTCAACCTCACTTACCAAGATTTGGTGGGGAACCATAATTCACCGGCATTTCAGGAGGTCTTCCTCTATGAAGAGCAGCAAAGGCAGAGCCCTTCCAAACTGTGTGCCTGCAGTCTTTAAAATGAATTTTAGATACACATAAAATCTTGAAAGTTAACCCCAAGAAAGATTTTATAGAATACTTACGTATATTGTAATAAACTGTTTATTAAAAAGGTTTACCAACTAATATACTTTAACAGAAAAGCCCTAAAGGTTTATTAGACTATTTCTGAAGGGAAAAAAATTTAAGACATCTCAGATACAACAACAACAACTAACATTTGTGTAGCACTTTACAATTTACAAAGTGCTTTCCACATACATTATCTCATTGAATCCTCACAACAACCCTGTGAGGTAGGTATTATCGCCAATTTACAAGTGAGGTAACTGAGGCTCAAAGGTTCCAGGACCTTTAAAGAGATCCACTGCAAATGACTTGTCAAGATGGACCATAAAACGAGATCTTTTGACTCCAAGTCCTACTCAATGCCAAATGGATTTTTATTTTTCATCACAGAATTACACCATACAATCATTAGTGATAAAGGTCTTACTCACAACTGATCCAATTTTCCCATAATTTTTGTAAGGAAATTTTTTTCATTTATATGAAAATCCTTGACTTAATTATTTAAATGTTACTGAGTTTAAAATTAATGCTGGCCAATATTACCATGACTTTAATCTCCTTAATATTAACACATGGCTTTCCTCTTGTTTTAGGATCATAGACAATCCTTTACACAAGATCACATGTAGGACCTATGAGTCTGAACACTTAATTCTGAAGTACTATCCCTCTTAGCAAATACACAAAGAAAACTGTCTAACCCCCTCTAGAGGAGATAGCAGCAGAGCACAGAGTATGCTGTGCTAGAAATTAGCTTCTGCAGAACTGAAGGAGAAAGGGAAGGAAGGCATTATATAAACCTCCACTGAGCCTCGGGTGCCCCAAACTAACAGGCATATCATGTTTTACAGGAATGAATTCATTACCACTATCAATATCAGTTACAAGGCATCCTCTCATGTCACTAGTACAAACAGAGAAATATAGTCCCTACCCTAGGACAGCTTGCTGAAGAGCTTCTTCTACAGTCTGCCAGTTCTAAAACAGTGCTCATCACAAAACAACATTGAGCTTGACACAAGTAAAGAAAACAGAAGAAAACAGGCTACCCAAGCAACTACTATATAACAACCTAAAATAGAATAATTACAAGGTGAGTAGAACACAGAAAAAGGAAGAATATCAACAGTTTCCTGATTCGAGCCACAGTTTGGCGTGACTACATAGAGCACTGAAAAACTACTAAAGCTGACAAACCAGTCTGGCATGGAACCAAGAGGAAGGGTTGTTCTTTCTCAGTCAAACTTTATACTGGTGGAGCATCTAAGAGGCAGCATCACAACAGCAACAGATCTTAAAAATAATCATGAGGGATGAACGTGACGGATACTCAGGATCAGAAGAGCCAACATTCTTGCCCCCATTATCGGTTAAGCCACGTTGAATACATAGATCGTATCACATACATATACTCAGTCTAAGTGATTTATACCAAGCTAACAGAAAAACAGCAATTCCAAACATTTTGCTACCACACAATTTCGCAAAAAAATTAAATTGGTGGAAAAAGAACCATGCAATTGTACATTTTTGGTGCTCATTTTCAAAATGCTACCAAATTTAGAAAATCACTTCCCCTTATAACAAAGGGCTTGCAGAATCTAAATATCAAATGAAATACTTCTAGCATTTAAAGAGTTTATTAGACACATACAATTACATTCAATGAAGTTATAAGTGAGCTACAAAATGGAAAATTAAGAACTCACATTGATAAAACCTCAAACACATCTCATAATAAATTCAAGCTTTTGAGCTTAACATCTATATACCTTTATCATTTTTTAAATGCAGAAGGACCCATTAAACACTGACGTAATAGAAATCAATGCCTAGACTAAAAGCAGAGAATTTTATAGTCCACAGCATGGTTTTTAGTTACATTATCACCTTTCTTCCACAATGCTTACATTACTTCACAATTATAGTAATTATTAAGCTAGTAATACAAAGCAGAACACTTCTTCAAATTAAGGTACCTTTTGCTGTACGTAGCAAAGACTGCCTTCCTGCCCCAAGTAAAGAAGTGACTCTTGAAATGCTGGGTGGGATCTCTTTATCCAGCATGGGACCGATGCGTTGGCAGATTTGCAACAGATGGTCAGGAGCCACATGCTTATTGGACAAGACCTGATTGGAGAGCAAGTTTTGAAAACAACGTTTTTACAAGAGTTTCAAAAAACAAATACTTAGGGACAAGTTTGATGAAACGTGAGAAACACATACAAAGAAAACTACAAAATGCTGCTGGGAGAAATTAAAAAACAAAATAAGCAGCAAATTAATCTACAGATTCAAAGCCATCCCAACCAAAACCCCAGTAGGCTTTTGTTGTTGTTGTTAGAAATTGAAAATTTTATTCTAAAATGTATAGCAAACAGCTTAGAAAAACCAAAGCAGCTTTGAAAAAGAGGCAAGTTCAGAATTAACCACCTGATTTTGGGACCTGTTATATAAGAACTGATTTTTAGCAAAGGTGCAAAAAGAAAAAGATAAATCTTTTCAAAACTGGTGTCAAAACAAGGGAATATCCATTTGTTAAAATAATTATAATAATAATGAAAGTGAAAGTGTTAGTTGCTCAGTCATGTCCAATTCTTTCCAACCCCAGAGTTTGTAGCCCATCAGGCTCCACTGTTCATGGAATTCTCTCCAAGCAAGAATACTGTAGGGCATCTTCCCAAACCAGGAATCAAGCCTGGGTCTTTGCACTGGAGGGAGGCAGATTCTTTACCATCTGAGCCACCAGGTAATTAACTTTAATATGTACATGACACCATAAACAAAAATTATCTCAAGATACATCATAGATCTAAATGTATCATCTAAAACTTAAAATCTATCAAAGAAAACTTTAAAGAAAATCTTTATAACCTGACATTAGGCAAAGATTTCGAAAATGACACTAAAAACAAAATCCACAAAAGAACAGATCAATAAAGTATACTTCACCAAAACAGCTTCAGTAGGTATTGTTAAGAGGATGAAAAGACAACCATAAGCTGAAAGAAAATATTGGCAACGTATGTATCTGATAAAGGACTCATATCCAGAATACATAAAGAACTATCTAGACAATAAATTTTTAAAAAGCTATTTTAAGAATGATTTGACTAGGTACCTCACCAAAGACGACATACAGATGGCAAACAAACACATGAAAAGATGCTCAACATCACTGGTAACAGATGAAATACAAATTAAAACCATAATGAAATATCACTACACATCTACTAAAAGAGCTAATTTAAAAAACTGACCAGACCAAGATCACAAGAAAGTAGAGAAACTGCTGCTACAAAGGGAAAACAGTACAATCACTTTGGAAAACAGTGAGGTAGTGTCTTTAATAGTAACACATACATAACCACTTTATCCAGCTATAATACTCATAGGTGTTTACACAAGAAAAAAGGGAGCATATGTTCACATAAAGGTTTGCACATGAATGTTCTTGAACAGCTTTCTTCTCAAGAGCCCCGAAGTGAACATTATTCAAATGTCTATTAACAGGTGAATGACTAGACACATTACTGTGTCTGTACAATGGAATACTACTCAGCAATAAGGAAATTTAGTAACACAAATTAATGGGTGAATCTCAAAATAACTATGGAAAGAAGCCAGAAAAAGAGCACATGCTATATGATTCAATTTACATAAAACTCCAGAAATGCAAATTAACTTATAGTTACAGAAAGCAGGTCACACGTTACTGGGGGCTGGGAGAGAAGCAGGAGGAATTATGAAGAGGAAAACTTTGAGTGTAAGAAGGATGTTCACTATCTTACTGTGGTGATGGGTTCATGGTGTAACACATCTAAATCTATCACTCAAACATTTTATATGCAGTTTACAATGTCAATTATATCTTTAAAAACACCTAATGTTACCTGATATGATTTGGCATAAATTTTAACACTTCATCCCAAGGGCTCCTTAATCACATTGAGGAAGTTCTGACAAAACATCACTGTCAGGACTGTCCCAATATTCAAAACACACAGTATCTCTGCTCCCTTCCATTAATGCCAAAAATATTCCCCATGCCATTCTGATACCAACAATGCTCCACATTATTTCCAAATTCCTTGAGAAACACCATTCCAAAAAAATTTGAAACCAAGTTCTATTAATAAATCTCTTTTGGCTCTGAATCATGAATTCAAATGTAAAATAAACTTGGATTCAATATAAAGTTTTTGTTCATAAGTCCTAGTAACATCTTTAATTTTCCAACCTGACCCAACGTTTCCCACCATAATAGATATTCCAAGGCAAAACTCAAAAGATATTATCAAGGCTCAGAGAGACCTCAAAAAGCATTCGATACCACTTGGCACTCTGCTGCAAAGTGTCAGTATGTAAAAGTTCAAGAACTGTTACAGAGAATTAGCTCATCATGAGTGGAGAGGAAGACAGGATGAACTAGAAGGTAATTCCAACAGGATCAAGAAAATCAAAGATCTAAGACCTTGTCAGTAAAGAAAACTTGAAAACAAAACCCCTATTAAAGCAATTGTCCTGAGTGACCTGAACAACGTAAGGATTAAATATCCTATGGATTAAATATATAAGATAAAATGACTGTGGGAAATGGCAACATGACTTCCATAACGTGGAAAATCCCACTTCTCTAATAGTTCTCTTTGAGTTTTCCACAATTTAGGTGGATGTGTGTGTTAGTCTCTCAGTCCTGTCCAGCTACTTGTGGCCCCATGGTCTGTAGACCACCAGGCTCCTCTGTCCATGGGATTTTCCAGGCAAGAATACTGGAGTGGGTTGGCATTTCCTTCTCCAGGGAATCTTCCTGACCCAAGAATCAAACCGTCTTCTGCAATGCAAGCAGATTCTTTACCTTCTGAGCCACCATGGTAGCCCATTAGGTGCACAGAGAACTCTTAACTATATACACAACCAACTCTATCTGAGTTGAATGGAGACTTATTTTTGAAGATCAGCTATAAAAGCTATGGATAAAAAAAAAATTCTCCAGAGAAAAGCTATGGATAGAAAATTTTAAACAATTGTTTCCCAGTGGTAGTATCTTATTTTCTCTCAAATGATATGGAAAAAAGAGTTTTACAAACATGCAGTAAAAGACTGCCTGTATTGAAGCAGCAATAAAACTGATCATTAAAATAATAAGAAGCTTCAACACAGGCAAGTGGATCCAGATAAAGTTCTTATAGGAATATGAACTCCATATGGCAGCTATGAAGAGAATTACAGATTCTCTGCATTTTTTTGAGGATTCTAACATAACCAAATCTAAATAATAATAATAATTTAAAAAATCAGAGATCTGGGGGGGACATCCTATTCTTGTACAAAATAAGATGTATCTGAAAAATAATATGGTCCTAGTACCAATATAGACAAAAAAAAGAAAAACCAGTTCTTAACTTTAAAAATATCATATTGACAAAATTAACATAAATTTTCAAGTCCTAGATAGGAGCGTTAGTAAGTTTCTAACAAGAGCTTCAATCAGTAAGTATACCAGTTATCCAAGGCTCTCAGGAGTCAGGCCATAAGCTAAGTCCCTCCAATGGCCAAACCGCCAATCCTTTGACACTCTTGTTCACTGCAGCCATATTTAGTTTCAGGAAGTTTATCAGCCACAACCCTAGAATCACCGTGTCACTATCACCAAGTTCTGGTCATAGTGATCATGAGCCACTTTCAAGCCCTGAGTAGCAGTTACAGAAAGTGGGAGTAGAGTCTAGATAACCTAACTGGAAAATTATGGGGGAAATAGCTTGTTCTAAAAAGTCTGGGATGCTGTAATCTAACCAGGATCTGCTGCTAAGTCACTTAAGTCGTGTCCGACTCTGTGTGACCCCATATACGGCAGCCCACCAGGCTCCCCCGTCCCTGGGATTCTCCCGGCAAGAACACTGGAGTGGGTTGCCATTTCCTTCTCCAAACCAGGATCTAAAATGAATATTTAATATCTTAAAGATGTACCTGTCTGACCTTTACCTTTCCCTCAAAGTATCTTAAGCTACATCCAGAAATTCCGCAGTGGAAAATGTGTTAGTAAACTACCATATCATAACTCCTGTAACAATGAAAATTACAGTACAACAATGAAACACAAGAAGTGACAGAAAGCACTGCCTTTTACACAACATACAAAATTTGGTGTCTTCCTTGCTTAAGAAATTCTCCTCAGCTTCTGATGACAGACATTCTTTATTTTAAAAGTGCAAATTTAGTATAAATGGCAAAATATTCCCAAAGACATGAGGAAAAAAGAGTTTAACAGTATAGACAAAAGAACCTACACAGAGAAATGTTCTAGTGCTGGCATGAGATCTTCATGTAAAAGCACGTTAATGCGTTTAATTACAGAAAGGTAACTAGCTCTAGCTTCTCAGAGCTTGCTTACCCAACAGCCATCACCTCCCCACTTCAGCATTACCTCACTTTTCCAGATTCTTTCATAACCAAGAGACCATATGATCTAATTCTGGCCAATGAAACTGAGAAGAAATCTCCTGAGGCAAGGGAACATTCCTGGAAAAACTGTCCTAATAAAATGGTCACAAGAAGGAAGAATTCTTCCCTCCCAGCATTTCTTAGGGTACGACAGCAAGAACTGCAAAAAACCATCCAGCAACGTGAAAACTAACAGTCCGAGGTAAAAAGACCAAAATGGCAGGGCTGCCAAAGAAGAAAGGCAAAGACTGACTCTAGCGACACCATTAGACCCCTGTATCAATCCTATTTGTAGACATGTAAGAAACCATCGTAGATCTTTACTGTTACTTAAGCCACTGCTTCTCAGCAAATGTATTCAATAAATCTATTGTGCCACTTGCAATCTCACCAATCCTAACAGCATGTTTACCAATCTGAGTATCTGTAACAAAGTAACCCGGCAACCATCTCAATCAAGCCAGGCTTGCCTAGAAAATGCTATTAATGCTGACTGCTATGTTAAACAGAGATACAGCCTTAGCTAGCATTTCTATGCAATTCTATTAATACCATTTTCATCCTCCCTTAGCAAAACAATGACCTCTCTTTCTAGACCATTTCAGCTTTTCCAAATTACAAACTATTCAGGAGAAAATAAATCTAACATTTCTGATATTGTCTGCTTGTTTAGGATCAAACCCTGGCCCTGGCAGTGAAAGTCCTAACCACTGGACTGCCAGGGAATTCCCATAAGCTTTCTGATTTTCTTGATAAGAGAGTTCTCTTGCTGTTTCTAGACCTATCATCAGATCATCTGACAAGAGTAAAATACAGAAAGCAAAATTCTCAGCGACTTTATCCATGAATCAGCTGACTTCTGAAGCATCTTGAGATCTGTGTGCATCAGTCTTGTCTGACTCTGTGCAACCCCATGAACTGTAGCCTGCCAAGCTCGTCTGTCCATGGGATTCTCCAGGCAAGAATACTGGTGAAAGCAGCCATGCCCTCCTCAAGATCTTCCCAACCCAGAGACTGAACTAGCGTCCCTTAAGTCTCCTGCATTAGCAGGTGGGCTCTTTAACACTAGTGCCAGTATCATCTGGGAAGCCCCATCTTGAGATTTCTGCTATATCAAATCAAAATAACAGAATTTTCTAAGCTGAGTATGACCAAAACATGGACTTATTAAAGTCTGAATCCTATATGGAACTTAATGAAGAGATAAGTATTCTCCCCCAAAAAAAACTTCATTTTTAAAAATGTTTAACAAGATGTAGCATTGGGTTGGCCAAAAAGTTCACTCGTTTTCCCAGTTACAATGGCTCTAGTAGCACTTAGTTGTCTTACCTTCATTCGAAGTAATTAAGATTGTCTTGTGACAGCTGTCATATCAGCATGCATTAAAAAAGAAAAACTTATTGAAATTGGTGAATTTCTGTGTAGCCATTTTAAAATTGAAGAGGGGAAAAAGCAACATTTTCAGCACATTATGCTTTATTATTTCAAGAAAAGTAAAAACCCAACACAAAAGACTTGTGCAGTGTATGGAGAAGGTGCTGTGACTGATCCCAAACGTTGTCAAAAGTGGTTTGTGAAGTTTTGTGCTGGAGGTTTCTCACTGGATGATGCTCCATGGTCAGGCAGACCAGCTGAAGTTGATAGCGATCAAAATGAGACACTGAGAATAATTATACCATGAGGGAGTCAGCCAACATACTCAAAATATCCAAATCAAGACTTCCCCAGTAGCACAGTGGATAAGAATCTGCCTGCCAATGCAGGGACTATGGCTTTGATCCCTGGTCCAGGAAGATTTCACATGCTGTGGAGCAAGTAAGCCCATGAGCCACAACTTCTGAGCTTGCGCTCTAGAGCCTGACCTATTGAGCCTGAGATAAGTATTCCCCCTGTGATAAGTATACTTATCACAACTACTGAAGCCCGAGCACCTAGATCCTGTGCTCCGCAACAAGAAAAGCCACCACAACAAAAAGCCTGCATACCACAGTGAAGAACAGCCTCCATTCACCACAACTAGAGAAAGTCCTCGAGCAGCAATGAAGACCCAGTACAACCAAAATTAAATAAATAAAAATTTAAAATATCCAAATCAAGTGCTGAAAATCATTGGCACCCAGTTGGTTCATTGCTTAGATATTTGGGTGCCACATAAGCTAAGCAAAGAAAACCTTGACTGCATTTCTGCATGTGAATCCCTACTTAAACATAATGAAAACAGTTGTTTTTAAAGCAAATTGTCACAAGTGATGAAAAGTGGGTATTTTGCAATCATGTGAAATGGAAGAGATTACGAGGTAAGCAAAATGAAACACCACCAACCACATCAAAGGCTGGTCTTCATCCAAAGACGGTGATGCTGTGTACATGATGAGACTAGAAGGGAGTCCTTATTATGAGCTCCTTCCAGAAAACCTAATGATTAGTTCTGATTAGACCAAGTGAAAGCAGTATTCAATGAAAAACATCTGGAATTAGACAACAAAAAAATGCGTAATCTTCCATCATGGTAACACAAGACCCATGTTTCTTTGATGACCAGACACAAACTGTTATAGCTTCGCTGGGAAGCTCTGATTCATCTGCTATATTCAGACCCTGCATCTTTGGATGGTCTTTTCAAAATTTTCTTAATGAAAAAAAATTCAATTCCCTGGAAGACTATAAAAGGCCCCTGGAATAGTTCTTTGCTCAAAAAGATTAAAAAAAAAAAAATTGGGGAAGATGGAATTATGAAGTTGCCTGAAAAAGATAGAAGGTAGTGGAACAAAATGATGTCAATGCTCAATAAAGTTCTCAGTGAAAATGAAAAACTGTGCCTTATTTTTACTTAAAAACCAAAGGAAACTTTTGGCCAAACCAATAAAACAGAAGAGACTGGCACTTTTTTTTTTTGGCCACACAGCTTGTAGAATCTTAGTTCCCCAACCAGAGATCCAACCTGTGACCCTGACAGTGGAAGCGCAGAGTCCTAATCACTGGACAACCAGGGAATTCCCAATATAGGTGCACTTTTAAATGTATGAATTTTACAAAACTACAGCCTACAAAAGATATGAAATAATAAAAGTTCTTGGTCAAATAATTTCAGTCACATGTATATAGTAAAGACCATAGATTTCAACATTAGAGCAAAACATCTCCTAGTCAGTCTGAGCTCATTATTTCACCCAGAAGTCTGCACCTATTTCAAATGATCAAAAGAAATAAAACCTATTCATATTAGCTATATCTTTAAAACAAATTCATAAAATACAATACAAACATAAATCAAAGAGTTTACAGAGTCATATAAAAGAAATGTAGTTGATGGAAATTCAAAGGTTCAGCTGCTAAACCCAGAAATGTCTGAAATACTAGGTAAATGCAATTAAACACTCAAAACGGAAATATTAATTCCCAAATAAAAAGCCAGAAAGGACCCATGGCTTCACAACTATTGGTTAAGTTACAGTTCAGAGCCAATTCCCTAGTATGTAATGATCACCTTCATTAAAACAGTACAGAATGCCACAGGAACAGAAAAAGATTGTGGAGGAAAGTCAGAAAGAACTTAGAAAATAATAACTGCGTTCTCTACAGAGAAAGATGACTCAGATGGTACTCGTTAACTGACACACTGGAAAAGGCTAGACTCAAACATATCATATTAACCAAATGCTAAAATACACTCTACATAAAACATTAAAAAGAAATTATAAATGGCATAGGAAAAAATATAAAAGGATATATAATACTGCCTTTATAATTTTATTGTACAGAAAGGCTTTAAGGACAACATAAAGGCAAGATAAAGATTAAGAGATGCAAAATATTAAAAATCTTGAATCACCAAAAAGAAAGAAAAACCCCCAAAGAAAACTAAAAAGCAACCTGCAAACTGGAAAAAGGAATTCAGAACAAGTGACAGACTAAAGAATAACATATATATTTTTATATATATAACATATATATGTGTTATATATATATGTTATATAACATATATACATATGTTATATGTGTTATATATATAACATATATATGTTATATATATAAAAATATATGTTATTCTTTAATCTGTCACTTGTTATATATGTGTGTTATATATAACATATATAACATATATATAACATATGTTATATATGTGTGTTATATATAACATATATAACATATATAAACATATGTTATATATGTGTGTTATATATAACATATATAACATATATATAACATATGTTATATATGTGTGTTATATATAACATATATAACATATATATAACATATGTTATATATATATAAATATATATATATATATATGGAGGATACTTACAAAACAGTAAGAAAGTAGTAGAAAAGCAGATAAAAGATATAAAAAGGCAATTCAAAAACGATGATTACCAACAGCCAATAAACTCACTTCTTTTTAAAAATCCTAGACATTTAACTATGGGGTCAGAGGTTAGGCAGGTTTTTAAGGCTGACTGTGACCACACTTTCTTCTGATCTTCACGCAGCTGGCTCCTTTTCATCCTTCAGGTCAAATGTTATCCCATCAAAAAAAGCTTTCCCTCACCATTCCTTAAATATCAGGTATCTCCTTTCACCCTCCCTTCCCAATCCCCATCACCGGTCTGAATTTGTATTACAGTAACTGGTCTGCTGCTCCTGGTCAGTTACACCCCAAGGGGTCAGCTCCATAAACGTAGGAGCCTTGTCCATCTCCTCCAGACTGGTATCCCCGGAACTCTGAATATGGCAGATAGTTATTTACTACATAAATGTACCAGGCATTACTGAATGAATAGTCAACATACAAAGTGCGGCATACAGCCCAGATAAACATAACCTCATCCAAGTTACTTGTCTCTTCCAAGTTCATTTCAAACAGGAAATCATGATACACGTAAGGTAATAAATAGGAAGGTAATAAATAGGGTTGCTGAGAAAACTAAGAAAATACAAAGGTTAAACCTCTTCTGTGCAGTACTTGGCAAAAAATGCCTCAAACCTAACCATGAGTACTATTTTATCCATCAAATTAACAGAGATTAAAAGGGTTATGTGAGTATGAAATCAGTGTATTACTGCATACAATAGTCAAAAGTTTAAACAGGAAGAAACCTAAGGAGAACAAAGCAAACATTATAAAATGTAAACCATTTTATGACGTGAAAGTCACTCAGTCATATCTGACTCTTTGTGATCCCATGGACTGTATAGTCCAGGCCAGAATACTGGAATGGATTGCCGTTCCCTTGTCTAGGGGATCTTCCCAACCCAGGGATCAAACCCAGGTCTCCCACATTGCAGGCGGACTCTTTATCAGCTGTGCCACCAGGGCAGTCAGTAAACCATTTTCCTCAATGATTAAATTTCTAGAAATTTATTACAAGGGACAATTATGTACATAGATAAATAAATACATAGATATATAGATCTCATTTTGATATTCACAGACTCACTAATAGAAAAACCTGGAAACCAAACGTCCAAGAAGCAAATAGTTAAGTGAAAGTGAAAGTGAAGTCGCTCAGTCGTTTCCGACTCTTTGCGACCCATGGACTGTAGCCCACCAAGCTCCTCCGTCCATGGAATTCTCCAGGCAAGAATACTGGAGTGGGTTGCCATTTCCTTTTCAGGGGATCTTCCCAACCCAGGGATCGAATCCAGGTCTCCCACATTGCAGGCAGACGCTTTAACCTCTGTGCCACCAGGGAATGGCAAGGAATTAATTTTTTTACCCCAGTTTTGTTAGATTATATGCATAAAGAAAAATAAACACTTCTCATTTTAGTGATTTTTTTCATTTTCTCTTGCTTTTGCATTTTCTAAATATTCTACAATGAACGTAAGCAAGCTTTAACATTAGGGCAATTTTTAGTCACAGTTCACACAGAAAAGCTAACGAACTAATTACATATCAGGTTGTAAATACCTATAGAAAGGTCACTACCAATATCTTCAAATATTTACATAAAAATAAGGGCAAATTTTAAGGCTTTAAATTGAGGCTCTACCACAAGGTCTTTCTCAGGCAAAGGTCTCTCCATCTAGAACCTGATAATTTAACTAACAGATACCAGAAAAAAGGGGGTCAGGGACTCTCCAGATCCACAGGAAATATAGTTAACAGTTCTAACTCTCCATCTAACTAGTTATGGGAAAGCTGGACAAAGTACTCACTAGGACTTCAGATTCCACATTAACAAAAATGACAAGAGGTAATAATGTTTATTTATAATGTATATGTCTAAGTATTTAAAGGTTTTGACTAATTCATTACATTAATAACAGCTAATACTTGTATACTGATTATTACTGACACTGTTGTAAAAACTATGTATACATTAGCTTACTACACCTCCCAACTAATTCTCACCTTAAAAATGAGAACAAGCTGGCACTTTCCTGGTGGTCCAGAGGCTAAGAATCCACCTACCAATGCAGGGGACATGGGTTTGATCCCTAGTCTGGGAATATTCCACATGCTTCCAAATAATGAAGCCTGTGCGCGACAAATACCGAGCCTGCGTACCTAGAACTCATGTCCTGCAACAAGAGAAGCCACTTCAATGAGAAGCCCAAGCACCACACTAAAGCCCTTATTCAGCAACGAAGATCCAGTGCAAACTAATTTTTTTTAAAGTGAGAACAAGCTGGATTATCTTTAAAATAACTTTTATCAATACCTCCCCTTCACAGAGCTAAGGAAACAAATCAAAGTTAACTACACCCCAGAAACTGATAAGCCCTTCTGTGAACAGAAAACAAGACTTCAGCTGTTTTCATCCCTAGCAGACAGGCAGGAAGAAATGACACAGACAAGAAAAAGAAAAAAATCTGGCAAACCTTTAAACAGTTGCCTGCAGACCCGCACAAGCGATGAGAATGCTAAGGAGCTTCCTCAGATTAAGTCGCACCCACTCCCATTCCCTTCCATAGGCCTTCACCAACTACACAGGACCAAAAACTGGATGCAGAGCAGCTGGGAGAGAAAACTCCTAAGGGTAGGGATAGTTCAAGGTAGAAAGCCAATGGCTGGACTAGACAGCAAAGAGAACTCTTCATCAAACAAAAAGTAGGCAGCTGGACTATAAGTGCATGATCTTACGAAGTATGGAAAGCTGGCAACTGGGCCATAAAGTATGACCTCCCAAGAATCTCACTAGGGCCCAAATTTCAAAATCGGCTGAAAAAGAAAGTCTTAATCCCACCCTCAAAATACGTGAGCCAGTTATTAAATGAATGCAATTAAGTCACACAAAGGCAGAGATGATCAGATACAAATTAGATTGACCCAACCCCACACTAATAGTTGGGGGAGGGGCGGGGGGGCACATCTTTTTTTTTTTTTTTTAACATCTGAAAGCATGTGGGATCTTAGTTCCCCAACCAGGGATCAAACTCTTGCCCTATGCAATGGAAACACAGACTCTTAACCACTGGACCACCAGGAAAAGTCCAAGTACCTTCTTTAGGGACATTGACTAAAATACTCTTTTAATGTAAAAAGGCCTAGTATACTTCAAAAGATGATGAAAACACAACAAAACATGAGACCCAGGGTCAAGAGAGGGAGTGGCCAACAGCAGCAGACCTAGAGCTGGCCAAGATGTTGGAAAATGTTCAGCCAGTATCTCCTCAAAATACTTACTCTGCCCCATGCTTCCATCCTTTCTACATGGGACTTTTAAGCTATTCATTGAACTACTTGATATCCTACAGGTTTAAGAAGCTCAGAGAACCTTTAAGTGCCAAAAAAATCCACCTAGGCACATGTGGTAGGCAGTTTCTGACATGGACTCCAATATCTCCACCTTCTGGTACTCAAGAGACTTCTGAATCCCTCCCCATGAGTAGCTTATTTCTAACCAACAGAGCACTAACACTGGGTAACATATCCATTACTAGCTTACAAAAGAGTGTGACTTCTGTCTTGCCTGCAGGCTACCACCTTGTCAGCTTTCATCTTCCGACAGTGTAAGTTGCTAGGTTGGAGAGAGTAAGTTAGTATGGAGCTGAGGACAGCCGAGAGCCAACCAGGAATCGAGTCAAGGCTCTCAGCCCAACAGTCCACTCCAGGGACTGAACCCAGCCAAAACCATGTGAACGTGGAAGCAGCTCCTTCCACAGCCAAGCTTTCAGTGGGAACGCTAGCTCTGGCCAACACTTTGAGTGCAACCTTAAGAGACAGAGACAGAGGATTCAGCTCAGTTGTGCCTGGACTTCTGACAAACTTTGATAGTAAATCTGTGGGAATTCCCTGGAGGTCCAGTGGTTAAGACTCAGTGCTTCCAATGGTGGGGGCATGGGTTCCTTCCCTGGTTGGGCAAATAAGATTCCACATTCTGTGTGGCATGACCAAATAGAAATAAATAAACAGATAAATAAATGAATAAATTTGTGCTGCTTTAATTCACTAAGTTTCAGACAATTTGTTATACAGTGATAATGACTATGGTATATCACATAAACCTTCTGAAAATTAAAAACAAAATGAAAATCTTGAAAAGCAACCATAGGGAAAAACATTATATTGGGACTTCCCTGGTGGTCCAGAGGTTAAGAATTCACCTTACAATGCAGGGGACACCAGCTCAAATGCCTCAAAGCAACTAAGCCCAGGTGTCACAATTAAGACTCAACACAGCCAAATTAATTAATTAAACACACACACACACACACATCTTAAAAGAAGAAACAGTAAGACTGTTGGCTTTTCGATACTAATGTGCTGAAAGAAAAAACAGAACTAAGCAACCAGAATTTCACAGCTTAAAAAAATGCATTTGATAAAATCAAAACAAGTTTTCAAACCAAAAAGGAAAACTAAAATCATTGTTAACAAACTTTCATTAAAAGAACTATCAAAATAAGTTGTGGAGACCAAAGAAAAAGTAGCACAGCCAAGGCTAAGTGGCTCAGACAGCAGCATCACTATCATAATTCAGCACCAAGCTAGAGAGACTGCCATTCTCCATTCTACTTTGTGGTCATTCATAGGGTAAAAACCAAATATCATAAGCCCACATATTAGTCCTCACATAGACTGTATTGTTATTTCACAAAACACTACAAATATAAATTAGGTGAAGTCTACACATTATGACTTAAATGTCCCATCAATGTTATCACTCATAAATACTACTGATCACTGTGTGCCCAGCACAGCAAAATCTTTTTTCAGTATTTTTACAACACTTTTTATTGTTATACAGATCAAAGAACTGAGGCAGAGGTTAAATTAATTCGCCTAAGATTACATGTGTCAAAGCTATGGTTTTTCCAGTAGTCATGTATGGATATGAGAGTTGGACCATAAAGAAAGCTGAGCACTGAATGCTTTCGAACTGTGGTGCTGAAGACGACTCTTGAGAGTCTCTTGGACTGCAAGGAGATCAAGACAGTCAATCTAAAGGAAATCAACCCTGAACATTCACTGGAAGGACTTGGTGCTGAAGCTCCAGTACCTTGGCCACCTAATGCAAAGAGCCTACTCACTGGAAAAGATCATGATGCTGGCAAAGATTGAGGGCAGGAGAAAAAGCGGACAACAGAGGATAAATGGTTGGATGGCATCAAGGTTGGATAGCATCATTCACTCAGTGGACAAGAACTTGAGCAAACTCCAGGAGACACTGGAGGACAGGGAAGCCTGGTATGTTGCAGTTCATGGGGTCGCAAAGAGTCGGACACAACTTAGCAAATGAACAAGAAAATGCAGTAAGCAACTAGAAAGGCAGGATTACAGCCCAAATTTCTAACTTAACACTGTCTTATTGCTAGACTGCAGTGTCTTATCACACTGTCATGATCATTAAGTGTTCCAAGTGATTTCAATGAAATGCCTACAAAAGGACAGACCTCTACAGTCAAGTACAAAGAAAATGCAGAATACACATGGAGAGGGGAAAAAAAGGCTGCACTCAGGATAAAGGGTCTTTAGAATTCACAACGAGCAAAAAAAAATGGTAACGTAACTACTTGCAATACAGATTTGGAATACACAGTTGTATCATTTTATTCATTTTTTGGCTGTTTGGCACAGCATACAGGATCTCAGTTCCCTGACCAGGGATGGAACCCGTGACCTCTGCAGTGGAAGCACAGAGTCTTAACCACTGCCAGGGAAGTCCTGGGAGTTTTGTTTCAAATGAGTCAACAGCCTTGCTATTAAAAAAAGAAGAAAGTTTCAACTTTAGACTCCAATGGAGTCTATCTGGCGGTGCACCTGAATTTCACATCTTGGGTTAGGAATTTTCTAACATAACCTGAGTCCTCAATCCAGTAAGAAGCTCGAGATGGTTATACCACTCTCCCCTTGATTTGAAGAGTGAATTCATAAACTGAGGAATGTTGACAAATAAGTAGAAGTGAAGAAAAGAAGCAGCAATATATTTGTACAAATCACGGTTATTCTGATATACTAACAAATGTTGTACTTACTGAACTATTTTTAATGTTTGAAAGAGTAAAAATTAATAATCTACTATGATAAATTTAAAACATATTTACAACACTTAAATTAGAAAGATTATGCTTAGATCTAAATGTGCCATATAGAGGCTTCTACAGATTAAAACCATCATTGTAAATATAGTGTGGAAACCCCTAAAGAAATTTAATTAAGTGGTGTTAATATTTTTAAGTGGTGTGAAATATTTTAAGATTAAATTCTCATGACAAATCAAATAATCAAAATGTAAAAATAAATATATTGGTTTCTACATATTACTAGATTTATAAGATTTGTAAATGAACTTAAAGGTTTAAGAAAAATGACTACTGACAATTCTAATAAACCAAATACTGATTTCAACACAAATAACTCTGAAGTGTTCTCCTTACACAAAAGGTCTACTCAAACATGACCAAATAAAAAAAAAGTTAATGACAATAAACCCCCTAAGGATAGTCTACAATTTAAGAATCTTGATTTTTTTTCCCCCTGCTTAAGGAAGAGACTGGCCTATAAGAATTGTTCTATCATGTCAATTACAAAGTATACCAAATCTCTCTCCCTTTTCAAATACACCCCTCCTTTACAAACCTTTCCAATTCTCATGCCCAATTCTACACTTCTATTTCATTCTTCCCCTTTCTTTACCACCTATAACTCATAAAAATTACATTAAAATTCACAGGCTCAACTGCTAATGCAGAGTTGGTATTGAGAGATAACTAGTTCCAATTTTCCTAAGAAAATACCAAAAACAGTCTTGCTTCCAAAGCACAAGCTGGACTAGTAGCAGTCACAAGTCTAAGATAAACTGCAGCTGTGCAGACAGTGATACTGGAATCACTTGAAAGGCTTTCAAGTAATAGTGATGTTCAGTCAGTCCCACCACAAAGATTGTGATTTAAGTGGTCTGGGGCACAGCCTGGGCAGATTTTATAAAGCTTTCCAGATGGTTGTAATCCAAGAATCAGAACTACTGAGAAAAAAGAATAAACAACATACAGAAACAAACACTGTAAGGAATCAGATAAAATCAAAATGTGAAATATTCTACAGAATAACTCAAGTATCTTCAATAGATCTACAGCACAGGGGGAATAAAAAAACTATGCAAGATAAAAAGATTTAAGATCATTTCAGTGTGATGCATGAACCTTGTCTGAAGCCCAATTCAAGGCAAATACTGAAAAATATAGCAAACTGGTAATGAATTTATAAAATAGAAACTCATTACATTGTTATCATTTGTGTATATTTGAATGTGTTCCTGCTAAGTCGCTTTAGTCATGTCTGACTCTTTTTGAACCATAAGGACCGTAGCCTGCCAGGCTCCTCTGTCTGGGATTCTCCAGGCAAGAATACTGGAGCAGGTTGCCATGCCCTCCTCCAGGGTATCTTCCTGACCCAGGGTTCAAACCCACATTGGCAGGAGTGTTCTTCACCACTAGTGCCACCTGGAATACTTAAAAATATACATTTTAAAAGAGAAAGAGAGTTTGGAGAACTAGAAGCTACTCACATACCCTTTACAAAAGAATAATTCTCTACACAGTAAGCTCACTGTCTACCACTTACTGCTGGGAAAGGAGGCAGGAGGAAGGTAAAGGAGACAGAGGACCCTCACCAGACAAATCATCCAGGCAATGAGAAAACATATGTCAGAGCCACATCACAAAGATACATCACAGAGCAAGATTCCAAATACTTTAAAGCAGAATTTTATTTTTATTATTGTTTTGGCCACACTGTGCAGCATATGAAGGATCTCAGTTGAAGCACAGAGTTTTAACTACTGGACCACCAGGGAAGTCCTGCAAGCCGAATTGAAAGTTTTAAGCAGCACTAACAGGAAAAGCCAAAAAGTGTATCAATCTATTTTTAATGTAACTTTCCCAGTAGTTATAGCATCAAGCTTATTTCAAAATGTAAACAACTTTATCCTCAGGAACATAGCTGCACGTCTTATCAATAATGCTTTGCTGGGGAGAGGCGGTGGGAGAGGGTTAGATTGGAAGTTTGGGGTTAGCAGATGCAAACTGGTACATACAGAATGGATAAACAAGGTCCTACTGTATAGCACAGGGAAGTATCTATATTCTGCAAGAAGTCATAATGGAAAAAAAGAGGAAAAGGAATGTATATACGTGTGTAACCGAGTCACTTTACTGTACAGCAGTAATTAACACATTGTAATTCAACTATACTTCAATAAAAAGTTTTTTTCAAAAATTATGTTTTTCTGCTTCACAGACACACTGCACCTAGTAACAGGAGTAAAACATCCTTTAAATATTCCCTTAAGGTTCAAGATGTCAAACTCAAGAAAACATTAAAAACTCTGCCATGATGAAGAATTTTTACAACTCCCTTTCTTGAAAATAAGAGTTTGCTTCAAAAAACTCTAGGAAGGGAAATATTAAAACTGGCAATTAAAACAGAATCTTTTGTTACATTCACCCAGCTGTAAGTGTCAACACTTAACTGTTCAGTATCTATCAAGCATAAAGACTCACAAACACGGAGAACAGACTTGTGGTTGCCAAAGAGGAGGTGGTAGTGGGGGAAGAACAGACCGGGAATTGGGGATTCACAGATGCAAACTGTTATATATACCTAGGATGGATAAATAACAAAGTACTTCTGTACAGCACAGGGAACTATAATTAATATCCTATGAAAACTGTAACAGAAAAGAATATGAAAAAGTATTATATATGTGTAACAATCACTTTGCTGTACAGCAGAAATTATCACAACTCTGTAAATTATGTTGTAAATTAACTATAGTTCAAAAAGGTTTAAAAAAACTTTTCATATATAGATAAATTCTTCTATTTCTGTTCTTTTATACAATTTAAGAATGGTGATGTTATTTTATATTAACACCTACTTCTACTTGCAGTTGTTAGAACTGCGGTAAAAGATCACTCAGTTCTTTTTCTCAGCTGTTTTGCACGTACAAGACGCTGAATATGCAACTAAAGAAAATCCTTTGTCCTAACACACAAGTCAGAAAAAAATTTTCCTGAGAAATATTTCATTTCACTAAGGACTAACAAGTGGCTCAAACCAAATCACACACTGTGAGAGCAACTAAAAAAGATGACAAAGTACAATGAAAAGAGAACTGTAATCCATGTTACTGGTGCTCCAGCAAGAGAAACTGCATCGTTACGGCCTATATTCAGTTATATACAGCAAAGAGCAATATTAAAAATTCATAAAAATAAGTTTCTTGAAGCACTCAACAAGTGTAGCACAGTTTAAAGAGGCAAAAGTACTGGGAGGAGTGGCAGTCTCACAGCAGCAAGATTTTTATTACTCTGCTGAGGGAAAAGAAACAAAAATGTTCCGAGAGAGGAACCTCTCTCCACCTTTGAGACGCTTCTATTCCTAGGAACAAGTGGTTGGAGGATCTGGGAGGGGCAAATGGAGGAAGACCAATCAGAGGTCGAGTTACAAGTCGGGATCGGAAGAAACACAGATGAGAGCAGCTCGCTGACTGGGTGGCGCGCCCCCGGCTCTCACCAGACTCACCGCACCTGGGGACCCACCCGGCCACAAACCGCGGAACCGGGTCGCCCCCACCTACCCCCGCCGCCCCGGGGCCGTTTCCTGCCCAAACAAACCAGCCACCCCAAAACAAAACAAAACCTACGAGGGGGAGTCCCGCCGTCCCCGTGGCTCCCCGGCCGCCTGCCCGCCCCCTCTGTCACTTCGTCCCTCCAGCGGGAGCCCCGAAAAGGGGGCGGGGAGGGGGGGCGGGCGCTGGGAAACATCGGGATGGAAATGTCAAAAGTCTCACCAATTCCTCGTAGCTCCTGTTGTGCTCGTTGCCCTCCCAGTCCAACCTCTTCGGCAGCAACTGCAAAGACCCAAGACGCACACGACTGACCACCGCGCAGGGCAGGAGGGGTGTGGGGGCGGGGGCGGGGGGGCGGGGGGGCAGGGGCGGGGAGCCGGGGAGCCGGGCGAGCGGCCCCCGGGCAGGGCCGGCGGGGGACGCGGAGAAAGCCGCCAAGCACAGACCTGATACTGCTCCAGCTCCTGCACCAACACCTGCAGCCGAAGAGACAGACGCGCAGTTAGGGGGGCGGGGGCCGCACCCCGGTCCACCCGACGCCCTCCTCCCGCGACCCCGGGCGGCGGCGGGGCCGGGGCTCCCGGAGCGCGGCCACCGCCCGCGGGCCCGCACTCACCTGGGCGGCTCTCCGACATGGGCCGGCCGATAGGTACCGGGCGATGAGGAAGTACAGCTCTGCGGAGAAACGGGGAGACCAGTCAGGAGACGGGGAGACCGCGGCAGCGGGGAGGGGTCCGGGGCCCGGGCGGGGGCGCCGGGGAGGGCGCGGGGGCTGCGCGTCTTACCCGACTCGATGAGAGGTACCGGGCGTCGGGCGGGCGAGGGCTCCGCCATGGCCGGGCGGGAGCCGGGGTGGGAGCGGGCGAGCAAAGCGTGTAGGCCGCGCCGAGGCCTGACCGGGCCGGCGTCCCTCTACCTCAGGCGCGCCTCCGCCGCCATGCCGTGCGCGCCGCCAGTGCTGACGCCTCCGCGAAGTAGTGCCCTCGCGGGGGAAAAAGTAGTTCCTCTGTGGGAGCCGCCTGCGACGGGACGAACGACGTTTGGGCTCCGCCCGAAGAGTGAGCCTGCCTTCTTCTCTGCCTCAGGGGACGCAGAGAGGAGGCTGTATGCGCCAGGAGTCGGGCCCTGGGGAGGCGGCGGGTGGGGGAGGGGAGCGCACGTGGCTGGGATCCTTGCGCGCGGTGAAGAGGCAGCCGGCCATTGTGAGGCGGCGGGCCGGGCTGCGCGGCTGGGCTGGCGCCGGGGGCGGAGGTCGGGCGGGGGCAGCGCCGGGGGCTAGGATGGGGGTGGGGACAGGTTCTCGCTTTTCCAGCCAGAACTGAGCCGCGAGACGCGGGTCCGCAGGGCCCCGAGGAGGCGCGGCGGAGTCTCCGGCTTCGGGCTGTCAGAAGAACATCACAGTCAACTGGGGCCAGTGCGTTTGCCCCCACGAAAGAACGCTGGCTTTGAGGACGCGAAACCCTTAAAACTGAAAATCGTGCCAGCTGCAAAGAGTAGAACGCTGGCCCGACAAGCTTTGCCCGGAGACGGGAGGAGGAATGCGGGGAAGTCACAGGATGGGAGAACAGGGGGCGGGGAAGGAGGGGTGGCCTCGGACACTAACCCTCTGCGGTTCGGAGGGTACTGCAAACGTTGCGGAGAGTCCACGTTGCTGAGTGCAGTAGGAAGAAGATAGACTCGTGAGGCCCCCGCCGCAGTCCTGGGGAAACCCAGAAGAGTGAAAGAAAACGCACTACATGGCAGAGATGTCGACCTGGCTAGTTGGGGAAGGCAGTCCAGGCCGGCGATGACTTAGCCGGATAGGAAGCGGGATGGGAGGAAGCGGGCCATAGAAACGCAGCGGCCCACTCCCTTAGACGACACCTGGGGGAGGGGGAAGCCCTGCGTACTTAGGATGCTCTTGGAAGGCAGTAGTAGGATTTGAGCCTGGGGCAGCGGATGAGGATCCGGAAAATTTCCTTCAGGCTGTGCTAGGCTGCGGATTCATACACTCCGCCTAGCCAAGACCGTGTTCTGAGCCCTAAAGAACGGCAGGAAGCAAAACATTGCCCTCAAGGAGTTGTTTATTCTGCAGTCGCTCAGTCGTGTCCGACTCTGCGACTCTATGGACTGCAGCAAACCAGATTCCCCTGTCCTTTGCTGTCTCCTGGAGTTTGCTCAGATTCATGCCCAGTGAGTCCGTGATGCTATCTAACCATCAAGAGTGGACACTGAAAATTCCAGTTCCTACTGCAGTAGAGTAACCTTCACAGCATAGAGGTTAGGATAGTGGTTTAGATCAGACCCTGGAGTGGGATTAACCCTGGTCCTTGCCGGGCTATTCAGTGTGTGACTTTAAGTAAATCACAACCTCTGAGGCCAGTTTTCTTCACAAGTAAACCGCAAGTATTTGTCCTTACTTTATAGGGTTGTGAGGATATAACCTGTGTTCTTAGCATGTAGCAGGCACCGTATACGTGCCAGCTTTTATTCACACCACGTGGCAAAAGTTTTTATACATGTTTGTGAGGGAATAGTCCAAACGTGTTTGAGCAAGTGCGTCTTGTATCTGGTGGTTCAGCAAACACTATGAAGTGATGGGGATAAAGATGAAGGAATAAGCTACAGCTTTGCCATCCCAGATTTCAGTGTCTGTTAGGAGAAAGGGTGCAAAGAATGACTGAGATTTAGGGCAGGGATAGAAGGGAGGTTAACCCACCTGTGGGAGGGGGAGAAAAGTGAAAGTGTTAGTCACTCAATCGTGTCTGACTGTTTGTGACCCCACGGACTGTAACCCACTAGGCTCCTCTGCCCTTGGAATTCTCCAGGCAAGAATACTGGGGTGGGTTGCCATTCCGTTATCCACAGGATTCTCCCCAACCCGGGGATTGGTCCCAGCTCTCCTGCATTGTACCGAGATTCTTTACCCTCTGAGCCATCAGGAGGGGGTGATTTTAGAAGAGTCTTAGTGTGGGAAGGGCCAAAATGTGAATAACATTCCAAGTTTAGGAACTCAAGTTTAGTAAGACTGCTTGGAGTGAGTTTGGAGGTGGGATGGGACTCATTAAATCAAACTTAAAATTAGGGAAGGGGGAGTTGAAACTGGGAGCAAGTAAAGGGTTCTAAACGAGATAGGATTCTTTTTCATCTAGAATAGAGAGTGTTAACACAGGAAACCACTTAGACCCCTAAAATAGGAAACAGTTGGAGTGCAGTCATTATAAGGATAGAAAGAGATGGCTTCAAAAATACCTAAGAGGTTCAGTCATAAGATGAGGTTGAAGTGGAATGAGAGTAAATGTCATAAAAATCTCAAGTTTGAGGCTTAGTAGGGTCAAGGTTGTGCCACCAACTGAGATATGGCACACAGGTGGTAGCCAAATTGTTAAAATGGATAACTACTCAGAACAGTGTGATTATTTGAAGTTACAGTGCATATATCCCTATAGGACAGTATGCTCTGATGCTCCAAGATAACCAAAGTTAGCAAATAACAAAAACATGAAGATAGAATCTCAGCTTTCAGAGATGGCCAGGCAACTGTGTATTTTATTTTGTAGCAGTCTTATAAAAGATAGCCCCCAAAACATGTTACAAGAATTTATATCCAGAACACTGGTCACTGTCCAAAACTGCAGTTCTGGAGTGGGCAACTTGGTAACCGTTAATAAGAGGTCAGAAGAGATGGCAGGAGTTTGCCTTTGCACAGGCCCTACTGGTTCCTTTACAGCTCACTCTGATGTCTGTGACAAACACCATTCCTAGATTTGAAGTAGAAATGCAAGATTGCTGACAGGAGGCAAAATATCTTACCCCCTCCAGCTCTCAAGTGACAGAGACCCAGATTTGACTCCCACTTATGCCAGTGAAGTGGAGAAAAGGGGGAAGTCTGTCCATCAGCAACTCCATAGTAGGGACTGCTGGAAATGGTCTCCAATCATGTCTGTCTCTCACACAACTGAATCCACACCATTCCAAATGAACACACTAAGGTTTGTTTTGGGGGTAAGTGAAAAGAGCTTCTGAATGTCAAAGTAGTTGAAGGAAAGCAATTATTGAAGAAGTGCTTGGTAAGCAAGGATTGGAAGATCTCAATGGCTGGTGACGTCAGCTGTAACGCTGTCACCCATCTCCACTAAAAGGAAACTACTACAACATTTTAGTCCTTGGATGTTTTAGTCCTCCTGAATAAGCATCACTGATCTCCACAAAGGTCAGATGCTACTAGTACTCTCACTTCACAGTGACCTCAGCCAAGAAAACCGAGGCCCAGAGACACTGAGGAGGGCCTAAGGGCACATAGCTGGGAGCCTGGTAGGACAGTATTACCTTAGACAAAACACAGGCCCCTGCTGGATGTTTTCTACCCTGGCCGTGTTGCATGAAGGAGGAAGCCGGGGCCAGAGAGTTTGGACAAAAGCACACAGCTAGTAGGTAAGAGCTGAAACTTGAGTATGTGTCTGATCTCACCACAGACAAGTCTGAGCCAGACTGTATTATTCTCGATTTAAGGATGAGGAAACCGAGGCTTAGAAAGTTTAAGAATTTGCCTAAAGGGGCTTCCCTAGTGATCCAGTAGTTAAGACCCCAGGCCACCAATGCAGGGGGCGGGGGTTTGATCCCTAGTTGGGGGATGAGGGATACTAAGATCCCAGATGCCATGTGGTATGGCAAAAAGATTAAAAGAACTTTAAAAAGAAAGAACGAATTTGTCTTAAAAAATAAAATGTGATGGGGCCTTCCAAGTCACCGCTTAAGAGCCACAAAGGCATGAAGTGCGAAAAGCACATCTGGAATACGGTGAGCAAAGCAGCCTGTTTCCAACACCTCCCATAGGAGAGTGGTCCAAAATGAGGGTCAGAGTGGTTGCAGTCACTTTTAAAAGAGTAAAAAGTAGGTCAGTCTGTGAGCAGTGGAGATTATACAAAGAAAATTATTTACATTCTAATTCTAATTTCAATGTGTTAATACAAGTATCTGTGGTTAACAATTTAGTTTCAGCTTGTTGTTTTAGTCACTCTGTTGTGTCCGACTTTTTGCAGTCCCATGGACTGTAGCCCGCCAGGCTCCTCTGTTCATGGGATTTCCCAGGCAAGAATACTGGAGTGGGTTGGCATTTCTTTCTCCAGGGGATCTTTCTGACCCAGGGATTGAACTGTCATCTCCAACACTTGCAGGCAGATTGTTTACCACTGAGCCACCTGGGAAGCCCTTCATTTCAACTAGCAGGAACCAATACTGCAGGCACCGTGCCAGCATAGTTCTGAGGGATGTAAAGAGAGCAGAGGACACTAGACCTATGGAAGAACAATACCACAAAAATGCATCAGTACATGGAAGTAAATTCAAGTGCACACAAAACCCAGCATCATTTCATTCATTCAGCAAAAATCAAATTTCCCTAAGGCAGGCCACATAGAATAAACACTGGCTCCTGGGTTTCTGTAAGATAATTTCCCCAGAAGTAGAAGAGTTAATATCTTGATAGATTTGAAAGAAAAAAAAAAAAAGTAACTTTGAGATCAGGCCCTAGTCACTAGCAGACCTTGCATCTAATTCCCAAGGCCCCTCCTCCACCTCGGGGCAGTGTCGCCTTTGTCTCAGGACCTCTTCTTCCTTCTTAGTCTAGCCCAGTCAGCTGTCCCCTGAATACAGCCAGTCCCTGCCTCCCTCAGCAAATTATTTCCACATATATCTCTTCCCTTTCAGTTCTGCCTCTCCCTCGTCGTTGGCTTCTGTCCCTCATGTTCCCACACTGCAGGCACTGGCCCGTGTCCGTCTCCAAGACGTACCAGTTCTTCCTTTGAAGTGTCTTCAGGGCACTGCGGAAAACAGTGAGGTTGGGCATGACCTTGGGAATATGGGAGCCAGCATCAGAATGTCCCTGTGGTTGAACGTGGCTTATGAGTTGAGCAACTTCTCTGTGGCTCAGCATTTGTTTTTGATTTTTAAATCATCTTTATAATGGGGGTGCCCACTAATAGATCACACATGTTGAATGTTTCTGTCTCCTGGGCGCTGTGCTAAACCATTGACTGTACCGTTTACACTCACTTGATAATTGATGCTACTTATGAGCACTGCCTGCTGCCTGTGGAGCTCTTTGAGCAATACCTCTCTCAACGTGATGCTATCACATAAAAATGAGTATTCTCTGCTCCATTCCCTCGATCGCCAAAGAGGCTTTTCCTTGACTCCCCACCCAATTTCCCAAAGCACAACTCTGCATATTCTCTTTTCAAGCCTTTCTTGATCCCTATCACCTAAAGTTAAACTCCTGGCATGTTCTGAAAGCTGGGTGGGCTGCCTGGTGCTCTACTCTCTTCCTCCCCACACCCCCACCCCCTGCATCCCCAGGCCAGCTGACTGCACTAACAGTAAAGGGCTCTCTTGCCCTCGGGCTTCATCCCGTAGGAGGCCCCCGAGGGAGGTGAGAGAGGCAGATTTCTATTTTCCCAGCTACCTTCCTGCCAGGCCATAGGTTGCTGGCGGCTGTTGTTCCTCAACTGGAGGCCACAGCTCTTGAGGAATAGCCCTGTGTCCACACAGCAACTGTCTTGGGGTTTTGATACCCCAGCCCTTTAGGACTTGGGCTTGTCTTCCCAGTAAGATAGAAGTCCCTGAAGGTGCTTCACCATCTTTTATGCTAAGTTGCTTCTTTCATGTCTGACTCTGTAACCCCATGGACCATAGCCTGCTAGGCTTCTCTGTCCATGGGATTCTCTAGGCAAGAATACTGGAGTGGATTGCCATGTCCTCCTCCAGGGGATTTTCCCAACCCAGAGATCGAACCCTTGTTTCATGCTTCCTGCATTGGCAGGCAGGTTCTTTACCACTAGCGACACCTGGGAGGTCCCTTTATTTTTACTGCCCACACTCTTATAAGTAATCATTGTTGTTGTTCAGTCACTAAGTCATATCCAACTCTTTGTGACCCCATGGACTGCAGCATGGCAGGCTCCTCAGTCCTCCACTGTCTCCCAGAATTTCCTCAAACTCCTGTCCATTGAGTCAGTGATGCCCTTCAACCATCTCATCCTCTGTTGTCCCCTTCTCCTCCTGCCTTCAATCTTTCCCAACATCAGGGTCTTTTCCAATGAGTCAGTTCTTCCCATCAGGTGGCCAAAGTGTTGGAGCTTTAGCTGCAACATCAGTCCTTCCAATTAATGTTCAGGCTTGATTTCCTTTAGGATTGACTGGTTAATAACATCACTACTGCTCCTCCCTTATCCCAATGTGTTATGCTTTCTGTATTCTTCCAAAATTCTGATAGGTGCTTATTTTCTCCGCCATGACTGCTACCCTCAACTGTATCCCCTGGGACTGTCCAGAGCACCCCCTGACCAGCTCCCTCTCCCCTCTGCTCCCAGATTTCTTTCTTGTCTGTGCACATCTGTCCTCTAGCCTGAAAGTATCCACTTAGACCCATGAACTCCTTCCTTCCCAAAACATTTGTTAAGTCATTCTGGTTCTGGTTAATCTCTTTTCAGAAGTCGTAGAATCATCTGTCTTTTCTACCTCACTTGTTCATCAGTAAGCCCTGGTGAGCCAACCTTCAGGGTAGATCTCTAATCTGAGCACTTCTCGCCCAAATGAGCACAGCAATCTCCTAAATGTCTTCCTCCTTCTGTCTTTGTCCTGTTACTGCCCATTCTCAACAGGCCACTGACGGATCCTTAAAACCGGTCAGATGTGTCCTTCTCTAAAAATGCTTCACGGGTTCCCATCTGACTCAAAGGCCGAGGCCCAAGAGGCCCAGAGGAGCTGATCTCCCTAGTCTTTCCTCTGACCTCTTGACCTACTGTGCTCCCCTCCTGTCACTCTGCTCTGAGGGAGCACACTGGCCACCTTGTCATGCCAGGCATGCTGCTGCCCCAGGGCCTTTGAACATGCTGATCCTTCTGCCAAGAACCCTTTCCCCCTAGAAAACCTCATAGCTCCCTTCCTACCCCCCTTTTAAGTTTTCGCTCTAGTGTATATGCTAAGTTGCTTCAGTCATGTACAACCCTGCGACGCTATGGACTGTAGCCCACCAGGCTCCTCTCCAGGCAAGAATACTGGGCTGGGTTGCCGTGCCCTCCTCCAGGGGATCTTACCTACATAGGACTCAAACCCATATCTCTTAACGTCTCCTGCATTGGCAAATGAGTGCCACCTGTTAGTTTGGCTCTAAATCCATTGATTAAGTTGGCTCAGATGTTACCTTTTCAATGAGACCTTCCCTGACTGCCCTACAAAAAAAAATAAAACCTCCCCTCATTCTGTATGTCCATTTCCCTTCTTTCCTCCCTGCATTCTTTTTTTTTCCCTTTGTACTTTTGACCTTCTAACCTACTGTGAAATTTGCTCATGTCTTTTGTTTATTGCCTGTCTCTTCTCACTCTGAGGGCAGGCAGAGATATAGGCCGTCTTGCCCTCTGAAATCTCTCTAGAGCTACAACAAAGCCTAACACATGGTAAGCACACAATAAATAGCTGTTGGATGTTTAATGAAAAATTCCTGGAGCAGACAGTTCCTAAAATATGAGATAGTTATGCCCTCAACACTCACTCATAAAACTTCTGGATGGTGTGGTAGTTAGACCTGGCGATAGCCCACAGCAACCTGTTAGCCCTTAACAGACCTGGAGATCTGCCCTGCCCCCGCCTGGCCACAGTGCCGCCACAAAGACAAGGCCAGCAGAAGTCAAGCCTGGAAGGCTGGGCGTGCCCTGTCCCTCTCCAGAACTACCCCCCACAGTGAACTCACAGTGAGCCCACAGGAGAAGGACCTCCTGGCTTCTCTCAAAGGCAGGAGGGAAGCCTTTTGAGAGACTAAGGTGAGTGGAGAGAACATTTTTGAGAGCAGGAATGGAGGCCGCTTTAGGGAGAGGATCAGAGCGCTCCATGGGGGAAGTTCTGTCCTGCCTTTCTCATGGGCGCGGTGTGGCCTCAGCCTCCTCCCTGGCCACACAGTGCGCTGTACCCACCGTACCCACCGGAGACCAGCTGGCTTCACCCTAACTGGTCCACAGCCTCTGGCCTGAGCCCTAACAGCAGAAAGCCTACCCACTGGACGCTCCCCAGCCCCTCCCCCAAGCAGGCACCGCCTTCTGGGGTTTCCTCCAGGTTTCACTCTGCAAAGATGAGGAGAGAAAGGAAACTGGCCTCAGGGCCTGCCCAAGATGTGAGCCACCAGAGCTGCCCTGAAGGAGGGGAGGGAGCCCAGCAGGCTCAAGAGGAAGTTTGTACAGAGGAAAGGACAAAGGGTGGAGTCTAGGGAAGAAGGAGAGCTCCAAGCTCCCTGGGTCACCTGGCTGGGGAACCCTCCCCTCCCAACTAGGGTTGTTGGTTGGTGTTCAGTCACTAAGTCTAGTTGACTCTCTGCGACCCCAGGGACTGCAGCCCGCCAGGCTCCTCTGTCCTCCACTATCTCCTGTTTTGTGTTAGTCGCTCAGCAGTGTCCAACTCTATGCGACCCCATCGACTGCAGCCCACCAGGCTGCATGGGATTCTCCAGGCAAGAATACTGGAGTGGATTGCCATGCCCTCCTCCAGGGGATCTTCCTGACCCAGGGATTGAATCCCTGCTATCTCCTAGAGTTTGCTCAAATTCATGTCCTTTGAGTCAGTGATGCCATCTAACCATCTCATGTTCATCTGCCCCCTTCTGCTTTTGCCTTCAGTCTTTCCCAGAGTCAGTCTTTTCCCAAGAGTTGGCTCTTTGCATTCAATGACCAAAGTATTAGAACTAAAGCTTCAACAGGAGTCCTTCCAATGAATTGACTGGTTTGATCTACTTGCAGGCAATGGCATGTGTAAGCTAGGTGCCCCAGGCAAGACTGCATATTTTCTGTGATGATGTTTGACACCTAATTGCAGTGATAACATCCCTATTTACAACCTGAAGAAAGTTTCCTGGTCCCCCTTTTTCACTTATGAGTAAATCTGGCCTAGAGAAGGGTCCAGAAGCCCAGAGTCTAACACAAAATAATCTTAATTTTTAAAAATTACCTGGAGAGGGAAATGGCAACCTACTCCAGTATTCTTGCCTGGAGAATTCCATGGACAGAGGAGCCTGGGAGGTGGGCTACAGTCCATGGGGTTGCAAACAGTTGGACTCGACTGAGCACACATGCAGAGAATGCACATATGTAATTAATAAGAACTGCTGTATAACACAGGGAACTCTACTCAATACTCTGTAATGGCCTGTGTGGGAAAAGAATCTTTAAAAAAGTGGATATGTGTACATGCATAACTGATTCACTTTGTCATACACCTGAAACTAACACATTGTAAATCAACTACACTCCAATAAAAATTTTAAAAAAGAAAATAATAATTAAAGCCACCAAAAGTTTAAGTTATGAATGTTGGTAGTGAGATGAGGGAATTCCCAGATGGAGCTAGTGGTAAAGAACCCATCTACCAATGCAGGAAACCTAAGAGATGCAGGTTTGATCCCTAGGTCAGGAAGATCCCCTGAAGGAGGTCATGGCGACCCACCCCAGTATTCTTGCCTAGAGAATCCCATGGACAGAGGAGCCTGGTGGGCTGCACTCCATAGGGTCACAAAGAGTCAGATAAAACTGAAGTGACTTAGCACGCATGCAGTGAGATAAGGTGAAGAAAATGTTAAGAATCCAGAATCTCACATCTTGTCCTTCAGCCACTTTCTTCCTCAGAGTCTCCAGGGAAAGTCTGTGCATGGTGGACGCTGCTGCAGGGGTTGCTTTATGAACCCTGAGCCCACCACCTGGTGATCTAGGCTAGATGGCACATAGAAGTATTTGTTCAGGCCAAGCAGTCTCAGGAGACTAAGACAAAGCAGCCCCAAAGGGCCCAAGTAGGCACAGTGGTTCCCCATAGTCAGAGTCTGCAGGTGGACCTCGCCTGGAGAGGCCCATCCCCCCAGTACTAGGACTTACGGGCATGGCTCCTGCCCTCCCCCAACCCCCACCCCAGGCAGATCCTTCTAGCTACTTGAGATGGAAGACTTGATCAACCTACTCCCCATAGGACCCAGCCTGACCTCTGGAAGAACTGGGCTTTGTAGGGGGGTAGATAGGGCTTCCCCTGGTGGCTCAGGAGTAAAGAATCCGACTGCCAATGCGAGGGACGAAGTTTCCATCCCTGTGTCGGGAAGATACCCTGGAGAAGGAAATGGCAACCCACTGCAGTATTCTTGCCTGGAGAATTCCAGGGACAGAGGAGCCTGGAGGGTTACAGTCACACACGCACACACGCACACACACGCATTGGTGTGTTTCCTAGGCTTTTAAGAGGGCAGAGACCAGCACACTGACCAGCCAATGGATTCGTGCAAAAGGAGATAACAAAATTAATGCAGTCATAAGTAGTGTTAGAATTATCACAAAGTGGGTATGTTCATTATAATCTTGTGAGTAGATTCTCTTTCTATAACAGCAACTAGAAAATGTAATTTTCCTACAATGACCCTATTAGACAAACTGCCACAAACCTAACTCACCAAGGTTACACATTCCACAGAATTTAATTACACATTCCACAGAATTTAATTATAAAGTTCTTACTGGATTCAATCCCTGTGTTGGGAAGATCCCCTGGAGATAGGAATGGCTACCCACTCCATTATTCTGGCCCGGAGAATTCCATGGACTGTATAGTCCATGGGGTTGCAAAGAGTCAGACAAGACATGACTGAATAACTTTCACTTTACAGCGAGCAGAATGTGACAGAACATCTTGGTCTTTACAGTAAATAATTAACTCAATTTCATAACAAGGTCTACTATAAAACATATGTTTTCCTTGTACTAGAACATGGTCCTACATGGCTAATGCTTTGAAATAATTAAGATATAAGTTCTTCAGCTTTCTCTTTTTTTCTTTATAAAACAGAGTAATGGCCAGCCCAGTACTTTGAATTCTCTACAGTCTTAAAACTTTTCAAGGATTCTAACTGCATGATCATATCTCATTAAGATGATGGGGATGGATTGACCTGTAGGTATAAAGGTTCCCCAGCGGCCAAGAACACAGATCTAAAGTTTGCTAGTTACACAAAGCAGGAGACACACAACCTGCCTGCTTGCTCCCAGCCAAGCATAGCTTTCCAGACCTTCTGTATTCCCTAAGAGAACCCACAACTAGCAAAGATTCCGGCAGGTGAATGAAGCTGTTTTTTTTTTTTTTTTTTTGTCATTCTCCTGATTTTTTTAAACTTCCAGATCCGCTTTCCCACCTGACACTTCTTGAGGCTTAAATGTCCTGCCATCAAGGACAAAACACCCCAGTATTTTTCTGAGTGCATTCCGTGCATTTTAACACACCATTGGTGTGTACCTTAACACACCCAAGGGATGTATGTCACAGCCTAAAATAAACAGACCGTCAACAATTGCATCATTTTAAAAGTAAACCAAAACACACATGAAGCAGATACTTTCGTCTGATCTCTCAGCTTCATTCCACAGCTGAAGTTGACCTCACTGCCAGTTCCTGGGGCCCAGGGTGTTAGGAGGCTGGGTAAGCGGGGCTGCAGAATAACAGGAAAGTCAGGGACAGGGGGAAGGGGCAGGCTCAGGAATGTGAAAGGTACAAATGAAGCCAAACGGTGGTTTTCCCAGTACCCACTGGGAGAGCAGGGTGTATGCTCACCCTATGACCCAGCAGTCTCACTTCTCAGATTACACACAGCAGAGATGTATGTTTGCGTTCATCAGAAGACACATGCAAATAAGTTCTTGGCAAAAATTATTATCGCCCCCAACCAGAAACATCCAAATGTCCATCAGCTGTGGAATTGATGAGAAACTGACATTTATTCAAAATACTGGAAGACTTCCCTGGTGGTCCAGTGGTTAGGACTCCACCCTTCCACTGCAGGGGGCATCGATTCGATCCCTGGTTGGGGAACTAAGCTACCATATGCCACGAGGTGTGGCCAACAAAAACAACACACAGACAAAACATGGGTGAACTATACAGATGTGAGTTTACCAGTATTTTGTGACTTCCCTGGTAGCTCAGCTGGTAAAGAATCCACCTGTAATGCAGGAGGCGCCGGTTCGATTCCTTGGTGAGGAAGATTCCCTGGAGAAGGGACAGACTACCCACTCCAGTATTCTTGGGCTCCCCTGGTGACTTAGACAGTAAAGAATCCACCTGCAATGTGGGAGACCTGGGTTCGATCCCTGGGTTGGGAAGATCTCCCAGAGGAGGGCATGCAACTCACTCCAGTTTTCTTACCCGGAGAATCCAATGGAGAGAGGAGCCTGGCAGGCTGCAGTCCACCGGGTTGCAGAGAGTTGGACATGATTCAGTGACTAAGCACACACATACAAATGTGAAAATAGGTGTTCAACATAAATGACTTATAAGTATTAAGTGAAATAAATCAGACACAAAAGAGCACATACTATCTAATTCTGTCGATGTGCAGTTCCAAGCCAGGCAAAATGAGTCTGTGGCATTAAAAGTCAGGATAGCGGTTGCCTTTGGTGGGGGGGGGCGGGGGGTTAGGTAAGTGGGGCATGTGGGAACACATGCACATTTCTGTGTGCTCTGTTTCTTTGTTTTCTTGATATATATTTTTTATTCAAGTATAGTTGACTCCAGTGTTCTTGCCTGGAGAATCCCAGGGATGGGGGCGCCTGGTGGGCTTCCGTCTATGGGGTTGCACAGAATCGGACACAACTGAAGCGACTTAGCAGCAGCAGCAGCAGCATAGTTGACTTAGTGCTCTGTTTCTTAATCTATTATGTATTATTCACTTGGTGAAAAATTCATTCAGCCATAGGCTTATGACTTCTCCACTTTTCTAAACACGTTACCTTTGATTAACAGCTTACATCAGAAGAAAAGAAACAAGAAAAATATTCCATGGTGCCTGTGGTAATGACACTCCACAATATCCACATCTTAATCCCCAGAATTTGTGAATACATTGGGATGGCCAAAAAGCTCGTTCAAGTTTTCTGTAACATTTTATGGAAAAATTCGACTGAACTTTTTGGCCAACCCAGTATTATGTTACATGGCAGAAGGGACTTTGCAGATGTGATGTGGTTAAGGATGTTGTGACTCAGAACCTAACTTAGATTATCCAGGCGTGCCGATGCCATCACAAGGGTCCCTGTACAAAAAAAAGCAAGAATCAGAATCCAAGAGGAGGGACCCAGAGGTTAGAAATGGGCTTTGAAGTTGGAAGCAGGAGCCACAGGCCAAGGAATGAGGGTAGCCTCTAGAAGCTAGGAAAGCCCAGGAGACTTGTTCCCCACCAGCCCTGAGCCTTCTTAGGAGCACAGCCACCCCCAATACCTTGATACTGACCCACTAAAACTCATTTTGATGTCTCACCTCCACAGCTGTAAAATAATAAATAATAACCTACTAAGTTTGTAGTCATTTGTTACAATAGCAGTAGACGCCAGAAGAACTCCTTTTTGGCTGTGCTGGGTCTTTGTTGCTACACCTGCGCTTTCTCTAGTTGCGCTGACAGAGCTCATTGCAGTGGCTTCTTGTGTTTCGGAGCGAGGGCGCTAGAGTGTTCAGGCTTAGTTGCTCCATGGCATGTGGGATCTTAGTTCCCTGACTAGGGATCAACCTGCATTGCAAGGGAGGTTTTTAACGACTGGACCAACAGAGAAGTCCCAGAAGCAACTTTTAAAATCCTAATAATCAACACCAGTAATATAATTAACAATTTGCCAAGTTACATGAAACTAGTTATCATTCAAAAATTCCAGACTCTAGAAAAGATACCTCTCTCTTTCCTCTCAGCTTAATTAGATAATTCTGAAAAGTAGGTTCAGATGTGATTCCAAGCTATTTAAAGATGAGTGATCACATTATTTACATTTGGCCACTTACTTTTTTTTTTTTTTTTTTAGGTTTGGGCTTTTATCAATAGTCAGGATTCCACCAAAGAAAGCAAACTGCTGATTATATAACAAGCATCTGTTTGTTGTTCAGTCCATTCAGTCATATCCAACTCTCTGCCTCCCCATGGACTGCAGCACACGAGGCTTCCCTTCCTCACCATCTCCTGGAGTTTGCTCAAATTCATGCCTACTGAGTCGATGATGCCATGCAACCATCTCATCCTCTGTCAGCCCCTTCTCCTCCTGCCCTTGACCTTTCCCAGAATCAGGGTCTTTTCCAATGAGTTGGCACTTCTCGTCAGATGGCCAAAGTATTGGAGCTTCAGCTTCAGCATCAGTCCTTCCAATGAATATTCAGGTTTGATTTCCTTTAGGATTGACTGGTTTGATCTCCATGCTGTCCAAGGGAACTCTCAAGAGTCTTCTCCAGCACCACAATTCGAAAGCATCAATCTTTTGGTGCTCAGCCTTCTTTATGGTCCAACTCTCACATCAGTACATGACTACTAGAAAAACCATAGCTTTGACTATTGAGACCTTTGTGGGCAAAGTGATGTCTCTGTTTTTTAACACACTGTTTAGGTTTGTCATAGCTTTCTTCCCAGTGAACAAAGTATTTTGCTTTCATGGCTGCAGTCACCATCCACAGTGATATTGGAGCCCAAAAAGTAAAGCTTCTGCAATTGCATAAGCTGGTTAATCACTCTCTGTGAAACTGTCGTCTTTCTTACTTAAGATGGCACCTGGTGTCCACAGGGCAGGCAGTCAAGAAGAGGAAAAAAAATGGACATAAGGGTATTAAAGGACAAACAAACCCACGGAGACAGACAGAAGCCTGTGTCGTGTCAGAGCTAGCCTCCAACTCCACATCCTTCAACTCCAACAGAATGTGTGTCACACTTTGTCACACCTGGAGAATCCAGAAGGAAAAAGAGTAGCTTGGGAGAGACTGGACCAGCAGGTAACCTATGCATGTGAACTTCAACAGCATCTTGGTACCCTGCACAAGTCTGCTGGGCGTAAGACTCCACCAGGCTCTGGCTCTACCCGTCCCTTCCCACTTGGATGCAAAATGTCTTTTATAGCCCCACAAGGAACTAAAGAGTCTCTTGATGAAGGTGGAAGAGGATAGTGAAAAAGCTGGCATGAAACTCAACATTCAAAAAACTAAGATCGTGGTATCCAGTCCCATAACTTCATTGCAAATAGACGGGGGAAAAGTAGAAGCAGTGACAGATTTTATTTTCTTGGGCTCCAAAATCACTGCAGATGGTGACTGCAGCCATGAATTTAAAAGACACTTGTTCCTTGAAAGAAAAGCTATGACAAACCTAGACGGTGTATTAAAAAGCAGAGACATCACTTTGCCCACAAAGGTCCCAATAGTCAAAGCTATGGTTTTTCCAATAGTAATGTACAGATGTGAGAGCTGGACCATAAAGGAGGCTGAGCACCAAAAAATTCATGTTTTTGAACTGTGGTGCTAAAGAAGACTCGGAGATCAAACCAGCCAATCGTAAAGGAAATCAACCCTGGATATTCATTGGAAGGACTAATGCTGAAGCTGAAACTCCAATACTTTGGCCACTTGATGTGAAGAGCCAACTCACTGGAAAAGATGATGATGCTGGGAAAGACTGAAGGCAAAAGAAGGGGAGCAGCAGAGGATGAGATATTTGGATGGCAAACTCCAAGAGATGGTGAAGGACAGAGAAGCCTGGCATGCTGCTGTCCGTGGGTTCTCTAAGAGTTGAACATGACTGAGCAACTGAAAAACAACAACCCATCCGAGTGACACACACAGAGAGGAGAATTCTGGGAATGCAGTTTTGCTCCTTGAGTTGGCCCATTAAAAACTACTCTCTTACTGCTCTTACAGCCAGCACCCTTGCAGAAAATTCCTTCACTTCATCTGAAAAGTGGAAGCTGTTGTTATTTCACATGGACTTTCATAAGACTTAAAAGAAAGACTATATATTCTAGGTACTCTGCCTAGAATATGACACTCAGATTTCTGTTGAATGGGTTCATTGATCTTGTTGTGAACTTCGATGCTCAAAGAATGTGCTTTCAGTCTAAATGGGTTACTCAGAAAGATAATTAGCCCCTTGAAGTTGTAAAACAGATTTATTACATGCAAATTTAAGATGAATGATAGCATCATAATACTTTCATCTTTATGACAAAAGCCTCAAACCATAAAAAACGGTTCTGCAGTCAGACAATGTGGATTTGACCCTGGACTCTACCTTGTACTTGTCATGTTAGCAAGTTAGGTGAACATGATGACTGTGGTGTTAGTAACAGAGGAAAGTGGTAGTTCTAACCTCTTGGAGTTGTGATATTAACTTAGAAAGTGTGAGTGCCTGCTTAAAATAGTACCTCGTACATATAAGTGTAAAATAAACTCTTCCCACCCCACCCCCACTGAATAATAAAAGACTGTTTCTGTGGAATTGAAAGCAAAATGATGTGAAAACATTATTTGATCTAGTATTTTGTGTTTTTTAAATTTTATTGGGGTATAATTGATTTCTAGTGTGTTAATTTCAGGTATACAGCAAAGTGATTCAGTTATGCATATATATATTCATCCTTTTAAGATTCTTTTCTCATATAGGTTATCACAGAATATTGAGTAAAGTTCTCTTTTTTTTAAGTATAATTCAATTACAATATTTTATTATTTTCAGCTGTACAGCATAGTGATTTGATATTTTCATGCATTACAAAATGATCACCATGATAAGTTTAGTTGCCATTTGTCACCATACTAAGATTTTACAATATGATCGAGTATATTCCCTATGTCATACATTTGTTATACATTTATTCTGTAACTGGAAGTTTGTACTTCTTAATCTCCCTCACCTATTTCACTCATCCCTCAGCCCCCTAGTCTCTGGCAATCACCTGTTTGTTCTCTGTGAGTCTGTTTCGTTATATGTGTTTGAGTTCCACAATAAACATTTGCTCACTGTCATCATCACTTTTTCTAGTGTGTAGAAAACAGCCTGCAAGCTCCTAAATACTACCCTCCATGATGGAATTCTGTGTGTGTGTGTTTTTGTCTTCACAATCATCTACAATAAATGTATAGGCTATGTTTGAAACAATTCCCCACCCCCACATAAAAACCTTTGCCTTTTTTTTTTGTCCCACCCTCTCCTTCCACCCCTTTGCCTCTCTTTCACAAGCCCTTTCCTTTGACTCCGTTTACACACTCTTCTCTACATTCTACCTTCTGCTCTTCCACATAGGAAAAAATGCATAAAATTAGATCCATTCTGTGTTCCCAAGATCAACCATGCATCTCACCCTCTCCATATAGTTTTCTATCATTATCCCATCTGTTAGAATTCTCTTGTTCCTTCTTTAGGCGAAAGTGACAATTTCTGTCTTAATTCCTAACTATTAGGTAAATATTAAATGTATCTTGTGAATAGTTGCACTGTAAAATTCAAATATGATTAGCATAAGGAGAACATTTTCTTCTACCCAGTAGGAGAGGCACACCCTGCCAAAATCAACTCTACCTTGTCAACTTTTAATTCAAAGAGCAAATATTTCTCCATGACTACCCTGTAATCTAAATATAGATTGCTTCAGCAAAAGTATCTGTGTTTTAAAAATATTTATTTCAAGATTCCAAATGTAATGCCAAGTTTAACAACATCAAAGCATAACAGTGTTTTATTAACCAAGTGATGCTCTTCTTTTACTGTTGCTTTGCATTTTTCCCTCAAATTTTTATCTTGACAATCACAAGCCTATAGAAAAATTGAGAGAATGGTACCCAAAATATCTTTGTGTAGTTCATCAGTTGTTAACTTTTTGCCATATTTGCTTATATTTATTTAACCTGACCCACGTGAAACAAGTTACACACATCATGATTTCATCTCAAATAATTTATTGTGTATCTACTAAGAATAAGGATATTATTCCACATGATCACAATACATGATTGCTGCTGCTGCTGCTAAGTCGCTTCAGTCGTGTCTGACTCTGTGCGACCCAGAGACAGCAGCCCACCAGGCTCCCCTGTCCCTAGGATTCTCCAGGCAAGAACACTGGAGTGGGTCGCCATTTCCTTCTCCAATGCATGAAAGTGAAAAGCGAAAGTGAAGTCGCTCAGTTGTGTCCGACTCCTAGTGACCCCATGGACTGCAGCCCACCAGGCGCCTCCGTCCATGGGACTTTCCAGGCAAGAGTACTGGAGTGGGTTGCCATTGCCTTCTCCGAATGCATGATTATACCCCAGTAAATGAACAAAAATCTTTCAAGGTTATCTACTATGCAGTGTATATTCAAGTTTCTCCAATTGTCTAAAATTGTCAAGTACAACAAATTTTTTTTTTTTGGATGCAAGATCCAGTCAAGTTTCAGATACTGTATTTGGTTTTATTTCTTTGGTCTCTGGAATTGTTCCTTCCCCAGCCTTCTCCTTTGTGTATTTTTTTTACTGAAGAAAAGTTGAGAGACCTGGGTTCGATTCCTGCATCAGAAAGATCCCCTAGAGAAGGGAACAGCTACCCACTCCCATATTCTGGCCTGGAGAATTACATGGGCAGAAGAGCCTGGCAGGCTATTGTCCATTGTTGCAAAGAATCAGACACGGCTGAGTGACTTTTGCTTTCATAGTTGATTTAAATATCATGTTAGGTCCAGATGTATAATACAGCTACTCAGTTTTATATATATATACATATATGTATGTATATAGATATATACACACATATATTGTATATTCCTTTTCAGGTTCTTCCCATTTTTCCTATTATAGATTATATTACAAGATATTGAGGGCTTCCCAGATGGCACAGTGGGAAAGAATCCACCTTCCAATGCAGGGGACACAAGAGACACAGGTTTGATCCCTGGGTCAGGAAGATCCCCTGGAGGAGGAGATGGCAACCCACTCCAGTGTTCTTGCCTGGGAAATCGCATGTACAGAGGAGCCTGGCAGGCTACAGTTCATGGGGGTAGAAGAGGGTAGGAAATGAGTGATATTGAATATAGTTCCCTGTGCTAAACAGTAGGTCCTCGTTGGTTATCTATTGTCCCTCACTTTTTTTTTAAGACGTTGATTTTTTTTTTTTTTACAACAATCCAGGCCATTTGTCTTTGAAATAGTTTTCTTTCACTTTCTGAATTTGTCCTACTATTCCTCATGATTAGATTCCAGCCAAACATTTTGGACAAGACTGTCTCATAGGTGACACCATTTATAGCAATTTTTGTTTGTTTTTTGGCCATGCCACTCAACATTTGGAGTCTTAGTTCCCCAACCCCTGCCACATGCAGTGGAAGTACATAGTCTCAACCACTGGACTGCTGGGGAAGCCCTATCGTTTAGTTTTCAGCGCTTCGTATTAGGAGAGGCACAATATCAGTTTGGATGATGTGGGGTAATGCCAGATTTGATTACTTGTTTTTTTCACATAAATCATGCAATGATTAATTTGCTTGAGATTAAATGTAACTTAAACTTAGTCGTGTCCACCTGTTTGCAACCCCATGGACTGTAGAGTCAATGGAATTCTACAGGCCAGAATACTGGAGTGGGTAGCCATTCCCTTCTCCAGGGGATCTTCCCAACCCAGGGGTCGAACCCAGGACTCCCACGCTGCAGGCAGATTCTTAACCAGCTGAGCTACCAGGGAAGCCAATTAACATAAATCATGCAGTGATTAATTTGAGATTAAATGTAATTTAATTATTAAATTCTTTTGCTTGTCTCAAGCAATACTTTGACAATCTTTGTTTTAGTAGATCCACACTGTTTTTCATTTTTTTCAATTGTTACAATCTTTCACAGGGTGGTATACTCAACATTTCACAAGATCTGGGATATCTACTAATATAGACTGAATGTTTGTTTCCCGCCTGCCCAGCATTCCTATGTTGAAACTCTACCCCTGTGTGATGGCCATAGGCGGTGTGGCCTTTCAGAGTCACAGAGGCCTTTTAGGTCACGAGGGTGGAACCCTTATGAGTGGGAATAGTGTCCTTATACAAGAGACCCCAGAGAGCTCCCTTACCCCTTCTGCCCCCTGAGAAGACAACTAAGAGAAAGCTGTCTATGAACCAGGAACTGGACTCTCACCAGACATCGAACGTGCTAGCACTTTCATCTGACTTTCAGCCTCCAGAACAAATAATTTTGTTGTCTAAACCATCCAGTCTATAGCCTTTTGTTATAGCAGCCCAAATGAACTAAGACAACTGGCCCAAATTTTTAACATCTGCAAATCATGTATTTGATAAGGGATTACTATGCAGAATATGTAGAGAACTCCTAAAACCTAACATCAAGTAAATTTATGATTAGTCCTGGGGTTTTGTTTTCTCCTTCCTGCTTCTGGGCTATCCAGATAGCTTATTACATAATGTTATGTTATGACGTTTGTTTCAGTCACCTGTGAGAGTGTTTCTCTTTTCCTTATCTTTTACCAGATCTATCCCTGCCCTATATTTTAGCTTTCCAGTTTGATTCATGTAAAATAATTTATGTATTAAGTGATGAATCCAGCCCAATACTAAAAGGAACTCCCTGGAACACATCATCCAACTAAAGAGCTTTTCAGTTAGATATTTAGAACATGTTGGGACTCCTTGGCAGTTCAATGATTAGGACTCTACTTTCACTGGCTTGACCTGGGATCCATCCCTGGTCAGGAAACTAAGATCCTGCAAGTCATGTGGTGCAGCCAAAAAAAAAAAAAAAAGATTACAAACTAAACAACAAGAAAAAGATCAACGTTGTTGAAGTTACCCTCCCAATTTTATTCCATGTGTGGCCCCCAGAGGAACCTATTGGCCTAAACTGTAAGTTTATCCAGCACTGCTTTGGTTTTTAGTTCTAAATAGTTTTACCAGGTACATAGGATTCCTTCCATAGCATATTGTTCAGCTTCCTTGGTTTCAAGCTTTGTAAAAATGCGATCATATCATCTGTAGTTGTATCAGCCGGGATCTCTCTAGAAAACAGACGTCACGGATCAAGGAAAAGATTGTACTGAAAGAGCTACAAGTTGTGGCCTAAGTTGAGGGAACCAAGAAAGAACAGGGTGCACAGTATAGCCAAAAAAAAAAAGAGAGAGAGAGAGAGAGAGAATGGGTGGATGGAAGCAAATCAATGAAAACCTGTCTACACTTGGTGGAGATTTTTCTCTCACTCCATATAGTATTGCTTCTTAGGTTCAGCCTTGCTGTGTGTGATGGTGATTCATTCATTTTTAGGAACTGTTTAATATGCTGTTGGATGGATATACCGCCACTTATTAACCCATTCTCTTGTGGATGGACGTCTGGGCCGTTTCTGGAGTTTTATGACTATGGACAATGCAGGCGGCCGTGAAGATTACCGAGATGAGTGGGGGGCGGTAGTGGCCGGGGGTTGCCTATAACCAAGAGTCTCATCAGAGCTGGGAAGAATCCTGGGCTTTTCAAAACCTTTTCTGGAGCAGACGTCTACTCAGTCACCTCACCTCACTCCAGGGGGATTCATTAGCAAGATAACGGTTTTTGTTTTTCATTATATTGGAATACGCACAACAGAGAATTACCACCTTAACCATTTTTAGTGTACAACTCAGTGGCATTAAGTGCATTCACAGGGCTGTTGTTCATAAAAAATTGAACAGCTATCTGGCATGATCTTTATGCCAAGATTTTTCCCACGAATTTTACATACATAATATGTTCAATTTTTCACATTTCTTGATTTATTTGTAAGAAAAGTACACACAGTTCCGGGTGGAATTTAGTTGAAAAGAGAATACAAGTTTTGGGGGGTTATTTATTTATTTATATTTATTTTTGGTGGCAGTGGGTCTTTGTTGCAACATGCAGGCTGCTTTCCAGTTGCCATGTACGGGTTTCTCATTGCGGTGGCTTCTCTTGTTGCAGAGCAAGGGCTCTAAAGGCCAGGCTCAGTAGTCGTGGCACACAAGGCTTAGTTACCTCGATATGTGGGATCTTCCTGGACCAGGGATCCAACCCATATCCCCTGCACTGGCAGGTGGGTTCTTCATCACTGCACCAGGGAATCCTATATATTCGTTGATAACTGAATCACTTTGCTGTACACCTGAAACTAACACAGTGTAGTAAATCAACTGTGCTTCAGTTAAAAAACAGGAATGAACAATCCATACATGCAATAACATGGATGAATGTCAGAAACATTCCTCTGAGTGAAAGCAGCCTGTTATAAGAGTACATGTCACAGGGTCACATTTCCATGAAGTTCTAGAATTGTTGTTCAGTTGCTAAGTTATGTCTTACTAGGGCTGCAGCATGCCAGTTTTCCCTGTCCTTCACTATCTCCCAGAGTTTGCTCAAACTCATGTCCATTGAGTCAGTGATGCCATCCAAGCATCTCATCCTCTGTTTTCCCCTTTTCCTCCTGTCCTCAATCTTTCCCAGCATCAGGGTCTTTTCCAATGAGCTGACTGTTTGCATCAGGTGACCAAAGTATTGGAACTTCAGCTTCAGCATCAGTCCTTCCAATGAATATCCAGAGTTGATTTCCTTTAGGATAGACTGGTTTGGTCTCTTTGTTGTCCAGGGGACTCTCAAGAGTCTTCTCCAATACCACAACTCAAAAGCATTGGGCTAATCTATGGTGGATAAGGTAAGGCTGGGGGTGGGAAAAGAGTGGAACAGGAAAACCCATGAGGGGACTTCTGGGTGATGATGATTTTCTGCATCTTCATAGGAGTTTGGGTTACACAGGTGGTTCTCATCAACAGTACACTTGAGAGTTGTACATTTCAGCAGATGAAAATCTAACCTCAAAAGAAAAAATAGAACCATAAACAAATGTTGAACTCTAATTAATATGCCTGCTTAAGTATTAGGGGGAAGTGTGCTGATGTCTGCAACTGACTGTGAAATAAATGAAAAACACAATGAAATTTTGGATGGAGGGAGGAGGAATGGGTACATGGACAGAAAGTGTGTTAGTTGCTCAGTCATGTCCAACTCTTTGTGACCCCATGGACTGTAGCCTGTCAAGTTCCTCTGTTCATGGAATTCTCCAATCAAGAATACTGGAGTGGGTTGTCATTTCCTCCTCCAGGGGTTTTTGCCAACCCAGGGACTGAACCCGGGTCTCCTGCTTTGCAGGCAGATTTATTTACCATGTGAGCCACCAGGAAAGCCCCATGGACAGAAAGATATGGAATAAAGCAATTGTAATCAAAACATCAATGTTATACGTGTGTAACAGCCAGAATTAGCTTTTAAAAGTAAAAACTGGAGCACATTGATCATAAAGCTTTCCCATCACACTTAGACTAAGACCCAAACTCTTTCTGTGATCTGGTTCCTGTGTACCTATTTCTCCTCAGCCCCTACTGCTCTTCCTAACAATGATGAAGCCTGCCTTTACTTCCTTGGCTAAACCCAGCTCGTGTCGACCTCAGGGCCTTTGCACTTGCTGTTTAGGGAAGGGTGAAGGACGGGAGGGAAAAGGACAGAGGGTAGAGCCCAGGACTCTAAGAGATGGGCATAGATTTGAGTGACCTTCTTCTCCTTGAATGCTCCAATTTGTCTTTTATAGTAATGGACATTACATTATACATTATGGACATTCCCTGGTGGCTCAGATGTTAAAGAATCTGCCTGCGATGTAGGAGACCTAGGTTCAACCTCTGGGTCAGGAAGATCTCCTGGAGAAGAAAATGGCTACCCACTCCAGCTTTCTTGCTCAGGAAATCGCATGGACAGAGGAGCTTGGCAGGCTACAGTCCATAGGTCAGAAAGAGTCCAATATGACTGAGTGGTCAACACTATGGATACTTGAAGATGTCTTTTCGAACCTTTCATCTGAAAGAAACTGTGACAGAGCAGAAGCTGGTGATGTCTGGACTGAAATGCAGAGAGCACACTGCTGTTTAATGATAAACTGTCATGAGGTATACTGTACATCCTTCCTGCCAAGGCTGTCTCACCAAGATCAGACTGCAAAATCTTTCAGAAATGTCTTCAACTTATTAGTAAATTGGTGATGATGCTAGAATTCATAACTGCCTGTTAGCTGCCACTTAGTGGCAGATATTTTACAGAGAGATGGGAGCAACCCAAGTGTCCATAAATGGATTTAAAAATGTTATATACCTAAATGGAATCGTTCAGTCGTGCCTGACTCTTATAGCCCACCAGGTTCCTCTGTCCAGGAGACTTTCCAGGAAAGGATACTGGAGTGGGTTGCCATTTCCTTCTCTAGGGAAATGGAATGTTATTCAGCCTTAAAAGGCAATTCTGACATATGCCTGAACATGGATGAACTCTGAAGATATTATGCTAAATGAAAAAAGCCCAACACAAAATGACAAACACTGCATGAATCCACTTATACAAGGTATTTATTCAATCCATAGAGACAGTGTTTAATGGATATAGAGTGTTTAATGGGTACAGAGTTTTAATGAGGGAGATGAAAAAGTTCTCAAGATGAATGGATAGTGGTGGTGGCTGTATAACAATGAATGCACTTAATGCCAGAAAATGGTACACTTAAAAATGACTGAAATACCTATGTCTGATTTATGCTGATATTTGACATAAAACAGCAAAATTCTGTAAAGCAATTATCTTGCAATTAAAAAATAATTTTTATAAAATTAAAATAATTGAAACAGTAAATGTTATTGTTATGCATATTTTACAATTTTAAATATGACTTTTTAAAAATTTAAATTTATTCACTTTAATTGGAGGCTAATTACTTTACAATATTGTATTGGTTCTGCCACACATCAACATGAATCTGCCACGGGAGTACACGTGTTCCCCATCCTGAACCCCCTCCCACCTCCCTCCCCATACCATCCCTCTGGGTCATCCCAGTGCACCAGCCTCAAGCATCCTGTACTGAACCTGGACTGGTGATTCATTTCTTATATGATATTATACATGTTAATAAGAAAGCTGTGGTTCATATATACAATGGAGTATTACTCAGCCATTAAAAAGAATACATTTGAATCAGTTCTAATGAGGTGGATGAAACTGGAGCCAATTATACAGAGTGAAGTAAGCCAGAAAAAAACCACCAATGCAGTATACTAACGCATATATATGGAATTTAGAAAGATGGTAACAATAACCCTGTAAGCAAGATAGCAAAAGAGACACAGATATATAGAACAGTCTTTTGGACTCTGTGGGAGAGGGTGAGGGTGTTAGATCTGGGGGAATGGCACTGAAAAATATGACTTTTTAAAATTTGTATTTCTTTGTGAATTGTCTTTATTGGCGTTATTTCTATTGAAATTTTTCTTTTTCATAGTGACCAAAGAAATTCTTTCTATGCTTTGGATTTTAATCCTTTGTTTTATAACATATATATATAATATTTTCTCTCAATCTAACATTTCTCAGATATTTGTTTTTTAAAAATCATATAAAAGCCTGAAATGTTATAAGATCAAATATTTAGCATTTTCCTTTATGGCTTCAGACTTATTACTTTACAAAGAAAAGCAGGCCTTCTCCATTTCATAATTATAAAACTATTTTATACTTTCATAGTTTTTCTATAATTAGATTTTAAATTTATCAGAATCTGTGTGTGTGTGTGTGTGTGTGGTGCAAGGTAGAGAATCTAATTTACTAATTTATTATACTATAAACTAACCTAATTTATAGTTTCCTAAAGGAATGGCCAATTGGATTGAAAATCTTTTCTGAATGGTCTCTTCCTGACTGATTTGAAATGCTGTCTTTATCCTGTATTAAATCTGTTTTGGCCTATTCTGTTTCATTGACTTTTTCTCTATTTCTGCTCCAAAATCATATTGCTTTTATTACTGTAGTTTTGTAGGAGCTTGTGATATCTGGTAGAGCAAGGCTTCTCTTATTTATATTTATTATCAAAAAATTCTTCGCTAGTCTCACAATTTTATCTTTTAGATGAACTTTAGACTCAGCTTTCCAATTCCTAATGGAAAATCTACCGATATTCTGATTGGAATTGCATCACATTTTTAGACAGAAATGCCACCCTTAAATAATGACTCTGTAGGAACATTGTGTTTCCCCATTTATTCAGATATTTTACATTATTCAGTCAAGTCTTTTATTTTTCTTCATAGAGAAAAATGCTCGTTTTCAATGCTGGCCAAGACCCATTTTGAATTCCAAAGTTCAGAAGAGCAATGTGCTCCTTGTCAATGTCAAGTATCCAGGCTTTGTTTATCCGGATATCTAAAGAAAAGTATTTTATTCATATTAGCTCAGGTAAATTAGTTGAATGGTAGTGGTAAAAATCTACCTGCCAATGCAGAAAACCCAAGGGACCCAAGTTTCCATCCCTGGGTTGGGAAGATTCCCCTGGAGTAGGAAATGGCAACCTGTTCCAGTATTCTTGCCTGGAGAATTCCATGAACAGAGGAACCTGGCAGGCTACAGTCCATGGGGTCACAGAGAGTCAGACACAACTGAGCGACTGAGCACACACACACATCTCACTCAATATTTAGTTCACTTTGGCTTCAAAGATAAATAAGAAGTGAAGCAAGGGTACTTCCACATGGTCCAGGGAACTCAGGTTTGATCCCTGTGGGAGAACTAAGATCCCACATGCTGAGAAGCAACAAAACCCATGGGCCACAACTTGAGAGTCCGGGAGCCACAACGGAAGATCCCACGTAATGCAACAAAGATCCTCATGCTGCAACTAAGACCCAAAGCAGCCAAATAAATAGGAAGTGAAGCAGAAAGTGAGAAATCATGCTACAACAGCTAAGACTGTCTTTAAATACATTTCATGTGAAAGCCAAAGTCAGCATTGGTGAAAATTTTAATCTTGCATATTTTAATAAACAACCAACACCTTATACAGACACATCCAAGCATGTAAGACTTTCAGCTTTTCCTCTCCATAAATCATGCATAACATATTAGTATATTCAAAATTTTTCATATGTTACTTGAATGCATCATTTGCTTTCATACATTTTTTCAACTTGAATTTTCTCTGGGTAACAAAGTGCTTTCCATAAAAACACACACACAAAAAAAAACCCAAAAACTGCTTTCCGAGATAAAAAGTAATATTAGCAGAATTTACAGTTAGGAATTACACCTAAACATGCAACAGTAGCCTTTACAGTAAGTTAAAGATGTAAGGGAACACTACTGGGCTTAACCAATGCCACATTTTAGTGAGTAAGCACAGCCAGATCTTATGAGCCAGAGTTCTCATTTATATCACTCAACTTAAAGTTGGTTCAATCAAATGTATTGTCTAACGTTTTACACCTAAAACATATATGGGTGTAAAGGGGAATAAATCTAACAAGAATCTAGGTACTATAAGCTCTGAGAATCACCGAGGAATAACAACATCAGATATTTTATTGGGCAGGCGTCTCTGGTAGCTCAGCAGTGAAGAAATGGACCGCCAATGTAGGAGACATGGGATCTATCCGTGGGTCAGGAAGATACCTTAGAGAAGGAAATGGCAACTCACTCCAATAGTTTTGCCTGGAAAATCCCATGGACAGAGGAGCCTGGTGGGAAACAGTCCATGGGGTGGCAAGGAGTAGGACACGACTTAGCGACTGACCGATAGCGAAAAACCATTTTATTGCATGCTCTTTGCCAGCACTGCTGTAACTCCTTGGACCTTCTGAAAAGACATTAATATCACTCCAGTTAAATCCTATTACCAGTCCTTCTCTCCTTCCCTGGTGGGGTCACAGGTTTCTGCAACCAAGGTAGTGCAGCTGCTGTAACCACCCTTGACTCAGACCTGTATTTGCACCACGTTGTCCAGACTATCTCTTGCCTCCCTGCTCTGTGGTCTCCCATCTCCCTAGCAACTTTCTTACCAATCATGTTTCATTTCTACGGCCTCCCCAAATTTCCAAACACCTTCTTACTTTAAAAAAAAAAAAAAGTGGAATCAGCATCTGATGATATTATAGGTGGGACTAACTACACCAGATTTTTTTTTCTTTTTTAAATAGCAGCTTCTTGTTAAATTGAATCTGCATGAAACCCTAACCAAACATGTAAAACTTCAAAGATACATTAAAAATTTGTACCGCCTATGTAAATATCCACTTCCTGTACATTCTGTTCATTTGTTTCCTATTTATAGGTATTTAAAAAATATCCATCTTTATTTGCTTCAAAATAATAAGGATGGACTAGATTCGTCATGGTTGGATGGCTTTGGGGACTAGTTGACTGGAAGACGGGGTTTAGTATACTGTACTTACCTCTGAGTATAAGTAAAACCATCCCTAATTAAAAAAACGGTAATGGCCAAATTATGGCACAGCCATACAAGGAACTATTAAGCCAATATTAAAACATTTTACAAATAAAAACCCAGAGCTCCCTGGTGGCTAGGTGGCAAAGAATCTGCCTGCCAATTCAAGAGATATGGGTTCAATCCTGATCCGAGAATTTCCACGTGCAGCGAAGCAACTAGGCCCACAGGCCACAACTACTGAGCCTGTGCTCTGCAGCCTAGGAGCTGCAACTGCTGAAGCCCAGGCACTCTAGAGCCTGTGCTCCGCAACAAGAGAAGCCGCCAGAGTGAGAGGTCCGAGCACAGATTAGCCCCACAGTGAGAGGTCCGAGCACCACAGTAGCCCCTGCTCACCACAGCTAGAGAAAAGCCTGAGCAGCAACAAAGACCCAGTACAGCCAAAAATAAATTAAAAAAAATTTAAAACCCCAAACATATATGAAGAAAATTCAACATGTTGAAAAGAGTTATTTTTAGCTTCCAGGATTAAATGATTCGTGTTTTTCAGTTTTTTAAAAATGTAATCCTAATCATTTATGATCTGAAAACCAACTTGTTACTTTCTGAGCTGCTTCCCATCATCTATTTAAGATTCTTTAATACCTATTTAAGGTTAATGTTTTGAAACTCTCAGTTCAGTTCAGTCGCTCAGTTGTGTCCAACTCTTTGCGACCCCATGAACTGCAGCATGCCAGGCCTCCCTGTCCATCACCATCTCTCGGAGTTCACCCAGACTCACGTCCATCGAGTCTGTGATGCCATCCAGCCATCTCATCCTCAGTCGTCCCCTTCTCCTCCTGCCCCCAATCCCTCCCAGCATCAGAGTCTCAACTGCCTTGCAATTAAGTGATGGAACAACTCTGGACTGTAATAGGCAAATATATACTTAGAATTTATCTGTAGAGATTAATAGAAATCACCCATATTTCAGTTTCACAATGCTTGTTTTAATGGGGAAAATGTCTAAATGTCTGACAAATTACATTCTTGAAATAAAATACTACATAGTGCTTACAAATGCTATGGAAGAATACTCATTAACCTAGGGGAAAAGTTCACAGTATGGGAGAGACTACAAAACTGGATGTAGAGGGAAGTCCCTGACGGTCCAGTGGTCAGGGCTCTGTTTTCACTGCCAGGGCCCAGGTTCCATTCCTGGTTGGGGAAACAAGATCTGTAAGCCGTGTGGCTCAGCCAAAAGCAGAAAATAAAAATGGTAAAAGGACTTCCCTGGTAGTACTCTGGATAGAAGAATCACTTGGCCAATGCATGGGACAGCGGTTTGATATTTGGTCTGGGAAGGTCCCACATGCCTCAGAGCAACTAAGGAGGTGCGCCACAACTACTAAGCCTGTGTCCCTAGAGCTTGTGCTCCGCAACAAGAGAAGCCACCACAGTGAGAAGCCAAAGCGCCACAGCTAGAGTATCCCTCACTCTCTGAAACTAGAGAAACCCCTGCTCGCAGCAATGAAGACCTAGCACAACCGAAAAAAGAAAACAGGAATGTATGACGCCAATTTTATAAATTCATATAAGCACAGAAAAGGATCTGAGAAAACGCATCTTCAAATAGTTGCCTAGAGAGTGAATTATAATTTCAGGTGTTTTTAGCTTGTCTGTTTCCTGCGGTTTTCCCCCAGTGAGCATGGATTCCCCTTGTACTCAAATTAGACACAAATACATACATATTTCTCCTCCCTGCACCTGCCAAATCCCCTAATTCCTGTTCCCAACCTCACAGACTTTTGCATATGCTTCCCAACGCCCCTACAACTCTTTTCTGGGGCCTCTGTGATTATCATGCATCTCTGCATCATGCACCAGGCTTCATGCTTTAAATCCTCTAATTGGACTCATCTGAAGGTCAACTCCAACCTCAAGCCCAAATATGGGGCTCTTGCTGACTTCCCTAGCTAACAAATGAGACTGTAAGATTTGTCAGTGAAGTGACAGTCACTCAGTCGTGTCTATTTGTGACCCCATGGACTATACAGTCCATGGAATTCTCCAGGCTGGAATACTGGAGTGGGTAGCCATTCCCTTCCCCAGTTGGGATTTTCCCAACCGGGATCGAACCCAGGTCTCCCACACTGCAAGTGGATTCTTTACTAGCTGAGTCATGTCCAACCATTCCTATCACTCAGTTCTTGTTCAGAACTAGTTCAAAGTGTAGGAGATGAAACTTTTCCTAAGTACTGATCCCAGAAAAGATGCCTCGAAGTGGTTTTTTCTGTTTTTAAATTGAAAGACAGTTGCTTTACAGATTTGGTTTCTGTCAAACATCAACACAAATCAGCCATTAGGTATAGATACCTAAGACGTAGTGTTTTTTTTTTTTTTTTTTAAGTAATAGTTTTGACAGCCGAGGGGAACATCCACTTAAGAGTTCACTGTTTAAATTAATGTCTCGTTAAACATACAATTATAGCAATGAGTTCAGAATAAGAAAATACTTGTGACTGTAAACATGTACCACATTCTTAGGGATGGGATGGTTGGGTAGTACAAGAAACACTGCTAGATGGGTTACAGGGTTAAACTATTTTCTCATTGGATTTCTAGATACCCGTTAACCTGAGTGCCAAAGAATTGATGCTTTTGAACTGTGGTGTTGGAGGACTCTTTCCCTTGGACTGCAAGATCCAACCAGTCCATTCTGAAGATCAGCCCTGGGATTTCTTTGGAAGGAATGATGCTAAAGCTAAAACTCCAGTACTTTTGCCACCTCATGCGAAGAGTTGACTCACTGGAAAAAGACTCTGATGCTGGGAGGGACTGGGGGCAGGAGGAGAAGGGGACGACAGGGGATCAGATGGCTAGATGGCATCACTGACTCAATGGATATGAGTTTGAGTGACCCCCAGGAGTTGGTGATTAACAGGGAGACCTGGCGTGCTGTGATTCATGGGGTCGCAGAGTTGGACATGACTGAGTGACTGAACTGAATTAACCTGTGAGAAATAGCTGCTAGAAATTCTGGTGCCCCAAAACAGCATTACGTAGCCATTCACACAGCAAAATCTTTCAGCTCCTTTAAACTTACATAGGCACACTCTGACCTATTCTATCGAAACTGTCTGAAGAAAGGAATGGCCATCCACTCCAGCATTTTTGCCTGAACACCCCATGGACAGAGGAGCCTGGCAGGTTACATTCCATGGGGTCCCAGAGTCAGACATGACTGAGCAACCAAGTTTTATTGGCGTCAGGATCAAGAATTTTCCCATTCTCCAATGGGAAAAGAGGCCAAAGGCCTCTTTTTGGTACCAGTTCAACCCAAATCAATGTCCTCTGGATTTTTTTTCTGTAGTTTCACTTTTTAAGATGCCACATCTTGCCACTCCCTGTGAACTCTGATTTTATGGGGCCATTCAAATGGCACATGGCCTTCGCAGAGGTCTATGACCCTGTAGGGCCTCGTTTCTAAAGCACTCTTGCATCCTATTCATCAAATCCACATGTGATGTAACATCAAGTGTAGAGAGCTCTAACCTCTCTTCCATGGCTTCTCCCTCTTCAGTGCTCACCCTTGCAAAGTGCTATCTTTGACCCCACTTCTGCATTTACCAAATCAGCACAGGTGTCCAGTATTATCTCTGAGGACTATTTAGATGGGAAAATGGGACAATACCCATGAAAACAAGTCTTGAAAATATGCAAACACACACCTAGTTCTAGCTTACTCAGTATTTAAAGCTTACTTTATAAGAAAAGTAATTACATATTTCTTTTGCTTCAGAGGACAAGGCGCTCATTTCCCAATAAGCCAATTCAGTCACAAAAATATCCGCAAGGTACACTATAGAAGTATTATAGAAAAAAGGAAGTATTTCACCCTTCCAAAATTTTAGTAAGATTGTAAGAACAAACGTGGCAATTCTTTAAAATCTAGGGAACTCCCTGGTGGTCCAAGGGTCAGAACACTTCAGGCTTTCACTGCTGAGAGGGAATGAAGATCCTTCAAGTCACTGAGCCAAAAATAAAAAATATATATAAAATTTAAACCAGAACTTAATACATGCAGTTCAAGAAATTATTTTATAACTGAGATTTTATTGGTTGTTTTGAGGATCACTACACAGACATTTCAATTTGTACACAATTCTTCACATACGTACCAGAAATCTAAAATATCATGTAGTTGTGATTCTTAACAGTTATTCCAGTGACTTTCCAGCTTAAAATTTGGAGCAAACTTTCCTTAACAGGATATCAAGTACCAATATCTTCGAATATTGATATGTTGTCACATCATAAGTCCCACTGATTCACAATTTAATATCATATACACTACATACCCAAACTGTCAATCGTTCACAGCACATTAACCAAGTTACTAGGAAAACTGGACTACCACGACCAAAGATGTTATAGTATAGTGCACAAAATTCTGACCAGGAGAGCCAAGATCAAAAAGTGGTTTGCTGTAGGAAATAATTCTACCAAAACAATATGGGAAGAGAAGTAATTTAAAGTGTTCAAGACATTAAATGCACAACAGACTCCAAACTGCCATTTAGTATGCTTTTGTATTATAGGATATAAAAGCTACCCCCCATCTATGGAATGTTAAGCTGACACCCAAGACAATCAAAGCCTCCCATATCCAATATCCCACTATTTTCTGGTTGTACCAAAAAATAAACAACCAGCAAATGATTTCACCTCTTAAAAAAAGCATTTACACTTAAAAATGGGATGAGGTGGGATTCCCTCCTTTTAAAAATGTTTCTAGAGCTACTAAAAAACTTGCATTTACAAAATAGTTGATAAAAATATTCCTCTGGATTGTACAAGAAGGGAAACAGGGACCACTGACAGGACTCGGTGTGTGGTTATTAATCAGACTTGGCTTCTTTCTCTTCTGCTTCATCAGAGGCTGGACTCTGCAAATCAAATGAGAAAAATCAAACATTCAACTCCTGCGTCATTGCTATAATGTCACCAATATTTAGTATTTATTACAGTGTAAATTTTCCTCATTGTACTATTGTGTCTTAAAAATACATTCAATCCTCAATATCTGTAGATTCTATACTGGTGAATTCATCAACACTAAAGTTATCTGTAAACCCAAAATCAATACGGATGGCATTTCCACAGTCTTGTGCAAATACACAGCAGTAAAAGCCATGAGTCACCTGACATGCAGTCTCAGCTAACCCTTCTTGTTTCAGCTCTAACACTGTAAACAAGCAACTCTTTCACAGTCAATTTAGTGCTACACGTATCAATTTTTTTGTCCTCATGGTGGAGAAAATGTTGACAAGTCTGGTGTTATCCAAGACCATGTGCAACAAGATTGTGGTGTACTATATGGAGAAAACCGACAACAGACAGCTTCACTGAAGCACGTTATACTGCTGCTTCTCTTGGCCCTGTGTTCTATGTAATTTCTCAAAACACGTTATTAAGCATGAATACACATAAGGTTGGGGGCTTCCCTGGTGGCTCAGTGGTAAAGAAGCCACCTGCAAGGCAGAAGATGCAGGAGACTCAGGTTTGATCCCAGGTCAGGAAGATCCCCTGGAGAAGGACATGGCAACCCATTCCAGTATTTCTGCCTGGAGAATCCCATGGACAGAGAAGCCTGGGAGGGTATAGTCCATGGGGTTGCAAAGAGATGGACATGACTGAAGCAACTAAGCACATACACACTTAAGGTTATGGTTTGATCTGTTGAGGGAAATGATGCAATGAGTGTTTGAGAATCTAACCCTGTATTTCCACTACGTGCAACTATCCAGTACTTGGAGCAACCTTATAGAATACAACCGTCATGGATAATGAGAATCAACTACAGTCTGATAAAAGGGATTAGAAGGTGACATTCTCCCCTTTATGATTGTATTAGTTATTTACCACAACCTTGAAACCCACTTATTTTTATAGGTAAAACCTTTTTTTTCAGAGCTTAAAAGGATAGATTGAGGACATCAACCCTTTAAATTGCTCGAAGTTACTATCTAAATCTAGACAAGTGGCTACTTTTAAGAAAAGCTTCATTATATAAAGTGAGAAAAATGTGAAAAATTAAGGGAATGGATTAAAAAATTTTAAAAAGGAACATCCAGAATATTAGAAACTAACAAAGGGAATATATGTATACCTATGGTTGATTCATGTTGAGGTTTGACAGAAAATAAAATTCTATAAAGTGGTTATCCTTCAATTAAAAATAAATTGATATTAAAAAGAAACAAGATTATTAACAGATCTACAGATGGCAATTTAGATTAAAAAAGACTAGAATGTTTAAACAAAATCCCTACATTATGTAAAAAAGTATCATTTAATAAAAGAAATCTTAAAAAAAATCTCACTAGCAATTAATAAACATATACAATAAAAATGGTGAATCTGAATGTAAAGTTCTGTGTACGATTTCTTATTTACAGTTAAAAAAAAAAGAACCCATTTATAGGGAAAATTTAAAATATGATCTAAATTCATAAAAAGTATTTTGCCCACTTGGAGCAGAATACAAACTTTGTTCAATATTATAAAGATGGTCTTATCTGCTGCATTATCCTCTGTTCAGAGTGAAAATTAATCACACACACACACTCCTGACCTCCTCGTTTTTAGTCTCTCCATTTTCTGCAGGTAAGTCTTCTTTAGTCTCCTGGTTGGCCACTTCTGCCTGTTTTCCCTTTGCTCCTCTTTTCCCTTTTGTTTGCACTTTTTGTCTGAAGATTTATCCTGTGATAAGAGTAAGAATATATTTAAGTATCAGCTCTGCACTTAGCAACATTTTCTGACTTGCTAGGAATTGTCCCCACCATAGCTGCAATGTTAGTGCTGCTGCTTACCCATCTGAGTTACAGAACACACTTCAAGGTCAGTCCCCAGCAAACAGGACCACAAATCATGCTGAGGTCCTAACAGCACCTGTGTACCAAGCCTCACCAGACTCAAGATAATTACATCTAAAGCCCTAGCAACTCCCTTTCTCCACTGTTCTCTGAAGTTCCACAGGAGAGGACGGACAAACTGAAGAATTTCTGGAGGGCTCTCTCGCAGCCCCTGTAACCCTACCCACCCCCAAACTTCTTTTTAAGCGGGAACAACAATCAAATTGTCAAATAACCACTGTCCCGAGGATTCACCTGAGAAAAGCACCATGTTGTAAGGTCAGATTGACTATCCTGCTACAGTTAATCCCTTGATATATAATCAATAGCTAAAAAGATCGAGTTTATAATTTCATTTAGGTGTAAAGACTTTCAAAGGTTATGCCACTTTAAAATACTATACAACAGTATTTCTGGATACCATCCACAGTGGGGAAGGAGAAATCTAACAAATATTTATTTCTTGTTAAGTAGAGAATAGTTAACAGCCAAATTAACTAAAGTCACCAGTGAGTTGCATAATACTAACCAAGCCACAAAGATACAGAAGACCTTACAACTTTAATGCTAAGGGAGCGGGGGATCAGTGGAATGGATTCTGTGCCAATAGTGGTATTCCATACAAGACAGCAAATCAACCACTAGCAACTGAGTATCTTTAGAATAAACAATAAATTATCTAATAACAAACGTATTTGGGGCAACACTGCTACGTACAGACACAACATGAAGTGTCACAATACTTTCTGCATTTAAAAATAATTCTTTAACAAGCTGATTGCTTTAGATTTCTCATTAATTTCATAACCGCTATCAGAGCGACATAAAAATATAAAACCTTAAATGGGTAACAGCCTAGACTGAAATATCATTTTTAACTATACTAACAGCTGGAAATCGAGATGAAACAAAATAAATCTACATGTCTGTAGCATGGTAATCAATACACCAAAAGCTTTACCTTCTGTTTAAGGCTTTAAAGTGGATCAATCATGAAGACCAGTATTATTAAAATTAAAGAGAAAAAAACCCCTCTCCCTTTTCCCATCACTTTTCCTTTTGGAAACTGAGCCAACAGGCTTGTTTCTTAAGGAACATGCGAAAACTTACCTGTTGGCCTCTGAAAGGGAAGAAGAAAAACGTTAATTACACCCGATGGCCCCAAATGCAATTGATAGTAAAATTTGACTTCTTTTTGGCTGGGCTGTGCACCGTGTGGAATTTCAGTTCCTTGACCAGGGATTGATCTGGGGTCCCCTGCATGGGGAACTCAAGAGTCTTAACAAACTTACCACTAGGGAAGTCACTAACTGTTTTCATTAAAAATAAATAAATAAAACCCCAAACTTTTAGGACAGATCAAAACAGAGACAGGTAAATAGAAAAGATCTAAGAGAAAACAAGCATAGCATTTTAGCCAATTGGTTTATTGAAAAAGTAAAGACGAGTAGTAATAGTATACTTTACAAGCGGATATTTTCCAACAAGATCTACTATTTTCCCTGCATTCATGAAGTTTCCCTTTACTGATTTTTCGTATGGAATTCTTCATTTTCAGGTCTGAGAAATTCCAAGTTGGCCTACTACACCTATACCTTCTTTAAATTCACTTTAAAAAGATCACAAAACAACTTTCTATTGGAAAAATGCTGTAACTTTTACACTCACTCTGTACAATGTTTAAAGAAAAAGGAAAATTTTTTGGTATTAGTATTTAGTTTTCACCTATACTCTTAGGAAAGGGGAGATAACAATGAAGACTGAGGGGAGAGGAGGCTTCTAATAGCAAACTTTCACCTAAGTTTTGAGTTAACAGAAATTAATCACACCATGAAATTCCCCTGAAGAACAAAGAAGAGCTTTAGAGGATGGTATCAATGCTAGATCCAGAGAGTCACAAATGATGTACACATATTTTGCTGTTCCAACTTAGGTTTTCAAAATACAAATATCCAACAACTACCCAATCACTCTCGTGTGAATAAAGCAATCAGGAATCTATTTCAGAGCAACACTATTTACGATCATCTCAAAGAATGTCAGGATAAAACAATTTAGAGAACTTTCACATAAACTACACAAAATAACTTAGAAGTGTTCTCAGAGAACATAGTTTTTGATCTCCCCTGCACATGAGGTATAATCCCCTACCTTGCTTTGCGAAACTCACGTGCAAAACTTAGAGAGTCCCCACATCTCCTGGCCTCAGGCCTAGCTTTTCTGGTACTCGGAATAGGAAGGCCAAGCATGCAACAGAGAACCACCAACAAGGAACCATTAACCATAACATACACGACACAAAGAATTTATTACCCTGGTGAGTGAAAGTTATTCTTCAATATTTTCAGTCGTCTTAAATTTCCCAAATTCTGGAGCAGCACTAATGTGATACGTTATACTCCCGTAAGCCAGAATGATGACTACATTCACTGAATTTTACTCATACTAAAAAAGGCAGTTGGTGATGGACAGGGAAGACTGGCATGCTGCAGTCCATGGGGTCGCAAAGAGTCGGACACCACTGAGCCACTGAACTGAAAAAAAGGCACTATTTACTGAAGTTATTATAACATAAGACTAAAGTGGTAAATAAAATAAGCGTTCGACCACTTTTTAGCAGACTGTGACACTAAACTGTGGTTGATTTGCAGTCTCAAAGTTAAGACCTCCGTTGCCAGCAGTAACCGTTAGAGACCTGCAACAATTCAAAGACACCAAGATCTCTAAAGGCTGAGTCTGTAACCTACCTTTCCCGCCGCCTTTTTTGGCTTCGTTTCCACTTTTGCAGGAGCCGGTTTCTGAAAGACAAAGGTAACACTGAGCTTCTCCCTAGGTTCGAACCCACGGAAAATAACGGTTAGGGGGCTCGCTTTACTTACAGCTGACAACCTCGCCGATCTCCTCTTGGGCTTTAGGAGAAAAAGGAAAATGAGCAAGGAATGCACGTTGAGGACCAAAGCTAGCCCACCCTCGGGAACAGAACGTGGTCTTACCTCCTCCTTCGCCGCCCCCTCGACGGAGCTGACCTGCGGGAGAAAAAGGGCGAGAGGGCACAGCCCGTGAACAAAAGTGCCCGCGCGCCCCGGGCCCGTCTGCGCGCGAGAACAATGCCCGGCCGCGTGACGTCAGCGGATTCCCGCCGCCGCGTTCGAATCTCGCACTCGGCTCCTCGGGCTGCCGAACGTTCCAGAACGCGGCACCGAGGCCGCCGTGCGCTGGCCCTCCAGCCCGCCGCAAGTCCGGCCGCCTCCCCGGCCCCGCGCTGCAGAGGAAGCGGGGGCCTGGGCCTCAACCGGGCTCTGGGGACGGCCGGGCGGCGGAGTGGGCGTGTGCGGGACGCGGCCACTGCTCACCTTCCTCTTAGGCATCGTGGCGACGGGGCGGGCGAGAGCCGGGTGCCTGAGGGCCGCGGCGCGCCGAGAGCCTTGGCGAAGCTGAGTAGCCTGACCGCAGCCGCTCCTCCCGCCGCCCGAGCTGCTGGGACCCGCGGCGGGGGTGGTGGGAGAACCGGATGGAACTGGATTGGGAGCCCGCCCCCTCCTCCCCCCGCGTCCCCCGGCCGCGGGCTCCCCCTCCCCGCCGGCCGGGCCGCCCCTCGCCCTCGCCCCCCCGCCCATTGGCTGCGGGGTCCACCGCTCCGCGGCCCGCACCCCGAATAGGTGAGGCCGGCCGTCACTCGACCACTGCGCCCCGCCCCCGCTCTCGGCGCCCCCACCCGCCCGCCGTCTCGCGGGGGCCCCAGACCCAGGCGAGGGGGCGGGGCCCAACAGGCCGCTCTCGCCTCACGGTAGTTTGTTTGAAGCCGAGCCGCAAAGTGCGGTCTGCGCGCTGATTGGCGGATGGCCGCCACGTGGCCTCCGGGTGCGCCCACCCACAACCCTCCGGGCTACCTGGTCGCCAGCCAGCGCCAGGGAAGCCCCGAGGTTAGAGTCCCTTCTCTGTAGGGGCAGTTGGGTCGGAAGGTTTATAGTTCACAGAATGGGAAGGGAGAGACAATGGGTTTAACTACGAACCAATGTTCCCCACCTCAGTCCGCAAGAAAAGCTATCTACTACGTTTACAGTCTTGCTGGCCTGCGGAGAGCAGGTCTTAATGCGCAGGCGCTGGATGGAAGGTCGTGGGAAGGAAAGTCCGCGCGGAGCGCCACTGCGCAGGCGCGGATCTTTGCGACGGCGCTGGATTCTCTACGGGGTTCCCCTGGTCGAGTTTTTTCGTATAGCTTAAAAAAAAGTCGTCCGTTCCTTGGGCTGGGGTTGCTGGCGGTTATTCTCAGGAGCTCAGTGGGCGTCTGAATCCCGACATCCACCAAGCCGAGAACGCGCGGACCCACTCTAAGATCCCTTGGCCGGCCGATCCTCTTCTGCCCTGAAGTGAAAGGGCAAGAACGCCCACCCAGTTCTTGCTTGCTTTTTAACCACTTCCTGACCCAACTACCTTGCTGAGGTGGAAAAAAGAGCTTCACGCTGGGAGTTAGCTGGTAACCAGTGAGAGCACATTACCCAGTTTCTTTACTGAATAAGAAAATTTTGCTTGTAAGGACCACTTGAGTTACTGCATGAGTTTCTAATCAGAGCAGTGTTAACTGAAATTCATGGAGAGGAAGAAACAGACTGAAAACAGACCGAAAATCCACCACTGAAGAGCTCCAGATAAACCATGACACTTTCACATAGTGGAATAATAAACTTTCACATAGGCTGCTCTTTGTGGAAGTGAATTTTCGAAACCGTTCAGTTCAGTCGCTCAGTCGTCTCTAACTCTACGACTCCATGAATCGCAGCACGCCAGGCCTCCCTGTCCATCACCAACTCCTGGAGTTCGCTCAGACTCATGTCCATCGAGTCAGTGATGCCATCCAGCCATCTCATCCTCTGTCGACCCCTTCTCCTGCCCCCAATCCCTCCCAGCATCAGAGTCTTTTCCAATGAGTCAACTCTTCTCATGAGGTGGCCAAAGTATTGGAGTTTCAGCTTTAGCATCATTCCCTCCAAAGAAATCCCAGGGCTGATCTCCTTCAGAATGGACTGGTTTGATCTTGCAGTCCAAGGGACTCTCAAGAGTCTTCTCCAACACCACAGTTCAAAAGCATCAATTCTTCGGCACTCAGCTTTCTTCACAGTCCAACTCTCACATCCATACATGACCACTGGAAAAACCATAGCCTTGACTAGATGGACCTTTGATGGCACAGTAATGTCTCTGCTTTTGAATATACTATCAAGGTTCTTCCAAGGAGTGTCTTTTAATTTCATGGCTGCAGTCACCATCTGCAGTGATTTGGAACCCACAAAAATAAAGTCTGACACTTTGTTTCCACTGTTTCCCCATCTATTTGCCATGAAGTGATGGGACCAGATGTCATGATCTTCCTTCTCTGAATGTTGAGCTTTAAGCCAACTTTTTCACTCTCCACTTTCACTTTCATCAAGAGGCTTTTAGTTCCTCTCCACTTTCTGCCATAAGGATGGTGTCATCTGCATAACTGAGGTTATTGATATTTCTCCTGGCAATCTTGATTCCAGCTTGTGCTTCTTCCAGCCCAGCGTTTCTCATGATGTACTCTGCATAGAAGTTAAATAAGCAGGGTGACACTATACAGCCTTGACGTACTCGTTTTCCTATTTGGAACCAGTCTGTTGTTCCATGTCCAGTTCTAACTGTTGCTTCCTGACCTGCATATAGGTTTCTCAAGAGGCAGGTCAGGTGGTCTGGTATTCCCATCTCTTTCAGAATGTTCCACAGTTTATTGTGATCCACACAGTCTAAGGCTTTGGCATAGTCAGTAAAGCAGAAATAGATGTTTTTCTGGAACTCTCTTGCTTTTTCGATGATCCAGCGGTTGTTGGCAATTTGATCTCTGGTTCCTCTGCCTTTTCTAAAACCAGCTGAAAAGCACTAGTCAGACTAACTCCTGATCAATAACTACTGCCTTCGCATCTCATTCAAGAAAGTCTTGGACTGCCCTAGTCGTCCAGTGGTTAAGACTCTGGGATTCCACTGCAGGGTTTGTGGGTTTGATTCTTGGACCTGAAACTAAGGGGCTTCCCAAATGGTGCAGCGGTAAAGAATCATGCCTGCCACTTCAGGAGGTGGGGATTCCTTCCTGAGTGGGGAAGAGGAAATGGCAACCCACCCCTGTATTCTTGCCTGGAGAATCCCATGGACAGAGGAGCCTGGTGAGCTATAGTCTGTAAGGTCCCAAAGAGTTGAATGCCACTGAGCACACATGCATGCATGGGAACTAATATTCCCAGATGCCTCCTGGCTTGGCCAAAAATATAGTCTTAAGTTCTTAGAGTGACTTATATGGTCCTCTGCCAATGGGCCCACTTCAAAAGGTTTTCCCCCTTGGTTCTCGTTCCCAGTCTCAAGTAGGCTGGGCGTCACTGCTTCAGGCCTTGTCACCTGCTGTTCCCTCTGCCTGGAATGCTTCCTGCACTGCCTCAGACCATCTCTTTCTCACCTCCTGTGGGTCTTTCCACAAATGTCACTGTCTCATTGAGACCATTCCTGACTTGTCAGTTTAGGATTGCACCTCCCAATCTCCAGTTCTTGCCACATCTCTTGACTAACTAGTTGCTGCTGCTAAGTCACTTCAGTCGTGTCTGACTCTCTGTGACCCCATAGACGGCAGCCCACCAGGCTCCCCTGTCCCTGGGATTCTCCAGGCAAGAACACTGGCTATGCTGAGTATAAAGTTACATGTTCGTTGTATATTTCAGCAAGAAGCCCAGAGAGATGGTGCGATTGGTTGCCTGTGAGAACAACTGAGGGAGTAGGGGAAAATAAAAATTTACCTTTTTCTTCTTTTGGACAAGAACCCTAATTTTTTCTTTTATTCTTGAGATCTAGTCCGGAAATCCTGTCCCTCTTTAATGTAATCTCCTCCTTTTCAATTCCTTCCATGTCACCTTGCAATATTTTTTTTTATGATTGATCACATTCCATAATTGCTTTATGTGTTTAGCTGCCTGTCTCCCTCACAAGAGTGGGAGTTTCGTAAGGGTAGGAACCCTGTTAATCGTCACAGCACTTCATCCCCAGAACCTTAGATGTTTGTTCAGTTAGTAATTCTTTCGGAATTGAAGTATATTTGATTTACAATGTTGTGTTTATTTCAGGTGATGATTCAGTTATATACACACACACAAATATAATCTTTTTCATATTCTTTTCCCTCACAGGTTGTTACTCGCCCCCACCCCTGCTCCTATTTACATTAAAAAAATCATAGCGTTGGGATTTCTGGTGGTCCAGTGGCTAACACTCCTGTTCCCAGTGCATGGGGCCCCAGTTCAGTTCCGTGTCAGGGAACTAGATCCCACATGCTGCATCTAAGACTTGGTGCAGACAAATAGATATTTATTCTAAAGAATAGCATCAGAGCTTCTCCAAGTTTGTGGCACAAACGTGTACTGAGCTCCTACCCTCTGCCAGTGGTTGTGATAATCCCTAGGTTAGAGGGACTTAATTCCAAACGTGAGTGATACTTCAGTGGAGAGAAAAGTATTAATAGACAAATTGGCCTGAATTACTAAGTGGAAGAGGAAGCCACTAAAAGGGACAGAACATCCCAAGACATATGTTCTTAGCAGAATGAGACAGCCATGCAGAACCCTTAGAGTGGCATGGATGGACACACTGACAGTGGGAAGGGAAGATTAGTGAAAAGAGGCAGAAAAAGAAGGGCATCCTGCAGAGAGCACTTGACGCCAGGCTAAGGGATCTGGCTGTTAGAGTGGGAGACATTGCAAGGTTTGTTTTTCTTTTTTTTTCCCCTGCTGTCCAATTGTGGGATTTTAGTTCCCTGACCAGGGACTGAAACTGGGCCCTTAGCAGTGAGAGCTCACGATTCCTAACCACTGGACCACTAGGGAATCCCACAAGGTCTTAAGGGAATGGTGTGTTGAAAGCTCAGCCTCATGAGGGTCTTTCTCCCATGAGAACTGATGATGCACTGGGCCAGAGGTGACGACAGATGGGTAGCCCGCAGGTGTTTGCTTTACTTGTGATTTTTCTTAAAGTTGCCAAGACATGGATGTGGAGCAACTGGAACACAGTAGGAAAAGTCTTAGTATTTTTAAAAAGTAAACAGATACTGTGTGACTCTTTAACTCCACTCCAAAAACATACCAAAAAAAAAAAAGTTTACATCTGTTCACAAGACATGAAATAGAATATTCATAACTGAACTATTTTATAAGCCCACCTGGCAGCAACTTAGATGCCTACCAACAAGAGAATGGATGAGTGGAAAACTATGAGCAATGAGAAACAGCTGCCTGCAACTCCACCCAAGATGAGGTCAAGCACAGTACTGAGAGGCAGGCCAGACACAGTACTGTGTGATCCTGTTCATACAGTACAGAAAGGCAGGCAAAATATATCCAGTGTGTCAGAGAAATCAGGATAGTAATTGAGGTGGGTGGGGTGCTAGTGACTGGAAGAGAGCAATGGAAGGCTTCAGGGAGCTGGCCATCTTCTATTAAAAAAAGGTTTTTAAGTAATTTTGTATCTTGGCCCAACTTAGTTTTTTAATTTTTGGCTGAGTGGCATGTGGGATATTAGTTCCTTGACCAGGAATTGAACCCAGGCCCCATGCAGTGGAAGCTTGAGTCTTAACCACTGGACCATCAGGGAAGTCCCATCTTGTATTTATTTTTTTAATGTTACACATTTATTTAAAACATCAAAAGTTTAAAAAGACTACATATATTGGCAAGGATATGAAGAACTGGAAGCCCCAAAGTCTTCTGGTAAGAATACAACAGGAAACAACCATTTAAGATTACGGTATGTGCTGATTTGGTCAGTCGTGGCTGGCTCTTTGCGACGCTATGGACTGTAGCCCGCCAGGTTCCTGTCCGTGGAATTTTCCAGGGAAGAATACTGGAGTGGGTTGCCATTGCCTTCTCCACCATCTTGTATTTCTTGATCTGTATGTTACTTGTACTGTTGTGTTTGCTTTGTGAATATTCATTGAGCTGTGCATGTGTATTTCTGGAGAGACATCAGCAGTAAAGTTTGTAAAACTTTTTTTGGTAACATGCCCAAATCAGGTAATTTCACCTACTTAATAGGGTGCTTCAGCTTCTCCTGGTCTCCTTTGTGATACCACAGTGCGCTTAGTGTGTCAGGGTCCCAGCCCTGGTGATTTTTCTCACCTGTGTTTTCTACCAAGCCTCTGAAGGCATTTTAGTTTGACCTGCCTCTATGTAAGCATACGTAATTATAGATGCCACTTATTATATTTATTTTTGGAAGAAATATTTATGTGGCTCAAAATTCCACAAGAGCAAAATGCTTTCCAGAGGTCTCCATTCTGCTTCTGTTCCCCCAGAGGTCTGGCTGTCTCGAGGAGCTGCCAGTGCTGCTGCTTCTTGTGTATCCTTCCAGAATGCTTTATGCAAATATAAGTATATATATAATATATACTTATTTTTCAGTTTGGCACCTTGCGTTTTTCAGTTAATGGAGTTTGTTTCCTATGAGTACTTGTTAAGATTCCTTCTTTTATTGCTGCATTGAAGTGCACTGTATAGATGTAGCAAATATTATTTTTTTGGCCATGTCACGCAGCATACGGAATCTTAGTTCCCCAACCAGGGATAACCCTCGCCCCTTGCATTGGAAGCTCAGAGACTTAACCAGTGGATGGCCAGGGAAGTCCTTGTACCGAAGATTTTAAAGCCAAATTCTCCATTGACTGAACTTTACAAATTGTGCCCAGTGTTTCATTCCCACAAAGGACGTTGCAGTGAATAACCATGTACATACACATCATGTGCATACTGTATAAAACAAATGTCCTTACAAGCCCCAGTACTGGCTGAAATGACTATTATAAAGTCCACTTATGCCTTTGGAAACTTACGGTTGAAATGTTTAACACTTAGCGGTTTTAAATAATTATAAAGATAGAAATAACTTTTGAGCCTCCCCAAATCTCTACGAAACCAGTAAAATTTAAACCAGTAACATTAACATGCATTTGAGTTTTGCTAAAAGCAAACTGCTGCATGCATATTGTATCTGGCCTATATGATCTCTGCAGAGATTGTTCTGGCACCTTGTGTGTGTAATCGACAAGCCATCCTTCATTTGGCCTTCTGTGGTATGACTTGGGTTTCATGTGATATACACTATTTACAAATTAAAATCATTTCTACATTTTATTATTACCCATAAACTATGGAAAGCTGTTCGCACTTAATGCAAAATATACACACACACCCCAAACATGCACAAAAATAAGTAATACTTCGTCAAAAGTGGGAATCTATGTTGGGTGATGCAGAATGTCAGATGACCACCTGAACACACAAACGTCTTAAAATTCCCCAAGAACCCACAGGACTTTTGCATACATTCACGAAAGTATCCTCACCACCACTCTATCCAGGGTCCACGTGACCCACTTTGGAAAATCATGCATTGATTCAGGCTAGTCAGGATGTGCTTGCAGGAATTTCAGAATTACAAGTGTAATGTAGGGCAGAAATGGTGGTGACAGAGAAGTTTCTGAGGGGAACTAAGAAAGAACGGATAAGAGACAACAATTTGCCTACCCCTTGCCAGGTGCTGTCCTCAACCTAGGGTAGAGTGACCTAGGGATAGACAGGCACAAGAGTTAAATGCCTGTTTTCCTGGAGCTTCTGCTCCAGTGGGAATACCAATAAGGAAAGTAATGAGATTCTTTCCCATGGCGATGGCACCTTGAAGGAAGCAGTGTCCTAATATAGCATGTGCTGGAGGCACGCAGAAGGGGGCTGCTGTATATGGGATAGTTTGGAAGTTCCCAAGGGAGAGAAGGGAAGGGTGAGATGATCTGTACTCTGGGGGATCTGAGGGAGAAGCCTCTGGACAGAGGAAACAGCTCCCACAAAGATCCTGAGGCAGGACCAAGCTTGGTGTCCACGGAAGCAAACGTGTTGTGCTTAGGGAAGGCAGCAGCCAGGGTGTGAGAGCAGTGGTGGAGCTCTGAGGTCTGAAGTCATCGATCTGGACTCCGAAGTGGAGGCTGGGCTGAGAGGCTGGGATATGGAAGTCTGATAGCTGGGAGGAGGCACAGGAGACCAGAAGAGGTTTTAAAGTTATCTAGGAGAGACTTCTCTGGTGGTTCAGTGTTTAAGACTCCAGCTCCCAACTCAAGAGGCCCTGGGTTAGATCCCTGGTCAGGGGAACCAGATCCCACACCCTGCAACTAAAAATCCCACCTGCCACAACTGAGACCCAGTGCAGCCAAACAAGTATTTTAAAACGTTAAAGTTATCTGACAACAAATAACTAGGATGCTGGCTGTGGGGGTGGAAATGAGTGGAGGGAGGGTCTGGGACATATTTTGGTGGGGGGTAGCTGACAGGACTCTTCAGTGGACTGGGTGGGTGAGAGATGAGAGTTTTGGTTAGGAGTTACAGAAACCCAGATCAACATCAACAATAAGCAAATAGATTAATTAAGCAAAACCATGACAGTGTTCCACACTGGGGGATTCAGTGGCTTACTGTATCATCACAATCACAAATTCTTTTCTACCGTCTTGTCGTGTTCTCAACTCCTCCCTCCTGCGCCAGCTTCCTCTTTGGTCCAGAAGTGCAGCTCCAGATATTAGATGCAGATTTACAGCATCTAGGAAAAGCATGTCTCTTTTATCCTAAGCCCTGACTCGTTGCCTTTATTACTGATTGGAACTGTCACATGGAACGGAGATGGGATACCCTTAGAGAAAATCAAGCCAATCCTGAATTTGGGCATAGGGCCAAGAATGGGAGTGGATGCTTGAACAAAAGGGTCCTGTGAGGAAGGACAAAGAGGGGAATGGGCTGATCACCACCTGTGTCTAGCAGGCTGTGTGGTTAGAAAGCCACTCACCAGGCTAGGGACCAAGGGAGTTTTGGGGGAAGCAGGTGGGATTGGTGTTGACACACTGAGTGTTAAGGGCTTGGGAAACATCCAGAGTCTGGCAGGCAGTTGGATCTACAGGTTTGGACCTCGGGAAGGACAGAGCTTCAAGAAGTTATGTGCTCTGGGGGCTGAAACCAAACATATGTGAATAGTCAACCAGGGATTGGAAAGTGTCACCAACTGTCCTGATGAAGCTGTTTCAATAAGTGGTAGGGAGGAACCAGACTCAGGTAGAGAGTAGAAAGGAAGGTAAGAAGCAGAGTGCGTTCCAAACCCTACTGTGCTGGGCTGTACTGTAATGCATCCCAAGAAGCCCAGTCTCTGGGCCAGTTTGTTCATGTGGTGAAGACTGAATATAAACAAGGGCAGGTGTGAGCCAGCATGCAAAAGGTGAGAGGGGAGACGATGGTCAGAGGCTCAAATGCCTCTGTTCACTACTATGCTGGATATCCAAGCTGCAGAAGGATGAGATGTAAGAGATGCAGAAAACAAAGATATGGGCCCTGATACGGGAGTTCTTGAGGACCACTCTGCTCAGTAAGTTGGCCGGAAATGCTGCAACACAAAGAGCCCAAGGATGAACACAGATATAGATCTTACCATGCAGTGCTTGTTTCTAGCCTGCTTGCAAACTTTATGGATACACGACTGTATGTTTGTTACTAGAAAGATCACTGGCATTATTATTGTTACAAGCTTTCCTTTCCTGTACTTACTGTTATTTTAAAAAGAACAATAAGCCAGAAGGAACCTGGTCACATTATTCTTTCCTGCTCCCGGTGAAGTATGCCTTTCCAAATATGGAAAGGAAGTGTTTTAATATGATGGGGCTACTATAACAAAAATACCATAGACTGAGTGGCTTATAAACAATTTGTTTATTTGGTGCAGAAGTAATTGCAGTTTTGGACCATGAATTAACTAGGCTCAAACACATCTTTATTAGTCAAAATAGGAACCATTACAATCAACACATTTTTGCCAACGAGAAGTAAGTTCATTTATTCCTGTAGCGTAAAAACCCATGCTTCGGGATTCAACAAATTCTAGGAAAGCATTTTCTGCATCCTGCTGGTTGTGGAAGTGTTTACCCTGCAAAAAGTTGTCGAGATGCTTGAAGAAGTAGTAGTCTGTTGGTAAGAGGTCAGGTGAATATGGTGGATGAGGCAAAACTTCGTAGCCCAATTCATTAAACTTCTGAAGGGCTGGTTGTGCAACATGTGGTCGAGCGTTGTCGTGGAGAAGAACTGGGCCCTTTTGTTGACCAATGCTGGCTGTAGGTGTTGTAGTTTTGGTGCATCTCATTGATTTGTTGAGCATACTTCTCAGATGTAATGGTTTCGCCAGGATTCAGAAAGCTATAGTGGATAAGACCGGCAGCAGACCACCAAACACTGACCATGATCTTTTTTGATACAAGTTCAGAGTTTCCCCTCGATCCAATCTCTGAGCTGGTGGTCGCCGGTTATCAGATAAAATCCACTTTTCGTGGCATGTCACAATTCGATCGAGAAATGGTTCATTGTTGTTGCGTAGAATAAGAGAAGATGACACTTCAAAACGACGATTTTTTTGAATTTCGGTCAGCTCATGAGGCACCCACTTATTGAGCTTTTTCACCTTTCCAATTTGCTTCAAATGCCGAACGACTGTGGAATGGTTGACCTTGAGTTCTTCGGCAATTTTTCGTGTAGTTTTAAGAGGATCGGCATCAATGATTTCTCTTAATTGGTCATTGTCAACTTCTGATGGCCGTGCACTACGCCTCGTCGTCTTCAAGGCTCTCATCTCCTCTGCGAAACTTCTTAAACCACCACTGCACAGTACGTTCCTTAGCAGTTCCTGGGCCAAATGCGTTGTTGATGTTGCGAGTTGTCTCTGCTGCTTTACGACCCATTTTGAACTCAAATAAGAAAATCGCTCGAATTTGCTTTTTCTCTAACATCATTTCCATAGTCTAAAATAAACATAAATAACAAATATTAAGTCATTAGGAAAAAACCATAAATCAAGAAATGCCCATTAAAGTGATATATAACAAAACCACATTTAAGAATATATTCCAATATCAAATGGAAAATTTGAACAAAGCAAAAGCCACAATAACTTTTGCACCAATCAATACAACAGTATTTTTGGATACCATCCACCAATGGAGGAGAAATGTAACAAATATTTAATATTTATTTCCTTTAAGTAGAGAAGATAGTTAACAGCCAAATTAACTCACTAATGAGTTTTACAGTACCGACCAATACCTGCATTAAACAGCTACAAAAGCAGATCTCACAACTTCAATGCTAAGATGGGGGAAAACATCAGTGGAATGGATTCTGTGCCAATAGTGGCATTTCATACACAACAGCATGACAACCACTAGCAATTCAGTATCTTTAGAATAAATAATAAATTACCTAATAACACTCAGATTTGGGACAACACTGCTACACACTGCCACCACGAAGTATCACAATTGTTAATGTTCATCACAGCACTGTTTGTAATAGCCAGGACATGGAAGCAACCTAGATGTCCATCAGCAGACGAATGGATAAGAAAGCTGTGGTACATATACACAATGGAGTATTACTCAGCCTTTCAAAAGAATACATTTGAATCAGTTCTAATGAGGTGGATGAAGCTAGAGCCTGTTATGCAGAGCGAAGTAAGCCAGAAAGAAAAGTATCAATACAGTATACTAACGCATATATATGGAATTTAGAAAGATGGTAATGATAACTCTGTATTTAAAAACATTCTTAAACAATCTGATTTCTTTTCTATTTCTCATTAATTTTATAACCACTATCACAGTAACATACAAATGTGAAACCTTAAAACTGAAAATATCTTGCACTGGAATAATACCACTTTTAACTAATAGCTAGAAAGCAAGAGGCAACAAAATAAATCTACATGTCTGCATCATGGTATTAAAGACACCAAAAGCTTTACCTTCTGTTTAAGCCTTCAAAATGGATTAGTTACAAAGATAACTCAAGAGAAAAAAGCTCCTTCCTTCTCCCATCATTTTTCCTTTGGGAAAACTAAACCAACAGGTTTGTTTCTCAAGGAACATGCAAAAACTTACCTGTTGGACTCTCCATGGGAGGAAGAAAAACATTATTTACATCTGATGTCCAAAGCCGAACTGGAAGTAAAATCTTTTCTTCCCCCACCCTCTTTGGCAGCTCAGATCAGCATGTGGGATCTTAGTTCTTTAACCAGGGAAGGAATCTGGGCTCCCTGCATTGGGAACTTGGGAGTCTTAACCACTGGACCACAGGGAAGTCCCTGAACTCTTTTTATTAACAATAAAAAACTTTTGGGGCAGATCAAAATAAAGCCAGGTAAATAAGAAAGAAAGTGTAGAAAGTGAAGTTGCTCAGTCATGTCCAACTCTTTGCAACCTCATGGACTGTAGCCTACCAGGCTCCTCTGTCCATGGGATTTTCCAGGCAAGAATACTGGAGTGGTTGGCATTTCCTTCTCCAATAAGAAAGATGTAACAGAAAATAGGCATAGTATTTCAGCCAACTGGTTTACTGAAAAAGCAAATAAAGATACGTAATAACAGTAAACTTTTCATGCAGATATTTTGCAACAAGACCCACTATTTTCCTCCACCTTCATGAAATTTCCCTTTACTGAATTTTCGTACAGAATTCTTCCAATTTTTTGGTATGAGAAATTCCAAGTTGACATACTATGTCTATACCTTCCCTGAATCCTTTTATATAAGATCACAAAACAGAACCTTTTATTGGAAAAACGCTGAAATTTTTACACTCCACTCTGTGTAATTTGTTGCCAAGTTGTGTCCAATTCTGTGACCCCAAGGACTAAGGCATGCCAGGCCTCCCTGTCCCTCACCATATCCTGGAGTTTGCCCAAGTTCATGGTCATTGAATAGTAATGCCATCCAATCATCTCATCCTATGTCATCCCCTTCTCCTTCTCTCTTTCTCAGCCATCAGTATCTTTCCCAGAGAGTAGGCTATTCATCACTATTGGTGGGGAAAGTATTGGAGCTTCAGCTTCAGTCTTTACAATGAGTATTCAGGGTTAATTTCCCTTAGGATTGATTGGTTTCATCTCCTTGCTGTCCAAGGGACTCTCAAGATTCTTCTCCAGCACTAGAATTCAAAAGCATCATTTCTTTGACGCTCTGCCTTTTTATGTTTCAACTATCACATCCATACATGATTGATGGTTTGATTATACAAACCTTTGTCAGCCAAGCAATGTCTTTGCTTTTTAATATACTGTCTAGGTTTGTCATAGCTTTCCTGCCAAGAAACAATCGTCTTTAACTTCATGGCTGCAGTTACCATCCACAGTGATTTTAGAGCCCAAGAAGAGGAAATTTGTCACTGTTTGCACCTTTCCCCCTTCCACTTGCCATGAAGTGATTGGACCAGATGCTATGAACTTAGATTTTTAATACTGAATTTAAAGTTGGCTTTTTCACTCTCATCTTTTCACCCTCATCAAGTGGCTGTTTAGTTCCTCTTCAGTTTCTATCGTTAGAGTAGTATCACTCATCTCACATGCTAGTAATGCTCAAAATTCTCCAAGCCAGGCTTCAGCAATACATGAACCATGAACTTCCAGATGTTCAAGCTGGTTTTAGAAAACGCAGAGGAATGAGAGATCAAATTGCCAACATCCGCTAGATCATGGAAAAAGCAAGAGAGTTCCATAAAAACATCTATTTCTGCTTTATTGACTATGCCAAAGCTTTTGATTGTGTGGATCACAATGAACTGGAAAATTCTGAGAGATGGGAATACCAGACCACCTGGCCTGCCTCTTGAGAAATCTGTATGCAGGTCAGGAAGCAACAGTTAGAACTGGACATGGAACAACAGACTGGTTTCAACTAGGAAAAGGAGTACGTCAAGGCTGTATACTGTCACCCTGCTTATTTAACTTCTATGCAGAATACATCATGAGAAACCTGGGCTGGAAGAAACACAAGCTGGAATCAAGATTGCCAGGAGAAGTATCAATAACCCCAGATATGCAGATGACACCATCCTTATGGCAGAAAGTGAAGAGGAACTAAAAAGCCTCTTGATGAAAGTGAAAGTGGAGAGTGAAAAAGTTGGCTTAAAGCTCAACATTCAGAAAATGAAAATCATGGCATCCAGTCCCATCACTTCATGGGAAATAGAGGGAGAAACAGTGGAAACAAAGTGTCAGACTTTATATTTTTGGGCTCCAAAATCACTGCAGATGATGACTGCAGCCATGACATTAGAAGACGCTTACTCCTTGGAAGAAAAGTTATGACCAACCTAGACAGCACATTCAAAAGCAGAGACATTACTTTGCTGACTGAGGTCCGTCTAGTCAAGGCTATGGTTTTTCCAGTGGTCATGTATGGATGTGAGAGTTGGACTGTGAAGAAGGCTGAGCACTGAAGAATTGATGCTTTTGAACTGTGGTGTTGGAGAAGACTCTTGAGAGTCCCTTGGACTGCAAGGAGATCCAACCAGTCCATTCTGAAGGAGATCTACCCTGGGATTTCTTTGGAAGGAATGATGCTAAAGCTGAAACTCCAGTATTTAGGCCACTTCATGTGAAGAGTTGACTCATTGGAAAAGACTCTGATGCTGGGAAGGATTGGGGGCAGAAGGAGAAGGGGACGACAGAAGATGAGATGGCTGGATGGCATCACTGACTCGATGGACGCGAGTCTGAGTGAACTCTGGGAGTTGGTGATGGACAGGGAGGCCTGGCGTGCTGCGATTAATGGGGTCACAAAGAGTAGGACACAACTAAACGACTGAACTGGGTCTCATCTGTGTATCTGAGGTTGTTGATATTTCTCCCAACAATCTTGATCCCAGCTTGTAACTCATCCAGCCCAATATTTCCCATGATGTTCTCTGCATATAAATTAAAAAAGCAGGGTGACAATAAACACCCTTGTCATACTCCTTTCTCAATCCTGAACCAGTCAGTTGTTCCATAAAGGATTCTAACTGTTGCTTCGTGACCTGCATACAGATTTCTCAGGAGACAGGTAAGATGGTCTGGTATTCCCATCTCTTTTAAGAGCTTTCCACAGTTTGTTATGATACACAGTCAAGGGCTTTACGGTAGTCAATGACACAGAAATAGATGTTTTTCTGGAATTACCTTGATTTCTCTATGATCCAGTGAATCCTGGCAATTTGATCTCTGGTTCCGCTACCTTTTCTAAACCTAGCTTGAATATCTGGAAGTTTCAGTTTATGTACTGCTGAAGCCTAGCTTAAAGGCTTTTGCGCATAACTTTACTAGCATGGGAAATGAGTGCAACTGGCCAGTAGTTTGAACACTTTTTTCTAAGGCCCTTCTTGGGAATTGGGATGAATTAACCTTTTCCAGTCCTGTGGCAACTGCTAGGTTTTCCAAGTTTGTTACTATATTGAGTGCAGAACTTAAATAGCATCATCAGCATCATCATCTAGGATTTTAAATAGGTCTGCTGGAATTCCATCATCTCCACTAGCTTTACTTGAAGCAGTGCTTTCTAAGGCCCACTTGACTTTACACTCCATAATGTCTGGCTCTGAGTCAGTGACCACACTATCGTGGTTATCTGTGTCATTAAGATCTTTTTGTACAGTTTTTCTGTGTATTCTTGACATCTCTTCTTGATCTCTTCTGAGTCTATTAGGTCTTTATCTTTTCCGTCCTTTATTGTGCCCTTCTCTGCATGAAATGTTTCTTTGATATCTCTAATTTTCTTGAAGAGATTTCTAGTCTTTCCCTTTCTGTGTTTTCCTCTATTTCTTTGCATTGTTCATTGAAGAATGCCTTCATGTTGCTCTGGAACTCTGGATTCAGCTGGGTAAACCTTTCCCTTTCTCCCTTGCTTTTTGCTTCTCTTCTTTCCTTCATAGGTCAGTGCCTTGTTGTAGAGAAGGAGCTTGCACCATGCCACGTAGGGCCACCCAAGCTATGAGCCATGCCACGTAGGGGCCACCCAAGAAGGACGGGTCATAGTGGAGAATTCTGACAAAATGTGATCTACTGGAGAAAAGAATGGCAAACCACTCCAGCATTCTGGCTGCAAGAACTCCATGAACTGTGTAAAAATGCACAAAAAGATATGACACTGAAAGATTAGACACCCCCTCCATGTTCAGTTCAGTTGCTCAGTTGTGTCCGACTCTTTGTGACCCCATGAATTGCAGCATGCCAGGCCTCCCTGTCCATCACCATCCCTTGGAGTTCACTCAAGACTCACGTTCATCGAGTCAGTGATGCCTTCCAGCCATCTCATCCTTGGTTGTCCCCTTCTCCTCCTGCCCCCAATCCTTCCCAGCATCAGAGTCTTTTCCAATGAGTCAACTCTTTGCATGAGGTGGCCAAAGTACTGGAGTTTCAGCTTTAGCATCATTCCTTCCAAAGAAATCCCAGGGCTGATCTCCTTTAGAATGGACTGGTTGGATCTCCTTGCAGTCCAAGGGACTCTCAAGAGTCTTCTCCAACACCACAGTTCAAAAGCATCAATTCTTCGGTGCTCAGGCTTCTTCACAGTCCAACTCTCACATCCATACATGACCACTGGAAAAACCATAGCCTTGACTAGACGGACCTTTGTTGGCAAAGTAATGTCTCTGCTTTTGAATATGCTATCTAGGTTGGTCGTAAGTTTTCTTCCAAGGTCAAATATACTACTGGGGAAGACTGGAGGACAATTACTAATAACTCCAGAAAGCATTGCCAAAGCAGAAACAACACTCAGTTTTGGATGTATTGGGCGAAGTAAGTAAAATCCAATGCTGTAAAGAACAGTACTGCATAGGAACATGGAATGTAAAGTCCATGAATCAAGGTAAATTGGACATGGTCAAGCAGATGGCAACAGAAAACGTCATCTTAGGTATCAGTGAACTAAAATGGATGGGAACGGGCCAATTTAATTCAGGTAACCATTATATCTACTATTGTGGGTAAGAATCCCTTAGAAGAAATGGAGTAGCCCTCACAGTCAACAGAAGAATCAGAAACGCGGTACTTGTGTGCAACCTCAAAAATGACAGAATGATCTCAGTTCCTTTCCAAGAAAAACCATTCAACATCACAGTAATCCAAATCTATGCCCCAACCAGTCTATGTAGGTCTGTGAAGCCCTACAAAACCTTCTAGAACACCAAAAATATCCTTTTCATTACTGGATTGAAAGGCAAAACTAAGGAAGTCAACAGGCACCTGGAATAACAGGCAAGTCTGACCTTGAAGTACAAAATGAAGCAGGGCAAATGCTAACAGAGTTTTGTCAAGATAATACACAGGTCATAGCAAACACCCTTTTCCAATAACACAAGAGACGACTCTACACATGGACATCACCAGATGGTTGATGTTGAAATCAAGTGATTATATTCTTTGCAGTGAAGGATGGCAACGCTCTATATAGTTAGCAAAAACAAGACCGAGTTAACTATGGCTCAGATCATGAGTTCCTTATTGCAAAATTCAGCCTTAAATTGAAGAAAGTAGGGAAAACCAGGCCATTCAGGTAGGACCTAAATCAAATCCCTATGATTATACAGTGGAGATGATGAATAGATTCAAGGGAATAGACTCTGGAAGACAGAGTGCCTGAGGAACTCTGGACAGAAGTTTTTAAGAATGTACAGGAGGTGGTGACCAAAACCATCCCAACGAGAGGAAAACAATAGACTGGGAAAGACTAGCGATCTCTTCAAGAAATTTGAGATATCAAGGAAACATTTCATGCAAGGATGGACACAATAAAGTACAAAAACAGTAAGGATTCTAAGAAGCAGAAGAAATTTAAAAGGGGTGGCAAGAATACACAGAAAAACTATGCAAAAAGGTTTTAATCCAGATAACCACAATGGTGTGGTCACTCACCTAGAGCCAGACATGCTGGAGTGGGAAGTCAAGTTGGGGTTAGGAAGGCTTACTGCAAAGAAAAGCAGAGGTGACGAATTGCAGCTGAGCTATTTCAAATCCTAAAAGATGATGCTGTTAAAGTGCTTCACCCAGTATGTCATCAAATTTGGAAAACTAAACAGTGGCCACAGGACTGGAAAAGGTCAGTTTTCATTCTAATCCCAAAGAAGGGTAATGTCAAAGAATGTTCAAACTACCGCACAGCTGTGCTCATTTCACATGCTGGCAAGCAAACGACCAAAATCCTTCAAACTAGGTTTCAGCAGTATGTGAACTGAGACCTTCCAGATGCACGAGGTGGGTTCCCAAAGGCAGAGGGACCAGAGATCAAATTGCCAACATCTGCTGGATCACAGAAAAAATAGGGAATTCCAGAAAAACATCTACTTCTGCTTCACTGACTATGCTAAAGCCTTTGACTATGTGGATCACAAGAAATTGTGGAAAATTCTTAAAAGAGATGGACAGCCCAACATAGTTATCTCCTGAGAAATCTGTATGCAGGTCAAGCATCAACAGTTAGAACCAGACATGGACTGACCCACTGGTTGAAAATTGCGAAAGGAGTATGTCAAAACTGTATATTGTCAACCTGCTTATTTAACTTCTATGCAGAGTACATCATGTGAAATCCTGGGCTGGATGAATCACAAGCTGGAATACAGACTGCCAGGAGAAGTATCAACAACCTCAGATATGCAAATGATACCACGCTAATGGAAGAAAGTGAAGAGAACCTAAAGAGTTCTTAATGAAGACTAAAGAGAAAAAAAACCTGGATTAAAATTCAACTTTCAAAAGACTAAGATCATGGCATCTGGTGCCATTTCTTCATGGCAACTAGAAGGGAGAAAAGTAGAAACAGTGACAGATTTTATTTTCTTGGGTTCCAAAATCATTGTGGACAGTGAATGCAGTCATTAAACTAAAAGACGCTTACTCCTTGGAAGAAAAGCTATTACAAATCTAGACAGAGTATTAAAAAACAGAGACATCACTATGCTGACAAGGTCCCAAGAGTCAAAGCTATGGTTTTTCCAGTAGTCACGTGTGGATGTCACAGTTAGACCTTAAAGGCGGCTGAGTGCCTAATCCCTTCAAATTGTGGTGTTGGAGAAGACTCTTGAGAGTCCCTTGGAGAGCGTCAAACCAGTCAATTCTAAAGGAAATCAACCCTGAATATCCATTGGAAGGACTGATGCTGAAGGGGAAGCTCCAATATTTTGGCTGTGTCAGGTGAAAATGCAGCTCACTGGAAAAGATCTTGATGCTGGGAAAGATCAAGGGCGAAGGAGAAGGGGGAGACAGAGGATGAGATGGTTGGTTAGCATTACCGACTCAATGGACTTAAGTTTGAGCAAACCCAGGAGATAGTGAAGGACGCGAAGCCTGGTATGCTGCAGTTCACGAGGCCACAAAAAAACAACATGACTTAGCAACAATACACGTTCAGTTCAGTTCAGTTCAGTCTCTTAGTCGTGTCCGACTCTTTGAATCCATGAATCACAGCACGACAGGCCTCCCTGTCCATCACCAACTCCCGAAGTTCACTCAAACTAATGTTCATCGAGTCGGTGATGCCATCCAGCCATCTCATCCTCGGTCGTCCCCTTCTCCTGCTGCCCCCAATCCCTCCCAGCATCAGAGTCTTTTCCAATGAGTCAACTCTTCACATGAGGTGGCCAAAGTACTGGAGTTTCAGCTTTAGCATCATTCCTTCCAAAGAAATCCCAGGGTTGATCTCCTTCAGAATGGACTGGTTGGATCTCCTTGCAGTCCAAGAGACTCTCAAGAGTCTTCTCCAACACCACAGTTCAAGAGCATCAAACCTTTGGCGCTCCGCTTTCTTTACAGTCCAACTCTCACATCCATACATGACCACTGGAAAAACCATAGCCTTGACTAGACGGACCTCAGTCAGCAAAGTAATGTCTCTACTTTTGAATATACTATCTAGGTTGGTCATAACTTTTCTCCCAAGGAGTAAGTGTCTTTTAATTTCATGGCTGCAATCACCATCTTCAGTGATTTTGGAGCCCCAAAAAATAAAGTCTGACACTATTTCCCCATCTATTTGCCATGAAGGGATGGGACCAGATGCCATGATCTTCGTTTTCTGAATGTTGAGCTTTAAGCCAACTTCTTCACTCTCCACTTTCACTTTCATCAAGAGGCTTTTTAGTTCCTCTTCACTTTCTGCCATAAGGGTGGTGTAATCTGCATATCTGAGATTATTGATATTTCTCCTGGCAATCTTGATTCCAGCTTGTGCTTCTTCCAGCCCAGGTTTCTCATGATGTACTCTGCATAGAAGTTAAATAAGCAGGGTGACAAAATACAGCCTTGACACACTCCTTTTCCTAGTTGAAACCAGTCTGTTGTTCCATGGCCAGTTCTAACTGTTGCTTCCTGACCTTCACATTGGTTTCTCAAGAGGCAGGTCAAGTGGTCTGGTATTCCCATCTCTTTCAGAATCTTCCACAGTTTATTGTGATCCACACAGTCAAAAGCTTTGGCATAGTCAATAAAGCAGAAATAGCTGTTTTTCTGGAACTCTCTTGCTTTTTCCATGATCCAGCAGATGTTGGCAATTTGATCTCTGGTTCCTCTGCCTTTTCTAAAACCAGCTTGAACACCTGGAGGTTCATGGTTCATGTATTGCTGAAGCCTGGCTTAGAGAATTTTGAGCATTACTTTACTAGCATGTGAGATGAGTGCAGTTGTGTGGTGACTGAGTATTCTTTGGCATTGCCTTTCTTTAGGATTGGAATGAAAACAGACTTTTTCCAATCCTGTGGCCACTGCTGAGTTTTCCAAATTTGCTGGCATACTGAGTGCAGCACTTTCACAGCATCATCTTTCAGGATTTGAAATAGCACATTACTGTATATAAAATAATTTTAGAAGATTTTTGGTCATGTTCTCAAAGAACACACCTCTTGATCTCCCCCTGCACATAAGGTATGACCCCTATTTTGCCCTGGGAACTTTACTTGCAAAAAGTTACACATTCCCCATTTCCTGGCCTCAGCTCTAGCTTTGCTGATATTGTCCTCTGAGGATATACAAGCATGTAACCAACAGATATACTAAACAAAATGCACACAGTGGAAAGAATGGATTTCCCTGGTAAGCAAAGGTTATTCTTCAGTATTTTCAGCTGTCTTAAATTTCCCAAATTCTGCAGTAGCATTAACCTGATACATTATATTAATATCACCACACGCCACATAAATGACTCTGCCAAGTTGCTTCAGTCATGTCTGACTCATTGCAACCTTATGGACTGTAGCCCACCAGGCTCCTCTGTCCATGGGGTTCTCCAGGAAAGAATACTGGAGTGGGTTGCCATTCCCTTTTCCAGAGGATATTCCTGACCCAGGGATAGAAATCACATGTCCTGAGGCTCCTGCACTGCAGGGTTTTTTTTTGTTTTGTTTTTTTTAACCCCTGAGCCACCAGGGAAGCTATAGGACAATGACTACATCCTGTATTTTACCCAGACCAGAAACAACATTGTTTAGTGAACCTATTATAACACAAACTTACAAAGTTGTAAATAAGATAAAGCTCCTACTTTTCAAGAGGCTATGACACCAAACTCTGGTTGATTTTGACATAGTCATAGTCAAGATGTCAGTGGCCCGCAGTATGCATTAGCAGCACTGGAACATTTCGAAGACACCATGGTCTTTAAAGGTGAATTTGAAATCTACCTTTCTGGCTGCTATTTTGGCTTCGTTTCCACTTTTGAAATAGAGTTTTGTAAAAGATAAAGTTATCAGGTTGGTGCAAAAGTAACTGTGGTTTTGCATTGTTGAACTTTGCTGTTTGATATAGGGATACATTCTAAAATTAATGAGGTTACGCTATTCCTCAATGCAATGTGCATTTATCGCTTTTAAACTTTTGATTTATTACTTGCTATTTATTTTATATTTATTTTAGACTACAAAAATGATGTTAGAGAAAAAGCAAATTAGAGTGACTTTCTTATTCGAGTTCAAAATGGATCGCAGACATATTTGGCCCAGGTACTAAGGAAAGTACAGTGCAGCAGTGGTTCAGGAAGTTTCAAAAAGGAGACAAGGGACTTGATGAGGAGTGTAGTGGCTGGCCATCAGAAGTTGACAGCTACCAACTGAGAGCATCATCAAAGGTGATCCTCTTACAACTACACAAAAGTTGCCCAAGAATTCAACATCAACCATTCTACTGTCATTTGGCATTTGAAGCAAATTGGAAAGGTGAAAAAGCTTGATAAGTGCGTGCCTCATGAACTGAATTCAAATCAAAAGAATAGAGATTTCAAGTGTTGTCTCCTCTCATTCAATGCAACAACATTGAACCATATCTCAATCCAATTGTGACGAACCACAAAAACTAGATTTTTATCCAACAATCGGCAGTGACCAGCTCAGTGGCTGGATCAAGAGGAATCCCTGAATTTGTACCAAAAAAATGTCATGGTCACTGTTTGGTGGTCTGCTGCCAGATGCCCTACAGCTTTCTGAATCCAAGTGCAAGCATTACATCTGAGAAGTATGCTCAGCAAACCGATGAGATGCACCAAAATCTGCAGCGCCTGCAGCCAGCACTGGTCAACATAAAGGGCCCAATTCTTCTCCATGACAATGCCAGACCACAGGTTGCACAACCATGCTTCAGAAGTTTTATGCATTGGGCTACAAAGTTTTGCCTAATTTGCTGCGATATTCACCTGCCCTCTTGCCAACCACTTCTTCAAACTTCTTGACAACTATTTGCACGAAAGCTGCTTCCACAGCCAGAATGACTAAGAAAATGCTTTCCAAGAGTTCATGGAATCCCAAATCAGGGTTTTATACACTAAAGGAATAAACAAACTTATTTCTCATTGGCAACAATGTGTTGATTGAATGATCACTACTTTGATTAGTAAAGATGTTTGAGCTTAGTTATAATGATTTAAAATTCACCTTCTGAAGCCACAGTTACTGTTTGTAAAGACCTTAACAACACTGAACTTCTTCCCTGGGTTGAAGCCCAAGAAAAAGAGGTTAGGGATCTTGCTTTACTTACAGCTGATAGCTTTGCCAATCTCCTCTTGAGCTTTGGAAGTATATAAAATGAGGAAGGAATGCGTGGTATGGTGCAAACCGAGACCACCCCCGGGGAACGGAGCGGGATGGCGTCTTACCTCCTCTACTGATCCCTTCGCGGAGATGACCTGCAGGAGGAAAGAGACAACCAGTGGGCGCAGCTTGCGAACAATACTGCTCTGACGTCCAGCGGCCACGGGCGTGTGACATCAGCGGCCTTCACCGCTCCGTTCGAATCGCCCACCCAAGCTCCTCCGGCCGCCGAAAGTCCCAGAATCGCCCGCCGCCCGTTCACCGCAGGTCCGGCCGCCTCCCCGGCCCAGCGCGGCGGGCCTGAGCCTCACGGGGCTCTGGGGACGGCTGGGCGCCGGAGTGGGCGTGTGCGGTACGCGGCCACTGCTCACCTTCCTCTTGGGCATCGTGGCGACGGAGCGGGCGAGAGCCGGGTATCTGAGGGCCGCGGCGCGCCGAGAGCCTTGGCGAAGCTGAGTAGCCTGACCGCAGCCGCTCCTCACGCCGCCCGAGCTGCTGGGACCCGCGGCGGGGGTGGTGGGAGAACCGGATGGAACCGGATTGGGAGCCCGCCCCCTCCTCCCCCGCGTCCCCGGCCACGGGCTCCCCCTCCCCGCCGGCCGGGCCGCCCCTCGCCCTCGCCCCTGCCCAGCGGCTGCGGGAGTCCACCGCTCCGCGGCCCGCACCCCGAATAGGTGAGGCCGGCTGTCACTCGACCACTGCGCCCCGCCCCTACTCTCGGCGCCCCCACCCACCCGCCGTCTCGCGGGGACCCCAGACCCAGGCGAGGGGGCGGGGCCCCACAAGCCGCTCTCGCCTCACGGTAGTTTGTTTGAAGCTGAGCCGCAAAGTGCGGTCTGCGCGCTGATTGGCGGACGCCCGCCACGTGGCCTCCGGGTGCGCCCACCCACAACCCTCCGGGCTACCCAGCTGGCAGCCCCCGCCAGAGAAGCCCCAAACGTTGTAGTCTCTTTTCTGTAGGGTCGGAAGGTTTATAGTTTACAGAATAGGAAGGGAGAGACAACGGGTTTAACTACGAACCAGTTTCTCGCCTCACTCAGTTGTTCAGTCGCTCAGTTGTGCTCGACTCGTTGTGACCTCTTGGACAGCAGCACTCAAGGAAAGGTATGACTCAATGGACATGAGTTTGAACAAACTCCTGGATATGTGGACAGGGAAGCCTGGCGTGCTGCAGTCCATGGGATCGTAAAGAGTCGGACACGACTGAGCGACTGAAGAACAAAAGGTCTCCAGGGTCGGTAGTCTGCAGGAAGCGGGTCTTAGTGAGCAGGTGCAGGATGCGGGGGTCTTGGGAAGGAAAGGTGGTGCGGGGCGCCACTGCGCAGGCGCGGGTCCTGGCCTTGCTTCCGTGCTAGGTTTCTGGAGTGGGGTCTTTCTGCGTAGCTTCTTTAAGTCATGCATTGAGGGGCTAAGAGTGCTGGCAGTTCGTCTCAGGAACTTAGTGGGCATCTGAGTCTCCCCCGCAACCCCCACCCCCTCACCAGGCCCAGGATGCACACCCTTAGACCCCACCTGGACCACCGATCCCCTCCTGTGCAGAAGGGAAAGCACATCCACCCAACTCCTGCCTGTTTTTTTAAAACCACTTGCTGGCCTAAGCACCTTTCTGAGGTGGAAAAGAGCTTCAGGCTGGAGGTCAGAGCTGGAATTCCATAACTGGTGAGATCACGTTACTCAGTTTCTTTTCTTGCTGTTGTTCACTCGCTGAGTCGTGTCTAATTCTTTGGGACCCCATGGACTGCAGCATGGCCAGCCAAGCTTCCCTGCCCTACAAGTTTGGTCAAACATATGTCCATTGAGTTGATGATGCCATACGACACTTTCATATTGTGTCACCCCCTTCTACCCTCAGTCTTTCCCAGCATCAGGGTTTTTCTAATAAGTTGGCTCTTCAGCAGGTGGCCAAAGTACTGGAGCTTCAGCTTCAGCAGAAGTTCTTCCAATGAATATCCAAGATTGATTTCCTTTTGGATTGACTGGTTTGATCTCCTTGCTCCAAGGGACTCTGAAGAGTCTTCTCTAGCACCACAGCTTGAAAGCATCAGTTCTTTGGTGCTCAGCCTTCTTCATGGTCTAACTCTCACATCTGGTCTAACTCTCACATGACTACTGGAAAGCCCATAGTTTTGTTTATATGAATCTTTGTTGGCAAAGTGATGCCTCTGCTTTGCCTCTGCAAACCTGATGCTGTCTAGGTTTGTCATAGCTTTTCTTCCAAGAAGCCAGGGTCTTTTAGTTTCATGGCTGCAGTCATCATCTGTAGATTCTTTGCTGAATAAGAAAATTTTGTTTAAAAGTACTGCTTGAGAACACAAGAGAACACACTAGAAATATAGGAAACACCCTCTTTCAACAACACACACCTTTCTACACATGTTCATCACCAGATGGTCAATACCAAAAGCAGATTGATTATAGTCTTTGCAGTCAAGGATGGAGAAGCTCTATACAGTCAGCAAACACAAGATCTGGATCTGACTGTGGCTCAGATCATGAGCTCCTTATTGCAAATATTAGACTTAAATTGAAGAAGGTAGGGAAAACCAGTAGGCCATTCAGGTATGACCTAAATCAAATCCCTTATGATTATATAGTGGAGGTGATGAATAGAGTCAAGGAATTAGACCTGGTAGACAGAATGCCTGAAGAACATGGACAGATTTTTTTTGGTAACGTTATATAAGAGGTGGTGATAAAAACCATCCCAAAGGAAAAGATAGGCAGGAAATTAAAGAGGTTGTTTGAGAAAGCTTTAGAAATAGCTGAGAGAAGAAGAGAAGTGAAAGACAAGAAAGGGAAAGATACACCAAACTGAATGCAGAATTCCAGAAAATAACGAGAGAAGAAAGAATTCTTTAGTGAACAATGCAAAGAAATAGAGGAAACCAACAGAATGTGAAAGATGAGATCTCTTCAGGAAAACTGAAAATATCAAGGGAACATTCATGCAAAGATGGGCACGATAAAGGACCGAAGGTCTTTTTGTTAAGGACCTAATGAAAGCAGAATAGTTTAAGAAGAGTTGGCAAGGATACACAGAACTGTACCAAAAAGTCTTAATGTCCTGGAAAACCATGATGATGTGGCCACTCATCCAGAGCCAGACATTTTAGAGTGAGAAGTCAAGTGGGGTTTAGGAAGCATTACTAGGAACAAAGCTAGAGGAAGTGATAGAATTCTAGCTGAGCTATTTCAAATCCTAAAAGATGATGCTGTGAAAGTGCTCCACTCAATATGCCGCAAATTTAGAAAACTCAGCAATGGCTAAGGACTGGAAAAGTTCAGTTTTCATTCCAACCCCAAAGAAGGGCAGTCCCAAAGAATTTTCATACTACCATGTAATTGGGCTCCTTCCACATTAATGAGTACAGTTCAGTTCAGAATACAGGAGTATTTCAAATACAAAAAATGATCAAATAAATAAGTTGTGGTCTCTTTAAAAAAATAAAAACATGTATATAATGTCGGACCGTGCACCAGATCTTGTATTGGAGGGAAGATGTTACAAAGGATGTTATTTGGTTAACTGACAAAACTGGAACACAAATGGCAGATTAGGTAAAATATTGGATCAATGTTTTCTTCACTGTAGTTGATAAATGTACTGTGATTATATAAGGGAATATTCTTAGTGGTATATCGAAAGATATAACGTAAATGATAAAACCTAGGGTAAAACGTTAAATGTTAAAGTAGGTGAATATTAAAAAAAAAGATATTGGGTTTTTGGGGCACCATATATATATATTTTTATATTTGAAATTATTTTTTTACTTGTTTATTTTGCTGCATTGGGTCTTAGTTGTGGCATGTGGTACCCATCTTTCCTTACAGTGCGGGGGCTCTCTAACTGTGGCATTCAGGCTTAGTTGCTCTGAAGCATAAGTAAGTGAAGTCGCTCAGTCATGTCCGACTCTTTGCAACCCCATGGACAGTAGCCTGCAACCAGGCTCCTCCATCCATGGGATTTTCTAGGCAAGAGTACTGGAGTGGGTTGCCATTTCCTTCTCCAGGGAATCTTCCCAACCCAGGGATTGAACCCAGGTCTCCTGCATTGTAGACAGACGCTTTACCATCTGAGCCACCAGGGAAGTCCATGAGGGAACTTAATTCCCTCACCAGGGATGGAACTGGAGTCCCCTCCATGCTTAGGCAGATTCCTAACCACGGTAACACCAGGGAAGTCCCTGCTATTATTTTAAAATAACTTTTTAGAAGAAAAAGCTCATAACAGTTTTATTTAGAGATGCATTTCTGGACATAGTAAGAGCTTATGAAAATTTGAGGTCTAAATGAGATTTATTGCACTAACAACAGTAAGAAGGTCAATTTTTACCCTACTGAATTTTGCATATTCAGAATGGCTTAGCATAATAAAAAGAATGGTTCTAGCAATATTTTTCTTAAATACAGGTGAAATTCACATGACATGATTTAATGCCTTTAAAGCATACAGTCCTACTCAGGCATAACAAAATATCAAAATAATGCCATTTGCAGTAACATAGATGGGCCTAAAGATAGTCATATTGAGTGAGGTAAGTCAGACAGAGAGATAGAAATATCATGTGATATTACTTATATGTGGAATCTAAAAAGAGTACAAATGAACTTATCTACAAAACAGAGTTACAGATGTAGAAAATAAACTTATGGTTACTGGGGGTAGGAGGGGAAGGGATAAATCAGAAGGTTGGGATGGACATATACAAATTAGTATTAATATTTATAAAATATCTAACTAATAAAGCCTCCTGTATAATACAGGGAACTCTACTTAACCCACTTAATGGCCTATGTGATAAAATAATCTAAAAATTTAGGTATCAGTAGAAATGGTTCTTGACACAAACTGGAAAAAAAAAGTATACAGTCCATTGTCATTCAGTGCATTCATGATGTTGTTCAACCACTATCTAGCAAGAACCTCTCTGGCTTGAAAGATATTTAACCCTTGCACTTTAAAATTCTACACAAATGCTTTTTAAAAACTAAGAGTCAAGAGTTAAGGAAAAAAAACAGCTCAAATTAGAATCTGCTACAGTTTCCTAATTAGCTCCTTACACACATGTGTAGGCACATGCATACACACACACACACACACACACACACACACACACAAGAATGCTTGAATATTCAACTATCATAGAATGCAGTTTTCCAAGAGATCCTAATACTTCATTCATCGTTAGCCATCTTGGAACTAGGACTGGCTGCCAATATATAGACAAGTCGAAGCCTCTGACAGCCACTGAGCAAGATGATGACTATAAGATTTGTGTAAGTGAGGTACCTGCCAGCACTTCATTTGTGCCAATTACTGAAACAAACACTACAGATTTTACTTAACTTACTCTGAATATCAATGTACCCCTAGCTCTCTGTGGAAAGATTGTGGGTCATTTTCTTGGTTCAACCTTGTATGTGATCATCATCATTATTTACATTTAGTACAACCAAGTGGGCAAAGCTAAGAAGAGGTAAATTCAGTTCCTGCTAAACTGTTTCTTCTCCTTATTGCTTCTGTATTCCCTGATTTGGGAATCACTGAAGCTATCTCATTTTCACCTTGCAGTTAGTTAAGTGTTGCCTTCTGGGTATGCCTGTCTTGAGAAGACTCCACAGGTGGGCTGCCCTCAGTCACTGACCCTAAATCACTTAGTTCTGGGCATGTCTCTGGTTCCTGCTGAAGTTCCTCCAAGTATCTGACCAAGATTTGGTCTCTATTAGAAAACTCGTTTCTCCAATTGTTGCCTGCCAAAATCTTGGCTTTCTCTACTCACCAAAGCCAAATAAAAAATATGGAGAGAGAGTTTGGAGGAAATAGAAAGGTGGCTTTAATCCTCAGCTGGTGGAGAGGGGAACACAGTAGGCTTATGCCTCAAGAACTGTGCCGTCCCATTTCCATGAGGAGTCTTGATGTCGTTCAGTCACTAAGCCTTATCCAACTCTTTGTGGCCCCATGGACTGCAGCATGGCTGGGTTTCCCTGTCCTTGACTATCTCTTGGAGCTTGCTCAAATTCATCACATTGAGTCAGTGAAGCCATCCAACCATCTCATCCTCTGTTGTCCCCTTCTCCTCCTACCCTCCATCTTTCCCAGCATCTGGGTCTTCCAGTGAATCATCTCTTCCCATCAGGTGACCAAAGTGTTGGAGCTTTAGCTTCAGCATCAGGTCCTTTCAATGAATATTCAGGGTTGATTTCATCTCTATATGAGGAGTCTAGGGACTGATATAAGATGAAGGCTCAAAACCAGGGGTCGGTGATAAGGATCAAAAGTATTAGGACCTCAATAGTCTTCCTTTTGCAGTGTTTCAGAAACAGTCATTGGCTGGCCTCTGATAGCCTCTGACAGTCTGGTATCCCGATAGTTGGATCCATTGTCTTATGTTTATTGTACTGTGGCCTTCTTTCTGATTTGTAAAAAGAGAAAAGGGTGGTCTGTGAAGAGAGTGCTGCAAAGGTGAGCACCAGCTACAGGATGTAATTAGCACAGAGTCAAAGGATAATAGGTGCAAAATGGCTTAGAGGGCAGAAAAGCACACTTAGTTACAGACTATCGATTAGGAACAGTTAAAGTAAAAACTAGGAATGTTTAGGTCTGCTCACTGTTCTCAAAAAAGGGAAAGAAAAACTCATTCCTCTTTTTTCCTTTTCACTGCAAATAGGGCTCCATAAGCCCATTCTGTGAAGTGGTATGAAGAGGAACTGTATTATGTCAGAGGTTCCAGATTTTCTTTCTTTTTTTTTTTTGAGGGTCCAGTTTTGAAAAAGAAATGGTTTGATGAAAGCCCCCAGTGGTGATAGTATCTTCATCCAGTCTTGCTCTGGACTGAAATCCATTTGTGACATTAGCACAATCTTTATTTTCTAAGGGATGGCTGCTTTCTTTCTTTCTTTTTTTTAACTTGACAGTCTAGTGTGATGCTTGGATAGTGTTATCAGCCTTCAACTGTTGGTGCTTTTTTGTTGTTCAGTAGCTGTTTTGGACCCTGTGGACTGCAGCATACCAGGCTTCCCTATCCTTCATCTCCTGGAGCTTGCTCAAACTCATGTCCATTGAGTTGGTGATGCCATCCAACTATCTCATCCTCTGTCATCCCCTTTTCCTCCTGCCATCCATCTTTCCCAACATTAGGGCCTTTTCCTATGAGTCAGTCTTTGAATCAGGTGGCCAAAGTATTGGAGCTTCAGCTTTGGCATCAGTTTTTAGAATGAATATTTGGGGTTAATTTCCTTTAGGATTGACTGGTTTGATCTCCCTGCTGTCCAAGGGGACTTAGAGTCTTCTCCAACACCACAGTTTGAAAGCATCAATTCTTCACTAGTCAGACTTCTTTATGGTCAGACTCTCATGTCATCCATCCTGTACGGTCCATCCTGTATGGTCATCCATGACTATTGAAAAAACCATAGCTTTGACTATAGGGATCTTTGTCTGCAAAGTGATGTTTCTGCTTTTTGAGAGCTGCCCAAATAGAGCAATAGGAGAGAGTGGAGTTGCCTTATAAGGCAAATTGGGTTGCCTTATATTGTCACCCTGCTTATTTAACTTATATGCAGAGTACGTCATGAGAAACTCTGGACTGGAAGAAACACAAGCTGGAATCAAGATTGCCGGGAGAAATATCAATAACTTTAGATATGCAGATGACACCACCCTTATGGCAGAAAGTGAAGAGGAGCTAAAAGCCTCTTGATGAAAGTGAAAGAGGAGAGTGAAAAAGTTGGCTTAAAGCTCAATATTCAGAAAACGAAGACCATGGCATCCGGCCCCATCACTTCATGGGAAATAGATGGGGAAATAATGGAAACAGTGTCAGACCTTATTTTTGGGGCTCCAAAATCACTGCAGATGATGACTGCAGCCATGAAATTAAATGATGCTTACTCCTTGGAAGAAAAGTTATGACCAACCTAGATAGCATATTGAAAAGCAGAGACATCACTTTGCCGACTAAGGTCTGTCTAGTCAAGGCTATGGTTTTTCCTGTGGTCATGTATGGATGTGAAAGTTGGACTGTGAAGAAGGCTGAGCACCGAAGAATTGATGCTTTTAAACTGTAGTGTTGGAGAAGACTCTTGAGAGTCCCTTGGACTGCAAGGAGATCCAACCAGTCCATTCTGAAGGAGATCAGCCCTGGGATTTCTTTGGAAGGAATGATGCTAAAGCTGAAACTCCAGTACTTTGGCCACCTCATGCAAAGAGTTGACTCATTGGAAAAGACTCTGATGCTGGGAGGGATTGGGGGCAGGAGGAGAAGGGGACGACCGAGGATGAGATGGCTGGATGGCATCACTGACTCGATGGACGTGAGTCTGAGTGAACTCTAGAGATGATAATGAACAGGGAGGCCTGGCATGCTGCGATTCATGGAGTTGCAAAGAGTTGGACACGACTGAGCGACTAAACTCAACTAAACTTGAAGACCAGGTACTACTGGTGTTCTCTCACCACTGTTGTACTATCCTAGACTGGACACACTCCAGGTTTTTTTTTTTAAACCAAATCCTGGGGAGCTGGCAATACTCTCTTCTTCCTCCTGAGAAGCAGAGACTGGCTGCCGGGAAATGGACAGAGGAGGACCTGCCATCGCTTTTCGCAAGGTTATTGCTGCATCCAGTTCTTCTAAACCTTTAGTGGGTAGAGATAGCCAGGGTGCAGCCTTGGCTGGTCTGGCTTCAGGGTAAGGCTATGGAGGACAAGTAGGCTCCAAGCCTGTGTTTTGGTAAGCTTAGCATCACCTTTCCATGAAAATAATTCACTCTGTCTCTCTTGAACAGTTACATCTCACATGTCTTCTTTAACCAGAAATTTGTAGAATCACAGCTCCTTGATTCATTTTGATTGGAAATTAGTTCTCAGACTCCAGCCAGGCAGAAGAGACAGCTAATCATCTGCTTTATCTACTATACATACTACCATAGCCTTGACTAGACGGACCTTTGTTGGCAAAGTAATGTCTCTGCTTTTCAATATGCTATCTAGATTGGATTAGGATCCTTTCATTGCAAAGCGTCATCTTCACCTGCATGTGCGTTTGTGCGCAGTTGCTTCAGTCCTCTCTGACTCTTTGCGACCCCATGGATTGTAGTCCTCCAGGCTCCTCTGTCCATGGGATTCTCCAGGCAAGAATACTGGAGTGCGTTGCCATGCGACGATGGAACCCTGCGTCTCCCGTCTCCTGCATTGTCAGGCGGGTTGTTTACCACCAGCGCCACCTGGGAAGCCCTTTTTACAGGTTGAATGTAACCATGGCCTTTTACGATAATACTTATCTTTCAGGTATGCAGTTTTGTAAATTCCTTATATTTATGGACTTCCCTGTTGGCTCAGACGGTAAAGCGTCTGCCTACAGTGTGGGACACCTGGGTTCGATCCCTGCATCAGGAAGATCCTCTGGAGAAGGAAATGTCAACCCACTCCAGTACTCTTGCCTGGAAAATCCCATGGACAGAGGAGCATAGTAGGCTACAGTCCATGGGGTCGCAGAGTCGGACATGACTGAGCGACTTCACTTTGCTTAGTTTTGAAATGTAAAGACTACTTACTGAACTCTACTTGAAAAACGTTTTTCTTTTTTCTTTACAGTGTCTATTCATTTTTTAAATTTTACTTTATTTTACTTTACAGTACTGGCATCCGGTCCCATCGCTTCATGGGAAATAGATGGAGAAACAGTGGAAACAGTGTCAGACTTTATTTTTGGGGGCTCCAAAATCACTGCAGATGGTGATTGCAGCCATGAAATTAAAAGACGCTTACTCCTTGGAAGAAAAGTTATGACCAACCTAGATAGTATATTCAAAAGCAGAGACATTGCTGACTGAGGTCCATCTAGTCAGGGCTATGGTTTTTCCTGTGGTCATGTATGGATGTGAGAGTTGGACTGAAGAAACCTGAGCGCCAAAGAATTGATGCTTTTGAACTGTGGTGTTGGAGAAGACTCTTGAGAGTCCCTTGGACTGCAAGGAGATCCAACCAGTCCATTCTAAAGGAGATCAGCCCTGGGATTTCTTTGGAAGGAATGATGCTAAAGCTGAAACTCCAGTACTTTGGCCATCTCATGCAAAGATTTGACTCATTGGAAAAGACTCTGATGCTGGGAAGGATTGGGGGCAGGAGGAGAAGGGGACGACCGAGGATGAGATGGCTGGATGGCATCACTGATTCGATGGACATGAGTCTGAGTGAACTCCGAGAGATGGTGATGAACAGGGAGGCCTGGCGTGCTGCGATTCATGGGGACGCAAAGAGTCGGACACGACTGAGCGACTGAACTGAACTGAACTGATTGGTTTTGCCACACATCAACATGAATCCGCCACGGGTGTACACGTGTTCCCAATCCTGAACCCGCCCTCCCACCTCCCTACAAAACGTTTTTCTTTTTACGTTTCTTTGCTACTGTAATGACGGTCACTATTTACGGAACGGTGTCTTTAAAAATACAGTTACTTAGGAATAAAGCTGAGTCGATCGAAATAAAGTATTAATTACATAAAAACACAAGTGGTTTGCTGATAAAACTAAGGACACGGCGGAGGCCGAATTTGGAAAATGGGTTCCGCAGAGATGAAGGAACCGGTGCAAGAACGCTACGGAAGCCGGGAATGTCAAGAAATTAGAAGAAAAGGTGGCCCCGCCTCCCGAAGCGCGGCGCAGTGCGCAGGCGCGGCGGCGCCCCACTGCGGCGCGCAGTTCTCAATGCGCACGCGCGGCCGTCGGCGTGGTCCCCATGGAGCTGCTTTAGCGGACCCGGCGACGCCGCTAGCTTCCGAGATGAGCACTGCGGAGGCCGACCGCTGGGCGTGGCTGTTGGTGCTCAGCTTCGTGTTTGGGTGCAATGTGCTCAGGATCCTTCTCCCGTCCTTCTCCTTCTTCGTAAGTGGCTACCTGGCCCTCCGGGGACCGGTGGGGTCGCAGCTTCGGTCCTCGGCCAACCTGCGGGAGACATAGGGGTCTCCAGCTGGCCGCCTGAGGGCCTGATTCGGCCTGCTGAGGCGTCTCGGTTGGGCTGTTCTGTGTTCTAAGATGTTTTTGAGTGTGCTAGCATTTGGGTACAAAGCTTTACCCCTAAATCTGGATTTCTGAATTCTCGGTGAGAAAAACAAAGCATAATAACCTGCCCACACTTGGCCACGTTTGCACGTGCCAGCAGCCCTAAGCTTGGAGTGCCCAGTGCCTTTCTGCCCGCCTCCCCCTCATTTCTGTTATCCTTTGGCTCCTGGGGACGGAGAGCAGCCTTCAGGTGCTGAGGGCCTGTGCCCGCAGCTCGGCAGCCGGGGCTCCGGGAGGTCCCGCCTTGTCGTGTGCAGTGTCTATTGTGCCAGGTCCCAAGGGATGGGTCTCAGAGTGCAGGGGCTCCCATTCTTGGGGCGGGAGGGGTTGGAGACAGCATAGACAGAGAATCTCAGTGCTCTTCGTGTGGTTTCCGTTTCCCAGAGGAGCCACGGCCACCTCGGAGCACTTTGCGGGGCGTTTTGCGCATCATGAGTACACTTCCTCGTGTTCAGTTGCCAGGACTGCTGCCACTGTCATCCCCTCTTCCTCTACCTCCCAGAGGAGGTGTCTGGCCCAGAGTCTAGTAGTTGTATTAAGTCATCCAGCTGATGACTGATGGCTGAAGATTTGATCTTGGTTTGTGATCCTCCAAGGTCTGCCCTTCTGGATCATGAATATGGATGGGCTTGGGTGGCACATTTGATGGGAGGTGTGTGGGGGAAACGTAGGGAGCTGTTCCCCGGGGCAGGGCGCCCTCTGTATGCCCACAGTGGGACTGAGGAGCTGTCAGACTCAGACCCAGGCTTCACACGTGGTGTGCACCACACTAGCAGTATCCTGGGAACTCACTTCTGTTCTCTCCAGACACAAATCTGCGGCGGCGGCGATGGTCGGGTATTTAAAGATAGACAAGATTTCTACTTCTTTTTCTTTTACTCTACCCTGGAAAAGACCCTGATGCTGGGAAAGATTGAGGGCTGGAGGAGAAGGGGGCGACAGAGGATGAGATGGTTGGATGGCATCACCGATTCGATGGACATGAGTTTGAGCAAGCTCCAAGAGATAGTGAAGGACAGGGAAGCCTGGCGAGCTGCAGTCCACGGAGTCAGAAAGAATTGGGCACGACTGAGCGACTGAACAATAACTGGTATCCACCGAGTGCCTGTTTTATGTACAACTCTATTCTAAGACCTTACCACCCAAATTGCTCTGTCTGTGTATTAAGTCATTTCAGTCGTGTCCGTCTTTTTGTGATCCATGGACTGTAGCCCACCAAGCTCCTGTGTCCATGGGATTCTCCAGGCAAGAATACTGGAGTGGTGGTAGCCATTTCCTCCTCCAGGGGATCTTCCTGACCCAGGGAACAAACTGGCATCTCTTATGTCCCTTGCTTTGGCAGGTGGGTTCTTTACTACTACCACCACCTTGCCCTGCTGCTGCTAAGTCGCTTCAGTCGTGTCCGACTCTGTGCGACCCCACAGACTGCAGCCCGTTGGGCTCCGCCATCCCTGGGATTCTCCAGGCAAGAACACTGGAGTGGGTTGCCATTTCCTTCTCCAACGCATGAAAGTGAAAAGTGAAAGTGAGGGATGTGGAATTCAGTCTTAATCCCATCCTCCGTTCAGAATTTTGCCTGATGCTGCCTTGTCTTTAAGATGATGTCCCAAGTACTTAGCATTGCATAAAATACCCTTGAAGAGCAGACCCTTGCCCACTTTTCTTTCATTTTATTTTTTTAAAAATTGTGGTAAAATATACATAGCATGAAATTGACCACTTTAACTATTTGTAGGTACGTAGTTCGGTGGCATTGAGTCTGTTGACATCGCTACGCAGCTGTCACCACCATCCATCTCCAGAACATCTGCAGCCTCCTAAACAGACTCTCTCCCCCACTGAACAGGGGGAGTTAGCCCCGTGCCGCTTCCCCCCTGCACCTGGCAACCACCAATTTACTCTCTTGTCTCTCTGAATTTGACTCTTCTAGGCACCTCGTATAAGTGAAGTGAAGTCATATTTTTCTGTCTTATATTTCATGTCCTTTTCTGTCTGGCTTATTTCTTCACTTAGCATAGTGTCTTTAGGGTTCATCCCTGTTGTAGCCTGTGTTAGGACTTCCTTATTTTTTAAGGCCAAATAATATTCCATTGTATTTGGAGTAGGAAATGGCAACCCACTCCAGTATCCCTTCATGGAAAATTCCGTGGACAGAGAAGCTTGGTTGGCTATAGTCCATGGGGTCGAAAAGAGTTGGACACGACAGAGCGACTGAGCATGCACTTAGGTATATACTGCATTTTGTTTTTACTCATCTTTTGATGGACATTGGGGTTGTTTCCACCTTTTGGCTGTTGTGAGTGATGCTGTTGGAATGTTGGTGTATAAGTGTTTATTTGAATCTGCTTTTACTTCTCTTGGGTAAATATCCAGAAGTAGAATTGCTGGATCATACAGTAATTCTATTTTTTTTTTGAAAAGCTGCCATACTGTTTTCCACAGCAGCTACATCATTTAAATTCTCATCATTTTAATTTCTCCACATTCTCCATCACTTGTTATTTTTAGGTTATTTTTTTCTTTTTGGATAATAGACATCCTAATGGATGCTGAGTGGCTTATCTTCATTTTCCTAATGATCAGTGATGTTGAATACCATCTCGTGTTTATTGGCTATCAGTATATGGAAAATGTCTATTCTGGTCTGTGGCCTTTTTTCTGGCCATGCCACATGGCTTGTGGGATTTTGGTTCCCTGACTGGTGAGTGGAGTGCTAACTGCTGGACCATCAGAATTCCCTGTGGGCCATTTTTCCGTGGGCCTTCAGGAGCTCTCCCTTGGAGAAGGGCGCCCTCTGCAGGTGCACCTCCAGAGTAAGGGGCTGTGTTTTGATAGTTGAGATAGAAGGTGGCTCAGACAGGGCTTCCCTCCTAGTTCAGTCAGTAAAGACTCTGCCTGCAGTGCAGGAGATCCAGGTTCAATCCCTGGGTCGGGAAGATCCCCTGGAGGAGGAAATGGCTACCCATTCCACTATTCTTGCCTGTTAAATTCCATGGACAGAGGAGCCTGGTGGGCTGCAGTCCATGGGGTTGCGAAGAGTCGGGCATGACTGAGCAACTAACACTTCATTTCTTCACTCAGACGGTAAGAATCTGCCTGCAAAGCAGGAGTCTTGGGTTTGATCCCTGGGTCAGGAAGATCCCCTGGAGAAAGAAATGGCTACCCACTGTAGTATTCTTGCCTGGAGAATTCCATGGACAGAGGAGCCTGGCAAGCTACAGTCCATGGGGTCACAAAGAGTTGGACACAACTGAGAGACTAACAGTTTCACTAGAAGCTTTTTATATAGTCTGGATATTAACTCCTTATTAAATATATGACTTGCAGGTTTTTCTCCCATTTTGTGTGTTGCCTGGCACACCTATAGAATCACCTAGATTCTCCCGACGTACCCCCATCTTTCTCTGCCTCATGTTGGCTGCTGCTGCTCAGTCACTTCAGTTGTGTTCGACTCTGCAACCCTATGGACTGTAGCCTGCTAGGCTCCTCTGTCCATGGGATTCTCCAGGCAAGAATACTGGAGAGGATTGCCACGCCCTCCTCCATCAAACCTCATCTTAGAACCACATACAAAACTAACCTCAGTTGTTCGAAGAGGCTGTTGGTTTTGTATTCCTCAGTGAATTGTTCCTGGGCTTCCCAGGTGGCTCAGTGGTAAGGAATCCACCTGCAATGCAGGAGATGCGAGTAATTTTTTAAAAATTTATTTTTTAATTGAAGGGTAATTGCTTTACAGAATTTTGTTGTAAAACCTCAACAAAGGTTGAAGTCAAACCTCAACATGAGTCAGCCATAGGTATATATATATATATATCCCCTCCCTTTTGAACTTCCCCTTCCATCTCCCTTCCCATCTCACCCCTCTAGGTTGATACAGAGCCCCTGTTTGAGTTTCCTGAGATATACAGCAAATTCCCGTTGGTTATCTATTTTACATATGATAATGTAAGTTTCCATGTTACTCTCTCTATACATCTCACCCTCTCCTCTCCCCATGTCCATAAGTCTGTTTTCTATGTCTTTTTCCTCACTGCTGTCCTGCAAATAAATTCTTCAGTACCATTTTTCTAGATTCTGTATATATTCATTAGTATACAATATTTATCTTTCTCTTTCTGACTTACTTCACTCTGTGTAATAGGGTCTAGTTTCATCCACCTCATTAGAACTGACTCAAATGCATTCCTTTTTATGGCTGAGTAATATTCCATGGTGTATATGTACCACAACTTCTTTATCCATTCATCTGTCAATGGACATCTAGGTTGCTCCCATGTTCTAGCTACTGTAAATAGTGCTGCAGTGAACAATGGGATACATGTATCTCCTTCAATTTTGGTTTCCTCAGGGTGTATGCCTAGGAGTGGGATTGCTGGGTCATATGGTGGTTTTATTCCTAGTTTTTAAAGGAATCTCCATATAGTCTTCCATAGAGGCTGTATCAATTTACATTCCCACCAACAGTGCAAGAGCGCTCCCTTTTCTCCACACCCCCTCCAGCATTTATTGTTTGTAGACTTTTTGATGATGGCCGTTCTGACTGGTGTGAGGTGATATCTCACTGTAGTTTTGACTTGCATTTCTCTAATAATGAGCGATGTTGAGCATCTTTTCATGTGTTTGTTAGCCATCTGTATGTCGTCTTTGGAGAAATGTCTGTTTAGGTCTTTTCCCCACTTTTTGATTGGGTTGTTTGTCTTTCAGGAGATGTGAGTTTAATCCCTGAATCAGGAAGGTCCCCTGGAGATGGAAATGGCAACCCACTCCAGGGTTCTTGCCTGGGAAATCCCATAGATAGAGAAGCCTGGTGGGCTACAGTCCGTGGGGTCGAAAAAGAGTAGGACACAACTTAGCGACTAAACAAACAAAAATAACAGCTATAAATAAGACCTGCCATCATCTCCAGCTCCTTCCCCAAGCTTACAGCAAACCTAAGCCCTGCAGCTTCCACATTCTCATAAGAAATTATTGCTGCAGTCTGCACATGCCTGAGGCTTGTGCCTTACTAGATGGCTGTTTGGCATTCAGGTGAAAGATACTGGGCTTGTCCTTGGACCCGGGTTATATCCTTTTGCTGCATCCTACGGCTGTACAGCCTCTCTAATCTCAAGCCAGTTGATGCTGTCATTCAGTTGCTAAGTTGTGTCTGACTGTTTTCAGCCCCATGAACTGCAGCACACCAGGCTTCTCTGTCCTTCACCATCTCCTGGAGTTTGCTCAGACTCATGTCCATTGAGTTGATGATGTCATCCGACTATCTTGTCTTACATTGCTTCCTTCCCCTGCCCTCAATCTCATCAGTCTTCCAGTGAGTTGGCTCTTCACATCAGGTGCCGAAAGTATTGGAGCTTCAGCGTCAGCCTCAGTCCTTCCAATGAATATTTAAGGTTGATTTCCTTTAGGATTGCAGTCTCTCAAGAGTCTTCTCCAACACCACAGTTCAAAAGCATCAATTCTTTGGCATTCAGCCTTCTTTATGGTCCAGCTCTCACACCCACACATGACTACTGGAAAAGCCATAGCTTGACTATGATTACCTTTGTTGGCAAAGTGATGTCTCTACTTGTCTTTTAAAGTGCTTGTCTAGGTTTGTCATAGCTTTCCTTCCAAGGGGCAAGTGTCTTAATTTCATGGCTGCAGTCACCATCTGCAGTGATTTTGGAGCCCAAGAAAATGAAATCTGTCACTGCTTCCTCCTTTCCCCTTTGTTTGTCCTAAAGTGGGGAATCAGTAGGATAACTGCCACAACAGTCAAGATAAAGAATATCTCTGTGACCTCTGAAAGTCCTTTTCCCCACCCAGCAGTTTCTTGGTTTACAAAGTTTAAGCAGCATCTATGAACTCCTTCCTCTTAAGATGATTCTGTGGTTTTAGAGCTAGTTGGGCACATTCCTGTGTTCTTCTCTAGGGTGGATCTGGCCGGAGTGTATGTCCTTTAGTTAGAATGTAGGGCAGTGGTCAGTCCAGGGCAGAGAGGGCAAGACGAGCAGAGTGGAGCCCCTGCTGCAGGCTCGAGGCCTGGAGGAGGCTACGCAGTGGTAAACACGGGGTGCTGCGGCGCAGGCGCCCTCTGGCGACCGAAGGGCCTCACTGCTCGGGTGCCGGAAAGCGGCCCTGGTGGGGCGTTGAGGGGAGGGGCGCGTCTGCGCACCTGGAACTGAAGAGTCACCGTACTGTGTGCCGGCAGCGGGCAGCGGGGCTAGAGGAACAGACTCAATTATTGTGCATATACTGCTACGTACCAGTACACTGAAATATGTTTATAAAATTTGAAACAAACACAGATGTGCAGAAAAGTTCAATAGAACTGGTTTTGTTTCCTGAGCCATTTGAAAGTTAATTGTCACCTTGAACACCCTCTCTCTCTCTCTCCCGATGCTTTAGTGTATAAACAGTGGCCTCGTCCACAGCCCAAACATTAGGTACGATCCTCCTGTCCCGTTCAGGGTTCTCTGTCCTGACGAGGTCCTTCCGAGCAGAAGGACCTTAGTCAGTGTCGTGTGTAGCGCACAATTCTCAGGCCTCTCTAGTCTGGAAGGAGTCTTGGTCCTTCCCTGACTTGTGTGGCTGACATTCCTGAGGATCGCAGGGCAGTGGTGTTGCACGGTGGCATTCTGTGGATGTCTCTGTCCGATGTCGGTGGGTTTGTCACATGAAGGATGCTCTGTTTCATTACGGTGCTGTGGGCATGGATTCGGGATGTCCACGCATCACTCGGGGCAGTCCCGAGGGATTCTTGGTCCCCTACGAGGTCGCCCGTGGACCTCTGTGTGCCCCCTGTGAGAGTGGTCACCTCTCTCTGCCCCGACTCTCCTGGGACCCTCACTTGTCCTGGTCAGTGTGGCACCGCCTGGCAGCCACTGCCATCTGGAGTCTGGGCCGCTGGCATTCCTGGCAGGCTCGTGTGTGTGTGTGTTGGGGGCGGTGCCTGGGAAGGGCGTCAGGGACAGAGTGGGTCCCCTCCACTATCTGGGTGCTAGGAACACCTTGGGGAGGGCGCCTGGGCCAGCTGTTTCCCATGGGGCCCCTGGCTGTGCAGGCGAATCCTTTGCAAACATTTATGTCTGTTATTTCCTCTGTCTCTGTGTCTGGAAAGTCACGTGTCTCCAATTTTAATCTACCCCTGCAGGACTCATTCTAGTTCTCTACGGATTTGTATTTCTCACTCCCTTTTCTAACAGTGAGAACACTGCTACCGTTATCCTCAGTAGGTTTACTTGGCTAGCTCAACGCTTTGTAAATGATGCTCGGTCTCCAGCACCGCCCCACCCCTCTCTGGGGCTCTGACACCATGATAGGCGGGGCTCCTTCTTCCTGTCATGTATGCTTATGTAAGCCCCCCTCACCTGCTGGGACTATGACTCTCATGCCAGGCAGCTCCTCTGTAGGAGCACTGTCTTCACCAGCCACCACTTCGTCCCTGACACCCAGCACCCACTCTGCTCTGCCCTAATTGAGGACAGAATTGAATTCTTCAGGGTGGGAAGAGGATGCGGCATCCTTGCCGCCTGAGTGCAGCTCTGGGGGTGGAATCAGTGTTCACTCTATAATCACAGTTTTACAGTGCCCAAATGTACATAGCAGCTGAAGGAAAGGTGTAGTTGACAGGAGACTCGCCTGCAAGGAGTCTTTATCTGTGCAATGATTGTGGGCAGCATGCCCAGGACGTGCAGCAAAGCCAGGCTGTGGAGGTAAAGGGCAGCTTGCCCAGGGGCAGGAGGCAGCAAGCCGATAGGACGGAGGAGGAGGAGGAGGCAGGGGACAAGGCCCTGACCCCGCTGTTTCCTCCTCCAGATGTCCCGGGTGCTGCAGAAGGACGCAGAGCAGGAGTCCCAGATGCGAGCGGAGATCCAGGGCATGAAGCAGGAGCTCTCCACCGTCAACATGATGGACGAGTTTGCCAGATATGCCAGGCTGGAGAGGAAGATCAACAAGATGACAGATAAACTCAAAACTCATGGTACTGTGCTCAGCTGTAGCCTGAAAGCTTTGTAAGAGCTGATTCACAGAGAAGCCTTTATATGAAGAGGCATAGCGTACACCCTTTGAGCTTCAACGTTCTGAGGCTGATGGAGAGTTTTAAGTTGTCTGGAAGAGACCTGACAATAATTCTTACTTTCTCCTTAGTTTGCTGAGGAACCTTTGCTTTCTAAACACAGAAACCTGGGAATTCCCTGGTAGTCCAGTGGTTAGGACTCTGCACTTTCACTGCCGGGGCCCCAGATTACATCCCTAGTCTGGAAACTAAGATCACCCAAGCCTCAAGGTGTAGCCAAAAAATTTTTTTTAACTCAAAAACAAAACAAAAAAGCCCACACAGAAAGCTCTAACATCCTCTTAGATTTTCTTTATTCTCTGTAGGCTGATACTCTCAAATTCAATGCTTATCTGAGAGAAGCCCAGGAAAATCTTATAGTGAATTTTCAAGGGGTTTTGTGAACACTCTGTAAAAATTGCCCAGGAGTCTCCTTATCTGAGTATTGACTTCAGGGTGGGGATCAGGTCTTACTCAGCCACTGTTCCTAACTCTCTCATGGGATGGAGAGGGAGGTCAGCCTGCGTGCCAAGAGTGTGCGTGGCTCGTAAAACATGCCGAGGGGCCCTCCCCAGGCCTGAGACAAACTAGACTATGGCTTAGTGTCCTGTGTGGGCTGGGAAGTCTGGAAAGAAAGTATAGTTTGGTTGGTTAAGTGCATTGTAAAATGAATCTCTGATTTAGATGAATAGTTTTAAGAGTTTTTAAAATTAAAGCTTCAGATCTCATGATCTGTGAGTGATTCTATTTTAAATAATGGCATAGTGGATGATTTTTAAGAAATTCCATTTTATGTTTTCTAAGCATGTTGAGCAAATGTTGCATACATAGAAAATATTTAATGAGAGGAAAAAACATTTCTGTGTTCTTGAATATTTTCTTCATTTTGTTTGTTTGTTTGTTTTGTTTTAGGACTGATATCATTTGTTTTTCCTTTCAGTGAAAGCACGGACAGCTCAGTTGGCCAAGATAAAATGGGTTATAAGTGTTGCCTTCTACATATTGCAAGTAAGTGTCCTGTGGTGTCACCTGGGGTCACTGAAGTCCTCCAAAGCCGTGTGACCCAGAATCCAGGCCTGGGAATTCCGGCTTTCTTGCTTTCAGCTGCCGGCTGGTCCTGCTAGTGTGTGACTCTGAGCACTGTGAATTTCTAAGTTAGACTTTAAAAAAAAGCGCCTTTCTTCCTCTTAGTCTCTTTTTAGCTTTTCTCTTTGTTGTTGTTTTTCAGTCACTAAGTTGCATCTGACTCTTTGCAATCCCATGGACTGCAGCATGCCAGGCTTCGCTGTCCTTTACTGTTTTCCAGAGTTTGCTCAAACTCATGTCCATTGAGTCAGTGATGCCATCCAACCGTCTTATCCGCTTCTGCTCTCCTCCTGCCTTCAGTCTTTTCCAGCATCAGGGTCTTTTCCAACGAGTCAGCTTTTCATATCAGGTGACCCAAGTATTGGAGTTTCAGCTTCGGCATCAGTCCTTCTGGCGAATATTCAGGGTTGTTTTCCTTTAACGTTGACTGGTGGTTTGATCTCCTTGCTGTCCAAGGGACTCTCAAGAGTCTTCTCCAGCACTACAGTTAGAAAACATTAATTCTTCAGCACTCCACCTTCTTTATGGTCCAACTTTCACATCTGTACCTGACTGCTGGAAAACCATAGCTTTCATTATACAGACCTTTGTCAGCAAAGTGATGCCTCTGCTTTTTAGTATGCTGTCTAGATTTGTCATAGCTTTTCTTTTTAGCAAGCATCTTTTAATTTTGTGGCTGCAGTTACCATCCACAGTGATTTTGGAGCTCAAGAAAATAAAATCTGTCACTCTTTCCCTTTTTCTGCATGTATTTGCCATGAAGTGATGGGACAGATGCCATGATCTTAGTTTTTTGGAAGTTGAGTTTCAAGCTAGTTTTTACTCACCTCTTTCACCCTCAACAAGAAGCTCTTTAGTTCCTCTTTGCTTTCTGCCATTAGAGTGGTGTCATCTGCATATCTGAGGTTGTTGATATTTCTCCTGGCTACCCCCTCCAGTATTCTTGCCTGGAGAATTCCATGGAAAGAGGAGCCTGGAGGGCTACAGTTCATGGTATCTGTAGTCAGATGTGACTGAACTTTTCTCTTTAAGAATTGTTAAACATTGGAATATTTTTAGCACATGAACTTCTCTGGAGTTCTTTCGTGTTGCAGTGTTGGGAGCCTGGGGGATCAAGTCAGAGAGCTTATTATTATTTTTTCATCTTCCTGTTTGCTTTTATTTATTTTTTATTGGCGGATAATTACTTTACAGTGTTGTGGTGGGCTCTGCCATACATCAGTGCGAGTCAGTCATAATTATATGCATACATCGTCTTCCTTCCGAGCCTGCTTTCTGCCTCCGTTCCGCCCCTCTAGGTCATCACAGTGCCTTGTTGGGCTCCCTGTGCTGCACAGCAGCTTCTCACTAGCTCTCTGTTTTACACATGGTGGTCTGTATATATCTGTGCTGCTCTCTTTTCCACCCTCTCCTTCCCCTGCTGTGGAGTCCACCAGTCCTTTCTCTGAATCTTTTTTCTTCTTCTCTGTAATAGGTTCATCAGTACTCTTTTCTAGATTCCACATACATGCGTTAATATTTGATATTTATTTTTCTCTTTCTGACTTACTTTGTATAACAGGCTCTGGGTTCATCCACTTCACTACAACGGACTCAGCTTCGTTCCTTTTATGGGTGAATAATATTTCACTGTGTGTACCGCGGTTCCTTTATCCGTTCATCTGTCGATTGCCATCTCGGCTGCTTCCATGACCTGGCTGTTGTAAACAGTGCTGCAGTGAACGCTGGAGTGTGCACATGTGTTTCTGGATTGTGGCTTCTCCGGGTGCACGCCCAGCAGTGGGCTTGCCGAGTCACACGGTAGTTTTCTTCCTAGTCTCCATGCTGTCCTCCATAGTGGCTGTACCAGTTTACATTTGCACCAGCAGTGAAGTAGGGTTCTTTTTTCTCTCCATCCTCTGCAGCATTTATTGCCTATTGCTACTGTTGTGTACTTGGCAAGTCATGTTTAGTGCCAGGTCTTTTGCGACCCCATGGACTGGAGCCCACCAGACTCCTCTGTCCATGGAATTTTCCAGCCAAGAACACTGGAGTGGGTAGCCATTTCCTTCTCCAGGGGATCTTTTGACTGAGGGATCAGACATGCGTCTCCTGCCTTGACTGGCAGATTCTTTACCATCTGAGCCACCCAGGGAAACCCTTTATTGTTTGTAGTTGATAGCTTATTTAGACATTATATTTTCTAAGCTGGTCAGTGATGTGGCAGTTGCTTGTCACCCGTGTAGATGACGAGTAACTGTCTGTTCCAGTCAGGGGACACCTTATTCTCACCCAAGTCCAGCACCATTGCTTCCCACCTTTCTCATCTCGTGGATTTTTCTTGTTTCATTTCTCACCCCTGCTCCTCTCCCTCCGCCCCTGAGGTTGTGGATGGGCTGCACAAGAGGCTAGAAGCTGCTTTAAATGATCTCTGAGTGTTGGTGCTGGGAGCCCTGCCGCCCACAGTCCTGGTGGTCTGGGTGTGTGAGGACTTTGATCCTAGGGCACTGTCACTTTGCTACAAGAGAGGTTTCACAGGGACAGGAGTTGCGAGAGCCGCCCTCTTGGGTCTGGTCACCTGGTTGGCATTTTCAGGACCATGGAGAGGACGGAAGACAGCTGACAGAATGCTGCTGGGAAGGGAGGAGCCATTGAAGTTCACAGAGGGCTCACTGCTGTGCTTGGGGTGAGGATGGGAGGAGTAGCTAGTTTTCTCAAGGGTCCAAGAGACATCACTTTTGTCACAAACGAGGTGTATTTAGCATAAGCTGGCCACTTCGAGGAGTTGCTTAATGGGAAGGGAACATGTACACTGTGGGAGACCTTGGATAGTGTATCAGCTAATTTAAACGTGTGTGTGGATGGTGAGGACTCGATTGGCACAGGGAGTGAGGTCACTGATTGGGAGGGTTTCCTTAGTTTGTCTTCCTGTTTCCTTGTCTCCCGTGGTGGTGGGTTGTGTGGTGGGCAGGGTGTCTCTGGTCACCAGCCATGTCTCTGCAGGCCGCCCTGATGCTCTCGCTCATCTGGAAGTATTACTCTGTCCCTGTGGCTGTGGTGCCAAGCAAGTGGATAACTCCCCTGGACCGCCTGGTAGCATTTCCTACGAGAGTTGCAGGTGAGAGGGTTCTGGCAAGCGTGGTGGGGGAGTGTGGCTAAGGCTGATGTGGGGTGTCTGCAGTCAAGTGACCTCCCCTTGCCGCCTGGGGTGAATAGTGCTTGTGTCTGCCCCTCCCACGAGTCTTGGAGCGGAGAAGCCAACACCAGGAGAATTTACTTAACTAGTCCAGCATGACTGAACTGTGAACTAGCAGAGCTATAATTCAGCCCAAGCCTGCCTCTACAGTCCAAGGCCAGTACCGTGGTCTGATACCCATTTTTTGAAACACCACTTCTAATTCCCAGATTCAGTGGCTCCTTTTGATTTCACACTATGCTTAGTCCCTCAGCAGCATTTCCTGCTGTTGGCCATTTTTTCACTTTTGAAAGAATTTTTTTCAGATGTTAAAATCAGTCCATGTCATGGGAATTCCCTGGCAGTCCAGTGATTAGGAATCTGTGCTTCCACTGCATGGGGCTCGGGTTCAATCCCTGGCTGGGAAACTAAGATCCTACATGCTGCCTGGCATGGCCAAAAAAGAAAAATTAGTGCATGTATTTGTAGAATGAATAGAAATATCAGAAAAAAATTTTTTAAAGACTCATGAGCTATGGATTGCCCTCTTAACATTGTGGTGTATTTTTTTCCAGTCTTCTCTGCTATATATTTTTATACAGTAAAGGTTATCTGGCACATGCAGTTTTTACCCTTCCTGTTATTTAAGCCTTTTCCCACATCAGGCCTCCCCAGTGGCTCAGACAGTAAAGAATCTGCCTGCAATGTGGGAGACCTGGGTTCAATCCCCGGGTTGGGAAGATCCCCTGGAGAAGGGAATGGCCAGCCACTCCAGTATTCTGGCCTGGAGAATTCCGTGGACTGTATAGTCCATGGGGTCACAAAGGATTGGCTATGACTGAGTGACATTCACTCTCCCATATCATTAAGTTTCTTCACATTCAGTTCAGTTCAGTTCAGTTGCTCAGTTGTGTCTGACTCTTTGCGACCCCATGAATCGCAGCACGCCAGGCCTCCCTGTCCATCACCAACTCCCGGAGTTCACTCAGACTCACGTCCGTCGAGTCAGTGAAGCCATTCAGCCATCTTATCCTCTGTTGTCCTCTTTTCCTCCTGCCCCCAATCCCTCCCAGCATCAGAGTCTTACTGAAATGCTGCTGGCTGTGCTGAGAGGGCAGCTTATGGAGTTTCTTTATGAAGGAACTTGGAGTAGCTGTTCTTCATTTAGGTGTGTTATCATTTATTAATTGCCCTGCTAACGGGCATTTGTTTCAGTCTGAGTTGTTGCTGTGGAGTGGATGCTGTAGTACACGTGCTGCTCGGCCAGTCTCTGGCTGTGATTTGTGGTCTCACTGGAGGTGAATTGCTACATCAGCTTAGCCAACCCCCTTCCTTCCCTTCCTCTTCCCCCTTTCTGGATTCAACCAGGAGGGCATGGCCGGTGGTTCTCAGTGGTCCTGAGCCGAGGAGCTAAGAGGCCACCCTTCCAGGCATCTTGTGGCCTACCGTCCTGTCTCTCAGCCATCAGTGGGGCAGGGAAAGTCCAGGTAGACAGTGCTCCGTGTTTGTAATGCTTTTGTGAGAAGGGAAAGACAAGTGGTCTCAGAGTGTGGTCCTACAGTCAGTTAATATCATAAATAATGATGCACAGCTCTCGGGCAAGAAAGAGAAATTCAAATCATAGTTTATTGTTCTGAGTAATTCCTGCAGGTCCGTGAATCGGTAGAAAGCATGATCAGTTTGAACCTATGAAACACAAACTTAGACCTAGCCCAGCATGACTCAGAGCGGACTGGCGTGCTCTGTTTCCCAGAAGTCAAAGGCAGCAGGGGCAGGAAATGTGGGCAGCACTCCTGCATGCTCTCATGTTGAATTTCTTTGTTTTTAGGTGGTGTTGGAATTACCTGTTGGATTTTAGTCTGTAACAAAGTTGTGGCTATTGTGCTTCATCCTTTCAGCTGAAAACGAAGATGAATTCGACTACAGCACTTTCAAAAACAAATTTTCACTAAGGAGGTTGCAAGTCTGATTTATACTTTTTTTTTTTTAAAGAAACACAGCCACAGATTAGTGGTTGTTGAACATGTTTATTCTTGGACTTCATGTTGAGATTCTTAGAAGAATCACGATTTTCTATGCTTGTCATGGGCCGTGAAGGTCAGTCTCCCACGTGTGCACTGGCCACCATGGCACCAGATTTGTGATGAGAAGTGTGTGACATTATGGGCTACACGTTGTTACTTGTGATCTGCACTCGTGACATGTTTTGAAGGTCATCTTGCCAACTGGAAAGTCAGACTTTTCTAGTAACGTAAGTACTTTAAAGAGTTGGAGCTATTTTTAAGCCCTATTACCAAGTAGCTTAATTTTAATACCACTACTAGAATTTGAAAATTTGTGTTTTAATTTCATGCTGGGAGAGTAACACTAATTGACAGTGCTCTTTTCTTCCTCTGTTTCAAATGTCATTTGTTGAGCAAACCTTCAGATATTGTCTACTTATTTGAAGCGAATGTTTCATTGCTGTGTTTTATAAATGTATTCATGAACCCATAATGCATTGTTTTATGCTTAAACTGTTGTAAAAGTATTTCCAATGACGGGTATTTTTTAAAGCATATAATTTTTATGCTCTGTAGAATGGAAGGAAGTTAAAAAACAAGCTAAGGCCCCTGATTAAATTACTTTGAATGACTGCGTGTTTGCCCCATTAAGTACAATTCTGCTAAGTATTTTTTAAAATACTTTTTTCTAATTAAAACTTTTACAAGTGCTTGTGTGACTTTGTTCCTTATGGCCACTTTTTGCTATGACTGATCTGTGGTGGGAGCTTGCACCGATGACTAAGTGGAACTCAGCCCTGTAAAGCCAAATACTAGCGTGAGTTTTTGTTTTGTTTTTAAAGTGTTTATTTGAATTGAAGTATAAGTGCTTTACGACATTGTGTTAGTTTCTGCTGTACAAGAGCATGAGTCAGCTGCTGCTGCTGCAAAGTCACTTCAGTCGTGTCCGACTCTGTGCGACTCCAGAGACAGCAGCCCACCAGGGTCCCTTGACCCTGGGATTCTCCAGGCAAGAACACTGGAGTGGGTTGCCATTTCCTTCTCCAATGCATGAAAGTGAAAAGTAAAAGTGAAGTCGCTCAGTCGTGTCTGACCCTCAGCGACCCCATGGACTGCAGCCTACCAGGCTCCTCTGTCCAGGGCTTTTCCAGGCAAGAGTACTGGAGTGGGGGTGCCATTGCCTTCTCCGATGAGTCAGCTATATGTAGACATATATCCCCTCCTCCTTGAGCCTCCCTCCCACCTGCCTGTCGCAGCCGTCTAGGTCATCGCAGAGCACCAAGCTGAGCTCCCTGCGCTTCTCAGAGGCTTCCCACTAGCTGTTTCACACGTGCTGGTGTGCGTGTCCCTGCTACTCTCGCAGTCTGTCCCTTCCTCTTCTTCCCCTGCTGTGTCCACCGGTCCACTCTCTGCCCATGTGTCTCTGTTCTGCCCCGTGGAGAGGTTCATTGGTACTGTTTTTCTGGATTCTGTGCATATGTGTTAATATGTGGTATTTGTTTTTCTCCTTCTGACTTCATGCTGTATGACAGAGTCTAGGTCCATCTGCATCACTGCAGATGGCCCAGTTTCTTTCCTTTTTCTGGCTGAATACTCCATTATATATATGTACCACATCTTCTCTATCGCTTCCTCTGTCAGTGGATTTCTAGGTTGCTTTCATGTAGCACAAGTTTTAAAAATCATGTGTGTATTCTTGTACTCCCTGCTGCTGTGATAAGTAAGCTCATTATTGTTTCTGCTGATCATGCTATGAAGGGACTAAGCACTGTGCTGCTTCAGTCAGGCATCACCAGAGTGGGTTTCGGGTTCCCCTCAGACTCACTCAGCCCCAGGCTGCCCCCGCTCTGGAGGTGATATAGAACGGGCAAGACAGCCGTGCTTACAGCCAACACCAGAGTCCACCAGCCGGTCACCTCACAGGGTATGTTTCAGCTGCAGGGGATGAGCCGCTGACCTTGTCCTCATCAGCGGAGGCAATTACAGCAGCACAAGGAAGCTTCAGGGTCTCGGGCCCCTAGGAAGCCACATGCCCAGTGTGATGTTATGAGCTGCAGGCATAAATGGCAGGCAACACAGTCCACAGTCGGGTGGCCAGGCATCCTCCCCAGGCCCATCCTGGGATCACTAATCTGTGAGAGGCTCCTGGGCTAGATCCTCATTTCTCTACTAAGGATATAGTCTTTCTGCATGCATTTTGACAAATTTCACTGAGGCTAGGAGAAACGGTTTATAATTCACAGCTGTTCCCTTTTTTTCCATATACATTAATAATAGTTTGTGAAGATTAAATAGGGGGCATTTAAATGTCTGTCATGTTTCACATCCTTGTGGTTTTTGAAAAGTTTTTTTTTTTTAAATAGTAACTGTGGGACTGAACTCAAAAGACAGAAAAAGATGTGAGAAAAGAACATCTGCTCAGCTTCTGCTGTCACGCCCCTCAATTTTCCAGAGTTGTCGCTGCTACCAGTTTCTTCCAGTGATACTTCATACCTTTATGGAAATGGATACATGTGCTTTAAAAATAACTTTTAAAAGTAACACCTGAAAAACTCTCCACAAAGCATTTTATTTATTTTTTTAAAAATCCTAGCTGGAAAGAACAGAAAAGGAACTAGGAAGCAAAGTCTCCCAAGATCCCATGGAACTGGGACTGCGGTGTTACTGTCTGAGCTTTTCCTTTCCTTCTAAAATTTTATGGATAGCTTTAGGTTTTGTGCTCCTATTAAAAATTACTGGATATGGTTTATAGCTTCACATGAAAATAGACATCTGTTTGACTTAAAATACATCTGAAGTGGGAATTCCCTGGCGATCCAGTGGTTAGGATTCTGTTGCTTTCACTGCCAGGCCAGGGTTTGTTCCCTGGTGGTTGAACAAAGATCCCACAAGCTGCAGAGTGCAGCCAAAAAAAAAAGAATTCTAAAGTTCTCCTCATACCAGTTTGGTTGGCTCTAAATTTATGATAAATCAAGCAGGAGAATCTTTTTATATGCAAACCCCTAATCGTTTGTATATGGTTAATACAGGCTGTTACTGGCGCAGGAGGGTGGAATGCTATCTCGGCTAGTTTATTCTCTCTTGACATGGCCAGACTGTTTGGCCGCCTATGGTTTTTCTTATACACAAGTCTGTGGGGCAGTGTGTGTGCGTGTGTGTGTATCTGTGTGTGCGCGCATGCGAGTATGTGTGAAGCCTCTTCTGTCCGATCTCTGCTTTGTATGCTGTCACTTCAGTCATCTCTGACGTTTTTGCAACTCTATGGACTGTAGCCCGCCAGGCTCCTCTGACCATGGGATTCTCTGGGTAAGAATACTGGAGAGGGTTGCCATGCTCTCCTCCAGGGGATCTTCTGAACCCTGGGATTGAACCTCCTGTGTCTTATGTCTGCTGTTTGTATCTTACTGTCCCTTTAAGATTATTTATGAAGCTTTTTCTGATCACTTTGGATGCTAGTGATTTCTTTTTTTTCCCCCTCCTTGTCTGAACATCTGAAGTAGTGTCAGTATGATTGATCTGTCAACAAATTTTGTGTTGACTTGTGATATCTGCTATTGTGTGTTTTTATTCCTAATGTTTGGTGGTGGTTTTTAGTCCATGAGTCCTGTCTGACTCTTTTGTGATCTCGTAGACTGTAGCCCGTCAGGCTCCTCTGTCCATGGGGTTTTTGAGGCAAGAATACTGTAGTGAGTTGCCATTTCCTTCTCCAGGGGATCTTCCTAACCCAGGGATCGAATCCCAGTCTCCTGCATTGCAGGCAGATTCTTTACCATCTGAGCCACTAGGGAAGTCTGATTCCTAATGTTTAGATACTTCTTTTGTGATAAAGGGTTTTCCTTCTGCTGATGCTGTAAGTTGGACCGCAAGGAGATCCAACCAGTCCATTCTGAAGGAGATCAGCCCTGGGATTTCTTTGGAAGGAATGATGCTAAAGCTGAAACTCCAGTACTTTGGCCACCTCATGCAAAGAGTTGACTCATTGGAAAAGACTCTGATGCTGGGAGGGATTGGGGGCAGGAGGAGAAGGGGACGACCGAAGATGAGATGGCTGGATGGCATCACTGACTCAATGGACGTGTATCTGAGTGAACTCCGGGAGTTGGTGATGGACAGGGAGGCCTGGCGTGCTGCGATTTATGGGGTTGCAAAGAGTCGGACGACGACTGAGCGACTGAAATGAACTGATGCTGTAAGTGCCTTTAGGGCCAGAAACTGTTGCTTAGGCTTTTTATACCCCTCCCAGCATGTTGTAAGTCAAAACCCAGGAATATCTAACTTAAAAATTCCACGATATAATGGTTTTCACCTAAGGACCATGAACACCTTTTCAGGGAGTATAGCTTCACAGTTGAGCTGTTAGGAGTTAGCAGTTAGGGGAACTTCCTTGGGTGCTGTTCTCTTACAAGTTCATGGTGGAGCCTCTTGGTGGTCTCACCAGATCCACAGCTCTGGGTGTTTGTACCCCATGTGGATTCTGGGACTCATGGCTCATTTTCTCTCTGGGTTCACTGTTCTTTTCCTTTTGGGGGTGGGGGGTGGTGTGCGCACCGTGCTGCTTGTTGGGTCTTAGCTTGTTGGGCCAGGGGTCAAGCCTCTGCTTCCTGCAGTGGAAATGCGGAGTCTTAGCCACTGGCCCTCCAGGGAAGTCCCAGGTTCGCCATTCTTGCTTGTGTTGGCTTTGCTGCCTGCGTGTTTGGAGCGTAAAGTGTACGCGTCCCTCTTGCAGCATGGAGAGCGCCGACTCTTGCTGTTGACTCCAACCGTAAGTTGGATGAAGGCAGTGTATTCTGCTGATGCTTTAGCTGTTGCTTGTGCTTTTGGTGTCATTCCTAAGAATCCATCGCCAGATCCAAGTTCAAAGGTTGATGCCTATGTTTTCTTTTCGGAGTTTTATAGTTTTTGCTTTTACATTTAGGTCTTTGGTTCATTTTCAGTTAATTTTATATACAGAGTAAGGTAAGGATTCAGTTTTATTCTTTTACATGTGGGTATCCTGTTGTCCAGGCTTCCCTGATGGCTCAGTGGTAAAGAATCCACCTGCCAACCTGGGAGACCTGGGTATGATCCTGGGTCAGCAAGATCCCCTGGAGGAGGCAATGGCAACCCACTTCAGTATATTTGCCTGGAAAATTCCCCCGGACAGAGGAGCTGGTGGTCTGTAGTCCACGGGGCCACAAAGAGTTGGACACAACTTAGCAACTGAGAATGCACGCATGCAGCCTCTTGCGCAAGCACTGTTTTTTGAAGAGGCTTATTCCCCATTGAGTGGTCTTGTAACCTTTTCAAAAATCAGTGGACTATAAATACATGAATTTGTTTTTTGGACTCAGTTCTGTTCCATCCATCTACATATTGTCATACCAGTTCCACATGTTTTGATTACTGTTGCTTGGTAGTAAGCTTTGAAATTAGGAAGTGTGAAGCCTCCAATATTGTTCTTTTTAAAGATTTTTTTGGCTGTTCTAGGTCCCTTGTGATTCCATCTGATTTTTACAATCGGCTTTTCAGCTTCTTCAGTGATGTTAGCTGAGGCTGTGTTGCCATCTTGACATTATCGTTCAGTCCTTGTGCAAAGGGTGTCTTTCCAGTTATTTCGATCTTTAATTTCCCTCAACAATGTTCTGTAGTTTTCAAATGATAGACATTGCATATCTTTTGTTAAATTTATGTATTAGTATTTTATTCTTTTAATGCCATTATAAATGGAATTGTTTAAAAAATTCAGTTCAGATTTTTTTGTTTCAGGTATATAGAAATAGATTTTTGCACATTGATCTTGTTTTATTGCTCCTCCCCTTGCCTCCTTGGAGCAGTTCTCTCAGGGTTACTTGAGGTGCTGCCTCCTGGGCTTAAAGTCTTAAAAATTCTCAATGAATATAACTCTCAACTTTTAGGCTGTGAATATTTTTTTAAGTTCACACCCCATAACAAACAACTCTCTGGGACACCAGCTTGGTGTCCAGCAAGTTAACTCAGTTCTGACAAACTTTACCTGGAGATGGTGTCAGATGCCACAGGTGAAGGTCTCAGTACCATAACACTGCCCCCTCCCCTTCCCCCACTTCAGATGCCAATCCCAAGTTAGGTTGTCACAGTGCTTCTTACCGACCAGTTAAATATCAGAGGTTCCCACAGCCCTCTCCTCAGCAATTGCAATTTGATTAATTTGCTAGAGCTGCTCACAGAATTCAGGAAAACCACGTACTTAACTGTTTCGCTTTTCAGTTGCTAAGTCATGTCTGACTCTTTGTGACCCCATGGATTGCAGCACACCAGACTTCCCTGTCCTTCATCATCTCCCAGAGTGTGCTCAAACTTATGTCCATTGAGTTGGTGATGCCATCCAACCATCTCATCCTCTGTCGTCCCCTTCTCTTCCCACCTTCTATCTTTGCAGGGACTTTTCCAGTGAGTCAGCTCTTGGCATCAAGTGGCCAAAGTGTTGGAGCTTCAGCTTGAGCATGAGTCCTTCCAATGAGTATTCAGGGTTGATTTCCTTTAGGATTGACTGGTTGGATCTCCTTGCAGTCCAAGGGACTCTCAAGAGTCTTCTCCAGCACCACAGTTTGAAGGCATCAACTTTTCAGCACTCTGCATTCTTTATGGTCCAGCTCTTACATCCATACATGACTACTGGAAAATCTATAACTTTGACTATACAGACCTTTATCTGCAAAATGATGTACATTGACTAGTTTTATTACCAGTTTTATTACAAAGGACGGGATAAAGAACCCCAATGAACATCAAGAGGAAGGAATTTTTAGGGCAGGGGCTTCATGCCTTCTCCAGGCATGCCAGTCTCCCCCAATCTCCATGGGCTCCCCAACCCAGAAGCTCCCCAGCCCTGTACTGTTGGGATTTTATGGAGGCTTCATCATGTAGGCATGATTGTCATTAACTCCATTTCAGCCCCTCCCCACTCAAGACAGTGGAATGCACGGCTGACAAGTCCAAGCTTCCAACCATGGCTTGGTCTTCGTGTTGACCAGCCCCTACCCAGGAGCCATTCAGGAGCCACCCAGAGTCAGTTCATAGAACAAAAGACCCAGGAAATGGCAAGGGCTTTTGGAGCTCAGTGTCAGGAGCTGGAGTCAAGGACCAAATACCAGAACAAAAGATGCCCCTGGTGGTCTCATTATTGGAATCACCAGGGTTTCAGGAGGCTTGTGCCCAGAACCAGGGGCAGAGACCATTACGTGTTCTCTGTTTTATCTCATGATTAGCTTTTTTTTCATGTCTGTCTGGCCCACATGTTTTGAAGTTGATTTTTGCTTTAGTGCTTACACTAGAAAATTTATCAGTGCTTCAGTTCAGTTCAGTCGCTCAGTCGTGTCCAACTCTTTGAGACCCCATGAATCACAGCACTCCAGGCCTCCCTGTTCATCACCATCTCCCAGAGTTCACTCAGACTCACATCCATCGAGTCTGTGATGCCATCCAGCCATCTCATCCTCAGTCGTCCCCTTCTCCTCCTGCCCCCAATCCCTCCCAGCATCAGAGTCTTTTCCAATGAGTCAACTCTTCACATGAGGTGGCCAAAGTACTGGAGTTTCAGCTTTAGCATCATTCCTTCCAAAGAAATCCTAGGGTTGATCTCCTTCAGAATGGACTGGTTGGATCTCCTTGTAGTCCAAGGGACTCTCAAGAATCTTCTCCAACACCACAGCTCAAAAGCATCAATTCTTCGGAGCTCAGCCTTCTTCACAGTCCAACTCTCACATCCATACATGACTACTGGAAAAACCATAGCCTTGACTAGATGGACCTTAGTTGGCAAAGTAATGTCTCTGCTTTTGAATATACTATCTAGGTTGGTCATAACTTTTCTTCCAAGGAGTAAGCGTCTTTTAATTTCATGGCTGCAGTCATCATCTGCAGTGATTTTAGAGCCAAAAAATAAAGTCTGACACTGTTTCCACTCTTTCCCCATCTATTTCCCATGAAGTGATGGGGCCGGATGCCATAATCTTCGTTTTCTGCACGTTGAGCTTCACTCTCCTCATCAGCAGTGTAAGCCTCACAACACTTTAGCTCCAGCCCTTTCCTCCCAGTCTGAGTGCTATGCTTGCCATAAACTTATGTGATACAGAACACTTCAGCTGTATCTTTTTGCAAGACCACGAGGGATCAATTATATAAAGCTAAATTCCTTAACTTGTTCATCCTACTGTATAGCACAGGGAACTCTGCTCAATGTTATGTGGCAACCTGGATGGGAGGGGAGTTTGGGGGAGAATGAATACATGTACGGCTGAGTCCCTTTGTTGCCCACCTGAAACTGTCACAACAAGGTTAACTAGTTATATCCCAATACAAAATAAAAAGTTAAATAAAAAATGGACATGTTGGGGCTTCCCAGGAGGCTTGGTAGTAAAGAATCCATCTACAAATGCAAGAGACACAGTTCTGGGAAGAACCCACATGCTGCGGAGCAACTAAAGCTGAGCCATAAGCACTGAGCCTGTGCTCTGGAGCCCAGGAACTGCAACCACTGGGCCCACATGCCCTGGAACCTGTGCTCAGCAGCAGAAGCAGCCACGGAAGTGAGAAACCCACGAGCCGCAGCTGGAGAGTAGTCCCCACTCGACGCAACTAGAGAAAGGCCTGCTCTGCAGTGAAGACCCAGCACAGCTGAAAATAAATACAAAATTTTTAAAAGCAGTATGTCACTTAAACATTTACTACTCTCTTGCATATGAGACCTTTTAAACATCTCAAGTCACTTTTCTCCTGCCTGAAGTTTATCTGTTAGGACAAGGTTCACAAAACCCTATTTGCAAAATCAGGCAGCAGCTGAACTTGGCCTATAGGTTGAGTGTGTTTACTTTGTTGGAACGCAGCCATGCCCTGAGATGTCTGGGCTCACTGAAATAATTCCTTTGCTATACATGTTTACTCTCCGGGGCCTGTATCCTGTTTCTTTCCATCCTGAATTTCCCTCGGCCATCAGGGGCAGCTGCAGCGGCTGATGGTTTTCTGGCCCCAGCATCCTTTGTTTACTGAAATAGCAGATGAGATTCTTTGTCCACAGTGATAATAACACTAACATGTTAATAACTTGCAGAGCTGACCCTAGTATCTATTGTTCCTGTTGGTTCTCTTAGCACTTTGTTTTCCTGTGTCTTTCTCTTACCTCTTTTGGGAATTTCTTGAGGTCTGGATCAAAGGTAGTTTCTTCTAGAGAGGGTTTGCATCTCTACTGCCCTGGGGGTACGATTTGCCTCGATCACTTTAAACTTTACATTATAAATACCGGGTAACCATATAGTTAAGGTTATGGTCTTTCTATTAGCCATGTATGGATGTGAGAGTTGAACAATAAAGAAGGCAGAGTGCTGTAAGAATTGATGCTTTTGAACTATGGTGCTGGAGAAGACTCTTGAGAGTCCCTTGGACTGCAAGGAGATCAAACCAGTCAATATTAAAGGAAATCAACCCTGAATACTCTTAGGCAGGGCTGATGCTGAAGCTGAAGTGCCAGTACTTTGGCCACCTGGTGGGAAAAGCTGACTCATCAGAAAAGACCCTGATGCTGGGAAAGATTGAAGGCCGAAGGAGAAGAGGGCAACAGGCAATGACGTGGTTGCATGGCATCACTGATTCACTGGACAGGAACTTGGGCAAACTTGGGGGAGATGGTGAGGGACAGAGAAGCCAGCGTGCTGCAGTCCATGGGGTTGCAAAGATTAGGACACGACTTGGTGACTGAACAACAGCAGCCCAATTCAGGCTCTCCTGAGGATGAATGCTGATTACGGTTACAGAGTTTCAGAGTTTTAGACAGTTTGGGAGCTCGTGGAGGCTGGATGTCCCCTTATGTGGGAGGGAACTCCTCTGAGGCTCCTACTTGGGCTGGTTTTGTCCTCTGCGTTTTATCCCGGAGGCTTTTTGGATACTTATCAAATGCCCGGTGAACTAGAAATGTCCCTGCCATATCAATTAACAGAGGATGCTGCAGCCACGGTGGTGCAGCCTCCCCAAGGTGAGCGCCAGTGGAACAGGATGCCCGCCCTCTAGTGGTCAACTGCGGCAGCTGCCCTCACAGTGCACCCTAGGAGACTCAGTATGTGAAAAAACAGGATCCTGGCCTGAGGACAAGTGTGCATCAGAGGAATGATTTCAGTGAGCCCAGACTCTTGCATCCTCCCATATGTAGGTGCACTAAATTCCTTAACTTGAGATGCCTGGTTTTCTTTAACAGTCGTCTTTTGATATTCTGACTACCTGGTCTTTGTTGTGAAAACTATATATCCTGGTTTCCCACTTTGCTTGTCTCTTCAGAGCAATCCCTCAGAGTGACCTGAGATGATGAGTCCCAGGCTTAGGTCCTCAGTTTTGTCTGTGGAATAAAGCATAACTCTCAACTGTTACGTTGTGCTTTTTTTTTTTTTCCAGTCGACAGCCTGTTAGGCGGAAGCTGACTTCAGAGCCCTCCTTCCAGTCTCCCTGGTGCCCACTTTCCTGAGTGTTAAGCTCAACAACTGATCAAGAAACATGTTTATATAGTTACTATGGCATTTTTAGCCTTTTTTCAGCAGGAGATCCAGAGGACCTTGTATACCAGACTACATGAAATGGCTCTCTTGTTTTTATTTTGAAACCTTTTTTCTTCCTGTTGACAAAATTGTGTTCATTATAGAAAGTCATAGTAAAAAAAAAAAAGCCAAAGAATAAATTTTCCACAATCTCATTCCTCAGAAATAAAAATTTAGCATTTTATTACTTTAACTTTGTACACCTATAATTTTTAAAATAAGATGACCAGAAAATAACCATCTTAGTTTATATTAGATTATATTTTTAAAATATTCCCTACAGAAGCTCTTTTAGATTGCTCTGATTTAATGTTATGATTTGTGCTTTTATTGTGGGCATAAGAAATGATCCCCTGAAATTCTCCATCTGCTATAAAGCAGGAGTAGGTGTTGGAATATTGTAATATTACTCTGTATACCATTTCATCCAATCCTGTATATTCGTTGGAAGGACTGATGCTGAAGCTGAAGCTTGAATACTTTAGCCACCTGATTCAAAGAGCTGACTCACTGGAAGAGACCCTGATGCTGGGAAAGATTGAAGGCATGAGGAGAAGGGAATGATAGAGGACGAATTGGTTGGATGGCATTATCAACTCAATGGACATGAGTTTGAGCAAACTTTGGGAGATGGTGAAGGACAGGGAAGCCTGGTGTGCTGCAGCCCATGGGGTTGTAGAGAGTTGGATATGACTTAGTGAATGAACACCACCACCACGACCATTTCTAAGAATCCTTTTAGTACATTTCTCCAGAATGTAGAGATGAGCCGTTGTATAATGTCATGTGCATTCGTGTGTCTCCCCCTGTAGAAGCCTCTGAGAATTCTAACTCTCTTCCCTCCCTCTCTCCTCTTACCTTTTTTAATCCCCCTATGTTTTCATAAAGATCAAAGCTTATGTCAATTCTAGTATTTATCTCATCTTTGGTTTTAAATATAGTTCTTTTCCAACCATGACTTCTGTTTCCTTTAGAAAATTTATTTGGCTATTTCCAGTTTTCAAAAGGGTGTTGCTATTAATGAAATAAAACTCTTATTTTATGGTGAGACTTTAAACATAAACATTTCCTCTGCCCAACTGGGCCTTCTGTCTCCCCTTTGGTGTCTGCTGTTCCTCTGCATTAACCAGACCTCCTTAGGAGATAACATTCCTTCTCAGTCTCAGGAAGGATCACCACTGCTGAGGAAGATAACCTCCCTTCTAGATGTTACAAGGTCATGATGATTCACTGTTTGTATGTGTAGATCTGGACTGTGTAAACTAGCAACAGTAGATAATCTTTTGATAGATAACCCTTTGTCTTAAAAACTTACATAACTGCACAAAACTTATGTAACTGCACTTTGACCTTTAGTGGGCGAAATAGTCCTAGAGCTTTCTGAAAGGTTGTCTCCAGGTTTTAATCCTCATCTTGGAGTGAATGAAGTTTAACATTTCTTAGATAGACTACAGTCTTAGATCAATAATATTACACACTAACCCGTAAACATATTTGAAAATAATAAGGTCTAAATTATAAATCAGTTCAGTTCAGTTGCTCAGTCGTGTCCCACTCTTTGTGTCACAGCACGCCAGGCCTCCCTGTCCATCACCAACTCCTGGAGTTTACCCAAACTCATGTCCATCTAATCGATGATGCCATCCAGCTATCTCATCCTCTGTCATCCCCTTCTCCTGCCCCAATCCCTTCCAGCATCAGGGTCTTTTCCAGTGAGTCAACTCTTCGCATCAGGTGGCCAAAGTACTGGAGTTTCAGCTTTAGCATCATTCCTTCCAAAGAATACCCAGGACTAATATCCTTTAGGATGGACTGGTTGGATCTCCTTGCAGTCCAAGGGACTCTCAAGAGTCTTCTCCAACACCACAGTTCAGAAGCATCAATTCTTCGGCACTCAGCTTTCTTCACAGTCCAACTCTCACATCCATACATGACCACAGGAAAAACCATAGCCTTGACTAGACGGACCTTTGTTGGCAAAGTAATATCTCTGCTTTTGAATATGCTATCAAGGTTGGTCATAAATTTCCTTCCAAGGAGTAAGCATCTTTTAATTTCATGGCTGCAGTCACCATCTGCAGTGATTTTGGAGCCCCCCAAAATAAAGTCTGACACTGTTTCCACTGTTTCCCCATCTATTTCTCATGGAGTGATGGGACCAGATACCATGATCTTAGTTCTTTGAATGTTGAGCTTTAAGCCATCTTTTTCACTTTCCTCTTTCACTTTCATCAAGAAGCTTTTTAGTTCCTCTTCACTTTCTGCCATAAAGGCGAAAAGTTACCCTTATACATATATTACTTTGCCAACAAAGGTCCTAGGTCTAGTCAAGGCTATGGTGCTGGGAGCCAGTATGGGGAATCCCACCCATGGCAAAGGTCATGAAGAAGGGGCCCTGACAAAACGCAAAGGTGGGATCAGGCCTCAGGGACCCCCCAGATTTTCTCGAGTATGTACCCACAGAACCAAAATTGTCTGCTTTACTATATTATGCCTTTCACCAACTCCTCTGACATTAACAGGGGGCTATCCCCCACCACCTTTTTCTGGAAAAAGTCAATTTAGAACTCCAGCTAACAGTCTCCTGCATATAAAAGGAGTGTCTCAGCTCAAACCCCTCTGGTAGCTTTGTAACTTGCCTGACAGGTCTGTCCGGACCTTTTACTAGTGCACATGTGATTGCTCACAACGGAGAGAGGCACAGGAAGGTTAAAACATCCTAGGAATGTAGGGGCTTCTGAGGAGTCAAAATCATTAGAATAGAACAGATTAAGGATTTCATTGTTGAGCTAATACTTGCTGCCAAATTTTCATATCTTTTATTTGTTGTTATAGTTGGTATATAGAAAAAACAAGTAGCAACATAGATCTTTGAGTTAAGTACCTTCTTTGTTATAACCCACTGCACCTTTGTTCTACAGGGATGTAACTTTATTTAGTGCTTTAAGGGTGATGCAGATTAAAGAAAAACACTTCAGAGGAAATGAGATTAACATTCATTAAGGAAGAGAGCCATAAAGTGTTAACAGGCCTCTTGGCCAGAAGATAATGTAAATCACCTGAGACCTTTTGTATATGGAAAGATATGCAGAAAGAAAGCCTGGTATCAGTAAGGGTCAGGACTGCTGCCCCTGTATGACTCTGTATCTTCCATTATGTAAAACTTAGGGTATATAAGCACCTTTTAAAAATAAAATTATGGGGTTTTTTGCACAAGCTTGGCCTCCCCCGTGTCGACTCTCTCTCTCTCTTTCTCTCTCTCCCTCCCTCTGTTTTTCAGGCTGATCCCTTGGAATGCAGAGGCTCTCCGTATCTGCTTATTTGCCCAGGCTTCTAAGAACCACGTGAGAGGGAGCCCAAGGTGGGGCACCCTCCGCTATTCAAGCAGGCGCCTGTGCAAGTTTCTTGTCTTGAGACTTTATTAGCTTTCCGTATAAACCAAGGAATATCAGCCTCTTTTCTTCACTAATTTTCCTACTACACTATTCTTTCCTAATCTCTCCATATATCTTTAATTAAACAATTAATTCCTCAGACGCCGACGCCTTCCCTGCTTCGAATTCCCTGGATCCACAAGGGCTGGACCCTGGCACTATGTTTTTTCCAGTAGTCATGTATGGATGTGTGCCAGGACCCAACGTGAGGAACTCTGTCCATGGCAAAGGCCATGAGGAAAGAGGCTTCGGCATATGCAAAGGCGTGATCAAGCCTCAGGAAAACCCCTGTTCCTGAGCATCTACCCCCAAACCAGAGTCTACCTTGCCAGGGGCCAGTGTGAGGAACTCCGCCCATGGCAAAGGCCATGAGGAAGGAAGCTTGGCATAAAGCCTCAGAAAACCCCCTGTTCCCGAGCATCTACCCCCAAACCAGGGTACTTTCCGGGGAGCTCTCCCCCATAACCATTTCTCTCAGAGAAGGAGTTAACTTGCAGCTCCAAGTTAATAAAAATTCCTGGGCGTGACAAGAGTGTTTCGACTGAAGTTTATCTAGTCTGCCTGTATAGGTTCGTCTGGCCACATGTGATTGTTTACAGCCTCCCAACTGTGAGAGGCATGGAATGCTTTAAAACTTTCTAAATACAGACTCTTTTGAGAAGTTAGAAAATTATTAGTATAGAATTAGTAGGTTGATTAGGAATTATATTGGTGAAGGGTTTTTCATTTGTCATGCCAATAATTACTGCTAATTCCCTGCCCTGGGTGTGACAAGTGTGTCTCAGGTCAAACCTCTCTGCTGACAGACAAGCTTGTGTGACAACCTCTCAACCATAAACAGCACAGAGAATTTGGAGTATTAGCATAGGGCTTTTTCATCGTTGAGTCAATGATTGCCGCCAGGCCTCCATATCCTTAGGCACCTGGGAATATATTAACCAATGTATTTGGAATATAGAAAAAGAAATATAGTAGTTTTTGATGTTAGCAATACTAGACTTTTTGAATTAATGAATTTTCTCTTTTGTTATAGACCACTGTACTTTGTTATAAATCAGTGTCCTTCCTATGTAAAAATGTAACTTTCTCACTATCTTAAGACTAAATAGATCTTAAGGGAAACATTGGTGAAGGGTTTTCACTTGTTGGGCTGATGTTTGCTGCTAAATCTCCATATTCCCTGCCCTTATAATGAGTATAACTAGCATATAGGAGAAATAAGTATTAACCTTTAATCATGTTAACCTTCATTCATTCATTTCATTTCAGTCGCTCAGTCGTGTCCGACTCTTTGCGACCCCATGAATCGCAGCACGCCAGGCCTCCCTGTTCATCACCATCTCTCGGAGTTCACTCATACTCAAGTCCATAGAGTCAGTGATGCCATCCAGCCATCTCATCCTCGGTCGTCCCCTTCTGCCTCTAGTCCCTCCCAGCATCAGAGTCTTTTCCAATGAGTCAACTCTTCGCATGAGGTAGCCAAAGTACTGGAGTTTCAGCTTTAGCATCATTCCTTCCAAAGAAATCCCAGGGCTGATCTCCTTCAGAATGGACTGGTTGGATCTCCTTGCAGTCCAAGGGACTCTCAAGAATCTTCTCCAACACCACAGTTCAAAAGCATCAATTCTTTGGCACTCAGCATTCTTCACAGTCCAGCTCTCACATCCATACATGACCACAGAAAAAACCATAGCCTTGACTAGATGGACCTTAGTCGGTAAAGTAATGTCTCTGCTTTTGAATATGCTATCTAGGTTGGTCATAACTTTTCTTCCAAGGAGTAAGTGTCTTTTAATTTCATGGCTGTAGTCACCATCTGCAGTGATTTTGGAGCCCCCAAAATAAAGTCTGACACTGTTTCCACTGTTTCCTCATCTATTTCCCATGAAGTGATGGGACCGGATGCCATGATCTTCATTTTCTGAATGTTGAGTTTTAAGCCAACTTTTTCACTCTCCTCTTTCACTTTCATCAAGAGGCTTTTTAGCTCCTCTTCACTTTCTGCCATAAGGGTGGTGTCATCTGCATATCTGAGGTTATTGATATTTCTCCCGGCAATCTTGATTCCAGCTTGTGTTTCTTCCAGTCCAGTGTTTCTCATGATGTACTCTGCATAGAAGTTAAATAAGCAGGGTGACAATATACAGCCTTGACGTACTCCTTTTCCTATTTGGAACCAGTCTGTTGTTCCATGTCCAGTTCTAACTGTTGCTTTATTATAGATCACTGTACTTTGTTATAAATCACTGTGTCCTTGCTATGTAAAAATGTAACTTTATTACTATCTTAAGACTAAATAGATCTTAAGGGAACATTGGTGAAGGGTTTGTATTTGTTGGGCTGATGTTTGCTGCTAAATCTCCATATTCCTTGCCCTTATAATGAATATAACTAGCATATAGGAGAAATAAGTATTAACCTTTAAGATTAATCATGTTAACCTTAGGTTAAATAAATTTCTTTCTTAGTTGTAACCCATTATACCCTCACCCTATAGGAATGCAACTTTATCTGCTACCTTCAGAGGGTGGCGCCTGGTTTAAGAATAAACACCCTTGGAAAAAATAATTTTTTGGTTATCAGAAAGGATCATAAAATATCAGCAAACCTCATGGCCAGAAGATGATGTAAAACCCCTAAGACCTTTGTGTAATTTTATATGAAGGGTCAGGTCTGCTGACCCCCGTGTGACGTTGTATTCATCCCTATGTATAACAAAAGGTATATAAACAAACCTAAAAAATAAAGAAATTGAATCAGTTTCTGGAAAGACTGATTCCCTCATATTGTTTCTTTCTTGCTCCCCATTTTTCTGGCTGAATTCCCATCTGGAATGTGGGTACTCACCAAGCCTGCTAATTTTGCCTGGGCTTCTAAGATCGGACCAGGGAGGCCTCAGTGCCTCCTCTCCTTTGGAAGAATGGAAAGACGCCTGTGGCCTATGTAGGTGGTGATTGGTATTCCACGTAAACCAAGTTATTCAGCATCTTTTTCTCCACTAATATTTCCTACTACACTATCTGTTTCTAATCTCTCTATATATCTGTAATTAAATAAGTTTTTCCTAGGATGCTGACTCCGCCTTACCTTCGAATTACCCTGGATCCACCAGGGCAGAACCCCATCAAATGTGAGAGTTAGATTATAAAGAAAGCTGAGTGCCGAAGAATTGATGCTTTTAAACTGTGGTGTTGGAGAAGACTCTTGAGAGTCCCTTGGGACTGCAAGGAGATCCAACCAGTTCATCCTAAAGGAAATCAGTCCTGACTATTCATTGGAAGGACTGATGTTGAAGCTCAAACTCCAATCCTTTGGACACGTGATGCAAAGAACTGACTCATTGGAAAAGACCCTGATGCTGGGAAAGGTTGAAGGTGGAAAATGCTGGAGAGGATGTGGAGAAAAGGGAACCCTCTTACACTGTTGGTGGGAATGCAAACTAGTACAGCCACTATGGAAAACAGTGTGGAGATTCCTTAAAAAATTGCAAATAGAACTGCTTTATGACCCAGCAATCCCCCTGCTGGGCATACACACCAAGGAAACCAGAATTGAAAGAGATACATGTACCCCAATGTTCATTACAGCATTGTTTATAATTGCCAGGACATGGAAACAACCTAGATGTCCATCAGCAGATGAATGGATAAGAAAACTGTGGTACATATACACAATGGAGTATTAGCCCTTAAAAAGAATAAATTTGACTCAGTTCTAATGAGATGGATGAAACTGGAGCCGATTATACAGAGTGAAGTAAGCCAGAAAGAAAAACACCAATACAGTATACTGACACATATATATGGAATTTAGAAAGATAGTAATGATGACCCTGTATGTGAGACAACAAAAGAGACACAGAGGTATAGAACGGACTTTTGTACTCTGAGGGAGAGGGAGAGGGTGGGATGATTTGGGAGAATGGCATTGAAATAGGTATACTATCATATAAGAAACAAAGTGCCAGTCTATGTTCAGTACAGGATACAGGATGCTTGGGGCTGGTGCACGGATGATCCAGGGAGATGATATGGGGTGGGAGGTGGGAGGGGGCTTCGACATTGGGAGATCGTGTACACCTGTGGCTGATTCATGTCAATGTATGGCAAAACAAATACAGTACTGTAACACAGAATAAAGTATTTTTAAAAAAAGACTGAAGGTGGAAGCAGAAGGAGATAACAGAGAATGAGATGGTTGGATGGCATCACTGACTCAATGGACATGAGTTTGAGTAAACTCCAGGAGTTGGTGACAGACAGGGAGGCCGGCATGCTGCATGCAGTCCACGGGGTCACAAAGAGTCGGACACAATCGAGCAACTGAATTGAACTGAACTCATACATAACTGAAGTTAATTAACATTGGGAGTATAGTCTCCTCTGTACAGTCCTAATATAAAATATTCTAAGTATAATGAATATATTCATTAGGACTGAGCAGCTAACCCAGTGGACACTAATTATAACAATATACTGTTTTAAACAAGATTGATAGAAAAAGGTTAAGTTACAGGTATCAACACATATAAATAAAAAATATGGGCGTACTTGAGGAAAGTGTTAACAACCGGGGCAGGATATTGGATAGCCAGTTTACCTGTATAAGAGATGCTCAAAAATAATTTTCATAAAACCAAGCTTGGTAATCAATGTGCTTTTATTTAAAAAAAGAAAAGAGAGACTTCTTATATTCTCTTTCAGAGCTGCTTCCATGTTTTTAAGTTACAGTGTAGTCTGATTCCCGATAAGGTTCTGATAGGTATGAGATGTGTATGTTTTGGGTTGACTAACTTAGACTTATTAGCTATGGAGCCCCATGGAATATTGAAATAATATAATGAATTAGTCTTCCAAAAGATAGTGGACATGTTTCAGTTGTAGGAAAAAAGATGTAATTTTGTATTTGAAATGTTGTCATTGGCTAATATACAATGGACTTTTAAAATCAGATTAGAAATAAAACAAAACCTTAATTTTTAAAAATCAGTTTAAGTATTGAAAACACACACATTAAAGTTACAAGACTAAAGGCCCATAAAGCCAGAGTGGGTTAGGATACTGATTATATTTAAACAACTGTCTTTCCTTCTGTGGGTGAAGATGACTTAATAGAATTTACTACAGTTACTCCAGAATTTCCAAAAGCATAGCTGGTGGATGCCTGGCTAGGGGGTAGATGATGTATCTTCGTACTCTGCAGAGTCTCCTCAGGCTCTTTCAAAACAGTAGTACTTGTTTGGTTGTTTTTTAAGACAGAGCCTGATCCAGAGAGTTCCTTCACTAGATTGCTTTTCTTCTCTCTGAAAGTTGTGTCTTTTGCCTTTGTTCTGGAAGATTTAGCGAAGGAGGGGTCGTGGGCGATGGCAGGGTGCTCCAGCTTCGTTTCTGCCGAGTGACTGTGGTGCTTGCCTGTGCTGTGAGTGTGCCTCGCGCTGCCTGCACTGGCCAGCCCACCTGAGGCGGGAAGCCCGTGATGCAGGTTTTCGATTGCTTCTGTGAATGAATAGTGCTTTCTTTGTCTGAAGGGTATTTTGAAATTTGGAGCAGCATTTTTATCTGGCATATCACCCATGCCACTGATTTCTGGACTTCTTTTAAACTTGTCTTTTACTGTATCACCTTCCTGACCACCTTCCCCTTCGGGATGGATTACTTCAATTCTTTTTGGTGGTAGTTCCTGTTCTTCTTTCACTAAAGTGGTCTTCTTTTCTTGATTTTCTGTTCTGTCTCTCTGTTGTCCAGTATTCTTCAGAGATGGTTGTGCTTCCAAATATTGTTCTTCCTTGGATAAATCTGTAGTAGAAAAATAGTCAATTTATTGATCTTTAAAATTAATAGATTTCTGTTTCAAGATGGCATGTTGAGCACACTTATTACACCTCCTGACAAGCACATTAAAATGACAAAAAGGAAATAAAAGTAATGCATACAACCCTAGAATACAGAGAAAGGTGCTATTAGCAAGTCTGATATGTTATACTTTTGTAGAACATACCAGATACGTGAAAATCATGAAGCCAAAAGAAAATGATGTTCATAAAATTTGCCAATATATTATTAACAGATGTTCAACATCACCAGCTAGGTTGTGCCAATTAAAAAACAATGAGAGTATTTTTCACTCATCCAATTGGCAAGTAATTTTCAGAACTGGTGAGAATATCGGGAAATGGAAACTTTTGTTCCCCATTGGTGGGTGAGTAAGATGGTAGGTAGTCTAGATGGTGATTTGGAGGTATCTATCAAAATTTTAGGTGAGTGTGCCCTTAGACCCACCAACTTCCCTTTTAGAACCAAACTCTACCAAAATATACAAAAGTGTGTCTAAGGATGTTCACGGAGGCCTGATTTAGTAAGAGTGAAACATCCTGAATATCCCTGGAAGGAGTCCTGGTTGAATCAGTTAGAGCAAGCGCATGCATGCTAAGTCTCTTCAGTCGTGTCTAACTCTTTAGGACCCAAGAACTGTAGACCCCCAGGCTCCTCCATCCATGGGATTTTCCAGGCAAGAATGCTGAAGTGGGTTGCCATTTCCTACTCCAGGGGATGTTCCCGACCCAGAGACTGAGCCCAGTCTCTTATGTTTCCTGCGTAGACTTTGGCAGACAGGTTCTTTACCATCAGTGTCATCTGGGAAGCCCCCAAGAACGCATGGGGCTGTGCAGTCTGGGCAGTAATTATAGAGAAGAAGGTAGTGTGTGCTGACAGGAGACAGAATTGCAGAACACCGTCAGGTGCAGAGATGCTCTTTCCTCTGCTGCTTCTTCCCCAGGCACCCAGGAAGCCCTGTGTGCAGCCCTCTGCTCGTCCCAGGACCAGACCTGCGTGGGTTCTGAGGAAACAGCATCACTCCCTGCCAGCCACTCGGCGAGGCCATCGTTTGTGAGGGAGAATGGGGACGCAGTTGGGTATGCAGAGAGTTGAAACGTTTTCTCATGTGAATAAACTCTTGAATAAAATAATTTACCTACACTCTATGAAAATGAAAAAAAAATACTAGGAGGAGAAAGTAGTATGTTTCAAGAATTAATGGTGAGCCCAGAAGCCAGTCAAACATACTAAATAACTGTTAATATTATGCCTTAGAACACCTGATGAGAATGTTACCATTGGAGACCATGGGGGAACATGCTTGTTTTCCCCTGCCTCTCCTGCTCCCACCTGGCCTCCCTGGCCCCAGAAGTGGGTCTGCTCCCTCCTCTGCTCCAGCTGGTTCTAGCTCCTGGGGATCTTCCTGGTGGCCACAGCCCTTATACGACTCTGCCTCTGGCCCTGGCATCCCTAGGACATTCTGTGCCAGGAGTAGGTCATGTCCTTACTAGTCTCTCCTGAGCTGTCTGGACTCAACCTTGTCCTTCCCTCCACCCCTCCTCCCCACTCCCTCCTTAGTCTGGACCCTCTTTTTCATACCCTTGCCCTCCATCACTGCCGATCTCCCCAAGGGCACAGGATCCTGAGGGCACTGCATTTCCCCCAGTATTTGGAGCAGTCCCAGACACACAGCATATGCTCAGAAAATATTTGTCAAGCAAATGAAGAAACTTTCTAGGACCATATGTGTGAGTGTTAGTTGCTCAGTGGTGTCTGACTCTCTGTGACCCCATGGACTGTAGCCCACCAGGCTCCTCTGTTCATGGGATTCTCCAGGCAAGAATACTGGAGTGGATTACCATTTCCGTCTACAGGGGATCTTCCCAACCCAGAGATTGAACTCAGGTCTCCTGCATTACAGGCGGATACTTTATCTTCTGAGCCATTACCAAAAGGAACTAAAAACAGGTGGAAAACGTAAACAGAACCAGTATTTACTGCATTGGAGCAGTGGTTTTCCAGGTGGTGCAACTCGACCTGGGGTTTGTTTAAACTTCTTTCTAAGGCCATTTGGGGACTTCCCTGGTGGTCCAGTGGCTAAAACTTCGCACTCCCAATGCAGGGGACCTGGGTTTGATTCCTGGTCAGGAAACTAGATCCTGCATGTCCCAACTAAGACCTGGCCCAGCCAAATAAACAAACATTACAAAAAGAAAATAAAGCTTTCCTGGTGGCTCAGAATATGCTTGCAAAGCAGGAGACCGAGGTTCGATCCTTGGGTCAGAAAGATTCCCTTGAGAAGGAAATGGCAACCCACTGCAGTATTCTTGCCTGGAGAATCAGGCAAGAATCAGGAAAGTATCCTGGGCTACAGTCCATTTGGGTTGCAAAGAGTTGGACATACTGCAACTAAGACCTGGCATGGCCAACTAAATAAACATTACAAAAAGAAAATAAAGCCACTTGGGCCCCATAGCTAAGATGTGGCCTCTCCAGCACTGCCCGAGGCCCTAGGGCCCCCTGGGAGGTCTTTCCCATGGCTGCTCTTTCCAGGGGGTTGTGCTTGCCCAGCTGGTTGAAGGGTCACCCAGATGCCCCTATATCAATAATTTAACATGGAAACAATGGGGGAGTGTCTTCAACATTCTGAGGGAAAATGATCTTCAGCCTAAAATTTTCTTTCCAGTCCATTAGTAACCAAGTCTAGGGTAGAACCATGACATCCCCAGGGAAAGGTGCACAGAGTTGCCTAATGTGCACCTGTTTCTCAAGAAGCCAATAGAGGTTTTGCTCCTTGATCAGGATGGCACTCATTACAGGAGGACACAGGAAGAAGGGGGGCAGGAATCAGTAGGAAGGGTGATAGGAGCCCCTGGATCACAGAGGCAAAGGGCACCAGGCCTGAGGCCAAGGGCTTAAATCTTAAGGGTTGGCATCACCAAGACTCTGCTAGCTAACCCCCAGGCTCTAGAGTCATTGGTCCATCCTGACCGGCCTGCAGCCTCGTGGAGGCATCCCTCCTGCTGTGGTGTCTGCAGCCTGGATGGGCTGAGAATGCTCCAGAGCCCAGTGCATGGGGCCTCTCCCTGCACCAGCAGAGCAACCCTGCCATATGTCTGGCTCTTATTGGTCCCCATCCCCCAGGACTGTGAGTGACCTTGACCCTGGCCATGCCCTGTGCCCTCAGGGAAGCTGCAGCCAGTTTGTATCCAGACTGCCTGCTCTGGAATCTTCTTCAGGGGCAGTGTTTCCCTTAATTCAGCTGGGTTTGGGTTGGAGACTGTTTTTCAAAAGTGAATATATTTTTAGGATACACACAGGTTTGGGAGCTGTGGCAGAAAATGGAATGTTGAGGTTGCTTTTGGTGGAGGTGATGGGCCGGAGCAAGAGTGTTATGGTTATGAAGGGCCCACAGGGTGTCCCAGGGGATGCTCATGTTCTGTTTCTTAAACAAGGTAGTGGCTACGCAGGTGTTTATTTTATAACAGTTCTCTCAACTGAACACATCTGTTTTATGTATATTTTTAAACACACACATAGTGAGTAATTCACAACTTAAAACAAAGTGTAAAGGAGGCTTTTACTAGTTGTTAAAATTACCTTCATATTTTCTCTTGGAATCCTCTTGGTTTGGTAGTTTGCTGACACAGGGAGGAACTGCATGGATTATTTCAATAGATTTCTCTTTATGACCATTGTTTCCTGCTGTCTTTTTGCTCTATAATTTAGAAAAGTGGAAAAAATATTTTTGGTGGTAGAGATAATTTTAAATTGTGCTTTATTTAATGACTACAACAGCTTTTTTTTATAGAACAAGTGTGTAAAGCCTATGTGTGCAAAAAATATGTTTAATTAGACACTTCAAGAATTCAAATTTGCTGTACCTTAGTTGTCGAAGATGGAACATCTTCCGATTTTTGGTTTCCTGGTGTCGCATACTTGTAAATGGAAAACTTTTCTTGTCTGCTTGTACTGATTTTGTTGAAGAAACTACAGAACAGTTACATCCAATACATGTAAGAAGCATAACTTGAATTTGGAAGCAACGTTGATTTTAAATAGAAAATAACAACTGAAGTTGGTAACGTAATAATGAAACAAAGTATACTAGACATTTTCTAAAGATGTTCAGTAAATATGAAATATTTGCCAGTTTCACTTTCTCCTCTACCACATCAGCACTTTTGTCCTGTTTTGGGCCACAGAGGTTATGGGTATCACAGTGGTGCTGAAGAACTTAGATTAAAAATTTAAGCTCGGGAGGCAAGGCCATAGCCTCCCAGAAAATAGTTTTCTCCTTATCGGGAGGCAAGGACATAGCCTCCCAGAAAATAGCTTTCTCTGTTTCAGCTTAGTGCTTTCTGTAAGTTTTCCCACCAATCAAGCGTATCCCCCGCACCTATGGCCTCTACTTCAATGTATCCCATAACCCGACTCCATCCCCACCTGCCTGTGATTTTTTGTATAAAAACCCCTCACTACTGACACTAGGGGTTCACTCCTCCCGAGGAGACTGAACCCCGGCGCGCCGGCTTAATAAATCCTCTTGCTTATTGCATCGAATTCGAGCCATTGTGGTCTTTGGAGCGACAGGTCCTGAGAAAAGGCCGCGAGGTCTTACAGTGCCCATACAAGCAGGCATGAGAATGGGTGGGCATTGCTCTGGGAGGACACAGCGGCCCCTGCTGGCAGGAGGGGGTTCAGAAGCATAGTTCTGCAGTTGCGAGAGGGGCGCCACCATGTCTCCTGCATCAGAGCTCTTGGTTATCAATGGTTAGATCGCCCATGCTAAAGTTCATGACTTCTAAATCTGGTAGCCACTGTCTTTGGAGGTTTTATCCTATTTAAATAAACCCATGTTTGATTTTATCATCTCTGCTGGCTGTTATTCGGGATTATAAACCAAAAGCAAAGAGATTGTTGCCTTGAAAAGTAAACACATAGTTACTTCTAGCAAAACAAGAGGTAAGTGTTTCTATTGTTCCTCTTTTTAAAAGAATCTTGCTGGAAGGTCTTGTCTGTCGAGGGTGGGGTGGGGAGTGAGTAAGTACATCCTGTCTTGAAGGAAAAGGTACGACTGATCCCCTGGAGGAAGGAATGGCAACCCACTGCAGTATTCTTGCCTGGGAAATCTCATGGACAGAGGAGCCTGGTGGGCTACATACAGTCCATGGGGTCACAAAGGGTCGGACACAACTGAACGACAAACACAAACACAACACAGCAATAAAAAGGTACAAACTAATGATAATAGCACAGCACCGATGAGTCTCCGACACACTATGCTGAACAAGAGAGGACAGATACAAAAGAGAACCTGCTGTATAATCCCACTTGTGAATCTGGAGAACAGGCAAACTGAGCAACCGCGACTGAGGGGAGGTCAGAGGTGGCTTTGGGCTGGGGCTGGAGGATCCCTGACCTGACTGCCAGGGACAGGGCAACTCCTGAGGAGATGGCCATATTCTACATCTAGACCGAGGTAATGGTTACATGGGTATAAGCACATGTCAAAACCCACTGGACTGCACACTTAAAATGGGTGCACTGCACTGAGGTTTATGCATACTCAGTTGTGTCTGACTCTTAGTGACCCCATGGACTGTAGCTTGCCAGGCTCCTCTGTCCATGGGATTTCCCAGGCAAGAATACTGCAGTGGGTTTGCCATTTCCTTCTCCAGGGGATCTTCCTGACTCAGGGATCGAACCTGCCTCTCCTTTGTCTCCTGCATTTGCAGGTGGATTTATCACTGAGCAACCCAGGAAACCCACTGTATTGAGGTGAGAGTGTTAGTTGCTCAGTTGTGTCTGACTCTTTGCAACCCAAGGGCTATACTTGCTAGGCTCCTCTGTCCATGAAATTCTCCAGGCAAGAATACTGGAGTGGGTTGCCATTCCCAACCCAGGGATTGAATTCTGGTCTCCTGCATTGCAGGCAGATTCTTTACCATCTGAGCCAAAGGTACTTAAATAAAGGTAACCTTAAAAATCTACACAGGGTCCTCCCTGGTGGTCCAGTGAGTGGTTAGGACTTGGTGCTTCTGCTGCAGGGGGTGTGAATTCAATTCCTAGGTCTGGGAACTAGGATCTTGCATGCCACGAGGCTCCACCAAAAACAACAACAACAACAACAAAACCCAAACAGAAAACGAAACAAAAATCCACACACCAGATGACAGATCTACCTAGAAAGTTCAGTATTTGGCAGACATTTTGCATCAAACTGAAAGTTATCTCCTCATTCACGCGCATGAGGACATAAAGGACTGAGCTGATGATGGGGAGAACGACTGCATCTCTGTTTTCTTCTAGCTGTTTCAACCGTGGGGTGGTTTCATTATTCTATATTATGTTACAGTGCCTAACAAAATGATTTTTTTAAAAAATAGACTTTTGGACTCTGTGGGAGAAGGCGAGGGTGGGATGATTTATAGATTGCCAGTCCAGGTTCAATGCATGAGACAGGGTGCTCAGGCCTGGTGCACTGGGACGACCCTGAGGGATGGGACGGGGGGAGGTGGGAGGGGGGTTCAGGATAGGGGACACATGTACATCCATGGGTAAGTCATGTGAATGTATGGCAAAAACCACTACAATAAGGTAATTAGCCTCCAATTAAAATAAATAAATAAATTTTTAAAAATGTCCATTATCTTGATGATATTAGTTAGGAAAATTTGACTACATACTTTAAAACAGATTTCAAGCAAAAATAATTGAAACACACTTTACCTTTTGGATAATCTTCTTTGTCATGTAAATTTCTGAGTATCCGGTTAGAATAGATGTTTCTAATTTCGAGCTCTCGATCCTTCTCCTGTAAAGAACCACAATACCAATATTTCTATAAGTGGTTACTTTTATTAACCTTCCTTTTCTGTAAAAACTATTTGATGTGAGGAGCTTGGTAAGCTCTAGCAGGAACAGAAATTGGCCATATCATGGTCTATCATTCCCAACATAAAAAAATTAGTTCTTTTTAAAAATCTATTTATTTATTTTGGTCACGGTGGGTCTTAGTTGTGGCATGTGGGGTCTTGTTCCCTGACTGGAGATTGAACCTGAGTCCCTTGCTTTGGGAGTCTTAGCTGCTGGACTACCAGGGAAGTCCCAAAAAGCACTAGGTTTTAAACAGAGTGATAAACTATTGTGACTCAGACAATATTTTGAAGAGTTTGCAAGCCAAATTCTTTCACAGTTTTTTTTTTTCTGTTCCCTGGGTCTGCGCCAAGAAGTTTTCTGTTCTTTGTGGTGCAATGCAGTGGCCACTAATCATGTTGTTCCTTGGATTAAAAGGAATTAAAAATATTTAGTTCTCAGTCACATGACCCGTATTGTGGATGCTCAGTCCTGCATGTGAGTGGTGACCACAGGGTTGGACAGTGAGAGAGAACACTGTCCTTATCACAGAAATTTTTGTCTGTACAGCCAGTGCAGGGTGGGTGGGACCTGGAACAAAAATACTGCTCTTTAGCTTGAGATTTCAGTGCTGCCTTTTTAAGTCTTGGGAAAACAAAAGGTTTGACACCCTGGTTTTCTGAGAAAAATTGAAGTATGGTTGATGCATAGTATTATATAAGTTACAGGTATAGTGTAGTGATCACAAGTTTTAAAGGTTATACTCCTTATCGTAAAATATTGACTATATTCCCTGTATTGTACTGTGTTTCCCTGTAGCTTAGTTTACACCTAATAGTTTGAACCTTTTACTTTCCTACCCCTATAGTACCCCTCTACCTCTCCCTCCCCATTGTTAACCACAAGTTTGTTCTGTATACTCATGAGTCTGCTTCTTTTTGTTATATTCACTAGGTTGTTGTATTTTTTAGACTCCACATTTAAGTGATATCATACAGTATTTGTCTTTCTCTGTTTAACATATTTCATTTCACACTATTTTGAACTGTGGTGTTGGAGAAGACTCTTGAGAGTGCCTTGGACTGCAAGGAGATCCAACCAGTCCATTCTGAAGGAGATCAGTCCTGGGTGTTCTTTGGAAGGACTGATGCTAAAGCTGAAACTCCAATACTTTGGCTGCCTGATGCGAAGAACTGACTCATTTGAAAAGACCCTGATGCTGGGAAAGATTGAGGGCAGGGGGAGAAGGGCATGACAGAGGATGAGATGGTTGGATGGCACCACCGACTCAAGGGACATGGGTTTGGGTGGACTCCAGGAGTTGGTGATGGACAGGGAGGCCTGGTGTGCTGCAATTCATGGGGTCCCAAAGAGCAGGACACGACTGAGCGACTGAACTGAACTGAAAATTATTCTAACTATTTTAATGTTATAAATTAATTATTTAATTCAAAAATTTATTTTGGGTTCCACTAAAGTGTTGAGAAACACTGGACTGGAAGAAACACAAGTTGGAATCAAGATTGCTGGGAGAAATATCAATAACCTCAGATATGCAGATGACACCACCCTTATGGCAGAAAGTGAAGAGGAACTAAAGAGCCTCTTGATGGAAGTGAAAGAGGAGAGTAAAAAGTTGGCTTAAAGCTCAACATTCAGAAAACGAAGATCATGGCATCTGGTCCCATCACTTCATGGGAAATAGATGGGGAAAGAGTGAAAACAGTGGCTGACTTTATTTTGGGGGCTCCAAAATCACTGCAGATGGTGACTGCAGCCATGAAATTAGAAGACGCTTACTCCTTGGAAGAAAAGTTATGACCAACCTAGATAGTATATTCAAAAGCAGAGACACTACTTTGCCAACAAATGTCTGTCTAGTCAAGGCTATGGTTTTTCCAGTGGTCATGTATGGATGTGAGAGTTGGACTGTGAAGAAAGCTGAGTGCCGAAGAATTGATGCTTTTGAACTGTGGTGTTGGAGAGGACTCTTGAGAGTCCCTTGGACTGCAAGGAGATCCAACCAGTCCATTCTGAAGGAGATCAGCCCTGGGTGTTCTTTGGAAGGAATGATGCTATAGCTGAAACTCCAATACTTTGGCCACCTCATGTGAAGAGTTAACTCATTGGAAAAGATTCTGATGCTTGGAGGGACTGTGGGCAGGAGGAGAAGGGGACGACAGAGGATGAGATGGCTGGATGCCATCAATGACTCGATAGACGTGAGTTTGAGTGAACTCTGGGAGCTGGTGATGGATAGGGAGGCCTGGCATGCTGCAGTCCACAGGGTCACAGAATCAGAGATAACTGAGCGACTGAACTGAACTGAATTGTCTGTATAGTCAAAGCTATGGTTTTTCTGGTAGTCATGTACAGATGTGAGAGTTGTATCACACAGAAGCCTGAGCACAAAAGAAATGATGCTTTCAAATTGTTGTGTTGGAGAAAACTCTTGAGAATCCCTTGGAGTGCAAGATCAAAGCAGTCAATATTAAAGGAAATTAGTCCTGAATATTCATTGAAAGGACTGATGATGAAGCTGAAACTCCAATATTTTGGCCACCTTATAGGAAGAGCCACCTCATTGGAAAGACCCTGATGCTGGAAAGGATGAGGGCAAGAAGAGAATGGGGCAACGGAGGATGAGATTGTGGGTTGGCATCATTGAACCAATGGACATGAGTTTGAGCAAGCTCTGGGAGATAGTGAAGGACAAGGAAGCCTGGTGTGCTGCAGTTCATGGGGTCACAGAGTCAGACATGACTGAACAACAACAGCTCTGAATATTTTTGGAAGCTGAATTTCACAAGTTTTGGTAAATTTTGCTTAAAAGAAAAGTACCTTAAGTTTTTGTTGAAGTTGTTTTATTTCCAACTGCAGAGTCTTTGTGGCAGCCTGAGCAGCTAAGGTCTTCCGGTTCTCAAAGGTCAGCTGCCGAGTAAAGGCTTTATTGTTTAGCCTCACTTGTTTCTCCAAGCCCTGAAAACAGTACATATTTCAGCTCTTTGTGACCAGTGTAGTATTATACAAAACTTCAACTGTAATGAAACTAATTACACTTATGAAAAGTTCAACATTTTAATATAATTTTAGTGGGGAGAACACATATTAGAACTAAAAATTATCATACACACACAGAGAGGCACAAAGCCCAACAATCTCAGATCCCAGCTCTAGAGAATAAATATCATGTTTACAGTTTGATGTTTTTACACTCTGGAATTTGATAAAAAGAAATTTTTTTTTGGAACCGAGCCTGAAAATCAATAAGTATAATCAGTGTTACCCTTTCGGAGAAGGCAATGGCAACCCACTCCAGTGTTCTTGCCTGGAGAATCCCAGGGATGGGAGAGCCTGGTGGGCTGCCGTCTCTGGGGTTGCACACGACTGAAGTGACTTAGCAGCAGCAGCAGCAGTGTTACACTTTCAAACTAAACCTAAGCAATTGTATTCAAATGAAGTATTATGCTAACTTGGCATAGTGCACGCTGTGAAAATGTTTCAAGCATCTCTTGCTGAAAGCTTTATGAGCATCAGTGCAGATCATGATTCTGTGGGACTGTGATTCTCAGATAACCGAGACTGGAAGTTATGCTGGGGCCTCACAGAGCCACACCCGTGTGAATGGGTTATATGTGAGACAGTGAAATGACTGACTTCTTAGCACAATGGAGTGGAGTGGAGTGGAGTTGCTCAGTCGTGTCTGACTCTTTGTGACCCCATGGACTGTAGCTTACCAAGCTCCTCTGTCTGTGGGATTTTCCAGGCAATAGTACTGGAGTGGGTTGCCATTTCCTTTTCCAATGCTGCTGCTAAGTCACTTCAGTTGTGTCCTACTCAGTGTGACCCCATAGATAACAGCCCACCAGGCTCCCCTGTCCCTGGGATTCTCCAGGCAAGAACACTGGAGTGGGTTGCTGTTTCCTTCTCCAATGCAGAAAAGTGAAAAGTGAAAGGGAAGTCGCTCCATCGTGTCCGACTCTTAGCAACCCCATGGACTGCAGCCCACCAGGCTCCTCCGTCCAAGGGATTTGCCAGGCAAGAGTACTGGAGTGGGGTGCCATTGCCTTCTTAATGCAGGATTTACTATTGCATATTCACCTTTCTGGAATGAGATGTGTTTTACTGGAGAACTGTTTGAGCAGGACTTTAACAGGAGGTTGGCCTAAAGACCTTTTCTTTCCTTTTTACCATAAAGTTTCCCTTTATGGATTCCCTCATTATAACATTAACACTTTCTCATTAAAGTGTAAAATATGATAAACTAATGGGATTGAAATGAAATAATTTTTAAAATCACACTTTATAAAATATTAACATTAAAAAAAATACCTACATGTTTTGTCCCACAAATGTTTTCCCCCCACCAAATGCCCTAAAATCAAATGAAATCTCCTATATGACCAAGTGCTCCTGATAAGAAAATAGTTAAGTAGTTCTTGAATTCTTTTTGGTTTTGGTTGTAGTATAGAGACATGAGCTACTTAAACATATGTGTAAAAATATGTAGATGAGATACAAATAACATGTACTTTAACATGACAGACAGATGCTAAGATGGATTCAGTGCTATCTGAAAGGCCAGACATTAGAAACTTGGTACACTATTTACATCAGTAAAAAGGACATTCCTCATTATGTCCTGTAGCTCACATATCCATTTTATATGAGAAAATTCTCTTTGAAAATAGAGGAGGATTTTTACCAAAAAAGAAAGAAAGAACTGAGAAATGGCTGAAATGAACTTAATGTCTTACTATTTCAAGTAAATACTTGTCTACTTCATGAATGATTTCTATTTCATAGAAAATACTTGTCTCTCACCATTAAGGAATGAAAGAATAAGTTAATTCCATTTGTGTCCATTCCATTTTGTGTTCATAGAGACCAAAACCACCTAATATAGAATAGGCAGAATTCTCAGTGTAATCAATGTTCTCCCAAATAACCCCTTGTAAACCCAAGCTTTTAACCACCATGCACCCTTGAGGAATACCAACCTATCCATTCCTTCAGTGGTTTACATTCCTTTCCCCTCTCTGTCTCCAGGAATATTACTAGAAAACTTTTCTGTTTCCAGGACATGGGTCTTTGTGGTGAAGACTGGACATATGGATGAGGAAGAGAACAAGGAAGGGGGTGAGGAGACGCACTTACAGTTTAGGGAAGTGATCGTTTCAGAAGCAGTTTGGAGCAGAGGCTCACTTTCTAAGAGAGGTTTCCCACAACATAGTACAACACAACACAGCATGACATACCACCCTCCAGCATGTGAACAGACTCCCTTAACCCTGGCAGCCAGACCTTCTCAGAGAATGGTCATTTCCTGATAAATGAGCCCAACTATAACCGAGTAGGACACTATGGGGCTTTTTCTGGAACAGGGACCCCTCCCCACCACATGTCCTCCGTCTGCCTCCTGTCTTTAGAAAAACTTTAGCCTTCTACAACTTGCCTGAGTTCCAAAGAGCAAATTTAATCAGAGAAGTGAGAAGGTGCGGAAAGAAATGAAAATAGTAAAGTAAGACAATTTGTTTCCTTGGTGGCTCAGATGGTAAAGAAGCTGCCTGAAATGCAGGAGACCCAGGTTTGATCCCTAGGTCAGGAAGATACCTTGGAGAAGGGAATGGCTACCCACTCCAGTATTCTTGCCTGGAAAATCCCATAGACAGAGTAGCCTGGTGGGCTATAGTCCATGGGGTAGCAAAGAGTTAGACATGACTGAGCGACTAAACACAGCACAAGACAAAAATAGTAATAGTTTCACTATTAAAGTTAAGAACTTTTAGTTCCTCCTCAAGGGCTATAGGTGATATTCTGAGCCATTTCCTGTGAGCTGTTTTGCAGATACTGAACCCCCACCAGGCAGAAGTTTAACTGCATGCTGCCCACAAGCACATAGACCCCAGACTGGCTGGAACCAGAAGGTTGATGACGCTGACTCCTGAATACCTCACCACCAACCAGTCAACAGGGACTGATCACATAACACATCGCCCCCAACCTTGTCTTTAAAAATTTTTCCCTGAAAGCCACTGAGGGAGTGCAGGCGTTTTGGTCACTAACTACCTGGACTCCTTGCTTGGCATTTGCAATAAATGCTGCGCTTTCCTTTAGCTCTTCAGCACAGTGTCAGTAGACTGGCTTTGCTGCCCGTGGATGAGTGGACCTGAGTTAGGTTGTGTGACACAAACACAGAAGGAGCCCTGGCTCAGTCCACAGCAAGGGGGCCTGTTTCTGTTTCTCCTGTGCACCTCCCCTTCCCTGCCCCCACCCCATCCCCACCCGACACCACCATCCGTGTGCTCAGCCCAGTAGTGCTTCATTCCTCAGGCAAGTATGATGAATGCACACCCTCTCCAGATTGCTTTTGGAACCTTAACCTTTCTAGGCCTCTGAAGTACAGACCTGTATCTTTTTGTCGTTTGCCTCCATCTTTGCTGTAAGAACGGACAACCTCTGAGTGAGCTCTTCTCTCTCTGAAAGACTCTTGTCTTCAGAAATCCTCTGCAGTGCCTGCAAGGCATCTTTTGTCCTCAGCAGCTCACTGTCCGTCTCTCTCAGCTTCCTCAACGCGGCTCTTTCCTTTCCCTGGGATTTCCTGAGGAGCTGCCTTAAATTTTTCACTTCGTTCTGATGTTTGGCCATAATTTGAGGTAGATTATTTTGTGAATTCTCATATTTTCCTATAGCTTTCAAGTGCTTAAGCTGGAGTTGTTTCAGAAATTGGTTTTCTATGACTGTGACCTCCGCTTTGTGGTGCAGATCAGCTAACTCATTCTTCAGTTCTTTGATCTTATGAAGCCTCGCTGACAGGATGCGGTGGGCCATGGCATCATGTCGCTGGGCAGCCACACTGATCTGAGAGTTGAGAAATGGAACATTCCAGCTGTGCTTTTTTTCTAACCGAGATTTCCTTCTGGCCTGTGTAAAAAGATAATCCAGTTTGTTACTATAGTCATATGTATGTGCTTAGTTGCTCAGTCATGTGTGACTCTTTGTGATCCTATGGACTGTAGCCCGCCAGGCTCCTCTATCCATGGGGATTCTCCAGGCAAGAATATTGGAGTGGGTGGCCTATCCCTTCTCCAGAGGCTCTTCCTGACCCAGGAATCAAACCAGGGTCTCCTGCATTGCAGGTGGAGTCTTTACAAGCTGAGTTACCAGGGAAGTCCAATCATATGCATATAGATATGTAAGTATGCAGGTATCTGTAATACCCATGCCCCCTCTTCCCCCTACTCCCACACACATATACACATACACACACAAGGTAGAAGGGGAAGGAACTAACACTGAATGAATACTCATGCTTTATGCTAGATACTTTAAGTCTAGCTATCTCATTTAATGCAATCCTTTAAGGTCAGTAGTAGTCCATTTTATAGCTAGAGATTATAAGTCATTTGTCCATGGCTACATAACCACAAAGGGACATAAAAGGAACTGAAATCAGGTCTCTGACTCTAAAACCCAGTTACTTCTATTATAAAAGGTAAACTAAAAACCATAAGAATAAATAACATTTACCAAGCATTTCCTATATGTGAAGCATTGAATTAAATGCTTTATGTAATAGATTATCTGAAGTAATTCTGCCAACAAAATGTTATGAGGCAATTAGAGCCAAGAGTTATATATGAAGGTCTCATAGATTTAAAAGATGTTTAAAGAGCCATTAAATTGCTTAGAGAATTCATATAAGTATTCTATCTCTCAATATATCTAACATAGGCAGTTTTTCCTTTGTTGCTTTTGGCTGGGCACTCAATTAACCAGTTAGATAGTTTGTGCTCAGGAAACTATTTTGATCAAAAGCATCTAAATGATATTACACCAAGCTCATATAACTGAATTTGCATATGTCAACTGTATGTGTAACATCACTGTATTAGTATCCCATTTTACTTTTTAATTAATTTTCATTGGAGTATAGTTGTTTAACAACTATATGTTGTGTTAGTTTCTGCTTTACAGCAAAGTGAATCAGCTATATGTGTACATACATCCCTTCTTCCTTGGATTTCCTTATTTAGGTCACCACAGAGCAATGAGTAGAATTCCCTGTATATTATGTTCTCATTAGTTCTCTATTTTATATATGGTATCAGTAGTGTCTATTATCCCATTTTAATGATGATGCTTATCAATGGGCACACAGCTAGTAAGTGGTGCAACAGACTCAGGTCTGTGTACCTTTGCCACTTCCCCACAGGTATGTGCGTTTATATGATATTCATATGTGCATCTGTGTATGTACACATGTGTGTGCCTGTATATATATCAGTATACCTATATTCTGAGAAAGAGTGGTTGGAACTGGATTCTAGAATTTAAAAATGTATGATCCTCATCCTGCAGAGAAAGGCTCTTAGTGGCCAGTGTCACTGGGGTCTTAGCCCCGAGCTATTGGCCCAAGTGAGGACACATTGTTTGAGACATGGCTCAGTGTTTGGTCTAGTGGTGGGAAAGGCAATTCTGCCTGTGATGGAAACAATGAGCCAGCAGAGATAGAGAACACTTTCTGGGGATAAAGCATCTGGATCTTGGGGGTGACAGACCACACAGATTTCAGTGACCACACTCTCTGTTTCCCAGGTGGTTCAGTGGTAGAGAATCTGCCTGCCAGTGCAGGAGATGCAAGAGACATGGGTTTGATCACAAGTTTGAGAAGATCCCCTGGAGAAGGAAATGGCCACTTTCTCCAGTATTCTTGCCTGGAGAATCCTCATGGACAGAGGAGCCTGGCGGGCTATAGTTCATGGAGCCACAGAGAATCAACATGACTGAGCAATTAGCACTTTCCTTTTTTTTTTTTTTAAGCTGAATGGTTAAACTGCTCTTAAGATACCTAGTTGTTAAACCACTAAGCTAAAACACTTAAATTAATTCACCAAAAACATGTACATCTAGGTCTATAGTAAAAAAGGGACACTTGTTACTCAAGACTAGTCATGCCTTCTCAGTACAGACAGTGAAATAAGCTCTTTGAACAGACCTAAGCCCAAGCCCCGCTTCACTGGCTCCCACCTCTCCGCTTTCCTCAGCCATTTCCCCAGGTGCGCCCTTACTCCCATCCTCCTTTTCAAAGCACCTCTGTCCTCCTGTCACACCGCTGTGCCCATCCTCCCAGCCCGTCATGGTCCTGTCTCGATGTCATCTTCCTTTTTGTGTCACAGTCCCATCCTGTTCCTGCAGTCTGCGCCTTCAGCCTGGTTCAGGTCCTCATCCTGAGCCAGGTCCCTGCTGGCACTGGTTATACCCTCTGCTGGGTCCTCTCTCTCTTCCAGGTCACCTTAAAGGAGGTAGCCCCTTCTTCCAAAGACCAGAGTAGGAAGAAGTTCAAAGGCAGGTCTTTCCCCTTCCTGTTCTCCACAGCTCCAGTATCAGTCGCAAAGCATACCTGCTCAACCCCACCTTAGGGCTTCCACCCACCTCTGCCCAAAGACAATAAGGCAAAAGGTGTCCCAAGCAAATGAACGCAGTAAAATAACTTTTCTTTTGGTATACCATTTTTCCTCCTTTTTAAAATTCTGAGCTCAGAGCAAGTGTAGAAACCTTCATAGTTATAAAGGTCCACAGTAAAACCTTTTCATCATTGCTCAAAAATGATCAGTCTTTCATACACATACATCCACAGCCAGCTCTCACTCACCCACCAATAAGTCCTCAGTTACCCACTGTCACCTTTACAAAACACACACACACCTTATTTTAAATTATTCTCTTGCTTCTCAGAACTACAGAGATCATGCATCAGGTAGACTGGCAGCTCTTCTGAGGCTCAGATTTGGCTATTTTCATCACTGATCCACTTCAGTGAGAGCAGATCTCAGAGAAGGTATACCAGTTTTTGAATGACTATCACAAAATGTCTTGGGGGGCTTCCCAGGTGGTACTAGTGGTAAAGAACCTATTTGCCAGAGCAGGACACATAAGGAGTCACAGGGTTGATCCCTGGGTCAGGAAGATCCCCTGGGTAGGGCATGACAACCCCATCCAGTATTCCACTAATGAACTTTGCCTGGAGAATCCCATGGACAGAGGAGCCTGGCAGGCTACAGTCCATGGGGTCACAAAGAGTCAGACATGACTGAGAGACTTAGCATGCACCCATGTGCACACATGTTTTGGCATTGTATTGACAAATCACAGTAAAGAAAGGTATAATTGAAGGAGTTCTGAAAGTAAATTTCTCTACAAAAGAAAGAACTACATTTTGAAAATCAAATTATAGAAATATACTGCTTGCTATTTACAGTAATCTAAAGAAAGGCAATGCCAAAGAATGCTCAAACTACCTCACAATTGCACTCATCTCACACGCTAATAAAGTGATGCTTAGAATTCTCAAAGCCGGGCTTCAGCAATACGTGAACTGTAAACTTCAGATGTTCAAGCTGGTTTTAGAAGAGGCAGAGGAACCAGAGATCAAATTGCCAACATCCGCTGGATCATGGAAAAAGCAAGAGAGTTCCAGAAAAACATCTATTTCTGCTTTATTGACTATGCCAAAGCCTTTGACTGTGTGGATCACAATAAATTGTGGAAGATTCTGCAAGAGATGGGAATACCAGACCACCTGACCTGCCTCTTGAGAAACCTGTATGCAGGTCAGGAAGCAACACTTTGAACTGGACATAAAACAACAGATTGATTCCAAATAGGAAAAGGAGTGTGTCAAGGCTGTATATTGTCACCCTGCTTATTTAACTTCTGTGCAGAGTACATCATGAGAAACGCTGGGCTGGAAGAAACACAAGCTGGAATCAAGATTGCCGGGAGAAATATCAATAACCTCAGATATGCAGATGACACCACCCTTATGGCAGAAAGTGAAGAACTAAAGAGCTTCTTTTTTTTTTTAATTAAATTTATTTATTTTTTAAATTACAATACTGTATTTGTTTTGCCATACATTGACACGAATCAGCCATAGGTGAACACAATTTCCCAATGCCGAAGCCCCTCCCACCTCCCACCCCACATCCTCTACTTGATGAAAGCAAAGAGAGTGAAAAAAGTTGGCTTAAAGCTCAACATTCAGAAAATGAAGATCATGGCATCTGGTCCCATCACTTCATGGGAAATAGATTGGGGAAACAGGGGAAACAGTGTCAGACTTTATTTTTCTGGGTTCCAAAATTACTGCAGATGGTGACTGCAGCCATGAAATTAAAAGACATTTACTCCTTGGAAGAAAAGTTATGACCAACCTAGATAGTATATTCAAAAGCAGAGACGTTACTTTGCCAAAAAAGGTTCATCTAGTCAAGGCTATGGTTTTTCCAGTGGTCATGTATGGATGTGAGAGTTGGTCTGTAAAAGAAAGCTGAGCACCAAAAAATTGATGCTTTTGAACTGTGATGTTGGAGAAGACTCTTGAGAGTCCCTTGGACTGCAAGGAGATCCAACCAGTCCATTCTGAAGGAGATCAGTCCTGGGTGTTCATTGGAAGGACTGATGTTAAAGCTGAAACTGCAATACTTTGGCCACTTGATGCAAAGAGTTGACTCAATTGAAAAGACCTTGACGCTGGGAAAGATTGAGGGCAGGAGGAGAAGGGTATGACAGAGGATGAGATGGTTGGATGGCATCACCGACTCAATGGACATGGGTTTGGGTGGACTCCGGGAGTCAGTGATGGACAGGGAGGCCTGGCGTGCTGCAGTTCATGGGGTCACAAAGAGTCGGACATGACTGAGTGACTCAACTGAAGTATATAAATCTCTAGTATCTAACCAGAGCAAAAATCCTATCAAATTGAAGTTCTCATTTTATCCTTATAATTTTTCTCTATGAGATGTTCTTCTGCTATAAAATTTGCTTTTCTAAGATGAGAATTGAAAATAATTTCTGATGCTATTATCTTTGAGTGAATTCTGGGTCTCTATTGGTGGTTCCTGATTCAGTGTTACCAGCCCCTGAGGGTCAGAGGTCTCCTTTTATATATCAGAAAGCTGAACAGAAATTGAACCTTCACTCAAGAAGGGACTGCATTGGCTAGTCATTATGCCTTATTGGTTGAGGTTAGTTACATTTTTGTGTGCCTAGTTAGTTGCTAAGTTTTGTCCCACTCTTTGTGACCCTATGGACTGCAGCCTGCCAGGCTCCTCTGTCCGTGGAATTCTGCAGGCAAGAATCCTGGAGTGGGTTGCCATTTCCTTCTCCAGGGGATCTTCCTGATCTAGGACTGAACCTGCATCTCCTGCATTGGCAGGCAGATTCTTTACCACGAAGCCACCAGGGAATCCCAAGAATTACATTACCCGAGCATTGATTCTTTAATTACTTGCTTACTGAATTTTTTTGGCAAACACACAACATGGGCTGTGAAGGAACAAAAGAATAAAAGGATACACCAATGATATTTTTTATCCTTCTGTGACAAAGATTGATGTTACAAGTGTTTGAAGGTTATTATACATTGGGGTACAGGGATCTTCAGGGGCCTAAAATTTGGGTTAAAGAAGCAGCCAAGATTTACTTAAAATAATTTGAGAGTATTCATACACAAGAGTACTCAAGGGAGAACAAGTCCTCACTAGTGGACTCACTAGTCCTCACTAGGATCATGGAATTTAGGTTCTGCGTGCTGTCACTTCAGCAGTGTCCAGCTCTTTGTGACCCCATGAACTGTAGCTAGCCCTCTAGGCTCCTCTGTCCATGGGATTCTCCAGGCAAGAATACTGGAGTGGGTTGCCATGCCCTCCCGACCCAAGGATAGAAGTCTGCTGCATTGGCAGCAGATTCTTCACCACTGTGTCACCTGGGAAACCCTCACTTGGATCATGGAATTTAGGTTCTAGTCCACTGTGAAGTGATAGTTCATTTGGGCTGCTGCCAATTTATGAATAAGTACCTTGCATAAAGGATACAATAAACATTTGTGGAATAAATAAATGAGGAATCAGTTTTTAAAATTTGTATTGTAAGGCTCTTAGAACTCAACATGCAATTTGTTTCTTGTAGAAATAATTTTATAAACACTAACTGCTTTCTTACACAGTTCTGTGAAATTCTAGACTCAGTGTAAGATGTAGTATATTGTTTGATGATTTTTTTGTCATAAACCCATGGGGGGCCAGACTACTTCTGAATTTTGGGGGTTTATTCTTTGGGATGGGCTTTCCTGGTGGCTCAGCCTTTTCCTAGCAGTGTCTTCTGCCCTGGCCTTTCCAGTGGGTGCAGGACTCCCACTTCTCCAGAGAAAGCGCTGTGAAACCTTTCTAGAACCTGGAGGAAAACTATGGGTCCTTCTCCCTAGAAAGTTCACAAACACAAATAGACGCACACAGATACAGACACTCACACACAAAATGCAAAGGATTCCCTAAGGCTCCCAGAGTCAGGTCTTAGATGAAGACTCCCTGCTCTGAGGCTGGGAAGAAGGGCAACTGAAGACTCCAGCTCTTTATAGGGTGGTGCCAGGCGGGCTGGCTGTGGGAGGCGGGCACTGGGTGAATGTGGCACTGGACGTGCTCCACATTCAACAGGCTCTTAATTGTTTTTTGGCCACTTAATGACACCAGTTCTGATGGTCCCAGCCGGAAAAGAGTGGCAGCTGTTTCTACCCAGGGAATATTTATAAGCCTGGCATTGCATGCTTGGGAATAACCACAGTCTAGGCAAGGGGGCAGGAAGAGAGGAGGTCGAGGATGGTGCAGAGCTACTCTCCAGTTTGGACAGTTAGAAGCCGATGCTGTTGCTACTCTTAAAATCCACAAGGAAATGATATTAACAGCCTTTTGACCAGCCCTGGTCAAAAGATGCCCTGGTCCTAAAGAGCATCTTTGTCAATATGCCTCACCGGACTCGAAGACCATCTTCCTGGGGTGCTGATACAGATAGTTACATTTCACTGGAGATTGAAACCTTGCCTCTTCAGCTGAGATGAAAGGCAAGAAGGCCGAGAAATCCGAGTACTGTGGTGTGCTGTAACAGGGCCACCTGTTAACTAAAAACGGAACTAACCTCACTCATGGGTTCCAGGAGGGTAAGCTGGGCAAGAGGGCTTTTTGTCATTTTGTGATTATTCTTAATTTCTCTATTTCCTACTCCTTCTATAAAAAATTCACTTATAATACTTATAATTTTATAAGTACTGGTACAATCTGGGAAAATCAATAAAACTGAATATGGGCCACTCCAGGTTACCAGTGCATTAAATAATAATGTTATAACCTGAAATATGGTCTTGGTTGGGAGATTTTGCTTCTTACCTTTAGGTTGGGAGATTTTAAAAACATTATTTTTCGTCTTCTCCTTTTTTTTCTTTTACTGTAGGCTTCTCTAAGTAGCTGTTTCTAGCTGTGGTTTCTGAGCACACAGACAGAAAGTCTTCTGAATAATCGCAGTGGGAGCTTGGGCTTCTGCAGGAACACCGAGATATACTGTAATCAACACTCTTGGCAGAAGCATTGCTGTTCCTGCGAAAACCTGGGCTGCTGCTCTCCTTTTTGAGGAACTCCCGCCATTTTCGAAGGCTGTGTCGGGAAAATGTCCACCCAGATTTGTTTCTGTTGGACCAGCCAATGACATAATAAACAACCTAATAGAAGAAAAGTATTTTTAGATTTAGAGCTACAGCCCTTAAAACAAACCTATGCTTTATTACGTGTGCGTGTTCAGTTGTGTCCGACTCTTTGTACCATGGACTGTATCCTGCCAGGCTCCCCTGTCCATGGGATTCTCCAGGCAAGAGTACTGGAGTGGGTTGCCATTTTCTCCTCCAGGGGATCTTCCTGATCCAGGGACTGGACCAGTGTCTCTTACGTCTCCTACACTGGCAGGTGGGTTCTTTACCACTTGATCCACTTGGGAAGCCCATGCTTTATTTTAGTTAACTAACTATAAATGCACAATTAGAGATGCAAAACAACACATTATTTTTGAAGTATGTTCCAGAAAAAAATTTCAATTTGGTTTTTATATTTTTTCCTACCTAAAATATAAGACTACTGAGACTGAACTTTGGGGAGACTATATTGACAGGAACTATAAAGTTCACATCAGATTACAACAACAGGGACAATTTATGTTAGTGAATTACATTCTCATTCTCTAAGGCTGGCTGTTTGTTGGGATTTTGAAAAATTGGAATATAGTTGATTTGCATTCTTGTGTTAATTTCAGGTGTACAGCAAAGTGATTGAGTTATACACACACACACACACACACACACACACACACACACACCATGTATACACACTAGAACACAGAATGCTTTAAATTCCCAAACCAGTTCTATTTCTGAATCTTTCTCTAAGAACTACTTTGAGCTTCCTTAGACTCAGTCTGAACTGTGTTTGGTTTTGGGAAATGGTGATCAGGCACTGTCTGGAAGATTACAAGGCCTTCCTGCTGATTATCAAGAGGGATAAATGGCACCTCACTGTTGTTTACTGGATGGTGAGGATCACCCAATTTCATTCATTCACCTGGGAAAACAACCAGGTGATTCCTCCATGTGTAGTCACTGTTCTTCCCCAGAGAGTGATCAAGAGGAGAACCACATTTACCCTTCAGACGTTGACTTTGGAATGCACACAGGTGGTGGACAGCATCTAAGATGGCCTGCACCAATTCCCACTTTCTGGTCTAATTCCCTTAACTCCAGTGTGACTCAGAGGTGGCTTCTAAGGTGAGGTAACTAAAGGACTCTGACTTCCCTCTTTTTAAAAAAAAATTTATCTATTTATTTTTAATACATTTATTATTTGTAATAAATAAATTAATATTATTTGTTTATAATAAATGCTCTTCTCTGGTAGCTCAGATGGTAAAGAATTTGCTTGCAATGTGGGAGGCCTGGGTTCAGTCCCTGGGTCAGGAAGATCCCCTGGAGGAGGGAATGGCAACCCATTCCAGTATTCTTGCCTGGAGAATCCCATGGACAGAGGAGCCTGGTTAGCTACAGTCTGTGGGGTTGCAAAGAGTTAGACATGACTGAGTGACAAACACTTTCACTTGCACTTATAATAAATATATTTACATTTATATAATATTTATATATAATAAATAATGTTATCTATAATAATATATTAATATAATTTATATTAAAGTACATAATATTATATATACACACACACAGGTCTCCATTACTGCCTGTGGGCTTTCTCTGGTTGCAGCCAGCAGGGTCTACTCTCTAATTCTGGAGTGCGGGCTTCTCATCATAGTAACTTCTGTTGTTGCAGACCACAGGCTCCAGGGGGCAAGGGTTCAGTGGTTGTGACATATGGTCCCATGGCAAGTGTGATCTTCTTGGACCAGTAATTGAACCCATATTCCCTGCATTGGAACACGGATTCTTAACCTCTGGACCATGGGGAACATACAGTGTGCTGTCTTGATATATCCAATTTATGATAGTGTACAGTTCAGAGTTTCAGTAGCATTTACATTTTGAACAGTCAGTGTTTACAGTATAACGATGCCTGTTTTATTGCACCTGAAGCATGATTTTACTACGTTTCTATCATTATAGAGTTTATAGTATTAGTAGACTTTTTGCTGCTATGTATGACTCAGGAATTGCAGGCCAAGAAGAAACAGAATCTGACATGAAACAGCTGACCGGTTCAGATTCGGGAAAGGAGAGTGACAAGGCTGTATATTGTCACCCTGCTTATTTGACTTATGTGCAGAGTACATCATGTGAAATGCCAGGCTGGATGAAGCACAAGCTGGAATCAAGATGGCTGGGAGAAATATCAATAACCTCAGATATGCAGATGACACCACCCTTATGGCAGAAAATGAAGAGGAACTAAAGAGCCTCTTGATGCAAGAGAAATAGGAGAGTGAAAAAGTTGACTTAAAACTCAACATTATAAAAATGAAAATCATGGCATCTGGTCCCATCACTTCATGGCAAATAGAAGGGGAAAAAGTGGAAGCAGTGACAGATTTTCTCTTCTTGGTCTCCAAAATTACTACAAATGGTGACTACAAATGTAGTCATGAAATTAGAAGACACTTACTTCTTGGAAGGCTACGACATACGGCAATCTGAGCATTTTAAAAAGCAAAGACATCAGTTTACCGACAAAGGTCTGTATAGTCAAAGCTATGGTCTTTCCAGTAGTCATATATGGACGTGAGAGTTGGACCATAAAGAAGGACCATAAAGAACTGATGCTTTCAAACTGTGGTGCTGGAGAAGACTCTTGAGAGTCCCTTGGAACGCAAGATCAAACCAGCTAATCCTAAGGGAATCAACTCTGAGTACTTATTGGAAATCAACCCTGAATCCTCATTGGAAGGACTGATGCTGAAAATGAAGTTCCAGTGCTTTGGCCACCTCATGTGAAGAGCTGACTCATTGGAAAAGACCCTGATGCTGGGAAAGACTGACAACAAAAGGAGAAGAGAGTGCAGAGAATGAGATGGTTGGATGGCATCATCGATTCAATGGACATGAACTTGGACAAACTCTGGGAGATGGGGAGGGACAGGGAGGCAGTCCTTGGGGTCCCAAAGAGTTGGACACAACTAGCAAGTGAACAACAACAACAGACTCAGGAATATAACCCACAATTAAAAAGACTAACGGAAAATTGTGAATCTTTTGATGATATGACTTTTCTGGAATGCACTGTGGTGAAAAGGGTTGTCTGCTTATATATACAATAAATTTGTAAATCACATTCATTTAATTATAGAATGAGAAATAAGATTGCTGAAGAGCAAGATTCATATCTGAATAATTCCGAATACTACAGTGTTGTATATTTGCTCAATTCTGCTTTTACAAGAAGGCCAACCAAAAAAATAAACACAAACAAAAATGTTTTAAAATGAATAAATGTGGACTTCCTTGTGGTGCAGTGGATAAGAATCCATCTGCCAATGCAGGGGACATGGGTTCAGTCTTTGGTCTGGGAAGATTCCACATGCTGAAGGGAAACTAAGCCCCTGAGTCACGACTACTGAGCCCATGTGTTGCAACTACTGAAGCCCATGTGCTAGAGCCTCTGCTCCACAAGAGAAGCCACTCCAGTGAGAAGTCTGTGCAGTGCAACAAAGAATAGCCCCAACTCGCAGCAACTAGAGAAAGCCTGCACACAGCAATATAGACCCAGTGCAGCCAAAAAATAAAAATAATAAAATTTAAAATAAAATGAATTAACGCATACCTGGTGTTCTTTACCAGAGGTTCCTAAGATGTATGAAAAATCAACTTTATGTCCTGAGCAGAGGGGTCTTCACACTGTAGTATTTATGAAGTTTTCAGGATAGTGTTTTTTGACATGTTTTGATTTCTTTTTAAGAAAATAATGTATTTCAAAAAACCTAGAATGATATTACAGAAGGAAAATGTTAAGAGCTCATAAACAAACATTTATAAAAGAAGTTAACCTAGATGTCCATCAGCAGATGGATGGATAAGAAAGCTGTGATACATATACACAATGGAATATTACTCAGCCATTAAAAAGAATACATTTGAATCAGTTCTAATGAAGTGGATGAAACTGGAGCCTATTATATAGAGTGAAGTAAGCCAGAAAGAAAAACACCAATACAGTATACTAACGCATATATATGGAATTTAGAAAGAAGGTAATGATTACCCTGTATGCAAGACAGCAAAGGAGACACAGATGTATTGAACAGTCTTTTGGACTCTGTGGGAGAGGGCAAGAGTGGGATGTTATGGAAGAATGGCATTGAAACATGTAAAATACATGTGAAACGAATTGCCAGTCCAGGCTTGCGGCATGAGACAGGGTGCTCGGGGCTGGTGCACTGGGATGACCAAGAGGGATGGGGAGGGAGATGGGAGGGGGTTCAGGATGGGGAACACATATACACTCATGGTTGACTCAACTCAATGTATGGCAAAACCAATACAATATTGTAAAGTAAAATAAATAAATTAATCAAATTAAAAAGTTTTGGACCAGTATTAATTAATATCATTCATTTGCGTATGAATTCCTTTATACTTCACATACTATAAGGCTTTTTCTCTATCAAAGTGATTTGTAAATTATATGTTTCATGATGGTAGTATTTTTGATGGTTTTGTCTATGCTGTATCCTCTGAGCCTAGAAGAGTTCCTTGGAAATAATGTGTTTGATAAATATTGATTAAATAAATTAATGTTCAGGGTGCCTGTATGCTTAATTCCTGTCTCCATATCCATTACTCCTGACAAATTTCTCATTACTGTGACCCAACTCAATCCCATGAATAAATGCTTCCCAATATAATAAAGAAATACATATCTAAAACTAAAAGCTAACCTCATGCTTAACAGTGAAACATTAATTTATATATGGTTGTAAAAATTAAGATAAAGGTGCCAATGATCACTTCTGTTGATTAATAATTGTTTTGTAGGCACTAGCCACTGAAATTGGGCATGAGAAAAAATAGCAGGTATAAATGTTGGGAAAAAAAGGCAAATTATTTATTATGTGTAGATAATATAATTTTAAACTTAGAAAACCTCATAAAACATTATAAAATAATGAGACTTCAATAAAGGTATAATTATTAAATGCATATAAAAGCAATGTTTTCTATATATTAAATAAAATGACTTAGAAAACAGATGAAAAGACCCCACTTACTGTATCAGCTAAAAAATAAAAATATCTGATACAAGAGAATACAAATAATATGAAGAAAATTTTAAAGCTACTGAAATAAAAGATTTATGTATGTGGAAACACACACTGTGTCCTTATATAGGAAGGACTTTGGTGATAAAGGTGTAAATTCTCCCTAATTTAATTTACATAATCAATGTAAAAATGTTGAGTAATTTTTTTAGAAATTTGACAAAATGACACTAAATTCACATAATTATAAATATGAAAAATGAGAAGAAAAAAGATTTTGAAAAAAATGAGAAAGGACCACCTCTATCAGATATTAAGATATAAAACTACAGTTAGTAAAAGAGTTTGATTCTAGTGCTTGAACAGACAGAGCAATATAATGAAATAAAGACTTCAGAAACAGAAACATATGGAAACTTGGCATAAAATAAAGGTGGAGAAGAGGAGACATTCAAGAAATGATGGGGTGGGAGTAACAGACTAGACTTCCATCTGGAAATCAAACAAAAGTGAGTTCTTATTACCTTTCTTACACTGAAATAAACACTAGGTGAATTGAAAGTGTAAATGTTAAAAACAAATGTTTAAAGACAACATGGAGGGTGGCAAGAAATAAAGCCCACAAACCACAGAGGAAACAATTAGAAAAACTGACTGCACAAAATTTTAAAAGTTTTTTTATTGAGGTAAATTTGATCTATAATATTATATCATTCAGGGGTACCACAAAGTGAGTCTCACAATTTTAACATATTATACTCTATTTATAGTTATTATAAAATTCTGGCTATATTCCTTGTGCTGTACAATATTTCTTTGTAGCTTATTATATACATAATAATTTATACTTATTAATCCCTTATCCCATCTTGCCCTTTCCCTACTCCCTCTCTTCACTGATAACGATTAGTTTCTTCTCTATACCTGTGAGTTTCTTTTTCTTTTTTGTTATATTCACTAGTTTGTTTTATTTTTCCTTCCTCTGCAATTTTTGGAATCATTTGAGAAGGACAGATGTTAACTCTCCTCAAAATGTTTCATAGAATTCACCTGTGAAGCCATCTTGTCCTGAACTTTTGTTAGTTGAGAGGTTTTTTTTTAAAATTATTGATTTAATTTAATTACTAGTAATTGGCCTGTTCATTATTTTCTATTTTTTCCTGATTCAGTCTTGGGAGATTCTACATTTCTCTGATAATTTGTCCATTTTGTCTAGGTTTTACATTTTGTTGGCTGTAGTCATCTCATGATCCTTTGTATTTCTGTGGTATTCATTGTAACCTCTTTTTCATTTCTAATTTTATTGATTTGGACCCTCTCTTTGTTTCTTGGTGAGTCTGGTAAAAATTTAACAATTTTGTGTGTCTTTTCAAAGAACCAGCTCTTAGTTTAACTGATCTTTTCTATTTATATATATATATATATATATATATATATATATATATATATATTTAGTCTCTATTTTATTTCTGCTCTGATCTTTTTGATTTCTTTCCTTCTACCAACTTTGGGTTTAATTTGTTCTTTTCCTTGTTCTTTAGTTGTATGGTTAAGTTTTTTATTTGGGATTTTTTTGTTTGTTTGTTTCCTGGGGTAAGCTTGTACCACTGTAAGCTTCCCTCTCGGAACTGCTTTTGCTGCTTTTGGATCCTTGTGTTTTCAGTTTCATTTATCTCCAGGTATTTTTTATATCCTGATTTCTTCAGTGACCCTTTGGTTATTTAGTAGCAGATAGCCTCCATGTGTTTGTGTTTTTGCCTTTTCTTTTCCTTGTAGGTATTTCTAGTCTCATAGCATTGTGGTCAGAAAAAATGCTTGATATGTTTCAATCTTCTTAAATTTACTGAAACTTGTTCCGTAGACTAGCACTTGATCTATCCTGAAGAGTATTCCATGTTTACTTGAAAAGAACGTGTATTCTACTGCTTTAGGATCAAATGTTATATATAAAGTCTATCTGTTCTAAGGGCTTCCTGAAGCTCTAGTGATTAAAAGTCCTCCTGCCAGTGCAGGGGACACAGGTTCGATTCCTGATCTGGGAAGATTCTACATGCTGCAGAGCAACTAAACCCATGCACTCCAACTACTGAGCCAGTGCTCTAGAGCCTATGAGCTGCAACTACTAAGCCCATGAGCCTAGAATCCATGCTTCACAGCAAGAGAAGCCACCCATACACTGCAACTAGAGATTAGCCCCCACTCATTGCAACTAGAGAAAGCAGTGAAGACCCAGGACAGCCATAAAGAAATAAATAAATCTTGGAAAAAGTCTATCTGTTTTAATGTGTCACTTAAAGCCAGAATTTCTTTATTGACTTCTGCCTTGATGATCTGTCCACTGATGTTCAGTTCAGTCACTCAGTCTCGTCTGACTCTTTGCCACCCCATGGACTGCAGCACGCCAGGCCTCCCTGTCCATCACCAACTCCTGGAGTTCACTCAGACTCATGTCCATTGAGTCGGTGATGCCATCCAGCCATCTCACCCTCTGTTAACATCCACTGATGTTAGTGGGGTGTTAAAATTCTCTATTGTTACTGTGTTGCTGTCAGCTTCTCCCTTTATGTCTGTTAGGTATTTAGGTGGTTCTATGTTGGGTGCATATATAAAACTAAAAACTTCTGTATAACAACAACAAAATATCATAAAAGGCACATCAGAAACTGGGAAGACTACTCTCAACATATATGACAAAGAGCTACCTCAACTCCTTAATTTAAAAGAACTCATGATAATCCATGAGTAAAATGGGTGAAGGGTATGAACACATTATATACCAAGCACATTACAGCAACACAGACAACCAAAAATATATAAAAAGTTTTTACGACTTCCCTGGTGATACAGTGGATAATCCGCCTGCCAATGCAGGAGACACAGGTTTGATACCTGGCCCAGGAAGATTCCACAGGCCCCAGAGCAATTGAGCCTGTGTGCACAGCTATGGAAGCTAGTGAGCCTGCAGCCTGCGTTCCTCAATACGAGAAGCCACTGCAATGAGCAGTCTGTGCACTGCAGTGATATCCCCATTCATTTTTATGCTGGCTTTGAAGATGGAGGAAGGGGTCATAGGCTAAATACAGTCTTGCCTAGAAGCTGTAGGAGGCAAGGGAATGGATTCTTCCCTGAAGGCCTGGAAGGAACCAGCACTGCTGATATCTTAATTTTTAGCCTCATGAGACACATTTCAGACTGCTGACCCCCAGAACAGATTTGTATTGTTTTAAGTCACTGGGCTTGTGGTATTTGTTAGAGCAATGACAGGAAACTAATAGAAATTGTCTTGAAAATAATTTTGAATCAAAATGAGACTAAAATAGGCTATTAAAATATAAAATAAAAAATAAACTATTATACAGTTTAAAGTCAAAGAAGAGGGTAACTTCAAGTGCTTTGGGGAAGTAACTTAATGTTCTCAAAAGCAGCTTTCTATACCTTGTCCAGACTACATCTAGAAAAAGATCACCAACTCTGGAGAGCTGGTGGGATTGTTTGCTTTGGAAACACTAGGTAGAGAAACTAGCCAGCTCTCTCATCAAACACTCAGGGTGGAGATTCTAAAAACCAAGAAGGCTGTCTGGTGCAAAGGCACTGGTGGAGTGGTGGCATGGCTGGAGGATGAGAAAGCTGGGTACGGAGGAGATGATGTGTGTGTGGGGGGAGGGGGAGCGGTGGGTGACAAAAGGTGACAACAAGATCAGGAGATTATCTACACAGAGCAAATAAGATCATTGAGGAAATCAAGTTTCTTTCTGCCTGAGAGAGTTTTACTTACATAGAGAGGGGGAAGGCTCAAAATAACCCCCAATTGTTAGGTTATATATATATCTCAATAACCTCAGATATGCAGATGACACCACCCTTATGGCAGAAAGTGAAGAGGAGCTAAAAAGCCTCTTGATGAAAGTGAAAGAGAGTGAAAAAATTGACTTAAAGCTCAACATTCAGAAAACAAAGATCATGGCATCTGGTCCCATCCCTTCATGGCAAATAGATGGGGAAACAGTGTCAGACTTTATTTTTGGGGGCTCCAAAATCACTGCAGATGGTGACTACAGCCATGAAATTAGAAGACGCTTACTCTTTGGAAGAAAAGTTATGACCAACCTAGATAGTATATTGAAGAGCAGAGACATTACTTTGTCAACTAAAGTTCGTCTAGTCAAGGCTATGGTTTTTCCTGTGGTCATGAATGGATGTGAGAGTTGACTATGAAGAAGGCTGAGCGCTGAAGAATTGATGCTTTTGAACTGCGGTGTTGGAGAAGACTCTTGAGAGTCCCTTGGACTGCAAGGAATCCAACCAGTCCATTCTGAAGGAGATCAGCCCTGGGATTTCTTTGGAAGGAATGATGCTAAAGCTGAAACTCCAGTACTCTGGCCACCTCATGTGAAGAGCTGACTCATTGGAAAAGACTCTGATGCTGGGAGGGATTGGGGGCAGGAGGAGAAGGGGACGCCCGAGGATGAGATGGCTGGATGGCATCACCGACTCGATGGACGTGAGGCTGAGTGAACTCCGGGAGATGGTGATGGACAGGGAGGCCTGGCATGCTGCGATCATGGGGTCAGAAAGAGTCGGACATGACTGAGCAACTGAACTGAACTGAACTATATATTATATATATATACACACACACACACACACACACACACACACACACACACACACACACAATACACTTCCCTGCTGGCTCAAATGGTAAAACATCTGTCTACAATGCGAGAGACCTGGGTTCGATCCCTGGGTCGGGAAGATCCACTGGAGAAGGAAATGGCAACCCACTCCAGTACTACTGCCTGGAAAATCCCACTGAGAAGAGCCTGATAGGTTACAGTCCATGGGCTCACAAAGAGTCGAACACGACTGAGCGACTTCACTTCACTTCACACACACACACACACACACATTTTATACACACAGGGACAGATATAGAAATATAGATGTGTGTGTGTGTGTGCCAGGGAGCCAGCGTGAGGAATCCCGCCCATGGCAAAGGTCATGAGGAAGGAGCCTTGACATATGCAAAGTCGCGATCAAGCCTCAGGGGTCCCCCTGAGATTCTTGAGCATCTACCCCCCAAACCAGAGTCTGCCTACCTTACTGCACTATGCTTTCACCTACACTGCTGACATTATGGGGGGCTATCCCCTACCACCTCTTTCTGAAAAGGAGTTAACTTAGTACTCCAGTTAATAAATCTCCTGGGCGTGACAAGAGTGTTTCAGTCCACAAGCTCCTCTGATGGCTCTCTAGCCTACCTGACAGGTTTGTCTGGCCACATGTGATTGTTCACAGCCTCCCAACCATGAAAGGCACGAGATGCTCTAAACTTTCTAAAAACAGATTCTTTTGAGAAGTTAGAAAATTATTAGTATAGTATTAGCGAGTTAGTTAGAAATTATACTGGTGGAGGGTTTCATTGTTGAGCCAATATTTGCTGCTAAGTCTCTATATCCCTTGCCCCTTATACACATTAATGAATATAACTAGCATATAGGAGAAATAAGTATTGACCTTTAATATTAATCACATTAGACCTTAGGCTAAGTAAATTCTTTTCTTGATTATAGCCCACTGCACCTTTGCCCTGTAGGAATGCAACTTTATCTGGTGCCTTCGGAGGGTGGTGCCTGACTTAAGAAAAATCACCTTTGGAGAAAATAAGTTTTTGGTTGACTAATCATCATCAGAAAGGGTCATAAAATGTTAGCAGGCCTCTTGGCCAGAAGATGATGTAAATCACCTGAGAACTTTGTATATCGAAAGGAATGCAGAAAGAAAGCATGGTTTCAATAAGGGTCAGGACTGCTGACCCCAACTGACTTTGTATCTTCCATTTATCTCTATGTATAACAAAAAGTATAAAAGCTGACCTGGAAAATAAAGAAACAGACCAGTTCCTGGAAAGACTGGTATCCCCCATATGATCTTTCTTGTTCTCTTCTTTTCTGGCTGAATTCCCACCTGGAGTGCGGAGGTTCGCCAAGCCTACTAATTTTTCCTGGGCTTCTAAGATCTCAACGGGGGGGGCACTTTGTGTCTCCACTCCTTTGGGGGACTGGGAAGACGCCTGTGGCCTACATAGGTGGTGCAAACCCCTTACCTCTGGGTTTTGTTGGTTCTCCGTGTAAACCAAGTTATTAAGCATCTTGTCTCCACTAATTTTCCTACTACACTATTCTTTTCTAATCTGTCTCCATATCTTTAATTAAACAATTTTCCTCTAGACACTGACTCCTTCCCTGCTTCGAATTACCCTGGATCCACCGGGGCTGGACCCCAGCATGTGTGTATTTTTCCTAACTCTGTTGAGGGCCTAGAAGCAATGACACCCCTGTAACAATGAGCACACCAAGCTCCATTCTTCACTAAATATCATTCTTTACAAAAGGAAACCAACCCTGAATATTCATTGGAAGGACTGATGCGGAAGCTAAAGCTCCAGTACTTTGGCCACCTGATGCAGAGAGCCAACTCATTGGAAAAGATCCTGGTGCTGGGAAGGACTGAGGGCAGGAGAAGGGGGAGACAGAGGATGAGATGGTTGGGTGGCATCACTGACTCAATGAACATGAGTTTGAGCAAACTCCGGGACATGGTGAAGGACAAGGAAGCCTGGTGTGCTGCAGTCCACAAGGTCACAGAGTTGGACACCTCAGCGACTGAACAATGACTACTAACTCGAATCAGAGTTCCTTGGAGAAACAGATAATTCCAAGCATGGATCAGGTAAAGTTCAAGATAAAACTGGTATGTGTTTAAAGGACATGGAAGCCAACTTGAAGTATTCTCCCATCAAATCTAGGACAATTTGAATATAAAAATAAATAAGGATGAAATAAGATGACAACCTATTAACTAAGATAGGAACCTATGAGTCCATACTAATACAAATGAATAAATAAGTAAATAGAGAAAGGAAGAGAAAGCTCTTCCTTATGGCACAATGACAGCTAATAAATGTAGAAGGAACAGAGGAAAGAAGCAATGACTGATGCCTATCAGAAAGTTAGTTGAAACAGGCAGGACCTGCCACTGAATGCTAAGTGCCAGTGAGTACAAGTCTGATAAGGAACAGGATTGTGCATAATACTAACCAAAAACATGGAAAGAGGGAGGCTTTGTGCAGAAACCTGGCAGACACCTTGATCTTTACCCGGTCAGCAAGGCCTAAACCACCAGTGGGACAGGTGCATCTCATATGCCCCCTGGAGACTGCTAAGGGGAAAGGGTCATTCCTGAAGTCTCCCTGCCAGGAACTGGCCTGAGTTGGGTCATGGGGAGACACCAGCTGGACCCAGGTTGAGGGTCCTCCTACAGGAGGAAAAGTTTGAACTCTTTGACACAAAGTTCAGCAGAATGTAAAACGAATACAAAAGCTCTTCCTTTAGCTTACAAAACCAGTGTTACATATGTAAGATGATCATGTATTTTAGGGTTTTCAAGAACATGATTTTGAACACTGTATCCACCTTTAAGATGATGTGTCCCCAGTGGGGGATAAAGCATGTTATCTATGCTTTCTTGTACAACATGGAATTGTGCCATGTTCAAGGTTTGGATGGTTATAGATAAGGTGGGTGGGACATATTGGCAGAGTAGCAGTGAATATGCGTTGCTATGGGTAAAACAGTCAGTGGGAAGTTGCTGAATAACCCAGGGAGCTCAACCCAGTGCTCTGCAATGACATGGAGGGGTAAGATGGGGTGGCAGGTGGGATTAGGTTCAAGAGGAGGGGATGTATGTATACATATGGCTGATTCATGTTGCTGTATGACAGAAACCAGAACTTCCACGTGGCTCAGTGGTGAAGAATCTGCCTGCTAATGCAGGAGACCTGGGTTCCATCTCTGGGTCAAGAAGATCCCCTGGAGCAGGAAATGGCCGCCCACTCCAGTATTCTTGGGAAATCCTATGGACAGAGGAGCCTGGTGGGCTACAGTCTATGGGGTTGCAGAGTCAGACATGACTTAGAGACTGAATAACAGTAATGGCAGAAACTGACACAATATTGTAAAGCAATTATCCTCCAATTAAAAATAAATAAATAAGACTATGTGTTCCAACTTTTGGTTTCAGAAATGTGATCTCCCTAATAGTGAAGAAAGGCAGTTTAATAATGAACACAGGGTTGAGAAGAAAGAGAGCATGCTATAGAAGGGAAAAAGGCTTGTGTGGCATGGCATCTGAGTTGCAGCATCAGTTCTTGCCAGTATATCTAGCTGTCTGGTCTCAGTGGTTAAATGTATGAAAATTTCTGCTTTCAATGATGTCTAAGGTTTAGTCCGTATTTAATCCGTACATTAAATATATCTATATACATCAGAAGTTGCAAGCTTTCTTGGATAACATGGAATTGTGCCATGTTCAAAGTTTGGACGGTTATAGACAAGTTATATAGGTTTTGGGTATTTAACAATTTTATGTATTTTATTTATTTTTGACAAAAAGTTCAAATCCATTACCAGACCAGGCCTCCCAAAGAAGCACCTTCAGGGTTAGAAGCTCTACTCCCACCAAACAGTGGCAAATGCAACTACTGCACTTGTCTGTACTCACTCTTGCTCAGTCATGTGGGAATCTTTTCGACCTCATGGACTGTAGCGCACTAAGCTTCTCTGTCCATGAGATTCTCCAGGCAAGTATACTGGAGTGGGTAGCCATTTCCTTCTGCAGGAGATCTTCCTGACCCTGGGTCTACTGTATTGTAGACAGGTTCTTTACTGTCTGAGCCAGCAGGGAAGCCCACTGCTGCATGGGCTACATAAAAATTCAACATTCTAGGGCTTTATAAATGTGTAAACTTTTAGCTCTTCCTCCCAGCCACTGCCACATATCTTTTTAATTTCCGGTGTTGACCTGACTCTTTTTCATTATAATGTTTATTTGAATAAAATTCCATGAAAATATCCCAAATTTGATCTTACACATTTTGATGTTCATTCATTCACTCTTGTCAACACACAGTTGAGTGCTTACCACATGCCAGGAGCTGTGTGAGGTGTGGAGGGTACAGTGAACACAGAAATGTGTCTGTTTTTGTGGAGCTAGTATGTCAGTAATAAAATAATCACAGTAGTGACTGTTCTGTGTGTTTTAAAGCAAAGAGCTACAAGTCTGTGAGGACACACAACAAAAATACCTGATCCAGGCAGTGACCTGGGAAGCTTCTCAAGAGCAGTGGCAGTTGACTGAGTTACAGGGGGTCAGTGGGAACTGCCTGGGCAGAGAGGAATGTGGGGTAGGAGGGAAGAACGGTGTGGACAGAGGAGGCAGCACCAGGGCCAGTCGGTGGAGCATGGGGCCCAGTGAGAAACTCCAGTGGATGCAGATGGGTCTCCAGAGGCCCAAGAGGTGAGAAAGCTGCAGGGTCATCAGAAGGCACATTTATGATATGGCTCATTCATCCAAGAGGAACAGACAGCTAGCAGTAAGAAGAGAGAGGGCTGGGGAAGGGGGATATGATGAGTGCTGCCTTCTGAACAGGTAATTCTGGCTGTATTCTCTATCCCTCTGTAGGATGAAGAACAGAAGAGGGAAATGTCAGAGAGTAGTGGATGCAGAAGGCGGGACTAAGGAAGGCAGGAACTTGGACCAAGGTGCCTGTGATGATCTGAAAGATGCATGTGGACAATGCCACTGGGGCATAGAGGCCCACTGGACGCTGGTGGGAGGGAAAATGTCAAGGAGGAATCCTGGTTTCTGGTGCAGGGGTCCCGGTGGGGTTGGGGGGGAGACTGTCAGAGCTTGTGTGTGCTAAGTTGCAAGGGTCTGAGAGGTATTAAGTTATGTTGCCACCCAACAGCTGGACCTATGGGTTGAACTCAGAAGATGCCAAGTGGAGAGCTCAAGTTGGGGGGCCAAAAGCATAGAGATGGTGGGCGTGATTTGTGCCTAGTGTTGGAATCTGGGGGCCTGTGGGGGAGGACACTGCCCTCTGAGGAACTGCAGTGCTAAGGAGCCAGAGAGGACAATAGCTGGGATGGGAGCAGGAAGTGTGGAGGCTGAGGGCACAGGGACACAGGGGGCCGAGGAAAGGCAGCCCTTTGCTGTGGGGTCAGACTTAAATACCGCTGGGAGACTGAGCAAGACCGAGTGGCCAGGGATGTCTGATTAGTGGTTCTTGTTTTAATGCAGAGGTGAGAGTGGAGGGCAGACTGGAGTGGGCTGGGAAATGAGAGACAAGGAATGGATACACTGAATACCATGATACTTTACCAAAGTTTTCCTGTCAAGGGGATGAGAAATTGGGCATGTCAACTACAAACTGGCATTTGCCAAGAGTATTTGGCAGCAACTGAACAACAACAGTTGGCACTAGTGGTGGAGAATCTGCCTGCCAATGCAGGAGATGTAAGAGACGTGAGTTCAATTCCTAGGTCGGGAAGATCCCTCGGAGGAGGGAATGAAAACCCACTCCAGTATTCTTGCCTGGAGAATCGCATGAACAGAGAAGCCTGGTGGGCTACAGTCCATGGAGTTGCAAAGAGTCGGACATGACTGCAGTGATTTAGCACACATACACGAACAACAAGAACAAGAAGGATATTTGCCATCTGCCTGTGCTGCTGCAGCTGCTGACCTTCAACACTCCCTGAGGGGAATGTGGGGTGGAGAGTGAGGCACTCTGTGCTCCAAGGAAACATGGGACAAGCCTTTAGATAGATATTTTCAGGAACTGACTGCATGATCTCAATCTTTGCATCTCCTCATATCTAGAAAAGCACTAAATCCCTTCATGGTGACATCAGCTCCTTGTGACTAGCAGAAAACCTTTTTTAAAGTTAGTACTTCATGCTTTGGCTCCCTCTTCACCAAAATCTTATATATTGATCTTTCCCCACTGCCTCTTCAGGCTTCCCCAGTGGCTCAGGTGGTAAAGAATTCACCTGTGATGCAGGAGACCTGGATTCTATCTCTGAGTCAGGAAGCTCCCCTGGAGAAGGGAATGGCTACCAAATCTAGCATTCTTGCCTGGGAAATCTGGCCAGAGGAGCCTGACGGGCTGCAATTCACAGGGTTACAAAGAGTTGGACACGACTGGGTGACTAAGTACAGCATTGCCTCTTTAAAGCAGTCTCTCGAAGTTATCTGAGGTGCTGCCTTCCCTGGCTGCAGTCCTCATTTTGCCCCACATAAAACTTAACTTCCAGCTCTCATGTTGTGCATGTCTTTTTTAGTCGACAGTTATTAACTAGAAAATGAAGAGGAGCGTGGGTCAGCGAGCTTGTTTCTCTTTCTTTTCTGATGGGAGGATCTTCAGATCAGTTCAGTTCAGTCGCTCAGTCGTGCCTGACTCTTTGTGACCCCATGAATCACAGCATGCCAGGCATCCCTGACCATCACCAACTCCTGGAGTTCACCCAAACTCATGTCCATCGAGTCGGTGATGCCATCCAGCCATCTCATCCTCTGTCGTCCCCTTCTCCTCCTGCCCCCAATCCCTCCCAGCATCAGAGTCTCTTCCAATGAATCAACTCTTCACATGAGGTGGCCAAAGTATCGGAGTTTCAGCTTTAGCATCAGAACTTCCAAAGAACACCCAGGGCCGATCTTCTTTAGAATGGACTGGTTGGATCTCCTTGCAGTCCAAGGGACTCTCAAGAGTCTTCTCCAACACCACAGTTCAAAAGCATCAATTCTTCGGTGCTCAGCTATCTTCACAGTCCAACTCTCACATCCATACGTGACCACAGGAAAAACCATAGCCTTGACTAGACAGACCTTTGTTGGCAAAGGAATGTCTCTGCTTTTTAATACGCTACCTAGGTTGGTCATAACTTTTCTTCCAAGGAGTAAGCGTCTTTTAATTTCATGGCTGCAATCACCATCTACAGTGATTCTGGAGCCCCCAAAATAAAGTCTGACACTGTTTCCACTCTTTCTCCATCTATTTGCCATGAAGGGATGGGACCAGATGCCATGATCTTCGTTTTCTGAATGTTGAGCTTTAAGCCAACTTTTTCACTCTTCACTTTCATCAAGAGGCTTTTTAGTTCCTCTTCACTTTCTGCTATAAGGGTGGTGTCATCTGCATATCTGAGGTTATTGATATTTCTCCTGGCACTCTTGATTCCAGCTTGTGCTTCTTTCAGCAAAGCGTTTCTCATGATGTACTCTGCATATAAGTTAAATAAGCAGGGTGACAATATACAGCCTTGACGTACTCCTTTTCCTATTTGGAACCAGTCTGTTGTTTCATGTTCAGTTCTAACGGTTGCTTTCTAACCTGCATATAGGTTTCTCAAGAGGCAGGTCAGGTGGTCTGGTATTCCCATCTCTTTCAGAAGTTTCCACAGTTTATTGTGACCCACACAGTCAAAGGCTTTGGCATAGTCAATAAAGCAGAAATAGATGTTTTTCTGGAACTCTCTTGCTTTTTTCAGTGATCCAGGGGATGTTGGTAATTTGATCTCTGGTTCCTCTGCCTTTTCTAAAACCAGCTTGAAATCTGGAATTTCATGGTTCACATATTGCTGAAGCCTGGCTTGGAGATGAGCATTACTTTACTAGTGTGTGAGATGAGTGTGCATTACTTTACTAGTGTGCAGTAGTTTGAGCATTCTTTGGCATTTTCTTTCTTTGGGATTGGAATGGGAGGTCTTAAGCATGCTTAAGGAGAAGGCAATAGCAACCCACTCCAGTACTCTTGCCTGGAAAACCCCATGGATGGAGGAGCCTGATAGGCTGCAGTCCATGGGGTCGCTAAGAGTCGGACATGACTGAGCGACTTCACTTTCACTCTTCACCTTCATGCACTGGAGAAGGAAATGGCAACCCACTCCAGTGTTCTTCCTTGGAGAATCCCAGAGACGGGGAGCCTGATGGGCTGCTGTCTATGGGGTCGCACAGTGTCAGACATGACTGAAGCGACTTAGCAGCAGCAGCAGCAGCAGCAGCAACACATGTTTAAAAGCCAAGGGAAAGAGCCAGCAGAGATGGGAGAGGTGATGACGCGGGTGAAAGAATGGGCAACCAAGAGTAACAGCAAGCAGGAGGGTGTAAGACCCAACACGCAGGGGAGCTAGCTGTGGTGGTGGCTGGAGCTGGAGGAGAGTCCCCTCGTGTGGCTTTAAGAGGCTCTGGGAAGTGAAAGCCGCGGGATGAGGAGGAGCCACGGGAGAGTGGAACATCCCACAAACCCTCTGCAAATCGCAATTGTTCTACTGTTGTTCCTTTCCTCAGTCAGGATTTCAGGGGATGGAAAAAAAAAAACGGAGGCCGGTGTTTGCGATTGGCCAGGGGACAGGTGGGCGGGCCCATCCGCTCCCAGAGAGGAGCGGACAAGTCTTGTCAAACATTGCATCAGGACAAGTCTTGTCAAACATTGCATCACTCTGTGACTGACAGGACTATCAGTACCCAGGTACTTGCTATCAAAGGGATCAGCACAGGAATGCTCCTCTGCCTCATTTCAATTTACCTCTCTTGGTGCTTCTGTAAAACACCAAACAAGAAAGACTACTCAACAGATAGAGTGTAAATTCCTCCACGACTTCTTTTTCTCACTGGGAAGAAGTCTACAGATTCTTTCATTCTTCCCTAAAGTCAGTTAGTTTTGATGTTCTTGCATAGCTCTATCCAGAGACACTGTCCTAAACCTCAGAACGCCAAAGGGCATCTTTTGATTTTTAGCTTAATAGTAAGGCACTTATGGAGCTTTGTCTACTTGGTTTAAAGGTCACAGTTCTCAAAATACATACTAAAAATGTATTGTTATCTATAAACTATAAAATTCAAATCCTTAAAAAAAACCCCACCTAACTCACATGAAGTAACAGAGAAGGGGAAAATAGCATAAGACTGTCTCTACTCTGCAGAGACACCAATTAGGAGGCTTCTGACATAATCCAGGACTGGACTGGGGTGGTAACAGTGGGTTGGGAGAAATGGTAGGACTGTACATCTATTCTGGGTACATACTGAAGGATGTGTTGACAGACTGAAGGTGCAGATGGAGGAAGAAAGGGAGTCCAGGAGGACCCCCAAGGCCCAGACAACTGACAATGGCTTCTAGTAACTGGGATGGGTAAAAGCTGGCGAGGAGCAGGTTTGGGAGAAACCTTCTGGACTTGCTGTGCAGGAGATGGTTAGTCATCTGTGGAGAGAGGTGGGCAGAAGACACAAGTCTGTAGCTCAGAGGAGGCTCAGGACAGGAGAAATGCAGTTGGGGTTCATTGGCATTGAGATCGGTTTGAGCCTATGACACTGGATGAATTCATTAAGAAAGTGAGTGTAGATTAAAAAAAAAAAAGACTCAAGGTCATGTTCCGCAGTGAAAATCTGGTCTGAAAAAAGTTACCTGTTGGCACAAGTGTAGCAAGGAAATGTTAAAGCGCCACCGGGAAACTGCAGACAGAGCTCCGAGCCTGAGTTCAGCGGGGAGGGGCAAACATACAGATGCTGTAGCAAAGGGTTCAGACTTCCAGGGGATGGGGATTAAGGGACCGTCAGCGCTGAGATTAGAAAACAAAGCAAAGCCAAAGCAAGCAGGTAGATGCATAAATGAAGGTGTCAGATTTCAAAGGGAAATAGTGAAAGCGAGTCAATTGGGGAAAGGGTGAAATTTGCCCCAGTGTGATGGGGCCGGAGGGTGGGGTGGGGCGACTAGGGCCGGCAGTCCCTTGCCCGTCAGCCTCTGGCAGCCAGTCCGCGTGAGGGCGGGTCCGCGGCCCGCCACCTCCCCCGGGACAGCGTGGGCTTGTAAGTGCGCTGTGTGGGCTCAGTCACAGTACCTGAACCAGGAAAGAGGACGCCGAGGGCCGCTCCTCACCAGACCGCGTTTGCGGGAGGAAGCGGCCTGACCACCCGGCTACGTTACCAATTCCAGAGCCAGGCAGCGAAGCCCAAGTCGGGCAGGGGCAGGACTAAGTGATCGGGAGACACCGGGAGGGGCTCAGAAAGGTTAACAGGAGGCTCGGCTGGGGCGCGGAGGCGGTTGGGTCGCTATCTGCTCAGCGTTATTCGCTCTGACGCGTCGCCCTGGAAACGGGCGCGCGGGGCCTCCTGGGACTGACCGCCAGCCGGAAGGGGCTAGGGAACGGGCCCGCGAGGCCTGCGCGCACGCGCACTCGAGACCACGTCCGGGCGGCCTGGTCCGGGAAGTTAGTGAGTTCCGTCCCACTTGACCGTGAGGGTGAAGTCAGCTGCCTGAAGAAGACGTTCGCAAACAAGCCTCCCACCACTCATCCTCGGCGCCTAGGACCACGCCTGCGTCCTGGCGCGCCCGTGGCGAGGGAGACGGCCCCTCGGCGTCCCTGTGGGCGCGGAGTTCCCGCGGATCCTTCCCGTGTCGGGTCCCTCGCGTCCGCGTACCGAGTGTGTTGAATCCAAGTCCGATGTGTATGTCCGCTCCCCAGCCTGGTAGGGCTGTGGAGCGCCAGTGTTAAAATCTATAAAGATATTTCTCGATAGCAGAAGATCTGATCCCAAAGCAATGCATGTTTGGTGAAGACAAGTTACCATGTAGAGAAAACACCAAGGAAAAGTTAAAAAAAAAAGAGTGATTGATTAGGAGTTTTTAGTGATACAATAGAGCTTCCCTGGTGGGTGATACAATAAATGTCTCCAAACCTTAATGCACATTGAGAGTTATCGTGTATCTTTAAAAAATGTATGCCCATGTTATTGTCGCAAAGTGACACCTTAGAACTCTGGTGGTCCAGTGGTTAAGATTATACTCCCAATGCAGGGCCCTGGGTTTGATCTCTAGTTTGGGAACCAGAATGAAAGAATGAAAACCACAATCACAGAAAACTAATCAAACTGAAAGAAAGTAAAGAAGAACTGAAGAACCACTTGATGAAAGTAAAAGAGAACAGTGAAAAAGTTGGCTTAAAGCTCAACATTCAGAAAACTAAGATCATGGCATCCGGTCCCATCACTTCATGGCAAATAGATTGGGAAACAGTGGAAACAGTTGCTGACTTTATTTTGGGGGGCTCCAAATTCACTGCAGATGGTGACTGCAGCCATGAAATTAAAAGACGCTTACTCCTTGGAAGAAAAGTTATGACCAACCTAGACAGCATATTCAAAAGCAGAGACGTTATTTTGCCAACAAAGGTCCGACTAGTCAAGGCTATGGTTTTTCCCAGTGGTCATGTATGGATGTGAGAGTTGGAATGTGAAGAAAGCTGAGCGCTGAAGAATTGATGCTTTTGAACTGTGGTGTTGGAGAAGACTCCTGAGAGTCCCTTGGACTGCAAGGAGATCCAACCAGTCCATCCTAAAGGAGATCAGTCCTGGGTGTTCTTTGGAAGGACTGATGTTGAAGCTGAAACTCCAGTACTTGGGCTACCTGATGGGAAAAGCTGACTCATTTGAAAAGACTTCCCCAGTGGCTCAGAGGTTAAAGCGTCTGCCTCCAATGCGGGAGATCTGGGTTCAATCCCTGGGTCGGGAAGATCCCCTGGAGAAGGAAATGGTAACCCACTCCAGTATTCTTGCCTGGAGAGTCCCATGGATGGAGAAACCTGGTAGGCTACAGTCCACGGGGTTGCAAAGAGTCAGACACGACTGAGCGACTTCTCTACTATACACTATAAAGCTGGGAAAGATCGAGGGCAGGAAGAGAAGGGAACAACAGAGGATGAGATGGTTGGATGGTATCACCGACTCAATGGGCATGAGTTTGAGTAAACTCCAGGAGTTGGTGATGGACAGGGAGGCCTGGCATACTGCAGTTCATGGGGTCGCAAAGAATCAGACATGACTGAGTGACTGAACTGAACTGAATCAAACTAATCACATGGACCACAGCTTTGTGTGACTCAGTGAAACTATGAACCATACCGTGCAGGGCCACCCAAGACTGATGGTCATGGTAGAGAGTTCTGACAAAACATGGTCCGCTGGAGAAGGGAATGTCAAACTGCTTCAGTATTCTTGCCTTGAGAACCCCATGAACAGTATGAAAACTCAAAAAGACAGGACACTGAAAGATGAACTCCCCAGGTTGGTAGGTGCCCAATATGCTACTGGAGAACAGTGGAGAAATAACTCCAGAAAGAATGAAGAGATGGAGCCAAAGCAAAAACAACATGCAGCTGTGGTTGTAACTGGTGATGGGAGTAAAGTCCGATGCTGTAAAGAACAATTTTGCATAGGAACCTGGAATGTTAGGTCCATGAATCAAGGTAAATTGAAAGTGGTCAAATAGGAGATGGCAAGAGTGAATATCCACATTTTAGGAATCAGTGAATTAAAATGGACAGGAATGGGTGAATTTAACTCAGATGACCATTATATCTACTACTGTGGGCAGGAATCCCTTAGAAGAAATGGGGTAGCCCTCCTAGTCAACAAAAGAGTCTGAAATGCAGTACTTGGATGCAATCTCAAAATGACAGAATGATCTCTGTTTGTTTCCAAGGCAAGTACACTGAGTATCACAGTATTCCAAGTCTATGCCCCAACCAGTAATGCTGAAGAAGCTGAAGTTGAATGGTTCTATGAAGACCTATAAGACCTTCTAGAACTAACACCCCCAAGACATGTCCTTTTCATTATAGGGGACTGGAATGTAAAAGCAGTAAGTCAAGAGATACTTGGAGTAACAGGCAAATTTGGCCTTGGAGTACAGAATGAAGCAGGGCAAAGAGTAATAGAATTTTGCCAAGAGAACGCACTGGTCTTAGCAAACACCCTCTTCCAACAACACAAGAGAAGACTCTATGCATGGACATCACCAGATGGTCAATAACAAAAGCAGATTGATTACATTCTTTGCAGCCAAAGCTCTAGAAGCTCTATACAGTCAGCAAAAACAAGACTGGGAGCTGATTATGGTTCAGATCATGAACTTCTTATTGCCAAATTCAGACTTAAATTGAAGAAATTAGGGAAAACCACTGGACTATTTGGCCAAAGTACTGAAAATTCAGCTTCAGCATCAGTCCTTCCAGTATTGAGGGTTGATATCCTTATAAACCAATACATATTAGGGCTGTTTTTCCAGTTGGCAAAAGCAAGACTGGGAGCTGACAGGCTCAGATCATGAACTTCTTATTGCCAATTCAGACTTAAATTGAAGAAATTAGGGAAAACCACTGGACTATTTGGGTGTACTCTAAATCAAATCCCTTATGATTATACAGTGGAAATGACAAATATATTCAAGGGATTAGATCTGATGGACAGAGTGCCTGAAGAACTATAGATGGAGGTTTGTAACACTGGTGAGGAGGCAGTGATCAAGACCATCCCAAAGAAAAAGAAATGTTAAAAGGCAAAATGGTTGTCTGAGGAGGCCTTACAAATAGCCGAGAAAGAAGAGAAGTGAAAGGTAAAGGAGAAAAGGAAAGGTATACCCATTTGAATGCAGAGTTCCAAAGAATAGCAAGGTGAGATAAGGAAGCCTTCTCAGTGACCATTGAGTAGGTGATGACATCCAACCATGTTATCCTCTGTCCTCCCCTTCTCTTCCTGCCTTCAGTTTTCCCCAGCATCAGGGTCTTTTCCAATGAGTCAGTTCTTCACATAGGGTGGCCAAAGTATTAGAGTTTCAGCTTTAACATCAGTCCTTCCAATGAATATTCTGGACTGATTTCCTTTAGGATGGACTGATTGGATCCCCTTGCAGTCCAAGGGACTGTCAAGAGTCTTCTCCAACACCACAGTTCAAAAGCATCAATTCTTTGGCACTCAGCTTTCTTTATAGTCCAACTCTCACATCCATACATGACTATTGGAAAAACCATAGCCTTGACTAGATGGACCTTTGTTGACAAAGTAATGTCTCTGCTTTTTAATATGCTGTCTAGGTTGGTCATAAATTTTCTTTCAAGGAGTAAGCGTCTTTTCATTTCATGTTTGCAATCACCATCTGCAGTGATTTTGGAGCCCCCCAAAATGAATCTGCCACTGTTTCCACTGTTTCCCCATCTATTTCCCATGAAGTGATGGGACCGGATGCCATGATCTTCGTTTTCTGAATGTTGAGTGTTAAGCCGACTTTTTCACTCTCCTCTTTCACTTTCATCAAGAGGTTCTTTAGTTCTTCTTTGCTTTCTGCCATAAGGGTGGTGTCATCTGCATATCTGAGGTTATTGATGTTTCTCCTGGCAATCTTGATTCCAGCTTGTGCTTCATCCAACCCAGCACTTCTCGTGATGTGCTCTGCATATAAGTTAAATAAGCAGGGTGACAATATGCGGCCTATACAGTCAGCAAAAATAAGACTGGGAGCTGACTGTGGCACAGGTTCTGAACTCCTTATTGCAAAATTCAGACTTAAATTGAAGAAAGTAGGGAAAACCACTAGACCATTCAAGTATGACCTGAATCAAATCTCTTACAATTATACAGTGGGAATGACAAACAGATTCAAGGGTTTAGATCTGATAGAGTGCCTGAAGAACTATGGATGGAGGTTCATGATATTGTACAGGTGGCAGTGATCAAGACCTTCCCCAAGAAAAGGAAATGCAAGAAGGCAAAATGATTGTCTTAGGAGGCCTTACAAATAGCTGAGAAAGGAAGAGAAGCGAAAGGCAAAGGAGAAAGAGAGAAGATATACCTATCTGAATGCAGAGTTTCAAAGAATAACGAGACATGAGAAAGCCTTCCTCAGTGATCAATGCAAAGAAATAGAGGAAAACAATAGAATGGGAAAGGCTAGGTCTCTTCAAGAAAATTGGAGATTCCACGGGAACATTTCATGCAAAGATAGAGACAATAAAAGACAGTAATGGTATGGACCTAACAGAAGCAGAAGATATTCAGAAGAGGTGGCAAGAATACACAGAAAAACTATAGAGATACCAAGGGAACATTTCATGCAAAGATGGGTAGAAAAAGCACAGAAATGGTATGGACTTAACAGAATCAGAAGATACTAAGAAGAGGTGGCAAGAATACACAGAAGAACTATACAAAAAATCTTCATGACCCAAATAACCACAATGGCATGATCACTCACCTAGAGCCAGACATTCTGGAATGCGAAGTCAAGTAGGCCTTAGGAAGTATCACTATGAAGAAAGCTAGTGGAGGTGATGGAATTCCAGTTGAACTATTTCAAATCCTAAAAGATGATGCTGTGAAATTGCTGCACTCAAAATGCCAGCAAATTTGGAAAACTCAGCAGTGGCCACAGGACTGGTAAAGGTCAATTTCATGCCAATCCTGAAGAAAGGCAATGCCAAGGAATGTTCAAACTACCACATAATTGCACTCATTCACACACTGGCAAAGTAACGCTCAAAATTCTCCAAGCCAGGCTTCAGTGGTATGTGAATCATGAACTTCCAGATGTTCAAGCTGGATTTAGAAAAACAGAGGAACCAGAGATCAAATTGCCAACATCTGTTGGATCATTGAAAAAGCAAAAGAGTTCCACAAAAACATCTACTTCTGCTTTATTGACTGCCAAAGCCTTTGAGTGTGTGGATCACAACAAACTGGAAAATTCTTAAAGAGATGCAAATACCAGACTACCTGACTTGCCTCCTGAGAAATCTGTATATGGGTCAAGAAGCAGCAGTTAGAACTGGACATGGAACAACAGATTGGTTCCAAATTGTTGAAAGGAGTCCATCAAGGCTGAATATTTTCACCCTGCTTATTTAACTTATATACAGAGTACATCATGTGAAATGCCAGGCTGGATGAAGCACAGGCTGGAATCAAGATTGCTGGGAGAAATATCAACAACCTCAGATATGCAGATGAGGAACTAAAGAGCCTCTTGATGAAAGTGAAAGAGGACAGTGTAAAGCTGGCTTAAAATTCAATATTCAGAAAACTAAGATCATGGTATCTGGTCCCATCACTTCATGACAAATAAATGGAGAAACAATGGAAACAGTGAAAGAATTTTTTTTTTTGTACTCCAGAATTACTGCAGCTGGTGATGGCAGCCGTGAAATGAAAAGACACTTGCTCCTTGGAAGAAAAGCTGTGACCAACCTAGACAGCATATTAGAAAGCAGAGACCTTACTTTGCCAACAAAGGTCCATCTAGTCAAAGCTATGGTTTTTCTAGTAGTCATGAATGGATGTGAGAGTTGGACTATAAAGAAAGCTGAGCACTGAAGAATTGATGCTTTTGAGCAGTGGTGTTGGAGAAGACTCTTGAGAGTCCTTTGGACGGCAAGGAGATCAAACCAGTCAATCCTAAAGGAATCAGTCTGGCACTGGAAGGACTGATGTTGAAGCTCAAACTCCAATTCTTTGACCACCTGATATGAAGAACTGACTCATTGGAATAGACCCTATGCTGGAAAGGATTGAAGACAGGAGGAAAAGGAGTCAACAAGAGTATGAGATGGTTGGATGGCATCACCGACTCAATGGACATGAGTTTGAGTAAGCTCCTGGAGTTGGTGATGGACAGGGAGGCCTGCTATGCTGCAGTCCATGGGGTCACGAAAGTCAGACACGATGGAGCAACTGAACTGGGAACTAGATCCACAGAGCAAGCAATACTCAGAACAGCCAAATAAATAAAAATAAACAATAACTACATATATGTATATTAAAGTGACACTTTACTTTGATTTTATTCACAACTTTGGTTGCTAGGAAGGATAGACATTTTTACTGTATTTTAAGTGACTGTTTGTACTTATTTTGTGATTTGCCTTTTTCTTCCTTTTGCCAACTTTTTCACTTGGTGTTAATCTTTGTATAAATAGATTTGTTAGAACTTTTGATTATAGTATATGTTGCAAATATCTCCTTTACTTTGTCAATTACCTTTTAATTTTTTTACAGTGTATTTTGTGTTTGTGTAGTTTAGTTCAGTTCGGTTGATATTTGTGTTCTATTCAGTTATTTTCTGTTCAGTTCAGTTGATATATGACATATTGATATTTTTCATCTGTGGTTATTGATATTGTGTACTTTAAATCTATCCATTTCCCTTTTGTTTCTTTGGTATTTAGTTTTATATAATAAGGGCAGTGGGCATTTCCAAGCAGACTCTTTTTTTTAATTTTAATTTTATTCTTGTTACTGTTCAGTTGCTAAGTCGTGTCTGACTCTTTGTGACATCATGGACTGCAATACGGCCAGGATTCTCTGTCCTTCACTATGTCCTGGAGCTTGATCAAACTCATATCCATTGAGTCAGTGATGCTATCCAACCATCTTGTTCTCTGTTGCCCCTTTCTCCTCCTGCCCTCAATCTTTCCCAGCATCAGAATCTTTCCTAATGAGTCAGCTCTTCACATCAGGTGCTGGAGTTTCAGCTTCAATAATTACATTGAAATATAGTTGATGGTTTGATGGAATAACTCACTCAGTGGACATGAGTTTGAATAAGTTCTGGGAGTTGGAAACGGACAGGGAAGCCTGGCATGCTGCAGTCCATGGGGTCACAAAGAGTCAGACGTGACTGAGCAACTGACCTAAACTGATTAAATATAGTTCCCTGTGCTATACAGTAGGTCACTATGTGTTTCTACAGTCTTGGATGATGAGTTATTCATATAGAGTGAGTGGTGGTTTTTATTATGGTTCAGCTGGACACCATCTCCAGATGGACATACATTAGACAAGTATTGCCCTAGACTTGTTCATGGAAAGATGGCTGGTTCATGGCTGGTGGCACTCCCAAGACAGCAACAAAAATGACTGCTTATTATTAAGGGAACATTCCAATTACTTGCTTCTCAGGATTGGAGGACCCTGAAAGATGGAGGATCCTCAGAATGTCCTTTCCTATCTGAATGGATTTCTCTCTCTCTCTCTCTCTCTCTCTCTCTCTGCTAGCTCTTTGCAGTCTATAGTCTTTGCTTCTGCCTTGGAAAAAGGTGCTCCTGTTCTGTTTGTGTGTTATGGAAATGGGATAAGCCCTTAGTAATTATGGTGATCACCTCCATCATTATTAACCTAGGTTTTCATTGCTCTAAAGGTTGCTCTAACAAATTACTACAGAGCTGGTAGCTTAAAACAGCAGAGATTTTTTTTCTCTCATGGGTTTGGAGGTCAAAAATACAAAATCAAGGTGTCAGCAGGGCCGTGCCCCCTCTGAAGTCTGGGGAGAATCCTTCCAGCCTCTTCCACCTCCTGGTGGCTCCTGGTATTCTTTGGCTATGGCCACATCACTCCAATCTCTGCCTCTGTTTTTGTGTCTCACTATGTTTTCTCCTCTTCTTATAAGGGCATCATTTATTGGATTTAGGGCCCACCTGAAATCGTGGATGATTTCATCTCAAGATCCTTAACTGGGCTTTCCTGGTGGCTCAGTGTTAAAGAATCCACCTGCCAATGCAGCAGACACAGGTTCCATTCCTAGTCTGGGAAGATCCCACATGCCGAGCAGCAACTGAGCCTATGCACCACGACTATTGAGCCTGTGTTTTAAAGCTTGGGAGCCACAAATACTGAAGCCCACATGCCCTAGCACTTGTGCTCCGCAGCAAGAGAAATCACCACAATGAGAAGCCTGTGCACCACAGCTAGAAAGTAGCCCCAGTTGCTGCAACTAGAGAAAAGCGTAAAGACTCAGCACAGCCATAAATAAATAAAGTTTTTATTAAAAAAAAAAAAGGTCCTTAACCAACTTCATCTGCAAAGACTTTGCTTCCAAATAAGGTCATATTCTGAAGTTTTGGGGGAACACGAATTTTTTTTTTTTTTGCGGGGCTGGGTGGGGGGAGGAAACAATATTCCACCCACTACTTTTGCTATTACCAACCTAGACAGCATATTAAAAAGCAGAGACATTATTTGCCAACAAAGGTCCATCTAGTCAAAGCTATGGTTTTTTCCAGTAGTCATGTATGGATGTGAGAGTTGGACTCTAAAGAAAGTACTGAAGAATTGATGCTTTTGCACTGTGGTGTTGGAGAAGACTCTTGAGAGTCCCTTGGACTGCAAGGAGATCCAACCAGTCCATCCAAAAGATCAGTCCTGACTACTCATTGGAAGAACTGATGCTGAAGCTGAAACTCCAATCATTTGGCCACCTGATGTGAAGAACTGACTCATCGGAAAAGACCCTGATGCAGGGAAAGAATGAAGGCAAGAGGAGAAGGGGACGATAGAGGATGAGATGGTTGGATGGCATCACCAACTTGATGGACAATGAGTTTGAGTAAGCTCTGGGAGCTGGTGAAGGACAGGGAAACCTGGTGTTTTGCAGTCCACAGGGTTGCAAAGAGTTGGACTTGACTGAGTGACTAAACTGAACTGACCTGAACTGTTACCATGATAGTCACCACTGTTATTATGCATAATAAAAATCAGCCTTTACTTTTCATTTTATTTTACCTGTAAAGTTATATAATTAAGCTAAGCATAGCATCTGGTATCATTTATTGTAAGATCATCTGAGAAGCTCTGCTAAGTTTGGAGCCAATATATCATACTTCTATAATTAAAATTATATGAAATTGTCTTTTCACAGTGTATACATCTATCAATCATCATGATTTACACTTTAGATATCTTACAATTTTATTTGTGAATGATAACTCAATAAAGCTTGAAAAAGAGAAAATTCTGTTAAAAATTAGGTCAGATCTAAAACTATTGTTATTTGACTTTAACATCAAGAACTACAGATCTGAAATAACTAGGCTCTTGCATCTTCGCTCGATCATGCAACTTATTTCTGAAGTGAAATTTCAAAGTCAGAGATTCATTGAGCTTTCTTTTAAGACTCATTTGGAATGTTTGTATTTGTATTAATTATCTGGAAGCTCATGAGTGTCATTGTAACAAAAGTTCTTTCAGTTAGACTTTTAAAATTTCTGATTTGTACCTTTGCATGGTCATTATTACAAGGATAAGCTTCAAAGGATAATTCATAGTGAAATAAAGGAGCACACTTTACACTGTTTACCTTTCCCATCATCTCTCATTCTTTCTTTCCTTTTTTTTTTTTTTGCCATACCTCAAAGTTTCTGGGATCTTAATTCCCTAATTAAGAATCGATCCTGGGCCCTTGGCAGTGAAAATACTGAGTCCTAACCACTGGACAGCCAGAGAATTTCCCCATCTCCCATTCTAAGACCTCATCCCTGAGGATGGATAGCAATAGAACCCGGTTTTAGAGCTGTTGTTCGGATCACAGGAGAGGTTTGTGCAAAGTCCTTAGATGAGGTCTGGCATGGCACACTGCTCAAAATTGTTAGCTATTATTTTAAGTAGGAAATTTGTTTATCCCTGTGGCAAGCAGCTCAAAGGGATGTCAAGACTGAAGTCAGTTTTACCCTACTGTTACCAAACCAAACTTGGATTCTCTGGCTTTGTGCATGATAATGTCAATCTACTGACATGGAGTTGTGAAGGCAAGCGCGGGTTTGTTGTAGGTGCCAAAACAAGAAGTGTGGGCAGCTGATGGTAAAAAACAAAACAAAACAAAACAAAACACAAACCAAAACCCTGAGCTTCCTGATGGGCTTTAGGGAAGTGTTTTTATGGGTAAAGTGAGGGACAGGGAGGCTGCAGAGTGGGTGATCAGCTTGTGCACAATATTTGATTGGTTGATGGTGAGGATACCAGTTATCAGGGTGGTGTCACAGGAGTTAACATCATCAGGCGCCAGTCAGTCTGAGGGCTATGTGCTCATGGACATCATGCAGTTAGCCTCTTCCATTGGTGAGGGCTTTAGTATCTGTAAAACAACCTCAGGAATGTGCATGAGATATACTATCCATGTACTTCAGGGAGGAACTAAAGATTCTGTGACTGCCACATGGCTGATTTACTGTTGAAATTGTTACCAGTTCTCTTGGCTCAACTGCTACTTTTCTGACTACATGTTCACATACTCTTAACCAATAATTCTTTTTTAAGAAATAGTTTTATTTTTATTCTTGGCTGTGTTGGCTCCTAAGGTTTTTTCTAGTTTCAGTGAGCAGGGGCAACTGCCGTGCATGGGCTTCTCACTGTGGTGGTTTCTCACGTTTGCAGAGCACAGGCTCTGGGGCGAAAGGGCTTCAGTAGTTGTGGTGTATGGGCTCAGTAGTTTCGGCTTTCGGGCCCTAGAGCACAGGCTCAATAGTTGTGGCATACGGCCTTAGTTGCTTTGTGGCATATTGGATTTTCCCAGACCAGGGACTGAACCCATGTCTCCTGCACTGGCAGGCAGATTCTTACCACTGAGCCACCAGGGAAGCCCAATCAGTAATTCTTGAGCCAGGCTTTTGTGACTCACGTAAGGCCTGGGAGACTATAGCTTTTCTACAAAGGAGAGGCAAGCAGAGGATATGGAGGGAGGGGTTTGTCCCAGGAAGGCCCCACAGGGGACCCCATAGGTTTAGGTCCTATACATAATGAAAAATAGAATCATATTTAACCTTTCTAGAATTTGACTCAATTTTATGTCTGAAGTTTCTTGCCAGACTTTTATAATTTAATAAGACAGAGTAAGTTGTGGCTATGGTTTTTCCAGTAGTCATGTATGGATTTGAGAGTTGGACTGTGAAGAAAGCTGAGTGCCAAAGAATCGATGCTTTTGAACTGTGGTGTTGGAGAAGACTCTTGAGAGTCCCTTGGACTGCAAAGAGATCCAACCAGTCCATTCTAAAGGAGATCAGTCCTGGGTGTTCTTTGGAAGGACTGATGTTAAAGCTGAAACTCCAGTACTTTGGCCACCTCATGCCAAGAGTTGACTCATTGGAAAAGACTCTGATGCTGGGAGGGATTGGGGACAGGAGGAGAAGGGGATGACAGAGGATGAGATGGCTGGAGGGCATCACCGACTCAATGGACGTGAGTTTGAGTGAACTCTGGGAGTTGGTGATGGACAGGGATGCCTGGCGTACTGTGATTCATGGGGTCGCAAAGAGTCGGACATGACTGAGCGACTGAACTGAACTGAAGCTGTGGCTATGCAGAATCAGTATATATACATGATCAGTAAATGTGTATTTTCTAGGCACATGAGCCATAGTGTATATTACGATTTACAAAGACATTAAGAAATATTCAGAGCTTATTATTCTTAATATTTGGAGCAAAATAATATGCTTATGTGGTGGACTTAGGACTAAGGTGTTGAAAAAATGTTTTGTATGACAAAATAGTATATACTCACTGTAGAATTTTTTTTTAATCTATTTATTTATTTTGGTTGTGTGGCTTGGGTTGGCTCAACCCCAACTCAAACCACCAGGGAATTCCCTGTAGGAATTTTGAAAATACAGAGAAGAAGATAAGCCAAAACGACTTATAATTTTCAGTTAGTGTTAGCTGCTCAGTCATGTCTGACTCTGCAACACCATGGACTGTAGCCTGCCAGGCTTCTCTGTCCATGGAATTCTCTAAGCAAGACTACTGGAACGAGTTGCCATTCCCTTCTCCAGGGGATCTTCCTGATCCAGGGATTGAACCCTGGTCTCCTGCATTGCAGGCAGATTCTTTACCATCTGAGCCACCAGGTACAATGAGTTGGTGGGGTTTAAAACAAAAAGCTTGTGACTTAAATTTGGGGAAGCATTAATCATCTTCATCTAACTTGAGGAGTAAATTTTGCATGTTGAGGCTGTAAGTTAAATTATGGTGGGTTCATCTTGACCATCCATTCTGATGTAAATGAGCTGAGCTATATTCTGGGCTCAGGGTAGCCTTCTCTTGCAAGTAACTTATGTGATGGGGAGAGGAGGAGGCCTCTGGACCTCTTGGCTCTGGTGAAGGGGTTGGATGCAAAAACCTGACAGGTTCCTCCCTTCTCTGGGATCCCACAGCCATGTCCCCCATGAGTAGCAAGGGATTGAAAATCAGAGTGACTTGATTATTTCTCTCATTTTTTTAAAAAAGAGGAGAACTTTGTTTACATAAATGCTCCATCACCATATTTTCATATTTTGGCCATGCCATAGGGCATGTGGGATCTAACCCTCATTCCCTGCAGTGGGAGTGAATGCAGAGCCTTAACCACTGAACCACCAGGGAAGTCCTAAGACTATTAAGACGACTGAATATGGCCTTCCATCTTTGCCCCAAACGCCCTTGATCTTGACTTTGAAACCCATCAGGAGAGTTGGGTGGCTACTATCTGGGCTTCTTACTAGAATTTTAATGCTAATGTTTAACAGAATTCAAACTATCTATACAAATAAGACACACAGAGAGAGCCTGTTACAAACAGATCCCCCTTCCCCCAACAGCTCCAAAATAGTGGAGACAATTTGCTTATTGATGTCACTGGTGCTGACAAGCAGGCCGCCACTTCCCTGCCTGCTCTAGGGTGTCAGTGAAACCTGACACGGTCCTCGGCTTGTCAGCTTCTGTTCTTTAGGAGAAACAGGTGGTAAAGGGAGAAAACTGGAGACAGGCCACTCCTAAAGGAATCTATTGTGTGGCAGCTCATTGCATTTTTTTTTTCTCAGTGAAAAAGTTTTTCATTAGTTTTACTTTTTAACTGTATCGATTGGAATTGTATTGGAAGGTTTCATTAAGGTATTCCTCAGAGTAGACTTGAATGTGGGAAAGATGAGTATTCATAAATGATAATGAACAACGACTAAGTATTAATTAGCAAATACATGTTTTAGGGACTTCTCTGGCAACCCACTCCAGTGTTCTTGCCTGGAGAATCCCAGGGACGGTAGAGCTGGATGGGCTGCCGTCTATGGGGTCGCACAGAGTCGGACACGACTGAAGCGACTTAGCAGCAGCAGCAGCAGCAGCAGCAGCAATAATTTAGAAGAAGGCAGTGGCACCCCACTCCAGTACTCTTGCCTGGAAAATCCCATGGATGGAGGAGCCTGGTGGGCTGCAGTCCATGGGGTCGCTAAGAGTCTGACATGACTGAGCGACTTCACTTTCACTTTTCACTTTCATGCACTGGAGAAGGAAATGGCAACCGATTCCAGTGTTTTTGCCTGGAGAATCCCAGGGACGGGGGAGCCTGGTGGCTGCCGTCTATGGGGTCGCACAGAGTCGGACACGACTGGAGCGACTGAGCAGCAGCAGCTGGCAGTGCAGTGGTTGAAAGACCTCTCCGCTGACGCTGGGAGCACTGGTTCCAGCCCTGGTTGGGAACCAAGATCACACGTGCCATGAGGTGTGGTCAAAAGATTAAAAACACCAAACATACTTTGTACACTAGGTGCCACTACTGAATGGCTTAATAATAAAAATCACTCACCCTTTAAAAACGTTATTTAATAACCAACCGCTACTGCTGATCCAGAAGGGATACTCTTTCTTATTAATGACAAACGTACTTTCTTGAGTAAACCTTCATCACTTGTTCCTTCTTCTTCTTTTTTTTTCCCACTCAGCGAAATTTATCTGACGCAAAAATATAATAAAGCAAGACCTATGTAATGCAGAATTAAAGTGGAGATTCATTAAAGCGGACTCCAGTTGAAGGTCATTTAATTTTTTTAATCTGTCATAAAATTTTAAATTAAGGAAGCTCGTCTTTATTTATTTAAAGTCTTCTGTGGCTGTTCTGACCCTTCCCTGTGCGTTTGCCAAAAGCCCTGTAAACAAAGCCTCCTCTGGGACGGAGGTGGTTATCTGGGCTTCTCCAGCTCCTTCCCTTCTCTCCTCTACCCTCCACTCCGGGCCCCGCCTTCCTCCGCCCCGGGCATCTCCGCGCAGACCTCTGATTGGTGCAGAGCGCAGCCTTGCCTTTTAGGGACAGTTGTCGGGCTTTTAAAGTGGTAAGGGAAAGGGTGCAGTGGCTGCTTTTATCAACCAATCAACTGTTTTCTTGCCAGATCCCCAAATATTCCCTGGCCAATGGAGGGGAGAGACCAGGATGCCCGGGAGAGGCCGGGCTTAAGTTGAGCCGAGAGGCAGGCGCTCAGACAGCCCTGGGGCCCCGCCAGCCCCCATCTGGCACTTGTCTGTGTCGCTGTCAGAATCTGTCTAGCTCCGCGTTCCCTCGCAGGGGGTGTGTTGGGGGAGTCCTCATTCCGACTCTCAAAATGGTTATCAAAGTGTTTGTTGCCACATCATCTGGGTCCATAGCGGTAGGTGTCTGATGGAATGCGGGGCCTTCTTCTCGTCCTCTTTTCTGAAAAACTCAGACTTGGAAGTAGAAGCAGCGGGTATGGCCCAGCGCTGGGCTTACATTTCTTTTGAGGCGTGTGTGAGTAAGCCTGCGAGCCCTTTGCTCTCTGCCTTGATCTGAATGGTGCAGAAGTGTGTAAAATGTGTGGTCTGGGGCAGCTGTGTGTGGAAGGGGATTCGAGGAAGGGGGGTGTGCTGGATGCTAAGACTTTTAATGTGTGATTTGTGTCTATTGTGTCGCATCTTTGATAGAATCAGAGGTGTGTTTTGTTTTGTTTTGTTTGGTGGAATGTTTCTGCCATTCATCCCGTGAGACTTAGACAAATCTAATATTGCAAGTAAATGACACTTTATGTAACAACATTTTTAGCGTATGATGGGCGAGATTACTAAAATGACCCCTGGCTGCAATGACTTGTGTATGTGGTGTAATCCTAAGGAAAGTGTAAATTTAGCATGTGTAATACTATTATTTGAGGGTAATGATGTCACAGTGAAAAAAACAAACATCTCTGAATCTACAGATTTAAATGCTCTAGGAATCCAAACAGACCAAAAATAGGTGCTTTATCTGATTTCCTTGGGACGAGGCTGGGAGTCACCCAGCCATCTCTTCAAGTCCAGCCTTCGTTTTGTGCTTTAAGAAATAGGGGTAAGGGAGGGACTCATTTTATCCTTGGAAATGATTCAGGCTTTGATATTAGACTTGAACCTGCAGTGTCTGTCTGAGACTGATATTTGGACCAGCATTTTAGCATCTGCGAGGCTGTGGAGAGAAAACAGTTTTATTAGTCCTGAGAGGTGAAGAGCAGCACAGGGGCTGTTTCCTTTTATATCTGATTCCTGGAACTTCTCGGGTTGCAGCTTGGATTTCAGCGGTCCCTCAGCCAGGATGACACCCTAGGTGAGTGACTGGCCCAGGGAACAATCCTAACAGCGCTACTGAATGCCTTACCCCCTCCGCTACCACCCACCTCCAGCCCTGAAAGTTCCCATCGTTTCCAGAGAGGACAAGAGGAAAACCTGAGAAAAGAGCCTGGTCCTTCCTGCTGACACAACTCTTTAATGATCTGCTGAGCATCTTTCATGATGTTCCAGTTTTATGAAAAAATTCCAAATGTAAAACTGCAAAGTCTTTTATGGCTGTTGATGACCTCATAAACTTTGATCTACAAAAAGCACATATTTGGATTGCTTAGATTTAAAAAAATTATTTTTTAAAAGAAAATTACTTTCATCATGGAAAAACGGCTTTCATCGTGGGCTTCACATAAGCTGTTGACACACTCATTGCTGGAAACTTTTACTGCTAACCTGTCAATCTTCTACATATTCCATAGATCAGGTCTGAGTGACCCTAGACATCCTTACAGAGAAGGCAATGGCAGCCCACTCCAGTACTCTTGCCTGGAAAATCCCATGGACGGAGGAGCCTGGTGGGTGCAGTCCATGAGGTCACTAAGAGTCGGACACAACTGAGTGACTTCCCTTTCACTTCACTATCATGCATTGGAGAAGGAAATGGCAACCCACTCCAGTGTTCTTGCCTGGAGAATCCCAGGGATGGGGGAGCCTGGTAGGAGGCCATCTATGGGGTTGCACAGAGTCGGACACGACTGAATCGACTTAGCAGCAGCAGACATCCTTAACAAAGACAATGAACAAACAGGTCCTTTCTTAAGATTTTCTGATTTCCTACGTTCTTGAAATTTGGGAACATGATTTAATTAGCCTGGGAGGATCTGGAGGGGTACTATTTATTCCAGGATCTTGAAAAATCCAAGTTCATTTTGCTGCTGTAAACAAATGTTTAAATGCTGTAAAACAAATGTTTTGGTGCCATGTGGGATGATGTGACCTTGAGAAAGTTATTTCACCTTGCTAAGCCTCAATTTCCTTGTCTGTAAAATGAGGATAAGAGTAGAACTCAACTCAACTTACTTAGGAAGTAAGTTAAGAGTGAGGGTCAGTAAGGGTCAGTAAGCAAGGGTTAGTAAGTAAGGGTCAGTAAGCCAAGAGTGCCCAGCATGGTGTCAAGTGCTTAATAAATATTATCATTATTAGTTAATGTTATAATTATCAGCTATTCATATTATAATTGTTATAGCTATTGGATATTATAATTATTAATGTTAAATGTTAATAATATTAGTAATTGTTAATCAATATTCTTGTCATTATTATAATTATTAGTTAATATCAGAAGGTCTTCATCTGTGATGATGTTCAGAATAATTATCTCAAGCCACATAAATTGAAGAATTTCTGTCTTATCATAAAGAATAAGAACAGATTATTCCTATGGTGTCTGTGCTAATGATTTTTCCTGGTTGAGGGAATTTCACCCGGAAGTTTCTTTGCAGGACAACCCAGAGCAGCTGCCAGCACTTAAACTGTGTGGATGGAGGTTGGTCTACAAAACTTTTATTCCTTATTTCCTCAGTCTATATGCTTTAAAAATAGGTTCTTGCCTGTGACATCATCAGAGAAAGCATTATGACTTCTGTTGGATGAATGAAATAATGAAAAAGGAAAATACTGATTGTAATCTCTTGATGAAGATTACATATGCAGTTGTATATTACATCTCTGTTTTAACAGCTGATGCCAAACCGTGGTTCCATGTTTTACAACTTTAGAGATAGATGTGGGTGAAGAGACCCTGGGAGCAGGAAAATGTTGTGTCTTCGTCTCTAACCATCCCCTCATCCTGAAGGCCATTGCTGCAAGGGTCTGAAGACAAAGGGAGAGAGATCAGTCCTCCCTTTTTCAAGATGCACAGCCCCTGAGCCACCATCATTAAGTACGAACTAATGGTGGATCCTGGATTTCTTAGTCCTTTTTCCAGTCTTGGGCTTTCCTGGTGGCTCAGATAGTAAAGAATCTGCCCACAATGCAGGAGACCTAGATTCTCTCCCTGGATTGGAAGATCCCCTGGAAAAGGGAATGGCTATCCATTCCAGTATTCTTGCCTGGAGAATTTCATGGACAGAGGAGCCTGGTGGGCTACAGTCCACGGGGTTGCAAAGAGTCAGACACAGTTGAGTGACTAAACTTATCACTTCATAGAGGGAAAAGCATAGCTCTTGAATTGATGACTCTGGGTGTGACCCTTGGAAAATTCTTTAACTCACTGCACCTCAGTTTTGTTATCTTAAGATGGTGATCAGAATTCTCGCCTGGTGTGGCAGTCAGGACGAGACAATGAGGTAACAGTGTTCTGGGTGCCTGACTGTGCAATTACTTGAATTGTGGTGCAAAATGCTTTTCCATGCATTTCTCTGTTCTCACCAGCCCTGGGAGAAAGGCAGCGTTCTATCCATTTTGCAGATGAGGTGATGGACAAGCAGAGCTTCTGCTCAGATAACAACCTTCCTGGCCAGGATGGACTCGCAGGTCACCTGTCACTCAGATGCAGCATGCTTTATATTACAGTGCAGTCACCTCTTTTGGAGAGGTTTCTAACTGTACAAGACAATAAGTGGAAGGTGCCAAGCGAGTGACCCAAAGATCCCTCTGATGCATCACAGTCACCAACAGTGGCCGGTGACTTCAGGACCCTGAATGACACTTTCTTTTTATTTTTGATTTATTTTATTGAGGTGTAGTTGATTTACCATGTTGTGTTAATTTTTGCTGTATAGCAAAGTGATTCAGTTATATAGTCATATACGTTCTTTTTCAGATCCGTTTCCATTATGATTTATCACAGGACATTGACTATGGTTCTCTGTGCTATATAGTCGGGCCTTGTTTATCCATTCTATATACAATCGTTTGCATCTGCTAATCCCAAATTCTCACTCCATGTCTCCCACACCCTCCTCCCGTTTGGCAACCACAAAACTGTTCTCTTTGAGAATGACACTTTCTTATGAGTCAGTGTAACAGGATAAGAAAACAGAGCTTTCTGAGCTTCCACTGAGGTCCCAAAGGCTCCAAGTGACACAGACCCTGAGGGCCCCAGACCCTCCAGAGGGGCTGCTCAGAAGGATGAGGCAGCCTTGGCCATGGCACCCTGCAGAGGGGAGAGGGGGGTGAGGCATGCAAAGAGAAGTGTGTCTGTGGTGAGGACTGTTCGGGGGCTCTGCACCACCCCCTTTCCTTGAAGCCATGAAGGGGAGGTCCCCTCTGGGGGCTGATGTTGTGTCCCTGGGATCAGCTTGGGAGGCCATGTGGAGAAAAGCTGTACATTGACTGCAAGGAGTGCAGAGTGTGTAGTGGGGTTCCTTAAACAAAGGCCCACCAAGGGGGTGTTGCAGGAGAGTGCACCCACACTCAAATGGGTATCAGAGTGTGGGCAAAGGCCACGTGCCAGCCAGGTGAAGTCACGTGCTCACCCCTCCCTCTGGGCTCATCCTAAGTCCCTTCTCCAGCCCCCAGCAGAAGTCAAGTGCTCCAGACAGCTAGGAGAGCAATGCTTTTGACCCATTTTAAGTGACTGGTGTTTGGGAAGTCCAGGATGGCAGATTTTATTTTTCTTCGCTTTTTTTGAATGAGGTGCTGAGAGAGAAACTTTAACGCAATATCATGCTCCCAACAGTCAGTCAACTTTCTGTAGATGTAATTGCTTGTCTTGAGAGGGATAATAGTCAACAGATCGTCCCCTCCTGTTTTCTCCATTTTTCTTTGACTTTCCAGAAGAGAAAAAATAAGTCAGGACTTGGGAAAATGTTAAAGAGGGCATAAGATAAATTTTTTCCCCCCTCAAGTTCTTCTTTTTTTATAATTGACATGTAGTTAATTGACAATGTTGTGTTAGTTTCAAGTGTGTTGTATAGTGATTCAGTTAAGTCCTGAGGCATTATTAATAGAGATGGGACTCTTGTCTGTGGGGAAGTGGACTTTAGCCAGGCTGAAGGTATTTGAGGAGCAAGGAAGAGAAGGGTTTGAATGGAATAGAGAATGTTGCCTTCTGAGTATTTAACTAAAAGGAATGCTACCCGAAGTGAGAATGTCTCTACTCTTTGAAACAGCAAAGTTATCTCTGAAAATAACTAAAGGAGTAAGTAATTTATAAAGTGACATAAGTAATTATGAACAGGTTGGAGAGTATGTAGAGAAAATATGATTAATTAAAGTAATTTAGTCCAACAACCTGTCGTCATGTCTGGTGGAATTTTCTGATATTCAGAAACTCCGCCGTGAGGCCTGGGAATACGGAGTCCAGTTTCCAGTAGAAAGACCAGGAGGTTTGGGATTCCCCTAGCGTAGCCTTGGGGAAGCTCACCCTGGTGGGGAGGTAAGCAGTCTGTTCATTGGTTCTGAGAGATGTGACACTCAGGAATGTGCCCAAGTGCTTATGCCAGATTCTTAAGGGACCTTCCATCATTCTATTCCTTTCTGTATGACTTCTGTTTTTATTTTTTGTCTATGCTTGCCCCAAACTGAAATAGATCCCTTGGCCTGAGTCTTATGGATTAAATGTTGTATTGTAGCTAACAGCAGCCTTTAATTTATTGACCTAATGCTTTTAGTTGCTTTACCTTTGTTATGTTGACGGTACAAATGTTAATTAAGAAAATGTATGATTACCATTTATATATGGGTATATGTAATTTATATACAAAAATTTATATATAATTTATATTTAGGTAAGTATTACATGCTCAGTAATGTCCAGCTCTTTGTGACTCCATGGACTGTAGCCTGCCAGGCTCCTCTGCCCTTGGGATTCTCTGGGCAGAAATACTAGAGTGGGTCATCATTCCCTTCTCCAGAGGACCTTCCTGACCAGGGATGTAAATCTAAGCCACTAGGGAAGCCCGTAATTTATATTCACTGTGCATTAATTAAAATTATAAAACAGTAATTTATATTAAATTATTAAACAGTAACATTATATTTATAATTAATATGCTATGTGAGTGAGTGAAGTCGCTCAGTCATGTCCGACTCTTTGCAACCCCATGGATTGTAGCCTGCCAGGCTCCTCAGTCCATAGGATTTTCCAGGCAAGAATAGTGGAGTGGGTTGCCATTTCCTTCTCCAGGGGATCTTCCTGACCCAGGGATCGAACACAGGTCTCCCACATTGTAGACAGACGCTTTACTGTCTGAGCTTATATCTATATATAATAAAGTTACTACCCAAACCAAATTACATAGGGTTTGGTTTTGGTGGTGATTTGATTCTAGGGCATAAGCATCCATGTGTGCCTTTCTTTACCTTAAAGAACCTCTACACAAAAGTCATTGATATAATCAATCATTTTGGCAAAAATGAATAAAATAAGAATTTTGGGGAGGTGTATAAATCTCTGAAAGTTCAGTTGGTTAAGAATCCGCCTGTAGTGCAGGAGACCCTTGTTCGATTCCTGGGTCGGGAAGATCCCCTGGAGAAGGGAAAGGCTACCTATTCCAGTATTATGCTACCCATTCCAGTATTCTTGGGCTTCCCTAGTGGCTCAGCTGGTAAAGAATGCACCTGCAATGTGGGAGACCTGGGTTAGATCCCTGGGTTGGGAAGATCCCCCTGGAGAAGGGAAAGGCTACCTATGCCAGTATTCTGGCCTGGAGAATTCCATGGACTATACAGTTCATGGGCTCGCAAAAAGTTGGACACGACTGAGTGACTTTTATAAACTGATAAAGATTTATATCAAATGAATTGGGTTTAAACAAAAGAGGATTTGAATCTAGATGTTGGGTTTAGGATTGGCATGTACCTTTTCAGCGTTTGGAATCCTCAGCATCTAGTCCTTCTGCTGATAAACAAGTTACATGAAAATGACAAGGGGGGCTCATTCTAGAAAACATTTTTTTAAAAAATTTTTAAAAATTTATTTTTTTAATTACAATACTGTATTTGTTTTGCCATACATTGACATGAAACAGCCACAGGTGAACACAATCTCCCAATGCTTCTTAATGACTATTTTCATTGTGAGGCAATATTCTATTCAGAGGACTTAAAATTAAGACATCGGATATTTTTATGTCAAAGAAGATACTAATGTAAACTTTCAGTTTTAAGAAAGGACCATATTGTACCTCTTTATCATCTGTACAAATTTTTTTTTACCCAAATAACATCTTATGAATCTATTCATGTGAAGAGCTTGGCACCATGTCTTGTGCAGAGTAGGGAATCAATAAGTGAGTATTGATTGGTTTATGCTATTGATCATTCTGAAGTTTCTCCCAGAGTTCTTACAATGTGGTCCACAGTCTGCTGTAAGTTGCTTACCAGTGTTTATAAAAAAGACTGGTGGTCCAGTGTGTAAGACTCCAAGCTTCCAATGCAGCAGGTGCAGGTTTGATCCCTGGTCAGGGAACTAAGATCCCACATGCCCTCAGTCAAAAAAAAAAAAAACGGAAAAGGCATCATGCATTCTGGGAGTGAATTCCTTGACTGAAGAAAGAAAAATTCTGGCTGAAGAGAGAAAATTGTAATTGTTTCTGGGGAAAGAGTGCTAAGATTTCAAGATGGCCACATTCACAAAGAAATGACATTGGTAGAATACAGTCCCTACTTGTGAACCATGTGTAAAGAAAAGGGCACCTGGGTTTTCTCTTAGGTGTGGCTGCACTTTGATTTTACTTAAAGAGTTGGATGTGAGTAGAAAACAGGTATTTTGCTGCATTACTCTTTCACATGCCAGGAGAAATATCCGCCAGCTCTTCTAGTTTTTTTCCTGCTCTTCCTTTTCCAATAATCTCCATGTGGACTTCTCAGTTTCCTGTGTTATTTCTAAAGCTACTTTTGTTCAGCATGACTCATGTTCCCATTTTCATAACTGTGAATAGTGCCTTTTAGTGTGGGTGTACTTGGTATTTAAGTTTCATAGTAAATTGTGTTTTTTTTTCTTTTTCTATCATCTTGTTCTTTGTAACCAATCCCTATTTAATTTTTGGCTTTAAAGCTTAGCAGGGAATTAAATGTATTTTGAAGACCTCAAATAAAAGCTATGATTATGATGATTGCATCTCTATTCCTATTCGGTTGACTATATCATAATTTAAACATTGATAAGATTAAAATTTCAAAATTTAAATGATTGCTCTGTTGACCCTATGGAATGAAGAAGTGTGATTTTATGATTTTTCTTGTTTAAATACTTAGCAAAGTTATTGGTATTGTATGGTATAGTTGGAGAACAGGTTTTTACAAAGCAGTCTAATGGTAATCTTTTTCTTCTCATGACTAGATTAGGAAGAAACAGCAAGAAGTTGTGGGCTTTTTGGAAGCTAATAAAATTGATTTTAAGGAGTTCGATATTGCTGGAGATGAAGACAACAGAAAGTGGATGAGAGAAAATGTTCCTGGAGAGAAGAAACCTCAGAATGGGATTCCACTGCCTCCTCAGATCTTTAACGAGGAGCAATATTGTGGGGTGAGATTTAGTTTCTCTGAAAATTCTTCTGCAAGTGTGTTTATCGGAGATTGTTTAAGCAGATAAGCTTTGAGGTAGTGTTTACATTTGTTGACATTTTTCAGCTTGTGATCTATTGCTACCATTTGATACCTGGATGGTTAGATCCACGGTGAAGAATAAATAGTTAAGATTTAAAAAATGATAGAAACAATAAAATGATGATTCAGAAGTTCTTGGGATTCCTTTAGACTTTTTATTTTATTTTGAAGAGAGGAGGCCACTTGTTTAGGCAAAATAAGCGTTTAGTTGAAAAGACATTCTGTTCAACCTGGCAGGGTACACGTACTTGCATCCATGGGTACATTTTCACCTTTGTAAAGAATGATTTGCAGAAGTAAAGTTTTGTGTGAAAGTGAAAGCGTTAGTCCCTCAGTCATGTTCAACTCTTTGTGATCCTGTGGCCTGTAGCCTGCCAGGCTCCTTTGTCCATGGAATTCTCCAGGCAAGAATACCGGAGTGGGTTTCCATTTCCTTCTCCAGGGGTCTTCCCAACCTAAGATTGAACTTGGGTCTCCTGCGTTGCAGGCAGAAAATTTTGTGTAAATGCATCTAAATAGCTAAAAAGCTGTTCTGGATACCCTTCCTCCTTGTGAGGACACAATAAGAAGATGGCCATTTATGAACCAGAGAGGGGCTACTCACCAGACAGTGAATCTGCTGACACCTTCATCTTGGACTTCTAGCCTCCAGATCTGTGACAAATAAATGTCTGTTATTTGTAAACCACCAAAAACAAAACAAAACCAACAAAAACTCTTCTGGGCACTTAATTATGGTAGCAATTTTATTTTGTGCATTTAGTCATTCATTTTACCACAAAATCATTTTTTCCTCAGGGTTTGTAGATTCTGCTTGGTAAATCAAATTGTTGAAAAGAAACATTTAAAAGCTCAAGGGACTTTGGAGCACTAGAGCCGGAGTTAGCTTTGGGGGATCATCTAAGTCTTCCAGGCCATTTCGTGCTTCTGTAAGGCAGAGGGAACTAATTACCCAGAGCTGTGGTATTTCTGAAGGTTGGAGCCTGGCATAGGACTTTTTCGCCCACTTCTCTTTTATGAAAAATTAATTATTAAAAATTATAAGCAATTTTTATTTTGTTTTGCTTCACCACATGGCATGTGGGATCATAATTCTTCAACCAGGAATCAAACCTTTGCCCTTTGCCTTGGAAGCATGGAGTCTTAACCACGAGACTGCCAGGGAAGTCACCATCTTTCTCCTTGCTATACAAAACTGCTGGTCCTTTAGCTTAGCTTCTCTTTGTTATTGTATTTCTCACCTAAAGCAAGTGTCATCAAACTACAGCCCGAGTGCCAAGGCCCGCAGCTATCTGTTTTGGTGAAATTTTATTGGACATGCCTGCACTAATTCACCACCTAGTGCCTATGGCTAATTTTGCATTATGGCAGATAGTAAAGTAATGCTCAAAATTCTCCAAGCCAGACTTCAGCAATACGTGAACCATGAAATTCCAGATGTTCAAGCTGGTTTTAGAAAAGGCAGAGGAACCAGAGGTCAAATTGCCAACATCTGCTGGATCATGGAAAAAGGAAGAGAGTTCCAGAAAAACATCTATTTCTGCTTTATTGACTATGCCAAAGCCTTTGACTGTGTGGATCACAATAAACTGTGGAAAATTCTGAAAGAGATAGGAATACCAGACCACCTGACTTGCCTCTTGAGAAATCTGTATGCAGGTCAGGAAGCAAGAGTTAGAACTGGACATGGAACAACAGACTGGTTCCAAATAGGAAAAGGAGTACGTCAAGGCTGTATATTGTCACCCTGCTTATTTAACTTATATGCAGAGTACATCATGAGAAATGCTGGGCTGGAAGTAGCACAAGCTGGAATCAAGATTGCCAGGAGAAGTATCAATAACCCCAGATATGCAGATGACACCACCCTTATGGCAGAAAGTGAAGAGGAACTAAAAAGCCTCTTGATGAAAGTGAAAGTGGAGAGTGAAAAAGTTGGCTTAAAGCTCAACATTCAAAAAAGAAAGATCATGGCATCTGGTCCTATCACTTCATGGGAAATAGATGGGGGTACAGTGAAAACAGTGTCAGACTTTATTTTTCTGGGTTCCAAAATCACTGCAGATGTTGATTGCAGCTATGAAATTAAAAGACGCTTACTCCTTGAAAGGAAAGTTATGACCAATATAGATAGCATATTGAAAAGCAGAGACATTACTTTGCCAACAAAGGTCCGTCTAGTCAAGGCTATGGTTTTTCCAGTGGTCATGTATGGATGTGAGAATTGGACTGTGAAGAAGGCTGAGCGCTGAAGAATTGATACTTCTGAACTGTGGTGTTGGAGAAAGACTCTTGAGAGTCCCTTGGACTGCAAGGAGATCCAACCAGTCCATTCTGAAGGAGATCAGCCCTGGGTGTTCTTTGGAAGTTCTGATGCTAAAGCTGAAACTCCAATACTTTGGCCACCTCATGCAAAGAGTTGACTCATTGGAAAAGACTCTGATGCTGGGGAGGGGGATTAAGGGCAGGAGGAGAAGGGGATGACAGAGGATGAGATAGCTGGATGGCATCACCGACTCAATGGACGTGAATTTGAGTGAACTCTGGGAGTTGGTGATGGACAAGGAGGCCTGGCGTGCTGTGATTCATGCAGTCGCAAAGAGTCGGACACGACTGAGCGACTGAACTGAACTGAACTGAGCTGAGCAGTTGCAACAGAGACCATCTGACCTGCAAAGCCAGAAACATTGAGATTTTCTATCTTTTCTGGTGGTTCAGATAGTAAAGAATCTGCCTGCAAAGTAGGAGATCCAGGTTTGATCCCTGAGTCAGGAAGGTCCCCTGGAGAAGTAACTGGCAACCCATTACAGTATTCTTATCTGGAGAATCCCATGGACGGAGGAGGCCTGGCGGGCTATAGTCCATGTGGTCTCAGAGTCAGACATGACTGAGTGACTAGATGACGTGATGTGACATTTACAGAAAAGCTTTCAGACTTCTCATTTGAAGCATGAATTGTTCTGTTGTTGGGGGTTCATATTACTTTCTTAGGGCTGATATAACAAAATACCACAAACCTGGTGATTCTTATGGACTGTATGTTTGTGTCCCCCTAAATTTGTATGTTGAAGTTCCAAGGCCCAGGGTGATGGTATTTGAAGAAGAGATCTTTGGGAGGTGATTAGGATCAGATGAAGTCATGTGGGTGGGGCCTTCATGGTGGGATTAGTTCCCTTCTGGGAGAAGGAAGAGAAAGAGACCCCTTTCTGTTCACCCTGTGATCACATGGCCAGAGGCAACTGTCTGTGAGCCGGGAAGAGAGCAGCACTCAATGACGCTGCACCCAGAACACATTTCTGTTAGTAAGCCACCCAGCACATGGCATTCTGTTATGGCATCCCCAGCTGATGGCTACAGTGCTTTAACACAACAGAAATTCATTCTTTCACAGTTCTAGAGGCCAGAAGTTTTAAATCAAGGTGTCAGTAGGGTTGGTTTGTGCTGCAGGCTGTAAGCAAAGATCTGTTTGATGCGTCTCCCTGGCTTCTGGTGGCCGCCAGCCATCTCTGACATTCCTCCACTTGCTGACACATCATGTCCATCTCTGCCTCCATCTGTACATGGCCTTCTTCTTGGGGGTCGCTCTGTGTCTTCACGTGGCTTTCGTATATGGACAAAAGTCATTGGAATAGGGTCCACCCTAGTCCAGCATGGCCTCATCATAAGTAACTACATCTGTGAATGTAAAAGAGAAAGTGTTAGTTGCTTAGTCATGCCTCACTCTTTTCGACCCCAGGGATTATAGCCCACCAGGCTTCTCTGTCCATGGGATTCTCCAGGCAAGAATATGGAGTGGGTAGTCATTCCCTTCTCCGTGGGATCTTCTTGACCCAGGGATTGAACCCAGGTCTCCTGCATTGCAAGTGGGTTCTTTACCATCTGAGCCACCAGGGAAATCAATATCCCAATTTCCAAATAAGGTCATTTTCTGAGATTCTGGGTGGATATGGCTTTTGATGGGGAAGTACAGGCTGTGTGAATTTACATGGCTGTGTTAGGCTTCTTCAGAGGCTTAACTTAAAGTCCTGTGGATTTGAGAGTGTTTTCAAACAGGTTTAAGGTGTTGAATAATTATTTAGTGGAACTTATGGCCAGTCCCTTGGACTGCAAGGAGATCAAACCAGTCAATCCTAAAGGAAATTAACCCTAAATATTCATTGGAAAGACTGATGCTGAAGCTGAAGCTTCAGTACTTTGGCCATCTGATGCAAAGAGCTGACTCATTGGAAAAGACCTTAATGCTGGGAGAGACTGAAGGCAATAGGAGTAGGGGGTGGCAGAGGATGAGAGGTTAGATAGCATCACTGACTCTGTGGACATGAATTTGAGCAAACTCCAGGATATAGTGGAGGACAGAGGAGCCTGGTGTGCTGCAGTTCATGCGGTCACAAGGAGTTGGACATGATTTGGTGACTAAACGAGGAACACTGATCCAGTCCAACTCTCTTGTGATTGAAGCTGGGGCTTCCCAGAGTGAGGAAAGTATTTCCTTGGTAAGGGAGGGTCCCCTTACACCACACTCCTCTCTCCACACCCTCCAGACTGCTTGGCTTCTGGACATCTCTCCAACCTGACCTGAATTTCTAAGAATTGTGGCTTTTATTAGATAAGGAAAGGGAGAAAAAGGCTTCTTGGGGCAGGGGGCAATAGTGATGGTCAATTTTTATTTTTAGAAATTAAAAATTTATTTATTTATCTGTCTGCACTGGGTCTTAGTTGCAGCATGGGGGACCTTTGTTGAGTCATGAGGGACCTTTCGTTGTGGCGCACGGGCTCTCTAGTGCTGTGAGGGCTGAGTAGTTGAAGTGTGTGGGCTCAGTTGCCTCATGGCATGTGGGATCTTAATTCCCCAACCAGGGGTCCAACCCACACTTCCTGTATTGCAAGGTGGATTCTTAACTACTGGGCCACCAGAAAAGTTTGTATAAAATTTTCTTAATAATTGAAAAATGAGTCTGTGCACACAGAAAAATTAAAATGGTTCCAGAGTTGTCCACAGTGGAGATGATTCTTCCCTCCCATCTTAGACCCCTCTAGTTCTTTTTTCCAGAGAAGGCAATGGCACCCCACTCCAGCACTCTTGCCTGGAAAATCCCATGGATGGAGGAGCCTGGTGGGCTGCAGTCCATGGGGTCGTGAAGAGTCGGACACGACGGAGCAACTTCACTTTTATTCTTCACTTTCATGCACTGGAGAAGGAAATGGCAACCCACTCCACTGTTCTTGCCTGGAGAATCCCAGGGAAGGGGGAGCCTGGTGGGTTGCCGTCTATGAGGTCCACAGAGTGAGACATGACTGAAGTGACTTAGCAGCAGTTCCTTTTTCTGAGGTGGGCCAGCTTTATGAGTCCACCACCTGGGAAGTTACACCTGGCCCCACTCAGCGTGCACTCTGCTTGTTTTAATGCTCTACTGTTGCTGTCTTGAAATTCATAATGATTTTTGAAAAGGGGTTGTCTTGTTTTTGTCACTGTATTTTTATCACTTTATTTGCACTGGGCCCTGCAAATTATGTAGCTGTCTTGCTTTGACCCACAAATGTTGGCAGTTTCTTGTTTGGCCTTCCATGAATTTTGTATGTGTATTAACCATTGTTAATCACTTAAAAAAATGGGAATAAACTCTATACACTTTGTTCTTTTCACTTAATAACTGTATCTCAGAGGTTATTGCAGAGCTGCACATATTCTTTTCAAAAAGCTTTTAAAAATTTTATATTGGAGTATATAGTGTGTTAGCTGCTCAGCTGTGCCTAACTCTTTGCGACCTCATGGCCTGTAGCCAGCCAGGCTCCTTTGTCCATGGGATTCTCCAGGCAAGAATACTAGAGCGGGTTGCCATTTACTTCTCCAGGGGATCTGCCTGACCCAAGAATTGAACCCATGTCCCCTGCTTTGCAGGCAATTTTTTTTTTTTTTTTTAACCACTGAGTCACCATGGAAGCTCAGGAATGGGATTGGTGAGTCGCGTATTCTTTATTTCAATAGTTGCAAAACATTCCATTGGATATGACATAATTAATTGACACATTTCAATGGTTGCAAAACGTTCCATTGGATATGACATAATTAATTGGCACAGTTCTCTAACGGGAAACATTCAGGTTGTTTTCAGTTTTCCTCTGGCTCAGCCTGCAATGCAGGAGACCTGCATTTGACCCCTGGGTTGGGAAGATCCCCTGAAGAAGGAAATGGTAACCTACTCCATTATTCTTGCCTGGAAAATCCCATGGACAGAGGAACCTGGCAGGCTACAGTTTGTGGGGTTGCAAAGAGTCTGACACAACAGAGTGACTTCACGTCTCTTCTAAGCTACAGACGATGCTGCAGAAGTCTCTTTACACATACAGAACTTTGTGTTCAGTCTGGGTGTATGTATAGGATAAATTCCTAGAAGATGTGCTGAATTACAGCATATATGCATCTCACATTTCAATAGATATTAAATCTGGACTGTAGCTGCACCAGTTTATATTTGGGTGTGGCTGGTTTCCTGTGACTTTGACAATACTCTATATGCAAACTTAATTAATTTGTTAGATGAAAAATGTGTTCTCACTGCTTTGACTTGGATTTCTGTCTTTATTGCAGAACATCTTTTCCTCTGTTTATAAGCTTTCTGTGTGTGTTTTTTTAAATGACTTTCTACTTTTTCTCTTTGGTTTCAGGTAATGTTTATTGGCTTGTAGAATCTTTACTTGTGATGGAAAGTAGCCCTTTCACTACCGTAGATGTTGCAAATATTTCTTATTTGTCTTTTGACTTTTTGAAGTGGTTTTTTTCTTTGGATTGCAGGGCTTAACATTTATTTTCTGTAGACAGTTTATTAATATATTTTATAGTTCCTGCACTCTGTCTTGTTTAGAAAATCATTCAGCACTCTAATATCATTAAAGGAATCATCTCGTTTTCTTCTAGTACTTTTCTAGTGAAAGTAGAATTTTAAATCTCTTACTTTTTCTTATGTTCACTGTCCTTTTCAATTAAGACTAGTTACAGTGGAGACGATACTGAAGTCTTTTCTTTCAACCTATGCTTATCCCAGAATAAAAATTCTGTAGTTATTTTCTGCTATAGAAATAGAACTTCAAAGGCATTTCTTATTTCATTTTACTGTCATCTAGCAATGCTTTTTCTGTATTAACTGTGGAAGAAGAAAAGATTTCGCAACTAAGAAAAAAGACTTCTATTTTTAAGATGTGTTTTCCTGTTATAAATATGGCTCTAATGAGATAAGCATACAAATGATTTTATGTTTAGCTGTTTTGAATTCTTTTGCATTCAGAGAGGTATTAGTAGTTTTTCTTACTAGCAGCTTTGCTAAACTTGCTTTTCTGCAATCTGTGGATATTCCCAACAAAAGGGCATTAATGAGGCAGAGGACTTTGTTTTCAGAAAGTAGGTAAAATGACTATTTGTATTGCAGATTCCAGTTTTAAAAAGAGACTCAAAGTTCTGAAGGACGTGTCAGATTTAAAATGGCATAGTCATTGTTCAGTTGCTAAGTCGTCTCTGACTCTTTGCGTGCAACCGCATGGACTGCGGCACGTCAAGCTTCCCTGTCCTTCACTATCTCCTGGAATTTGCTAAAACTCATGTCCATTGTGTCAAAGATGCCAGCATAAATCTACTCAATATTCTGTAATAGCCTATATGAGAAAAGAATCTGAAAAAGAATGGATATATGTCTATGTATAACTGAATCCCTTTGCTATGCACCTAAAACTAACAGTATTATGAACCAACTATCCTCCAATATAAAATGAAAATTAAAAAAATAAAGTAATAAACCTGCTTTAAAAAAATATAATGGCACAAATCTGAATGGTTAACATATCTTTCCACATGATAGAAATGTGGACCATCAGAATAAGGCTATCATTTAAGTTGACTCAGTGGCCTCTGTGAATTCTCAAATGATGATAGCAGCAGCTGGAGGGGACCTCAAGGGCAAGCAGTGGCTTTCTCTGCATCAGGTCAGTGCAAGGGCTGTCTCATGGGTGGTTCTGTGTACCATCATGTCCCTGCCAGCCTGAAACCCTGCTGCTCTGGGCAGAACAGATGAAGATGTTATCTCGAGGGCATGGCAGACAACCTCTAGCTACAGAAAGGGGACACCACCAGGAAGCCAGGCCCAGTGGAGGCCAGGTCACCCGCTTGGCAGAAAAATACTAACAGGAAATAGCAGACTTGCCTGCTGATGCCAAGTTGGAGTCTGTGCATTTTCACCAATGTGAGTGCTTGGGTGCCTGCCTGGTCCTGAGCACGGCTAAAGGGGTCTTTGACCATGCAGCAGAGAGGCAAATATGTCTGGGGACTCAGGGCTGCAAGAGGGGGACAGGATGCCTGCCTGATTAGGGCAGGAGGAGGGTGTTTTCAACACACTGATGTTACTGAACACACTTTTATTTTTTAATTTTTTCAGTATGATGGCAATTCTATTATATCTTACATATAACTTTGATAGTGTACGTATCAACATGTTAATAAAAATTATCTTTTGTTTTGCCATTATGGTCAAGTTTTCTTTGCTTTTTAAATTAATTAATTTGTCTATTTTTGGCCAAGCTCAGTCTTCACTTCTGTGCACGGGCTTTCTCTGGTTGCGGCGAGCAGGGGCTGCCCGGCTAGTTGTGGTTCACAGGCCTCTCACTGCGGTAGCTTCCCTCGTTTCCAAGCACAGACTCTAGGCATGTGGGCTTTAGCAGCTGGTGGCGCATGGGCTTCGTGGCTCTGCGGCATGTGGGGTCTTCCCAACTAGGAACAGGGATCCAACTGGTGTTCCCTGATTGGCAGGCAGATTTTCAAATACTGGACAACCAGGGAAGTCCTTTGCTTTTTTTTTTTTTTAAATTTTATTGAAGTGTAGTTGAGTTACAATGTTGTGTTAGTGTCTGATATATAACAAAGGGATTCAGTTATACATATATTTGTTTTCATATTCCTTTCCATTATGGTTTATCACAGGATATTGAGTATAGTTCCCTGTGCTATAACTACTACTTGACTACTTGTTAGTTATTCAGTCATCTCCAATTCTTTGCAACCCTATGGACTGTAGCCCACCAGGCTCCTCTGTCCATGAGATTCTCTAGGCACGAATACTGGAGTGGGTTGCTATTCCCTTCTCCAGGGGATCATCCCGACTGAGGGATCGAACCCACGTCTCCTGTACTGCAGGGGAATTCTTAACCACTCTGTCACCAGAGAAGCCTGAGAGAAGCTAGCATCATGGATATTTGAAGCACTGGGTGACATCACCCCCATATCTCTGGTCCCTCTAAGAAGGTTTTAATATTTGTTTTTATCTGACCTCCCTCAAGGGCCTGGGAGTGAGGGCTGGGGTCAAGTGAAGTGGAACCTTTGTGAGTTATAAATTCTTATCACTTTTATATTGGCAAAATGTATTTTTAATTTTATGAAAAAAAAAATGATGACCACAGCAGACAATTAAAAATTTTTTCCTACTTAACAAAATAAACCAACTCTATTTCAACCCCTCTTGTATTTAAAAATTGTTCTAAACCATCCACCTTGACTCCCTGTGGCAGTTCCATGGAGACACATAGAAGGCATCCTTTGACTGTGGCCATTAGTAAAGAGATTGTGTAGCTCTTTATGTTTGTATGTCTTCTTCTGTATATCTTTTGAATATTCTTCTACTGAGTTTTTGCCTTTTCCTTATGATGGAAGAGGGAAAAGCATAATATATATATATACTAGTATTATACATTAGTTTAATATATATAAATATATATTAGTTATATATATACATGTTTTATATATATACACATATATAGGCTTATATATGTGTATATATATATATATATATATATATGCACACACACACACATATATATGTTGTTAAGAGCAAAAAATTGTGAAATCCATCAAAAATTTAGCAAGAGATGCCTGGAGAAAATTTGCATGTTAATGAGAGACTTTATTTTCTTGAGCTCCAAAATCACTGCAGATGGTGACTGCACCCATGAAATTAAAAGACACTTGCTCCTTGGAATAAAAGGTATGACAAACCTAGACAGCATATTAAAAAGCCAACACATTACTTTGCAACAAAGGTCCATCTAGTCAAAACTATGGTTTTTCCAGTAGTCATGTACAGGTGTGAGAGCTGGACCATAAAGAAAGCTGAGTGCTGAAGAATTCGTGTTTTTGAACTGTGGTGTTGGAGAAGACTTTGGAAAGTCCCTTGGACTGCAAGGAGATAAAAACAGTCCATCCTAAAGGAAACCAGTCCTGGATATTCATTGGTAGGGCCAATGCTGAAGCTGAAGCTCCAATCCTTTGGCCTCCTGATGTGAAGAGCTGACTTATTGGAAAAGACCCTGATGCTGGGAAAGATTGAAGGCAAAAGGAGAAGGGGGTTGGCAGAGGATGAGATGGTTGAATAGCATCACTGACTCAATGGACATGAATTTGAGCAAATTCCAGGAGATAGTGTAGGACAGAGGGGCCTGGCATGCTGCAGTCCATGGGGTCACAAACAGGCAGACATGACTTAGCAACTGAACAACAACTTACTATACTACTACTACTAACGCATCCTATCATGTAATCTTTAGCAACAACTAGTAAGTGTGTGTTCTGGGAATCAATGAGTATTTCCAATACCAAAGACTCACTCACAGTATGTGATATTTCCCTTAAGATATGAGGCAGCTTACAAAAATGCATTCAGTACAAAAGAAGAAAATAATCACAGAGAATCAGGGTGACAGGTAGGAAAAAAGCAAAGCTTTGGATAAGATGAACACACAGGAATTACATAAAACTTTCTTCTTAACATAGGTGGCCTGTCTTTGGTTTTAAGCTCTTAACACACGTCAGAGGAGGGTAGGCAGTAGCAAGACCACATGTTTGCGAGTCCTGTTCAGTTCAGGCCAGACTAACCCTGTATTGGTTGAGCCTATGGCAACACTGTTGAAACTGCATCATAGCCTCAGTGATAAAGACTGGCAACAGGAAGGTGGACTGGAGGAAGATCTTTTATGTTTTAATGATAAAAGTGAAACTCTTCCGAGCTATTGACTGCTGGAGAGTTGGCTTAGGGCAGGACCCAGCTGGTGAAGGATTGACTTGAGTGTGGCCTGGCCCAGGTGGGGGTGGGGGGAAGGGCGGATCTTTACTGAGCTTCTGATTTCCATCTGCCGCCAGGGTTCTAATCATTCTACATTTTTCCCCTTTGGGCAAAATAAGCATGTTTCTAAACCCTCTATAACCTTGCAGCTCCTGGTACTGGAAGAGCCTGAGACAAGTCTAGTCCCTTGATGGTGATTAAGTCACTAAGTTGTATCTGAGTCTTTGCAACTCTATGTACTGTAGCCTACCAGGCTCCTCTGTCATTGGGATTTCCCAGGCAGGGATACTGGAGTGGGTCACCATTTCCTCCTCCAGGGAATCTTCCTGACCCAGGGATAGAACCTGGATCTCCTGCATTGCAGGTGGCTTCTTTACTGACTAGAAGCTACTATAATAACAGCACAGAAATCTTGTTTTAGTCCTGTGTTGTTTGGACCCTAATCAGGGTCTGAACCCACAGGACCAAATTATAAGGAAACCAGCTAAAGATGTGAAACTTTTAGAGAAGACTTTCCCTATGTGTGTTTGAGTCTTGTCAGTAATTCCTGAGCCGGAATACTCCGTGTGTGTGTGTTCTCACTATACTATAACAGGCACAATGAAGGTGTGTAAAAACAAATGTAAACTTCATGGTTCAATTTCCCAGATTTGGGGATTTTTCATCTTTGGCAAAGCGAATAAACTTTTGTGTTAGCTCCTCACTTTATGACTAATAAATAAGAAAGATTAACTTAGGTCTATGTACTGGCTCACACGTGTGCATTGGGTTTAATCATTCTTTTTCTTTGCTTCAAGGATTTTGACTCTTTCTTTTCTGCAAAAGAAGAGAATATTATTTATTCCTTCCTTGGCTTGGCTCCCCCTCCAGGCTCAAAGGTAAGCTTGAGCACCCCATCGGGTTTGATATAGGTCATAAGTGAGGATAAGATTAGCATCTGAGACTTAAATAAGTAACGATCTTTAAATTAACATGATTGTAATATACTTCTTTTTCTTATGCAGAGATATCATGTGTGGGTTCAGAACTATACTTTTATTATTTTTGACGTTTACATGCTGTTATGATAAGTTTTGGAGAAGGCAATGGCAGCCCACTCCAGTACTCTTGCGTGGAAAATTCCATGGGTGGAGGAGCATGGTGGGCTGCTGTCTATGGGGTTGCACAGAGTCAGACATGACTGAGGGACTTTACTTTCACTTTTCACTTTCATGCATTGGAGAAGGAAATGGCAACCCACTCATGTTCTTGCCTGGAGAATCCCAGGGACGGGGGAGCCTGGTAGGCTGCCGTCTATGGGGTCGCACAGAGTCGGACACGACTGAAACGACTTAGCAGCAGCAGCGGCATAATAAACTTTACATACCTAAGTTAAGAACTACTGCATTCAATAATTTTAAGTGTGTTAATTGAATATGTAAAAATATAAATACTCAGGTTATATCTATGAAATTATTTTGTTATGAATTTTTCATAACAGCTTATGTTAGTTAATTTTATAGTGATATATACTCCTCTATTATTTCTGTTTAAAATAAATTGAATTTTGCCTTTTGCATCTGGTAAGGAGGGAAAAAGTATGATCTAGACTCATAAATAAATTTCATAAGGTTTTTTTCCCCCTCTGGTGTGGTTTCATCTTTAATTATGTATTATATATCACTGAAATAAAGAATTATGCTAATAACACAAGTACCATGAATTTGAATGTTTGATGGAGATCCTCGGGCTTTATTTTTTACTTTCATTGAAATCCTTACCTCTACCAAGCATCTCATACATGACTCTCCATAGATACAAGACAAGCACACATTTATCTAATTCATTTATTTCTTAGTTAATTTGTTTGTGCCCTGCTTCATTTCAAAAGAGACTTTTGTGAAAGTTAATTCTCACACAATTAAATTCTGAGTTCCCCCAAAGGCTTGCCTTACAGATGGGTGTGTCTCAGAGGCATGTGGGTGTGCTGTCTTCCATGTGTCTGCATTCTTCAGGTAATAATGCCTGAGGTCTCTTTTATGAAGTTTAACAGATTCTGTCTCCAAATGGTAATGTAGCTTTCCCAGGTGGCTAATGGTTCTATAGGAGGATAAAGCCTTCTATTAAGATAATGAAACACCTTTCTGGCTTTGGTCAACTTAAATGCAACATATTTTGTACATTTTAATAACAGCTTAAAAAAGTGCTAAAAGTTATTACACACAATTCAATCTTGAGAGAGTTTGTTAACTGAATCACATTAGCTTAGCTAGTATGTTTAAGAGATGGTGCCTTAGTGTTAGGATATATTTCTTGGTGGGGACACTCAGGTCCCTGGGATCTTGAAAAGGAAAGGAAGGGTGGAGGGAAGAGTGTTTCAGGGAAAGGTAAGAGCAAGTGCAAAGGCCCTGAGGCAGCATAGAGCTTGGAGAAGACCTGCTTGATGGCCATTAGGCCTGAGTCCCTGGAGTGAGGGGAGCAGATACATGGGATGCTCGGGTGGCAAGTGGGCAGTCTGTGGCTTACAGGGGTGCTCTGGAGTCTTAGGTGTGTGAAGACATAAGGGTTTTTAAATAGAGGAATAAAGTGATCTTATTTCCTTCTTAGAATTCTTTTATTTATTTATTTATTTTATTTTATTTTATATATTTTTAAAATTTATTTATTTTTTAAATTACAATACTGTATTTGTTTTGCCGTACATTGACACGAATCAGCCATAGGTGAACACAATCTCCCCAACGCCGAAGCCCCCTCCCACCTCCCACCCCACATCCTCTACCTGAATCATCCTATGCATCAGCCCCATGCATCCTGCATCCTACATTGAACATAGATTGGCGCTTCGTTTCATACAAGAAAGTATACATGTTTCAATGCCATTCTCCCAAACCATCCCACCCTTTCCCTCTCCCTCAGAGTCCAAAAGTCCATCCTATACCTCTGTGTCTCTTTTGTTGTCTCACATATAGGGTCATCATTACTATCTTCTAAATTCCGTATATATGTGTCAGTATACTGTATTGGTGTTTTTCTTTCTGGCTTACTTCACTCTGTATAATCGGTTCCAATTTCATCCATCTCATTAGAACTGAGTCAAATTTATTCTTTTTAAAGGCTGAGTAGTACTCCATTGTGTATATGTACCACAGCTTTCTTATCCAGTCATCTGCTGATGGACATCTAGGTTGCTTCCATGACCTGGCTATTATAAACAGTGCTGTGATGAACATTGGGGTACATGTGTCTCTTTCAGTTCTGGTTTCCTCAGTGTGTATGCCCAGCAGTGGGATTGCTGGGTCATAAGGCAGTTCTATTTGCAATTTTTAAGGAATCTCCACACTGTTTTCCATAGTGGCTGTACGAGTTTGCATTCCCTCCAGCAGTGTAAGAGGGTTCCCTGTTCTCCACATCCTCTCCAGCATTTATTGCTTGTAGACTTTTGGATCGCAGCCATTCTGACTGGTGTGAAATGGTACCTCATTGTGGTCTTGATTTGCATTTCTCTGATAATGAGTGATGTTGAGCATCTTTTCATGTGTTTGTTAGCCATCCGTATGTCTTCTTTGGAGAAATGCCTATTTAGTTCTTTGGCCCATTTTTTTATTGGATCGTTTATTTTTCTGGAGTTGAGCTGCATAAGTTGCTTGTATATCTTTGAGATTAGTTGTTTGTCAGTTGTTTCATTTGCTATTGTTTTCTCCCATTCAGAGGGCTGTCTTTTCACCTTGCTTATAGTTTCCTTTGTTGTGCAGAAGCTTTTAATTTTAATTAGATCCCATTTGTTTATCTTTGCTTCTATTTCCAGTATACTGGGAGTTGGATCATAGAGGATCCTGCTGTGATTTATGTCGGAGAGTGACTACAATAGAATGAATGGATTGAAGTGGGATGGATGACTATAGATGTCATGGTGGCTTGGATTAGGGTGGTGGGGATAGAATGGTACAGAAGTGGATGACTTTAGTGCCTGTTCTGAAGGAAGAATGCTGGTAAGAGTTGCTGATTGACTGAATCGGTGATGAGCATGTTGGACAGCAAAGAGATGTATCGCAGGCAGATTCTTTACCATCTGAGCCGCCACAAAGGGACCCCACTATTTGCAGTGCAGTCTGGGCTAGACCTTCGTTGCTGTTGCTATTGCTCAGTGTTGATGTGTGTGCACTGTGGCAAAGTCCTTCAAGTCTCCTTTGGGAAGACAGACACCTGATGATTTATGGAAACAATATTATTTGTCACAGTATCATTTTGTAGTAAACAACATCGTGGAGAAGTGTCAGCAAGGAAATCAATCTTGCTCAAGCTAAAAATAGACATTCTTGACTATTGTGGAGAAAATGTATACTTATAAAATGATATTCAGCATTATAAGCAGAACTGGATTTTTGTCTTAGGCAGGCTGTTCCAAGCCAAGTACTGGGCTGGTTTTCCTAAGAGAGCTTTGTGATTAAGCACTGTCTCTCTAAAGTCAACCTTAGTTCTTCACAGGCATCTGGTCATATCTGATTCAATGAACATCATTCTTCTATTTTTAATTGAAGTATAGTCGATTTACAGTGTTGTGCCAATCTCTGCAGCAAAGTGACCTAGGTATATACGTACCTACATTCTTTTAAAATGTTCCTTTCCACTATGGTTTATCCCCATAGATTGGATATAGTTCCCTGTGTTATACAGTAGGACCTTGTTGCTTCTCCATTCTCAATGTAATAGTTTGCATTAACCAGCCCCAAACTCCCAGTCCATCCCTTTCCCCCACCACCCCTCTCTGCCTTGGCAACCACAACCCTGATCTCTAGGTCTGTGAGTCTATTTCTGTTTTGTAGGTAGGTTCCTTCTTTTTTATGGCCGAGTAGTATTCCATTGTATATATGCACCACATCATTATCCATTCATCTATTGAGGGACATTTAGGTTGTCTCCATGTCTTGACTATTGTGAATATTGCTGTTATAAACATAGGGGTGCATGCGTCTTTTGAATTGTGGTTTTGTCCGGGCATATGCCCAGAAGTGGGATCATATGATAATTCTATTTTTAGTTTTCTGAGGAACCTCCATACTGTTTTCTGTAGTGGCCACACTAACTTGCATTCCCACCAACAGTGTAGGAGAGTTCCCTTTTCTCCAGACCATATCCAGCATTTGTAATTTGTAGACTTTTTAGTGGTGGGCCATTTTGACCCCTGTGAGGTGGTACCTTGGAGTTTTGATTTGCATCTCTCTGATAATTAGTAATGTTGCGCATCTTTTCATGTGCCTACTGGTCATCTGTACATCTTCTTTTGAGAGTGTCTATTAAGGTCTTCTACCCATTTTTCAATCAAGTCGTCTGTATATTTTGGAGAGTAAATCCTTGTCAACTGTATCATTTGCAAATATTTTCTCCCATTTTGTAGGTTGTCTTTTTTCTTTTAAATTTCCTTTCCTGAGAAAAACTTGTAAGTTTGGTTAGGTTCCATTTGTTTATTTTTGTCTTTATTTCTATTGCCTTGGGAGACCAACCTAAGACATTTATATGATTTATGTCAGAGAATGTTTTGCCTATGCTCAGTGAGCCTCATTCTTAATAACACAGAAGCAAGGATTTGGTCGCATAACCAGTTTCCAATTATGCCTTGGTAACAAGGAATATACATTCTTACTGAACCTAGGCAAATAACTATATTGTCATAAAAAGTAAAAAGATTCAATTAGAATTTTTGAATTCTGGAGGAATCAGATAGAGAGAATGTTATTTACAAATGTTTGACTTCAGTGTATAAAAGTAGCATCTACTACAATGTCAAAATTTATAAAATACTTAACAGAAAAACAGGGCTTCCTTACATATCCAGAAAATAAAGCATTAAAAATCAACAATATTCCAAACAAAAACTACAGTTATACCTCATTGATTCATTCTGTTCAATGTAATTAGCTCTTAATTCCACTGGATCTGAGTTTAGAAGTCTCAGGAATCCATCTACATCTCAACTATAATTTTGGAAATTCTGACTCAGTCCAATCATATGGTCTCTAACTGATGCTATCAGAAGGCTATACTCCACAGCACTCGACATATAATCCTTTTCTGTGGCACTCTGAGCAGTCATTCTACATAGTAGATTAAGCACAATGGCTTGTAGCTGATTACAAAGGCTTTCAGGGAAGCTAAGAAAAATACCTGTGTGTGACAAAAAGACTTAAAATGACTGTGGTTAATTCATTACTGTTAATTTTCAAATTTGAGAGACTTGATGAGAATTATGACAAGAATAATGCACCTGGTAAGAAATTTGGTTATATATGCTAACAAAGAACTAGCAGAAAAAGAAATTAAGAAAACAATTCCATTGCAATTGCAGCAAAAGTAAAATACCTAAGAATACATTTGACCAAAAGGGTGAAATACCTATGTACTGAGAACAGTAAGGCATTGTTGGAAGAAATCGAATAAGATACAAATAAATGGAAAGATATTCTGTGTTCATGGATTGGAAGAATTAATATGGAATCTATAAATTTTTGACCAAATTTAGGAAGTTTTTAGCCATTATAGTTTCTGCCCCATTTTTTCTCATCTCCCTTTCTGACAGTCTAACTCCATATATGTTAAGTCTTTTGCATTATCCTATATTTCCTTTATTTCCCTGAAGCTTTTTTTTTTTTTAAACCTTGTTTCTCTCTAGTCTTCAAATTGTATAATTTGTTTGTCTATCTTTAGGTTTACTTACTTTTTCCTCTGTCATCTTTATTTTGCATTCAGTCTAGTGACACTTAAGTTTCAGATATTGTACTTTTTTTTTGTACATTCTAGAATGTCCCATTTGTTTGCTGTTTACAGTTTTTATTTCTCTGCTGATATTTCCAATTGTGTCATCACTCTAGGAATATTTTCCTTTACATCTTTGAGTATAGTCTTATTAGCTGCTTTTAAAATGCCTTGTCTGCTAATTCCAACATCTGGCTTCTTTCTGGATTCAGTCTCTATTCTTTTTTTTTTTTGGGGATGGGTCACATTTTCCTTGTTCTTTATACTTCGAGGGTTTTGGATACTTGGGCATAGTGAGTATTGTGTTTTGCAGACTGTATTTTGTTACATTCCTCTGAAAAATGTTGATTTTTTTTTGGTTCAGTAGGGCATTTACTTTGTTGTACTCAGACTGCAAACACTATGTTTCTAGTAGCAGCTTAAATCTGAGTTATTTTTTTCTTTAGCTGAAACCAGTCATATGCAAACATTGTTCTGGGCTCAGCTGAAGATTTTGGCAGAGTTTATAAACAGAATTTGAGGCTCTCTCCATTTGCCTCTCTCCTGTCCAAGATTCTATCTTGATTTTCCAGGGGCTGTGGTTGCTCCAAATTCAGGTTTTTTGATTTTTCAGACAAGAAAAAAAAAACACAAAAACCCTGTGAATTTGCTGTTGTGGTTTTATGTTTCTCACAAGATTTGCTTACTTTCAAGTTTAAGCCCTGAGAATGGCAACTTACTCAGTGCTATTCCTACTTTCTTAAAAATTACTGCTCAGTAGTGTTAACTATATGTACATTGCAGTGCAAAAGATCTCCAGAACTTTTCATTTTGTAAGACTGAAAGTCTTATATTCATAATACTCCCCATTTCTCCTTATTCTCAGTCGCTAGTAACCACCATTTTTCTTTTTGTTTCTATGAATTTTTCCCTTTTAGATTCCTCATATGCGTGAAATCAAATGGTAGTTGTCTTTTTGTGACAGGCTTGTGTCAGGATTTCCTTTCCTTTTTTTTTTTTTTAAAGGCTGAATAACATTCCATTATATATTCCATTCACCCATTGATGGTATTTGGATTGTCTCCAGTTCTTAGCTTTTGTTAATAATGTGGCTGTGAGCTTGAGGGTAACAATCATTCTCATCTTTCAAATGTCAACTTCCTCTTGAATCACATAGCTTTGGTTCATTCTCTTATTTTTCCTTTACTTATGTCTTATAGAAAATTTATTTTTAAAATTTTACCTAGAGTTTATAATCATTGTCTGTTTGAGTGTCTGAAGATTACTTTCCTATACCAGAATTAGAGTTGTCAGTGAAATTAGTTTTTAGTGAAGACTGAGATGTTATTTATAGCAATAAAATAATAATTCAAAGAAAACTTGAAATGAAGGGCATAAACAAAAAGAAAGCTGGAATATTGTCTTTCAGAGGAATTAAAGACCAAAAGCGATAATGAAGTAAAAGAGGTAAATAAAGAAAAATGGTAAAAATATATGAAGAAAATATAGTAGTCATGGATCTTTGTGGATCATAGTACATGGCAGTCAAATACATAAACCAGAAACCCCTAGAGAAAACTTGTTTAAAACATACCTTTCAGTACATACATTGCATTTCTTACATATCAGGTACTCTTTTAAGCATACAAACAAATATAATTAGCAAAATTAATTTTTTAAAATCTTAAAATTAAAAAAAATTTCTTCCAGTTTCATTGGGATGGATATAATTGACATATAGCCCTAGAATTTAATGTATACAGCATAATCATTTACATGCATCATGAAATGAACCATAGTAAGTTTAGTGAACATCTACTATCTTGTATAGATACCATATTGAAGAACTAGAAAAGAAACTGTTTTCCTTGTATGAGAATTCTTAGGATTTACTCTTTTAACATTTTTCATATGTAACATAAACCTATGTTAATTATATTATCATGTTGTATAGTACATCTATAGTTCTTATTTATCTTGTCACTGGAAATTTGTATGTTTTGTCCATCATCATCCAGTTCACTTCTCTCCACCCCCTGCCTCTGGTAAACACATTTTTTTCCCTATGAGTTTGTTTATTTGTTTTTGAAATATAATTAACCAACAACACTACGTTAGTTCCTATTGTACAATATAGTGATTCATTATTTCAGGATGTTTCAAAATGACCACCATAATAAATCTAGTTATTGTACAAAGATACTACATAATTGTTGGCTGTATTCCCTATATTGTATGTTTCATAACAGTGATTCATTTATTTTGTAATTTAAAGTTTGTATGTCTTAATCTCCCTCATTTATTTCCTCCCTCCATCCTTCTCCACTCTGGAAACCACTATGCATTTATGACTCTGTTTCTGTTTGGTTATGTTTGTTCATTTGTTTTGCTTTTTAGATTCCATATATGAATGATACCATATAGTACTTGTCTTTTTCTGTCTGACTTATTTCAGTTAGCATAACACCCTCTAGGTCCATCCATGTACTTGCAAATTCCATTCTTTTATATGTGTGTGTCGTGTGTTAGTTGCTCAGTCATGTCCAGCTCTTTGCAACCCCATGGACTGTAGCCCGCTGGGCTTCTATGTCCATGGGATTCTCCCAGCAAGAATACTGGAGTGGATCACCATTTCTTTCTCCAGAGGATCTTCCTGACCCAGGGATCAAACCTGGTCTCCTGCATAGAAGACAAATTCTTTACCATTTGGGCTACAGGAAAGTCCTAACCCTTTTATATGACTGTATAATATTCCACATATATATGGAATATAGATATATAATATCTCCTTTATTTACTCATCTATTTAAGGACACTTAGGTTGCTTTGATATTTTGGCTATTGTAAATAATGCTGCAATGAACGATGAAGTGCATATATATTTTTTCAGATAAGTGTTTTCACGTTCTTCAGATAAATACTCAGGAGTACCACTGATGGATAGTATGGCAGTTGTATCTTTAATTTTTTGAGGACTTTCCATACTTTCTTCCTTACTAGCTGTAACAATTTACATTTTTATCAGTGGTGCATGAGGCTTCTCTTTTCTCCATATTTTCACCAATACTTGTTATATGTTGTCTTTTTTTTTTACTTTGGAATATTTTCGTGTTTTTTGCCATATTTTCACATGAATCAGCCATGGGTGTACATGTGTTCCCCATCCTGAACCTCCCTCCCCATCCCATTCCTCAGGGTTATCCCAGTGCTCCAGCCCTGAGCACTCTGTTTCATGCATCAAACCGGGACCGGCACCTATTGCACGTATGATACTATACATGTTTCACTGCTATTCTCTCCAATCATCCCACCCTCACCTTCTCCCACAGAGTCCAAAGGTGTTCTTTACATCTGTGTCTCTTTTAGTGTCTCACATATACGGTCATTGTTACCATCTTTCTAAATTCCATATATATGTGTTAATATACTGTATTGGTGTTTTTCTTTCTGACTTACTTCACTATGTATAATAGGCTCCAGTTTCATCCACCTCATTAGAACTGATTCAAATGCATTCTTTTCAATAGCTGAGTAATATTCCATTGTGCATATGTATCCATTCATCTACTGATGGACATCTAGGTTGCTTCCGTGTCCTAGCTATTGTAAACAGTGCTGCGATGAACACTGGGGTACACGTGTCTTTCAGTTCTGGTTTCTGCAGTGTGTATGCCCAGCAGTGGGATTGCTGGGTTGTAGGGCAGTTCTATTTCCAGTTTTTGAAGGAATCTCCACACTGTTCTCCACAGTGGGTGTACTAATTGCATTCCCACCAACAGTGTTAGAGGGTTCCTTTTTCTCTGCATCCTTTCCAGCATTTATTGTTTGTAGACTTTTTGATGGCAGCCATTCTGACCAGTGTGAGATGGTATCTCATTGTGGTTTTGATTTGCATTTCTCTGATAATGAGTGATGTTGAGCATCTTTTCATGTGTTTGTTAGTCATCTGTATGTCTTCTTTGGAGAAATGTCTGTTTAGTTCTTTGGCCCACTTTTTGATTGGGTCATTTATTTTTCTGGAATTGAGATGCAGGATTCTTTGTCAGTTGCTTCATTTGCTATTATTTTCTCCCATTCTGAAGGCTGTCTTTCACCTTGCTTATAGTTTCCTTCATTGTGTGAAAACTTTTAAGCTTAACTAGGTCCCATTTGCTTATTTTTGCCTTTATTTCCAATATTCTGGAAGGTGGGTCATAGAGGATCCTGCTATGATTTATGTCAGAGTGTTTTGCCTATGTTTTCCTCTAGGAGTTTTATAGTTTCTTGTTTTACATTTGGATCTTTAATCCATTTTGACTTTATTTTTGTGTATGGTGTTAGGAAATGTTCTAGTTTCATTGTTTTACAAGTGGTTGACCAGTTTTCCCAGCACCACTTGCTAAAGAGATTGTCTTTTCTCCATTGTATATGCTTGCCTCCTTTGTCGAAGATAAAGTATCTATAGAGTGCATCTCTGGGCTTTCTATATTGTTCCATTGATCTATATTTCTGTCTTTGTGCCAGTACCATACTGTCCTGATGAAATCAGGCAGGTTGATTCCTCCAGTTCCATTCTTCTTTCTCAAGATTGCTTTGGCTATTTGAGGTATTTTTGTATTTACATACAAATTGTGAAATTATTTGTTCTAGTTCTGTGAAAAATACCACTGGTAGCTTGATAAGGATTGCATTGAATCTGTAGATTGCTTTGGGTAGTATACTCATTTTCACTATATTGATTCTTCCAATCCATGAACATGGTGTATTTCTCCATTTATTTGTGTCCTCTTTGATTTCTTTCATCAGTGTTTTATATTTTTCTATATATAGGTATTTTGTTTCTTTAGGTAGATTTATTTCTAAGTATTTTATTCTTTTCGTTGCAATGGTGAATGGAATCTTTTCCCCTTAATTTCTCTTTTTGTTTACTTATTGTTAGTGTATAAGAATGCAAGGGATTTCTGTGTGTTAATTTTATGTCCTGCAACTTTACTGTATTCATTGATTAGCTCTAGTAATGTTCTGGTGGAGTCTTTAGGGTTTTCTATGTAGACGATCATGTCATCTGCAAACAATGAGAGTTTTACTTCTTCTTTTCCAATCCGGATTCCTTTAATTCTTTTTCATCTCTGATTGCTGTGGCTAAAACTTCCAAAACTATGTTAACTAGTAGTGGTGAGAGTGGGCACCTTTGTCTTGTTCCTCACTTTAGGGGAAATGCTTTCAATTTTTCACTATTTTTTTCACCACTGAGGATAATGTTTTCTGTGGGTTTATCATATATGACTTTTATTATGTTGAGCTATGTTCCTTCTATGTCTGCTTTCTGGAGGGTTTTTTAAAATCATAGTTGGATGTTGAATTTTGTCAAAGGCTTTCTCTGCATCTATTGAGGTAATCATATGGATTTTATTTTTAGTTTGTTAATGTGGTATATCACATTGATTGATTTATGAATACTGAAGAATCCATGCATCCCTGGGATAAAGCCTACCTGGTCATGATGTATGATCTTTTTAATGTGTTGTTGGATTCTGTTTGCTAGAATTTTGTTAAGGATTTTTGCATCTATGTTCATCTGTGATATTGGCCTGTAGATATATTTTTTTTGTGTGTGGCATCTTTGTCTGTTTTTATTCATGGACCTGACATTCTAGGTTCCTATGCAATATTGCTCTTTACAGCATTGGACCTTGCTTCTATCACCAGTCACATCCACAACTGGGTACACGATGGTGTGATCACTCACCTAGAGCCAGACATCCTGGAATGTGAAGTCAAGTGGGCCTTAGAAAGCATCATTACGAACAAAGCTAGTGGAGGTGATGGCATTCCAGTTGAGCTGTTTCAAATCCTGAAAGATGATGCTGTGAAAGTGCAGCAGTCAATATGCCAGCAAATTTGGAAAACTCAGCAGTGGCCACAGGACTGGAAAAGGTCAGTTTTTATTCCAATTCCAAAGAAAGGCAATGCCAAAGAATGCTCAAACTACCACACAATTGCACTCAGCTCACATGCTAGTAAAGTAATGCTCAAAATTTTCCAAGCTAGGCTTCAGCAATACGTGAACAGTGAACTCCCTTATGTTCAAGCTGGTTTTAGAAAGGGCAGAGGAACCAGAGATCCAATTGCCAACATCTGCTGGATCGTTGAAAAAGCAAGAGAGTCCTAGAATAACATCTATTTCTGCTTTATTGACTATGCCAAAGCCTTTGACTGTGTGGATCACAATAAACTGTGGAAGATTCTGAAAGAGATGGGAATACCAGACCACCTGACCTGCCTCTTGAGAAATCTGTATGCAGGTCAGGAAGCAACAGTTAGAAGTGGACATGGAACAACAGACTAGTTCCAAATAGGAAAAGGAGTACATCAAGGCTGCATATTGTCACCCTGCTTATTTAACTTATATTCAGAGTACATCATGAGAAACGCTGGGCTGGAAGAAGCACAACCTGGAATCAAGATTGCTGGGAGAAATATCAGTAATCTCAGATATGCAGATGACACCACCCTTATGGCAGAAAGTGAAGAGGAACTAAACAGCCTTTTGATAAAAGTGAAAGTGGAGAGTGAAAAAGTTGGCTTAAAGCTCAGCATTCAGAAAACGAAGATCATGGCATCTGGTCCCATCACTTCATGGGAAATAGATGGGGAAACAGGGGAAACAATGTCAGACTTTATTTTGGGGGGCTCCAAAATCACTGCAGATCGTGACTGCAGCCATGAAATTAGAAGACACTTACTCTTTGGAAGAAAAGTTATGACAAACCTAGACAGCATATTGAAAAGCAGAGACATTACTTTGCCGACTAAGGTCCATCTAGTCAAGGCTATGATTTTTCCTGTGGTCATGTATGGATGTGAGAATTGGACTGTGAAGAAGGCTGAGTGCTGAAGAATTGATGCTTTTGAACTGTGGTGTTGGAGAAGACTCTTGAGAGTCCGTTGGACTGCAAGGAGATCCAACCAGTCCATTCTGAAGGAGATCAGGCCTGGGATTTCTTTGGAAGGACTGATGCTGAAGCTGAAACTCCAGTACTTTGACCACCTCATGTGAAGAGTTGACTCATTGGAAAAGAAAAGATACTTGAGATGATTTCAATTTTAAAAAATTTACCGAGGCTAGATTTATGGCCCAGGATATGATCTATCCTGGAGAAGGTTCTGTGTGCATTTGAGAAAAAGGTGAAATTCATTGTTTTGGGGTGAAATGTCCTATAGATATCAACTAGGTCTAACTGATCCATTGTATCATTTAAAGTTTGTGTTTCATTGCTAATTTTCTGTTTAGTTGATCTATCCATAGGTGTGAGGGGAGTGTTGAAGTCTCCCACTATTATTTGTTACTGTTAATTTCCCCTTTCATACTTGTTAGCATTTGCCTTACATATTGTGGTGCTCCTATGTTGGGTGCATATATATTTATAATTGTTATATCTTCTTCTTGGATTGATCCTTTGATCATTATATAGTGTCCTTTGTCTCTTTTTATGGCCTCATTTCAAAGTCTATTTTATCTGATATGAGTATTGCTAGTCCTGCTTTTCTTTTGGTCTCCATTTGTGTGAAATATCGTTTTCTAGCCCTTCATTTTCAGTCTGTATATGTCTCTTGTTTTGAGGTGGGTATCCTGTAGACAGCATGTATAGAGGTCTTGTTTTTGTATCCATTCAGCCAGTCTTTGTCTTTTGGTTGGGGCATTCAACCTATTTACACTTAAGGTAATTACTGATAAGTATGGTCCTGTTGCCATTTACTTTGTTGTTTTGGGTTTGAGTTTATACACCCTTTCTGTGTTTCCTGTCTAGAGAAGATCCTTTAGCATTTGTTGGAGAGCTGGTTTGGTGGTGAATAATTCTCTCAGCTTTTGCTTGTCTGTAAAGCTTTTGATTTCTCTTTCATATTTGAATGAGATCCTTGCTGGGTACAGTAATCTGGGTTGTAGGTTTTTCTCTTTCATCACTTTAAGTATGTCCTGCCATTCCCTTCTGGCCTGAAGAGTTTCTATTGAACGATCAGCTGTTATCCTTATGGGAATCCCCTTGTGTGTTATTTGTTGTTTTTCCCTTGCTGCTTTTAATATTTGTTCTTTGTGTTTGATCTTTGTTACTTTGATTAATATGTGTTGGGGTGTTTTGCCTTGGCTTTATCCTGTTCGGGACTCTCTGGGTTTCTTGGACTTGGGTGACTATTTTCTTCCCCATTTTAGGGAAGTTTTCAACTGTTATCGTCTCAAGTACTTTCTCATGGTCTTTCTTTTTGTCTTCTTCTTCTGGGACTCCTATGATTTGAATGTTAGGGCACTTAACATTGTCCCAGAGGTCTCTAAGGTTGTCCTCATTTCTTTTAATTCTTTTCCCCCCCTCCCTGCTTCATTTATTTCCACCATTCTATCTTCCACCTCACTTATCCCATCTTCTGCCTCAGTTATTCTATTGTTGGCTCCCTCCAGAGTGCTTTTGATTTCATTTATTGCATTAATTATTGATTAACTCTTTTTATTTCTTCTAGGTCCTTGTTAAACTTTTCTTGCCTCTTCTCAATCCTTGTCTCCAGACGGTTTATCTGTACCTTCAGTTTGTTTTCAAGATTTTGGATCATTTTTACTATCATTATCCTGAATTCTTTTTCAGGTAGACTCCCTATCTATTTCTCTTTTGTTTGGTTTGGTGGGCATTTATTATGTTCCTTTACCTGCTGAGTATTTCTCTGCCTTTTCATCTTGCTTAGATTGCTGTGTTTGGGGTGGACTTTCTGTATGCTGGAAGTTTGTGGTTCCTCTTTATTGCAGGGGTTCCTCACTGTGGGTGGGGTTGGACGAGTGGCTTGTCAAGGTTTCCTGGTTAGGGAAGCTTGTGTTGGTGTTCTGGTGGGTGGAGCTGGATCTCTTCTCTCTGGAGTGCAGTGAAGTGTCCAGTAGAGTTTTGAGGTGTCTATGAGTTTGGTGTGACTTTTGGACTCCTGTATTTTAATGCTCAGGGTGTGTTCCTGCATTGTTGGAGAATTAGGCTGGTATATCTTGCTCTGAAACTTGTTGGCTCTTGAGTGGAGCTTGGTTTCAGTGTAGGTATGGAGGCTTTTGGATGAACTGTTGTTGATTAATGTTCTCTAGAGTCAGGAGTTTTCTGGTGTTCTTAAGTTTTGGATTTAAGCCTTCTGCCTCTGGCTTTCAATTTTGTTCTTACAGTAGCCTCAAGACTCCTCCATCCATACAGCACTGATGATAAACATCTAGGTTAATTGTGAAAAGATTCTCCACAGTGAGGGACACTCAGAGAGGTTCACAGAGTTACATGTAGAAGAGAAGAGCGAGGGGGGAGATAGAGGGGACCAGGAGGAGAAGAGGGGAGTCAAAAGGGGAGAGAGCAGTCTAACCAGTAATCAATTCCCTAAGTGCTCTCCACAGTCTGGAACACCCAGATAGATTCACAGAGTTACATGGAGAAGAGAAGAGGGAGGGAGGAGATAGAGGTGACCAGGAGGAGAGGAGGGGCAGTCCAAAGGAGAGAGACCAGTCTAGCCAGTAATCATTTCCATAAGTGTTCTCCACAGCCCAGAACCCCCAAAGAGATTCGCAGAGTTAAGTAGAGAAGACAGGGGGAGGGAGGAGATAGAGGTGACCTGGGGGAGAAAAAGGAGAGTCAAAATGGGAGAGAGAAATCAAGCCAGTAATAACACTCCTAAGTAAGAATGGGTACTGAAGATTGAATTCTTAAAGGTACAAAATTGATAACAAATACCAAAAAGCACAGGTTAAAAATCTAGAGTAGAGGTTATACTCTCAAAAATACAATATTAAAAAAATCCAAAATCACAAAAATTATAAAAAAATATATATGAAATTTGCTTTAAAAATAGGGTATTTTTTTGCAAGGTATGTTTTTAAATGAAAATTAAAGGAGTAATAAAGAGCTTAAAATAAAAATATTAAAAATGATAACAATAAAATATATCTAGGAATTTCTCTGGAACTGTTGAGGGCATTGTGGGGTCAGTTCAGTTTCAGATAGTTCTTTGTTCCAGCTTATACTTCTCAAGGTCTATAGGCCCCTTCCAATGTAGCCAATGCTAACTACAGGGTTTTAATCTGTTGCACCTGTCACTTCCAAAGCAGTTCCCTCTTGTTCGTTTGACTTCCTCTGTTTGCAAGTCTCTTCAGTGTCTAATTTCCACTCTGACATAAGGAGGCGAAGGTGGTCATTTATTTAGGCTCACTTGTTCAGTTGTGCTGTGGGGAGGGAGGAACACTACAAACAAACATCACTGGCGTGTGTGGGGGAGTGCTCGCAGTGTCTGGGCCACACTAGGTTTGCCCCCATCCACGGCGTGTGTGCTTTCCTGGTCTACACTGCTCAGGCTCCAGGTTGCTCTGCAGAGGAACTGTCTAAAGCTGGCCCTGGGTTGTGTGCACTTCCCAGGTCTAAGCTGCTCGGGTTCAGGTTCTCGGGTACTCCACAAAGGCACAGACTCAGCTGGGCCTGTATTTTGTGCCCTTCCCAGGTCCGAGCAGCTCAGGTGACCAGATGCTTAGCAAGCACACTCTCCCCAGGTGGGTGGTGCGTCATATCACCTCCTCAGTCCCGGCTGCTCAGTTTTCTGGGTGCACCACAGGAGTGCCATCTCAGGTGTGTTGCGTATCTCTTTTAGGGGAGCTGATCTCTTACCACGACCCTCCTGGTGGATGTCAACTCTCCAGGATCCCAGGAAGTCTTGGTTAGCGCTGGGAGCCTGCTCAGTTTGGTGGAGGATGCTGTCTCTGGGGCCGAGGTTGCCTCTCACCTTCTGGCTCTGGCTGTCGCCCGCCTGCCTCTCTGCCTCCAGCGGGTGGAGGGGCCAGTCCACAGCCGGCTAGCTCTCCTCTGGTATTCGCTCAATCCTTTGTTCTGTGAGTGGGCCAGGTTGTGCCTTAGAGCTTTTTGAGGGGAAGTTCTCTCTCTCTCTCTCTCTTTCCCCTCTCTCTGACTATCCCACAGTGTGGGTTGCTATCTCATGTTAGCTCCCTCAGATTGTCCTCAGGGCATTCAGGCCCGGTCCTTGCCCTAGGCATGCAGCCCAGGCCTCCCTGTTCAGCCCCATTCACTGCTGGCAGGCGGGGGCATCTGGGCTGCTACTCTGCTGGGAGTTGCGGTAGGCACGTAATCTGTTTTTTATTTTATTTTATTTTATTTTTCCCCTCTGAGTTATGTTGCCCTCTGAGACTCCAAAACTCTCCACAGACCTGCCAGTGAGTGGGTTTCCTGGTGTGTGGAGACTTCTCCTCCCTCAGGGCTCCCTCCTGGATGGGTTTCTGTCTCTAACTCTTTTGTCTCTCTTTTTATCTTTTATGTTTTGTTCTATCTCCTTTTGAAGAGAATGGGCTGTCTTTCTGGGTGCCTGGTGTCCTCTCCCAGCGTTCAGAAGTTGTTTTGTGGAATTTGTTCAGCGTTCATATGATCTTTTGATGAATTTGTCGGGGAGAAAGTGGTCTCCTCGTCCTATTCCTCGCCATCTTCCTCTATGCTGTCTTTTTGATAATGGCTATTCTGACAGGTATGAGGTGATATCTCATTGTGTTTTGATTTTCATTTCCCTGATGATTAGTGATGTTGAGCATCTTTCATGCGCCTGCTGGCCATCTGTATATTTTCTTTGGCAAAGTGTCTATTTAGGTCCTCTGACCATTAAAATTTTTGTGTGTGTTGAGTTATATGAGTTCTTTGTATATTTTGGATATTAATCCCTCCTGAAATGTATTGTATACAAATATCTTCTTCCATTCAGTAGGCAGTCTTTTTGTTAGTTGATATTTTCTTTCACTGTGCAAAAGTCTTTTAGTTTGATGTAGTTCAGTTTATTTATTTATTTATTTATTTTCCCTTTTTAAAAAATTTGTTTATTTATTTATTTTAAATTACAATACTGTATTTGTTTTTGCTTTTGTTTCTCTTCTCTGTGGAGACATCCAAAAATACATTACTATGACTGATGTTAAAGAGTGTTGTGCTTATGGCTTTCTTCTAGAAGTTTTATGGTTTCAGGTCTTACATTTAAATGTTTAATCTATTTTGAGTTCATTTTTGTATGTGGTATGAAAAAAGTAGTCCAGTTTGATTCTTTAGCATGTAGCTGTCCAGTTTCCCCAACTCCACTTATTGAAGAGATTGTCTTCTTCTTATTGTATATTCTTGCCCACTTTGTCATAAATTAAACGACCATAAATGTGTGGGTTTATTTCCAGGCTCCCTATTCTGTTCCATCAATCTGTATGTCTGTTTTTGTGCCAATACCATACTGTTTTCATTTTGTAGCTTTGTACCATAATTTGAAATCAGGGAACATAATACCTCCAGTTTTATCTTTCTTAAGATTATTTTGGTACCTTGGGGTCTTCTGTGACATCAATTTAATAGATATGTGTAGACACATGTGTGCAAATACAAGAATAAGAATATATTGGATAGAAATAGAATGTATTTTTCTCATGTACTTATTACACAATTTCTAAATCTACTATATTCTTGGTCACAAGGGAAACCTTCACAAACTTAAAAAAGGGATGATTTTATAGGATACATTTTTATTCCAAGTGTAGAATTACCATATGAAAGAGAAATAACATGAAAAAATAAGAAATAAATATATTTCAAATAACTCCATTTCCAAAGGAAAACAAAACTGATATTACAAATCATAAAATAATAAGCAAAAGCTATTATTGCATATTCAAATCACAATATGTGGCCAAATTTCCGTACAGAGGAAAATTGTTAGCTTTAAATATTTTGGGGCTTCCCTCATGGCTCAGTGGTAGGGAATCCACCTGTGAATGTGGGAGATGTGAGTTTGATCTCTGGTCCAGGAAGATCCCCTGAAAAGGAAATGGCAACCCACTCCAGCATCTTTCCATGGGAAATCTCATGGACAGAAGAGCCTTGTGAGCTATGAGTCCAGAGGTTGCAAAGAGCCAGACACAACTTAGCGACTAAACAACAAAAAATAGAAAAATAAAAACCTAGTAAAATGAATACTCAACTATTAAAATTAGGAAAATAGAAAAACAGAATAATTCATATACAGTGAATGAATAAAAGGAAAAACTAAGATTAATACAAAATAGAAAGTGTGTATCTGTGATGTTTATGTGTGTGTATATATATATATATATCAATTTGTATATCATTTGAATACAAATTGATGGGGAAACAATAGAAATAGTGAGAGACTTTATTTTCTTGGGCTCCCAAATCACTGCAGGTGGTGACTGCAGCCATGAAATTAAAAGATGCTTGCTCCTTCAGAGAAAAGCTATGACCAACCTAGACAGCATATTAAAAAGCAAAGACATTACTTTGCAGACAAAGGCATGTGGAGTCAAAGCTATGGTTTTTCCAGTAATCATGTATGGATGTGAGAGTTAGACCATAAAGAAAGTTGAGCATCAGAGAATTTATGCTTTTGAACTGTGGTGTTGGAGAAGACTCTTGAGAGTCCCTTGGACTGCAAGGAGATCCAACCAGTCCATCTTAAAGGAAATTAGTCCTGATTATTCATTGGAAGGACTGATGCTGAAGCTGAAACTCCAATCCTTTGGCCACCTAATGTGAAGAACTGAGAAGCTGGAAAAGACCCTGATGCTGGGAAAGATTGCAGGCAGAAGGAGAAAGGGAGGACAGAGGATGCAGTGGTTGGATGTTATCACCAACTCCATGGACATGAGTTTGAGCAAGCTCTGGGAATTGGTGATGGATAGGGAAGCCTGGCGTGCTGCAGTCCATGGTGTCACAAAGAGTCAGGCACAACTGAGTGACTGAACTTGAATACATTTATATGAATTAAAAATATTTGTTTTATTATTATTTACTTGGCTACTTGGGGTCTTAGTTTCATCATACAGAATCTTTTGTTGTGGTGCATCGCCTCTCTATCTGAAGAGCATGGGCTCTGTGGTATGTGGGCTCGGTAGCTGCAGTGCACCCAGGCTTAGTTGCTCCACAGTATGTGGGATCTTAATTCCTCGACCAGGGATCGAACTTGCATTCCCAGCATTGCAAAGCAGATTCTTAACCACTGGACCACCAGGGAAGTCTCCTGTTTATATGTAATTTGGCTGTATATAATTTGAACAGACAAATAAAATAGATAAAATCCCTGATCAGTTGAGGCATTACTTAGAATACTTTCAGTTATACCTAGATCAATTTCTGTTATGAAATTGGATGGGAAAAGTCTAAATATATTCAGTTTAATTTCAGTTCAGTTCAGTTGCTCAGTCGTGTCTGACTCTTTGCGACCCCGTGAATCGCAGCATGCTAGGCCTCCCTGGTCATCACCATCTCTCGGAGTTCACTCAGACTCACGTCCATCGAGTCCGTGATGCCATCCAGCCATCTCATCCTCTGTCGCCCCCTTCTCCTCCTGCCCCCAATCCCTCCCAGCATCAGAGTCTTTTCCAATGAGTCAACTCTTCGCATGAGGTGGCCAAAGTACTGAAGTTTCAGCTTTAGCATCATTCCTTCCAAAGAAATCCCAGGGCTGATCTCCTTCAGAATGGACTGGTTGGATCTCTTTGCAGTCCAAGGGACTCTCAAGAGTCTTCTCCAACACCACAGTTCAAACGCATCAATTCTTCAGTGCTCAGCCTTCTTCACAGTCCAACTCTTACATCCATACATGACCACAGGAAAAATCATAGCCTTGACTAGACGGACCTTTGTTGGCAAAGTAATGTCTCTGCTTTTGAATATGCTATCTAGGTTGGACATAACTTTTCTTCCAAGGAGTAAGCGTCTTTTAATTTCATGGCTGCAGTCACTATCTGCAGTGATTTTGGAGCCCCACAAAATAAAGTCTGACACTGTTTCCCCTATTTCCCCATCTATTTCCCATGAAGTGATGGGACCAGATGCCATGATCTTCGTTTTCTGAATATTGAGCTTTAAGCCAACTTTTTCACTCTCCTCTTTCACTTTCATCAAGAGGCTTTTTAGCTCCTCTTCACTTTCTGCCATAAGGGTGGTGTCATCTGCATATCTGAGGTTATTGGTATTTCTCCCAGCAATCTTGATTCCAGCTTGTGCTTCTTCCAGCCCAGCGTTTCTCATGATGTACTCTGCATATAAGTTAAATAAGCAGGGTGACAACATACAACCTTGACTTACTCCTTTTCCTATTTGGAACTAGTCTGTTGTTCCATGTCCAGTTCTAACTGTTGCTTCCTGACCTGCATACAGATTTCTCAAGAGGCAGGTCAGGTGGTCTGTTATTCCCATCTCTCAGAATTTTCCAACGTTTATTGTGATCCACACAGTCAAAGGCCTTGTCATAGTCAATAGAGCAGAAATAAATGTTTTTCTGGAACTCTCTTGCTTTTTCCATGATCCAGCAGATGCTGGCAATTTGATCTCTGATTCCTCTGCCTTTTCTAAAACCAGCTTGAACATCAGGGAGTTCACGGTTCATGTATTGCTGAAGCCTGGCTTGGAGAATTTTGAGCATTACTTTACTAGTGTGTGAGATGAGTGCAATTGTGCGGTAGTTTGAGCATTCTTTGGCATTGCCTTTCTTTGGAAATGGAATGAAAACTGACCTTTTCCAGTCCTGTGGAACACAGGTGAGTTTTCCAAATTTGCTGGCATATTGAGTGCAGCACTTTCACAGCATCATCTTTCAGGATTTGAAACAGCTCAACTGGAATGCCATCACCTCCACTAGCTTTGTTCGTAGTGATGCTTTCTAAGGCCCACTTGACTTCACATTCCAAGATGTCTGGCTCTAGATGAGTGATCACATCATCATGATTATCTGGGTTTTGAAGCTCTTTTTTGTACAGTTCTTCCATGTATTCTTGCCACCTCTTCTTAATATCTTCTGCTTCTGTTAGGTCCAGACCATTTCTGTTCTTTATTGAGCCCATCTTTGCATGAAATGTTCTCTTGATAGCTCTAATTTTCTTGAAGAGATCTCTAGTCTTTCCCATTCTGTTCTTTCCCTCTATTTCTTTGCATTGATCGCTGAAGAAGACTTTCTTATCTCTTCTTGCTATTATTTGGAACTCTGCATTCACAAGCTTATATCTTTCCTTTTCTCCTTGGCTTTTCACCTTTCTTCTTTTCACAGTTATTTTTAAGGCCTCCCCAGACAGCCATTTTGCTTTTTGCATTTCTTTTCCATGGAGATGGTCTTGATCCCTGTCTCCCGTACAATGTCACGAACCTCATTCCATAATTCATCAGGCACTCTATCTATCAGATCTAGGCCCTTAAATCTATTTCTCACTTCCACTGTATAATCATAAGGGATTTGATTGAGGTCATACCTGAATGGTCTAGTGGTTTTGCCTACTTTCTTCAATTTCAGTCTGAATTTGGCAATAAGGAATTCATGATCTGAACCACAGCAGTCAGTTCCTGGTCTTGTTTTTGTTGATTGTATAGAGCTTCTCCATCTTTGGCTGCATAGAATATAATCAATCTGATTTTGGTGTTGACTGTCTGGTGATGTCCATGTGTAGAGTCTTCTCTTGTGTTGCTGGAAGAGCGTGTTTGCTATGACCAGTGCATTTTCTTGGCAAAACATCATGAAATTAAGAACGTAAATTAAAATGTTAAGGAAACTAGAGAACTCCAAGCACTTCAGGAAAGGAGGCAGCAGTGAGTGATGTCAGCACAGAGAGGAGGATGGGGACTCCCACGGGCACTGGCTGGGCCTGGCCCAGCTCCACAGCCTAGTGCCCGGTCAGAGGCTCCATCTGCACTAGGACTGGGGGCCCTCCCAACTCCTAATTACTGGAGGCACCACGTACCTCGGGGCTGAGGTTGCTGTCAGCAAACTGTATTTAGCAATGGGTTACAGGTAACTAATTAAAGCAGAAATTTTTTCTATTGACATTGTTCATTACATGAACTTACTAATGGAGAAAAACTGTAAGATTCTGTCTATAAGTACCAAGAAGATATTTAATATAATTAATCAGATATTCCTAGTTAAAAATAAACATGGATTAAAATATAAGCAGAAGGAAACTGATTAAATGTGGTAAAAACCAGTTGTCAAGAGGAAGCTATCATAATGAACCATGAAATGCTGTAGCATTTCTATTAAAATCAAGAGACAATAGGCATGCCCATCATCACCATATTATTAAACATTGTTTTAGAAACTGTGGCTAATTGGGCTTCCCTGGTAGCTCAGATGGTAAAGAATCTGCTTGCAATGCAGGAGACCCTGGTTTTAATTCCTGGGTTGGTAGGATCCCCTGGAGGAAGGATAGGCTACTCACTCCAGTATTCTTGGGTTTCACTGGTGACTCAGATGCTAAAGATTCTGCCTGCACTGTGGGAGACCTGGGTTTGATCCCTTGGTTGGGAAGATCCCCTGGAGAAGGGAACAGATACTTACTGTAGTATTCTTTCCTGGAGAATCCCATGGACAGAGGAGCCATGGACATATTATTAAACATTGTTTTAAAAGCTGTAGTTATTACAATAAGGTAAGAAAATGAAATATCTCATATATATGTAATGTATGATATATAAAAAATACCTTCATTTGTGTATGATGTAAAATGTATGCTTACAAATTTCAACAGACTCCAGTAAAATTCATTAGAATTAATAACATAGAGTTTCTGGATTAAAGAATGGAAAAATTAGTAGCTTTTACTTGTGTCAACTATAATGGATGAGAAATTAAAATGTAAAAACAAAATCCAGTTCACCATGTTGATAAAAATCTTTAAAATTTTTAGGAGTAAATTTACCTGAAGGACACCAACAAGTACTAAAGTTATGGGGAGAGTGTGATGCCCTAGGTGAGATGACTTAACAATAAGAAGTGAAAATTTCTAAACTAAGAAATATATTTTTAGTGGTATGTCAAAGAAAAGCCTATTTAAAAATTGTTGACACTGGGAAAAATGATCTTAAAATGTACTGGAATAATACAGGTCTGAGAAGAGCCAAAAAATTTTGAAAAAGGAGACTTTGCAGCAGCTTGCCTTTCTGAATATTAAAATTCATGTTAAAACTACAGTGATAAAAGCTATATATTGGCTTGGGAACATATAAATACATCCAAGGGAAAACATAAATACACCCATGGATATGTTTATATATTTATATATAGACTAGTGTGTTAACAGATCCAAATGTATATATATAATTTTATAAATGACAAAAATAACATCTTAATTGAAAGGACAATGCTGCTAAGTTGTTTCAGTCATGTCCGACTCTGTGCGACCCCACAGACGGCAGCCCCCTGGGCTCTGCCATCATCCCTGGGATTCTCTAGGCAAGAACACTGGAGTGGGTTGCCATTTCCTTTTCCAATGCATGAAAGTGAAAAGTGAAAGTGAAGTCGCTCGGTTGTGTCTGACTCAGCGACCCCATGGACTGCAGCCCACCAGGCTCCTCCATCCATGGGAGTTTCCAGTGGGATGCCATTGTGGTATATAAATGTTACAGGCATACTTTGTCATCTATCTGGAAGAAAACAGAGCCCTACTTTATATTATACACAAAATTAGATTTCATACTGATTAAACCACTAGATGTTAATAATCAATATAAAATAACTACATGTCAGAAAATAAAAGTTAGATGTGTGCGTGTTAAGTTGCTTCAATCGTGTCTGACTCTTTGCATCCCCATGGTCTATAGCTTGCCAGGCTCCTCTGTCCATGGGATTCTCCAGGCAAGAATACTGGAGTTAGTTGCCATGCCCTCCTCCAGGGGATCTTCCTGACCCAGGGATCAAATCCCGTTTCTATGTCTCCTGTATTTGCAAGCAGGTTCTTTACCATTCCCCTGGAGAAGGAAATGGCAACCCACTCCCGTACTCTTGCTTGGAAAAGTCCATGGATGGAAGAGCCTAGTAGGCCGCAGTCCATGGGCTGCAAAGAGTTGGACACGACTGAGTGACTGCACTCTGTCTCTTTACCACTGGTGCCACCTGCCGCTGCTGCTGCTGAGTCGCTTCAGTCGTGTCCGACTCTGTGCGACCCCATAGACGGCAGCCCACCAGGCTTCTCTGTCCCTGGGATTCTCCAGGCAAGAACACTGGAGTGGGTTGCCGTTTCCTTCTCCAAGGCATGAAAGTGAAAAGTGAAAGTGAAGTCACTTAGTCATGCCCGACTCTTAGCGACCCCATGGACTGCAGCCCACCAGGCTCCTCCTTCCATGCGATTTTCCAGGCAAGAGTACTGGAGTGGGTTGCTATTGCCTTCTCCAACTAGTGCCCCTAGGAAGCCCCAAAAGTTAGATAAATTTGTGTATATAAAAGGCTAGAAAACAAAAAATTTCTTTTTAAAAAAGTGATTTACCATGCATTTATTCAGTTTAGTATAGTGTTGTTTGTAGACACACAAACATGTGGACTTTCTGAATAGCCATCAGTTGGGAAATATATGAATAAGCTATTATATTTTTAACATTAAGCAAATGTTAATAGGAATGAGTTACAACCATATGAATTAATCTGGACAAATGCCCATGATATACTAAGCAAAAGAATCAAGTTGTATGTAGTATGTACCTATTTATTGTTTAAAAAAAAAACACAAAAATGAAACAAAAATAGTCTATGTATATGTTAACACAGAGTTGAATACATATAAAGATTTTAATATTGAGTATTGTAGGAGCATGGGATTGGAGGCTGTGTTTATGGCCCAATTTGTTCCTATGAACTTGAAGTGCCTTTGGAATAAAAATCACCAAATCTTTATGCATTATTATATACTTGTTTCTCTCATTCTGACTTATGTTACTCTGTATGTCAGTCTCTAGGTCCATCCACATCTTGCATGTGGATGTGGAATCTAGGAAAATGGTATAGATGAACCTATTTGCGAAGCAGAACTAGAGACAGATATAAAGAACAAACACATGGACACCAAAGGAGGAAGGGGAATGGAATGAACTGGGAGATTGGAATTGACACATACACACGCAGGCTATATGTAAAACAGGTAGCTAGTGAGAACCTGGGCTTCCCTGGGGGTCAGATGGTAAAGAATCTGCCTGCAAAGCAGGAGACTTGGGTTCAGTCTCTAGGTTGGGAAGATCCCTGGAGAAGGGAATGGCTACCCACTCCAGTATTCTCATCTGGAGAATTCCATGGACAGAGAATCCTGGCAGCAGGCTACAGTCCACGGGATCATAAAGAGTCGGACATGACTGAGTGACTAACACACACTCAGACATGCACAATGAGAACCTACTGTATAGCACAGGGAACTCTGCTCAATGTTATGTGGCAGCCTGGATGGGAAGGGAGTTTGGGAGAGAATGGATACTGTACATGTATGGCTGAGTCCCTCTGCTGTGCACAGGAAACTCTCCCAGCATTATTAATTGGCTATACTCCAATATAAACTAAAAAGTTTAAAAAAATCATCGAATTCTACCATCACCCCACTTTACTAAGATATAATTGAAATATAACGTATGAATTTAAAGAGTGCAACACAATGATTTGATATATGTAGATATGTGAAATAATCACCACAGTAAGTTTATTTAACATCTGTTACCTCACATAGTTACAGTTTACTTTTGATGAGGAAAGTAAACTAGCACTTTAAAAGTCTGAAAACCACTTGATAGTTCAGGAAAACATAAAGCAGAAGGTGTATCCTAGCCCTGCCCCTAACTTGCAGTGTGACAATTTTTGCCTTATTTTCTTGTTTCTTAGGTGCGAGTGGTGGTGACTATCTACTGACTTAGGTTACAGCATCATAGTGAAGATAAATGAAGGGTGAAGACAAAGTTTGGAGACTTAAAAGGTGTTGAAATGCAAGCCATTATCCTCAAGAAAACTCTCAAACGTTCTCAATTTCTGTGATGCAGGTGACAAAGCCGCCTGAGGAAGCATCTTCCCTTCCTGATGGTGAAGTGGCAGGAGAGGCTCAGAGCACCACGGAGGTAAGAGTTGGTGTCTTGAACCATCTTCCTGGAAACTTGTTTTTCATAGCATGTCTACTGGGTTCTAGTTTTTCCATATCTGTTTGTCTACCTCTTCCATCCATCCATCCATCCATCCATCCATCCATCCATCCATCCATCTATCTAACCATCCATCCATCCATCTATCACATCTGTCTATTTATCCATCCATCCATCACACCTGTTTAGCTACCCATCCAACTATCTATCCATCCATCCATCACATCTATCTATCATTTCTCTATGTATCTATCAATCCTCAATCATTTATCTCTATCATCTTTTTTAGTCTCTAAAATTATAATGCCTCTCTCCACATAAGCAATAGAAAACAAATACTCCCTAAATATGGAATCCTTTGAAGTTCTCTTCACAAGCCTTAAGTGAATGAATTAACTCCTATTAGGGTCTTTATGACTCTACCATGCATGTGAGTTGGGTCTGTTCACTGACACTGATAGATCCAATTAGCAATGTTGAGGGTTGGTGATCCTATACTCTAGGAGTTAAGGGACTAGTAAATAGAGGTCTATCTTTGCTTCAGTTATACACTGTATCTAAATAAGGAAACCATAGCAGTTATGGCCTGGTGTTGTCTTGGAAGCTTATCCAAGGTTGGTGATACCATGGGTTTCCTTTGTGACCAGGAAACAGAGAAGGCTGAAGAAAGTGGAGAACACGAGGCACAAGACGAGGGTGATGAAGATGCGGGCGACCCTGCTGGATCCCAAGAGAAGGATGTGAGTGTTTGCTTTTCTCACCGTAGTTTCACTGGATTCAGTTCTATTCAATAACCATTTATTGAGCTCTGACCAGATGCTGGGAATCTTTCTGGGCACACAATAGTGATCTCAAAAGTGAGGAACTGAGGGATTAGCCAGGAGGCAGCAGGTAATTTTCACTTAACATGTTAACTGCTGTGTGTGAGGTGGGTGAGGGCTGAAAGGGAGCCAGAGGAAGCGCCTGACATCAGGCCTGGAGTGACAGGCTACACAAGGCTTGTCATTGTGTTGTTAGGGTTAGGTCGGGTTCATGTTCTTTCAGAAACAAGGGACCTTATGCCTTGTTCACAAGTATTGATGAACTCCTATCATACTTGTCTACTTGAAAAAAAATGCACAATGTGAGAGTTGTGAATTAAGCTTTATTTGGGCAAAATGAGGACTATAGCCTGGGAGACAGCATTTCAGTTAGCTCTGAGAAACTGCTTCAAAGAGGTAGGGGGAAGGTCAGTATATATGGTCTTTGTGAAGGAGGGGCACATGCAATCAAGCTTATATATTTTGCGGAAGGTTTCTGGTAGTCTTGAGGACCAGTCATCACCATGAAGGATTTTGGTGCTTTTCTAGATATGAGGAGGTGCAAGAATTGGGCTCATAAAATCTAGTCCTGAAAATATCTATCTGAAGACTTATTCTGCCAACTTCTCCCAGGGCACAGAGGGCTTTGTTCCTGATCTCCACCCTGAACTCCTTTCTGGGGGTGTTGAAGGTCAGCAGCTACAGCGGCTCATGGTTTAATCCTTGTAGAGGTAGATGGCAAATGACGATTTGTAGTTGACATACTCCACCAAGAGGATTTGTGGGAAGCCAATAGGAGCTGAGGATAAGAGGGACTGTGGGGGAGGGATTTGAAGCCTCCAGCTTGAGGCCAGTCAGAGGAACTGCAGGACCCAGCTGATGCAAGGCTACTTCTAAAAGGTTCCAATGCAGCGGCTGCAGGGTAAAGGACCAAGTGGAGACTGTGGTTCTGGAAGGGCCAAGCTAAGATAATGAGGGATTAGATGGGCTACTTATTCAAGAAATTCTGAAAATGTGGCTGGGAAGCCAGACGAAGGAGAGACCCTGGCACCAAGGGAGCCTGAATGGGCAGGGTAGAAATCAGGAGGATTTCAGTTGGTTTCTGCTTTGGGCTGATTGTAGGAAAGATTATTTACCAAAGCCCAGTGGTTTGCATTTGTCCCTATTTATTGATTCCAGGAGAGGTGTGAACAGCTCTTGATCATTGGACCCTTGTTCCCAGCAGAGAGACTGTGACTGGGAAAGGGGCCAAGACTGACACCTTGCTATGGAAAATGTGAGATGGCATCAGTTTATCTCAAGGCATTTAAATTTGAGAGGAACCAGGGCAGTAAATTCCCTTATGTTTGAACACTGCTATTTCAGTGTTGATAATTTAAGACCCTTTGACATTTCTGTTTTGAAGAAAGACCAAATCTTCTTCAGTCTTTGCTTAGAAGTTAGATGAGGTTTCATGGCTGCCTGTATAATTCAGAAATAATTTAACATGAAATGGAGTGACCATTTAATTATCTTGGAGATTATAAAAATCTTTAAAAGCATTTTATAATCTGACTTTGCATGGATTGCCTAAAACACTGGTACAGAATTATTGATTTATACATTGAAATTCAGTTTGCTTTTTTTTAAGGCAGAGAAACAAAGGAAAGAAATGTTACACTCCACTTCCTTTCTCTCATGAGACCTAAGAGGAAGACAGCATCTTGAGGCCAGAGCCTGCTGGCTTCAGCTTCCCTGCTTCTCAGTTGCTGGGCCAGTTAGTTCAGTGAAGTGATAAGCCATTCAGCCTGGGGATTCTCTTGTTAATATTTTCTAAAATTGTGAGCACTTTGCAAAATAAATTACAATCTTGTGGATCCCCATAGGAATTAAAAACATTGTTTTGGTATTTTTGCGTGGGCTGTGGTGAAGGAATGACTAAGTTTAGAAGACATTTTTATTTTAGATGAATTAATGTTAATAATTAATTAACATCAATGTTAATTATCAATTCTTTAATAATATTTATTCTACCCTAGTGGCTTAGGTTGGAGAAGGCAATGGCATCCCACTCCAGTACTCTTGCCTGGAAAATCCCATGGATGGAGGAGCCTGGTGGGCTGCAGTCCATGGGGTCATAAAGAGTTGGACATGATTGAGTGACTAACAATTTTTCATTCTACATGAAGAAAGATTTTGACTTTTTCTCATTTAACAAGCGATGCATGCCCTATGACTTACTGTAATTCAGTTAAATAAGGGAGAAAACCATGATCTGTCAGAGAACATTAAAAATGACATCATAACATGATTAGCTTTGGGACTGGATACATAGAAAACTTGATTAAAATTTTGAACAGAGACAAAAGCGATCTGATATTTAGAATGATTGCATTTTGTGCTTCAAGAACCTTCTGTCTGCTTTTTTGGTTTGGGGTTGTTTTTCAAGGTTGAGATGGCTGTCTCAGCTCTTTGTCATCACATCTCTGCCAGCTGTGCACCCAGGCTTACACAGGCTTATCTGTGATGAGCAGAAAGGCCAATTAGATCACTGTGTTCTACCTTTGTAACATGGATTTTTAAAGTGCCAGTCACATGTAGTAGGTTCTTCTAGATACCACAATTCAGATAAATCCAAGGCTTTTAGCTAAAAACCCTGGCTCTGTTGAAACCATCTTGGGGAGATCTCATGAATTCTTAGCTTTTGCTGCTCCAGTCTGTTGTAACTAAACAGTGACTCCTTGCACTTCCTTTTCTAACCAACTCTCAGTGAGGGATTTAAATAACATTGGATTTGTGGGCTGCCTCTGCTGCTGCTAAATCTAGGTTTAGTTTTTAAACTTGTGGTTGTGGACCGTCAGCTTCATTGATTTCTCTAGACATCGTATTATCTGCTTCATGTCTCCACTTCTGGCAGGCAAGAAATTCAATCTAGGTGAAGCATTTCAGAGACCCACTCTTCTCCAGGGACTTAAGAGTCATCCTGGGGTCTTCAGGGGTGACTGGGGGCCAGAGGGCCCTGGTTCTTTATGGTGGTCCTCTGTGAGGTGGGTTTCCTGATCCCCATTGGAAACTGTTAATGCTGGTCCCTCAGCATGGGTTAGGCCCTCTGCCCTGGCTGGACATGGCCATGCCTCTCACAGTGACCAGCCCTCTGACCACAGTCGATGCTTCCCCGAGCGTCGTGTCCAGGTGCTGCCCTGATGCCCCATGGGTCCCTGGCTCAGCTTTTGCATCAGGCACCACCTGGAACATCCACCTCCTTCTCTCTCTTGAATCTGGCTGCTTCCATCGTCTCAGCTCCAAGCCCTAAACTCCAAGGACTTTTTTTGCAGGGATCATCTAGCCTCCTCACCTCTCTCAGCCCAGGGTTTTGAAAAGCACAGTCGGTAACTTCTTCCCAGCAGATGGGGAACCAGAACAAGTATGTGGCTGTCTCTTTGGAGTTTGTGTGTGGGGAAGACAGTAACTGTTATTTTGGGTAGCAGGGAGAACAAAATGAGAATTCGTATCCTGGTATATACCATTGCTTCCCAGGTAGCACAGTGGTAAAGAATCCACCTGTAATTCAGGAGACGAGGATTTGAGCCTGGGGTGGGGAAGATCCCTGGAGAAGGAAATGGCAACCCACTCCAGTATTCTTGCATGGAAAACTCCACGGACAGAGGAACCTCGCAGGCTACAGTCCATGGTGTTGGAAAGAGTTGGACATGACTGAGCGACTGAGCACATATATACAGCCGCACGCTCATGACAAGGAATACAAACATAGTTTAACCTGTTATTCTGAAAGAATTACAGACTCACAGGGATCTAGTATGGAGTCCTGTGTGCTCTTCTCCTGGCTTCCCCTAGTGGTGACATCTCAGCTGGCTGTGGTAGGAGGTAGAAACCAAGAGTATGACCCTGGTGCATCTCTGTTAAGTAGACTTATAGACCATATTAAGGGTTGACCACTTTTCCCAAACCTTTCTTTTGTGTGTTAAACACCATTCCTGTGTGTCCAGTAGTCATGTATGGATGTGAGAGTTGGACTATAAAGAAAGTTGAGTGCAGAAGAATTGATGCTTTTGAACTGTGGTGTTAGAGAAGACTCTTGAGAGTCCCTTGGACTGCAAGGAGATCCGACCAGTCCATTCAGGACTAAAGGAAATCAGTCCTGAATATTCATTGAAAGGGCTGATGTTGAAGCTGAAACTCCAGTACTTTGGCCACCTGATTCGAAGAACTGACTCACTGGAAAAGACCCTGATGCTGGGAAAGATTGAAGGCAGGAGGAGAAGGGGACAACAGAGGATGAGATGGTTGGATAGCATCACTGACTCAATGGACATGAGTATGAGCAAACTCCAGGAGATGGTGAAGGACAGGGAGGCCTGGTGGGCTGCAGTCCATGGGGTCACAAAGAGCCAGACATGACTGAGCAACTGAATGGAACTGTGTTCAGAACCATTTTCAAGTGGGCAGTGGTAATAGCTCCCTCCAGTGGCTGGGAGCATTAAAACCAGTGATAGACCAGCTGAGTGTCTAAGCTCACCTGATTTCAACTACTGCACGTGCTTATTCAGTACACACTTCTAAGTGCTCGGATGATGCCAGTTTCATGGGGAAGATATTTATCGAAGAATATCACATTGATTTAAAAATCATAATTATTTCCTTTAATGATGTGGACTTTTCCTGACCACCAATCCAAACTTTGGGGCTTTTTACACATAAGATGCCGAACTGTATGTTACCTACTTGCTGACAGGTCAGGGCAGTGTCTGGGAGGCAAAATGGTGTACCATGAAAAGGGCTTTCATTCCTGACTAAGATGTAATCACCTGTAGCTTCAGATCTACAGAGAGGGGACTTCATGGTTCCCTTCCCTGATGACCAGAGAGGGATGAGGGGCTAAGGAGGAGAGGGGAGGTTTGTGAATACTACCAGAGGAGCAAAGAAGGCAAGCAGGTCACTTCAGCTTCTGGGAACACTGAGGAGGGGACTGCAGACTGGGGGTGTCATGGGAACTTTATGAAACCCTGGAAATAAAAGATGCAATTTGTTCACCTTTGTGTTTGGTTTTCGTTGAGGCCAAAATATTTTACATTGTGTTCTTTGCCATTTCAGTGATCCTCTCCAAAACCTTCTGACACCTTGGCTTGACTGACTACATGATTATGGTCTATACATATTCCCCACTCTGCTTCCTCCAAAATCAGTCTTGAGGATAGTTTCTACATCAAGGGGCAGGTGTTGGTTTAGGTCCACCATGCACTCGTGAGTCTAAGGCTGAGCCCCCATATTGTCTGATGATGGAGAGAGCCCTGCTCTTATTCCTGACCTCCAGCCTGGTCACCCTCTTCAGATCCCTCTGGGCTGGCCCCCGCCTTCCTTCCACACCAGCCACTGCCTGACACTCACCACGGCTGACACCTGTCTTTAGTCCTGGCCACATGCCATGTCAGCAGCCTGCCTCCCTGGCCAACTTCCCAAGAGAAACAGCTGCTATGAAATCCTAAGACTTCTCACTTCGGAGGCTTCCTCTGACTAGATTTCTTTTTAAAAACGTTTATTTACTTATTTTTAATTGCAGGATAATTGCTCTACAGTATTTTGTTGGTTTCTGCTAAATATCAACATGAATCAGCCATATGTTTGCCCATGTCCCCTCCCTCTTGAACCTCCCTCCCACCTCCTCCCCATCCCACCCCACTAGGTTGTTACAGAGCCCTGGTTTGAGTACCCTAAGTCACACAGCAAATCCCTATTGGCTATCTATTTTACATATGGTAGTGTATGTTTCTATGTTACCTTCTTCATGCATTCCACCCTCTCCTTCTTCCCCATCCATCTTTTCTTAAGGGTATTCTCTATGTCTGTGTCTCCACTGATGGACTAGCTTTCTTAGAAGAACAACAAGGTAAAATAATTTTAAGTTGTAGCTTAGTCCAGTGCATGATTCAAACCTATCCTGTTGTTGTTGTTTACTTGCTCAGTCATGTCTGACTCTTTGTGACTCCATGGACTGTAGTCCACCAGGCTCTTCTATCCATGGGATTTCCCAGGCAAGAATACTGGAGTGGTAGCCATTTCCTCCTCCAGGGGATGTTCCTGACTCAGGGATTGAACCCATGTTTCCTGCATTGCAGGCTTCTTTACCGTCTGAGCCTCCAGAGGACATTTAAGGATCTGTGTAATTCTGATGCTTTAAAATTTCATGAGCTAAGTGATCATTCGGAGAAGGCGATGGCACCCCACTCCAGTACTCTTGCCTGGAAAATCCCATGGGCAGAGGAGCCTGGTAGGCTGCAGTCCATGGGATCGTGAAGAGTTGGACACGACTGAGCAACTTCACTTTCACTTTTCACTTTCATGCACTGGAGAAGGAAATGGCAACCCATTCCAGTGTTCTTGCCTGGAGAATCCCAGGGACGGGGAGACTGGTGGGCTGCCGTCTATGGCGTCGCACAGAGTTGGACACGACTGAAGCGACTTAGCAGTAGCAGTAGCAAATGACATCTAATACTGTGGGCAAGAATCCCTTAGAAGAAATGGAGTAGCCCTCATAGTCAACAAAAGAGTCCAAAATGACAGAATGATCTCTGTTCGTTTCCAAGGCAAACCATTCAGTATCACAATAATCCAAGTTTATGCCCCGACCAGTAATGCAGAAGCTGAAGTTGAATGGTTCTGTGAAGATCTACACGACTTTCTAGAACTAACACCGCAAAAGATGTCCTTTTCATTATAGGGGACTAGAATGCAAGAGTAGGAAATCAAGAGATACCTGGAGTAACAGGCAAGTTTAGCCTTGGAGTACAAAATGAAGCAGGGCAAAGGCTTACAGAGTTTTGCCAAGAGAACACACTGGTCATAGCAAACACCTTCTTCCAACAACACAAGAGAAGACTCTACACGTGGACATCACCAGATGGTCAATACTGAAATCAGATTGATTATATTCTTCACAGTCGAAAATGGAGAAGCTCTATACAGTCAGCAAAAAAAAGACCAGGTTCTGACTGTGGCTCAGATAATGAACTCCTTATTGCAAAATTCAGACAAACTGAAGAAAGTAGGGAAAACCACTAAACTATTCAGGTATGACCTAAATCAAATCCCTTATGATTATACAGTAGAAGTGACAAATAGACTCAAAGGATTAGATCTAATAGACAGAATGCCTAAAGAACTATGGATGGAGGTTCATGACATTTTTCAGGAGGCAGTGATTAAGACCATCCCCAAGAAAAAGAAATGCACAAAGGTAAAATGGTTGTCTGAGGAGGCTTTACATATAGCTGAGAAAAGAAGAGAAGCAAAAACCAAAGGAGAAAAGGAAAGATATACCCTTCTGAATGCAGAGTTCCAAAGAATAGCAAGGTGAGATCAGAAAGCCTTTCTTAGTGATTGATGCAAAGAAACAGAGGAAAACAATGGAGTGGGAAAGACTAGAGATCTCTTAAAGAAAATTAGAAATACCAAGGGAACATTTCTTGCAAAGATGGGCACAATAAAGGACAGAAATGGTATGGACTTAACAGAATCAGAAGATATTCAGAAGAGGTGGCTAGAATACACAGAAGAACTATACAAAAAGATCTTCATGACTCAGATAACCACAATGGTGTGATCACTCACCTAGAGCCAGACATCCTGGAATGAGAGGTCAAGTGGACCTTAGGAAGCATCATTATGAACAAAGCTAGTGGAGGTAATGGAATTCAGCTGAGCTATTTCAAGTCCTAAAAGATGATACTGTGAAAGTGCTGCACTCAATATGTCAGCAAGTTTGGAAAACTCAGCAGTGGCCACAGGACTGGAAAAGGTTAGTTTTCATTCCAATCCCAAAGAAGGACAATGCCAAAGAATGTTCAGACTACTACACAATTGCACTAATCTCATATGCTAACAAAGTAATGCTCAAAATTCTCCACGTGAGGCTTCAAAAGTATATGAACCAAGAACTTCCAGATGTTCAAGCTGGATTTAGAAAAGGCAGAGGAACCAGAGATCAAATGGCCAACATCTGTTGGAAAATGGAAAGAGCAAGAGAGTTCCACAAAAACATCAACTTCTACTTTATTGACTGCCAAAGCCTTCAACTATTTGGATCACAATAAACTGTGGAAACTTCTTAAAGAGATGAGAATACCAGACCACCTGACCTGCCTTCTGAGAAATCTGTATGCAGGTCAAGAGGCAACAATTAGAACTGGACATGGAACAACAGACTGGTTCTAAATAGGAAAAGGAGTATGTCAAGGCTGTATACTGTCACCCTGCTTATTTAACTTATATACAGAGTACATTATGCAAAATGCCGGGCTGGTGAAGCACATGCTGGAATCAAGATTGCTGGGAGAAATATCAACGTCATCTCAGATATGCAGATGACACCACCCTTATAGTAAGAAGCGAAGAGGAACTGAAGAGCTTCTTGATGAAAGTGAAAGACGAGAGTGAAAAACCTGGCTTAAAACTCAACATTCAAAAAAACCAATAACATAGGATCCAGTCCCATCACTTCAAGGCAAATAGATGGGGAAACAATGGAAACAGTCAAAGACTTTATTTTGGGGGCTCCAAAATCACTGCAGATGGTGACTGCAGCCATGAAATGAAAAGACACTTGCTCCTTGGAAGAAAAGCTATGACCAACCTAGATAGCATATTAAAAACAGAGACATTACTCTTCCAACAAAGGTCCATCTAATTAAAGCTATGGTTTTTCTAGTAGTCATGTATGGATGTGAGAGTTGGATCACAAAGAAAGCTGAGTGTCAAAGAATTGATGCTTTCGAACTGTGGTGTTGGAGAAGACTCTTGAGAGTCTCTTGGACTGCAAGAAGATCAACCCAGTCAAACCTAAAGGAAACCAGTCCTGAATACTCATTGAAAGGACTGATGCTGAAGCTGAAACTCCAATTCTTGGCCACCTGATACAAAGAACTGACTCATTGGAAAAGAGCCTGAACCTGGAAAAGATTGAAGGTGGGAGAAGAAGGGGATGACAGAGGATGAAATGGTTGGATGGCATCACTGACACGATGGACATGAGTTTGAGCAAGGTTGGGAGTTGGTGATGGACAGGGAAGCCAGGCATGCTGCACTCCTTGGGGTTGCAAAGAGTCGGACATAATGAGCAACTGAACTGTAGGATGGACATTGAAGTTTTTATTTAATTAATATCCCATCTCCTCCTAAGAAAGATTTGAGGCAAGAATGGCATACATAAATACCTTAATTAAACATTTTATTAACAGATTGAATGCTGCCTCATGCCAGGCAGTCCAGGGATTGGGGATGGAGCCGTGAAAATGAGCTTCTGTTCTGGTAGAGCTGATGACGGTCTTAACCAAGTTTCTTCAAAGCTTCAGTTTGGTTCAGTTCAGTCGCTCAGTCATGTCCGACTCTTTGCGACCCCATGAATCACAGCACGCCAGGCCTCCCTGTTCATTACATCTCTTGGAGTTCACTCAGACTCACATTCATCGAGTCCGTGATGCCATCCAGCCATCTCATCCTCGGTCGTCCTCTTCTCCTCCTGCCCCCAATCCCTCCCAGCATTAGAGTCTTTTCCAATGAATCAACTCTTTGCATGAGGTGGCCAAAGTATTGGAGTTTCAGCTTTAGCATCATTCCTTCCAAAGAAATCCCAGGGCTGATCTCCTTCAGAATGGACTGGTTGGATCTCCTTGCAGTCCAAGGGACTCTCAAGAGTCTTCTCCAACACCATAGTTCAAAAGCATCAGTTCTTTGGCGCTCAGCCTTCTTCACAGTCCATCTCTCACATCCATACATGACCACAGGAAAAACCATAGCCTTGACTAGACAGATCTTAGTTGGCAAAGTAATGTCTCTGCTTTTGAATATGCTATCTAGGTTTGTCATAACTTTTCTTCCAAGGAGTAAGCGTCTTCTAATTTCATGGCTGCAGTCACCATCTGCAGTGATTTTGGAGCCCCCCAAAATAAAGTCTGACACTGTTTCCACTGCTTCCCCATCTATTTCCCATGAAGTGATGGGACTGGATGCCATGATCTTCATTTTCTGAATGTTGAGCTTTAAGCCAACTTTTTCACTCTCCTCTTTCACTTTCATCAAGAGCTTACATGACCTTTAAAACTTTTTTATTTGACTATAGTTACTTTACGATATGTGTTAGTGGCTATGTCACAGCAAAGTAAATCAGCTATATGTATACATATATCCCCTCCCTTCCGGACTTCCTTCTCATGCAGGTCACCACAGAGCACTGAGTAGAGTTCCTTGTACTATACAATAGGTTTTAATTAGTTACCTATTTTATACACAGAAGTGTATATACGCCAATTCCTGTCTCCCAATTCACCCCACCTCTCCTTCCTCTCTTGGTCTCCATAAATTTGTTCTCTATATCTATGTCTCTACTTCTGATTTGCAAATAGATTCACCTGTACCATTTGTCTACATCCCACATATATGTGTTAATATACAATATTTGTTTTTCTTTACTTGACCTTTTGAGGCTAAGTATGTCTAGAAATTCTCTGAGCAATTACTTTTTCTATTTAATGTTTCTTTCAAGAAATCAATGTCAATTCAGATATTGATAAAAGCCCTAGGTTCCTTGGTAATTGCTGCTGCTGCTAAGTCACTTCAGTCATGTCTGACTCTTAGCGACCCCATGGACTGCAGCCCACCAGTCTCCTCCATCCATGGTATTTTCCAGACAAGAGTACTGGAGTGGGATGCCATTGCCTTCTCCCGGTAATTGCTGCTAGTTAACCTCTAAAAGTTGAGATGACCACTAATTCCTATAAGAACTCAGTGCCCTGAAGCCTAGCTCTAAGGATAACCCCATTTTTAATAGTGTGTTTTTGTTAACTCATTTGCTTCAACTGTACACAATTAATAAAAAAAATTGGATTTAGAAAAGTGTAAAACTCTACATAGCTGATAGTTCTGTATTGCTCAGTGTGAATTCTAGTTTGATTGTATGTGGATAAGAAGAAAATGAATGTTCTTTGAGATCTAAAGAGTTAATAGATCTAAAAGAGTTACAGGTTCATTTATTTAGTCATTTAACACATTTATTGAATTTATTCCAGACAGTAGCTGGGTCCTGGAAATCCAAAAATGAACAAGGACACATGTTGTGCCCCAAAGAGCACACAGACTAGTCAGGGAGGCTGATAAATGATGATTGTGGGAGCAAATAAGGGAATTCTTTAACTCAGCCCTTGTTGTTGTTGGTTAGTTGCTAAGTTGAGCTTGACTCTGCCGCCCCATAAACTGTAACCTGCCAGGCTCCTCTGTCCATGGGATTTCCCAGGCAAGAAAACTGGAATGGGCTGCCATTTCCTTCTCCAGGGATCTTCTCCACCTAGGGATCAAACTTCATTCTGCTGCCTTGGCAGGCAAATTCTTCACTACTGAGCCACCAGGGGAAGCCCCTTCAGTTCAGTTCAGTTCATTTGCTCAGTCGTGTCCAACTCTTTGCGACTCCATGAATCGCAGCACGCCAGGCCTCCCTGTCCATCACCAACTCCTGGAGTTCACTCAAACTCACATCCATTGAGTCGGTGATGCCATCCAGCCATCTCATCCTTTGTCATGTCCTTTTCCTTCTGCCCCCAATCCCTCCCAGCATCAGTCTTTTCCAGTGAGTCAACTCTTGGCATGAGGTGGCCAAAGTACTGGAGTTTCAGCTTTAGCATCATTTCTTCCAAAGAACACCCAGGGGTGATGTCCTTTAGAATGGACTGGTTGGATCTCCTTGCAGTCCAAGGGACTCTCAAGAGTCTTCTACAACACCACAGTTCAAAAGCATCAATTCTTTGGTGCTCAGCTGTCTTCACTGTCCAACTCTTGCATCCATACATGACCACTGGAAAAACCATAGCCTTGACTAAATGGACCTTTGTTGGCAAAGTAATGTCTCTGCTTTTGAATATGCTCTCTAGGTTGGTCATAACTTTTCTTCCAAGGAGTAAGCATCTTTTAATTTCATGGCTGCAGTTACCATCTGCAGTGACTTTGTAGCCCCCCAAATAAAGTCAACAACTGTTTCCACTGTTTCCCCATCTATTTCCCATGAAGTGATGGGACCAGATGCCATGATCTTCATTTTCTGAATGTTGAGCTTTAAGCCAACTTTGTCACTCTCCTCTTTCACTTTCATCAAGAGGCTTTTTAGTTCCTCTTCATTTTCTGCCATAGGGTGGTGTCATCTGCATATTTGAGGTTATTCATATTTCTCCTGGAAGGCCCTAGGGGTCAGGAAAGTCTTCCTTGAAAATATCATTGTACGCAGAGTCCTGGAATGATCAGTGTGGCTGATCATTAGCTGAAGTAAAACATGATGTGACTAGAAAGGTGAGCAGGAGCCAGATCATGATGGCCTCTCAACCATTCTAAAGATTATGGATTTATCATGAGAAGATCGAAGGTTTTAGACACGGGGTGGATTGTCTTTTTAAATAAATTAATTATTTTTGGACTGCACTACGTCTTCTTGCTGGGTTGGGCTCTCTCTAGTTTTAGTTAGCAGGGGCTACTCTCTAATGCAGTACATGGGGTTCTCACTGTAGTGACTTCTCCTGTTGCTCAGCACAGGCTCTAGAGCTCAGGCTCAGCAGTTGTGGTACACGGGTTTAGTTGCCCTGAAGCATATTGGAGCTTCCAGAACCAGGGATGGAACCTGTGTCCCCTTCTTTAGCAGGCAGATTCCCAACCATTGGATCAGCACGGAAGTCTCTGGGATGTCTTTTAGAATGATATCTCTGGCTATAGTGTGGAGAGTTACTTGGAGATAAGGAAGCCTAGAGGTGATGTAATCTTGGTGGGAGAAGATGGCAGTCATGGTGAAGGAATGACAAGGCATTGGCAGAGGTAGACAATATCAAAGACATTTAATATTTAACACATTGCTGAAAAACCAACACTCGGATTCTGCAACAAGTGCAGGACTCTCTTTTCCTGAACTTTATAAGACTTGCTGTGTTGCTAGCTTCAGTTTAGAGATTCGCTGTACTGGGACACCTCTTGGGTTGACTCAGCTTAAGCCAGATGCATCAGGCTTTCTGTATTTTCTTTGCCAGCATCAGAAATCTGAGAGTATTGTTCTGGAGCTGGCCAAGAACTTGAGGTTGGGCCAGGGGAGGTGGCCATATGGCAGGCCCTCCATGACTTGCCTTCTGTGATAATCTTGAGAGGTAGCATGGTGGAGTAGGAGAACATTAAGTTAGGAAACAGGAGAAGGGGGGCGACAAAGGATGAGATGGTTGGAAGGCGTCACTGACTCAATGGACATGAGTTTGAGCAAACTCTGGGAGATAGTGAAGGATAGGGAAGCCTGTCCTTCTGAACAGCAACAACAACAAAGAATCTCAGAGTATGTCCTGATTGTGTTACTTGGCCTCTGATTTTTGCTAATCACTTAATTCTGTGGTCTTTGTGTCCTCATTTGTCCAAAGAAGAGACTGAGTAGAGGATATAGGTAATTATAAGGTTGTTTTCAACTCCTTTGGTCCAGAATTCCATGAGCTCACTGCCTACTTTGAAAGGCATTAGGAATGTTTAGGGACTACTCTTCAGAACCAGATCTGCCTGCCCGGTTAAAGCCATTGTAATACTCTGGCCCCAGAAAGGCTCATCTGAGGGCCATTCTGGGAAAGGATGTGAAGGTTCTTATTTCTTTGCAATTTTAGGAGGTATTGTCTGGTTTTCCTACTTTGATCCCATGGAAATAGAAACTTCCATGCTTTGGCAGAATGGAGACCTGTTTGAGCCTGGAAATGGCTTTATCATTTCTTAACTTTGAGTTTCTTTCTTTAGCCAGGATTCAGTGTTAAAATGGTTTAGAAATGTTATTTGTTCTGATGGAGGAAAAGTTTTGATCTACTTTTATTAATTGGTTCAGAACTGAAGTAAGGCATACTTAAAGGCCATAAAAGCAGAAGAGATATAATTTTATTCAAATTTTCTAGTCGCTTACATATATAGTCTGAATTTTCCTTGATAGCTCTATAGGTCTGCAATATGCTTTGGATATAGAATAGTATTAAACTTATAATTAAGCAGTATTACTAATTAGTTGTATTTTCTTAGGAGTAAGAGTGATGAAAATATGTCTTTGATTTTATAATATTCCAAGGACTCAAAACAAAATGCATGAAATAAGTAGGCATTGCTCAGTTATCATATCTTTGCTATTGATGTTTTCTCAATAAATTGATATTCTTCATTTTGGTAAACATGCATTTATTATAGCTTGCTTAATTTCTATTTATTTAACTAAATTTTTATAGTTTTAAATTTTTATGCAATTTTAAAAGTTGCTTTCCATTTACAGTTATTACCAAGTATTGGCTATATAGTTTGCTTAATTTTTAGATTCAACTTAAAACTTACATGCATTTATGTTTTTATTTAATTTCTGTTTGTGGATTCAAGGAAGAAGAGGGAGAGACAGCAGCGGAAGAGGTACAGTAGCATATTTCACAGTTGTGTTGTGCTTAACAGAAGCATCTTTTAGGTGAGAGAATTGCAGCTTTCCAAATGTTTCTCCATGTTCATGACACAGAGAAGCTGACTCAACCCACATTCCCAGAAAGTGAATGTGGGTCTCCTTTAGCCTGCCAAGAAAAGAAATAAAATAAGTTGGAGACACATTTGGAGGTGAATGGAGAAATAGGGGCTCTGAACCCTTCACCTCTTGTGGTGAAGGTGTCATCAGTGAAGTCAGGCCAGGCTGGCTGGACCAAATCCTTCAGTGGAGATGTCTTCTCCCTTCTTCCTTCCCACCCCACTGAATGGCACACCATTTATGCTGCTTGTGTGGTTCTCACTGGTGTTACTTGATGGCCTCCTATTTACCTTGTTGGTGAGTGAGGAATTCCCTCCCTCTGATTATGGGAATGGCAGACACACAACTGGACACACTCACTGCACAAGTGAGATAGACAGGGCTTATTTTATTTTCTTAATTAATTAATTAATTTTAATAGGAGGATAATGACTTTACAATATTGTGGTGGTGTTTGCCATACATTGACATGAAATAGTCACAGGTATGGACAGGGTTTATTATCCACATGTTCTCCAAGCCCAGGGGATGAGGTCATTCCCACAGTGCAGGGCCACACGGGGTAGGGTCACTTGGGAACAGTGTGAACAACAAGGGCTCTGGGAGGCAGGTTGTGTAGAATCAAGAGGGTGGGGTGTCCCCGAGTCCACACGGGGGACATGCTTGGCCTGACTGAGTAATTCTGGGGTGAAAGCAGGCACTGCATCTGGTCCCTTGATACCGAGGGCTGCTTGGGTGAGAGACCTAATTTGTAGGAGCAGAGGGGAGGGGAGCCAGTGGTCAGGCCATTGTAAGTCTTCCCAATTTTACCAATGTTAAGGCAGTGGATAATACTGAGTCTTAATTGTAGTTTTGCACCATGGTATGTACCTTAGACACCAGGAGGTTTACACATGCAGCTAGCTCATCATTTAGTGTCTGGAAGACCTGTGACATAGGTAAGTAACCACGTGGTTCCAGGATTTCTGAAAAGTGTGGATTTATCCAAGGGAGCATTACTATTTGTGTGTGTGTGTGTGTGTGTGTTTTGGGGGGAACATAATTGATTTACAGTGTTATGTTAGTTTCAGATGTGTAACAAAGTGATTCATGTGTGATTCTTTTCCCTTACATGTTATTATAAAATATTGAGTAGAATTCCCTATGCTATGCAATAATTACTGAGCTGGGGCACCACAACTAAGACCCAGAGCAGGCAAATAAAATAATAATAATAATAAAAAAGAGTTGCACAAAGTAAGAAGTATTAAATAATTGAGTACTAAGGATACAAGTACATTTAAAACAATGAAAGAAAAGTTATAAAACAATATTAGTGATATTAAGGATAAAATTTAAAGGAATAAAATATATCCTCTGTAACATAATTTAAACTATTATTGGGCTGGCCAACATGTTTGTTTACAGGATCTATGCTCAAATAATAACCAACATTCCTATGGAGACCTCACATCTCATATTTGGAGCTGGGAGTCATTTGAACAAATGAAGAATTTAATTAAAATGTTAAATCACAAAAATGTAGAGACCTTAAACATTTATTTTAACTTGAAATATACAGATGTGTATTTATATACAGAAGTGTATTTATATACACATACAAATATACAGATGTGCCAAGTTTTTGGATGCAGGACAAAAATTGCTTCTTTAAAAAATAGTCCAATGACTAGATTTACCCACTGTCTTTCTAACATAATCAGTAGTCTGTCTAGAAATTCCAGCTTTTGTTTCTTTCCCTTTGAGTTTCATGAGTCTTCCTTGCCACCCAAGCTTTTCGACACTTCATTTGATGACAGATATATGTTTGTCTTTTCAAAGTATTCCATTAACTTTACATGGGAAAAAAGCTCTTTTCATGTTCATATTTCACTGGATTACATGGTGCTTATTTTTTTAAAAGATTTTTGATGTGTACCATTTTTAAAGTCTTTACTGAAGTTTTTTACAATATTGCTTTTGTGTTATGTTTTGTTTTTTTGGCCTCAAGGCATGTGTGATCTTGGCTTCTCGACTAGGAATTGAACCCATACCCCCGGAACTGGAAGGCAAAGTCTTAACCACTGCACCCCAGGGAAGTCCCTATGATATTTATTTAAATTGTGTAATTACAATAATACTGACTTGGATATACCAGCATGGGAACAAACATAACCCACCCTGGTAAATGAAGACTTTGGCGGGTAGTGATACCAAACCTACTTGTAAGCACTCACCACGCCTTCATCAACCAGTGTGATTTGAGAGAGAACACAGGCTCCTGCCTTGCAGGCAGACTCTTTACCGTCTGAGCCACCAGGGAAGTCCAGGCTTCAGCAGAGGTTCTCAAAGTGGGTTTCCAGAGCAGAAGCAGCTGCCTCACCTGGGAACCTCTACAAATACATGTTTTCAGGCCTGGCCCCAGATCTATAAGGTCAGAAGCCCTGAGTTAGAGCCCAGTAGCTTGTTTTGAGAAGCTCTTCAGGTGCTTCTGATGCTCTGTCAAGGCTGAGAACACAGGTCCTAAGTGACCCAAGGGTTGCCAAGTGGAGGTCAAGGGCAAGAACTCCTACTGTTTTGATGGTCGTAATTGCTGTTGTTGTTCAGTAGCTTAGTTGTGTCTGGTGGTTTTTGACCCCAGGGACTGTAGCAAGCCAGTCTTTCCTGTCCTTCATTATCTCCCAGAGTTTTTTCAGACTCATGTCCATTGAGTCGATAATGCATCTTCATTGTGGGGATTCAGGATTGAAAGGAATGAGGTATCACTCAGAGGTAAAAACAGCTGGTCAGAGCCTCCAACTGTTTGGGGCAGAGCTTTCTCTCTGCCGTCCTTCCTGTACCCATAAAGGAAAACACCAACCATGGGAAAGGAAAAGAAATAGCAGCTATATTCCAATAAAAATTAATTAAAAAATACAAATGCTAATCAGAGAGCTAAATTAAAATAGAAAACTCAAGGGTACAATATTTACCAAAAGTCACATGTATTGTCTAGGTATTTCAGTGGAAGGTCATTCACATTAAAGAAGGTCCCCTGTCGTAAGAAACTCCCCCCAAAACTTTTGCTGATTTTTAAAATTGCAAATAATTCATGACATTTATAGAAAGTTTAGATAATACAGAGAAAAACAGAAACAAAAAAGTTTATAACCCCATTACCCAGAGAGACCCACTAGTTACACACTCATACACACACACACACACACTATTTATCAAACCTTCATGGATACTCTTCTGTAATGTACTTTTATTCATGTAATTAAGCTATATATTTTATGGGATGGTAAATATAGATCTGTTTCATTATTTTAATATTATTTTATCAAACTCATCCTTATTATTAGACTTAAAGGTTATTTTTAGCCTATTCTATACAGTGACTTTTCTTTTTTTATTATTATTTTTTATAATAAGATTTATTTATTTTTTAAATACTTTATTCTGTTACAATACTGTATTGACATGAATCAGCCACAGGTGTACACGATCTCCCAATGCCGAAGCCCCCTCCCACCTCCCATCCCATATCATCTCTCTGGATGATCCCATGCACCAGCCCCAAGCATCCTGTATCCTGTATTGAACATAGACTGGCGCTTCGTTTCTTATATGATAGTATATATGTTTCAATGCCATTCTCCCCTAATCATCCCACCCTCTCCCTCTCCCTCAGAGGCCAAAAGTCCGTTCTATACCTCTGTACAGTGACTTTTCATTACCTGTATATTATATCTTTCAATAATAAATTTTCATTTCTCTCTTGCTAGGCAAGCTTCCATGTAAAAAATCCCATTTTTATGTATTTAAAAATAAGACAAAAAGATTATTAATTTGCAAGTAGTTTCAGATTATATACATAGGTTGCTGATAACTTTGGATTCAAGAAATTACTTTGTATATCAAAATATAGCCAGCTTCCATGTTTAAAAGCTTCATCAAAATTCTGACAAAATTCTATTTGCTGAGATTCTTTTTGTATTTTATTCTTCCAACTGCTTTCTGAATTTTTAAAGGTAATTGTGTTAGAACAATCTGTTAATACAAGTAAAGACTATATGCTTAAGAGGAATCATGAGACTCATTAGAATTAATGTATTTCCAGCAGAGCCATCCCAGGGTGAAGGGTCTCTGTTTAGGAAGATGATGTCTGTGTGTGTGTGTATGTGGTGGGTGTATGTGTTGGGCATGTTTGTTTGTGTGTGTGTGGTGGCTGTATGTGTGGGACGTGTTGGGAGGGTGTGTGTGTTGTGTGTTGAGTGTGTGGTGGTTTGTGTATGTTGGATGTGTGTGTGTGGTGACTGTGTGTGTGAGGTGTGTGTGTTGGGTATGTATGTGTGCGTGGTAGGTGTATGTGCAGCGGGTGTGTGTGGGAGTATGTGTGGTGTGCGGGGGGTATGTATGTGATGTGTTTGTGGGGTATGTGTGTGGTGTTTGTGTGTGTTGGGCTTGTATGTGTGTGTGTGAGTGGGTATATATGTGGGGTGGGTGTCTGTGTTGTGTGTGTGGTGGGTCTATATGTGGGGGGTGTGTGTGTGGCGGGTGGGTGTCTGTGTTGTGTGTGTGGTGGGTCTATATGTGGGGTGGACATGTGTGTGTTGTGTGTGTCTTGTGTGTGTGTGCTGGGTGGGGTGTGGGCGGCCCTGACCTCTAGTCTGATGGTTTGCACTCTTCCTCACTGTATCTGTTGACCCTCACACTTCTCCATAACGGTGTAATTTTTGTTAAAGACAAAAGAAGTAACTGCAGAAGGAGCAGAAGGGGAAGCAGAGGGAGAGGAGGCTGAAGAAGAGGAGGAACCAGAAGAAGAAGGAGAAGGAGACGAGGAAGAAGAGTCTTAGGCCTGTGCATGCTCTGCTTCCCCACTTGTCCAGGTAGCCGCATCATTCTGGGGCTGAAGGCCTGTTTACTACTGTCTGCCATCTAGACCACCTTTCACTTAGTGATGGAGGTGGATTCCAAGTCAACCTCTTTGTCTTCTCAAGGCCCTGGGCTGCCCCTTCTTGGAGCTGCCGGGCTGGTTAACTCTCCTGGACCCATTTCTTGGGCACCAGGGCAAGGAGGGCTGTGGTTGATACGATTTCTAGTAAAAAGTGTGACTTTCAGGTGAGGAAGTTTGTGTTGTACCCTCTTTATTTAACTGAAAGCACAGGAAGTATTCTGTTCTCAGCATCTATCACGTGAACTCCTTTACACATCTGTGGGGGAATTTACAATTGATGTTCATAACAATGGCGATAAATTATCAATACAACCTAAAAACCCCCACAAACCTGGCTGCCCATGAAAAAAATATTGCCAGATTCAATGATAAGTACTTGATATTACTATTCATTGATTTATATCAAAACATCCATTTATTCAATATTAGCCAGAGCACTCATGTAGAAACAGTTTGGAATATGGTGAAGTCACTTTAGGTATCTTTGACAAGCATGCTTACTACCTTGTAATTTTAAACTTCTATTGACAATGAGAAAGAATTATGTGGTAAGTTAAGAAGAAGAATGTGGTAAGTTCGGTAAGTTAACCCCTTTGTTGTTGTTCAGTCACTCAGTTGTGTCTGACTGTTTGCGACCCCATGGACTGCAGCATGCCAGGCCTCCCTATCCATCACCAATGCCCAGAGCTTGCTCAAACTCATCTCCATCGAATCAGTGATGCCATCCAACCATCTCATCCTCTGTCGTCCCCTTCTCCTCCTGCCCTCAGTCTTTCCCAGCATCAGGGTCTTTTCCAATGAGTTGACTCTTGGCATCAGGTGGTTAAAGTATTGGAGCTTCAGCTTCAGCAGGTAACCCTAAATGTATTATATTAGTAAGATACTGAAAGTGAATATTGAGGACACAGAGAAAATATTCAAATGTTGTGGGCTATACAGAAAAGATGATAAGGTCATTAAGAGCTATAAAAGTATCTGGTATAACAGACTTTTAGCAAATACCTATGTGAACATTATGTTTCTATTGACATGATTTGAACTTGCCAACAGATTTGAGGGTAACTATTTATTCTCTAGGGCAGTGAGGCTCACAATTTGCTCTGGTAGTACCCTAAGGGTTCTTGTTCATTAAAAAAAAAAAAAAAGTATAGTCTCCTTTCTGTCTGTACCATGCCTCCACTGAAGCAGGTAAGACCGATTTGGTGGCTATTGATAGCAGGGCGTGCTGCAATTCATGGGGTCACAAAGAGTCGGACACGACTGAGCGACTGAACTGAACTGATATCAGGGGAGCAGGAAGAAATAGAGGATGAAAGAGTGAGCGCTGGACACACAGCAAGTCTTCAGTTAAGGTCTGCAGTCACTCTCGGAGCCTGTCTAGTGAAGGGCAGACAAAAGACACTGTAGACAGGAAAAGAAACTCCAGTGCTTATAAATATCAGCTAACAAAAGGCTCTGCTCTGTGCACCAAAGACCGATTTGAATAGTATATATCTCCCTTTTAAAATACTTACACTTAAACATAAAATGCTGATATTAAAAAAAAATGGATATATTTTTAAGAAATCTTGGAGCTGGTGGGAGCAGCCATCACACTGTATTATTGGGACTATGGAAGTTTCATTACTCCTTTATTCAAATTACAAAGCAAATCTGAAGGTGAAAGTGTTAGTCACTCAGTTCAGTTCAGTTCAGTCGCTCAGTTGTGTCCGACTCTTTGCGACCCCATGAACCGCAGCACGCCAGGCCTCCCTGTCCATCACCAACTCTCAGAGTCTACCCAAAGCCATGTCCATTGAGTTGGTGACGCCATCCAACCATCTCATCCTCTGTCGTCCCCTTCTCCTACTGCCCTCAGTCTTTCCCAGCATCAGGGTCTTTTCCAATGAGTCAGGTCTTTGCATCAGGTGGCCAAAGTATTGTCCAACTCTTTGCAACCCCATAGACTGTAGCCCTCCAGGCTCCTCTGTCCATGGGATTATCCAGACAATAATATGGAGTGGGTTTCCATTCCCTTCTCCAGGGGATAGTCCTGACCCAGGGATTGAATCCAGGTTTCCTGCATTGCAGACAGATTCTTTACTGTCTGAGCCTCAGGGAAGCAAATCTAGCCCATCATCTGATGCTTTCCCAGGTGCTTTCTTTCATTTTGTGACCACACAGACCTCCACTTTAGGGCCAAATGATGATCAATTTGGAAGCGATCTCATTTCTTTATTTTTAATTTTCTTCTAAATAGAAGAAAAATGTTACAACTGAGAAGTCTGTTGTCAGTCTGATTAATGGGAAGTGATCTCATTTCTTTATTTTTAATTTTTTTCTAAATAGAAGAAAAATGTTACAATTGAGAAGTCTGTTGTCAGTCTGATTAATGTCCCTAATCCCATGTCCTAATTCCCTTAGGAATGGATTGGGACTCAATTTTGAAAAAATGAAGACTGGCAAGTTTACTTTTAGAATTCTATCTGAAGAATGATAGGAAAGGAAAATATGCTGATATTGATAGCAACCTTCCCCCAACAGTAAAAGACTCATAAATACAGTTAAATTCATTTCTATTCACTCTGACTGTAAAGTCTTTTAAAATTATGCAATTTAACGTGATAATTATAAAAAATATTGACAACTTGGAAGAAATGGACAAATTCTTAGAAAAGTACAACTTTCCAAAACTGAACCAGGAAGAAATAGAAAATCTTAACAGACCCATCACAAGCATGGAAATTGAAACTGTAATCAGAAATCTTCCAGCAAACAAAAGCCCAGGTCCAGACGGCTTCACAGCTGAATTCTACCAAAAATTTCGAGAAGAGCTAACACCTATCTTACTGAAGCTATTCCAGAAAATTGCAGAGGAAGGTAAACTTCCAAACTCATTCTATGAGGCCACCATCACCCTAATACCCAAACCTGACAAAGACACCACAAAAAAGAAAATTACAGGCCAATATCACTGATGAACATAGATGCAAAAATCCTTAACAAAATCCTAGCAATCAGAATCCAGCAACACATTAAAAGATCATACACCATAACCAAGTGGGCTTTATCCCAGGGAAGCAAGGATTCTTCAATATCCGCAAATCAATCAATGTAATTCATCACATTAACAAACTGAAAAATAAAAATCATATGATTATTTCAATAGATGCAGAAAAAGCCTTTGACAAAATTCAACATCCATTTATGATAAAAACTCTCCAGAAAGCAGGAATAGAAGGAACGTACCTCAACATAATAAAAGCTATATATGACAAACCCACAGCTAACATTATCCTCAATGGTGAAAAATTGAAACCATTTCCCTAAAGTCAGGAACAAGACAAGGGTGTCCACTCTCACCACTACTATTCAATATCGTACTGGAAGTTTTGGCCACAGCAATCAGAGCAGAAAAATAAATACAAGGAATCCAAATTGGAAAAGAAGAAGTAAAACTCTCACTGTTTGCAGATAACATGATCCTCTACATAGAAAATCCTAAAGACTCGACCAGAAAACTACTAGAGCTAACCAACGAATATAGTAAAGTTGCAGGATATAAAATCAACACTCAGAAATCCCTTGCATTCCTACACACTAATAATGAGAAAGTAGAAAAGAAGTCAAGGAAACAATCCCATTCACCATTGCAACGAAAAGAATATTTACTTAGGGATATACCTACCTAAAGAAACTAAAGACCTATATGTTGAAAACTATAAAACACTGATGAAAGAAATCAAAAGGACACTAATAGATGGAGAAATATACCATGCTCATGGGTCGGAAGAATCAATATAGTGAAAATGAGTATACTACCCAAAGCAATCTACAGATTCAATGCAATTCCTATCAAGCTACCAGCAGTATTTTTCACAAAACTAGATCAAATAATCTCAAAATTTGTATGGAAATACAAAAAACCTCGAATAGCCAAAGCAATCTTGAGAAAGAAGAATGGAACTGGAGGAATCAACTTGCCTGACTTCAGGCTCTACTACAAAGCCACAGTCATTAAGACAGTATGGTACTGGCACAAAGACAAAAATATAGATCAATGGAACAAAATAGAAAGCCCTGAGATAAACCCACACACCTATGGACACCTTATCTTCGACAAAGGAGGCAAGCATATACAATGGAGTAAAGACAGTCTCTTTAACAGGTGGTGCTGGGAAAACTGGTCAACCACTTGTAAAAGAATGAAACTAGATCTCTTTCTAACACCATACACAAAAATAAACTCAAAATGGATTAAAGATCTAAATGTAAGACCAGAAACTATAACACTCCTAGAGGAAAACATAGGCAAAACACTCTCCGACATAAATCACAGCAGGATCCTCTATGATCCACCTCCCAGTATACTGGAAATAAAAGCAAAGATAAACAAATGGGATCTAATTAAAATTAAAAGCTTCTGCACAACAAAGGAAACTATAAGCAAGGTGAAAAGACAGCCTTCTGAATGGGAGAAAACAATAGCAAATGAAACAACTGACAAACAACTAATCTCAAAGATATACAAGCAACTTATGCAGCTCAACTCCAGAAAAATAAACGATCCAATAAAAAAAATGGGCCAAAGAATTAAATAGGCATTTCTCCAAAGAAGACATATGGATGGCTAACAAACACATGAAAAGATGCTCAACATCACTTATTATCAGAGAAATGCAAATCAAGACCACAATGAGGTATCATTTCACACCAGTTAGAATGGCTGCGATCCAAAAGTCTACAAGCAATAAATGCTGGAGAGAATGTGGAGAAAAGGGAACCCTCTTACACTGCTGGTGGGAATGCAAACTAGTACAGCCACTATGGAAAACAGTGTGGAGATTCCTTAAAAAATTGCAAATAAAACTGCCTTATGACCCAGCAATCCCACTGCTGGGCATACACACCGAGGAAACCAGAACTGAAAGAGACACATGTACCCCAATGTTCACTGCAGCACTGTTTATAATAGCCAGGACATGGAAACAACCTAGATGTCCATCAGCAGATGAATGGATAAGAAAGCTGTGGTACATATACACAATGGAGTAGTACTCAGCCCTTAAAAAGAATAAATTCGACTCAGTTCTAATGAGATGGATGAAATTGGAGCCGATTATACAGAGTGAAGTAAGCCAGAAAGAAAAACACCAATACAGTATACTGACACATATATATGGAATTTAGAAGGATAGTAATGAAGACCCTCTATGTGAGACAACAAGAGACTCAGAGGTATAGAAAGGACTTTTGGACTCTGAGGGAGAGGGAGAGGGTGGGATGATTTGGGAGAATGGCATTGAAACATGTATACTATCTTGTAAGAATGAAGCGCCAGTCTATGTTCAATACAGGATGCAGGACGCATGGGGCTGGTGCACGGGAAGATTCAGGGAGAGGATGTGGGGTGGGAGGGTGGGAGGGGGCTTTGGCATTGGGAGATCGTGGACACCTGTGGCTGATTCATGTCAATGTATGGCAAAACAAATACAGTATTGTAACGCAGAATAAAGTATTAAAAAAATATTGAATATGAAATGACAAGCTGAGAGAGAATCCTTCAGTAGCCAGATGGCTCTATAGACTGATTAAAAAAGAAAATCTATGGCAAGGCCATTTTACCTGTTTCTCTGATGATGAGATGGTTGGATGGCATCACCGACTCAATGGACTTGAGTTTGAGCAAGCTTTGGGGGTTGGTGAAGGACAGGGAAGCCTGGCATGCTGCAGTCCATGGAGTTGCAAACAGTTGGACATGACTTAGTGACTGAACAACAACAACCGATGACTTCTGGAATTTAGTTCATAGACGTTTGTCATAAAGTCAAAATGCCTGGCAGCGAAGGCATGAATCGCTTTCCTAAATCGCATCCCTGACCCCCAGAGAGATCCTATGTCCTTGAAAATGCAACATGAAATGGGCAAAACCATTCAGAGTCTAAAAACAAACCATCTCATAGCTCATGGATATGCCAGGCATTTTGCTTGAAGAAATGGTCCTAGGGAGACTATGGCCGTAAATGGAACTATGAAAGATTTCTCATTTCTTATATTTGAAATTGATGCTAAATTGATGCCCAGGAGAAACAGTCTATAGTCTGAGTTCTGTCTCCTAACGGGGTGCTGCTTCATACTGTCTCTAGTCTAGCTCTGGATCATTTCAATTACCCTTGCTTGCTCCTCCCCTGCTTCCCCCCACCCCCAGGACTAAGCTGTAAATTCAGTCTCTCCATTTTTCATGAAAATGCAATGGGGAAACTGTAATGGAAGATACCAGCTTCCTTCTGATGTTTGATAGGTTAGTACGGAGAAAGGATATAAACCTCGGCTAGTTTTCCACAAGAAAAATTTAATTTCCTTTTTTTTGCCCTTGATGAGTAGTAGTTTCTAGAATAAAAGGCAGTTCGACTCTCGGTTGGAGAAGGAAATGGCAGCTCATTCCAGTATCCTGGCCTGGAGAATTCCATGGACAGAGATGATCCCTGGCAGGCTAAAGTCCGTGGGGTTGCAAAGAGTTAGACATGACTGAGCGACTTTCACTTCACTTCTCTTGATAAATAATTGAGTTTGTGGTAAACATTCTCTGTCTCTCTTTAATTTTCATCTCCCTGATATCTTTCCTTTCTTTTAGGAAACCCAAACCACGAAGCACCATTTCATCTGTCTCCCCACAAACTGAATTCAATGAAACGCTTTGGCCTGAAGCTAGCACACCTCTGTCAGGACATCCAGGGTTCACTGGGGAATTGTATGATATGATGTGATTAGATCTCCACGCATGTATTTACTTAATCATATCGACATGAAATCAAATGTGAAGACAGCACACGCATACCTTCACGGGCCTGACATTTGTGGCCTTTGCTTAAATTTTTTTTGCTTTGCATGAATAGTCCTTCTCACTAATACCCTGACAAAAAAATTACAAAATATAGAACTTCTCTTTGTGATAAGACAAAAGTGCCTTACGCTACTTTTTTTTTCAGCATTCGCTTTGAAGATGAAGAACTTTCCAGAGAACAACCATACAAATAAAGTTGGATAAGAAATATCTTGTCCCAGGGAGTGGATTTCTTCATTTCTAGTCTCTCCGTGTACAGGGTGGCTCAGTCTGTCTGTAGCGGGGGCGCGGGGGTGGGCCTGGAGCCTCGGCAGAACTTTTCCGTGCCCGCCGGGATGGATGCTTTCTGTTGCATCGGTTGTTTCGGTTCATGTTTTCCAATGACGCTGACTGCCTTGTTATGCCCTATTCTGTATTATTCGCCCCACTGTGTGTACCTTGTCGCCGAAGCCTTGTTCAAATGTCGCTGCTGTCCACGTGTGTAGGGATCTCGAGGCAGACAAATAAATTCGCCACCCCAGTGCCCTCTGCACGTTTCCACGCTGGAGGGAGTGGCTGCCTCTGCTTCTCCTGTACTGATCGATTCGCAGCCATGACTGCTCCGTGCAAAGCCTGTGACTGTAATCTTGCCTCCTGATGCTGAGTGTCTGTTCTCCAAGCGCTGGTCCAGCCCCTTGACTTGTTCACCAGGTAGGTTTGAAGCGTTTTCTCTGCTCACCTGCCCCATCGCAGTGTCTGATAGCAGTTTTTCCCTTCCTCGTAAGGTTTGGCTGGCGTCTCGCCCCTCTGTGTGTGTGCTTCTCCGCGTGCTTTGCTTGCAGCCAGTGTTGCTCCTGTGCCACCAGAAGGGCCCTTCTCTGTGCTGCTTTCTTAATTAAGGACAATGCTGGCTGTCAGCTTGGAGTAGCCTTAACTTTTCCTCCTCCCAAGTCTGCCTATTGATTCTGCGGCTAAGCCTGTTGGTGTCACTGGGGAATGTAGTCTCTGGTGGCAGAAGTCGTGTGGCTCACGGGAACTCTGGCAGACAGCTCTTTTCTGGTTACCCTGGTAACAAAAAGAGGCATTTTGAAGAGAATTAACATGATTTTGTTCCAAAATGTTGAAGTAGACTCCTCTGAGGAAATTTCTCTCCTTGTTAAAAATAAGGTGAGAGACTGCAGTGGGATGCAAATCCGTATGCTTAAAATTTAGTTTCTACCTTGTACTCTCTTTCATTAGATTATGTCCTATGTAAAAAATGTCACGATTTTATAGCTGCTCCACACCCAAATAGGCCTTAAGCATTTGCTGTTGCTGGGGCTGACTTATAGCTCTTGTGGTAGAGCAGGCTGGAGACAGATTTATTCATCTAGATGCCAATTTTCCTCCTATTTTTTTGTATTTTTGAATGAGAATAAATATTTGTGCTAATAATAAGCAGAGTAAATCACTTATTTAAATTAATTAATAAATCACTTAATTTAATTATTTTTTATTATGTTGTCTTTTGTAGTCAAGAAATTAATATTTTAATATATATTATTTATTCACTCACATTTCACTTTGTACAAGGTATTATTAAAATGCAAAAGTCATTTTGATCAATAATACCATATAACTAGTATAAGTTCTCATCCAGATTTGGCTTCACCCATCAGTCTAACCTCCAATGGTTAGTGGGTCCAGGGGCACAGTGACGAATGTAGACTAAACGATATCAAAATATAGTTTTAAAATCCACATGCTTTGTCAGTATATGAAGTTTCTAGAAACTAAACAGCATTACAAATACGAAAAAAAAAAAAACTCAAAAGAAACACCCAGGTTAATAAGCAAAATCCTGCAAAAAAAAAAAAAAAGAGAGAGAGAGAGAGAGAGAGAAAAGACCAGAGACATGGAATAATTCTATGATGATCTCAACTAACAGAGGTTCAAAGAGTTGATTTTGATTAATTCATACAGAGCCTGAACATTCAAAGTAACTGTTCCTTTTAATTTTTTTTTTTTTAATTGAGGTTTAGGCTACACTGGGTCTTTGTTGCTGCAGTCTCTTTCTAAGTTGCAGGGAGTCAGGGCTACTCTCTAGTGGTAGTGGGCAGGCTTCTCACTGCAGCGGGTTCTCTTGTGGAGTGCAGGTCCTAGGGCACAGGCTCAGTAGTTGTGGTGCATGGGCTTAGTTACCCTGCAGCATGCGGAATCTTCCTGCACCAGGGATCGAACCTGTGTCCCCTGCAGGTTGGCAGGCAGATTCTTAACCACTGGACTGCCAGGGAAGTCCTCCTTTTATATTTTTTAACTTGAAAAGCAGGTACACAAAAATTCAAGTGCGTTTTTCTAACCACAGAATAGTAAATGCTTCCTCTTCCACTTTTACTTTTGGGGTTTTTTTGCATTTCTTTGGTTTGAAATCTTCCTCTGGTGCAAGGATCCAAGATAAGATATAAAGAGGGTTTATTTTTGTAATCAAGTTTTCTAGATTAAATGCGAGACGAGTAGAAAGGGAATGGAATGTATTGCCTACAAAGTTCCTTGAGGGATTTTAGAAATGCTGCCTTAAAAAACAGTTTCAAACCTGTGCCAAGGTAGTGAGTGTAGGGTGACTGTTTTGCCTTCCTGTCCGACTCTTTTGAGACCCCATGGATTGGGATTCTCCAGGCAAGAATACTGGAGCGGGTTGCCATTTCCTTCTCCGGGGATCTTCCCTACCCAGGGATGGAACCAACATCTCGTACATTGCAGGTGGATTCGTTACCGCTGGGCCATTGAGAGAGCCGGTGAGGTGTAGTAATAGAGAAGAGCCACTAGATGGCGATGAAACACAAGCTTCTTGTTAACAGCATCGCTGTCCCCGGAGCCCCCTGGCTATGTGAGCGGGTACTGTGATCAGAAGGTGAGCATAAAGCATTTGTCCACCAAACAGAGGAAAAGCAAACAAACCCTCTTCCACATCCAATGGTCAGTTAATTAGTATGTTGTTTATAATACTTTTCAGTTCAGTTAAGTTCAGTCTCTAAGTGGTGTCCGACTCTCTGCGACCCCATGGACTGCAGCTCGCCAGCCTCCCTGTCCATCACCAACTGCTGGAGCTTACTCAAACTCATGTCCATTGAGTTGGTGATTCCATACAACCATCTCATCCTCTGTCGTCCCCTTCTTTGGGATTGGAATGGAGACTGACATTTACCAGTCCTGTGGCCACTGCTGAGTTTTCTAAATTTGCTGGCATATTGAGTACAGCATTTTCACAGCATCATCTTTTAGGATTTGAAATAGCTCAGCTGGAATTCCATCACCTCCACTGGTTTTGTTCATAGTGGTGCTTCCTAAGGCATAATTGACTTTGCATTCCAGGATATCTGTCTCTAGGTGAGTGATCACACCATGATGGTTATCTAGGTCATTAAGATCTTTAAAAATAGCTTTTCTGTGTATTCTTGCCACCTCTTCTGAATATCTTCTGCTTCTGTTAGGTTCATATCATTACTGCCCTTTATTGTGTCTATCTTTGCATGAAATGTTTCTTTGGTATCTCTGATTTTCTTGAAGAGATCTCTAGTCTTTCTTATTCCATTGTTTCTCTCTATTTCTTTGCACTGATCACTGAGGAAGGATTTCTTATCTCGCCTTGCTAGTCTTTGGAACTCTGCATTCAAATGAATATAGCTTTCCTTTTCTCCTTTGCCTTTAGCTTCTCTTTTTTCAGCTATTTCTAAGGCCTTCTCAGACAACCATTTTGCCTTTTCGCATTTCTTTTTCTTGGGGATGGTATTGATCACTGCCTCCTGTACAATGATATGATCTCTGTCCAGAGTTCTTCAGGCACTGTCTATCAGATCTAATCCCTTGAACCTATTTGTCACTTCCACTGTATAATCATAAGGGATTTGATTTAGGGCATGCCTGAATGGCCTAGTGGTTTTCCCCCACTTTCTTCAATTTAAGCCTGAATTTGGCAGTAAGGAGTTCATGATCTGTGCCACAGTCATCTCCCAGTCTTATTTTTGCTGACTGTATAGAGCTTTTCCATCTGTGGCTACAAAGAATGTAATCAATCTGCTTTTGGTATTGACCATCTGGTGATGTCCATGCGTAGAGTCTTCTCTTGTGTTGTTGGAAGACGGTGTTTGCTATGAGCAGTGCGTTCTCTTGGTGAAACTCTGTTAGCTTTTGACCTGCTTCATTTTGTACTCCAAGGCCAAATTTGCCTGTTACTCAAAGTATGTCTTGACTTTCTACTTTTGCATTCTAGTCCCCTATATGAAAAGGAAATCTTTTTAGGTCTTAGTTCTAGAAGGTCTTGTAGGTCTTCATGAACCATTCAACTTCAGTTTCTTCATCATTACTGGTTGGAACATAGGCTTGGATTACTGTGATAATGAATAGTTTCCCTTGGAAATGAACAGAGGTCATTCTGTCATTTTGAGATTGCATCCAGATACTGCATTTCAGAATCTTTTGTTGTCTATGAGGGCTACTCCATTTCTTCTAAGGGATTCTTGCCCACAGTAGTGGATATAATGGTCATCTGAGTTAAATACACCCATTCCAGTCCATTTTAGTTCACTGGTTCCTAAAATGTCAATGTTCACTCTTGCCATCTCCTGTTTGATCACTTCCAGTTTGCCTTAATTCATGGACCTAACATTCCAGGTTCCTATGCAATATTGCTCTTTACAGCATCAGACTTTACTTCTATCACCAGTCACATCCACAACTGGGTGTTGTTTTTTCTTTGACTCCACCTCTTCGTTCTTTCTGGAGTTGTTTCGCCATTGATGTCCACTAGCTTACTGGGCACCTACCAACCTGGGGAGTTCATCTTTCTGTGTCAGATCTTTTTCCCTTTTCATACTGTTTGTGGGGTTCTCAAGGCAAGAATACTGAGGTGGTTTGCCATTCCCTTCTCCAGTGGACCACATTTTGTCAGAGCTCTCCACCGTGACCCGTCTGTCTTGGGTGGCCCTACATGTCATGGCTCATAGTTTCACTGAGTTAGACAAAGCTGTGGTCAATGTGATCAGTGTGGTTAGCTTTCTGCAAATGTGGTTTTTCAGTCTGTCTTCCCTCTGATGGATAAAGATAAGAGGCTTATGGAAGCTTCCTGATGGAGAGATTGACTGAGGGGGAAACTGGGTCTTGTTCTGATGGGTGGGACCATACTCAGTAAATCTTTAATCCAATTTTCTGTTGATGGGTGGGCTGTGTTCCCTCCCTGTTGTTTGACCTGAGTCCAAACTATGGTGGAGGCAGGCGGCAGTGGTGGCGAGGCTGGTGCACTAATTGCAGGTGGTGGCAGCCGCGGCCAGCACACTAAGCGTGGCCGAGAGCTACCCCACCTCCGAGGTCAGGGGCAGCGGCCTAGAGTGCCAGGCTGCGACGGTGCAGGAACAGCCAAGAGGAGCTACCCCATGTCCGAGGTCAAGGGCGACGGCCAGAGGAGCCACCCCGCTGCTGAGGCCAGGGGTGGCTCACGAGGCCAGAGGCAGCGGCCGGGAGGAGCAAACCCATGCCCAAGGCCAGGGGCGGCGACTGGGAGGAACAACACCACGCCCAAGGAGGGCCTAGAGGAGCCATCCCACCTTGAAGGTCGGGAAGGGCGGCGGGAGGAGATACCCCTCATCCAAGGTAAAGAGCAGCGGCTGTGCTTTGCTAGAGGAGCTGTGAAGAGATACCCCGAGACTAAGGTAAGAGAAACCCAAGTAAGATGGTAGGTGTTGCAAGAGGGCATGAGAGGGCAGACACACTGAAACTATACTCACAGAAAACTAGTCAATCTAATCACACTAGGACCATAGCCTTGTCTCACTCAATGAAATTAAGCCATGCCTGCGGGGCAACCCAAGATGGGCGGGTCATGGTGGAGAGGTCTGACAGAATGTGGTCCACTGGAGAAGGGAATGGCAAGCCACTTCAGTATTCTTGCCTTGAGAATCCCATGAACAGTATGAAAAGGCAAGATGACAGGATACTGAAAGTGGTACTCCCCAGGTCAGTAGGTGCCCAATATGCTACTGAAGGTAGGTGGAGAAATAAATCCAGAAAGAATGAAGGGATGGAGCCAAAGCAAAACAATACCCAGCAGTGGATATGACTGATGATAGAAGCAAGGTCTGATGTAAAGAGTAATATTGCATAGGAACCTGGAATGTCAGGTCCATGAATCAAGGGAAATTGGAAGTGGTCAAACAGGAGATGGCAAGAGTAAATGTCAACATTATAGGAATCATGAACTAAAATGGACTGGAATGGGTTAATTTAACTCAGATGACCATTATATCTACTACTGCAGGCAGGAATCCCTCAGAAGAAATGGAGTAGCCATCATGGTCAACAAAAGAGTCCGAAATGCAGTACTTGGATGCACTTTCAAAAATGACAGAATGATCTCTGTTCGTCTCCAAGGCAAACCATTCAATATCACAGTTATCCAAGTCTATGCCCCAACCAGTAATGCTGAAGAAGCTGAAGTTGAACGGTTTTATGGAGACCTACAAGACCTTTTAGAACTAACACCCCAAAAAGATGTCCTTTTCATTATAGGGGACTGGAATGCAAAAGTAGGAAGTCAAGAAACACCTGGAGTAACAGGCAAATTTGGCCTTGGAATATAGAATGAAGCAGGGCAAAGACTAATAGAGTTTTGCCAAGAAAATGCACTAGTCATAGCAAACAACCTCTTCCAACAACACAAGAGAAGACTCTACACATGGACATCACCAGAGGGTCAACACCAAAATCAGATTGATTATATTATCTGCAGTAAAAGATGGAGAAGCTCTATACGGCCAATAAAAACAAGACCAGGAGCTGACTGTGGCTCAGATCATGAACTCCCTATTACCAAATTCAGACTCAAATTGAAGAAAGCAGGGAAAACCACTAGATCATTCAGGTATGACCTAAAACAAATCCCTTATGATTATACAGTGGAAATGAGAAATAGATTTAAGGGACTAGATCTGATAGATAGAGTGCCTGATGAATTATGGAATGAGGTTCATGACATTGTACAGGAGACAGGGATCAAGATCATCCCCATGGAAAAGAAATGCAAAAAGCAAAATGGCTGTCTGGGGAGGCTTTACAAATAGCTGTGAAAAGAAGAGAAGGAAAAAGCAAAGGGAGAAAAGGAAAGATATAAGCATCTGAATGCAGAGTTCCAAAGAATAGCAAGGAGAGATAAGAAAGCCTTCTTCAGCGATCAATGCAAAGAAATAGAGGAAAACAACAGAATGGGAAAGACTAGAGATCTCTTCAAGAAAAGTAGAGATACCAAGGGAACATTTCATGCAAAGATGGGCTCAATAAAGAACAGAAATGGTCTGGACCTAACAGAAGCAGAAGATATTAAGAAGAGGTGGCAAGAATACACAGAAGAACTGTACAAAAAAGAGCTTCATGACCCGGATAATCACAATGGTGTGATCACTCATTTAGAGCCAGACATCCTGGAATGTGAAGTCAAGTAGGCCTTAGAAAGCATCACTATGCACAAAGCTAGTGGAGGTGATGGAATTCCATTTGAGCTGTTTCAAATCCTGAAAGATGATGCTGTGAAAGTGCTGCACTCAATATGCCAGCAAATTTGGAAAACTCAGCAGTGACCACAGGACTGGAACAGGTCCGTTTTCATTCCAATTCCAAAGAAATGCAATGCCAAAGAATGCTCAAACTACCGCACAATTTCACTCATCTCACACACTAGTAATGTAATGCTTAAAATTCTCCAAGCCAGGCTTCAGCAATACGTGAACTGTGAACTTCCTGATGTTCAAGCTGGTTTTAGAAAAGGCAGAGGAACCAGAGATCAAATTGCCAGCATCTGCTGGATCATGGAAAAAGCAAGAGAGTTCCAGAAAAACATCTATTTCTGCTTTGTTGACTATGTCAAAGCCTTTGACTGTGTGGATCACAATAAACTCTGGAAAATTCTGGAAGAGATAGGAATACCAGACCACCTGACCTGCTGGTTGAGAAATCTGTATGCAGGTCAGGAAGCAACAGTTAGAACTGGACATGGAACAACAGACTGGTTCCAGATAGGAAAAGGAGTACATCAAGGCTGTATATTGTCACCCTGCTTATTTAACTTATATGCAGAGTATATCATGAGAAATGCTGGACTTAAAGAAACACAAGCTGGAATCAAGATTGCTGGGAGAAATATCAATAATCTCAGATATGCAGATGACACCACCCTTATGGCAGAAAGTGAAGAGGAACTAAAGAGCCTCTTGATGAAAGTGAAAGAGGAGAGTGAAGAAGTTGGCTTAAAGCTCAACATTCAGAAAACAAAGATCATCTGGCCCCATCACTTCATGGGAAATAGATGGAGAAAGAGTGGAAACAGTGTCAGACTTTATTTTTTGGGCTCCAAAATCACTGCAAGTGGTGACTGCAGCCATGAAATTAAAAGACGCATACTCCTTGGGAGAAAAGTTATGACCAACCTAGATAGTATATTCAAAAGCAGAGACATTACTTTGCCGACTAAGGTCCATCTAGTCAAGGCTATGGTTTTTCCTGTGGTCATGTATGGATGTGAGAGTTGGGCTGTGAAGAAGGCTGAGCGCCGAAGAATTGATACTTTTGAACTGTGGTGTTGGAGAAGACTCTTGAGAGTCCCTTGGACTGCAAGGAGATCCAACCAGTCCATTCTGAAGGAGATCAGCCCTGGGATTTCTTTGGAAGGAATATGCTAAAGCTGAAACTCCAGTACTTTGGCCACCTGATGCGAAGAGTTGACTCATTGGAAAATACTTTGATGCTGGGATGCATTGGGGGCAGGAGAAGAAGGGGATGGCAGAGGATAACATGGCTGTATGGCATCACTGACTTGATGGACATGAGTCTGAGTGAACTCCGGGAGTTGGTGGTGGAGAGGGAGGCCTGGCGTGCTGTGATTCATGGGGTTGCAAAGAGTCGGACATGACTGAGCGGCTGAACTGAACAATGAGGACAGTCCTGACCTCTTCAGAAGCTGTGGTGCACTGCTGCACTCAGTGCCCGTGATGCTGCAGCAGGCCACTGCCGACCCATGCCTCTGCTGGAGACTCCTGGACACTCATGGGGAGGTTGGTCAGTCTTTGTGGGGTCACTGCTCCTTTCTCATGGGTCCTGGTGTGCACAAAGTTTTATTTGTGCCCTCTAAGAATTTGTTTCCCCAGTCCTGTGTAAGTTCTGGTAGCTCTGTGGTGGGGTTAATGATGACCTCTTTCAAGAGGGCTAGGTCAGTCGGTCAAGAATCTGCCTGCAATGCAGAAGACATTGGTTCAATTCCTGGATCGGGAAGATCCCCTGAAAGGAAATGACACTCCACTCCAGTATTCTTGCCTGGAGAATTCAATGGACGGAGGAACCTTGCGGGCTACAGCCAATAGCGTAGCAAGAGTCGGACACGACTGACCTCCACCACTCACTACACTATGCAATACCCAGGACTGCTGCACCCAGAACCCCTGACTCTGTGGCAGGCCACTGCTAACCTGTACCTCCACCGGAAACACTGAACACAGTTCTGGCTCAGTCTCTGTGGGGGTCTTTTGGTCCTGGTGCGCATAATGTTTGTTTGAGCTCTTTGAGTATCTCTGACAGGTAGGGTGTTTGATTCTAAATGTGATTTTGCCCCTCCTACCATCTTGCTGGGGCTTCTCCTTTGCCCTTGGATGTGGGGTATCTTTTTCGTGGGATCCATCATTCTCCTGTTGATGGTTGCCCAGCAGCAATTTGTAATTTTGGAGTTCTTGTAGAAGATGAGTGCACATCCTTCGACTCCACCATCTTGGATTGTTGTAATTTTATATCAGTGCTTTTATCCAGGACAATTAATTTTGGGCAAAATGTGGTGCATTCTTAAAAGACATGAAAACCAGTCATTGACTGAATTTCAAATGCTGGGTTACATAGGGGGTTTCCCTGATAGCTCAGCTGGTAAAGAATTCACGTGCAATCCAGGCAACCCTGGTTTGATTCCTTTCAGGAAGATATTCTGGAGAAGGCATAGGCTACCCACTCCAATAATCTTGGGCTTCTGTGATGGCTCAGCTGGTACAGAATCCGCCTATAATACGGGTTCAATCCCTGGGCTGGGAAGATCCCCTGAAGAAGGGAAAGGCTACCAACTCCAGTATTCTGGCCTGGAGAATTCCATGGACTGTATAGTCTATGGGGTTGATAGGAGTCTAAAGTTGTCAACAATGGATAGCCTACTACAATTTTGATCAAGATACAGAATCTTCTTTTACCCTGTAAATAGCTCCTCATGGAAGTGTAAACAGAACCCCCATGGGCCAAGTGGCTGATTGCCCTTGTTTCAAGCCTTTTAGCCTGGTATGATGTGTTTCCAAATGTTTGGAAATAGACTCATTATCCTCGCAGAAGCCTTCTTTTCACAGGTGCCTGAGCTGCTCAACGTTTTGACGATTTGTTTTGGAAAGACTTTCAGGTAAGTAGGAAAAAAATAAGTTGTGAAACTTCTAAAACACACTGGTAGAATGACTTTAATGAGGTAAACTATGCCTTAGTCCCAGGACAAGAATTTTAATTTGCTTGTTTTGTACCAGGTCACTTTTCTCTGTGTCTGTTACATAAAATGTTTGTTTGCTTGTTTTGTCCATCCCTCGAAAGAAACAGAAGTTAATAGGGAGCACAAGAAAACATCGTGCTCATAGACTAATTTCCCCTCAGAGTCTCCAAAAATAAAGCAGAGAAATGCAGCCTGGCTTTATTTTTCTCTAGAGACCACTCTCTAGATATTAACAGATTTCTCTATAAATAACTTTGGACTTACCTGGTGGCTCAGACAGTAAAGAACCTGCCTGCCATTCCAGGAGACATAAGAGATGCGAGTTTGATCCCTGGGTCAGGAAGATTCCCCTAGAAAAGGAAATGGCTATGCACTCCAGTATTTTTGCCTGGAGAATTCCATGGACGGAGGAGCCTGGCAGGCTACAGTCCATGAGGTTGCAAAGAGCTGGACACCACTTAGCAAATAATAGATAACTCTCTCCAGCCTTTGACTAGGTTCATAGATTTTATATGGAAATGTTGGTAGGTCAAATTCACTAAAAAGTGCACCTTGATGGTGTTTCAGAGTGGCTACAGGGGATTGCTTGATATGTCGAGATTGCAAAATATCTAGGTAGAGAATGGGAGGTGTTTTGCATGGTTCCTGAATACACTTGTTGATGGTTCTCCTCCTGGCTTGAATTTCTGGAATAGTTTTAGAACAATGATGTCACCTTTGACTCACTATGAAATTCTTGATGAGGCTCATGAGCCAAAGTATTTTTAGAAACTCATAAGCTCCTCGGATGATAGAGCTGTGAAACTAGGGTTTAGAAACACTGTGTGACAGAGGAAGCTCAATCCAGAGCTCTGTGACCATTCACAGGGGTGGGGTGGGGTGGGAGGGAGTTTCAGGAGGGAGGAGACACATGTGGCTGATTCATGTTGTTGTATGGCAGAAATCAACACCCTATTGTAAAGCAACTATCCTTTAATTAAAAAAAAAATTGCTGGCCAGGAGGAATTTAGACCCTGGAAACATCCAATTTGTTCTCCCTAAAGGGGAGCTTCCCAGGTGGCACTAGTGGTAAAGAATCTACCTGCCAATGCAGGAGATATAAGAGATGCAGATTCAGTCCCTGGGTCAGGAAGAGCCCCTAAAGGAGAGGATGGCAACCCGCTCTAGTATTCTTGCCTGGAGAATCCCATGGACAGAGGAGCCTGGTGGGTTATAGTCCGTAGGGTCACAAAGAATCGGGCATGACTGAATCTACTTAGCACGCATGTACACACCTCTATGGGACAATAAAGTTGATCACTACTGATGGAATTTTACAAAGGATCCAGTTGTTTTCAAATACACACACACACACACACACACACACACACACACATGTATTTATGTATGTATATTTGTTTTAGGCCATAGAACTCTTTGTTTAAATGGATCTCCATATAAAAATCAGATGGATGAAGAGCTGCTCTGAGTATAGCTACAGGGACTGTACATTCAGAGTACAGTCTGAAGACTCTTTGCTTGGTTGTAGATTTTAAAAGTTAACCTCACTGAGGTTAGGTTGTTTCTCAGTGCAGAACTGTTCTGCAGTGATTTTGGAGCCCAAGAAAATAAAGACTGTCACTATTTCCATTGTTTTCCCAAAACATCTACTTCTGCTTCATTGACTATGATAAAGCCTTTGACTGTGTGGATCACAACAAACTGTGGAAAATTCTTTAAGAGATTGGAATACCAGACCACCTGACCTGCCTCCTGAGAAATCTGTATACAGGTCAAGAAGCAACAGTTAGAACTGGACATGGAACAATAGACTGGTTCCAAATTGGGAAAGGAGTATGTCAAGGCTGTATATTGTCACCCTGCTTATTTAACTTATATGCAGAGTACATCATGAGAAATGCTGGGCTGGATGAAGCAAAAGCTGGAATCAAGGTTTCTGGGAGAAATATCAATAACCTCACATATGCAGATGACACCATCCTTATGGCAAAAAGAAAAGAGAAACTAAAGACTCTCTTGATGAAAGTGAAAGAGGAGAATGAGAGAGCTGGCTTAAAACTCAACATTCAAACAAATAAGCTTGGGGAACCTAATTTTTCTTTTTAATTTTTAAGGTTTTTTTTTTTTTTTTTGTTAATGTACCAGGTTTGATGTCTTCAGCTGTCTGCTCAGTGTTCTTATTAACAAGGCCTCCTGTGGCCACTCCATTTAAAATGAAACTCTCTCCCCTAAATTAAACATAGAGTTACCATTGTTGTTGTTTGGTCAGTTGTGTCTGAGTCTTTTCAACCCCATGGACTGCAGCACACCAGGATTCCCTGTCGTCCTTCACCATCTCCCGGTGAGAGAGACTTACTCAAACTCATGTCCACTGAATTGGTGATGCCATCTAACCATCTCATCTTCTGTCCTCCCCTTCTCCTCCTGTGTTCAGTCTTTCCCAGCATCAGGGTCTTTTCTGATGAGTCAGCTCTTTGCATCAGATGGCCAAAGTATTGGAACTTCAGCTTCAGCATCAGTCCCTCCAATGAATATTCAGGATTAATTTCCTTTAGAATTGACTGGTTTGATCTTCTTGCTGTCAAAGGGACTCTCAAGAATCTTCAATACCACAATTTGAAGTATGACCCAGCAATTCCACTCATAGGTCTATACCAAGAGACAGGAAAACATGTCCACTCAAGAACATGTACATGAATGTTCATAGCAACATTATCCACAATAACCACAAAGTGGAAACAGCCCAGATGTTCAATCAACTGGCAAATAAATAAGCAGACAGTGGTCTCTCCATACAGTGGAATGTTACTCATCCACAACAAGGAATGGAATGTTGACACAGATAGCAACACGGATGAATCTTAAAGACATTATGTGACTGAAAGTAGTCAGACACAGAAGGCCACATATTGTAGGACTCCATTTATATGAATTGTCCAGAACAGGCAAGTCTGTACACAGGAAGGAGATCTGTGATCATCATGGGCTGAGGAGAGGAAGCAATGGGGAGTGGCTGTTACTGGGTATGTTTTTTTTTTTTTGGCAGGGGGTCAGTGCTGGGTGATGAAAATGTCCTGAAAGTAGGTAGTGGATTTGGTTGCGTAACTCTGTGAATACACTAGAAATCATAGAAATGTGGCTGTTTTAAAGGGTGACCTGTATACCAATAACCAAGGGAACATTTCATGCAAAGATGGGCACAATAAAGGAAAGAAACAGTATGGACTTAACAGAAGCAGAAGATATTAAGAAGAGGCAGCAAGAATACACAGAAGAACTATACAAAAAGATCTTAATGACCCAGATAACCATGATGGTGTGATTGCCACCTAGCACCAGACATCCTGGAGTCCTGTGGACTTGAAGTCAAGTGGGCCTTAGGAAGCATCACTAGGAACAAAGCTAGTGGAGGTGATGGAATTCCAGTGAGCTATTTCAAATTCTAAAAGATGATGCTATGCTGCACTCAATATGCCAGAAACTTTGGAAAACTCAGCAGTGGCCACAGAACTAGAAAATGTCAGTCTTCATTCCAATCCTGAAGAAAGGCAATGCCAAAGAATGTTCAAACTGCTCAATTGCACTCATCTCACATGCTAGCAAAGTAATGCTCAAAATTCTACAAGCTAGGCTTCAACAGTATATGAAATGAGAACTTCCAGATGTTCAAGCTGGATTTAGGAAAGGCAGAGGAACCAGAGATCAAATTTCTATGTTGGATCATAGAAAAAGCAAGAGAATTCCAGAAAAGCATTGACTTCTGTTTCATTGACTATGCTAACACCTTTGACTGTGTGGATCACAGCAAACTGTGGAAAATTCTTCAAGAGATGAAAATACCAGACCTCTTACCTTGCCTCCTGAGAAATCTGTATGCAGGTCAAAAAGCAACAGTTAGAACCAGACATGGAACAATGGACTAGTTCCAAATTGGGAAAGGAGTACATCAAGGCTATGTATTGTCACACTGCTTATTTAACTTATATGCAGAGTACATCATGTGAAGTGCCAGGCTGGATGAAACACAAGCTGGAAACAAGGTTGCCGGGAGAAATATCAATAACCTCAGATATGCAGATGACACCACCCTTAGAGCAGAAAGTGAAGAGGAACTAAAGAGACTCTTGATGAAGACAGACAGTTTGGAGAGAATGGGAAGCTACTGAGATGTCATAACCAGGTCAGGGGTGTGTGGAACAGGGATCTGTGTGTATGTGTGTGCCTGAGTAAGAAGTGGGAGACAGAGGGCTTCTTGGTAAATCTTGCTTCACTCAAGTAGGATTGAGAGCTGTGGTCAGGCAAATGAAATGCCACGTTAGTTGGGTAGTCTACCTTGGCAGGGATTTCGCCTCGAGTGCAGACATCTACCACCTCCCGGCCCCACTGGGATCTGCATGCTCTCTCACTTCCACTGTGCACTGGTGTAACCTCCAGCACAGGTCCACATTCATCTTCACACCTATGCCTCTTGGAAAGTGAAGAACAAAAGAGCCTCTTGATGAAAGTGAAAGAGGAGAGTGAAAAAGTTGGCTTAAAACTTAACGTTCAAAAAACTAAGATCACGGCATCCGGTCCCATCAGTTCATGACAAATAGAATAGGAAACAATGGAAACCATGAGAGATTTTATTTTTAGGGGCTCCAAAATCACTGCACACGGTGACTGCGGCCTTGAAATTAAAAGACGCTTGTGTCCCGGGTTCATTCCCTGGCACCTCCAACAAAAAAAAAAAAAAAAAAAAAAGATGCTTGCTCCTTTGGAGAAAAGCTGTGACCAACCTAGACAGCATATTAAAAAGCAGAGGCATTACTTTGACAACAAAGGTCCAGAGTTGGACTATAAAGAAAGCTGCGTGCCAAAGAATTGATGCTTTTGAACTGTGGTGTTGGAGAAGACTCTTGAGAGTCCCTTGGACTGCAAGGAGATCAAACCAGTTACTCCTAGTGGAAATCAGTACTGAATAGGCTTTGGAAGGACTGATGCTGAAGCTGAAACTCCAGTCATTTGACCACCTGATGAGATGAACTGACTCATTGGAAAAGACCCTGATGCTGGGAAAGATTGAGGACAGGAGGAGAAAGGGACAACAGGGGATGAGATAGTTGGATGGCATCACTGACTCAATGGACATGAGTTTGAGCAAGCTCTGGGAGTTGGTGATGGACAGGGAAGCCTGATATGCTGCTGTCCATGAGGTTGCAGGAGTCAGACATGACTGAGAGACTGAACTGATATCCCAATAAAACTTATAAAATAATGTGAACTCCCTGTCTGCCTAGTACTCATTATCTCCCTTTCCTGCTTTATTTTCCTACTGATTTCACCCAGCGTGCGGGCATGCTCAGTCGGTTCAGTTGTGTCTGACTCTTTGTGAGCCCATGGACTGTAGCCCACCAGGCTCCTCTTGTCCATGGGATTCTCCAGGCAAGAATACAGAAGTGGGTTGTCATGCCCTCCTCCAGGGGATCTTCCCAACCCAGGAATGAAACCCATGTCTCCTGCATTGCAGACAGATTCTTTATACCCACTGAGGCACCTAGGAAGCCCTAGTCCCATCCTACTATATGCCATTTTTTATGTGTACAGTCTGTCTTACTTCACTAGGTTATAAGCTCCATGTAATTGGAGATTTTTGCTGTATTGTTCACAGTTATGTCCTGTGAGCCCAAATAGTGCATACTACATGCCCAGTTAATCTGTGTGTCTAATTGATTGAATAAATGTGACCATACAGTAGACCGTTGAACAATGTGGACATTGGGATGATGACCTCCATGCAGTTGAGAATCTGACTGTAACTTATAGCTGTCCTCTATATCTGGGGTTCCGTATCTGCAGATTCAACCACTTCAGGTCGAGTAATACTATAGTATTTACTGTTGAAAAAAATTCACGTGGGACTTCCCTGGTGGTCCAGCAGTTAGGACTCTGTGCTTCTACTGCAGGGGGCATGGGTTTGATCCCCGGTTGGGGAACTAAGATCCCACAGCTTGTGTGGTGCAACCAAAAAAAAAAAAAGAAACCCAAGTATAAGTGAACCCCACAGTTTCAGCCTGTGTTATTTGAGGGTCCACTGTCTATACACTGAAGCTGGCACAAGGATATCCTCTCAAAAAAAAAAAAAAAAAAAAAGATAGCTGCTCAGAAAAGGAAAAGAGAATGAATATGGAGACACTTTTGTGTTAGGTTACTGGGTTTGGGTTGAAAATGTCAGTACAGACTTATGACTTTGTAAGATGTAAGACTCTCTTCTCTCAGGTGGCACTGGTAGTAAAGAATCTGCTTGCAATGCAAGAGACGTGGGTTCCATCCCTGGGTTGGGAAGATCCCCTGGAGGAGGGCATGGCAACCCACTCCAGTATTCTTGCCTAGAGAATCCCATGGACAGAGGAACCTGCTGGGCTACAGTCCATAGTGTGGCAAAGAGTCAGACACAACGGAAGCAACTTAGGACATGTGTTGGCATGGGCATGGAGGCCATCTGTGAAGGCCAAGCATTGAAGAGCTGGATCTGAAAACCGGTAGTAACAACTAGAAGAAATAAGCCAAGCCTGTGAGACCCTTGTGTCTCTAAAGCTGCTGAACTGATCCTGAAAGGTGCCAGGGGCCTGTGTCCTACTTTGGTTGTAATATTCACTGGTGCTTCCACGTTACATTGTAAAATAGTTGAATTTCACTCAAATTTTGGCCAACATCCAGACATCATTACTCCTTATACCTTCAGACTTGATCAAGTCATTAGGCTGGAGGTTTAGAATGTATACCATTCTTTATTGTTCTGGGCAGCCATGTATCTTTATTAAGTAGTGTTTGACATCTGTGAAAAGTAAAAGCTGATTTTTAAGTATTTCTAATTGCTAACTGTATTTCAAATGCTTAAGTTTTATATACACACTGCACACACCTTTGCATGCATGCACTCACAGACAATTGTATCTGCTACTCCAAATTCCTAAAATGGCTCAGCTACCCTGCTCTTGGAACCAGGAGAATATTAGGGGGAAATTTCACAGGAAAAGATGAAAATCAGGTCAGCATTTTTCCCCTAAGCCTTGTTTCTTTGTAATCTTTACTCCTTCCCTCCCAGGCCCAGTTCTGAAGCCAATAAATGTTGCAGAGAGCAGCAGATGATCTCATATATCTCCTGCTTCTTGAAGTCCAGCCAATACTTGATTTTACTGCCTCTTGTTGCATGGTGGCACTTTGAGGGGCCAGGCTTATGACAGTGGTTCTGAAGTGGCCCCGGTGAATTCTGAGTCACAACTAAGTCTCTGAGGCCTCCTTGGCCATGCTCTGGAGAATGGACACTGGGACAGAGTGAATGGTCTGCAGAGAAAGTGGGTGAAACAGAGTTTCTTAAAACCAAATCCTTGTTTTATCTTCTAAATAATGTTCCTGTTTAAGGTGGGAGTGGTTGGGTGGATTTTTTCCTTTAGTTAAACTATAAGCAGAAAAGTGAACTTACATGGTCTGAAGGGAAAATGAAAATAATGAAGATGTTCAAAGGTCATGAATACCTACATGTCAGAGTCAGAATTTGAACCCAGGTCTCTCTGTAGGTCAAGGCCATGCCTTACCATTTCCATCCCAGTTTATACATGCATGTGTGGGTGCTAAGTCGCTTCCGTCGTGTCCGACTCTTTGGGACCCTATGAACTGTAGCCCGCCAGGCTCCTCTGTCCGTGGGATTCTCCAGGCGAGAATACTGGAGTGGGCTGACATTCTACATGACATCTTGTAAACATTGTAAATACTCCTTTTCTGAACCTTCTTTCTCTTTCTCTCTTCTTCCTGCTCAGGGCTCCTCCTGCCATTGCCCCCTCCCACTCCCTTTCCACATCTCCTCCTCTTTCTTCTTATGATTATTATAGCCACCACTTACCAAATATTGACTATGCTGTGTCTTGAGTGTTGTGTCAAGCGTTGTGCATGCATTCTAAGTCACTTCAGTCAAGTCAGATTCTTTGTGGCCCCATGAACTGTAGCCTGCCAGCCTCTTCTGCCCATGGGATTTTTCAGGCAAGAATATTGGAGTGGGTTGCCATGCCCTTCTTTAGGGGATCTTCCTGACCCACATCTCCTGCAGCGCCTGCATTACAGGCAGATTCTTTACCATCTGAGCCACAGGGGAAAACTTACAGTATTTCATTGTTATTTTGTACAAGGGGTGTCATCATTCTCATTCTGCCACAAGGAAATTGGCACTCAGAAACATTGTGTGGCTCACCTAAGCTTTCAGGGCTAGCAAGGGGTTGAGCTCTGACCTCAGACTGACCTGATTTCAAAGCTGGTTCTCTGAACTATCATGGAGCATGGAGCTTGATATCCACTTATCTGTAAATCATAACTGTGCAAAATACTCCCTCAAAAATCACATAGCTTTCTCTCTTGGCATGGGTTCAACAGTGCTCAGGCCTTCTTGTAGGTTTTGTAAAATTCCTTGGTCGGTAGTGACACCCCTGGTGGTGGTGTTTTATGCTTGTATGGTTTGCATTGACTTAACTTCATGATGACAGTGGGGGCTGGGTGCCCACATAGGTGTGTGCTACCCTCACCTTGGTTGATGTGGGGGGCTGCCTTCTGGCAGGTTCTCTGAGAGAACTTTCCTGAAGCTGGGGCTGCTGAGGTGATGCTGACACCCCCCTGAGATCTTTGATTTCCTCTAGGGCCCTGATGACCGATCTGTGCTTCACCTTGAGTAATTCTGATCACTGGGAAAAAAATTCATCATTGGCAAAACATCAGCTGTGGTTTTTAGTTGGTCACTGCAATTTTTACTTTATTATATCAATAACATATATTTCAAGAGGAGTGTTTTTCTCTTTTACTTTTGCTTATTAAAGCAATTCATCACAGGATTCCCCTGACAGGAAGTCCTACCCAGACCTGAAATTAGACTTAATGTAAAGATATTAATGTAATGGTATAAAATCCGTTTGTCAAGCCAGCTTGTGTGCAATATGGTTGAAAAGACCATGCCATGCTCACAGGGCTCTTGAATACCAGAACTGAGAAGTATTCTTCAGTATCAGAGGCTCATGTTGATTTTTAACTCAAGAATAAAACAGTGGAAACAGTGTGAATGGAAGCCAAAGAGCTGGTTTGTTTTCAAACAATATCTGTAATCTGGAAAGCACCCTGGAAGGGCCCGGTAACTATGGCAACAGCTGGCACTCAGAGCTCATGGTCCTCAGGCTGCTAGGCTAATTCCTACAACAAAGTCTTTTCTGTGTTCAGGTGGACCCTGGGAAGCTGTGGGCTGGAACAGTGGCCGCAAACCCAAGGACCCCTGAGTGAAATATGTGAGTTTTAATTGTTCACTGTTGACTATTTTATGAAAAGATGAATGAAAATGCCAGCAAACCCGATGAAGGTCCCCATACGATTTGGGCTCCTCTCCTAAAAAGTGTCTTTGCTTCATTCAAAATGTTACCACATGAGTGCACTGGATGGTCCACAGAGTCTGGACATGGCCTTTAAGGATTTCTCATTTTATCTCCAAATTTCACAGTAGCGAAAGCCATCTCAAGTGTTTAGAAGGGATTGGAAAAGCCACCTTCTCTGCAGAGTTTGCTTTAGATGAATCCCCACTATTAGAGTATTATGCTTCCCTTAGATGCTGCTTCAGGGGTGTTGCCACCAGTTTCCCACTCAAAATGTAACAGGGTAAAAAGTATCACCTTTTTCATGAAGTATGATTTCCAGAAATGGTATGGACCTAACAGAAGCAGAAAATATTAAGAAGAGGTGGCAAGAATACATGGAAGAACTGTATAAAAAAGATCTTCATAACCCGGATAATCATGATGATGTGATCACTAATCTAGAGCCAAACATCTTGGAATGTGAAGTTAAGTGGGCCTTAGAAAGCATCACTACGAACAAAGCTAGTGGAGGAGATGGAATTCCAGTTGAGCAGTTTCAAATCCTGAAAGATGATGCTGTGAAAGTGCTGCATTCAATATGCCAGCAAATTTGGAAAACTCAGCAGTGGTCGCAGGACTGGAAAAGGTCAGTGTTCATTCCAATTCCAAAGAAAGGCAATGTCAAAGAATGCTCAAACTACTGCACAATTGCACTCATCTCACACACTACTAAAGTAATGTTCAAAATTCTCCAAGCCAGGCTTCAGCAATACGTGAACCGTGAACTCCCTGATGTTCAAACTGGTTTTAGAAAAGGCAGAGGAACCAGAGATCAAATTGCCAACATCCGCTGGATCATGGGAAAAGCAAGAGAGTTCCAGAAAAACATCTATTTCTGCTCTATTGACTATGCCAAAGCCTTTGACTGTGTGGATCACAATAAACTGTGGACACTTCTGAAAGAGATGGGAATACCAGACCACCTGACCTGCCTCTTGAGAAATCTGTATACAGGTCAAGAAGCAACAGTTAGAACTGGACATGGAACAACAGACTGGTTCTAAATAGGAAAAGGAGTACCTCAAGGCTGTATATTGTCACTCTGCTTATTTAACTTATATGCAGAGTACATCATGAGAAACACTGAGCTGGAAGAAACACAAGGTGGAATCAAGATTGCTGGGAGAAATATCAATAATCTCAGATATGCAGATGAAACCACCCTTATGGCAGAAAGTGAAGAGGAGCTAAAAAGCCTCTTGATGAAAGTGAAAGAGGAGAGTGAAAAAGTTGGCTTAAAGCTCAGCATTCAGAAAACGAAGATCATGGCATCTGGTCCCATCACTTCATGGAAAATAGATGGGAAGCAGTGGAAACAGTGTCAGACTTTATTTTTTGGGGCTCCAAAATCACTGCAGATGGTGACTGCAGCTATGAAATTAAAAGATGCTTACTCCTTGGAAGGAAAGTTATGACCAACCTAGATAGCATATTGAAAAGCAGAGACATTACTTTGCCGACTAAGGTCCGTCTAGTCAAGGCTATGGTTTTTCCTGTGGTCATGTATGGAGGTGAGAGTTGGACTGTGAAGAAGGCTGAGCACCGAAGAATTGATGCTTTTGAACTGTTGTGTTGGAGAAGACTCTTGAGAGTCCTTTGGACTGCAAGGAGATCCAACCAGTCCATTCTGAAGGAGATCAGTCCTGAGATTTCTTTGGAAGGAATGATGCTAAAGCTGAAACTTCAGTACTTTGGCCACCTCATGCGAAGAGTTGACTCATTGGAAAAGACTCTGATGCTGGGAGGGATTGGAGGCAGGAGGAGAAGGGGACAACAGAGGATGAGACGGCTGGATGACATCACGGACTCGATGGAGTCTGAGTGAGTCTGAGTGAACTCCGAGAGATGGTGATGAACAGGGAGGCCTGGTGTGCTGCGATTCATGGGGTTGCAAAGAGTCGGACACGACTGAGTGACTGAACTGAACTGAACTGAATGATTTCCAGAATTTTCTATTTCAGCCCCATTGTTTAGGGAGTTTATTGTCAACTTACAGGTAATCAAATTCAAGAGAAAGTATACCCTAATAAAATGATTGGGATGGGAAGTATTAAACCTGAAAAGCGGTTCAAATTTGGATTTTAAAGGAACAGGTTGTCTTCTGTGGGGCCACTTCTCCTTTCCTTTGGGTCTTGGTATGCACAAGATTTTGTGTGTGCCCTTCAAGAGTGGAGTCTCTGTTTCCCCTTGTCCTGTGGAAGTCTTTAATCAAATCCTGCTGGCCTTCAAAATAAAATTTCCTGGGGATTCCCAGTCCCACTGCTGGAGCTCCAGGCTGGGAGCCTGACATGGGGCTCAGAATCTTCACAACAGTGGGAAGAACTTCTTAGGCATTATTTTCTCCAGCTTGAGGGTTGCTCACCAGCAGGTATGGGATTTGATTTTATTGTGATTGTGCCCCTCTTACCATCTTGTTTCTGCTTTTCTTTTGTCTTTGGATGTGGGGTATCTTTTTTTAGTGGATTCCTGTGTCCTCTGGTTGTTCAACAGATAGTTGTGATTTTGGTGCTCTCACAGGAGTAGAGGAGTGCATGTCCTTTTCTAAACAGGTTTCATTAGAGACTCACTTTTTTTTTACGATGGTACTTATGAGTAAAATTATATGGTATCTTTCTCAAGCTCACATATTTCACTTAATGTAATACCCTCAAGGTCCATTTATGTTGTGACAGATGGCAAGATTTAATTCCTTTTATGGCTGTATAATTTTTGCTATACATACCACATCTTCTTTACCCATTTATCCATCAGTCAACCCTTAGATTGTTTCCAGATCTTGGTTACCGTAAATAATGCTGCAATGAACATAGGGGTGCATATGTTTTTCGAATTACTGTTTTTATTTTCTTTGCGTATACTGCCAGAAGAGGAACAGACAGTTCAATTCCTAATTTTTTGAAAAATCTCCCAATGGCTTCCATAGTGGCAGCACCAATTTACATTCCAAGCAACAGTGCAGGGTTCCCTTTTATCCACATCTTCACCAACACTTGTTATTTGTTGTCTTTTTGATGATAATTATTGTGACTGTATGCGAGGTGACACTACATTTTGGTTTTGATATGCATTTGTCTAATCATTAGTGGTATTGAGTACATTTTCAGGTGCCTATTGACCATTTGTATGTCTTCTTTGGAAAAATGTCTATTCAGATCCTTTGGCCATTTCTAAATTGTGTTGTTTGGTTTTATGGTTTTGAATTGTATGAGTTCTTTATATGCCTTAGATTCTTGAGTTCTAAACTGGGGATGAAAACAATGGGGGATACCACTCTTCAGCATATTGTGAGCATTAAGTGAGATCAAATTTAAATTACATTAAATAGTCTATGTGATGTGTTTAGCTCTGTGACAGTAAGAGTTCAATACTGCTTTATAAAATTGGTACATGCTTAATGGATCAGTTGTGGCTACATTCACCAGATCATGTGTACATTTCCTTGAAACTATTATGTGGTAGAGAATGTGGTGGTGGAAGGGTAAAAGTTAGCCTATCTCTTGGCTTGTGTTCCTAGGCAGTGCAGTGGTAAAGAATCTGCCTGCCAGTGCAAAAGAAGCTAGAGATGCAGGCTTGATCCCTGGGTTGGGAAGATCCCCTGGAGAAAGGAAATGGCAACCCACTCCAGCATTCTTGCCTGGAAAATTCTATGGACAGAGAATTGGGGCTGGATACAGTCCATGGGGTCTCATGCAAAGAGTCAGACATGACTGAATGACTGACCATGTACACATGGTGGTTTGGGTCAGAAGTTAGTCAAGATGTTAGCTTCAACTTCTGGACTTGACAGCTTACCATTGGATACACTATGGAATTGGAAAACTATTCTGTTCCTTACAGAGTATCCTGCCCTGGCAATGGGAAGGAAGCTCTTTTTCCAACAGAGGAGAATCAGTAACACGTGGTGCTCCTTTGGCAACTGCCTACCTGGAGTCTAGAGCAAGGAAAAGGGGACACAAATGTTACTGAGTCTAAGCTTGGTCTGCTTGCCAAATAACAGGCCAATTAACTGAGAGATGAAGTGTTGAGGCAAGGAATATGACTTTATTTGGAAAGCCAGCTGACTGAGAAGATGGCAGACTAATGTCTCAAAATAACCATCTTGGCAGAGTTTGGATGCCAGGTTCTTTTATAGGACAGAGATGGGGAAGTAAAGATCATTAGCTTACAAATATCTCCTGGCATGGCCAACCTAAGGGAGGGATTGTGTTAATATCTTCAGGTAGAGAGGCAGGATCAACAAGCAACAGTTAGAACCTTACATGGAAAAACTGACTGGTTCAAAATTGGGACAGGAGTATGACAATGCTGTATATTTTCACCCGCCTATATAATTTATATGAAACATACATTATGTGAAATGCCTGGCTTGATGACTCACAAGCTGGAATCAAGATTGCCAGGAGAAATATCAACAGTCTCATATATGAAGATGATACCTCTTTAAAGGCAGAAAATGAAGAGGAACTAAAGAATCTCTTGAAGTTGAAAGAGGAGAGTTAAAAAGCTGACTTGAAACTCAACATTCAAAAGACTAAGATCATAGCATCCAATCACATCACTTTATGGCAAATAGAAGGGGGAAAAGTGGAAACAGTAACAGACTTTATTTTCTTGGATTCCAGAATCACTGCAGTCATGGGACTGCAGCCATGAAATTAAAAGATGCTTGCTCCTTGGAAGAAAAGCTGTGAAAAACCTAGACAACATATTAAAAAGCAGAAACATCATTTTGCTGACAAAGGTCCATATAGTCAAAGCTATATGGTTTTTCCAGTAGTCATGTATGGATATGAGAGTTGGACCATAAAGAAGACTGAATGCTGAAGAACTGATCCTTTTGAATTGAAGTGCTGGAGGACTCTTGCGAGTCCCTTGGACAGCAAGGAGATCAAACTAGTCAATCCTCAAGGAAATCAACCCTGAATATTCATTGGAAGGACTGATGCTGAAGTTAAAAGTTCCAATATTTTGGCCACCTGATGCATAGTGTCAACACATTGGAACAGACCCTGATGGTGGGAAAGACTGAAGGCAAAGGAGAAGAAGGTGAAAAGAGGATGAGATGGTTGGATAGCACCAGAGACTCAAAGGACATGAATTTAAGCAAATTTGGGGGGATACTGCAGGGCAGGGGAGCCTGGTGTGCTGCAGTCCATGGCATCACAAAGAGCGGGACATGACTTAGTGACTAAACAACAACCAAGGGCCAGGGTCCCCTGAAGCAGGTCATTATTTATGATTATAGTAACAAAAGCAATGAAAAACAAAGGTTAAAGTCAAAGAAACAGCTCCATCATGGAGTCAGACTTGGCTCTTACCTGCAACATGAAGAAGAATTCCAAGGACAGGGGATCACAGATCAGGGTCCAGGCCCATCTGCACCTCTGGAGTCTTGAGTTGCAAGTACAAGTCCCTGATGGCAGAGTACCCTGTGGCTTTTAAATTCAAGCATGAAAACAGAAGTCTGACTGTGTCTTCCAGGAGATGGCTTGAGTTGCGGTTCCTCAAGTCATAAGGTCCTAAGGATCTGCTAGGGGTCCCTGTGTGAGGTCATGACTCTGGCTCTGGGGTAGAAGGGGCAGGCCTCCTGGCTCTTCTGCTTTGTGGTTGTGTGGCTCCTCTGTTGTCCTCCACTATTTCCTGGAATTTGCTCAGATGCATGTCCATGGAATTGGTGATGCCTTCCAACCATCTCATCCTCTGCTGCTCCCTTCTTCTTTGGCCTTCAGTCTTTCCCAGCATCAGGGTCTTTTCCAATGAGTCAGCTCTTTTCATCAGGTGACCAAAGTATTGGAGCTTCAGCATCAGTTCTTCCAATGAATATTCAGGGTTGATTTCCTTTAGGACTGACTGGTTTGATCTCCTTGCTGTCCAAGGGTCTCTCAAGAGTCTTTTCCAGCTCCAGAGTTTGAAGTCATCGATTCTTCAGTGCTCAGACTTTGTTATAGTCCAGTTTTCACATCTGTACATGACTACTGGAACAACCACAGTTTTGACTCTACAGATCTTTGCTGGTAAAGTGATATCTCTGCTTTTGAATATGCTGTCTAGGTTTGTCATAGCTTTCCTTCCAAGGAGCGAATGTCTTTTAATTTCATAGCTGCAGTCACTGTCCACAGTGATTTTGGAGCCAAAGAAAATAAAATGTGTCACTGCTTCCACTTTTCCCCATTCTATTTGTCGGGAAGTGATGGGACCAGATGGCATGATCTTAGTATTTTGAATGTTGCATTTTAAGACAGCTTTTTCACTCTCCTCTTATACTGTCATCAAGAGGCTCTTTAGTTCCTCTTCAGTGTCTGCCATTAGAGTGGTATCATCTGCATATCTGAGGTTTTGATCTTGATTCCAGCTTGTGATTCCTTCAGCCCAGCATTTTGCATGATGTACTCTGCACATAAGTTAAAGAAACAGGGTGACAATATACAGCCTTGTCATACTCCTTTCCCAATTTTGAACCAGTCCATTGTTCCATGTTCAGTTCTAACTGTTGCTTCTTGACCTGCACATAGGTTTCTTAGCAGATAGGTAAGGTTGTCTGGTACTTCCATCTTGCTAAGAATTTTTCAGTTTGTTGTGTTCCACACAGTCAAAGGCTTTAGCATAGTCAAAGAAGCAGCAGTAAATGTTTTTCTGGAATTCCTTTGCTTTCTCCATGATCAACGAATGTTACCTGAGAATAAAGAGATGCTTTTAGTTGTCTCTGTCTCCATCTGTTTCTGCCTCTCTTAGTAATGCAGCAATAGAAGCCAGGGGACAGGGGTAAATCATAGCACCCTGCAGAAGACCCAATTAAGTGTGCACATGCATAATATCAACCTATGGAAAGTCAAGAACTTTCTTGAAGGGTTAACGACCCCGTGAAGTGTGGGTGTAAATTATGATGGAATATCAGTAAACAAGGACTCACATGAACAAAGCCTGTAAGTTTGCACCAAGTGCCCTTGAGCTATTACGTGGGTCCTCCACCACTGGGGTCCCTTCAACGTTAGAGCTACTCTAAAGAAATGATCAATATAATACATGTTCATGGTAAAAAAAAGATTCAAACAGATGAGTGAAAATTCACTTTCTCTTGCCAATTCTTTCCCAAGTCTTTAGAAGTAATCATTTAATAATGGCTAATATTAGTAATTTATTCATAATTAATAAAAAATATTAAAATAGCTTTTGTATGTTCTTCTGGAATTCATATATATATATATAAGTATAAATGAAAAATCAAATTGTAGAATGTTTAAGAAGACTATGTATAGTGCAGTAAATATAGTATAGTGTGGACTTTATTTTTTACTCTTTTTTTCTTTCTACTTAAAATATCCAGGCAATCTTTCCATATCAGCACATATAAATCTTTCAGATTTTTTTGGAAAAAAATAACATTGTATCATTACTATGTTGACTTAACCAGGCTTATACTGTAGACTTTGGAGGCAGTTTCTACTTATTTGCTATAATGAATAGTGCTACTATAAACATTTTTGAGCAGTCATTTTTATATATTTATGAGTCGGACACGACTGAGTGACTGAACTTAACTGAACTGAACTGAATGCAAATATCTATATGCTAAATTAAAATTTTTTAATTAAAAACTTTTTATTGATGTATAGTTGATTTCAAATTCCAAAGAAAGGCAATGTCAAAGAATGCTCAAACTACTGCACAATTGCACTCATCTCACATGCTAGGAAAGTAATGTCAAAATTCTCCAAGCCAGGCTTCAGCAATACGCAAACCGTGAACTTCCTGATGTTCAAGCTGGTTTTAGAAAAGGCAGAGGAACTAGAGATCAAATTGCCAACATCCGCTGGATCATGGGAAAAGGAAGAGAGTTCCAGAAAAACATCGATTTCTGCTTTATTGACTATGCCAAAGCCTTTGACTGTGTGGATCACAATAAACTGTGGACACTTCTGAAAGAGATGGGAATACCAGACCACCTAACCTGCCTCTGAGAAATCTGTATACAGGTCAAGAAGCAACAGTTAAAACTGGACATGGAACAACAGACTGGTTCCAAATAGGAAAAGGAGTACCTCAAGGCTGTATGTCGTCACCCTGCTTATTTAACTTATATGCAGAATACATCATGAGAAACGCTGGACTGGAAGAAACACAAGCTGGAATCAAGATTTCCAGGAGAAATATCAGTAACCTCAGATATGCAGATGATACCACCCTTATGGCAGAAAGTGAAGAGGAGCTAAAAAGCCTCTTGATGAAGGTGAAAGAGGAGAGTGAAAAAGTTGACTTAAAACTCAACATTCAGAAAATGAAGATCATGGCATCTGGTCCCATCACTTCATGGGAAATAGATGGAGAAGCAGTGGAAACAGTGGCAGACTTTATTTTTGGGGGCTCCAAAATCACTGTAGATGGTGACTTCAGCCATGAAATTAGAAGACACTTACTCCTTGGAAGAAAAGTTATGACCAACCTAGATAGTATATTCAAAAGCAGAGACATTACTTTGCCGACTAAGGTCTGACTAGTCAAGGTTATGGTTTTTCCTGTGGTCATATATGGATGTGAGAGTTGGACTGTGAAGAAAGCTAAGTGCCAAAGAATTGATGCTTTTGAACTGTGGTGTTGGAGAAGACTCTTGAGAATCCTTTGGACTGCAAGGAGATCCAACCAGTCCATTCTGAAGGAGATCAGCCCTGGGATTTCTTTGGAAGGAATGATGCTAAAGCTGAAACTTCAGTACTTTGGCCTCCTCATGGGAAGAGTTGACTCATCAGAAAAGACTCTGATGCTGGGAGGGATTGGGGGAAGGAGGAGAAGGGGACGACCGAGGATGAGATGGCTGGATGGCATCACAGACTCGATGGATGTGAGTCTGAGTGAACTCCGGGAGATGGCAATGAACAGGGAGGCCTGGCATGCTGCGATTCATGGGGTCACAAAGACTTGGACATGACTGAGCGACTGAACTGAACTGAACTGATGGTTGTATAATATTCTGTTGTATGTATGTACCACATATACTTTATCCATTTATCTGTCAATGGACATTTAGATTGCTTCCATGTCTTGGCTATTGTAAACAGTGCTGAAATGAACATCAGAGTTCATGTAGCATGTTTTTCTTCATATATATGCCCAGGGGTGGGGCTGCTGGATCACATGGTAACTCTACTTTTAACTTTTTTTTTTTTTTAAATTTTGGCTGCACTGCCTGATGTGTGAGATCTTAGTTTCCCAACCAGGGATCAAGCCTGTGCTCCCTGAATTGGAAGCAAGGAGTCTTAATCACTGGACTGCCAAGGAGTCGTCTATTTTTAGCCTTTTAAGGAAACTCCATACTTCTTTTTACAGTGAGTGTACCTGCTTACATTCCCACCAACAGTGTAAGAGGGTTCCCTTTTCTCCACACCCTCTCCAGCAATATATCTGTAGACTTTTTGGTGGTGGCCATTCTGACTGGTGTGAGATGGTACCTCATTGTAGTTTTGATTTGCATTTCCCTGATGATTAGTAATGTTGAGCATCTTTTTATGTGTCCATTGGCCATCCGTATGTCTTCTTTGCATAGAATAAATTCTTAAGGAATTTGTTAAGAATTTAAACTGTGCTAGTTTGTACATTTTAAATATATGTTGCCAAATTTTCCCACAGATATTGTACTTACATTGCAGCCCACACAGCATGAGAATGCTTGTTTCTCATACCTAAACTTTGTTATTGCCAATATTGAAAAGAAAGCATTTTTATTATTTTTATCTTAGTTTCTGTAATTATGAGCCAGCTTGAGATGATTTTCCTATGCTTTCATGTCAACTACCTATTTAAATCCTGTTTTTCCCCCTAACTATTGGGTGGCTCCTTACTGATTTTTAAGAGCTCTTTTCATAGTGAGAAATAAGCTCTTGTGTACATTGTTGTTCAGTCGCCAAGTCATGTCTGACTTTGTGACCCCATGAACTGTAGCATGCCAGGCTTTCCTGTCCTTCACCATATCCCAGAGTTTGCTCGAACTCATGTCCATTGAGTTGGTGATGCCATCCAACCATCTCATCCTCTGCTGCCCCTTTCTCCTTTGGCCTTCAATCTTTCTCAGCATCAGGGTCTTTTCCAATGAGCTGGCTCTTCCCATCAGGTGGCCAAAGCTTCATTGGAGCTTCATCTTCAGCATCTGTCCTTCCAATGAATATTCAGGGTAGGTTTTCTTTAGGATTGAATAGTTTGATCTTTCTGTCCAAGGAAATCTCAAGAGTCTTCTCCAGAACCACAATTGGAAACCATCAATTCTTCGGTGTTCAGCCTTATTTATGGTCTCATATCCATACATAACTACTGGAAAAACCATAGCTTTGACATCAGCAAAGTGATATCTTTGCTTTTAAATATCATGTCTAGGTGTGCCATAGCTTTTCTTCCAAGGAGTAAGTGTCTTTTAATTTCATGGCTGCAGTCACCATCTGCAGTGATTTTGAATCCCAGGAAAACAAAATCTGACACTGTTTCTACTTCATCCCCCATGTATTTGCCATGAAGTGATGGGACTGGATGCCATGATCTTACTTGTTTGAATGTTGAGTTCTAAGCCAGCCTTTTCACTGTCCTCTTTCACCCTCATCAAGAGGCTCTTTAGTTCCTCTTCATTTCCTGCCATTAGAATGGTACTTACAGCATGGTGATGGAGAATAACTTAATCATTTGTCATTTATCACCTGACTTTAGTTAGGATTTTCTTTTTCCTCACACAGAAGTTGGAAAGGGTCACAGAGTTAAATTACCAGCATGTTTTATGGCTGCTGGGTTCAGTCAGGGAGGACCCTTTCTTGAGGTTGACCTTGTGCTTTGGTGGTGGGTATACAAAGTCTTGTGGTTGGAAAAGCAGCTGAATTATTATAGAAGAATGACTTTTTTCCTTACCTTATGATTCAGGGGAAATTTTAGGAAGTTTAACCAAAATATCTCCACCACCATCTCCCCCCACCCCCAAGAAATGCTTCTGGGTCTGTGGTTGTCAGCTCACTGCAGGAGCACACTCATGTAGGTATCCCTTTTGGGAATGCCATCTTGCTCTGCCTGACTTACTGAATGTCATGGGATGTGGGGTTTTGGTCCCAATTAATAGGGCAGGCTCTGCTTGACCCAGCTTCTGAGTTTTCTGCCGAGATAGCTGCTTGGGTGAAAATCACAAAGAATAAGTGTAGAGGGTGTGGCACTGAAAATGTCTTCCTTTTCCCCTGTAAGCTCTGGGGACAACCCAAATGATGCCAATGGAGACAAATCCAGAAGCATTGTTCCAATTAGTGACTCAGACTCTTGCCAGATATGAAATGATGGGCTAACAAACCATAATCTCCAAAGTTTTCCAATCTTGTATTATTTTGTATGATTCATTCAGATTGTTTGCTTATGAAGTATTTCTGTTGTTGCTCAATTGCTCAGTCAGATCCTACTCTTTGTGACCTCATGGATTGCAGCACTCCAGGCTTTTCTGTCCTTCACCATCTCCTGGAGTTTGCTCAAACTCATGTTCATTGAGTTGGTGATGCCATCCAACCATCTCATCCTGTTGCCCTCTTCTCCCCCTACCTTAAATATTTCCCAGCATCAAGGTCTTTCCCAGTGAGTCAGCTGTTTACATTAGGTGGCCAAAGTATTGGAGCTCCTCCTCCTGGGTCATCCAGAAAGCTACAACTCTGGGTTTGCTGTCATGTGAATAATCGTAATCGTCTGTTGCTGGGGATGTGACTTCTTGTAACTTCCTGGAATGCAGATTAATGGATTAGTTCCTGGCTCCTTGAGAAGTATCTGTTTCACTGGGTGGTAACTGGGCAGTACTGGTTCATCTCAGCTTCCTGCATTCCAGCTCCTGCTCAGCCCCTATTAACCTACAGTATGGATTGATCTGGGCTTGGATTTAATACAAGCGTGGGAAGCTGAGACGGTGCACAAGGGCGGCCAAGAGGAGCTACCCCATGCCCGAGGTCAGGGGCAGCAGCAGAGAGGAGCAAGGGTGGTGGAGCGGTGGTTGCAAGGGCATAGGAAGGCCTAGAGGAGCTACTCCATGTTCAAGGTCAGGAGGGGCAGTGGTAGAAGACACCCCTCGTCCAAGGTAAGGAGCAGCAGCTACGCTTTGCTGGAGCAGCTGTGAAGAGATACCCCATGTCCAAGGTAAGAGAAACCTAAGTAAGATGGTAGGTGTTGCAAGAGGGCATCAGAAGGCAGACACACTGAAACCATAATCACAGAAAACTAGTCAATCTAACCACACTAGGACCACAGCCTTATCTAACTCAATAAAACTAAGCCATGCCTTGTGGGGCCACCCAAGACAGGCAGGTCATGGTGGAGAGGTCTGACAGAATGTGGTCCACTGGAGAAGGGAATAGCAAACCACTTCAGTATTCTTGCCTTGAGAACCCCATGAACAGTATGAAAAGGCAAAATGATAGAATACTGAAAGAGGAACTCCTCAGGTCAGTAGGTGCCTAATATGCTACTGAAGGTCAGTGGAGAAATAACTCCAGAAAGATGAAGGGATGGAGTCAAACCAAAAACAATACCCAGTTGTGGATGTGACTGATGATAGAAGCAAGGTCTGATGCTGTAAAGAGCAATATTGCATAGGAACCTGGAATGTCAGGTCCATGAATCAAGGCAAATTGGAAGTGGTCAAACAGGAGATGGCAAGAGTGAACGTCGACATTCTAAGAATCAGCAAACTAAAATGGACTGGAATGGGTGAATTTAACTCAGATGACCATTATATCTACTACTGTGGGCAGGAATCCCTCAGAAGAAATGAAGTAGCCATCATGGTCAACAAAAGAGTCTGAAATGCAGTACTTCGATGCACTCTCAAAAATGACAGAATGATCTCTGTTCATCTCCAAGGCAAACCATTCAATATCACAGTAATCCAAGTCCATGCCCCAACCAGTAACTCTGAAGAAGCTGAAGTTGAACGGTTCTATGAAGACCTACAAGACCTTTTAGAACTGACACCCCAAAAAGATGTCCTTTTCATTATAGGGTACTGGAATGCAAAAGTAGGAAGTCAAGAAACACCTGGAGTAACAGGCAAGTTTGGCCTTGGAATACAGAATGAAACAGGGCAAAGGCTAATAGAGTTTTGCCAAGAGCATGCACTGGTCATAGCAAACACCCTCTTCCAACAAGAGAAGACTCTACACATGGACATCACCAGATGGTCAACACTGAAATCAGGTTGATTATATTCTATGCAGCCAAAGATGGAGAAACTCTATACAGTCAACAAAAAACAAGACCAGGAGCTTACTGTGGTTCAGATCATGAACTCCTTATTGCCAAATTCATACTTAAATTGAAGAAAGTAAGGAAAACCACTAGATCATTCAAGTATGACCTAAATCAAATCCCTTATGATTATACAATGGAAGTGAGAAATAGATTTAAGGGACTATATCTGATAGAGTGCCTGATGAACTATGAATGGAAGTTCGTGACACTGTACAGGAGACAGGGGTCAAGACCATCCCCATGGACAAGAAATGCAAAAAGCAAAATGGCTGTCTGGGGAAACCTTACAAATAGCTGTGAAAAGAAGAGAAGCAAAATGCAAAGGAGAAAAGGAACGATATAAGCATCTGAATGCAGAGTTACAAAGAATAGCAAGAAGAGATAAGAAAACCTTCCTCAGTGATCAATGCAAAGAAATAGAGGGAAAGAACAGAATGGAAAAACTAGAGATCTCTTCAAGAAAATTAGAGATACCAAGGGAACATTTCATGCAAAGATGGGCTTGATAAAGGACAGAAATGGTATGGACCTAACAGAAGCAGAAGATATTAAGAAGAGATGGCAAGAATACATGGAAGAACTGTACAAAAAGAGCTTGACGACCAAGATAATCACGATGGTATGATCACTCACCTAGAGTCAGACATCCTGGAATGTGAAGTCAAGTGGACCTTAGAAAGCATCACTACAAACAAAGCTAGAGGAGGTGATGGCATTCCATTAGAGCTATTTCAAATCCTGAAAGATGATGCTGTGAAAGTGCTGCACTCAATGTGCCAGCAAATTTGGAACACTCAACAGTGGCCACAGGACTGGAAAAGGTCAATTTTCATTACAATCCCAAAGAAAGGCAATGCTCGAACTACTGCACAATTGCACTCATCTGACATGCTAGGAAAGTAATGCTCAAATTTTCCAAGCCAGGCTTCAGCAATGCATGTACCTTGAAGTTCCAGATTTTCAAGCTGGTTTTAGAAAAGGCAGAGAAATGAGAGATCAAATTGCCAACATCCACTGGATCATCAAAAAGCAAGAGTTCCAGAATGACATCTATTTCTGCTTATTGACTATGCCAAAGCCTTTGACTATGTGGATCACAATAAACTGTGGAAAATTCTTCAAGAGATGGGAATACCAGACCACCTGACCTGCCTCTTGAGAAACCTATATGCAGGCCAGGAAGCAACAGTTAGAACTGGACATGGAACAACAGACTGGTTCCAAGTAGGAAAAGGAGTACATCAAGGCTGTATATTGTCACCCTGCTTATTTAACTTATATACAGAATACATCATGAGAAATGCTGGACTGGATGAAGCACAAGCTGGAATCAAGATTGCTGGGAAAAATATCAATAATCTCAGATGATACCACCCTTATGGCGGAAGGTGAAGAACTAAAGAGCCTCTTGATGAAAGTGAAAGAGGAGAGTGAAAAAGTTGGCTTAAAGCTCAACATTCAGAAAATGAAGATCATGGCATCTGGCCCCATCACTTCATGGGAAATAGATGGGGAAACATTGTCAGACTTTATTTTTGGGGGCTCCAAAATCACTGTAGATGGTGACTGAAGCCATGAAATTAAAAGACGCTTACTCCTTAGAAGAAAAGTTATGACCAACCTAGATAGCATTTTGAAAAGCAGAGACATTACTTTGCAAACAAAGGTCCATCTAGTCAAGGCTATGGTTTTTTCAGTGGTCTTGTATGGATGCGAGTGTTGGACTGTGAAGAAAGCTGAGCACCGAAGAATTGACGCTTTTGAACTGTTGTGTTGGAGAAGACTCTTGAGAGTCTCTTGGACTTCAAGGAGAGCCAACCAGTCCATTCTGAAGGAGATCAGTTCTGGGTGTTCATGGAAGGACTGATGCTAAAGCTGAAACTGCAGTACTTTGGCCACCTCATGCGAAATTGATTCATTGGAAAAGACTCTGGTGCTGAGAGGGATTAGGGGCAGGAGGAATAGGGGACAACAGAGTATGAGATGGCTGGATAGCATCACCAATTCGATGGATGTGAGTCTTAGTGAACTCAGGGAGTTGGTGATGGACAGGGAGGCCTGGTGTGTTGCAATTCATGGGGTTGCAGAGAGCCGGACACGACTGAGCAACTGAACTGACTGACTGATTCTTTTCTGTGTAAGTTTAGTGTCAATATTGACACCCATTTCTTTATTCAAGTTGTTTAGAAGGTGTTTTGGCTCAGCAAGAACTCTCTGCAAAGCAGGGTAGCTGGTGAGTGATTCAAGTTTAACATCTTGAGTTGTGGAAGTCTAGGATGTCAGCACTGAGCACTCCTCAACCCCTGGAAATGATCCAGGCCACTTCTAGCTTCAGTGTGAGCTCTTCCTTGATTCACCCTCTTTTTGAAAATATTTTTATTGGAGTACGATGATTTCCAATGATGTGTTAACTTCTGCAGCACAGAAAAGTGAATCAGTTACACATATAGGTTTATCCACCGCTTTCTAGGGCTCCCTGGGTGACTCAGATGCTAAAGAATCTTCCTGCAATACAGGAGATCCAGGTTCAATCCCTGGGTCAAGAAGATCCCCTGGAGAAAGGAATGACAACCCACTTCAATATTCTTGCCTGAGAATCCCATGGACAGAGGAGCCTGGTGGGCTACAGTCCATGGGTAGCAAAGAGTTGGGCATGGCTGAGCGACTAACAGACACACACAGACACACACACACACTCCTTTTCTAGATTCTTTTCCCAGTGCTTTTTTTGGGGGTGGGGTGTGGCACCATGGGACACGCCAAATCTTAGTTCCCTGACCAAGGATTGAACTCATGCCCCCTGAAGTGGAAGTGTGGAGTCTTAACCACTGGACCACCAGGGCAGTTTCCTGGGTCCATCCCTTTGAAGGTAGACTGCACCTCCAGTGTGTCCACCTTAGACCCTAGGGGCTGGAAGGCTGCTGGTGTTACTGCAGGCAGGTAGGGAGTTCTGAGCAGAGAGAAGGGGACTGGGGCCATGCAGCAGGAAATCACACAATTTATAAACAGTGAGGGTCCATGGGCAGAGAGACGAAGCAGGAACCTTCAGACTGACAGGAAGCTGCATAGTTTGGGTGATAAGGGTCCAAGTAGCAAAAAAGGAAATGCAGGGGACGGGCAGGAATCTTCTGTGTCTGAATGTAACCTATTGCTCACTGTGCTCTCATTATAGTAAGATTTGCATGCTCATTCTCTAAGTCATGTCTGATTCTTTGCAGCACCATGGACTGTAGCCTGCCAGGCTGCTCTGTCCATGGAATTTTCCAGGCAAGAATACTGGAGTGGGTTGCCATTCCCTTCTCCAGGGGACCTTCCCAGCCCAGGGATCAAACTCATATCTCCTGAGTTTCCTGCATTGGCAGGCGGGTTCTTTCCCACTGAGCCACCGAAAGAAGCCCTGAGAGTGTATCTTTGCTCAAATAAGCTTTGACTTTACTTTCTCAATCTCTTTGCTTCATCTCCGAATTCTTTTTCAATGAAGAAGAACCTCAAATTCACCTGCAATGCTAGAACCTGGGGGCTGAAAATAGGTGGAGCTACAAGGAGAAAGGAAGGGGTGCAGGTTGTGAGCCTGGTGTTCACCTGCCCCCTTGATCTGGCCCACAGTGTTAGGGGCCATCTACCTTGATGGCATCTGGCTCCCTCCATCCCCCTCTGCACACTTCTACCAATTCGGCCCTGTATTGTTCTAAAATCCTACTGACCTGGCTTCAGAGATCAAGTTCAAGCTCTCAGTCTAGTCCCAACCTGTGACCCTGATTTATCTTCCACTCTGGACCAACACAAACTTTCTCCTTGAGCCTGGATATTCAAGTGACAACCCCCCATCACAAGCATACCTGCTCAGGTGCACACACCCATACCCAGTTGTGCACACACCCATACCCATACTACACCCATACACACACACATACCCATACCATCATCTGTCTCCAGAACTTCCCCAGGTGAAACTCTGTCCCCATTTCTCTCCATTTCTCCTACCCCAGCCCCTGGCAATTGCCCTTCTACTTCCTGTCCAGATGAATTTGACTGCTCTAGGTACCATATCGGAGAAGCAATGGCACCCCACTCCAGTACTCTTGCCTGGAAAATCCCATGGATGGAGGAGCCTGGTGGGCTACAGTCCATGGGGTCGCACAGAGTCGGACATGACTGAAGCGACTTAGCAGCAGCAGCAGCAGCAGGTACCATATAGAAGTGGGATCAAGCAGTATTTATCCTTTTGTGAGCTGCTTATTGCAGTAAACATTTTAAAACAACCCTCCACCATGGACTGGGTAAGAATTCCCACACCTGGGGTCAGAATCGCTGGGTCATTGGGGTGATTCGCGAATTCACCTGCAGTGCATAAGACACAGGAGACTTGGGTTCCATCCCTGGGTCAGGAAGGTCCTCTGGAGGAGGAAATGGCAACCCACTCCAGTATTCTTGCCTGGAGAATCCCACAAACAGAGGAGCCTGGCGGACTAGTCCATGGGGTGGCAAAGAGTCCGACACAGTTTAGGAGCTAAACAACAACAATGGAGTGATTTGGCTTAATTTGCCTAAACCAGGAACAGCCTGTGCCCCAGAAAGTGTCCCTGCCATTACTCCCACCAGCAGAGCCAGCCCAAGGTCCAGGGAGCCCCACATCCTTGCCAGTGTTTGGTATCAGTCAGCTTTTGAATTAATTCCAGGCTGAGAGGTGTAAAGTGATTTTCAGTGGTACTAATTTGCATTTCTCTGTCTACTAAGGATTTTGAGCACCCCTTTGAGTGCAGGGGACTTCCACAGTTTCCTGCCTGTAAGTTGTTTTTAACCCTTTTTCTATCAGGGTGGTTAAGATTTTTCTTTTGCTTGCAGACATTTCTTGTTCCACATTTTTGATACCTTGTTGATTTATTTCTTTCAAAATCTTCTCTCACTTTGTTATCTGTTATCTTAGTCTATGATGATCTTTCTTGAGCAAAAGTCCTTCAGTTTCTTTCTTCATTTTTGGCCATGACATTCAGCTTATGGGATCTTAACTCTCTGACCAGGGATCAAATTCATGCCCCCTGCAGTGGAAACACAAAGTCCTAACCACTAGACCAACAGGGAAGTCCCAGAAGTCCTTCATTTTTAAGTCATCAAACTTACCTGCTTTTCTGTGCACCTGAAGTTCTGCTTAAGAAGTCCTATCTTATGGGTCAATCATTAAGATACTCTCTTATCTTTCTCTACTAACTTTATAGTTTTACCTTTCTCATGTCAGTGTTAAATCAATCTAGAGCTCACCATTATTTGTATATTAGATAGAAATTTGATTTTACTTTGCTTGATACACTTACAATTTCAGCAGTACTATCACCTAAACAATCTGCTCTTTCCTAATTGGTTTTCTCTACCACTGGGACTGAGCACACACAGTGAAAAGAAAAAAAAAAAAGAATTCTCATATAGACCCAGGTTTTACTTGGGGCTCTCTATTCTGTCCCTTTTGATTCATTTTCTATTTTTGTGCTTCAGTTCAATTAAGTTCAGTCACTCAGTTGTGTTCGACTCTTTGCAACCCCATGGACTGCAGCAGGCTTGCCTGTCCATCGCCAACTCCTGGAGCTTGTTTAAACTCATGTCCATCAAGTTAGTGATGCCATCCAACCATCCCATCCTCTGCCGTTCCTTTCTCCTCCTGCCCTCAGTCTTTCCTAGAAAAGAAAGTCAGCTCTTCACATCAGGTGGCCAAAGTATTGGAGCTTCAGCTTCAGCATTAGTCCTTCCAATGAATATTCAGGACTGATTTCCTTTAGTATTGATTGATTTGATCTTGCAATCCAAGAGACTCTCAAGTGTCTTCTCCAGCACCATAGTTCAAAAGCATCAGTTCTTTGGCACTCAACTTTCTTTAGGGTCCAACACTCACATCTTTACATGACTACTGGAAAAACATTAGCTTTGACATCAGCAAAGTGATATTTTTGCCTTTTGGTCATAGCTTTCCTAAAGAGACAAACGTCCTTTAACTTCATGGTTGCAGTCACCATCTGCAGTGATTTTGGAGAGCAGGAAAATAAAGTCTGTCACTGTTTCCATTGTTTCCCCATTTATTTGCCATGAAGTGATGGGACCAGATGCCATGATCTCAGGTTTTTGAATGTTGAGTTTTAAGACAATTTTTCCACTCTCCTCTTTCACTTTCATCAAGAGGCTTTTTAGTTCCTCTTCACTTTCTGCCATAAGGGTGGTGTCATCTGTATATCTGAGGTTATTGATATTTCTCCTGACAATCTTGATTCCAGCTTGTGCTTCTTCCAGCCCTGAGTTTCTCATGATGTACTCTGTATATAAGTTAAATAAGCAGGGTGATAATATACAGCCTTGACATACTCCCTTCCCAATTTGGAACCAGTCTGTTGATCCATGTCCAGTTCTAACTGTTGCTTTTTGACCTGCATACAGATTTCTCAGGAGGCAGGCCAGGTGGTCTGGTATTCCCATCTCTTGAAGAATTTTCCAGTTTGTTGTGATCCAAATAGCTTTGGCATGGTCAATAAAGCAAAAGTCAATGTTTTTCTGGAACTCTCTTGCCTTTTCTATGATCCAGTAGATGTTGGCAATTTGATCTCTGGTTCCTCTGCCTTTTCTAAATCCACCTTGAACATCTGGAAGTTCTTGCTTCATGTCCTGTTGAAGCCTTACTTGAAGAATTTTAAGCATTAGTTTGCTAGTGTGTGACATGAATGCAATTTGTAGTAGTCTGAACATTCTTTGCAATTGTCTTTCTTTGAGATTAGAATGAAAACTGACCTTTTCCAGTCCTGTGGCCACTACTGAGTTTTCCAGATTTGCTGGCATATTGGGTGCAGCACTTTCAAAGCATCATCTTTTAAGATTTAAAAGATCTCAACTGGAATTCCATCACCTCCACTAGCTTTGTTTGTAGTGATGCTTTCTAAGGCCCACTTGACTTCCCATTCCAGGATGTCTGGCTCTAGGTGAGTGGTCACACCACTGTGGTTATTTGGGTCATTAAGATCTTTTTGTACAGTTCTTCTGTGTATTCTTGCCACCTCTTCTTAATATCTTCTGCTTCTGTTAGGTCTATACTGTTTTTGTCCATTATTGTGCCCATCTTTGCATGAAATCTCTCCTTGCTATTATTCTTTGGCACTCTGCATTCAGATGGGTATATCATACCTTTTCTCCTTTGCCTTTCACTTCTCTTCTTTTCTCAGCTATTTGTAAGGCCTCTTGAGACAACCATTTTGTCTTTTTGCAATTCTTTTTATTAGGGATCACTGCCTCGGGAAATGGCAACCCACTCCAGTATTTTTGCCTGGAGAATCCCATGGATGAAGGAGCCTGGTAGGTTGCAGTCCGTGGGGTTGCACAGAGTCGGACACGACTGAGCGACTTCACTTCACTACTTTATGATGTAAGGGATTTGATTTAGGTCATACCTGAATGGTCTAGTGGTTTCCCCTTATTTTTTCAATTTAAGTCTGAATTTGGCAATAAGGAGTTCATTATCTGAGCCACAGTCAGCTCCTGGTCTTGTTTTTGCTGACTGTATGGATCTTCTCCATCTTTGGCTGCAAAGAATGTAATCAATCTGCTTTTGGTATTGCCCATCTGGTGACATCCATGCATAGAGTTGTCTCTTGTGTTGTTGGGAGAGGGTGTTTGCTATGACCAGTGTGTTCTCTTGGTAAAACTACTTTGTACTCCGAGACCAAACCTTCCTGTTACTCCAGGTATCTCTTGATTTCCTGCTTTTGCATTCTGGTCCCCTATGATGATGTTAGTTCTAGAAGTTCTTGTAGGTCATCATAGAACCATTCAACTTCAGCTTCTTTGGCATTTGTGGTTGGGGCATAGACTTGGATTACTGTGATATTGAATGGCTTGCTTTGGAAACAAACAGAGATCATCCTGTCATTTTTGAGACTGCACCCAAGTACTGAATTTCAGACTTTTTCATTGACTATGATGGCTACTCCATTTCTTCTAAAGGATTCTTGCCCACAGTAGTAGATATAATGGTCATCTGAGTTAAATTCACCCATTCCAGTCCATTTTAGTTCACTGATTCCTAGAATGTGGATTTCACTCTTGTCCTCTCCTGTTTGACCACTTCCAATTTACCTTGATTCATGGAGCTAACATTCCAGGTTCCTATGCAATATTATTCTTTACATCATTGGACTTCTATCACTAGTCACATCCACAACTGGGTGTTGTTTTTGCTTTGGCTCCACCTCTTCATTCTTTCTGGAGTTATTTCTCCACTGATCTCCAGTAGCTTATTGGGCACCTACTGACCTGAGGATTTCATCTTTCAGTGTCCTATCTTTTGTGTTTTCATACTGTTCATGGGGTTCTCAAGGCAAGAATACTGAAGTGGTTTGCCATTCCCTTCTCCAGTGGACCGACCACATTTTGTCAGAACTCTCCACCATGACCTGTCCATCTTGGGTGCCTATGGCACACTTTTTTATTGCTCTAACTTTGAGGTGTGTCTTTGTATCTACTTGGCCAAGCCTACTATTTTACTGACTTTTTAAAAGTTGACTTAGCATTTACAAACCTTTCTTCCTCCAAATAAATCCTCAAATTGTTCAGATTCCACCTGGCTGGAGTTTTCATTCACTTTGCATGGCATTTACAGGTTAAGGTAAGGAGAAAGACACTCCCCCCCCCAGTGTTTTCCTGTCTGAGTTATCTTTCATGGCTTCTTGACTCCTTCACACCCAGTGATAAGGTAGAGAGTGAAGCCTGAGGGCATTCCTGTCCCAGAAGGAAGCATGGCCCTCTTGATCTGAATAACCCATCAGAATGGGTTTCCAGAGGCCCCAAAGGGAAATTTGGATGCTGTTTTCTCCCAGGATCCCTGACTCCGTCTGAGGGAGGTGGGAGTAGGAGGTATGTTACAAAAAGCTCTGCTTCTCTGTACATCAGTGTTGAATCAAATTCTTGGAGACAGACTTTTTGGTGTAGTAGAAAAGGAGACTCTAGACAGCATATTAAAAAACAGAGACATTACTGTGCTGACCAAGTTCTGTCTAGTCAAAGCTATGGTTTTTCCAGTAGTTGTGTGTAGATGTGAGTGTTGGATCATAAAGAAAACTTAGTGCCAATGAATTAATGCTTTTGAACTGTGGTATTGGAGAAGACTCTTGAGAATCTCTTGGACTCAGTCAATCCTAAAGGAGATCAGTCCTGAATATTCATTGGAAGGACTGATGCTGAAGCTGAAGCTCCAATACTTTGGCCATCTGATATGAAAACATGACTCATTAGAAAAGACCCTAATGCTTGGACACGACTGAGCAATTCAACTGAACTGAACTGAACTGAACTGATTACTTTGGCAGACCAAGAGAGAAACAGTGGGCTTCTGCCTCAAAAAACTCTGTGTCCCAACCTGGGAGTATCTGATGAAGGGCTTTATAACAAAGATTCAAATGTGGGGTCGCTAAGATTAGAGTATGAACAGGGTCTCAGGTGATTGGTCTCCTAATCTTGATGAGTTCTGTGGTTCCTTTAATCTCATCTCAGATGGTTTCTTGGCTGCTCCTCCCTTGACTGTTGTTGCTGTACAGTCACTATGTCCTGTCCGGCTCTGAAACTCCAGGCACTGCAGCAAGCCATGCTCCCCTGTCCTTCCCTACCTCCTGGAGTTTGCTCACATTCACGTCCAGTGAATCAGTGACGCTATCCAACCATCTCATCTTCTGTTGCCCCCTTCTCCTCCTGCCCTTAATCTTTCCCAGCCTCAGGGTCTTTTCCAGTGAGTCAGCTCTTCACATCAGGTAGCCAAAGTATTGGAGCCTCAACTGTTTAAATCTGCCCTTTGGAACTCAGGGAAGGTCATGGAGGCTGGAGTCTTGCCAAAGGAAATGAGGAACAAAAAGAGACCTACGTGCCTGGGAGACACACAGGACCCTGCTCGGTTTCAGGTGGAGGGGACTTGGATCCTGTTCCTCTTTCACCTCCAACACCCTCAGCCTCAGCGCATACCAGTCTGTGTTCCTGAGACTCATTTCCACGTGTCTCTCAACTCATTGATGTCAGTTACTGCCTGGTGCCTTGGAACCCCAAGTCGTTCCTGTCTCCCTCATCCTGAGCACTCTACAGAAGACAAGTAAATGTCTGGACCAAAAACATACAAACAACACAGAAGAATGAGGAAAAGCAGGTGATTCAGCGATGACCCTTAAAAATGAGAATAACCTGCAAATAGTTAGCTGTTTTCATGGCCTAGAGCCTGGCAGCATGCCAAGACCCATGGAAAAGACAAAACTCCTGTAAAAACCCTGATTCGTTCTTTCCTGAATGGTTAGAGGACAGAAGCAGGTGAAACCACAGGCACTGGAGAATGATGGGTGATCTTGGGAAGGAAGGGATCAGAGGGAGGGTGTCCCCAGTTCTCAGCGGAAGCTTCACCATCCTGCCTGATCCCTAAACCGAGCAGAGAGGGATACCTTTCCCAGGTAAGGGAAAGGACATCAGCTGAGGAAACCAGCACTTGCTGGAGACAGAGTGCAGTCTGAGTCCAAAGACATGAATTCGTACTCCACAGACAGCCATCCACATCCATCAGAGGACTCAGTCTCCAAAACACAAGGCTAACAATGTCCAGGATATCATACACAGTCCTTTGTTTGTTTTTAATATTTATTTATTTGGCTGCATCAGATCTTAGTTGTGGCAAGCAGGGTCCTCTTTGCATCATGCAGGATCTTTCATGGACTCTCTAGTTGAGGTGCTTGGGTCAGTAGCTGTGGTGCATGGGCTTAGATGCACCGGCAAGTGAGATCTTCGTTCTCTAACTGAGGGTTGAACTCATGTCTGTCTGCTGTATTGCAAGGTACACTCTCAACTACTGGACCACTAGGGAAGTCGTGACACACAATCCTTTGGAGTTTATTTCCTTGGCTCTATTTTCACACGCTCCGCCCCATAACACCTGTTTTTCTGAAACTATTTTAAATTTCTGGATGTCACTCTTTTGCCATGATTTTCCTTTATATAGGTGATTCTCAGTGTCAGGACCACATTTCAGTCCCCTGGGACCCCCGCCACCCCGAGGTTTCCAGTCAGTCCTTCTTGGCTGCAGCCCTGGCATCTCCTGGTATTGACACCTCCGGTGGTGCTTCTGCTGTGCCCCTCAGGCCAGAGTCTCCCCTCCTCCCAGTTTCCAGTTCCTGGGGGCCTGCCCCACCCAGCTCACCCACTGCTCCCAGAGAAGGCCCCCTGTTCTGGTCCCTGACCACTGCTGAGACTAAAAGTTCTTTCAGATTCAGAGCGCTTGTCAGGATTTCTGACTAAAAATGAATGTATAGTACTAAACATGTCCACCAGACATGCCAGTGTATAGGGAAAAAAGCAAAGTGATGTTCCTTTTCCAGTAAAGAAAGTAGCGCAGTCACCTGAGTCACCTTGCTTGCCCCTTCCCAGCCCTTGCTGAGGTTCTTCTGCTCAGCCTCTCCCAACACCAGAAGGGAAAGGTGATCAGGAGAGATGACAGGTGCCTGCCAGGCTACCAGCATCCAATGAGAGCCTCTCTTGAGACTGAAGAAAAGAACATACCTGGTCAGACAGAGGTGAGGTTATATCCGTAAGGTCGAGTAGCCCTGGGGCTGGTAACTGTTGGGAGCTCAGTGTGTGGTGGTAAACCAACACTGGAGGCTGGGGAGCGAAATGAGGAAAGAAGCATAGGCCAGAACCCCTGGGGCCGCAGAAAGGGAGTGGCTCCTGACAACCCCAGCTCCTGGGATGCTCAGTCACATTCCCAATCCATTTTTTCACTGGATCTGATGTTTCTTCCAACCAAACTGGTCCTGACCGATACGAGCACAAACAAACAAACAAACAAACAAACAAACAAAACCTCTGAAAACAGTAAATGCTGTTTACAATGCTTAGAATCATATAATGAATGTAAATGTTCTATTCCTTTTAAAAGCTGACTTCTTTTATGGTAAGTATTTTTAAACACATTTCTGCTGATTTAAAAAGATGTATTGCTTTTGAGTTTTTCTTTGGTTGAGTTAGGGATCATAATATGACTTAATTTATCATAAGCCACTTCAGACTAATATTAACTTAATTCTGGTAAAATGTAGAAATATGTCCCCTTCTCCTTAAAAATTTTTTTTTTTTGTCTGGACTGGGCCTTAGTTGTAGCAAGTGGGACTTTGATCTTCGTAGCAGCTTCCTAGGTGGCTCAGTGGTAAGGAATCTGCCTGCTGCAGGAGCTGCAGGAGATGTGGGTTTAATTCCTTGGCTGGGAAGATCCCCTGGAGAAGAAAATGACAACCCACTCCAGTGTTCTTGCCTGGGAAAGCCCACGCACAGAGGAGCCCGGAGGGCTACGGTCCACGGGGTCACGAAGAGTTGGACACGACTGAGTGACTTTACTTTCACTTCCAATTGAACTGTTGTCTTATATATTAAATTTATAGATGTTAGAAGTCCAACAATACAATGTTAGAGTGATGATTTTGTAGAATCTGTGTCTATTGAAGAAGTTAAGAGGCTAAATGAGAAAAAAATGTGTTTATAGATTTTAAGCTCCATATTTAGCATTTTGTGAGCTATTAATTTCTTTCCCTGGATTGTTTACCAGCTGGTGCCATTTTATTTCAGCCTGAAGAACTTCCTTTAGTATTTCCTGTAATGTAGTCTGCTAGCAATGGATTCTTTTATTCTTTGTTCATCTGGAAATATCTTTATTTTACTTTCATTTTCGAGGAAGGGATTTGTTGGATATAAAATTCTCTTCCTTCTCACCAGTTTTACTGAGATACAGTCCACATCTAACAGTTGTATTAGTTTTAGGTGTGCATGCTGCTTTGATGTATATATATATATTACAACATGGTTACCGCAATAGTTAGAATTCTTGATTGACAGGCTTTTTTTTTTTGTTTGTTTGTTTTAAGCACATTGAATATGTCATTCTCCAGCTTTCTGGCTTCTCTTGTTAGTTGAAGATGCCCATCAATCATGTTGATGCTCTTCTGTTCATGAATTATTTTTCTCTTTTAAAAATTATTTTCTTTTTTAAATTTATTCTTGCACTGGGTCTTCCTTGCTGTGCTGGGGCTTTCTCTAGTTACAGCATGTGGGAGTTACTCTTCGTTGTAGTGCATGGGCTTCTCTTGTTACTGAGCACAGTTTCTAGGCACTCTGGCTTCAGAAATTGCAGCCTAGGGACTCAGTAGTTTTGCTGTGTGGCTCTAGGGTGTATGGACTTCAGTAGTTGTGACATACAGGCTCAGTGGTTATGGCACACGGATTTAATTGCTCTGTGGCATGTAGATTCTTCCCAGACCTGGGATCGAATCCATGTCCCCTGCATTGGCAGGTGGATTTCTACCCATTGCACTACCATAGATGTCCTCTGTTGATACTTTCAAGATTTTTCTCTTTGCCTTTCTACAATTTGACTATGCAGTATTTGAATTTAGTCTACTTAGTATTCATTAGACTTCTTGGATATGTAGATGTTATTGACTGAATATTTGTTGAATGTTGACTGAATTCATATTCAGTTCAGTTCAGTTCAGTTCAGTTGCTCAGTCATGTCCGACTCTTTGCGACCCCATGAATCGCAGAACGCCAGGCCTCCCTGGTCATCACCATCTCTCAGAGTTCACTCAGACTCACGTCCATCAAGTCCGTGATGCCATCCAGCCATCTCATCCTCTGTCATCCCCTTCTCCTCTTGCCCCCAATCCCTCCCAGCATCAGAGTCTTTTCCAATGAGTCAACTCTTCGCATCAGGTGGCCAAAGTACTGAAGTTTCAGCTTCAGCATCATTCCTTCCAAAGAAATCCCAGGGTTGATTTCCTTCAGAATGGACTGGTTGGATCTCCTTGCAGTCCAAGGGACTCTCAAGAGTCTTCTCCAACACCACAGTACAAAAGCATCAATTCTTCGGCGCTCAGCCTTCTTTACAGTCCAACTCTCACATCCATATAAGACCACAGGAAAAACCATAACCTTGACTAGTCGGACCTTAGTCAGCAAAGTAATGTCTCTGCTTTTGAATATACTATCTAGGTTGGTCATAACTTTTCTTCCAAGGAGTAAGCGTCTTTTAATTTCATGGCTGCAGTCATCATCTGCAGTAATTTTGGAGCCCCCCAAAATAAAATCTGACACTGTTTCCAATGTTTCCCCATCTATTTCCCATGAAGTGATGGGACCGGGTGCCATGGTCCTCATTTTCTGAATGTTGAGCTTTAAGCCAACTTTTTCGCTCTCCTCTTTCACTTTCATCAAGAGGCTTTTTAGCTCCTCTTCACTTTCTGCCATAAGAGTGGTGTCATCTGCATATCTGAGGTTATTGATATTTCTCCTGGCAGTATTGATTCCAGCTTGTGTTTCTTCCAGCCCAGCGTTTCTCGTGATGTACTCTACATAAAAGTTAAATAAGCAGGGTGACAATATATAGCCTGACATACTCCTTTTCCTATTTGGAACCAGTCTGTTGTTCCATGTCCAGTTCTAATGTTGCTTCTTCTCTTGCATAGAGATTTCTCAAGAGGCAGGCTAGGTGGTCTGGTATTCCCATCTCTTTCAGAATTGTCCCCAGTTTATTGTGATCCACACAGTCAAAGGCTTTGGCATAGTCAATAAAGCAGAAATAGATGTTTTTCTGGAACTCTCTTGCTTTTTCCATGATCCAGCAGATGTTGGCAATTTGATCTCTCATTCCTCTGCCTTTTCTAAAACCAGCTTGAACATCAGGAAGTTCACGGTTCACGTATTGCTGAAGCCTGGCTTGGAAAATTTTGAGAATTACTTTTCTAGCATGTGAGATGAGTGCAATTGTGCAGTAGTTTGAGCATTCTTTGGAACTGGAATGAAAACTGACCTTTTCCAGTCTTGCGGCCACTGCTGAATTTTCCAAATTTGCTGGCATATTGAGTGCAGCACTTTCATAGCATCATCTTTCAGGATTTGAAACAGCTCAAATGGAATTCCATCTCCTCCACTAGCTTTGTTCGCTAGTGATGCTTTCTAAGGCCCACTTGACTTCACATTCCAGGATGTCTGGCTCTAGATTAGTGATTACATCATCATGATTATCTGGGTCTTGAAGATCTTTTTATACAGTTCTTCCGTGTATTCTTGCCACCTCTTCTTAATATCTTCTGCTTCTGTTAGGTCTATACCATTTCTGTCTTTTATCGAGCCCATCTTCGCATGAAATGTTCCCTTGTGTCTCTGATTTTCTTGAAGAGATCTCTAGTCTTTCCCGTCCTGTTCTTTTCCCCTATTTCTTTGCACTGATTGCTGAAGAAGGCTTTCTTATCTCTCCTTGCTATTCTTTGGAACTCTGCATTCAGATGCTTATATCTTTCCTTTTCTCCTTCGCTTTGCACCTCTCTTCTTTTCACAGCTATTTGTAAGGCCTCCTCAGACAGCCATTTTGCTTTTTTGCATTTCTTTTCCATGGGGATGGTCTTGATCCCTGTCTCCCGTACAATGTCACGAACCTCATTCCATAGTTCATCAGGCACTCTGTCTATCAGATCTAGACCCTTAAATCTATTTCTCACTTCCACTGTATAATCATAAGGGATTTGATTTAGGTCATACCTGAATGGCCTAGCTGTTTTCCCTACTTTCTTCAATTTGAGTCTGAATTTGGTAATAAGGAGTTCATGATCTGAGCCACAATCAGCTCCTGGTCTTGTTTTTGTTGACTGTATAGAGCTTCTCCATCTTTGACTGCATAGAATATAGTCAATCTGACTTCGGTGTTGACCATCTGGTGATGTCCATGTGTAGAGTGTTCTCTTGTGTTGTTGGAAGAGGGTGTTTGCTATGACCAGTGCATTTTCTTGGCAAAACTCTTCATTCCGCATTCCAAGGTCAAATTTGTCTGTTACTCCAGGTGTTTCTTGACTTCCTACTTTAGCATTCCAGTCCCTTATAATGAAAAGGACATCTTTTTTGGGTGTTAGTTCTAAAAGATCTTGTAGGTCTTCATAAAAACCGTTCAACTTCAGCTTCTTCAGCATTACTGGTTGGGGCATGGACTTGGATAACTGTGATATTGAATGGTTTGCCTTGGAAACGAACAGAGATCATTCTGTCATTTTTGAGATTGCATCCAAGTACTGCATTTCAGACTCTTTTGTTGACCATGATGGCTACCCCATTTCTTCTGAGGGATTCCTGCCTGCAGTAGTAGATATAATGGTCATCTGAATTAAATTCACCCATTCCAGTCCATTTTAGTTTGCTGCTTCCTAGAATGTCGACGTTCACTCTTGCCATCTCTTGTTTGACCACTTCCAATTTGCCTTGATTCATGGACCTGACATTCCAGGTTCCTATGCAATATTGCTCTTTACAGCATCAGACCTTGCTTCTATCATCAGTCACATCCACAACTGGGTATTGTTTTTGGTTTGGCTCCATCCCTTCATTCTTTCTGGAGTTATTTCTCCACTGATCTCCAGTAGTATATTGGGCACCTAATCACTTGGGAGTTCCTCTTTTGGTATCCTATCATTTTGCCTTTTCCTACTGTTCATGGGGTTCTCAAGGCAAGAATACTGAAGTGGTTTGCCATTCCCTTCTCCAGTGGACCATGTTCTGTCAGCCCTTTCCACCATGACCTGCCCGTCTTTGGTTGTCCCACAGCATGGCTTGGTTTCATTGAGTTAGACAAGGCTGTGGTCCTAGTGTGATTAGATTGACTAGTGTTCTGTGACTATGGTTTCAGTGTGTCTGCCCTCTGATGCCCTCTTGAAACACCTACCATCTTACTTGGGTTTCTCTTACCTAGGGCAAGGGGTATCTTTTCACGGCTGCTCCCTACCTTGGACGAGGGGTATCTCCTTACCACCGCCGTTCCTGACCTTCAATGTTGGATAGCTCCTCTAGGCCCTCCTGTGCCTGCACAGCCACCGCTCCTCGGGTGCCTCCTCCTATGTTGAAATCTTATTTCCTAAGTGATGGCATTTGGAGGTGGGGCTTTGGGAGGTAATTAGGTGATTGGTGCCTTCATTAGAAGAGGCCAGAGCACTAGCTTTCCCTTTTTTTTTTTTTTTAACCATCTGGGGATACAACAGGAAGTTTTATCTCATCAGAACCCAGTGGTGCTGGCACCCTGATTTGGATGCCATGTTCCAGAATTGTAAAAAATAAATGCCTGATAATAAGTTGCCCAGTTCATAGTAATTGCTTCAGCACACGGAATTAAGATGGTAGATTAATGCTTTTCTCATACATTCTGGAAAATTTTGGTCATTGTTCCTTCAATTATTTTCTGCTTCTCCTCCACCTTTTTTTTTTAAAACTGTTTCTGCGATTATCATTAGAGAATGTGTAGATGTTATGCTTGATGGGCTCTGTTAATTTTTACTTAATCTTTTTCTCTTTATTCTTCAGATTGGAAATTTCTATTTCTCTATCTTCAAGTTCACAGAAACTTTTTCTTTCATTTCAAATCTGTTATTGAGTTCTCTTGGTGAAAGTTTCATTTCGGTTATTGGATTTTCATCTCCAGAACTTCTTGTTTTTTATTTATAATTTCTACTTCTTATTGAAAATATCCATTTGTTGATTCATTGTCATAATTTCCTTTAAATTTTTACACCTGGTTTTCTTTAGTTCCTTGATTTATTTATAATAGCTACTTTTGAGTCTTTGTCAGCTAAACGTGGCCACCACCATCACCAAAGAGTAGCTATAGAAAAACAAACAAACAAAAAAGACAACAGATCAAGTCCTTTGGAATCAAAAACAAAAAAGTAATAGAACATTTACTCCTTTGGGCTTCCCTGGTGGCTCAGATGTAAAGAATCTGCCTGCAATGGAGATTCCTGCGGAGACCTGGGTTTGATCCCTGGGTCAGGAAGATCCCCTGGAGAAGGGAATGGCTACCCACTCCAGTATTCTTGCCTGGAGAATTCCAAGGAAAGAGGAGCCTGGTGGGCTACAGTCCATTGGGTTGCAAAGAGCTGGACACTACTGAGTGACTAGCACCATCACCAAGGACAGCTTTTGCCAGGGTCCAGCCCCGGTGGATCCAGGGTGATTTGAAGGGGGAGAGAGAGTAGGCATCCTAGGAAAAAACTTATTTAATTACAGATATAGAGAGAGATTAGAAACGGATAGTGCAGTAGGAAAATTAGTGGAGAAAAAGAGGCTGAATAACTTGGTTTACATGGAATACCAATCACCACCTACGTAGGCCACAGGGGTCTTTTCGTTCTCCCAAAGGATAGGAGGCACTGAGGCCTCCCCGGTCTGATCTTAGAAGCCCAGGCAGAATTAGCAGGTTTGGTGAGTACCCACGTACCACCAGATGGGAATTCAGCCAGAAGAGGAAAAAGCAACACGGGGGAATCAGTCTTTCCAGAAACTGATCTGATTTCTTTATTTTTCAGGTTTGTTTATATACTTTTTGTTATACATAGGGATGAATACAGAGTCATGAGGGGGTCAGCAGACCTGACCCTTGTCACAATCAGGTGCTTCATATAAAATTATACGAAGGTCTTATGGGTTTTACATCATCTTTTGGCCATGAGGCCTGCTGACATTTTATGGCCCTTTCTGATACCGGTCAGTCAACCAGAAAACTTATCTTTTCCAGGGGTGATTTTTTCTTAAACCAAGCACCACCCTCCAAATAAAGTTGCATTCCTATAGGGTGAGGGTGTAGTGGATTACAATCAAGAAAGGAATTTACTTAGCCTAAGGTTTAACAGGATTAATCTTAAAGGTTAATACTTATTTCTCCTATATGCTAGTTATATTCATTATAAGGGCAAGGAATATGGAGATTTAGCAGCAAACATTGGCTCAGCAAATGAAAACCCTTCACCAGTGTTCCCCTTAAGATCTATTTAGTCTTAAGATAGTGATAAAGTTACATTTTTGCATAGCAAGGACACAGTGATTTATAATAAAGTACAGTGATCTATAACAAAAGAGAAAATTCATTAACTCAAAAAGTCTAGTATGGCTAACATCAAAAACTACTATATTTCCTTTTCTATATTCCAAATACATTGATTAATATATTCCCAGGTGCCTAAGGATATGGAGGCCTGGCGGCAATCATTGACTCACCAATGAGAAAAGCCCTATGTTAATTAAGACTTTCAAAATACTCCAAACTCTCTGTGCTGTTTATGGTTGAGAGGTTGTCACACAAGCTAGTCTGTCAGCAGAGAGGTTTGACCTGAGACACCCTTGTCACACCCAGGGCAGGGAATTAGCAGTAATTATTGGCACAACAAATGAAAAAACCCTTCACCAATATAATTTCTAATCAACCCACTGTACTATACTAATAATTTTCTAACTTCTCAAAAGAGTCTGTATTTAGAAAGTTTTAAAGCATCTCATGCCTCTCATGGTTGGGAGGCTGTAAACAATCACATGTGGCCGGATGAACCCGATCAGGCAGGCTAGAGGAGCTTCAGAGGAGTTTGTAAGTTGAAACACTCTTGTCACGCCCAGGAATTTTTATTAACTGGAGCTGCAAGTTAACGCCTTCGCTGAGAAAAATAGTTATGGAGGAGAGCCCCCCGTAAAGTCAGAGGTGTAGGTGAGAACATAAAACAGACTCTGGTTTTGGGGGCAGATGCTCGGGAACAGGGGGTTTCCTGAGGCTTGATCCCACCTTCGCATATGCGAAGCCTGCTTCGTCATGACCTTTGCCATGGGCAGAGTTCCTCACGCTGGCTCCCGGCATCTCCCTTTTTTGTTTTTTAAAATAATCAGATGCAGCTCAGTCTCGAGGTTCTGAATGCTCTGCCGAAGAATCCTGACAATACAAGGAAGAATGATTATAAGAAGCAAAATTAGAGCACCAACAGCAACATAACTGAAGACATTAGACAGAATGTTTTTCCCAGAAATAAAGTTAGAGAAGGTGTGGAAAAAGTCATTAGCTGCTCCTGCGGTGGTAAAATCCAGTCGAGAGTGTTCCAAAGTCTGTATCTGATTGTGAAGTTTCCCTAAGTCCAGGCAATATCAGAGCTGTTCCAAACACCTGAAATATGATTTTTAATTTTTTCCCACTCATAATCTGTCTTGTTTACTTTCAAAGATGTCACGCATATCCACCGGTAATTGGCGTGGCATGACAGAGCCATTTTTGTTTTTAGAACTTGTAACTCTGTCCCAATATGCATTACTGCCTCTTCTAAGGCATCTACCCTCATCTCTAACTTTCTATCTGTAGCTTCCTGTGTTGCTAAAGTTAAAGAAACATTTTTAGACCTAGTGTCAACATATTGGGCAGTATGCACTTGTTGGGTTAATGATAACGCTGCCACAGTAACAGAAGTGATGGCGACTATTAAAGCTGATATTCCTAGAATAAGTAAGCCCACAGATCATCATGTTTGCATCAAATCCTGCAGCTGCTGTAACACAGCAAGACCATAATTGTCATACCAGTGAGTAGTTACAGTTACAGGTATCATAAGATATGGTGGGCGTTTCAACACTACAAAAGAGCAAACATTGTACTGAGGAGTTAAACGAGATGGAAGCATACATTGTTCACAAGTCACTACATTGGGTCCACCTGTGAAATTCATATGAACATTAAGTTTTCCAGAATCATTAACAAAAAGACATAAGGAGAAGGCAAACAAGCTATAGCAGAATAAGTACTGTCATCATATGGGCGTGTCAGAGTAATAAGGGCAGTAGCAGCAAGAGCTCTCCATATTTATGGCTGCCAAAAGTTCTATTTTTGGTTGTATAGGACAACATAGGAGGAACAAATTGATTACTATGCCACCTAGTGGATCTTAATTGCGAAGGAATTATATTAGTATGCCAGTTCTCAATATCCAAAACATACGCTTTCTCGGCCTTACAGATGGGTTTGGGTTGCTCCAATCTTGAATGGAGTAATTCCCTCCTCCTGGAATTCTATAGTCAATTCTTGAATCATAAATACAAGCTTTCCAAATTGGAAACCCAGAATGATAATTTACATCATTCCAGACAGCAGTTAAAGGAGTAACTTCTCTACAATTTGGATAACCTGGGGGTGCCTCAACAAACAGAGATTCGTGAGGGTCAAGGATCCCGGGCAAGCGAACCTGAAGTATCCAAACTGAATGGGGCTTTTTAGAATTAGGTTTTCGGGTTGGAGACTCAGTCAGAATTACCTTTTCAGAGGCTCCAACACAGCCTTCCTTAGTGGCAGTGATAAAACGTCCTGTTTTGCTGGTAGGGAAATTAAAGCAAACAGGGAGTTCATCAGTCAATCCTCTAAAGGTATAATTAAAATTAATGGGATATTTGTCCTTAGTGTAAGAAGTATAAAATCCTCCCCAAAGTTGGGGTTGGTCTGTGTTAACCTGTATGGGGTCATTATTCCAAGTAACAACTTGAAAAGTTGGAGGATCTTGGAGATATACCCAATATTTTGTTGGAATGGGGAGGCGGTTACCTGGCAGGAAAGCAAAGCAAGCATGACATTAAACACCTTTTCAGGAGAGACTGGAGATCCCTGCAAGGAAGCAATTCCCTGTGCCTGGAGACAGAGCGTTTTAATCTGTCCCCAAGTGGGTATGAGGGCTTTCTGGGTCGCTTGGGTAGGGTGACCTGGCATCTTTTTGCGGGGCAAGGGATCAGGGGGAGTAACATCCCATATGCGAAGTTGAGACATCTGCTTGGTGGGTGGATCCATTCCTTGCTCATCCGGGGTCTCTGACGTCAGTTGTCCTGATGTCGGCGGCATTTCCCGTGCTGGCAGAGGGAGTGGAGGCAGAGGAGATCTCTTCCTTTTTCGGGGTTGCAGCAGCCAGGGAATCCGGTATCTGAGGGGCTGAGACATGGTGAATCAATTGGTCTGGAACCCAAATTGGAGAATCTGTGTCCTGTGGAAAAATACAAGCACATCCTCGACCACTGGTTAACAGTGGGTCAGGACCTTTCCATTGACTGGAGAGGAGGTCCCTCCATTTTACTAATGGCTTTGCGCAAAGAGTTGGACATGACTGAGCGACTGAACTGAACTGAACTTGCCTTCAATTGCTCCGGGCACCAATGGCGAAGCATTGCAGTAGTTCCGGCTGAATCAACATTTAAAATATTTATTACGAAAAAAGCATGTTGCAAGATGGGGAGAGCGATACTTAAACTCCCTTTTTTTTGTTTTTGTATTTGGATTTTTAATGTTTGGTGTGCTCTTTCCACAATGGCTTGTCCCTGTGGATTATAAGGGATGCCAGTGTTATGTTTAATTTGGAACTTTGTACAAAATTCCTGAAAAGACTTAGAAGTATAAGCAGGAGCATTGTCAGTTTTCAAAGCTCTTGGCAAGCCCAAGTATGAGAAACAAGTAAGAGATGTTCGATTACACCTTTAACTGCTTCCCCTGTACGAGCAGTTGCAATAATAACATGAGAAAAGGTATCTACAGTTACATGAACGAAAGACAATTTCCCAAATGAGGAGACATGAGTCACATCCATCTACCAGAGTGCATTAGGTTTGAGACCGCGAGGGTTAACTCCCATCGGCAGGGTATTAAGAGCAGTGGGGCAATGTGAACAAGAACGAACAATTTCTCGAGCGGATTCTCGAGGAATTTGAAATTAATATCTTAAGGCAGTAGCATTTTGATGATGAAGTGAGTGAGAAGCTTGATCTTCTTCAAAGACAGAAGCCACTACAGTCTTGGTCAAGCTTTTATTAAATATTTTTCTTCTGGAGTATGGGTCACTGTTTTATTTACTTTTTGTAATTTTGTGTTGAAAACTTGACATCTGAGATTGTATATTGTATCAATTCTGAATTCTGATTTTCTCCCCCAAAGTTTTTATTGGTCTTTCCCCCTTGTTTCTTTGTTTATGACTTATTTGGGCTAACTCTGCGAATCAACTCCTGTTCCCCCTGCCCTGTGGTACCCAGCTGCTATTGAATATACCTTCCAAAATTTTTGTTTTGTTTTGTTTTAAAGCCCAGCTTCCTAGGGCTCACTTCTCCATCTTTGCAGCTTAGTAGACAGTTAATGAAGTTGCACAAATACTGAACTATATTCATGGTAGAGTGGGTCTTGTCTGAATACAAGGATTCTGTCTCTAAAACTGAGTGTGTGTAGTGTCCAACTCAGGGCTGCAACCCACAAAGCTCCTCTGTCCTTGGGATTCTCTAGGTAAGAATACTGTGCTGTAGTTCAAATGTGAGGGAGAAAAGCAGTAGTGAGGGCCAAAGTAGGAAATGGACCAACAAGGCACACATTTAAAAACTTATTGACATATATAGGTCAGTTTTCATTCAAATCCCAAAGAAAGGCAATGCCAAAGAATACTCGAACTACTGCACAATTGCACTTATCTCACACACTAGCAAAGTAATGCTCAAAATCCTACAAGCCAGGCTTCAACGGTATGGGAATCAAGAACTTCCAGATGTTCAAGCTGGATTTAGAAAAGGCAGAGGAACCAAAGATCAAATTGTCAACATCCGTTAGATCATCAAAAAAGCAAGAGAGTTCCAAAAAAAAAATTGACTTCTGGTTTATTGACTATGCCAAAGCCTTTGACTGTGTGGACACAACAAACTGTGGAAAATTCTGAAAGAGATGGGAATATCAGACCACCTTATCTCTTTCCTGAGAAATCTATAGGTAGGTCAAGAAGCAACAGTTAGAACTGGACATGGAACAACAGACTGGCTCCAAATAGGAAAAGGAGTACGTCAAGGCTGTATATTGTCACCCTGCTTATTTAACTTATATGCAGAGTACATCATGAGAAATGCTGGGCTGGATGAAGCACAAGCTGGAATCAAGATTTCCAGGAGAAATATCAATAACCTCAGATATACAGATGATACCACCATTTTGGCAGAAAGTGAAGAGGAACTAAAGAGCCTCTTGATGAAAGTGAAAGAGGAGAGTGAAAAAGTTGGCTTAAAACTCAACATTCAAAAAACTGAGATCATGGCATCTGGTCCCATCACTTCATGGGAAATAGATGGGGGAACAATGGAAACAGTGAGAGACTTTATTTTGGGGAGCTCCCAAATCACTGCAGTTGTTGACTGCCGCCATGAAATTAAAAGACACTTGCTCCTTGGAAGAAAAGCTGTGACCAACCTAGACAGCATATTAAAAACAGAGACATTACTTTGCCAGCAAAGGTCCATCTAATCAAAGATTTGGTTTTTCCAGTAGTTGTGTATGGATGTGAAAGTTGGACTATAAAGAAAGCTGAACACCAAAGAATTGATGCTTTTGAACTGTGGTGTTGGAGAAGAATCTTGAAAGTCCCTTGGACTGCAAAGAGATCCAAACAGTCCATCCTAAAGGAAACCAGTCCTGAATATTCATTGGAAGGACTGATGCTGAAGCTGAAAGTCCAGTACTCTGGCCACCCAATGCAAAGAGCTGACTCATTTGAAAAGACCCGGATGCTGGGAAAGATTGAAGGCAGGAGGAGAAGGGGATGGTAGAGGATGAGATGGTTGGATGGCATCACCAACTCAATGGACATGAGGTTGAGTAAACTTGGGAGTTGGTGATGGATAGGGAGGCCTGGTGTGCTGCAGTCCATGGGGTCACAAAGATTTGGACACGACTGAGTGACTGAACTGAGCTGAACAGAACGTACTTCAGAAAAGAGACTTTTCTCTGTACCCAGCTCAATGAATTTTCATAGAGCACACCTATGTAGGAGAACTCAGATTAAGATTCAGAACATAACCAGAACCCCAGGTATTCCCCTAAGACCCCTTCCATTCATTTCCATGCCACCAGGATGACCACTCTCCTAACCTCTAACACTGGAGATGAATATTGCCTGTTTCTGAATTTTGTGTCATTAGAATTTGCTGTAGGTTGTCTTCGCTGTCTGGCTTTTCTCAGCATCATGTTTGTGAGGTTTCATCTGCATTTCTGCATGTTGCTGTAGATAGTTCATTCCCCTTGCTGTATGGACCTTCATTGCTTAAATCTGTTTCAGTTTCCTAAGCACAGCCAAGTTTTACAAGAGCAGTATGTACGATTTTGCTCCTTGGAACTCAATAATTTGCAGATTTTGATAATAGGCACATCAAAATATGCTCAATGTCACTAATTATCCGGGAAATGCAAATAAAGATCAGAATGGCCATTATCAAGAAGACAAATCAATAACAATATTATCAATAAGAATTGTTAGCAAGGATGTGTAGAAAGGGGATTGCTTGGGACTTCCCTGGTGGTCCAGTGGTTACGACTTTGCCTTCCAATGCAGAGAGTGTGGGTTCAGCCCCTGGTCAGGGAACGAAGATCCCACATGCTTCAGGGCTGAGAAACCAAAACATGAAGCAGAAGTGATATTGTAACACATTTAAGAAAGACTTTAAAAATGGTCCACATCAAAAATCTTTAAATAAAAGGGGGAGGGAGAAAAGGGAATCCTTGTGCACTTTGATGGTAATGTAAATTGGTGAAGCCACTATGGAAAACAGTATGGCAATTCTTCAAAAAATTAATAAAACTCTCATATGATCCAGGAATTCCACTCTTGGGTATTTATCCAAAAAAAATAAATGAAAAGACTCATTCAAAAATATATATGCACCACTATGTTTATTGCAATATTATTTACACTGGCAAGATATGGAAGCAAACTAAATGTCCATCAATAAGTGAATAAAGATGTGATATATGCAATATATATATGTATATGCCATAAAAATGAACTCTTGACATTTTCAACAACATGGATGTATTTAGAGTGTATTATGCTAAGTGTCATAACTCAGAGATGGACAAATACTGTGTGATTTCACCTGTAAGGGGAATATAGAAATAAAAGAACAAACTTAACACATGAACATCACGTAACAAGCAAAACAAGTGAACAAATGTAGCAAAACAGAGTTATAGATACAGGGAACAAACAGGTGGGGCAGGGGTGAGGTGAGAAGAGAAACAGGTGCCGGAGATTAAGCGGTACAAAATTAATAAATGATTCACAAGCATAAAATGTACAGTGTGGAGAATGCAGTCAATCATTGTGTAATATCTTTGTATGGTGATATATCATAACTAGACTTATTGTGGTAATCATTTTTAAATGTGTATGCGTGCAAGTGTATGAAGTCACATCAGTCGTGTTTGATTTTTGTGAACCTATGGGCCATAGCTCGCCAACCTCCTCTGTCCATGGAATTCTCCAGGAAATAAAACTGGAGTGGGTTGCCATTTCCTTCTGCAGGTGATCTTCCTGACCCAGGGATCAAACCTGCATCTTTTAAGTCTTGTGCATTGACAGGTGGGTTCTTTACAGCTAGGGCCACCTGGGAAGCCCCAAATGTGCATAGAAATATCAGAGCACTGTGTTGCATAACAGGAAGTAAAGTAGTGTTGTAGGTTCAGTTCAGTTCAGTTCAGTCGCTCAGTCATGTCCGACTCTTTGCGACCCCATGAATCGCAGCATGCCAGGCCTCCCTGTCCATCACCAACTCCCAGAGTTCACTCAGACTCACATCCATTGAGTCAATGATGCCATCCAGCCATCTCATCCTCTGTCATCCCCTTCTCCTCCTGCCCCCAATCCCTCTCAGCATCAGAGTCTTTTCCAGTGAGTCAACTCTTCGCATGAGATGGCCAGAGTACTGGAGTTTCAGCTTTAGCATCGCTCCTTCCAAAGAACAATTATACTTTAAAAACAAACAAATGCATAGAAAAAGAGATCAGATTGTAGCAATTAGAGGCAGGGATGGGTTGGAGCAGGGAAAATTGGTTGAAGGTGGTCAAAAGGTACAAACTTCGAGTTATAAATAAGTACTAGGGGTGTAAGGTCAACATGATAAATATGACTAACACTGCTGCACGTTACAAACAAAAGTTGCTTAGAGAGTAAATCCCAAGAGTTCTCACACAAGGAAAAAAAAATCTGTTTCTTTAATTTTGCATCCATATGAGAGGATAAATCTTCACTAAACTTAAACTGTGATCATCATTTCATGATGTATGTAAGTCAAATCATTATGTTATACACCTTAAATTTATATGGTGCTGTATGTAAGTTATATCTCCATAAAGCTGGAAGAAAAAAAAAAAAAACCACTAAGGAAGCCTTAGAAAGAATAAATGCGTTCTCCTTACAAAGAACATCTCACAGCTCTAATTAGGGATTCAGAGAAAAAGAGTGCAACTGGAATTTGACAAAAGATGAAGATAAGTGGGGAAAATGCTCTTTGAGTACATTGCTCCAATTTCCTTTCAAGCAATTTCATTCCTTCAGAGCCCCTCCAAAGCTGGGTCCCATAGGTGCACACTCTGTAGGGAGAGGAGCTAAAGCAGATAACTTACCTCTCCTTCCAGCACCACTTCTTTGCTCTCTATTTCTATCCTGGAAATGCTACAGGCCAGGTGGAGACGATGGAGAGGTGCAGGGTGGAGTGAGAGAGAAGCAGATGGGGAGAAGAAACCTAAATATTGTGAAAAATGAGGGAACGGTGACTTTGGCTAAATTTACAATTGTTTGAAGTATGGTTTATATTTATTGTTTCTAAATATACTCTAAAAGTATGTACAGGCTTAAATAACAATTATATTTACTTATATAGTTATGAGTGAGTGAGTGAAATTTGCATCCAGCTCTTTGCAACCCCATGGATTATACAGTCCTTGGAATTCTCCAGGCCAGAACACTGTCCCTTCACTTCAGAATACTAGCTTTTCCATTCTCCAGGGGATCTTCCCAACCCAGGGATCGAACTCAGGTCTCCCACATTGCAAGCAGATTCTTTACCAGCTGAGCCACAAGGGAAGCTCAAGAATACTGGAGTGGGTAGCCTATTCCTTTTCCAGCAGATCTTCCTGACCCAGGAATCAAACAGGGGTCTTCTGCATTGCAGGTGGATTCTTTACCAATTGAGCTATCAGTGAAGCCCTGTATATAGTTATAAAAAGGAAAAGACATGCTGGGAAAGATTGAGGGCAAGAGGAGAAAGGGGGTGGCAAAGGATTAGATGGTTGGATGGCATCAGTGACTCAATGGACATGAGTTTGAGCAAATTCCTGGAGATAGTGAAGGACAGGAAAGCCTGGTGTGCTGCAGCCCATGGACTCGCAAAGTGTTGGACATGACTTGGCAACTGAACAACAACAGTGACACATATTTCTTTATTTTTGACTCTGCTGGGTCTTTTAAACTGTGAGTGGGTTTTCCCTAGTTGCAACAAGCAGTGGGTTTATCCCACAACCCAAGCAGTGCGTTTACTCTCTCTTTGTGGTATGGGATTCTCTTGTTGTGGAACATGGGCTCTAGGGCACCTGGGCTTCAGTAGTTATGGAGCATGGGCTTAGTTACCTCTCAGCATGTGGAATCTTCTGGACTAGATGTTGAACCGGTGTCCCTGCATTGACAGGCGGATTCTTAAACCACTGGACCACCAGGGAAGTCCTACTACACAGGTTTTAAAACCAATTGATGGCCATGTTTATTTTAATTTCTGGGTAGAAGGTCAGAAGAACTCCCCAGGGTTCTTAGCTGAAAGCACATAGAAATAGTCCTTGGGCAAGTGGCTGGCCCATCTGCACAGAGCATCAGTCCGCTAACAAAGAAAGCCCTGAGTTGAAACTACAGGAAATTGAATTATGAACAGTTCTGGAACCCAGTAAATGAATTATAAAATGACTGTTTTATGCCCTGAGCCAAACTTCTCTATATTTGGGCAGCTCCCTGGCTCTTGTTGGCATGAGGGTGGGTGGGTTTCCCTCACACTCAGACAGGTTTCTACATTTGCATGATGACATATGCATTTTGTATATTGATTTAATTCACTTGGCAAGTTTATACAAATCATAACAGAAGCTTTTATATGCTGGCAGAATTAAAAGAGAACCATATGTTTGAGAAATTATACTTTGTGAAATAGCCTTTTTCTTGGAGAAAAAGCAAAATTAAACAATTAGTAACCTTATTGGAATAATGCACAGAAGACAATAGGGTGTTTTTAAGTCTGAAATACCCTTGCAGGTTGCAAGCTCAGAATCGATCATGACTATTTAAGTGGGATAGAAATGGATTTTTAAAATGTGGTGAGGCAAACTCTAAAACATTATTGTGAATATTAATATCAAACAGCATTTAATATGCTTTCTTTTATAATTTAGCGATTTCTTCCTAAAGAGAAGTGATTGCTGCTACTGCTGCTGCTAAGTTGCTTCAGTCATGTCTGACTCTGTGTGACCCTATAGATGGCCTCCTACCAGGCTTCTCTGTCCCTGGGATTCTCCAGGCAAGAACACTGGAGTGGGTTGCCATGTCCTTCTCCAATGCATGAAAATGAAAAGTGAAAGTGAAGTCACTCAGTCGTGTCCGACTCTTAGCAACACCATGGACTGCAGCCTACCAGGTTCCTCCGTCCATGGGATTTTCCAGGCAAGAGTAGAGTATTGGAATAAGGTGCCATGTTATACACTTTCTAATGGTGTCACTGAAAAACTCTCCCAGTGGCCTGACTCAGCATGGAGATGCTTCTTTTGTTAATGGCTACCTCAGTAATTTAGGAAAGATGTGATTCAATAATTCACGGTTTGTTAAATCAAAACATGTGCAGTTATTTACAAGTCTCAGAACTCTGTCCTAAGAAACAAAATACTTTGGAGATAGAAAAGAAAAACTGGTTCAGAAAACACTGCAAAATAAATCACTGACCCAAGTCTGGGAGCATTTGCAATTTTAGAAGATCCTAAGGGAAGAGCGATATGCAGATGACACCACCCTTATGGCAGAAAGTGAAGAGGAACAAAAAGCCTCTTGATGAAAGTGAAAGAGGAGAGAGAAAAAGTTGGCTTAAAGCTCAACATTCAGAAAATGAAGATCATAGCATCTGGTTCCATCACTTCACGGGAAATAGATGGGGAAACAGTGGAAACAGTGTCAGATTTTATTTTTTTGGGCTCCAAAATCATTGCGGATGATGACTGCAGCCATGAAATTAAAAGACACTTAATTCCTTGGAAGAAAAATTATGACCAACCTAGATAGCATATTGAAAAGCAGAGACATTACTTTGCCAACAAAAATCCGTGTAGTCAAGGCTATGGTTTTTCCAGTGGTCATGTATGGATGTGAGAGTTGGACTGTGAAGAAAGCTGAGAGCCAAAGAATTGATGCTTTCGAACTGTGGTGTTGGAGAAGACTCTTGAGAGTCCCTTGGACTGCAAGGAGATCCAACCAGTCCATCCTAAAGGAGATCAGTCCAGGGTGTTCATTGGAAGGAATATGCTAAAGCTGAAACTCCAGTACTTTGGTCTCCTCATGCGAAGATTTGACTCATTGGAAAAGACTTTGATGCTGGGAGGGATTGGGGCAGGAGGAGAAGGGGACGACTGAGGATGAGATGGCTGGATGGCATCACCGACTTGATGGACATGAGTTTGGGTAAACTCCAGGAGTTGGTGATGGACAGGGAGGCCTGGCATGCTGTGATTCATGGGGTTGCAAAGAGTTGGATACGACTGAACAGCTGAACTGAACTGAACTGAACTTAAGGGAAGAGCAGGGCTGATCTGCTGACCTTCTAAAGCTGCCACTGGATGAGGCTACAGGGTCCACATAGGAACCAGGAAAAACTTGTACTTGAGCCCAAAGTCAGAAAGTCTTAATCAAAACATTCCCTTTGCCTTTGCCTTACAACCAAGGGAGTCTCTGGGGAGGGACTGGGCCCCCACATCCTCCTAAAAAGTTCATTGGTTCCCTCCCTCCAAGCCTCTCTCCAGTCCCCAGGCACCACCTCCCATTTCCTCCTGTAACTCCAACGCTACTTGCCACTCACCCCTATTGTTGTAGCCATGCATTCCGGGAAACAAACTCACTCAGAAGGACAATGCTGATAGTGGAGTGCAGTTTATTACACTGGTGGGCCCAAGGCAGAGTCTCCTCTTAGCCAAGGACCCTGACCAGCATTTGTGAAAATCTTTTATACCCCATGCGTACGTGTCTGAACCTGCCACTCCAAATTCCTTGAGACTTACATAAACCAAGGAAAATACAATCCCAATAACCCCATCATTCACGTGCTATGTGCTCATGTGCTCAAACAGTCAAACAATTAGCCAATAATCAATAAACCTGAGGTTATACTCCAATAGATACAGAAAAATTTATGGCCTGTCTGGAGGAAGGGGTGATTAGTGTATGTTTTCTCTTAGGTGATGAGTAACCTAGATACAATCTTTAAGGTTCCCCTGTCTTGAGGGAGTCTTATCCTTCTGTTTTCATAGGCACTAAACACAGAGTTCAGAGTCCATTGCAAAGGTGGCTGAACATGATCAGCATGAACAGGCCTAAGATGCAGTCTAGGCCCTATGAACTCCTTCTTCACTATAAGCTTATGAAAATGGATGCCTGAGTAGAATGGAAGCAACCACAGTCCTACACCCTGCATGCACTCGATCTCCACTTAGACTCTCAGCTACACTGAAGTACAATATTTAGCACAGTGCCCTGCCCAGAGCAGGAGCTCAATAAACATGTAGTGGCACACAATGGGCAAACCTTGGGTTCCATGTAGCCTCATTCCTATGTCCTGGGACACCCTCACCCACACCTATAGTGTGGAAGGGAACTCAGTGACAGTGAATGACCTACACAACAATCTAGTAGGTAAGTTACACTGGTGACCTTGCAGGTGTGAAACGTGGAACCTAAACATCCTGGGTGCCTGGACAAACCTGGTTGGCCCACGTGCAGACTCCCTCTTGTCTGCTGTAAGGGCTCTGGGCTTCCAACCATGTGCATGACTGACTTTGTTTCCCACAGTGGAACTGTGTGGATGGGCTAGACAGACAGACACTCAATAGCTCCCTCTGCAACCTTCCCCTGGCTTAGGGACTTTGCTGTGCTTTTCCTTTCTTTTTATTATTTTTTTCCTTCTTATAACTCCTGTGTTTGTTTCTTTTGTTTGTTTGTTTCTTTTTAATATTTATTTATTTGGCTGCATTGAATCTTAGATGTGGCATATGGGGAAATCCTCCTTGCATCAGGTGGGATCTTTCATTGTGGTGCAGGCACTCCCTAGTTCTGGTGCTTGGGGCTCAGTAGTTGTGGATTGTGGGATCTTAGTTCCCAGACAAGGGATTGTCCCCTGCATTGCAAGGCAGATTCTTAAATACTGGACAACCAGGGAAGTCCCTTCCTGTGTTTCTTACTCTCCTGGAAAAAGTGTTTTTCCAGAGACACTCAACCAGCTAGAACACAGATTTCTACAAGAACTGGACATAGACTTTGGAGCCTTCTCAGCTGATTTTGTTGTTTGATGCTAAAGAGCTCCTTCTTTCAGAATAATGTGACTTACGGGGCAGAGGCTAGAGGTGGGGGTGCATTATGGGGTGAATTATGTAACCCCCAAGTCATATGGTGATATCCTGAACCCAATCCCTCAGAGAGGCTGTTTTTGGAGATGAGTTTTTACCAAGTTAAAATGAGGGTGGCCCCTCTTTGGCTACCTCATGTGAAGAGTTGACTCACTGGAAAAGACCCTGATGCTGGGAGGGATTGGGGGCAGGAGGAGAAGGGGACAACAGAGGATGAGATGGCTAGATGGCATCACCGACTCGATGGATGTGAGTTTGAGTGAACTCCGGGAGTTGGTGATGGACAGGGAGGCCTGGTGGGCGTGCTGCGATTCATGGGGTTGCAAAGAGTCGGACACGACTGAACAACTGAACTGAACTGAATCGAATATGACTGGAATCCTTATAAAAGGGGGAAATTTAGAGACAGACTTGCACATGGGGATAGGACCATGAAAGCATGAACAGATCTGTGGACAAGCCAAGGAGGCGGCCTGGAACAGATTTTTCCCTTACAGCCCTCAAAGGGAAACAGCCTTGCCAGCAAACACCTTGATTTCATATCCATCGTCTCCAGGAATGTGACAACGCATTTCTGTTGGATAAGCCACCCAGTCTGGGATACCTTGTTACAGCAGCCCAAGTACATTGAAACAGGGGGACAGATAGGTTCCGGACTAGTGAGGAAACCTCATGGTCAAAACAAGTATGATGGCAAGAAAGAGATGTGTACGTATGTATATTGGCTCAGACATAAACAAGTCACTTGAAATGCAGGAAACCCAGGTTTGATCCCTGGGTCAGGAAGATCTGTGGGAGAAAGGAATGGCAACCCACTGCAGTATTCTTGCCTAACACTTTCATACTTTCATTTATGTATGTATATGTGCTGTGCTAAGTCACTTCAGTCATGTGTGACTGTGACCTATGGACTGTAGCCTGCCAGGCTCTTCTGTTCATGGGACTCTTCATGCAAGAATGCAAGAATACTGGAATGGGTTGTCATGCCCTCCTCAGGGGATCTTCCCAACCTGGGGACTGAACCCGTATCTCCTGTGGCTCCTGCATTAGCAGGCAGGTTCTTTACCACTAGAGTCACCTGGGAAGCCCATTTATTTATATGTATAAAATATGTATGTGTATATATACATATCTATAATATATACAAGTATGTAAACATGGGGCTTCCCAGGTGGCACACTCGTTAAAGAATCTGCCTGACAATGTAGGAGACAGGAGTTCAATCCCTGGTTTGGGAAGATCCCCTGGAGAAAGAAATAACAACCCACTCCAGTATTCTTGCCTGGGAAATCCCATGGACAGAGGAGCCTGGCAGGCAAAGAGCCTGAGTAGTGACTAAACAACAACAGCAATAGGTATGCAGACACACATATATAAACATTTATGTAGTCTCATTTTACTTATGTATGAGGAATAGAGCATCCTTTTAAATGGTAAAATATGCAAGTCCCTCAGTAGGTATATTTGGCTGGGGGTTCAGCTCCAGCCTCTGTCCTCCAAGGAGGGGAGTTCTAAGGCAAGGTTAGGAGTGGCTGCTTTAGAACTTCACCTTGGGTGGGTGCCCTGAAGGCTGAAGGACTTACTTAGAAAGGATTCTGTCAAGTTCAGTTTAGAATATCCTGTTTGCCAAGCATTACCAAGTCTGATGCTTCTGATCTCTGTGCCATGAAACTCCATTTGAATCTTCATATTCAATAAAGCCTGTCTCAAAGAAATCCTCACACTTTAGGAAGAGACATCCAGCATTGTTCCCTGTGGTTTGTCTCTGGGCAGTGGTTGTGGCCTTCGTTGAACTTGGGGAAGCTCTGGAATGTTTGGATTCTTCCACAGCAAGTACGTGTACTCTTGACGTTTGTAGTGTAAATATGGGAAAAATCACATGCTTCTTTGCTTCCATTCCCAAGTATCCCCTTTATGTTTCTATAATGGAGGTGCCTTTCTACTTTTGACATTCCTGTATTAGAAAATTTGAAAGGAATCTCTTTTCACTGGCTACAAACTTCTCTATTTTCTTGGCATCTTCTGTACTTAATCTCTTGCTTCTAGACAACTTCCCCTACTTCCTGAATTTTTCTGTTCTTTTATTTTTAAAAGATGTTAAAGTTTAGCAGTCTGATGTTGTTGTTCAGTGGCTAAGTTGTGTTCAACTTTTGCAACCCCATGGACTGCAGCATGCCAGGCTTCCCTGTCCTTCACTATCTCCTGAGGTTTGCTCAAACTCATGTTCATTGAGTCAGTGATGTTGGCTATCTAACCATATCTTTCTCTTCCACCCTCTTCTCCTTTTGCTTTCAATCTTTCCCAGCATTAGGGTCTTTTCAGATGAGTTGATTTTATGTATCAGGTTGCCAAAGTATTGGAGCTTCAACTTCAGCATCAGTCCTTCCAATGAATATTCAACCCCTAAAGGGTTGATTCCCTTTAGGACTGACAGGTTTGATCTCCATGCTGTCCAAGGGACCTCAAGAGTCTCCTCCAGCACCACAATTGAAAAGCACCAGTTCTTCAGTGCTCAGCCTTCTGTATGACCCAACTCTTACATCCGTACATGACTACTGGAAAAGCCATAGTTTTGACTATTTAGATCTTTGTTGGCAAATGATGTCTTTGATTTTTAATATGCTGTCTAGATTTGTCACTGCTTTCCTTCCAAGGAGCAAGCATCTTTTAATCCCATGGTTGCCCTCACTGCCTACAGTGATTTTGGAGCCCAAGAAAATAAAAATCTGTCACCACTTCCATGTTTCTCCATCTATTTGTCATGAAGTGATGGGACTGGATGCTGTGATCTTTGCATCAATGATCTGATATAGAATTTTAAAAGGGATATTTACCCATGAGAATAGAAGCTTTGGAAAAATAAGTTGACTTAGAATTCAGAAATAGTACTAAAGGAAAAGGCATCTAGAGAAGACGGAAAGCTGCATAAAAAGGTCTTTGAGCTCAGCTTTATGAAATACTGTAAAAGACAGAGAGGGAGGGGCTCTATGTAAATAGAACAAAATTCTTTGATAGTGACCTGTAAGAAGAGGATCAGGTGACTGAGAAATGTAAGAATCTTTCTCTGAGGAAGATGCTTTTGTGCCTGAGATAGAAGGAAGCCAACAGACTCATTATGGTCCTCCAAAGAGGGTCTCTGGTTTGAAAAGTTAAAATAATATAAAAAGAGAGGTAGACTGAGGGCCTGATGTGAAGAGCCAGATCATTGGAAAAGACCCTGATGCTGGGAAAGATTGGAGGCAGAAGGGGACAAAAAGGATGAGATTAGATGGCATTGTTGTAGCCATGCATTCTGGGAAACAAACTCACTCAGAAGGACGATGCAGATAGTGGAGTGCGGTTTATTATACCGCCAGGCCCAAGGCAGAGTCTCCTCTTAGCCAAGGACCCCGACCAGTTTTTGTGAAAACTTTATATACCCTAAGTATAAGTGCTCAAACCCACCTCCCCAAATTCTCTGAAACTAGTCTGAACAAAGGATACAATCAAAATTAACCCGTGATTCATATGCCTTAAGCCTACGTAGTTAACAGTGGACAACCATTAATAGGCCTGTGGTCATACCTCAATAAGCATAGTAGAATTTATGATTCTATTCGGTTTCACAGATAATTAGGGTATCCTGTTAGGCGATGGAGAGTCTAGGTATGAGCCCTGGGGCTCTTCCTTCTGGGGGCCTGGTTTTCCAGCTGGTATGTCATTTCCATAGATAACGGGCATATAGCTCAAAGTTCACAGTTTGGCCCAAGATGGAGTCTGGCTTTCAAGATGGAGCCTGTTCTGTTTCCTCCTTCAGCTTCACCTGCTCAATGGACATGAATTTGAGCAAACTCCAGGAGACAGTGGAGGACAGAGGAGCCTGGTGTGCTGCAGTCCATGGGGTCACAAAGAGTCAGATACAATTTAGTGACTGAACAACAACAAAGATTCAGGAGAGGTGAAAAGAGAGTCCGAAAACTGGTCAAGCATTTGGCAAGTGGACCCTTCAGCTCCAGACCAGTCACATTCCAGAATATTTCTCAGAGCTCCTGCCAGGCATCTTTGAGGAATCCTGGGGAGGGACAATAGACACTGGACTTGTGTGAGTTCCTTTCAGAAAAAAGGGGAAAAATGAAGACTTAGGACTGATGAACTTCAAGTCAGTTCCTGGTAGCCTCGGGAATGCCACATGAAACAGATGGTGTCAGAACATTTACAAGAGGAGATAACGAACACTGGGTGCCAGCTGAGGTTCCTGATGTACAAATCCATCACCAATCAGCTTCATTTCTTCTTGTTTTTAAGTAGTGGACTTAGCAATACTGTCAAATGTTTTCATCTCATTAAAAATACTTCATGAAGTTTCTCATAGAAATGTTCCTGGTTACGGTGAAGAAATGAGGAAATGTGGGTTGAGGTTCCAGGAGGTAGATTCTGCCCTGATGAATGACTGTGTTCAAATAGTGTTGACTGAGGACATGGTCTAGAGTTCTTTGCCCTCGGGTGGCCTTTGTTGTCAGTCATACAAATGAAAACTTAGCAGCTGTGCCTGTGAGAGTGCAGGGTCCTTGAAAACAGTTGTTGTGTTTGAAGAACACAGAAAAGAAAGAGGGATACTGGATTTTGAGGGTGAATTTAGGCAAAAAGGAAAAACAAAGTTGGCAAGTATATAAAAAGCTATCACGTATCCTGAAAAAATATAAACAACTTAGTGTTGAGAAGGAAATGGCAACCCCCTCCAGTAATCTTGCCTGGGAAATCCTACAGACAGAGGAGCCTGCCTGGTGGGCTACAGTCTATGGGGTCCCAAAGACATGACCTAGCAACTAAATGAGAACAGCAAATTTAGTGTTAATATATTTAATGGAATGAAATCATGATGCTTAATTAGCTCACAGACAAGAGAATAATGATGGGCAGTTGGTGATTTTAAAAAGAAACACATGGTGTAGCTTCTTGCACTTGTTGGCCATGGTAAGGGGTGTCTGCAGGCAGGCAAGTTTTGGGAGGAAGGATGTTGACTCATTAAAGTTTTAGAGCATCCTCTGAGTGTCAGCAGGAAATTTAAGTTCAAACATTCCCCTGCTTTCACTGTTCAGCTTAACATTGTTATAAGAATAATATCATTGTGTGCAGTATATTCAAATTTTGTGATTTAAATAAGTAAATTGGGGCTCTAAAGAGTTCTTTGGTATTACATTCGAATTTAATGCTAAATTCAGAGAACTTTAAAAATGCTCAGATTAGGACTTTTATTTCTGTCAATGGGGAGGTCCACATTCACTACTACTGAGTAAAACTCTAGGAATACTAGGACATTTAAAAAAAAAAAAAAAGATCCTTCCAAGTGCAAGACTGAGCTTGCAAGAGATAGAGGCAACATTCAAAGAAATAATGGCTGAGAATTTCCCAATCTCAAGGAAGAAAACAAGTTCTTAGATTCAGGAAGCTCGGTGAGGCCTAAATAAATAAAAATGAACAACAGCTAGATACATGGGAACAAAATTGCAAAACACCTAAAACAAAGATCCTGTATGGAAACAGAGAGCAAAGTCCAAGTTGCCTAAAAACAGAACAGAAATGAGACATCATCATCTTCTCAACAGCAGCAGGAAAGTGGTAAAGTACCCAAATACAGGAGACGCAAGAGGTGTAGGTTCAATCCGTGCGTCAGGAAGATCCCCTGGAGGAGGGCACGGCAACCCACTCTAGTATTCTTTGCTGGAGAATCCCATGGACCAAGGAGCCTGGCTACAGTACACGGGGTTGCAGAGTCGGACATGACTGAAGCGAATAGGATGCACACACACCCAAAGAATGGAAAGGGGAGGCATAACTTCCAAGCGTATACACACAAAATTCATCAGATAACTACTTTGATACAAAATATCCAAAAGCAAGTTATCCTCTTCCTCTGGGGTTTTGTTATTGGATGTGAGTTTAAAGGTGACTCCCTGTTGAGAGAAAGGACACAGACCACTGCTGAGTGCCTGCTGTGTGCCCGCCATTTGCCTTATGTTGTTTGAGTTCACTGTAAAAGGATACCTACAAGGGGATGAGTATCAGCCCCATTTCCAGATACTCATAGCGTTTTCGTAACATGCTCATGATCGCACAGCTTTTAAGGCAGGATATAGTTTTAAAGAGGGCTTCCCAGGTGGCTCAGTGGTAAAGAATCTGCCTGCCAATGCAGGTGATTCAGGTTTGATCCCTGGATTGGAAAGATTCCCTTGAAGAATGAAATGGCAACCCACTCTAGTATTCCAGAAATCCCATGGACAGCGGAGCCTAATGGATTACAGTCTATGGCGTTGCAAAGAATCAGACACAACTGAGCTACTAAACAACAGCAATATAACTTAAACACATCACTGTGATGCAGAGGTCAGGATATTTTATCCTCATTAGGGTTTCCAAACTCCTGAGGAACAGAGAGCTTTGTAAAGTGGCATTCAGCCTGTGTATGTACCCTTAGCATCACGCATGGCTGGGATAAAGAGTTTTGCTCCTGTGTGTTTTCAGTTATTCAAATATGTGTAGAGGCGCTTGTGAAACAGAAGGAACAAAGTCTGAAAATTTATGAGGCTTTTTCAACAGTGTTTACCTTCTGCAATAGAAGAAGTCAGGGTGGAACACAGGATATCATTTTTTCTATATCAAGAAGAAAAAGAAAAAGAAGGAAGAAAAGAGAAGCATACAGTTCTCTTACTAAATATGTGAGAATCTCTAAACTCAGCTTTCTATGCAAGATATACTAAGACCTCAGCACACTGCACAATAATGGGAGCATTCCACATCCATGTTCATCTTGCTGTCAGGGATGTGGAGACTTCACTGCTTTCCTGCCACAAAAACTTGTCCTCCCTCTGGTTTAACTCTGAAGGCCATTTTGGTTAGTTTTCTGTGATTGTAGCTGGACCATAAAGAAGGCTGAGTACTGAAGAATTGATGCTTTCAAACTGTGGGGCTGGAGAATACTCTTGAGAGTTCCTTGAACTGCAAGGAGATCAAACCAGTCAATCCTAAAGGAAATGAACCCTGAATATTCACTGGAAGGATTGATGCTAAAGTTGAAACTCCCATACTTTGGCCACCTGATATGAAGAACTGACTCATTGGAAAAGTCCCTGATGCTGGGAAAGATTGAGGGCAGGATAAGGGGGGTGGCAGAGGTTGAGATGGTTGGATAGCATCAATGACTCAACGGACATGAGTTTGAGCAAACTCCAGGAGACAGTGAAGGACAGGGAAGCCTGGCATGTTGCGGTCCACGGGATTGCAAAGAGTCAAAAATGATTGAGTTACTAAACAATGCAACTACAGACCATGGCCAAACTTCACATGATTTTTGTTAGCAATAAAAGATTTAAACAAAATTTTGTTGTGTTTAGTTGTTCAACTGTGTCCGACTCTTTTGTGACTCCATAGATGGTAGCCTGCCAGTCTCCTCTGTCCATGGGATTTCTCAGGCAAGAATACTGCAGTGGGTTGCCATTTCCTTCTCCTGGGGATCTTCCTGACCCAGAGATCAAACCTGCATCTCCTGCATTTGCAGGGGGATTTTTACCACTGAACCACATGGGAAGCAATTAAATAAAAGTTTACCTACTTTTAAAAACACTTTTGCTCTGAATCTCAGCCCATCCTACACTCAATCATTCATTCACTTACTCACTTATTCATCCCTCACTTGCTGGGGGTCACTGGGTTCCAGGCTCCCTTCTTTCTAAATCTGAACAGCCCTGAGGTCTGACAATGTGTAAGTGACTCACCCAAAGTTATGAGCTTGTGTAGGGAAGGACCTTGCCTTTATCTTCATTATATAGGGCAGTCTCATTTTATTTGTACATATTTCTATTTAATCTCCTTTCTCTACTTGACAAATATTTATCTAAAGTGCTGCTTGTCCAGTATTTCCTGTACTTTATCAGAGGAGTGGCATAATTTGTTTTTCTGTAACTTTTTCTCCCTCAGAGGCAACACAATCCACTCTGTTTCTGGCTGAGCACTATGTGGATTAAGTCAGTCAGGGCTGGCGGCAGGTGGGGTGATCAGACCCCACCAATGTGGGGGATGGTGAGCTCAGGCTGGCTTCTAGCCCTGGCAGGACATAGCTGTAAGGAAGTCCTTGAGGACAGAGGGTCATGCCAGGTCTGGAAAGATAACTAGGCTCAGTCACTGGGAAGTCTGAAGGCTGAATCTGAGAGAGGCAGCTGAATGGAACCTGAATCAGAATAGAAGTTTCAGACGTGACGGCCATTCACTGGGTAGTGGGGTCCAAATGTCCTAGTTTTCCTAGTTCAGCTATGATTTATGCCTGTTGTCTCAATGTCCTGTCTAATGGGGCATCTGCATGCTCTGTCATACAGTGGAATTTGAAAGATGACCAGCAATAAACTTTGTCCATAGGATTTCCTACGCAAGAATACTGGAGTGGGTTGCCATTCCTTTCTCCAGCGGATCTTCCCAACCCAGTGATTAAACCCCTGTCTCCAATATTGCAGGCAGTCTCCAGCATTGCAGGCACATTCTTTACTGACTGAGCCACCAGGGATGAAATCCCATGGACAAAGGAGCCTGGTGGGCTACAGTCCATGGGGTCACAAGAGTTGGACATGACTCAGTAACTAAACCACCACCAGCAATAAGCTCTGCCTTTCGTTCTGACCTTTCTTTTCAATGACAGCCTAAAAGCAAATGGGCAGGTGGGCCTAGGGGATTGGGACCCATCTCTTGGAAGGCGCTGGTGGAGATGTTTGATGCTGCTGCCTCTGCTGGTCTCTTACTATATTAGCCAGTTGGCCAAGGTCCCTACCAAGACCTGTTAATGGATGAATGGGGTCCTTATGCGCAAGCTGGAGGGCTCCCTGGAACAATGTCGTTAGGTCTGTATGAGGGTAATATTTTCTCTAGTCCACAGTTTTTATGTGAGCTAAATGGGAAACTTAGGACTTCCCTGGTGGCTCAGACGGTAAAGTGTCTGTCTACAATGCAGGAGACCTGGGTTCGATCCCTGCGTCGGGAAGATCCGCTGGAGAAGGAAATGGCAATCCACTCCAGTGCTATTGCCTGGAAAATCCCATGAACAGGGAAGCCTGGTAGGCTACAGTCCATGGGGTTGCAAAGAGTCGGACACGACTGAGCAACTTCACTTCAAATGGGAAACATACATATCAGAGAGTGAAGAAGTGAAGTGTTAGTCACTCAGTCGTGTCTGACTCTTTGCGACCTTCTGGATGGTGGCCCACCCAGTTCCTCTGTCCATGGGGTTTTCCAGGCCAGAATACTGGAGTGGGTTGCCATGCCCTTCTCCAAGGGATCTTCCTGACCCATAATAAATAAATAAATAAACCATCAAAGTAAAATGTTACAAAATAGAGTCTACTTTTTGCAGGTGAGAAAGTGAGGAATTTGTAACTACTAAAAAGGAGTTCAGTTCATAGTTAAGTATGAAAGTTACCCTCTAGATAGGATGAGATGAGCCCATAAGTGTGTACCCAGTGGGTCAGAAGAAGGTTAGGAAACAAGAGCTGATTTCAACAATTACTAGAAAAGAGAATCTACAAATGGGATGGATCCTTTATAATCCCACCTTTTGGTGCTCTTACTTTCTGAGATGATAGGAAGACCACATAAGGGAAGGCAAATGATCACACTTTGTCATCTACATTGCCATCTTGATTTCAGTTTGTCATAGATTGAGGGGGAGTGGTCAGAAAAGTTAGAAAGAAAAACTTCATAACTAGGTGAACAAATTAAATGTAAGTCATGTCTATTTATAATTATTATAATAATAATATCAGAGCAAAAGAAGATACTATTCTTTAAGGCATTATATATAGCTATATAAATTTATAAGGGTATTTTCAATAATTACCTTAGGGTAGGAACATATTATAGATAGTGAAGGTATTGACACTTTATCCTAAACACTTTATCCTAAAACAGAAAACATATTATGATTATCTGCAACTGAAAAGGTTATTAAAATGTAGGTAGAAACAAAATATTTTCTAAAATAAATCAACTGGTAGACAGTTATGTCCGTTTTTATGCACAAACATGAATATCCTACTTCTCAATCTGAAAAATATGTAATCACTAAGACACGGCTCACATTAACAACAAATTACTTCTATAAAAACAAGCTTTTGCTGTTGTTCACTTGCTCAGTTGTGTCCAACTCTTTGTGACCCCATGGACTGCATCACGCCAGGCCTTTCTGTCCTTCACTGTCTCCTGGAACTTGCTCAAACTCCTGTCCATTGAATTGGTGATGCCATCCAACCATTTCACCTTCTGTTGCCCCCTTCTCCTCCCTCCCTTCAATCCTTACAGCATCATGTTCTTTTTCAGTGAGTCAGCTCTTTGCATCAGGTGGCCAAAGTACTGAAAATTTAGCTTCAGCATCAGTCCTTCCAATATTTAGGGTTGATTTCCTTATAAATCAATAAATATTAGGGCTGTTTTTCCAGTTGGCAAAAACAAGACTGGGAGCTGACTGAGGCTCAGATCATGAACTCCTGATTGCCAAATTCAGACTTAAATTGAAGAAATTAGGGAAAACCACTGGACTATTCAGGTGTGATCTAAATCAAATCCCTTATGATTATACAGTGGAAGTGACAAATAGATTCAAGGGATTAGATCTGATGGACAGAGTGCCTGAAGAACTATGGATGAAGGTTTGTGACATTGGTTGAAGAGGCAGTGATCAAGACCATCCCCAAGAAAAAGAAATGCAAAAATGCAAAATGTTTCTGAGGAGGCCTTACAAATAGCTGAGAAAAGAAGAGAAGTGAAAGGTAAAGGGGAAAAGGAAAGATATACTCATCTGAATGCAGAGTTCCAAAGAATAGCAAGGTGAGATAAGGAAGCCTTCCTCAGTGATCAATGAAAAGAAATAGAGGAAAATAACAGAATGGGAAAAACTAGAGATCTCTTCAAAAAATTAAAGATACCAAGGGAATTTTCATGTAAAGATGGGCACAGAAAGGACAGAAATGGTATGCACCTAACAGAAGCAGAAGATATTAAGAAGAGGTGGCAAGAATACACAGAAGAACTATATAAAACAGATCTTCAAGACCAAGATAACCACGATGGTGTGATCACTCACCTAGAGCCAGACATCCTGGAATGGGAAGTAAAGTGGGCCTTAGGAAGCACCACTACGAACAAAGCTAGTGGAGGTGACAGAACTCCAGTTGAGCTATTTCAAATCCTGAAAGATGATACTGTTAAAGTGCTGTACTCAGTATGCCAGCAAATTTGGTCACAGGGCTGGAAAAGGTCAGTTTTCATTCCAATTCCAAAGAAAGGCAATGACAAAGAATGTTCAAACTGCTGCCCATTGCACTCATTTACACGCTAGCAAAGTAATGCTCAAAATTCTCCAAGTGAAGCCTCAACAGTATGTTAACCATGAGCTTCCAGATATTCAAGCTGGATTTAGAAAATTCAGAAGAACCAGAGATTAAATTGCCAGCATCTGGTGGACTGTGGAAAAAGCAAGAGAGTTACAGAAAAACATCTACTTCTGCTTTATTGACTACGCCAAAGCTTTTGACTGTATGGATCACAATAAACTGGAAAATTCTAAAGAGATGGAAATACCAGACCACCTGATCTGCCTCCTGAGAAATCTGTATGCAGCTCAAGAAGCAACAGTTAGAATTGGACATGGAACAACAGACTGGTTGCAAATTGGGAAAGGAGTGCGTTAAGGCTATATATTGTCACCCTGCTTATTTAACTTATATACAGAGTACATCATGTGAAATGCCAGGCTGGATGAAATACAAAGTGGAATCAAGATTGCCAGGAGAAATATCAATAACCTCAGATATGCAGATGGCACCACCCTTATGAGAGAAAGTGAAAAGGAACTAAGGAGCCTCTTGATGAAAGTGAAAGAGGAGAGTGAAAAAGCTGGCTTAAAACTCAGCATTCAAAAAAACAAGCTTGGGAAGCCAAATTTTTTTTTAATTTTGTAGGTTTTTCTTATGTACCAGGTTTAATAAACAGTTCTCATGAGAGTTTTGAATGAATTAAAATCTGGAGGACACCAAACAAACTCATTTATTTTTGTTATTTCTTGTTTTATAAAGTGAAAGGGTCAACATTCATGTTTACTTGGTGACTGCCCAGGAAACTCAAAAGCTATTTTAAGGGTCAAGGATGCCTTAATAGCTTCATGTTTCTAAATTTGGGGCCTGAATTTGGGGAAACAATATTAAAATGATATGTCAGAAGAGACTGGTCACAGAACCGGAAACAGTTGTTCTCATGACATCCTTATGAGAAAAAGTGAAAATATGGCATTTAAAATGAACATCACAGAAGGTAACATAAAAATTATCAAGAATGTTAATGCTTACCAAGGAAGGATTTGTACTGCTTTATCTAAAATGGCCTAAGGGACTTCCCTGGTGGTCAGTGGCTAAGCCTCTACGCTCCTAGTGCAGGTGGCCTGTGTCTGATCCTTGGTCAGGGAAGTAGATCCTGTGTGAGGCAACTAAAGATCTTGGGTGCTATAGCTAAGATCCAGTGCGGCCAAATAAATACATAAATATTTTAAAAACACCAGGAATCTATTTTTGAATATTAATGCATTTTTAAAGTTTTACATTTTTTCCCACCAGATTTATACCAGAACTCTGTTTATAAATAAAATGAAATGGCCTTAGATACTTGCTTTGGAGCTGGAACATGGAATAAGCTTTTCTGTACCACAGATCAAAGCAAAAATCTCTAGACAAAACACAGCAATGGCCTAATGACTTTGAAAAGTAAAGCTAGCAGGCAGATTTGGAGAGGGGTCAGAGCTTGAGGAAGTGACTCATGTAAGGTGAGTTTTCCTTATTATTATTATTTTTTATCTTTTCATCATTCCACTCTGACTTGTGGGTTGTCCTATTTGTTCACGGAGTGTGAATAGCAAAAGATTGAAGATAATCCCTTCCCCGCCTTTTTTTTTTTTCTGGCCGGAGTACCCAGAAAAGAGCTTCTTCTAAGCTGAGAGTGTGGCTTGTAGAGGCCTCCCTATATATGCCTCCCCTGCTTGCCCACGTCCCAAGTAGTGGCTCTAGCATAGAACTGTCTGAGGATCACATTGGCAACTTAAGCTGAGAGAGAAACCCCATCTTTCTGGCGGGCAGGCGTAATTGGAGAAAGAAGTGCTTAGGTTCCAAAGAGTTACTTTTTCCTCTCTCCGTTTTCTCACTGCTTTGTCCTGAGTAGGACTCCAACTGTATAGAGCAGCAACGCCAGCATCTAAAACTCTTTCAGAAATTAATTTTTCTGAATAAAAAAACAGGAAGGGAGTCACCAGAAGCTGGAGAAAGTAGAGATGATTCTGACTTTGAAAGCCATCTCCAGATTTTAACATAACCTAGAGTCTCAAAAGAATATTCAAACCATCCAGGATGTATTGCATATTTACTCAACATAGCAAAAACCAGGAAAATGTGAACAATTCTCAAAAGAAACACTATCAAGAGAGGCCAAGTCCAAGATTATCCAAATGTTGGAATTATCAGACAAAGCCACTAAAAACAGCTATTTTAATTGTACTTCATGATATAAGGATAAACCATCTTTGAATGAATGTTAGAAATTCTCAGTAGAGAAATAGAAAGTATAAAAAGTAATATGAAAACTTTAGAACTGAAAAAGCTTGTTATCTGAAATAAAAACATTCAGAATATATATTAGAATATATGTGTAATATATATATATTTCATATTATAATCCCTGGAGCAACCAAAAATATTATATATATATGTAAAATATAGCCAGAAACTCTATAGATAAAGTAAAATGGAAACTAAAAATGGTTGAAATAATCCAGAAAAAGACTGGAAGGGGAAAAACTGGAATAATAAACAAAGGGATTAAAAATACTTAATAAATTGACATCTGAACATATTAATAATTATATGAAATGCAAATGATCTAAAAATACCAGTTAAAAGTTAGAGATGTCTGATCGGCTAATAAAATCTAACTGTACACTGGCCACAAAAAGCCAAATTAAAAAAAAAAAATTGAACTATTGTTGATTTACAAAGTAGTGTTAATTTCTGCTGTACAGCAAAAATTCAGTTATATACATATACATAATTCTTTTTCATATTCTTTTCCATTATGGTTTATCATGGGATATTGAATATATTTCCCTGTGCTATACAGAAGGACTTTGTTGTTTATCCATTTTATATAGAATAGCTTACATCTGCTAATCCCAGCCTCTCAGTCCATCCCGTCCCCACCCCCATATCCCCTTGGCAACCACCAGTCTGTTCTCTATGTCTGTAAGTCTGCTTCTGTTTAGTAGATAAGTTCATTTGTGCCATATTTTAGATTCCACATGTAAGTGATATCATATGATATCTGTCTTAGAAAACCGATTTTAAAATATAATGACATAGGTTAAAAAGATGAAAAAGACATATCATAAAAATTCTAATCAATAGAAATCTGGAATGGATGTACTAATATCACACAAAGTAGACTTTAGAGCAAAGAAGCTTACCAGGGATAAAGAGGGGCATCATACACTGATAATGGAGAAGGAAATGGCAACCCGCTTCAGTATTCTTGCCAGGAGAACTCCATAGTGTGCTATAGTCCTTGGGGTTGCAAAGGGTTGGACTGACTCAGTGAGAGAACACACACATGCACATTGATAAATGGTCAATCACCAAGAATAGTAACAATCCTAAAGTGTATTTGGCCACTTGCTACAAAGAGCCAACTTGTTGGAATAGACCCTGGTGCTGGGAAAGATTTAAGGCAGGGGGAGAAGAGGACAACAGAGGATGAGATGGTTGGATGCTGCAGTCCACGGGGCTGCAGAGTCAGACACGACTACTGTGTAGTAAGTACTGTGTAGTACTCATGTCAGACAAGACCTACTGAACAGCAAGAACAAATGTGTATACATCTAAACCTGAAATATATGAAGCAAAATTGAAAAGAATTAAAAGTATAAGTAGATAAATCCATACTTGTACTCAGACACTTCAACATTCCTTTCTCAGTAATTGATAGAACAGATGAATCAGCAAGGATATAGAGGACCTGAATAACACTGTGAACCAATTTGACATAATTTATAGAACATTCCACCAAAATACATACTGTCTTCAAATTCACACAGAACACTGACCAAGATACACCACATTCTAAGGGACAGAACAAACCTTAATACATTTAAAAGAATTGAAATAATTAAAAGTATGTCCTCTTAGACTTCATAATAGAAATAAACTAAAAATCAATAATAAAAAGATATTTGGAAAACTCCCAAATACTTGGAAATTATAAGTAATCCATAGGACTTACTGAAGTGACAAGGGAAATTAGAGCATATTTAGAGCTTAGTGAAAAGTATAATATGATCTACCAAAACTGGTGAAATTCAGCTAACACTGCATAGAGGAACCTCTCTGGAATTACATAGTACAAAAATTTAAGGCTTTTAATATGAATAAAGAGTTCTCAGTTCAATAATTAAAGCTTCCACCTTAAGACACTAAACAAAGCTAAAAGTACATGTAAAAAATAATAGATTATTCAAAAATTTATATGAAAAGACCAAGAATATCTAAGACAATTTTGAAAAAAAAAGTGCAAAGAGACATTCCACCCCATTTCAAGATTTATTATATAGCTACTACGTGGTACTTGCAGAGGGGTGAACCCATAGATGAATTGTACAGAACAGAACCTGGAAATAGACTCACGGGAGTTAAGCCTGACTGCTCTGCCCAAAGGCAGAGCAATTCAATGGAAGAAAGGTAGCCTTTTTCAGGAAATGGTTCAGGGACAATCGTACATTCATAACATTCATAGGCAGAAAAGTAATTCTTCAAAAGTTTCCCACATTATAAAAAAATGAACTCAAAAGGGATCCTGTACTTACATGTAAAAGTATACAACTTTTAGAAAGAAATATAGGAGAAAGCCTTTGGGATCTGGGCCGAGGCAAAGAGTTCTTCAGTTCAGTTCAGTTCAGTTCAGTTGCTCAGTCGGAATCGCAGCATGCCAGGCCTCTCTGTCCATCAGCAACTTTTGGAGTTCACTCAAACTCATGTGCCTCGAGTCGGTAATGCCATCCAGCCATCTCGTCCTCTATTGTCCCCTTCTCCTCCTGCCCCCAATCCCTCCCAGCATCAGGGTCTTTTCCAATGAGTCAGCTCTTCACATGAGGTGGCCAAAGTATTGGAGTTTCAGCCTCAGCATCAGCCCTTCCAAAGAACACCCAGGACTGGTCTCCTTTAGAATGGACTGGTTGTATCTCCTTGCAGTCCAAGGGACTCTCAAGAGTCTTCTCCAACACCACAGTTCAAAAGCATCAATTCTTTGGTGCTCAACTTTCTTCACAGTATAACTCTCACATCTGTAAATGACCACTAGAAAAACTGTAGCCTTGACTAGATGGACCTTTGTTGGCAAAGTAACATCTCTGCTTTTCAAAATGCTATCTAGGTTGGTCATAACTTCCTTCCAAGAGTAAGCGTCTTTTAATTTCATGGCTGCAGTCACCATCTGCAGTGATTTGGGAGCCCAGAAAAATAAAGTCAGACACTGTTTCCACTATTTCCTCATCTATTTCTCATGAAGTGATGGGTTCTTAGACTGCATCAAAAACAGAATCCCTGAGAGGAAGAATTGATAGACTGGACTTTATTGAAATGGAAAATTTTAGCTCCATGAGAGACCCTGTTAAGAGGATGAAAAGACAAACTACAGACAGGGAGAGAATATTTTCAAGCCACACATCTGACAAAGGACTAGTGTATATAAAACAAAAACGCTAGTAAATTAGTTGGCATGATGATAAAGAATATGCCTGCCAATTCAACTGACACAGGAGATGCCAGTTTGATCCCTGGGTCGGGAAGATCCCCTGGAAAAGGAAATGAAAACCCACTCCAGTATTCCTGCCTGGAAAATTCCATGGACAGAAGAGCCTGGCAGGCTACAGTCCAGGGGATGGCAAAGAGTCAGACATGACTGAGCACTGAACACACTAGTAAATTATACACATACACATGTATAAAGATTTCTCAAAACTCAACTGTAACTGTGAATGTATTTTTATATGGGACTAACATTTAAATCAGTAGATTCTGAGTGAGGCTGATTTCCCTTAGTAACTGCCAGCCCATCTTGCAGATTTTGGACTTCCAGCCTTCACAACTGTGTGAAACAATTCCTTGAAAATTTCTTCCTGTTTCTCGCTGTCCGCTTCCTACTGATTCTGTTCCTTTAGAGAACCCTGGCCAATACAAGTATTTGCTTGAAGCGAAAATTCCAAGGTTTTTTAATGCCAGGAAGGAGAAGATCTTGGTGATTATGCTAATGAATCTTGTCTTCTGGAAAGGCTGAAATGACGCCATAGCTGTGTATGTGCGTGTGTGCTAAGTCGCTTCAGTCATGTCCAACTCTGCAGCACCATGAACTATAGCCCGCCGGACTCCTCTGTCCATGGGATTCTCCAGGCAAGAATATTAGAGTGGGTTATCATGCCTTCCTCCAGGGAATCTTTCCAACCTAGCGTTGAAGCCGAGTCTCTTATGCCTCCTGCACTGGCAGGCAGTTTCTTTCACTGCTAGTCCCACCTGGGAAGCCCCATAGCTCTGTACACAGGTGGTCAAAAGAAGTCCCACTGTTCATTTTCAATTAAGCCCAATGGGTTCTGACATCTCAGGTCCCTTCAGCTCACTGGAGCCAGTTGAGGTGAAACAATATCTACTTTATAAGTGTTTACTTACCAACTGTTGCTGTAAAGTGGGAAGATCTTCTTTATATATGTTTGAAACCCAGTGCCTGGCATACATTAATTCTCAATAAAAGTTACGTCCAAGTTTTCAAGATTCAAGCCATAAAATTGCCACACCAGGAAAAGAACACTAGGTCAAAAGAAAGACAAGAAATAAATATCCAAGAAATTGAAGACTTTCTACTCTCTCCGCTTGGTATGCTGATGTTCACCTTGGTCAGAAACAAGGACTTCACAGCTCTAACTGATTCTACTAACAGCCTGAGCGAGCCTGAATGTGGATTCACCCCCCATGAGCCAGGGCTCAGTTCTGGCTACACTTAGATTTTGGCCTCGAGAGACTCAAAGCAAAGAAACCAGATGAGCCCACTGGACTTCTGACCTGCAGGATAATAAATGCGTGTAATATGAAGACCTGAGATTGTAGCGATTTGTTTTAGCCTCAGTAGAAAACCATATACTATCGATTTCCGCATATGTGGGCCTTTGCTGGTGCTTCCATGCTGCCAGGAACACATTTTCCCTATTTCTCCACTTTGTATGAAGTGTATATCCTGAGGTGAGGGGGTGGGAAAGAGTGAGGAAAGTCCAGTTTTCCTGGCTGTTCCTCTCAGCGGCACTTCCCTTATCCCACGGGCAGAGCAGAGTCATTCACATCTTCATCTTTGTGCCATAGAACTCGGCTCCTACCTTGGTCCAGTACACATGGTCACTTGTTTAGTGCCCACTCCTTGCCCCCTCTGACTTTTAATGACTGGTGCCCTTGTCCCTGGGCCTCCCTAGTGGCTCAGATGGTAAAGAGTCTCAGATGCAATGCAGGAGACCCAGGTTCGATCCCTGGTTCGGGAAGATCCCATGGAGAAGGAAATGGCAACCCACTCTAGTATTCTTGCTGGGAGAATCCCATGGACAGAGGAGCCTGGCAGGCTACAGTTCATGGGGTCACATAGAGTCCTTAGCCTAGTGGCTGACAGTCTGTCAATCAGATATTATTGGGGGACTATGTTGTGTTGGGCAGATGCGTCTCAGGTGGGCAGATACAGTGATGGGTATATCAAGCCTGAGCCCTGTCCTCATGGAGCTTGCAGGCTACACACAGTCAGGACCTAGCAACATTTGCCAAGTGGACTGAGCCAGTGACTACTGGGAACAGGAAGCCACAGTCCCCAGGAAGCAGGTACGGCTGGGTCTCCCTGTCACAGCAGCCTCACGCATGTATCAGTGAGCCTTCTTCCTGCTCTGCGCACTGACTGTGGGGCTGGTGTGGGACCGGATGGTCACTTTCGGGCCTTTGCAGAAGTTGGTCCAACTGGGACATAGCTATCAGAGGAATGCTTTTCTTTCTTTCTTCTTTTAAATTTCCTTTTCCATAAGGGGACGAAATGAGAATTTTATGCATATATATGTTTTAGTTTCCTAAAAACATTTTCACCTTTACCTTGACGTTGAATCCTCATGGGTTATATGACTCCCATTATTACAGGTAAGAATTCTGATTCTTCAAGAAAACTTCTTGATGGACCCGGAGGGTATTATGCTTAGTGAAATAACTCAGGCAAAGACAAACACTGCATGTTATCACTTATAAGTGGAATCTAAAAAATACAACAAACTAGTGAACAAAACAAAGCAGACTCAGGAATATAGAGAATAAACTAATGGTTACCAGTGGGGAGGAGCAAGACAGGGGTATGGGATTTAAAGGTACACATCACTGTGTAGAAAACAGGTAAGCTACAGGCACATTTCATATAGCACAGGGAATATTGCCAGTATTTTATAATAACTTTGAATGATATATAACCTATAAAAATTTTAATAACTATATTGTACACCTGAATCTAGTTTTCAAAATTTAAATCATGGCAGATGGTGACTGCAGCCATGAAATTAAAAGAATCTTACTTCTTGGAAGAAACGTTATGACCAACCTAGATAGCATATTGAAAAGCAGAGATATTAGTTTGCCAACAAAGTCCGTCTAGTCAAGGCTATGGTTTTTCCTGTGGTCATGTATGGATGTGAGAGCTGGACTATAAAGAGAGCTGAGTGCTGAAGAATTGATACTTTTGAACTGTGGTGTTGGAGAAGACTCTTGAGAGTCCCCTGGACTGCAAGGAGATCCAACCAGTCCATTCTGAAGGAGATCAGCCCTGGGATTTCTTTGGAAGGAATGATGCTGAAGCTGAAACTTCAGTACTTTGGCCACCTCATGCGAAGAGTTGACTCACTGGAAAAGACTTGGATGCTAGGAGGGATTAGGGGCAGAGGAGAAGGGGACGACAGAGGATGAGATGGCTGGATGGCATCACTGACTCGATGGACATGAGTCTGAGTGAAGGGGAATTGGTGATGGACAGGGAGGCCTGGTGTGCTGCAATTCATGGAGTCACAGAGTCAGACATGACTGAGTGACTGAACTGAACTGAGCTGATACACCTTTTAAAATTATTATAAAACACTGCCTATAGTTCCTATGCTGTATGAAATGTCAAGATGCGGGTTCCATCTCTGTGTTGAGAAGATCCCCTGGAGGAGGAAATGGCAACCCACTCCAGTATTCTTGCCTGGAGAATGCCATGAACAGAGGAGCCTGGCAGGCTACAGGTAATGGAGTTGAAAAAGAGTCAGACATGCCTGAACACGCATGCATGCACATCTCAGTCTAATATATATTGTAAATAAAGTAGGTTTCAATAAAAAAATTAAAAATGGAAACAAAAGTTTTCTGATGTTTAGCCTTTCACATTTTAAGACTTCCCTCACTAAAGCGAAGCAAAGCTAAATAAACAAACCTAGGTGCCTTGATGGGGACTGCTGGAAGACTGGCCCAAGCCAAAGGAACAGAGGACCAGAAAGGGTTCTACTGGTGACCAAGGGAAAGGTGAGCTTTGGGACAATCAAGGGAAGAGAGAGGAAGGAGGAGTTCACACTGTGGAGTGAGCCCATGATTAATATCATAACTGACTGTAAGAGTAAGGATGGACAACCTCCAGAGTCAATCAGAGTTAAGCGGTGATTAAACCGATGGCAAGATTTTGGGATATAAGAAGGAGGAGGTACTCTGCTTGACTTTTCTTGTTGTGGAGCATGGGTTCTTGAGTGCAGGCTCATTCGTTGTTGCACATGGGCTTAGTAGCCCAAGACATGTGGAATCTTCAGGCTTTGTAGGTGGCTCAGTGGTAAAGAATCCACCTGCCAAGGCAAGAGATGTGTGTTCGACTCCTGAGCCAGGAAGATCCCCTGGAGAAGGGAAGGGCAATTCACTCCAGCATTCTTGCCTGGAAAATCCATGGACAGAGGAGCCTGGAGGGCTTACAGTCTATGGGGTCGCAAAAGAGTCGAAAATGACTTACCGACTAAACAACAATGACAGCAAACATATGGAATCTTCCCGGACCAGGGATCAAACTCATGACCCAGGAATTGGCAGGGAATTCTTAACCACTGGACCACCATGGAAGTCCTGTTGTCTTTACTTTTAATGTACATTTCTTTTGGCTCATGTTTTTACCCTTTGCTTCATTATTGTAATTGGCAACAGGAAGCTTTGATGTGAGCCTTAAGCAGAAGTGTTATCTCAGACATAGAGTCCTTCAGCCTTACTGTGCCCAGGGTCTCTCCATCCCGGATGCTTAGCTTCTTTCTGGCTACAGGAAAGCCCTGAGAAAGGTGAACGCTCCAGACCTAAAACCTTGGCTTCTGACAACCTGGTAGAGCATCTGGGAAAGTTCTTCCCTTTAGAGAGCGTCAAGCCAGCCCCAAAGAGTGCTCAGGTGGGTGTCAGGCCCCCTGGCTCCTATATGAAGACGCATTTAGCTCCTAGAGGGACCCCACCTCTCCTCCATTATTATTACACTCTCAGGAGGAAAGAGGTGGTTGTTTACACCTGAGAGAGGGTCTTCTGAGGTTCTATAACATGGCCTTGTTGTCTGTGGGAGTTGAAGGTGATGGCTGAGGATGTATGACAAAGATGTTCTTGCTTCCAATGTTTTCAGGAGCTCCTGAGGAAGGTCAAGTGCAAAGACTGTGAGAAGGATGGTTCTGTCCTTGTTTGTCCTGTGGAACTCTACCAGGAGGAACTGACTCTGTAAATTATCAAATAGCAACTTCTTTCACCAATGGGGGACTTTTACCAATTTCAGAACAGCTATTATTATCTCTAAAAATATAGATGTCATGAAATTTATAGTGTTCCCTTTTGAGGCTGGAAAATCTAGGTATCAAACACTTAACTCATTTTCTTACACTATAAAAGAAGATTAATGATGTGCCTTTTTAATGATTTTTTCCCTAAGATTAAAACCTTATATGTGGAAAAATACTGGTTACCATTCCTATTTTGAGCCCCAGCTGAATTACGTTAATGTCTCTGTCCATGACAGATGGTCCCTGTCCACTGCAAATTCTACTCTCTCTGTTTAAATAAATAAAATTGATTACACAGTTTTCTAAGTTGGCCACCTCATGCGAACAGTTGACTCACTGGAAAAGACTCTGATGCTGGGAGGGATTAGGGGCAGGAGGAGAAGGGGATGACAGAGGATGAGATAGCTGGTTGGCATCACGGACTCAATGAACGTGAGTCTGAGTGAACTCTGGGAGTTGGTGATGGACAGGGAGGCCTGGCGTGCTGCGATTCATGGGTCACAAAGAGTCGGACACGACTGAGCGACTGAACTGAACCGAAGTTGTGTAAATTTGTTGATTTAATTCCAGTGGTTCAATTCATTCCAGAATCTTATTCACTAATGGCATGACACTGCACTTTCTTGCATGAAGAGGTTTTTTAATGGTTGGCAGTAATTCTATTGATAGGAACACAAGAAAATACCCTATTTATAGCTCTGTAGGTGGAACTTGGTTGACATAAGGTGTTCTGATTAGTTTGTATGCAGCTTCCAATAGGATGCAAAGTTGAAATATGAATTGTACAATTCTATTGCTTTTGAGCAGATGAGCAAAAAGGAATAGTTCATAGGATCAAATAATTTCCAGAAGTCCTTTTGGTGTGACCAGGGCTTAAAATATGTGTCAAGATGAACAAAAACATCATTCCATAAATATGGACTATGACCAGAGTCAAAATGATGAAGCAAGATGTCCCTGCTGGGCCTCCATCACTGGCATTCCCTTCCCTCTGCTGTCCCAGCCCAGTGGCCCCAGACACCCCAGGGGCTTCACCTTGGCCAAGGCTGTCGTCCCCCATAGTGCCAGCATGGCTTAAGAACCAGTCTCCTATTGAAGTATACCTTCCTGGAGTCCTACTAAACATCCTAATGTGCTGCCCCTTCTGCCAACAACACTTTACTTTTCAGCATAGATCTTCCATATTTTTAGCCTGAATAGCTGATAACTGGCTGTATCCAGTGATGAGGGATGAGAAACTAAGAACAAAGAGATGCCACCCCTTCCTCCTCTTTGGTCTGCATGATGCTATTGGTGTGCTTCGAGTAGGTCACAGCAAGGCAGGCAGGGGTATCCTTAAAATCTACAGGTGCATGATTTAATACTTAACTGGCAACACCATGTGAGCTTTGGAGGCTTTAAAACAAATGATACGAGGTCTCTGTTCCCAAGTGATGAGGTGACAAACATGTGAGCCAAGAGACAGCAGCCCCAGCAGAGCAGTGTGGCAAGTGGTGCTCCAGAGGCAAGGACAAATGTGGCAGGACGCTTAAATCACTAACTTGACTTGACTTCTCAGAAGTCAAGACAGAGAATGGGGCATTTGATGTGGGTTTTGATGGCTAAATAGGAGTTTTCTAGGGATCCAGGAAAGGGAAGAGTGGGCAGGAAAGTAATAAAGAATGCCAGAATATTATGTCACAGTGACAGGTGGTCAGCATGGTTGGTAAGAGGGGCTGGGAAGTGCCTGCCTTGTATTGAGACTGGGCAGTTCAGTCATTCAGTTGTGTCCAACTCTTGGCGACCCCATGAATCACAGCACACCAGGCTTCCCTGTCCATCACCAACTCTTGGAGTTCACTCAAACTCATGTCCATCGAGTCAGCGATGCCATCTAGCCATCTCATCCTCTGTCGTCCCCTTCTCCTCCTGCCCCCAATCCCTCCCAGCATCAGGGTCTTTTCCAATGGCTGGGCAGTTGGGGTCAAATTAAGAATGGTCTTTTTTTTTTAACCAATAGTCTTTCACTGTGGGCATGCACCTGGCTGGAAGCAAGCATTGTTTTCAATCAAAGGCCTGATTAATTAGTTAAGATTCTTCCAACAGTGGAGCTCAAGGGGAGGCCAAGCATTGAGTGGTTGTAAACACCAGCTAGAGATCTGGAGGCCTCGACTGGGGTGGAATCAAGAGACGAGCGTAGGCAACATGGATGGACCTGGAGGTTATCATAGTATGTGGACTAAGTCAGACAAAAACAAATATCATATGATATCACTTATATATGGAATCAAAAATATGACAAATGAATTTATTTACAAAATAGAAATAGACTCACAAGACTTAGAAAACAAACATAATTAACCAAGGGTAAAGGAGGGTGAGGATAAATTAGGAGTTTGATATTAACATACGATGGTGGTGGTTTAGTGAATTAAATTATGTCCAACTCTTTGTGACCCCTGAACTGTGGCCTAGAAGGCCCCTCTGTCCATGGGGTTTTCCAGGCAAGAATACTGGAGTAGATTGCTATTTCCTTCTTCAAGGGATCTTCCCAATCCAGGGATCAAAACTGGGTCTCCTGCATGGCAGGTGGTCTCCTGCATTGCAGGTGGATTCTTATCAACTGAGCCATTAGGGAAGCCTGTTAACATACACATACTACTATAAAATAGATAACTAATAAGGACTTACTGTACAGAACAGGGAACTTTACTCTGTAATAACCTACATGGTAAAAGAATCTGTAAAAGAATGGATATATGTATATGTATAACTTATTCACTTTGCTGTACATCTGAAACTAACCCAAGAGTGCAAATCAACTATATCCCAGCATGAAATAAAAATTAAATTAAAAAAATTAAAAAGGGGAAAACGACCAGCTTAAGGAAAATGGATTGGATTTTGTGAGAGGTGAGAGGAGGGGCCTCAGGCGTCCCACTGGGGTGGTGGGATGGATGATGACATGGTACATCTAGGAAGGAGGTCGCAGGTGCTGCTGGCTGGTGGGGGAAGCTTGTGAGCTCTGTAATGACATCTGCTCTGATGGGTCCTTCCTTCTCAGATGGAAAGGCTCTCAAAGGTATTGGTCTACTTTCTGCCTCTCATCCCTGCTGTGCCTACTTCACAGTTCCTAGAGCTTGGGCAATTGTCACAGAACAGAGAGGTGGTAGAACCTGATGGAGAGATGGAGCCAGGGTCTCAGCCCTTCCCAGCATGCTCGATCTCTAAAGAGATATGGCAGAGGGAGGTACACTATGGCTGGGAGGAGCCTGCCCACAGATGTCTGTTGGTGGCATGATTTTGGCTTGAGTTGGCGTTTTCATGCCTGGGCATTCTATAACGGGAGCAGGTCCATTGAGGGACTGGGTCTCATCCAAATGGGTGGGTCTGGAGCTTCCTACTTTATCACTTGTTTTTTTCCTAGGACAAAGCATACAGGAGCTCCATGTGTCCTTGGCTGCACTGGAGGTTGGGGGAGGCAAGGCAGAAAAGTGCTGAGAAAATCATGTTCTCCTGGTTCCACAGAGAGAAGGATCCAGTACTTGGGAAAAACTTATACACCCACTTGGCTTACATAATACTCAACAACCCTATTTCCAAGAGTAGCCACTGTTTTCTGCCCCATGGACTTTGGGGACAGTGCCATCCATGCATGAGTGTCAAAAACCAAGTTCACATTTCAAGTGTCTCAACAAGCTTCCTTTCATCTGTGTTCATGAACTTAGATGTCATGTTACCAAATGGATATCATGTAATAGCAGAAATAACAGGTGTATGACACCATTATTCATTTTTAAAAATTTTTCTGCTTTAGAATATCATTCTCCAAAGTGAGGGCCTTGAAACAGCAGTCCTCCAGTGTGTTCTCTGAAAGGTGGGTTGCGTATGTGTGTGCTAGTTGCTCAGCCATGTCTGACTCTTTGTGATCCTATGGACTGTAGCTCGGCAGGCCGCTCTATCCATGAACCTCTCCAGGCAAGAATGCTGGAGTGGGTTGCCTTTCCCTACTCTAGGGCATCTTCCCAACCCAGAGATTGAACCTGGGTCTTCTGCATTGCAGACAATTCTTTACCATTAGAGCCACTAGGTTACATTATTGGACATGTTTGGAAAAGACTGTCATCCTCACGCCCCTTTTGATCATTCATAATACAGGCTCTGAGAAGGCCTGCACTAAAAAACCATATGGACTAGATCTCCCAAAGTTGTTAGTACCTGAGACTCCAGACACTGTTTTAAATATGTTTTAAATATGTTTAAATACATTTTTAATGCCCAGAGGACAGACTTGGGCAAATGTTGCCCTAGCATACACAAACCTTAAATGTCATGTTCTTAAGTTCAAAGAAAACAAAGAGTTGAAAAACCATGGGTAATGGACTGCAGGGCTGGTCCTGGACCTCTAAAGATGATCTTACTTTTTTCTACTCTGTGGAAGGGAGCTGGTACACCACTGATTGACACTAGTTTTCCTTGACCTATCCCAGCACACCCACTAGGGGCTAAAGGGAAGAAAAGTTTGAAAGGTCGGAGCTGGAGGGGAAGCAGAAAGGCCCTAGCTTACAGCTTTGGAAGCAAGGGGTGCCCTCAATTCCTTAACCCCCTCCCTGTTCTGTATGTCACTTCCCTAACCGACATGATGGTTAGAATTGGAAGGAAACGCCCCTATGTTCAGGTCTAAAGAACCTGAGGGCTTGGGCAAAGTCCTAAGGGTGTAAGATGGGATCTCTTGGACAATGGAAGGAAGGAAGGGGGTGTTGAGTGGGCTGGGGGCCCTGTAACCTCCTACAAAACAACTTCTGACCTTGCTCGTTTTGGGGTATTAGAGGTCCACACATACTCCATTTGTAAAAGGAGTGTCTAATGTTAAAGTGTTAGTCGCTCATTCATGTTCAACTCTTTTGATACCATAGTCTGTAGCCCACAAGCCTCCTCTGCTGATGAGATTCTCCAGGCAAGAATACTGGAGGAGGGTGCCATGGCCTCCTCCAGGGGATCTTCCTGATCAAAGGATTGAATGTGGGTCTCCTGCATTGCAGGCAGATTCTTTATCGTCTGGGCCACCAGGGAAACTCCTTCTAATGTTAAAAAAAAGATGGAAAACAATGATGAAGTCTAAATGATGAAGTCTTGGCTCTCAATGGTGTATGATGTTGGGTGACTGTTATGAATTTACTAGCTGTCCATATACCTTCTTCGGGGAAGCGACTGTTCTTAAGTCTTTTGTACATATTTATGTTCAGTTGTTTGTTTTCTTATTATTGAGTTTTGAAAGTTTTGTTTTTTAAAACTTCACCTTTATTGCATGCAATTCAGAAGTTTTCAGTATATACATGGAATTCTGCATCCATTACCACTAACTGTATAACATTTTGATCATTTCCAAAGAAATCACACATGCAGTAACTGATGGGTTTCCCTGGTGGCTCAGCTGGTAAAGAATCTACCTGCAAGGCAGGAGACTCTGGTTTGATTCCTGGGTTGGGAAGATCCCCTGGAGAAGGAATAGGCTCGCCACTCCAGTATTCTTGCCTGGAGAATCCCCATGGACAGAGCCTGGCGGACTACAGTCCGTGGGGTCACAAAGAGTCAGACGTGGCTTAGTGACTCAGCACAGCATAGCACATGTAGTAACAGACACTCTCTATTGAGTTTTTAAAAAAATATTTATCTATTTTTGGCTGTGCTGGGTCTTCATTGCTGCATGGGCTTTTCTCTAATTGCAGAGAGTAGGGGTACTCTTCTAGTTGTGGTGCATGGGTTTCTTACTGTGGCTTTTCTTATTGCAGAGCATGGACTCTAGGCACACAGGCTTCTGTAGCTGCAGTACGTGGGATCAGTAGTTGGGGCTCCCAGGCTCCAAAGTGTGGGCTCAGCAGTTGTGGTGCACTGGCTTATTTGCTCTGCAGCATGTAGAATCTTCCCAAACTAGGGATAGAACCTGTGTCCCCTGTGTTAGCAGGTGGATTCTTTACCACTGAGCCACCAGGGAAACCCTCTTTGAGTTTTGAAAGTTCTTCACATATACTGGATACAAGTTCTTCCTCATCCCCCAACTTAGAATGAAGTGATTCTTCCTCATCCTCCCATCACATTCTGTTAAACTTCATTCACATCCAGATTCAACTCTTGAAATGAACAGTTACTGATGAGTTGGTCTCTCTTCTGCCACTGGGGCTCATGAAGGAGAAAGATAATGACTTTTATCTTCTTCTGTGCCCTTCTCAAAGGATGAGCAATGTGTGAAGACAACGCTCCAGAGTTTATAGTTTTGAAATGTAAGTCTGCTCTTGCAAATGGTCCTCAGGAGGCGATTCTCTACAATGAACCTCTAGGAGCAAAACTCAGGACATGTATAAGTCTCAATTGTGAAATAATATTTGAGTGTGAAGTTGATTTCAACACCCTCCAAAATAGTTTCGAGGTAGGTAGACAGTGTCTCTGACAATGATGCGCATACGAATGGCTTTCTTGAGAGGAGGGCAAATTCTTCTGAAGGCAATGCTGACGTAAGTGTTGGGGACTCTCATATAACCCTCCATCCTGTTGCCCACTTGAGGATACTGGAGGAGCCAACTTCCAAAGACAGCATCTTGCAGAATCAGAATGACCAGACTCTCGGTGACCCCACATGTCTGTCACCTCTGTGACTTGGAACTTCTATCCTTTAAGATGCAAGGCGAACATCTGTTTGTAGACTTCAGAATCTGGTTAGGATTAGATGTTCCAGCATTCACTGGAGATGTCAAGGGATGGAAGGCAAACACCTGTTTGTAGACTTCAGAATCTGGTTAGGTTTATTTATTAATTTTTTCACTTTATTTATTTATTTTTTGGAGGCTAATCACAGTATTGTATTGGTTTTGTCATACATTGACATGAATCTGCCACGGGTGAACATGTGCTCCCCATCCTGAACCCCTCTCCCACCTCCTTCCCCATCCTATCCCTTTGGGTCATCCCAGTGCACCAGCCCCGAGCACCCTGTATCATGCATCGAAACTGGACTGGTGATCCATTTCACATATGATAATATACATATTTCAATGCCATTCTCCCAAATCATCCCACCCTTGCCCTCTCCCAAAGAGTCCAAAAGACTGTTCTATACATCTGTGTCTCTTTTGCTGTCTCGCATACAGGGTTCTCATTACCATCTTTCTAAATTCCATATATATGCATTAGTATATTGTATTGGTGTTTTTCATTCTGGCTTACTTCACTCTGTATAATACGCTCCAGTTTCATCCACCTCATTAGAAATGATTCAAATGTATTCTTTTAATGGCTGAGTAATACTCCATTGTGTATATGTACCACAGCTTTCTTATCCATTCATCTGCTGATGGACACCTAGGTTGCTTTCATGTCCTGGCTATTATAAACAGTGCTGTGATGAACATTGGGGTACATGTGTCTCTTTCAATTCTGGTTTCCTTGGTGTATATGCCCCACAGTGGGATTGCTGGGTCATATGGCAGTTCTATTTCCAGTTTTTTAAGGAATCTCTATACTGTTCTCCATAGTGGCTGTACTAGTTTGCATTCCCACCAATAGTTTCAGAGGGTTCCCTTTTCTCCAAACCCTCTCCAGCATTTATTGCTTGTAAACCTTTGGATAGCAGCCATTCTGACTGGTGTAAAATGGTGTCTCATTGTGGTTTTGATTTGCATATCTCTAATATGAATGATGTTGAGCATCTTTTCATATGTTTGTTAGCCATCTGTATGTCTTCTTTGGAGAAATGTTTGTTTAGGTCTTTGGCCCATTTTTTGATTGGGTCATTTATTTTTCTGGAATTGAGCTGCAGGAGTTGCTTGTATATTTTTGAGATTAATTCTTTGTCAGTTGCTTCGTTTGCTATTATTTTCTCCATTCTGAACATTGTCTTTTTACCTCCCTTATAGTTTCTTTTGTTGTACAAAAAGCTTTTAATTTTAATTAGGTCCCATTTGTTTATTTTTGCTTTTATTTCCAACATGCTAGGAAGTGGGTCATAGAGGATCCTGCTGTGGTTTATGTCGGAGAGTATTTTGCTTATGTTTTCCTCTAGGAGTTTTATAGTTTCTGGCCTTACATTTAGATCTTTAATCCATTTTGAGTTTATTTTTGTGTATGATGCTAGAAAGTGTTCTAGTTTCATTGTTTTACAAGTGGTTGACCAGTTTTCCTGCACCACTTATTTAAAAGATTGTCTTTTCTCCATTGTATATTCTTGCCTCCTTTGTCAAAGATAAGGTGTCCATAGGTGCATGGATTTATCTCTGGGCTATTTTGTTCCATTGATCTATATTTCTGTCTTTGTGCCAGTACCATACTGTATTGATGACTGTGATTTTGTAGTAGAGCCTGATGTCAGGCAGGTTGATTCCTCCAGTTCCATTCTTCTTTCTCAAGATTGCTTTGGCTATTTGAGGTTTTTTGTATTTCCATACAAACTGTGGAATTATTTGCTCTAGCTCTGTGAAAAATCCCGTTGGTAGCTTGTAGATATTGCATTGAATCTATAGATTGCTTTGGGTAGTATATTCATTGTAGTCCGCTGGAGAGGGCAATGGCAAACCACTTCAGTATTCTTGCCTTGAGAACCCCATGAACAGTAGGAAAAGGCAAAATGATAGGATACTGAAAGAGGTACTCCCCAGGTCAGTAGGTGCCCAATATGTTACTGGAGGTCAGTGGACAAATAACTCCAGAGAGAATGAAGGGATGGAGCCAAACCAAAAACAATACCCAGCTGTGGATGTGACTGGTAATAGAAGCAAGATCCAATGCTGTAAAGAGCAATATTGCATAGGAACTTGGAATGTCAGGTCCATAAATCAAGGCAAATTGGAAGAGGTCAAACAGGACATGGCAAGAGTGAATGTCAACATTCTAGGAATTAGTGAACTAAAATGGACTGGAATGGGTGAATTTAATTCAGATGACCATTATATCTACTACTGTGGGCAGGAATCCCTCAGAAGAAATGTTGTAGCCATCATGGTCAACAGAAGAGTCTGAAATGCAGAACTTGGGTGCAGTCTCAAAAATGACAGAATGATCTCTGTTTGTTTCCAAGGCAAACCATTCAGTATCACAGTAATCCAAGTCTATGCCCCAACCAGTAATGCTGAAGAAGCTGAAGTTGAATGGTTCTATGAAGACCTACAAGACCTTTTAGAACTAGCACCCAAAAAAGATGTCCTTTTCACTATAGGGGACTAGAAGGCAAAAGTAGGAAGTCAAGAAACACCTGGAGTAACAGGCAAATTTGGCCTTGGAATGCAGAATGAAGCAGGGCAAATACTAATGTAGTTTTGACAGGAAAATGCACTGGTCATAGCAAACCCCTCTTCCAACAACACAAGGGAAGACTCTACACATGGACATCACAAGATGGTCAACACCGAAATCAGATTGATTATATTCTTTGCAGTCAAAGATGGAGAAGCTCTATTCAGTCAACAAAAACAAGACCAGGAGCTGACTGTGGCTCAGATCATGAACTCCCTATTACCAAATTCAGACTCAAATTGAATAAAGCAGGGAAAACCGCTAGACCATTCAGGTATGACCTAAATAAAATCCCTTGTGATTATACAGTGGAAGTGAGAAATAGATTTAAGGGCCTAGATCTGATAGACAGAGTGCCTGATGAACTATGGAATGAGGTTCGTGACATTGTACAGGAGACAGGGATCAAGACGATCCCCATGGAAAAGAAATGCAAAAAAGCAAAATGGCTGTCTGGGGAGGCCTTACAAATAGCTGTGAAAAGAAGAGAAGCAAAAAGCAAAGGAGAAAAGAAAAGGTATAAGCATCTGAATGCAGAGTTCCAAAGAATAGCAAGAAGAGGTAAGAAAGCCTTCTTCAGAGATCAATGCAAAGAAATAGAGAAAAACAACAGAATGGGAAAGACTAGAGATCTCTTCAAGAAAATTAGAGATACGAAGGGTAAGTTTCATGCAAAGATGGGCTCGATTAAGGACAGAAATGATCTGGACCTAACAGAAGCAGAAGATATTAAGAAGAGGTGGCAAGAATACATGGAAGAACTATACAAAAAGATCTTCATGATCCGGATAATCACGATTGTGTGATCACTCATCTAGAGCCAGACATTTTGGAATGTGAAGTCCAGTGGGCCTTAGAAAGCATCACTATGAACAAAGCTAGTGGAGGTGATGGCATTCCAGTAGAACTATTTCAAATCCTGAAAGGTGATGCTATGAAAGTGCTGCACTCAATATGTCAGCAAATTTGGAAAACTCAGCAGTGGCCACAGGACTGGAAAAGGTCAGTTTTCATTCCAATCCCAAAGAAAGGCAATGCCAAAGAATGCTCAAACTACTGCACAATTGCACTCATCTCACAGGCTAGTAAAGTAATGCTCAAAATTCTCCAAGCCAAGCTTCAGCAATACATGATCCGTGAACTCCCTGATGTTGAAGCTGGTTTTAGAAAAGGCAGAGGAACCAGAGATCAAATTGCCAACATCCGCTGGATCATGGAAAAAGCAAGAGAGTTCCAGAAAAACATCTATTTCTGCTTTATTGACTATGCCAAAGCCTTTGACTGTGTGGATCACAATAAACTGGGGACAATTCTGAAAGAGATGGGAATACCAGACCACCTAACCTGCCTCTGGAGAAATCTGTATGCAGGCTAGGAAGCAACAGTTAGAACCTTACATGGAACAACAGACTGGTTCCAAATAGGAAAAGGAGTGTGTCAAGGCTGTATATTGTCACCCTGCTTATTTAACTTCTATGCAGAGTACATCATGACAAACGCTGGACTGGAAGAAACACAAGCTGGAATCAAGATTGCCGGGAGAAATATTAGTAACCTCAGATATGCAGATGACACCACCCTTATGGCAGAAAGTGAAGAAGAGCTAAAAAGCCTCTTGATGAAAGTGAAAGAGGAGAGTGAAAAAGTTGGGTTAAAGCTCAACTTTTTTTTCTGTTTTATTTATTATTATTATTATTTTTTACTTTACTTCAACTTCAGAATGAAGATCATGGCATCCAGTCCCATCACTCCATGGGAACCAGATGGAGAAACAGTGGACGCAATGTCCGACTTTATTTTTTTGGGCTCCAAAATCACTGCAGATGGTGATTGCAGCCATGAAATTAAAAGACACTTACTCCTTGGAGGGAAGGTTATGATCAACTTAGATAGCATATTCAAAAGCAGAGACATTATTTGCCAACTAAGGTCCGTCTAGTCAAGGCTATGGTTTTTTCAGTAGTCATATATGGATGTGAGAGTCGGACTGTGAAGAAGGCTGAGCGCCGAAGAATTGATGCTTTTAAACTGTGGTGTTGGAGAAGACTCTTTAGAGGCCCTTGGACTGCACGGAGATCTAACCAGTCCATTCTTTTTTTTTTTCTGTTTTATTTATGATTATTATTTTTTACTTTACAATATTGTATTGGTCTTGCCACACATCAGCATGAATCTGTCACGGGTGTACACGTCCATGACTATTTTAACGTGACAACCTAGAGGGTTGGGATGGGGAGGGAAGTGGAAAGCAGGTTTAAGAGGGAAGGAATGTATGGATACCTGTGGCTGACTCATGTTGGTATATGGCAGAGGCCAACACAATATTGTAATTATCCTCTAATTAAAAATAAAAGAAGTAACCAGTCCATTCTGAAGGAGATCAACCCTGGGATTTCTTTGGAAGGAATGATGCTGAAGCTGAAACTCCAGTTGTTTGGCTACCTCATGCGAAGAGCTGACTCATTGGAAAAGACTTTGATGCTGGGAGGGATTGGCGGCAGGAGGAGAAGGGGACGACAGAGGATGAGATGGCTGGATGGCATCACTGACTCTATGGACACGAGTCTGAGTGAACTCTGGGAGATGGTGATGGACAGGCAGGCCTGGTGAGCTGCGATTCATGGGGTCTTGAAGAGTTGGACACGACAGGGCGCCTGAACTGAACTGAACTGATAGTCATTCTTCCAATCCATGAACATGGTATATTTCTCCATCTGTTTGTGCCCTCTTTGATTTCTTCACCAGTGTTTTATAGTTTTCTATATAAAGGTCTTTTGTTTCTTTAGGTAGATATATTCCTAAGTATTTTATTCTCTTCATTGCAATGGTGAATATAATTGTTTCCTTAATTTTCTTTCTGTTTTCTCATTGTTAGTGTATAACAGTGCAAGAGATTTCTGTGTGTTGATTTTATATCCTGAAACTTTACTATTACTAATTACTACTAATTACCTCTAGTAATTTTCTGGTGGAGTCTAGGGTTTTCTATGTAGAGGATCATGTCATCTGCAAACAGTGAGTGTTTTACTTCTTTTCCAATCTGGATTTCTTTTATTTCTTTTTATGCTATGATTGCTGTGGCCAAAACTTCCAGAACTATGTTGAATAGTAGCGGTGAGAGTGGGCACTTGTGTCTTGTTCCTGACTTTAGAGGAAATGCTTTCAATTTTTCACCATTGAGGTTAATGTTTGCTGTGGGTTTGTCATATATAGCTTTTATTATGTTGAGATATGTTCCTTCTATTCCTGCTTTCTAGAGGGTTTTTATCATAAATGGATGTTGAATTGTGTCAAAGGCTTTCTCTGCATCTATTTAGATTATCATGGCTTTTGTTTTTCAATTTGTTAATGTGGTGTATTACATTTATTGATCTATGGATATTGAAGAATCCTCGCATCCCTGGGATAAAGCCCACTTGGTCATGATGTATGATCTTTTTAATATGTTGTTGGGTTCTGTTTGCTAGAATTTTGTTAAGGATTTTTGCATCTATGTTTGTCAGTGATATTGACCTGTAGTTTTCTTTTGTGGAATCTTTATCATGTTTTGGTATTAGGGTAATGGTGGCCTCATAGAATGAGTTTGGAAGTTTACCTTCCTCTGCAGTTTTCTGGAAGAGTGAGTAGGATAGGTGTTAGCTCTTCTGTAAATTTTTGGTAGAATTCAGCTGTGAGCCATCTGGTGTTGGGCTTTTGTTTGCTGGAAGATTTCTGATTACAGTTTCAATTTCCATGCTTGTACTGGGTGTGTTAAGATTTCCCATTTCTTCCTGGTTAAGTTTTGGAAAGTTGTACTTTTCTAAGAATTTGTCCATTTCTTCCAAGTAGTCCATTTTATTGGCAGATAGTTGCTGATAGTAGTCTTTTATGATCCTTTGTATTTCTGTGTTGTCTGTTGTTTTTTCTGCATTTTCATTTCTAATTTTTTTGATTTGTTTTTTCTCCCTTTGTTTCTTGATGAGTCTGGCTAATGGTTTGTCAATTTTATTTATCTTCTCAAAGAACCAGCTTTTGGCTTTGTTGATTTTTGCTATGGTCTCTTTTGTTTCTTTTGCATTTATTTCTGCCCTAATTTTTAAGATTTCTTTCCTTCTACTAACACTGGGGTTCTTCATTTCTTCCTTTTCTAGTTGCTCTGGGTGTAGAGTTAGCTTATTTATTTGATTTTTCTTGTTTCTTGAAGTAAGTCTGAACTGCTATGAACCTTTCCCTTAGCAATGCTTTCACAGTGTCCAATAGGTTTTGGGTTGTTTTGTTCTCATTTTAGTTCATTTCGATGCATATTTTGATTTCTTTTGATTTCTTCTGTGATTTGTTATTCAGCAGCGTGTTGTTCAGCCTCCATATGTTGGAATTTTTAATAGTTTTTCTCCTGTAATTGAGATCTAATCTTACTGCATTGTGGTCAGAAGAGATACTTGGAATGATTTCAATTCTTAAAAATTTACCAAGGCTAGATTTATGGCCCAGGATGTGATCTATCCTGGAGAAAGTTCTGTGTGCACTTGAGAAAAAGGTGAAATTCATTGTTTTTGGAAAATATCCTATAGATATCAACTAGGTCTAACTGGTCTATTGTATCACTTAAAGCTTGTGTTTCCTTGTTAATTTTCTGTTTAGTTGATCTATCCATAGATGTGAATGGGGTATTAAAGTCTCCCACTATTATTGTGTTATTATTATTTTCCCCTTTCATACTTGTTAGCATTTATCTTACATATTGTGGTGCTCCTATGCTGGGTGCATATATAATTGTTATATCTTCTTCTTGGATTGATCCTTTGATCATTATGTAGTGGCCTTCTTTGTCTCTTTTCACAGCCTTTGTTTTAAAGTCTATTTTATCTGATATGAATATTGCTACTCCTGCTTTCTTTTGGTTTCTATTTGCGTGGAATATCTTTTTCCAGCCCTTCATTTTCAGTCTGTATGTGTCCCTTGTTTCGAGGTGGGTCTCTTGTAGACAACATATATAGGGGCCTTATTTTTGTATCCATTCAGCCAGTCTTTGTCTTTTAGTTGAGGCATTCAACCCATTTACATTTGAGGTAATTATTGATAAGTATGATCCCATTGCCATTTTCTTCATTGTTTTAGGTTCAAGTTTATACACCTTTTCTGTGTTCCCTGTCTGGAGAAGATCCTTTAGCATTTGTTGGAGAGCTGGTTTGGTGGTGATGAGTTCTGTCAGCTTTTGCTTGTCTGTAAAGTTTTTGATTTCTCCTTCATATTTGAATGAGATCCTTGCTGGCTACAGTAATCTGGGCTTAGGCTATTTTTTTTCATCAGTTTAAGTATGTCTTACCATTACCTTCTGGCCTAAAGAATTTCTATTGAAAGATCAGCTGTTATCCTTATGGGAATCCCCTTGGGTGTTATTTGTTGTTTTTCCCTTGCTTCTTTTAATATTTGTTCTTTGTGTCTGATCTTTGTTAACTTGATTAATATGTGTCTTGGAGTGTTTTGCCTTGAGTTTATCCTGTTTGGGACTCTTTGGGTTTCTTGGACTTGGGTGATTATTTCCTTCCCCATTTTAGGGAAGTTTTCAACTATTATCTCCTCAAGTATTTTCTCATGGTCTTTGTTTTTGTCTTCTTCTGGGACTCCTATGATTTGAATGTTGGGGCGTTTAACATTGTCCCAGAGGTCTCTGATGTTGTTGTCATTTCTTTTAATTATTTTTTCTTTTTTTCCTCTCTGCTTCATTTATTTCTACCATTCTATCTTCTACCTCACTTATTTTATCTTCTGCCTCCATTATTCTACTGTTGGTTCCCTCCAGAGTGTTTGATCTCATTTTTTGCATTATTCATTATATATTGACTCTTTTTATTTCTTCTAGGTCCTAGTTAAAACTTTCTTGCATTTTCTCGATCCTTGTCTCCAGGCTATTTATCTGTAACTCCATTTTGTTTTCAAGATTTTGGATCATTTTCACTCTCATTATTTGGAATTCTTTATCAGGTAGATTCCCTATCTCTTCCTCTTCTGTTTGGTTTGGTGGGCATTTATTCTGTTCCTTTACCTACTGGATGTTTCTCTGCCTTTTCATCTTGTTTATATTGCTTTGTTTGGGGTGGCCTTTCCGTATTCTGGTAGTTTGTGGTTCCTCTTTTTTGTGGAGGGTCCTTGCTGTGGGTGGGGTTGGACACGTGGTTTGTTGAGTTTTCCTGGTTAGGGAAGCTTGTGTCAGTGTTCTGGTGGGGAGCTGGATTTCTTCTCTCTGGAGTGCACTGAAGTGTCCAGTAATGAGTTTTGAGATGTCAGCGGGTTCGGTGTGACTTTGGGCAGCCTGTATATTGAAGCTCAGGGCTATCTTCCTGTGTTGTTGAAGAATTTGAGTGGTATGTCTTTCTCTGGAACTTGGTGGCCCTTGAGTGGTGTTTGGTTTCAGTGTAGGTATGGAGGCATTTGATGAGCTCCTATTGATTAATGTTCCCTGAAGTGAGGAGTTCTCTGGTGTTCTCAGGATTTGGACTTAAGATTCCTGCCTCTGGTTTTCAGTCTTATTCTTGCAGTAGCCTCAAGACTTCTCCATCTACACAGCACTGATGATAAACCATCTAGGTTAATGGTGAAAAGTTTCTCCACAGTGAGGGACACCTGGGGAGGTACACAGAGTTACATGGCGAAGAGAAGAGGGAGGAGGGGAGATACAGGTGACCAGGAGGAGAAGAGGGGGAGTCAAAAGGGGAGAGAGCAAGCCAGCCAGTAATCATTTCCTGTGTGCTCTCCACAGTCTGGATCTCTCAGAGATGTTCATGGAGTTACACACAGAAGAGAAGAGGGAGGAAGGAGCCAGAGGTGGCCAGGAGGATAAAGCGGGAATCAAAAGGAGAGAGACAGATCCAGCCAGTAGTCAGTTCCCTAGGTGTTCTCCACAACCCAGAAAACACAAAGAGATTCACAGAGTTGGGTAGAGAAGAGAAGGGGAGGGAGGAGATAGAGGTGACCTGGTGCAGAAAAAGGAGACTCCAAAGGGGGAGAGAGCAATCCAGCCAGTAATCTAGCTCCGAAGTAAAAATGGGTACTGAAGACTGGGGTCTTAAAGGTACAACATTGATAACAAATACCGAAAAGCAAGGATTACAAATCTTGAGAGTAGAGGTTATATTCTCAAAAATACAATATTAAAGGAAAAAACGAAGTCACAAAATTATATATATATATATATATATATATGAAGTTTGCTTTAAAAATTGGGTTTTTTTTGCAAAGTAATAGTAGGTTATAAGAATGAAAATTAAAGGAGTAATAGAGGACTTAAAAATAAAAAAATGTTTTAATTAAAAAAATGATAATAGAAAAAATATATCTCTGACTTTCTCTGGAGTTGTTGTGGACAGTGTGGGATCAGTTCATTTTCAGATAGTTTCAGCTATTTCCTTGATATGGCTTACACTTCTCAAGATCTATAGGCCCCTTCCTATGTAGTCAGTGCTAACTGCAGGGTTTTAATCTATTGCACCTATCACTTCCAAAGCGGTTCCCTCTGTTTGTTTTAGCTTCTTCTGTTTGCTGGCCTCTTCAGTGTCTAATTTCCGCCCTGACACAAGGGGGTGGTTGTGGTCACTTTTAGGCTCACTTATTCAGTTGTGCTGTGGGGAGGGAGGAACACTGCAAACAAACATCACTGGTGTCTGTGGGGATTGCTCCCAATGTCTCAGCCACACTGGGTTTGCCCCGGCTCATGGCGTGTGCGCTTTCCCAGTCTACACTGCTCAGGCTCTAGGTTGCTCTGGTGGGAACTGGCTGAGGCCGGCCTTGGGTTGTATGTACTTCCCAGGTCTAAGCCGCTCAAGTTTAGGTACCTGCAAACTCCACAAAGGCACAGACTCAGTTGGGCCTGCGTTTTGTGCCCTTCTCCAGGTGCAAGCAGCTCAGGTGACCAGGTGCTTGGTGAGCGTGGTTGCTGCGACTTATCACCTCCCCGTCCCTGCTGCTCGGTTTTCTGGGTGTACAATAGGCGCGCCTTCTCAGGTGTGCTGTTTGTGTCTCCTGGGGAGCTGATCTTTGGCTGCGACCCTCTTGGCGGATGTCAACTGTCCAGAATCCCAAGGAGTCTTGGTTAGCAACAAAGCCTGCTTGCAGTTTGGTAGATGATGCCTCTCTGGGGCTGCGATTGCCCTCTTCCGGCTCTGGCTGCCCTTGCCTGCCTGTCTCTGGTGGGTATGGGCTTGTTCGCAGCTGGCTAGCTCTGCTCAGTCCTTTGTTCTGTGAGCTGACCTGGCGATGTCTTAGGTTAAACGGGCTTTTTGCGCGATAGCTATCCCACAGTCTGAGTTGCTATCTCAAGCTGGTTCCCTCAGATTGCCCTTGGGACATTCAGGCCCAGTCCTTACCCTAAGCAATGCAGCCCACGCTTCCCTTCCAGCCCCCACTTGCTAGTGACGGATGCAAGCATCTCTGCTGCTTCTCTGCTGGGAGTTGCCTTTAGGCATGTAATCTGTGGGTTTTAATTATTTATTTATTTTTCCTCCTGGTTATGTTGCCCTCTGAGGTTCCAAGGCTCACCACAGACTCGCAGGAGAGAGTGCTTCCTGGTATTTGGAAACTTCTCTCTTTTTTAAGACTCCCTTCCAGGGACGGGTTTCTGTCCCTACCTCTTTTGCCTCTCTTTTTATCTTTTATATTTTGTCCTACCTCCTTTCAAAGACAATGGGCTCCCTTTCTGGGTGCCTGATGTCCTCTGCCAGCATTCAGAAGTTGTTTTGTGGAATTTGCTCAGCGTTCAAATGTTCTTTCGATGAGTTTGTGGGGGAGAAAGTGGTCTCCACGTCCTATTCCTCTGCCATCTTAGGACTGCTCCCCTCCTGGTTAGGTTCAGATGTTCCAGCATTTACTGGAGATGTCCAGGGGAGCATGTCCCTGTGTGAATGATGTGCACTATGCTGTGAAGTTAAAAGTCAGTGTGGTCAGAAGTTAGCATACAGCATGAAAGTAAAGTGTTAATTCTCTGTTCTGTCTGACTCTGTGCAACCCTATGGACTATTACCCATCAGGCTCCTCTGTCCATGGGGATTCTCCAGGCAAGAATACTGGGGTGGGTAGCCATTCCCTTCTCCAGAGGATCTTCCTGACCCAGGGATCAAACCCGTCTCTTGCATTGCAGGCAGATTCATCACTATCTAAGCAACCATGGTAGCCCAATATATACATTATAATGTGTGCTATGCAGAGAAGTTAGAGCTGATTCCTTACAGCTGAAAGTTAGAGGGGTCATTTTATAAGAGTCCTTGGGTTTCTTATGTGTCATAAAACTACATTATTCTGGAATAATCCCCTCAATAAAATACTTACATGAAAGTACAAAATAGAGAATATACTGATGCAGGTTTATATACACTCTGGCCATGCCCTGAGGGTTGAAGCACTCTATTTTTTTCTGAGGTGGCTGGGGTCATCCAAACTCAGCCCTCCTCCCTAACCTGACCTAGCTGAGTCTAACCCTCTCTAGCTGAAGACTGTCTCTGTGGTGCCCCTCAGAGTGTGAAGCTCTTTATTATTTGGGGAAGGTGTGGTCCTATCTACTTATAGGAACGGGCAGCCACCCTTATTGCAATCTGTAGGGCATGACTGGCCATAGCTTTGTCTGGTTAGGACCACATGGGCCAACCTGGGTCTAGCCAGAATCTCCTCACTGTCTCCTGTATTGGCAGGTGGGTTCTTTACCACTAGTTCCACCTGGGGAGCCCGCATACACCAAACCCTGAGCTAATTTCAGCCACTTCCTCTGAGTTCAGAATATCAGTTCCCAAACCCTTCACCTTAGTCCATGAGAACCTTATTTAAGGCTTCAGGAAACTGCTGATGGCCTGAAAAACCTCTCCGGCTCAGTCATTCTAATTGGTAGTGAGTTCCCTGGGAGCACCATTTTTCAAGCTTCAAAGAACCTCTGATCAGCTCTCTAATTTGCATGAGGGCCCGGGGACCATCTCACGGATGCTGGTTCCACCAGCTTCTTGAATTAGACATGCAGGACTCCTCTCTGGCAGCTGTTCTCTCCTCTCTAACACAAATGAGAAGTAGGCAACACGCCCACCTCCTGTGATCACCAGTGAGGGGAAGGATCTTTCCTTGCCTCCCACAACACCTGAGACCCAACCCAAAGGCATAAGGGGAGTTTTCTCCATCACTCCAGCCCCTCTGCACTCTCTGCCCTTGGTCCTTCCTCCCGCCTGTCCATACAGAAAGTATGGTTCAAGCATCCACTCTGTGCCAGGGCAAACTTGTGCTGGGGATGTGCTGGCCTGCCCTGAAGTCCCTGAGGTTCTGGAAGGGAGACAAGCACACGCAAGGGAGCAGATGGTCTTGGCAGTGCCAAGGGGCAGAAGGGTAGAGTCATATGATAAGGAGTGATGAGGGTGGAGCATGTGGGCACTAGTGGTGTTCAGGGGAAGCCTGTCTGGTAGATGGTACCCAAGTAGGATCTGAGTAAAGCCACGGAGAGTCCCAGGGATATCTGGAGGAAGAACATTCCAGATAGAGGGAAGAGGGAGGGGCCCAGACCCTGCCGTGGGAGTGAGCTTGACCTGATCAAGAGACACAGGAAGTCGGCTGTGACCGCAGGAAGTGGACTTTGGCCAGAGACCCCACTCTACATGTAGTGAAGCCTTCCAGTCTGAGATATGGCCCTTTTCCATGGGGCCATCACTGATAGACGTGTTCTGTAGGATCTGTGGGGTGCTGGGTCCCCTACCTTCCTATTAGAGCAGTGCTCTTCAATTAGGGGCAACTTTGCTTCATTTGGGACACGAAGCAATGTCTGCAGACAGGTGTGTGTGTGTGTGTGTGTGTGTGTGTGTGTGTGTGTTTGTGTGTGTGTGTGTGCAAATAGTGGGGAGAGGCCAGGAATCTAGTGGGGAGAGGCCAGATTTCCTGCTAAATACCCCACAACACACAGGATGGTCCCCACAGCAGTTCTCTGAGCCAAAGTGTCCACTGTGCCGAGGCTGGGCACTCTGGTTTGGGTCCGGATGGCGTGGGACTGGCAGTCACGTCCCCAGTGCAGAGAGGAGTGGAGGCGGGGGTTGGGGGGGTGGACACAGAGCCAGAGATGCCTCTGCTTCAGCAAAACCCTTTCTTCAAGGGGAGCGTAGTGCACAGCACTTAAGGTGGGGTGGGCAAGGGAGCGGAGGGGGAATCCACCCCACGGTGACAGGCACAGCAGACAGAATCCCCCCTCCTTCCCCCCACCCCCCTCGCCCCTCCTGGAGCTCAGCAAACACCAGCCATCGTCAGAGCCTCAGCCAGGGAAACTGGGATCCATCCGGAAGGTGGTGCTTCCCCTTTCCGGACAGGTGTGTCCAATGCTACGCAATTTCTGTACACCGACCACAGTCACCACGTGGTAGTGCTGAGCCACGTAGAGGCAAATTCCAGTCTCAGCCTTCCCTCTACCTTTTCAGCATTCTCATCTCAGGGGAACACTGGCCTCCACCCCGGGTCCCATGTCCTCAGGCCCTTTTCTCTAGGTCCTGGACTTTCCTTGCTCCGCTGCACACCTCCTCCCCATGCCCTCAAGATTAAATACATCTGCTCCATGTCACGGTCCCTTGGGATACCAGAAACGAAGCCCTGAGCCCACGGAGCTGAGGTGTCTGTGACTTGGTACCCACGTTCAGAAAAAGGAGCGCGAGATTGGGAGGGACTTGGCTGAGGGAACGAGAAAGAGAGAGGGAGGAGAGGGGTCCCTGGGGAGACCAGGCTTCACCTCGCTCACCCGTTGAGCTCTGCCCGCCCCACCTAACCGCTGTGGAGCCTGCGTCTGCCTGGTGCTGCAGGATGATAAGCGCTCAGCTGTGAGGCCGTTTGGTTACCCCAGGGAACATGTGGTATCCACCGAGGGCTGCGCAGGAGCGCGGGGGAGGCGGGTGATCGCATCGCCCTGACACTAGAGCTGACTCCCATCAGATCAGCCTCTTCCCCGGGGGTCCGCCCGCCACCCACAGCTCCGCCCACTGGCTCCCGGGAGCCACCTTTCTCTGCAAGCCCGCAACAGTGGTTCTGCGCATCTTAGGCTTCTGCGCTGCAGCTCACTAAGTATTCGGGGGGTTTTCTTCCTCCCTTCCCCCATGAGAGCGCACTTCATCTTTGCGCCAGAACGATCACGTGCTCACCGTGGCGAAATAAGGCCTGACAGTCTTCCGAGGTTATGGCAGATGCGAGCTTAAGGAAAAGCAGTCAGTTCATTTTGCCTGCGGTAGGGCCTGAGCATTGGGAATTATAAAACTTTCCCACGCAATTTTACTGTGTAGCTAGGGTTAGACAACCCTGAATTAGATGATCATGGACAAGTCCCCCACTCTTAAAAAAAAAAAAAAAGAAAAGCGAAAGCGAAGCGAAAGTAGCACAGTCGTGTCCGACTCTTTGTGACCCCATGGACTATACAGTCCATGGAATTCTCCAGGCCAGAATATTGGAGTGGGTACCCTTTCCCTTCTCCAAGGAATTTTCCCAACCAGGGATCGAACCCAGGTCTCCTGCATTGTAGGCGGATTCTTTACCAGCTGAGCCACAAGGGAACATACATGTATATCTTTGTACATGAATATCTGTCTGTCTATATTTTCTCTGCCAGAGACAGCTGGGGTCCCCTAGGCACCTTCTCATCCATCTGACCCCCCTTCACGCTCCCTAACTTCCCCATGCCTCAGTTTCCTCATCTGTTAAGTGGGAACAGTGCCTACTTCACTCGGCGGTCCTAAGGATTAAACAGCTCCCGTAATTTGCCCTTCTGTTATCTGACCTCGAATCTGCCCATCACCAAACGGCTCTGAAAATGGCATCGCTTTTCTGAAAGAGCGGAGGCGCTCCTTCTTGAGGCATCTGGGGTTTGGGGAAGTGCGGGACCGCGGGGCCTTCCCGCAAAGAGGGCGTTTTGGTTTTGTCAAAGTTAACTTCGGGACCATTTCCATGGTGGGCAGGGAGAGAAACTCAAAGCTCCCCCTCCGCCAAGGTGTGTGTGTGTGTGTGTGTGTGTGTGTGTGTGTGTGTGTGTGTGTGTGTTGGGAGGTGGTCTGTTGGAGAAGGAAATGGCAGCCCGCTCCAGTGTTCTTGCCTGGGAAATCTCATGGACAGAGAGCCTGGCGGGCTACAGTCCCTGGGCTCCCAAAGAGCTGGACACGACCGAGCGACTAAACAATAATAACAACAACGGGAATTTGAGCAAACTCCATCGCCGTGAATGTCCGGTGCTGCGCGAAAGATGCTCTTCCGCTGGGGGCCACCAAAGCGGAACAGCGCAGACGGTGCCTGCCGCCTCCCCTGGCGCTGGGCGTTGGGGTCCAGTCACCTCCCGGAGCCCCGCGCGGGGCACTGGTGGGGACTCGGGGCCCTAGCCATCCCCAGCAGCAGCGCCCCGAGTCCCCGCCCGCCCGCCGGCTCCTCACCTATCAGATTTCCTGTGCGCACCGCGCGCCGCTCCTCCCACCTCCTTAAGGCCAGCGCCGGGGACCGCCGCGCTCCGGCAGGACCCAGCTACTCAAGGGGCGGCGCAATGCGGCTCTGAGCTCGGGCAGCTGTACGGACCCGCGCAGGGAGTGCAGGGCGCATGGTGAGGCCCGGCGGCGCGGCGTGTGGCGCGGGAGGTGCGGGGCCGCGAGAGATGCGGCCCCTGGGGACCCGGAGGCGGGGGCGCGGGCTCCGTGCACTTCTGAGGATCGCCTAGCCTACTGCGGGCTTGACTTCTCTCGCTTTATAAATTAAGGAAATGGTTACAAGACCACATTTGACCAAACTTGGTCTGTAACAGTGTACTAATTTTAAAAAATTTACCTTTTGTTGTTGTTGTTGTTATTGTTTTGTTGTTGAGAAGTTCTAACCTTTTAGATTTCTGTTATACAACATAGTGTTATCAACTGTCTTCATCCCCGGTGGTTCAGACGGTAGTCTGCCTGCAATGTAGGAGACCCAGGTTTAATCCCTGGGTCTGGAAGATCTCCTGGAGAAGGAAATGGCAACCCACTCCAGTATTCCTGCCTGGAGAATCCCACAACAGAGGAACCTGGTGGCTACAGTCCATGGAGTCGCTATAGCCACCTTGCTATAAACATTAGATTGTCAGAAACTCTAGTTCCTTCACCTCTCTACCTCCTGGCAACCATTCTTCTACTGTTTGTACGATTTCCACTTTGTTTTTTAAAAATTAAGATTCCACATATAAGTGATACCAGGTAATACTGGCAGCACTTGGCTTTCTGTGGCTTACTTCACTTAGCATAATGCCTTCTTGGGTCATCCATGGTATTACAGAGGGCAGGCTTTTTTCCCCTTTTTCAGGCTGAAAGCATGGACTGTCTGCATATCTTTATCTGTATCCATATATACACATACATAGAGCATTTCCTTTATGTTTGCTTGTCCACACTAAGATTGTGTCTGTACCTTGGCTCTTGTGCATAGTGTGCAGTGAGCATTGGAGTACAGTTAGCTCTTTGAGATGATGCTTTTGTTTCCTTTATGTTTTATACTCAGAGGCGGAATTGCTGGATCCTATGGTAGTTCTGATTTCTTAAGGAACCGCCACAGTGTTTTCCACAGTGGCTGCACCAGTTTGCATTTCCACGAACGGTACACGTATTCTGTTACTTTTTCTCCACATGCTCAGGGACATTGTTATCTCTTGTTCTTTTGATAATAAGCATCCTAACAGGTGTGAGGTGATGTCTCACTGCGGTTTTAATTTGCATTCCCTTGATGATTACAGTTTTTGAGCACATTTTCACATACCTGTTGGCCTTAAGTATGTCTTTTGGGGAAGAAGGATTCCTTGCATTTTGCCCATGTTTAAGTTGGATGCTTTATTTCTTGTTATTGATAACTAGAGGAGGAAATGGCAACCCACTCCAGTATTCTTGCCTGCAGAGTCCCATGGACAGAGGAGCCTGGTGGGCTACAGTGCATGGGATCGCAAAGAGTCGGACGGGACTGAGAGACTGAGCATGCGTGCATACTATTGACACCAAGGTACTGATTTCTGGAGTTATCCCTGCTCTCATTACCCGCCCAGGAAGTTGGGTTACTGACTGGACACATTGCAAGCAGAAGACTAGAGAATTAACACTGAATAGAAAGCCTCACAGTTAAAACGAATAAGCCAATCTAAGAAAAACAAAAACCAATTCCTTAGCACTGGGCCCAGACAGCTCCTGCAGAGCGTGGGCGTCGTGGGGTGCTGACAAGCGATGTGGTGAAAAGACGTCTTTTCACTGAGTGCCAGTAGGGTTTTGATTTTGAGTCTCTTTAGCTCATTCCTAAATGCCTTACAATTTTATAATCAACATTTTAGTAATGTCTCTGCCAGTCGTGTGTGTGTGTGTGTGTGTGTGTGTGTGTGTGTGTGTGCGTGTGTTGTGCATGGTAAATATTGCGCCTAACTTTTAAGGAATCCTGTTTCTGTTTCACTTTCTTTTTGTTTGTTTTGGTATCTGACCTGTTGGGGATAAATACAGCTGCCAAAACCCTTTCCAAATCACCAGTAATCAGATATTGTGAAGTTATTTTTCGCTTTCTCTTTATATTAGCATGACAAACTTAAAAAAAAATATTTGTTATGTATTTGCCTTTGCAAATAATTAGTAGTATCTCCCATCCCCTTGTGTCCCTCGTTCACTGCTTCTGCTCCTGCACCTTGACTTGGAGGAGTAGAATTTAATGAAGACAGATCTGAGGAAAGTGTCATATTCTAGTGAGCACTAGTGGTGGGCCCTGGCTACTGTGTAGAGCATCTTATAGACAGGACATTCCTAGAGTCGCGTTTGTGGTTAAATGTATGCTGGTTCTGACCATCTTACATGTAACAGAATATCTCAGTTAAGTTACATAGAGTGGTAGATGGCCATCTTTGATGGTGTTTCCTCCCCTTTTTTGCAAACCGATGGGTTTTATTTTTGCATTTCAGTTAATTATCCATTTATTTTTGGCTCTGTGGGTCTTTGTTTCTGCGGGTTTCTGTTTTGCTTTCTCTAGTTGTGGCAGGGACTACTCTTCTTCGTGCTGTGCAGGCTTCTCATTGCTGTGGCTTCTCCTGTTTCGGAGCATGGGCTCTAGGCACACAGCCTTCAGTAGTTGTAGTTGTAGCTCCCAGGCTCCAGAGCACAAGCTCAGCTGTCAGTGTACTGCTGTACAGGCTTAGCTGGGGCATGTGGGATCTTCCTTGAGCAGGGATCAAACCTGTGTCTCCTGTATTGACAGGTGGCCACCTAGCCACCAGGGAAGCCCTGGTATTTCTTCTTACCAGCTACATGGAAGAGGCAAATTGTTTCCAGGAGAGAACATTTCCTATTTTCCTTGTGAAATAAGTCAGACAAAGACAAACACTGTATGATCTTACTTACGTGTGGAATCTAAAACAAACAAATGAAAACCTCTCCAAAACTGAACCCAGAGATACAGAGAACATATGGCAGTTACCAGAGGCTGTGAGAGTAGGGGGTGGAGGTGGGTTGGGGGCCGTTGCCCTCATGGTGCGGGTGGTGTGAAGACAGAACAGGAAAGCTAGTGCCATGGGTCAGGGACCTGCAGCCTCTATTGGACTGAGGTTCAGAGTCCACTCTGAGTCCAGCTTTATTCCTAATTGCAGACTATAAGACTTTCTTTGATCCTATCTTTCTCCAAACACTACACTGACTTGGACCAGATCTCCTTGTTTTCACTCGAGGCCATTCCCTTCTGGGCTAGTCTTGGGAACCGTCAGCAAGTGTGTAGGCAGTGTTCATGCCCGGTGCTGACCCGGTGTTCCGAGGTCCATATTTTCATGATCTCAGTCATAATCCTTTCTGGGTCTGCCCTTGGGGTTTGTAACAAGGCAGTTATTCTAAGAAAAGCATAAAAGATAATCATTAACACAGTTTCTTAATATACATTGTTTTTGCAGGTGCTATTTCTGTGGAATTTCTCAAGGTTGTGAAAGTACATTATTAGGAATTCCCACTACTGGGGTGGGGGGCGGTGTTAGGCAGAATGAGTGAAGACGCTAAAAAATTACAAACTTGTAAGAGAAATACGTCCTGAGAATGTTATCAGTACATTGGGAAAAATAAATCTCTCTCTCAAATCTTCCTTTTAAGGAATGGCTGCATAATCTATTAAGATCTCTTTTCTATGTCTTTTCATTTTTCTTTCTCTTCTCAAGTCAGTTCATCTTAAATAGTTTCTTTGTTAGGTAAAATTAAGCTCTGATATGTGCAAAGAGGATTTCAATATGAGGTCCATTGACATGTAACTCCTACAAATGCAACTCAAGTATAAAGATATTTCACTAAATTGTTACCTTAAAAATTTGACAAGGACAATGGTGTCTTTGGAAAGAGTCTTCCACACACGGGCACCCTTTCTTCTGTAGGATTCCTCAGTCGTTGTTTTGAATAAACAAGGATCACAATTAATGTCTAATTTTCTGAGAGGCTGCATGCCTGTCCCAGGCTTCCTTGCAGGGGTGACAGATTCATCCTTTCACGAACGGACCAGTGTGCAGCCCTCCTTCCTCAGTCCTGCTTGCTCATCTGTATGCAGTGGACAAGTGTAGACTTAGGTCAGTTCAGTTCAGTTCAGTCGCTCAATTGTGTCCGACTCTTTGCGACCCTATGAACTGTAGCACGCCAGGCTTCCCTGTCCATCACCAACTCCTGCAGTTCACCCAAACTCTTGTCCATCAAGTCGATGATGCCATCCAGCCATCTCATCCTGTGTTGTCCCCTTCTGCTCCTGCCCTCAATCCCTCCCAGCATCAGAGTCTTTTCCAGTGAGTCAACTCTTTGCATCAGGTGGCCAAAGTATTGGAGTTTCAGCTTTAGCATCAGTCCTGAAAGTGAAAGAGGAGAGTGAAAAAGTTGGCTTAAAGCTCAACATTCAGAAAACTAAGATCATGGCATCTGGTCCCATCACTTCATGGGAAATAGATGAGACTTATGTCAGTTCAGACCAATTCTGGAAGGGAGTCAGGAGCTCCACTGCCGCCTACCTGGGCATGGACTTGGACTTCAAGGCAGGCTCTGTGTCCCAGGAGAGTCCTTTGTTTCTCAGGATGCTTGTCTATTTTGACCCAGCTTCTGATCAAATTTTCACTTGGTTCTCTGCCAGAAGGTAGATCCTTGTCTTGGATCCAGGTTACAATGGCCTTGAAACTCGGTTTGACCCTGGTCAGCCTCTCTCCCCAGATGTCTGGGAGGCTGCCTAAGATGAACCCAGAGACTTTGAACTACCTCATTCCTACCCCTATGAATATAAACTGTCAACACCAGTCAGGCGCTCACTGACTTTGTTGCGTAGAGGCCTTGTTTGGTCTACTGCCACCCCACTGCCAACTGATGCTCTTGGGTGATCCCAGGTTTGTAACCTCCTGTGGTGTTCTTTTGATCTCCTCTGCTGCTGCTCCCCATCTCCAGGAAAACCCCTTGAATGGGTAGGGGCTTCTTCCAGCCCTCCTAATTCCAGACTCTTCTCCTTTGCCCTTGGCCTGAGCTTGCTTCTATGATTGGCCTCTTGTGGGTTTTGACAAGACCTCACTTATTAAGGGACTGAACCTGTGTCTGAAGAGGTAAGGTGAAGGGATGGGTAAGGTGGCTTCTAGACATTTTGACAAGTGTGACCTTCCTTGAAAACCAAATTAGGAGGTATGGGTATTGTGGAATGAGATGCACTTGAAAGAAGATATCAACCAGAATTTTTATATCTGATTTTGAATGGTTTCCCATAGTCTCAATAGAAGAAACAGAATAAGAAGTGGAGTGGGACCAAGCTTGGTAAAGGAAGCAGCTGGCCATTTATTTATGGAGGGATAAAGATTATGAATGCTGGACCCAGATGCCTGAGTTCACATCCCAGCTGTGTCAGGTACTTGTTTGGTAATCTTGGGCAAGTTACTTCATTTCTCCCTGCCTCACTTTCCTCAGGGGCTTCCCTGGTGGCTCAGACGGTAAAGAATCTGCCTGCAAGGCAAGAGACCTGGGTTCCATCCCTGGGTTGGGAAGATCCCCTGGAGAAGGGAGTGGCTACTCTCTCCAGTATTCTTGCCTGGAGAATACCTTGGACAGAGTAGCCTGGCGGGCTATAGTCCACAGGGTCACAAAGAAGTGGACCTGTCTGAGCAATTAACACTTTCACTTTACTCTACTGAGATGGGAGACAATAATGGTATTTATTTCCTTGGGGGATAGTTATGAGATTAAATGGTTTCATAGGTGAAAATTTTACAATAGTGCTGTTAGGTAATACATGTTATAGAAGTTACAGCTATTACTGTTATTTGCCTTTTATGTGCCAAATCTTTAGTCATGTTGTATACAGTTGTTGCAGATCAAGGATGAGGAATGAAAATAAAGTAACAAAGCTAGTTTTCTTTTATTAAATTAAAAAAAAAAAGTCCTTGGTTTTAAAAGCAATTGTCTTCTAAATGTGCCCAAACTATTTTGAGCAGTAGTAGAACTGCTGGAATAAAATAACTAATGTCAGGGCTGCAGTATTTAATTTGATGTCTGTTTTGGTCTCTAAACCCTTTCATTTAACTTCTGACTCTTGGTAATTATTTCAAGCCATTCCTGGGCATTACTATTTAAGTTTTCAACTCTGTCTATGCTATTTCTCACCATTTCTAATTTATTTATTAGTTTTATAGAGGTGTTTTGCTCTCAGGATGTTTCCTGAATTCTGTAGCTTCCCTTTGTAATCTCCTTTCTTTTCCTTTTTCTCTCATGTTTTCTTTCTTGTTTTGCTGATTTTATGTTCTTATTTTTTTTATAGCGGATCATTTATTAGAAGAACTTTTCTTTTCTTTTTGTAGCTTAGAGTGTGGTCAACACTTTTAAAGCCTGAAGTGAGTGGTAGGACACAGATAGCTTAAGTTTTAAAAATGTTTTGGCCACACCTTGAGTCATACAGGGTCTTAGTTCCTTGACCAGGGATTGAACCCATGCCCTGTGCATTGAGAGTATAGAGTCTTAACCACTGGACCAGGGATGTTCCACAGACAGCTCTGAAAGCGTTGAGAAGTACTAATCACTCCAGTTTCTAATGAAATATTCCAAATTGGGCTCAAGGCAAAAATGCTTGATCTAGAGATGGAATCAAGGGTGGAGAAATAGCCACCCAGAGGTAGTTCTCTTGTGTTGGCTATCACCAGGACCTGTATGAGAACTTCTCACCTATTTCTGGGAGGATATTTCCTTTCAGGCTGGCTTCTGCACTTGGTTTTCCTTCTTTACTTTTGTCATAGTTGTGTGTATTTGCTCTGCCATTTCTTTTTATGTCAAGTATATTTAAGAAGGGCGGCTTCAGCTGTACCTTCCAACTTAATTTGAGTGACTTGTCCCTGATGGCTTCTGTCCTTGTGTGAGAAGTGTTTTCTTTCTGAGCTTCAGTTTGCACCCTGGACATTAAGCTTTATCTGTTTTTCTGTTGCCTGAGGAGATGAAGGAGGAGAAAGTATAGCTGGTTGTTGTTGCTGAGGCACTAAGTCGTGTCCGACTCTTTGTGACCCCATGGACTGAAGCCCCATGCCAGGCTTCCCTGTCCTTCACTACCTCCCAGAGTTTGCTCAAGTTGATGTCCATTGAATTCGTGATGTTACTAACCATCTCATCCTCTGCCACTCCCTTCTCCTTTGGCTTTCAACCTTTCCCAGCTTAGGGGTTTTTCCAGTGAGTTGGCTCTTCACATCAGGCGACCAAACTGTTGGAGCTTCAGCTTCAGTGTCAGTCCCTCCAGTGGATATTCAGTGTTGATTTCCTTTAGGATTGACTGGTTTGATCTTGCAGCGCAAGGGACTCTCAAGAGTCTTCTCCAGCACCATAATTCAAAAGCATCAATTCCTTGGCACTCAGCCTTCTTTATGGTCCAGCTCTCAATTCCATACATGACTACTGGAAAAACCATAGCTTTGACTAGACGGACCTTTGTCAGCAAGTGATCTCTTTGCTTTTTAATATGCTGTCTAGGTTTGTCATGGCTTTCTTTCCAAGAGGCAGACATCGTCTGATTTCATGTTTATAGTCACCGTCTGCAGTAATTTTGGAGCCCAAGAAAAGAAAATCTGTCACTGCTTTTACTTTTTCCCCTTACATTTGCCACGAAGTGATGGTACCGGATTCTATGAGCTTAGTTATTTTTTAATGGTGTAGCTGGAGTTGTGACTAATCACGATGTTACGATTGGTGGATTTAATATCTGGTTTTCCTCTCATTTTATTCAAAGTTGCTTGAAAAGTTCTTGGAAATTCACAATATGACAACAGCATTCTTGCATGTTTGTGTCTCCTTTTGCACACAGGTGTGTTCCCTTTAGAGTACAATTCTAGAAGAGAGTAAACGGATAAAAAAGCATGTTAACTACACTTTTCTAAGGTGGTTGTACTAATTTATGCCCCCATCTACTCAGTGTACAGTTTTTGTTTCTCTGTAGCCTCCTCATTGCTTAGAATTATTGGACTTTTATGAACATATGGGATGCATGTATCTTTTTGAATTATAATTTAATCTAGATATATGCCCAGGAGTAGAATTGCTGAATCATGGGCTTTAAAATCTTTGTTAATTTGATGGGTGTGAAATAGTACAGTTTTTTTATGCTGATTAAAAAAATATTTATTTTTAATTGAAGGATAATTGCTTTACAATATTATGTTGGTTTCTGCCATGTCAACTTGAATCAACTCTAGGTATATATATGTCCTCTCCCTCTTGAACTTCTCTCCCACTCTGTAGGTTGTGACAGAGCCTGGGTTTGAGTTCCCTGAGTCATGCAGCAAATTCCCACTGGCTATCTAAATAGTCAGAGAAGGCAATGGCAACCCACTCCAGTACTCTTGCCTGGAAAATCCCGTGGACAGAGGGGCCTGTATGCTGCAGTCGATGGGGTCACTAAGAGTCGGACACGACTGAGTGACTTTGCTTTTGCTTTTCACTTTCATGCATTGGAGAAGGAAATGGCAACCCACTCCAGTATTCTTGCTTGGAGAATCCCAGGGATGGGGGAGCCTGGTGGGCTGCCATCTATGGGGTTGCACAGAGTCGGACATGACTGAAACGACTTAGCAGCAGCAGCAGCATCTAAATAGTAGCTCTGTTTTAATGTGCATTTGCCTGATTCTAGTAGAGCATCTTTTCATATATATATATATACACACATATACATAATAATAAAAATGTATATATATATATATGTAATGACTCATCTATGAATGGTCTGTTTATGTATTTTGCTCATTTTTCATATGGGGGTAGCTTTTTAATCTAGAGAAGTCTCTTTTACACATTCTAGATCCTTCATGCCAGTAATATACATTGAAAATATCTACTACTAGCCTATGGCTTATATTTTTCATTTTTAATTTGCTAATTTTCATTTATGGTTTGTGCTTTTTTTCTCTGCCTTAAAAATTTCCCCACTTTTTACAAATAGCCTTGTATATTTTCTTCTAATCATCTTTACTTCTTGCTTTTCATGTTCAGATTTTTAATTCTCCTTGAATTTACTTTTGCTGTTGTTGACTTAAAAAGACACACTATGTAAGAGTTTTCCTTTTCTCTTTTGGTTTTGATTCTCTTCTTTTCACAGCTATTTGTAAGGCTTCTCCAGACAGCCATTTTGCTTTTTTGCATTTCTTTTCCATGGGGATGGTCTTGATCCCTGTCTCCTGTACAATGTCACGAACCTCATTCCATAGTTCATCAGGCACTCTATCTATCAGATCTAGGCCCTTAAATCTATTTCTCACTTCCACTGTATAATCATAAGGAATTTGATTTAGGTCATACCTGAATGGTCTAGCGGTTTTGCCTACTTTCTTCAATTTAAGTCTGAATTTGGCAGTAAGGAATTCATGATCTGAACCACAGCAGTCAGCTCCTGGTCTTGTTTTTGTTGATTGTATAGAGCTTCTCCATCTTTGGCTGCATAGAATATAATCAATCTGATTTTGGTGTTGACTGTCTGGTGATGTCCATGTGTAGAGTCTTCTCTTGTGTTGTTGGAAGAGGGTCTTTGCTATGACCAGTGCATTTTCTTGGCAAAACTCTATTAGTCTTTGCCCTGCTTCATTCTATATTCCAAGACCAAATTTGCCTGTTACTCCAGGTGTTTCTTGACTTCCTACTTTTGCATTCCAGTCCCCTATAATGAAAAGGACATCTTTTTTTGGGTGTTAGTTCTAAAAGATCTTGTAGGTCTTCATAGAACCATTCAACTTCAGCTTCTTCAGAGTTACTGGTTGGGGCATAGACTTGGATTACTGTGATATTGAATGGTTTGCCTTGGAAACAAACAGAGATCATTCTGTCATTTTTGAGATTGCATCCAAGTACTGCATTTCAGACTCTTTTGTTGACCATGATGGCTACTCCATTTCTTCTGAGGGATTCCTGCCCACAGTAGTAGATATAATGGTCATCTGAGTTAAATTCACCCATTCCAGTCCATTTTAGTTCGCTGATTCCTAGAATGTCGACGTTCACTCTTGCCATCTCCTGTTTGACCTCTTCCACTTTGCCTTGATTCATGGGCCTGACATTCCAGGTTCCTATGCAATATTGCTCTTTACAGCATCGGATCTTGCTTCTATCACCAGTCACATCCACAGCTGGGTATTGTTTTTGGTTTGGCTCCATCCCTTCATTCTTTCTGGAGTTATTTCTCCATTGACCTCCAGTAGCATATTGGGCACCTACTGACCTGAGGAGTACCTCTTTCAGTATCTTATCATTTTGCCTTTTCCTACTGTTCATGGGGTTCTCAAGGCAAGAATACTGAAGTGGTTTGCAAAGTGGATAGCAAAATGGCTGTCTGGGGAAGCCTTACAAATAGCTGTGAAAAGAAGAGAAGCAAAAAGCAGAGGAGAAAAGGAAAGATAAAAGCATCTGAATGCAGAGTTCCAACGAATAGCAAGAAGAGATAAGAAAGTCTTCTTCAGCAATCAGTGCAAAGAAATAGAGGAAAACAACAGAATGGGAAAGACTAGAGATCTCCTCAAGAAAATTAGAGATACCAAGGAACATTTCATGCAAAGATGGGCTCGATAAAAGACAGGAATGGTACAGACCTAACAGAAGCAGAAGATATTAAGAAGAGGTGGCAAGAATACACAGAAGAACTATACAAAAAGGATCTTCATGACCCGGATAATCACGATGGTGTGACCACTCATCTAGAGCCAGACATCCTGGAATGTGAAGTCAAGTGGGCCTTAGAAAGCATCACTACAAACAAAGCTAGTGGAGGTGATGGAATTCCAGTTGAGCTATTTCAAATTCTGAAAGATGATGCTATGAAAGTGCTGCACTTAATATGCCAACAAATATGGAAAACTCAGCAGTGGCCACAGGACTGGAAAAGGTCAGTTTTCATTCCAATTCCAAAGAAAGGCAATGCCAAAGAATGCTCAAACTACTGCACGATTGCACTCATCTCACATGCTAGTAAAGTGATGCTCAAAATTCTCCAAGCCAGGCTTCAGCAGTATGTGAACCGTGAACTCCCTGATGTTCAAGCTGGTTTTAGAAAAGGCAGAGGAACCAGAGATCAAACTGCCAACATCTCCTGGATCATGGAAAAAGCAGGAGAGTTCCAGAAAAACATCTATTTCTGCTTTATTGACTGCCAAAGCCTTTGACTGTGTGGATCACAATAAACTGTGGACAATTCTGAAACAGACGGGAATACCAGACCACCTAACCTGCCTCTTGAGAAATCTGTATGCAGGCCAGAAAGCAACAGTTATAATTGGTCCTTGGAACAAGAGACTGGTTCCAAATCAAGAAAGGAGTATATCAAGGCTGTATATTGTCACCCTGCTTATTTAACGTCTATGCAGAGTACATCATGAGAAATGCTGGGCTGAAAGAAACACAAGCTGGAATCAAGATTGCTGGGAGAAATATCAATAACCTCAGATATGCAGATGACACCACCCTTATGGCAGAAAGTGAAGAGGAGCTAAAAAGCCTCTTGATGAAAGTGAAAGAGGAGAGTGAAACAATTGGCTTAAAGCTCAGATCATGGCATCTGGTCCCATCACTTCATGGGAAATAGATGGAGAAACAGTGGAAACAGTTGCTGACTTTATTTTGGGGGGCTCCATAATCACTGCAGATGGTACTGCAGCCATGAAATTAAAAGACGCTTACTCCTTGGAAGAAAAGTTATGACCAACGTAGACAGCATATTGAAAAGCAGAGATACTATTTTGCCGACTAAGGTCCATCTAGTCAAGGCTATGGTTTTTCCTGTGGTCATGTATAGATGTGAGAGTTGGACTGTGAAGAAGGCTGAGCGCCAAAGGATTGATGCTTTTGAACTGTGGTGTTGGAGAAGACTCTTGAGAGTCCCTTGGACTGCAAGGAGATCCAACCAGTCTATTCTGAAGGAGATCAACCCCGGGTGTTCTTTGGAAGGAATGATGCTAAAGCTGAAACACCAGTACTTTTGCCACCTCATGCGAAGAGCTGACTCATTGGAAAAGACTTTGATGCTGGGAGGGATTGGGGGCAGGAGGAGAAGGGGATGACCGAGAATGAGATGGCTGGATGGTATCACTGACTCGATGGACGCGAGTCTGAGTGAACTCCGGGAACTGATGATGGACAGGGAGGCCTGGCGTGCTACGATTCATGCGGTCACAGATAGTCGGACATGACTGAGCGACTGAACTGAACTGAACTAAGAGTTGGGAGTTCACTTTTATTTGCGGCAGAAATGAGGACTGCAGCCTGGGAGACAGCACCTCAGAGAACTGAGAAACTGCTCCAAAAAGTTAGTGGTAGAGGGTCAGTATATGTGATTTTGGTGAAGGGGAGATTCGATGCATTAAAGCACTTATCTTCCAAAAGGTTTCCTGTTAGTCTTGAGTAGCTGATGTCACCGTGAAAGGATTTAGTCCTTTTCTAGGTATGAGGAGATACAGGGATTGGGGCCATGAAACCAGGTCCTGAAAATATCTATCTAAAAGCCTGTTCCACCAGTTTTCCTGGAGCACAAATTGCCTCATTCTCCACCCTGAACTCCCTACAGGGCCTATTGAAGGCCAGCAGCTGCAGCAGCGTAGGGTTCAATCTCTGCAGAGGCAGATGGCAAATGCTCTTGGCGAGTGGCAATTTGTAGTTGACAGTATGTTGTGAGCTAGGGTTTCAAATTTAAATTTTGCATTTGAATTATCTCTAGCCCCAGATCATTCATTCAGTAGTCAAGTCCTTTCCTTGGTGATTTGTGATACTATTTCTCTGTGTATATATGTAGATTTTCAGGCTGTCTCTTTTCTTTTATTGGTTATTTTGATCTGCTCAGGCTGCCATAGCAAAAATGCCATAGACTGGGTGCCTTAAACAACAGAATGTATTTTCTCACAGTTCTGGAGGCTGGCAGTGAGATATCATGGTGTCAGCAGAGTTGGGTTCTCATGAGAACCCTCTTCCTAACTTTCAGATGGCAGAGTTGTGGCTGTGTCCTCCCAAGAGAGTGAGGTCTTGCCCTTCCTCTTCTCAAAAGATCGTCCTATTGAATTAGAATCCCACCCTATGACCTCATTTATTCTTAATGACCTTTTAAAAGCCCCAGTCAAATTGGGTTTAGAGCTTTTTGTGGGATGAAAGAACTGGGCCCATTTTTGATGTTTAGTCGCTCAGTCATGTCTGACTCTGCAACGACATGGACTGCAGCACCCCAGGTTTTCCTGCCCCTCACCACCTCCTGGAATTTGCTCACACTCATCCATTGAGTAGGTGATGCCATCCAACTATCTCATTTTTTGTCACCCCCTTCTCCTGCCCTCAATGTTTCCCAGTATTGGGATCTTTTCAGTGAAGCATTTTAACTATAGATAATTTAAAGTTTTTCAGCATTTTTTATCAATTTCTCTATCATGACGAGGACCTTAGCACACTTTAATTATCAAACAATTGCTCTCCTTTATTTTTCAACTGTTTCTAGAGTTTGGTTATAATTTTTCAGACATGAAAAATTAGTCCTTTACATAGATATAAATCAATTAAATTTAATCACATATTTGGTATACTTCTGTGCCATTTTTGTGTCCCATATTGATAAAGGTGAAAGAGAAGAGTGAAAAATCTGGCTTAAAAACAACATTCAAAAAACTAAGATCATGGCATCTGGTCCTATCACTTCATGGCAAGTAGATGGGGAAAAATGGAAACAGTGGCAGATTTTCTTTTCTTGGGCTCCAAAATCATTGTGGACAGTGACTGCATCCATGAAGTTAAAAGACAGTTGCTCCTTGGAAGAAAAGCTATGACAAAGCTAGACAGCATATTTAAAAGCAGAGATGTCACTTTGCCAACCAAGGTCTGACTAGTCAAAGCTATGGTTTTTCCAGTAGTTACGTATTGATGTGAGTATTGGACCATAAAGAAGGCTGAGCACAAAGGATTAATGCTTTTGAATCGTGGTGCTGGAGAAGACTCTTGAGAGTCCCTTGGACTGCAAGGAGATCAAATCAGTCAATCCCAAAGGAAATCAGCCCTGAATATTCATTGAAAGGACTCTACTGGAGTTGAAACTCCAATAATTTGGCTACCTGATGTGAAAAGCTGACTCACTGGAAAAGACCTTGATGCTGGGAAAGACTGAGGGCAAGAGAAGGGGGCAACAGAGGATGGGATGGTTGGATGGTATCACTGACTCAGTGGACATGAGTTTGAGCAAACTCCTGGCAACAGGGAAGGATAGGGAAGCCTGTGTGCTGCAGTCCATGGGGTCACAAAAAGTCTTAGCAACTACTTGATGTCATGTGGTGTAGTGTGGGCAAGCCTGCCCAACTCTGACATGGAAAGGATTCCATGTTCCCACTCACTCTGACCTTGGCTTCTCTTCAACCTGTGATTCTTTTTCTTTTCTTTTATTAACAATTTTATTGGAATATAATATCCACAGCATATATTTTATGCATAGAGTTTACAATTCATTGAATCTGAAAGTCTTTTTATTAACTTGTGTAAAATATATTTAAATTGAGTTGACTACCTTAGCCACAATTCCAGGACATTCAGTGCATCCTCCATGGTTTGCATCCATTTCTACTGTCTAGTCGCTAAACATTTCATCATTTCAAAGAGAAACCTTATACCCATTATCATTCACTTCTCCCCAGAGTCCCTGGCCCTTGGGAGCTCCCATCCTATCTTCTCTCTATGAGTTTGACCACTCTAGGAACCTCATGTAAGTATTTTTCCTTGTGTGACTGGCTTATTTCACTTAGCATCATGTCTTCAGCATTCATTCATGTTGTAAAGTGTATCAGAATTTCTTCTTTTTCAAAGCTGAATATTATTCCATTGTATGAATATGCCACATTTTGTTTATCCATTAAACTGTCAGTGGGCACTTAGGCTGCTTCTACCCTCTTGGCTATTGTGAAAAATGCTGTTATAAACATGGGTGTATGAATATTTTTTCAAATCCCTGGTTTCATTTCTTTTGAGTTTATACTCAGAAGGAGAATTACTGGATCATATGGTATGCCTATGCCTTCTTATTTTAAGAATTACCATACTGTTTTTCACAGTGCCTCATCATTTTGTATTTTCACTAACAGTGCACAGGGTAGGTTCTAATTTCTTCACATACTTGGCAGCACTTTTTAGCTTTTAAAAATCTGTGTTTTTATAATAGCCATTCTAGTGGGTGTGAAGTAGTAGCTCACTGTGGTTTTGATTTGCATTTCTTTAATGATTAATGGGAAAACGACTAGACCATTCAGGTATGACCTAAATCAAATCCCTTATGATTATACAGTGGAAGTGAGAAATAGATTTAAGAGCCTAGATCTGATAGACAGAGTGCCTGATGAACTATGGAATGAGGTTCGTGACATTGTACAGGAGACAGGGATCAAGACCATCTCATGGAAAAGAAATGCAAAAAGCAAAAGGGCTGTCTGGGGAGGCTTTACAAATAGTGCAAAAGAAGAGAAGCAAAAAGCAAAGGAGAAAAGGAAATATATAAGCATCTGAATGCAGAGTTCAAAAGAATAGCAAGGAGAGATAAGAAAGCCTTCCTCAGCGATCAATGCAAAGAAATAGAGGAAAAAAACAGAATGGGAAAGACTAGAGATCTCTTGAAGAAAATGAGATATACCAAGGGAACATTTCATGCAAAGATGGACTCGATAAAGGATAGAAATGGTATGGACCTAACAGAAGCAGAAGATATTAAGAAGAGGTGGCGAGAATACATGGAAGAACTGTACAAAAAGAGCTTCATGACCAATATAATCACGATGGCGTGATCACTCACCTAGAGCCAGACATTCAATAATGTGAAGTCAGGTGGGCCTTAGAAAGCATCACTACAAACAAAGCTAGTGGAGGTGATGGAATTCCAGTTGAGCTATTTCAAATCCTGAAAGATGATGCTGTGAAAGTGCTGCACTCAATATGTCAGCAAATTTGGAAAACTCAGCAGTGGCCACAGGACTGGAAAAGGTCAGTTTTCATTCCAATTCCAAAGAAAGGCAATGCCAAAGAATGCTCAAACTACTGCACAATTGCACTCATCTCACACACTAGTAAAGTGATGCTCAAAATTCTCCAAGCCAGGCTTCAGCAATACGTGACCCATGAACTTCCAGATGTTCAAGCTGGTTTTAGAAAAGGCAGAGGAACCAGAGATCAAATTGCCAACATCTGCTGGATCATGGAAAAACAAGAGAGTTCCAGAAAAACATCTATTTCTGCTTTATTGACTGCCAAAGGCTTTGACTGTGTGGATCACAATAAACTGTGGACAATTCTGAAAGAGATGGGAATACCAGACCACCTGACCTGCCTCTTGAGAAACCTATATGCAGATCAGGAAGCAACAGTTGGAATTGTTCCATGGAACAACAGACTGGTCCCAAATAGGAAAAGGAGTACGTCAAGGCTGTATATTGTCACCCTGCTTATTTAACGTCTATGCAGAGTACATCATGAGAAACGCTGGGCTGGAAGAAGCACAAGCTGGAATCAGGATTGCCAGGAGAAATATCAATAACCTCACATATGCAGATCACACCACCTTTATGGCAGAAAGTGATGAGGAACTAAAAAGCTTCTTGATGCAAGTGAAAGAGGAGAGTGAAAAAGTTGGCTTAAAGCTCAACATTCAGAAAACTAAGATCATGGCATCTTGTCCCATCACTTCATGCGAAATAGATGGGGAAACAGTGTCAGACTTTATTTTGGGGGGCTCCAAAATCACTGCAGATGATGATTATAGCCATGATATTAAAAGATGCTTACTCCTTGGAAGGAAAGTTATGACCAACCTAGATAGTATGTTGAAAAGCAGAGACATTACTTTGCCAACAAAGGTTCATCTAGTCAAGGCATGGTTTTTCCAGAAGTCATGTATGGATGTGAGAGTTGGACTGTGAAGAAGGCTGAGCGCCAAAGAATTGATACTTTTGAACTGTGGTGTTGTAGAAGACTCTTGAGAGTCCCTTGGACTGCAAGGAGATCCAACCAGTCCATTCTAAAGGAGATCAGTCCTGGATGTTCATTGGTAGGACTGATGCTGAAGTGGAAACTCCAATACTTTGGCCACCTGATGCGAAGAGTTGACTCATTGGAAAAGACTCTGATGCTGGGAGGGTTTGGGGGCAGGAGGAGAAGGGGGCCGACAGAGGATGAGATGGCTGGATGGCATCACCGATTTGATGGACATGAGTTTGAGCGAACTCCAGGAGTTGGTGATGGACAAGGAGGCCTGGCGTGCGGTGATTCATGGGGTTGCAGAGTCATACATGACTTAGTGACTGAACTGAACTGAATGATTAGTGATGTTTGGCATCTTTTTATGCATTTATTTGCTGTCTGAATATCATCTGTGGAGAAATGTCTGTTCAAGTCCTTTGCCCATTTTAAAATCAGGATGTTTGTATTTTTGTTGTTGATGAGCCCCTATTGGTTAATAGGTAAGATATTTTTACTGTCATGAACTTTATTTTGGGGAAAGATATTGACTGGCGCTTTATTTATTTTCTGCTTTTCTCTCTCCATCATAGTTCCCCATCAGTTATTATTTATTGCTGTCCTAGTTCGTCCTGTTCTCAGAGTTGACCCAGAAGATCCATTCCTTCTCTTCCCTTCCCACATCCCTTGTTTTGGACTCTTGTCTCTTTTAACCATTGCTTCCTTGGATGGAGAGTTTTACTCAAGCCAGCTGTCCCATGTTGCTTTCTTTTTCTTCCTAAGGATTGTCATCTGCTTTCTGATTTTAGCTGCAATTCCTCCACTGAAGCTGCATATGGGAAGTCCAGGAGCTTCTGACTCCACATTTTGTTGTTTTTGTAGGATTGGCACTAATGATGACTTCTTTCTTCTTGAGGCTCCTTTGGTCCCTGGGACACTTCTCTGCGAAGGGAGTGAGCAGTGGGGTTTTTGCCTGGCTATAGATGCCAGCTTTGACCATGAACTCACTCTAGGACCCAGGCTGGTGACTTCATTCTGTGGGATTTCCCTCGGTGAAGGCGATAGTTAACACCCACCTTGGAGATGTGTGATGAACACGGAATGGGTTATCATGAAACCTGCTTAGACGCAGTAGGTCACACACAGGAAGTGTTAATTTTAGCCACTACTGGGACACTGCAGTTGGTCCTCTAAATCAGTGGGCTCTGTATCTTTGAATTTAACCAACTATGGACAGAAAATATTGAGGAAGAGAAATTATGAAAAGTATCTAAAAGCAGACCTTGAAGTTGCCTTGTACCTGCCAGTGTTGATGTAGCACTTGGACTGTATTACAGATGTATCATCCCTAGTAATCCAGAGATGACTTTAAGTATACAGGAGGATGTGCATAGATTATATGCAAATGCTTTGCCATTTTATAAGAGAATTGAGCTTCCTTGAATTTTGGTGTCTGCAAGGGTGCTAGACCCAGCCTCCCATAGACACCGAAGGTTGAATGTAATTGGTTTTCCACTTATGTGTCCAGCTGATCCTTTTACCTCCTTTCGTTCCCCTCCTGACTCGTTTACTAAATAATTCTGTTCTTTGCTCCTCATTGTTCTTTTCCTAGACATTGTGTTGCTCTTGTCATTTTAATGTCCACCTTTATGCAGACAGATTCTCACCAGATCACCTCTCTACCTTTTAAAAGGAGACTTCTTGTAGCAGGAAACTGCTGTATGGACATAAAAATTTTGACCCTTGTCAAAGCACTCCATGTTGGCTGTCCCTTCACCATCTCATACACAGCCATATCAGTTCCATTTAAAGCCTGGACAAATTTGATCTTTCACTTATTTCCATAAATAGCATTAAAAATTTTTTTTGAGTGTTTTTGATGTAGGCCTTTCTTTATAAAGCATTTGTTGAATTTGTTACAATATTGCTTTTGTATCATTTTTTGATTTTTGTGGCCATGAGACATGTGAAATCTTAGCTCCTTGACCAGGGATCAAACCTGCACCCTCTGCATTGGAAGATAAAGTCTCAACTACTGGACTTCCACGGCAGTCCCTGAATTGCATTATTTCGAAGATGAAATCACAAGTGTTACCCTGCACCATGCACCTAACAGGACCACGTTAGTGATTATATTCTGAGCGAATGTAAGAAGGGATGGTGGGGCTTTACAAATCAAGCAAACTAATGTCATGGAAGTCTTAGGAATGATCTAGAATAGAGCCTGGTGCTTACTAGTCCCGATACTGTGAGGTACTTAAGTGACTTTTGCAAAAACTTTAGGAGGGAGATAGTATTATCTTCTCTTTTAAGAAATTTTCCATTTCTCGTTTATAGAGAAAATAGGCTTGAGAAGATAGATATACCTGGAGTCTCATAACTAGCGAGTGACTGACTTAAGATTTGACCCAGTTCCTTGGGTTCCAAACACAGAACTCTTAACATCTTGATTATCTTTTATATGTATCATTTCCCATTTTCCATTTCTCATTTTATTCTTTCCTGCCCTCTTCCTATATTTCTTAGATACGCTAGAGCTTAGTTCCTTTCAAAGAGATGATGTGTGTGATTTATCAATAATATCGCATTTTAATGTCTGAATGAATTCAATCCTGCTTTTAGTTTTATTCTCTCTCTTTTCTGTGATTTTCATTTGTTGTCTAAATTCTTTTATGAGCTGAGTCCTTTTCTCTCCTTCTTTTCTTTAATAATGGAAATACTTAAGGCTATACATTTGCCTTTAAAAGTGACTTAGAGGATCTTATCTAGTGTTCTTTTTTGTTTTATAAGTAATCTGTTATTACATCTTTAATATCCCCTTTTCACCTCAGAGTTAATTTTCTTTATTTCTAAGGGACTGCGATTTGATGGCCTTTGTAAAAAGTGTTAGTCTCTCAGTCATATCCAACTCTTTGTGACCCCATGGACTGTAGTCTGCCAGGCTCCTGTCCATGGAATTTTCCAGGCAATAATACTGAAGTGGGTAGCATTCCCTTCTTGTTAAACTTAATTTACTTCTTGGTTTTAGTTTATTGCTGTGATGATGGTCCATTGTTTTCCTCTTAAGTCTGTATACAGATATACTGCTATTTAGAAATATGCGTAGTTATAATTATGGAAATGCTGGTTTGAAATGAAAATGAGCAGGATTTGAAAACAGTGCTTATAATTCACTTCAGTTCAGTTCAGTTCAGTCGCTCAGTCGTGTCCGACTCTTGGTGACCCCATGAATCACAGCAGGCCTCCCTGTCCATCACCATCTCCTGGAGTTCACTCAAACTCACGTCCATCGAGTCGGTAATACCACCCAGCCATCTCATCCTCTGTCATCCCCTTCTCCCCCTGCCCCCAATCCCTCCCAGCATCAGAGTATTTTCCAATGAGTCAGCTCTTTGCATGAGGTAGCCAAAGTACTGGAGTTTCAGCTTCAGCATATAATTCACTTATTTTAGTCTAAATTTTGAGTTCTTGTTTCTTCAACTGATGTGCTTTGTTTCTTTTATTATTAAAATAAAATATATATTCTCAATAAAATTCTTAGGGCACATTTCTAGCTTTGGTTTTTATAGGAAAATGGTTCCAGCCTGTTCTGTAACAACCAGCACACAGTGAAAAAATGAAGAGCTGTTGTTAAGTTGAACAGTAGGACTAGCTAACAAACCCATCAACGTTTAACAATTTTAATGAGCTTTTCCAAAATGTCATATTTTCACTTTGAATCATTTCACATTAAAATCTATGGTCTTCCTGCCAATGTTATATTTAATGAAGCTGTGTGCTTTCAGCCAGGTTTGGATCAAAGTGAATGTGAGTGAACTGGAAGGAGAATCCATTACAAACCCAAGTGTCTGAGGGGAAATTTCCTGAGCATGTGGGACTAGGTTCTATTCATTCCTTCGGGGAATCTTAGCCACAGTCCCTGATGTCCCAAGGCAGTGAGTCATTCAGGACTACTTGGGAATTGGTAAGTTAGGTCAGTGAAATGTCTCTCTCACATATTTCTCCTTCTTCCACAGATACATGGTGTCTGTGCTGGGTTTCCAAGGGAGAAACCATGAAAGACACAAGGAAGGGACTGGCATTTGATCCAGAAGATGATGTTTGCATGTTAGTATTTTCTTTTTTATTTCAGGAAAGGTGGTTTATGTAGATTTACTGACAAGCTATGATGACCTAGAGGTGGCAAAGGAGTGTCAACTTAAAAAAAAAAAATCACAACTTAGAAAGTGAGAGTTATATTTTGTTTGGTGGGAATTTTTAGGACTTCAAGCCTGGGAGACAACATTTCAAGTGACTCTGAGGGAACTGTTCCAAGGAAGTGAAGAGGGGAGCCAGGTTATACAGAAGTTTTGCAGCAAAGGGCAGGTAGTCTGAACATCGAAAGATTATCATTAGTTAAGGAAAAGCAGGTCTCTCAAGGAATTTAGCACTTTTCTCTGTATGGGAAGATATAAGAGTCTGGGCTCTCTGAAATAATTTCCTTTCATATGCATCTTAGCTGTCTGGGGCCAGTTGTTGTTCAGTCACTCAGTCGGGTCCAACTGCAACCCCATGGATTGCAGCACGCCAAGCTTCCTTTACTATCTCCCGGAGTGTGCCCAAACACATGTCCATTGAGTCAGTGATGCCATCCAACCATCACCCCCTTCTCCTCCTGCCCTCAGCCTTTCTCAGCATCAGTCTCTTTTCCAGTGAGTCAGCTCTTCGTATCAGTGGCCAGAGTATTGGAATTTCAGCTTCAGCATCAGTCCTTCCAATGAATATTAAGGGTTGATTTCCTTTAGGATTGATGGGCTTAATCTCCTTGCTGTGTAAGGAACTGTATCCTGTTTCTGTGTGTGTGTGTCCCTCCCCCCATAGCTCCTCAGTACTGCCTCAGGGACTGGGGGGCTGCCAGATCACAGGTATGGCTCTTCCTGAGTACCCTTGGGGCTCAGCAATTCACATTTGGAGGGCCGGAGTTACTGATGGCTGTGACAATCTCGTTTATTGATATGGCAGGAAATACTCCATTTCTCCAGGTGGGGAGCAGTTCTAGAGAGGTAAGATGTGGCAGGAAAAACTAAGAAAGGAGGGGACACAGCTGAATGGAAGTACTCCCATCTGTTTTCGACTCTTGAATGTTGTAACCATCTGTCTGCTCTTCAATTACAGTTCCTGCTTTTCGAGCTTTCTTTAAACAGAAATAAAAACCTAGTGGGTAAAAATTATGGAAAAAACCATTTTCCTTTCAAAATATTCATAGAGAGAGGAGGAAGTCTGTCCTGACAGATCTAAGTGCAGTATGGCTTGTGGGTGGAATTCTGCCTAGTACCCCGCTATTGTGTTTGCAGCTTAGCAAAGCTTGCACAGGCGCATTGCTGATATTCAGGCAATTACTGCTTTGAGTAATTTTATTCATTTATTCACTTAGTAAATGCTGAAGTGTTCTAGAGCTGACATATCAAGGGAACAGAAGTGAGGGTCTTAAAGAATAGAAATTGCTTGTCTCCCAGCTTTGGAGGCTGGAAGTCTGAGGTCAAGGTGTCTGCAGGACTGGTTTTGAGATCTGTGAGGGGGAAATCTGCTCCAGGCCTCTCGTTTCATTTTTCCTTTAAACATTTTTTTTTGATTGGAGGATAATTGATTTGCAATGTTGTGTTGGTTTCTGCCGTACAGCAAAGTAAATTAGCTATAAGTATACATATGTCCTCTCCCTCTTGAGCTTCCCTCCCACCATTCCCCATCATACCCTTCTAGGTCATCACAGCACAGAGCTGGGCTCCCTGTCTTGTACAGCAGCTTCCCCCTAGCTGTCTGTTTTACGTATCGTTCAGTTGCTAAATGGTGTGTGACTCTTTGTGACCCCATGAACTGCAGCATGCCGGGCTTCCCTGTTTTTCATTATTTCCCAGAGTTTGCTCAAACTCAGGTCTATTGAGTCAGCAACGCCATCCAACCGTCTCATCCTCTGTCACCTCTTTCTCCTTCTGTCCTCAGTCTTTCCCAGCATCAGGATCTTTTCCAGTGAGTTGGCTCTTTACATCAGGCGGTCAAAGTATTGGAGCTTCAGCTTCAGCATCAGTCCTTCCAATGAATATTCAGGGTTGATTTCCTTTAGGATATACTGGCTTGATCTCCTTGCCGTCCAAGGGACTCTCAAGAGTCTTCTCCAGTGCCACAGTTTGAAAGCATCAGTTCTTTGGTGCTCAGTCTTCTTTATATAAGGTCTAACTCTCATATCCATATGTGACTACTGGAAGAACCATAGCTTTGACTTATATGGACCTTTGTTGGCAAAGTGATATCTCTGCTTTTTAATATGCTGTTTAGACTTGTCACAGCTTTTCTTCCAAGAAGTAAGTGTCTTTTAATTTTATGTCCCCAGTCGCTGTCTGCAGTGATTTTGGAGCCCAAGAAAATAAAATCTGTCTCTGTTTCCACTTTTTCTCCATCTGTTTGTCATGAAGTGATGGGACTGGATGCCATGATCTTTGTTTTTGGAACGTTGAGTTTTAAGCCAGGTTTTCCACTCTCCTCTTTCACCCTCATCAAGAAAGAGGCTCTCTAGTTCTTCTTCAGTTTCTGCCATCAGGATGGTATCATCTGCATATCTGAGGTTGTTGATATTTCTTTGAGAAATCTTGATTTCAGCTTATGATTCATCTAGCCCAGCATTTCGTATGAGGCTCAAATGGTAAAGAATCCACCTACAGTGCAGGAGATCCGAATTCAATTCTTGGATTGGGAAGATCCCCTGGAGAATGGCAACCCACTGTGGTATGGTATACTTGCTTGGAGAATCCCATATTCAGAGGAGCCTGGCAGGCTATAGTTCATGGGTTGCAAAGAGTCAGACATGACTGTGCGACTAACACTTTCATTTTCACTCTGCATAGAAGTTAAATAAGCAAGGTGACAATATACATCCTTGATGCACTCATTTCCCAATTTTGAACTAGTCCGTTGTTCCATGTCCGGTTCTAACTGTTGCTTTTTGGCCTGCATACAAGTGTTTCTGGAGGCAGGTAAGGTGGTCTGGTACTCCCATCTCTTGAATAGTTTTCCACAGTTGGTTGTGATTCACATAATCAAAGGCTTTAGCATAGTCAATGAAGCAGAAGTAGATGTTGTTTTGGAATTCCCTTGCTTTTTCTGTGATCCAATGGATGCTGGCAATTTGATCTCTGGTTCTTTTAGAAAAGGCAGAGGAACCAGGGGTCAAATTTTACACATGGTAGTATAAGTATGTCAGTGTTAGTGTATGTGTGTCAGTGGTAGTATGTGTGTGTCAATGGTAGTGTATGTCTGTCTGTGGTAGTGTATGTCTGTCCGTGGTAGTGTACGTGTGTCCAGGGTAGGGTATGTGTATCTGTGGTAGTGTATATGTCAATACGACTGTCTCAATTCATCTCAGTTTCCCTTTTAGCCACCTGTGAATGGGTTCTTTCTCTATGTCTGTGTCTCTAGTCCTGCCCTGCAAATACCATCAGTACCATTTTTCTAGATTTCATATATATGTGCTAATATGCACTACTTGCTTCTTGCTTTCTTACTTGCTTCACTTTGTATAACAGGCTCCACGTGCTTTGATGACAATTTTTGACATTCCTTGGCTTATGGAAACATCACCCTGCTGTCTTTCTTCATCGTCACTCGGTGTTCTGTGTGTGTGTGTGTGTGTGTGTGTGTGTGTGTGTGAGGGGGGGGGATCGCCCAGCCCCAGTATGAGCTCATCTTACGTAGTTTCATCTCCAGGGACCCTATTTCCACATGAGGCCACTTTCTGGGGTCCTGAGGGTTAGGACTTCATCTGGATTGGGGGAAAGAGAATTCAAACCATTAACAGTACTATTTATTTACACATGCAGTGAACGTTTAGTTTGATAGCCATAGTTTGTCTTCTAAGTCTGTGAGTATGTTTCTGTTTTGTAAATAAGTTCATGTGTATTATTATTATTTTTAGACTCTGCATGTAAGTGATATCATATGACATTTGGTCTTCTCTGTCTGACTTAATTCACTTATTATGACAATCTCTAGATCCATCTGTGTTGCTGCAAATGACAATATTTCATTCTTTCTAAAAGGCTGAGTAATATTCCATTGCCACTGGAAAGTTTTAAGTGCTGGAATGACACTGTTGGATGGGTGGCTTTGAAAAGTTCAGAGTCCTGCAGCGTAGAGGCTGGAGTGAAGGCAATTAAGTCTAGTGTTCATGAGATTAAAGCAGTGAAAATGGGTTTGAGTTTGCTTCTTGTGGGCAAATTCAAAGACCCTTTAGCCTGAAAAAAAGGAGTGGGATTTGAGATGTCTGTGGATATTCATAGGCTTTGGATTTGGAGTATGGAACAGGCTTCCCATGTGGCACAGTGGTAAAGAATCTGCCTGCCAATGTGGGAAATGCAAGAGACTCGGGTTTGATCCCTGGGTTGGGAAGGTCCCCTGGAGAAGAAAGTGGCAACCCACTCCAGTATTCTTGCCTGGGAAATCCCATGGACAGAAGAGCCTAGTGGGCTATAGTCCATGGGGTTGCAAAAGAGTCTGACACAGCTTAGTGACTGAGTGAGTGTGTATCAGAAAGTGTGGAAGGACAATATGGATTGAGGGATGATTTTGAATATAACCAGTGACGTAGATAAGTGAGACTGTGTTAATTAAGAAGAGAGGGTCAAGAGCACACCTCAATTTGAGGGACAAGATGAGGACAAGAGCTAACAAAGGAGAGTCAGAATGAAAAATCAGAGTGCTTAGAGAAGAAACAGATGAGCAACTCTCAGCTGCAGCCTGTGGGATCTAATTCCCTGACCAGGAACTGAAGGCAGGAGGCCCCTTGCATTGGGAGCAGAGTCTTAGCCACTTGACCACCAGGGAAATTTCGGTGGCTCAGTCTTGACACTATATCCTTTATAGTTTCATCTGATATATATGAAAATATCAGCAGTTTGATAGCCAAAAGGCATTTAGAATCTTTCCTGAAATCTTTTATTTGTTTTTGTCTGCGTTGGATCTTGGTTGCTGAATGCAAGCTTTCTTTAGTTACTTGGTTTCTTTTGCTGCAAAGCTCAGGCGCACCTAGTGAATTTCAGTAGTTGTAGCGTGTGGGCTCAGTAGATGTAGTTCTGGGTCTCTAAAGCACAGGCTCAATAGTTGTAGCTTGTGGGATTAGTTGCTCTGCAGCACGTGGAATCTTCCCAGACCAGGGATCAAACTTGTGTTCTCAGCATTGGCGGGCAGATTCTTAACCTCTGGACCACCAAGGAGTTCCCTGAAATCTTTCGAAGAGCACCAAAAGCGATTCCATTCATAATGCAAAACAAAAGTTTAAATTCTCCATCCTCCCTCCCTGTAATTTTCTGCCTTCTGAGTTACCCTGTCCCCTTGCTCTAAATCCTCCACTGTGTCTCCAACTTTCCCCATCCCATTCTTTGATCCTGGCACCTCTTATCTTCCATGTTGATTTTCTTTTGTTCTGCTGGAAGCTCTCTACCTTTTCGGTATTTCTCAATTCTTCCCTCATCTGTGGCCCATAAAGGATAGAAGTGGTATACACCTGATAGAAGCAGAAAATATTAAGAAGAGGTGGCAAGAATACACGGAAGAACTGTGCAAAAAGATCTTCATGACCCAGATAGTCACAATGGTATGATCACTTGCCTAGAGCCAGACATCCTGGAATGTGAAGTCAAGTGGGTTTTAGGAAGAATAACTACAAACAAAGCTAGTGGAGGTGATGGAATTCCAGTGGAGCTATTTCAAATCCTAAAGCATGATGCTGTGAAAGTGCGACACTCAATATGTCAGCAAATTTGGAAAACTCAGCAGTGGCCACAGGACTGGAAAAGGTCAGTTTTCATTCCAATCCCAAGGAAAGGCAATGCCAAAGAATGCTCAAACTACTGCACAATTGCACTCATCTCACATGCTAGTAAAGTAATGCTCAAAATTCTCCAAGCCAGGCTTCAGCAATACATGAACCGTGAACTCCCTGATGTTCAAGCTGGTTTTAGAAAAGGTAGAGGAACCAGAGATCAAATTGCCATCCTCAGCTGGATCATGGGAACAGCAAGAGAGTTCCAGAAAAACATCTATTTCTGCTTTATTGACTATGCCAAAGCCTTTGACTGTGTGGATCACCACAACCTGTGGAAAATTCTGAAAGAGATGGGAATACCAGATCACCTGACCTGCCTTTTGAGAAACCTGTATGCAGGCTAGGAAGCAACAGTTAGAACTGGACATGGAACAATAGATGGGTTCCAAATCGGGAAAGGAGTACGTCAAGGCTGTATATTGTCACTGTGTTTATTTAACATATGCAGAGTACATCATGAGAAACTCTGGGCTGGAAGAAGCGCAAGCTGGAATCAAGATTTCCGGGAGAAACATCAATAACTACAGATATGTAGATGACACCACCCTTATGGCAGAAAGTGAAGAAGAACTAAAGAGCTTCTTGATGCAAGTGAAAGAGGAGAGTGAAAAAGTTGGCTTAAATCTCAACATTCAGAAAACGAAGATCATGACATCTGGTCCTGTCACTTCATGGCAAATAGATGGGGAAACAATGGAAGCAGTGAGGGACTTTATATTTTTGGGCTCCAAAATCACTGCAGATGGTGATTGCAGCCATCAAATTAAAAGATGCTTGCTCTTTGGAAGGAAAGTTATGGCCAACCTAGATAGCATATTAAAAAACAGAGATGTTACTTTGTCAACAAAGGTCCATCTAGTCAAGGCTATGGTTTTTCCAGTAGTCATGTATGGATGTGAGAGTTGGACTATAAAGAAAGCTGAGCACCAAAGAATTCATGCTTTTGAACTGTGGTGTTGGAGAAGACTCTTGAGAGTCCCTTGGACTGCAAGGAGATCCAACCAGTCCATCCTAAAGGAGATCAGTCTTGAGTGTTCATTGGAAGGACTAATTCTGAGGCAGAAACTGCAATACTTTGGCCACCTCATGCAAAGAGTTGACTCATTGGAAAAGACTCTGATGCTGGGAAAGAGCGAGGGCAGGAGGAGAAGGGGCCGACAGAGGATGAGATGGTTGGATGGCACCACCGACTCAATGGACATGAGTTTGGGTAAACTCCAGGAGTTGATGATGGACAGGTGTGCTGTGGTTCATGGGGTTGCAAAGAGTCAAACACAACTGAGCGACTGAACGGAACTGTGACCTTCATTCCATGCAAGGAACATGTTGGTAATAGCAGTAATCTTGGCAGAGTGGGCCAGAGGAATAGCCTGTCAGTATTCCACTGTTAACTGTTCGCTGACCCAAAGCAGGTTAGTGATGACTTTTGCTAGAATGCTTTTAGATAAGCAACAGGAGCAGAAGCAGATTGCAGTGTGTTGAAGATTAATTCATTGGTGGATAAGATCATCCAAAGTGGTGAGTGGAGACTATTTTTTCCAGAAGCTTGATTTGGAAACAAGAAAATAAGAGGCTTACTAGAAGATGTCAGGTTGCTTAGATAAGGTCCCTTAATTGTTTTTAGCGGGGAGGAATGAAGTTTTGTTTTGCAACCATACTTAAAGCAGAAATTCATGTAGGTAGTGGCTGTTATCTTAAGAGAAAAAACAATACCATTTGGTTCCTTGTTATCAATATGTATTGTCATTGGAACTGATGAGGAGGAAATTCACAGTATCCTTTTCCTCCCCAGAAACCTGGATCCCAGAAGAGGAACATTTTCTGCTGTGTGTGTGTGCTCAGTTGTGTCTGACTCTTTGCAACCCCATGGACTGTAGCCCTCCAGGCTCCTTTGTCCATGGATTTCTCCATGCAGGAATAGTGAAGTGGGTAGCTATTCCCTTCTCCGTGGGATCTTCCTGATCCAGGGACTGAACCCACATCTCTTGTGTCTCCTGCATTGGCAGGTGGGTTCTTATCCACTCAAACCACCTTGGAAGCCTCACTTTCTACTTAGAGATGTTTAAACATTATGAGAACAGGGTGAGCTGTGAATGGGAGTCCACCTTGAGGGGAAGGAATGAGGAGCGTGATAGGGAATGATGCAGGGAAAAAGTGTCCTTTGTTTTGTGATCATAGACTTCCCCCAGATGATTTATTCAGCAACTATTTGTGCATCTCCCCCATTTCCTTCCAGTTGTGCTATTCCTTGGATTCTTGGGAATCTAGCAGGTGGACAGAATATCCCATCATTCCCTTGCTAATTTTTTTTCCTAACCCCAAAATTCCCAGTAGGAACTGGCTATTGAATTCTTCTATTAAAAGACTGAGTCCTTTATGTCTGTAAACAGGGGAATGGTTGCATGATTGCTCTAGTTGGGGAGGCAGATGTAGACAGGTGGCTCCATCCATCACAGGAGACTAGCTGTGTTTATACCCGAGCCCCTTGGTAATAATTAGTGAAGTCGCTCAGTCATGTCTGACTCTTTGCGACCCCATGGACTGTAGCCTACCAGGCTCCTCTGTCCATGGGATTTTCCAGGCAAGAGTACTGGAGTGGGTTGCCATTTCCTTCTCCAATGCATGAAAGTGAAAAGTGAAAGTGAAGTCGCTCAGTCATGTCCGATTCTTCGCGACCTCATGGACTGCAGCCCACCAGGCTCCTCTGTCCATGGGATTTTCCAGGCAAGAGTACTGGAGTGGGTTGCCATTTCCTTCTCCAGAGGATCTTCCCAACACAGGGATCGAACCCCGGTCTCCCGCATTGGAGGCACACACTTTACCATCTGAGCCACCAGGGAAGTCCTTTGGTAATAATAGACTCCAAAAAGTATGTGTGATACCTGTCAGCATACCTGTCACCACTATGGCAAGTGATCCCAAGTTTAAAAATGTAAGTAAAGGTCAAGTTTAAATTAGTGAATGTTGTGCGGTGGTATTCATTTTCTTTGCTTCTGCACTCTATACAGCCTGGACATACAGGATGGTTAACAGATATTGCTATGGAAGGGTCTTGACAAGGTCTGAACTAGGGTCTGAGTAGGAATGTTCATAACCAGCACAACATTTATATACATGTCACAGTTGGGAAGCTTGTATCTAGCATGTCATGTGGAAATGTGCTTTCTTGAGAAGACTGCAGAGATGTTTGCTCAGTCTTTCCTCCTAGTTGCTAATTCTCCACAAATGTTTACTGTTACTGTTTACTCTTCACAGTGATTTTTGTAAATGAAAAACTGGGTTGAACAGTCTTGGGAGTTTGAGTGAAGTCTCTTGGCAACTGTGTAGATCAGTGTTTGAATTAAAAAAAAAAGTTCTTAGCTCTCCCCCATCAGTGAATTTCTTGGCCGAGTGTCATGGCTTCAACATTTTGTCTAGACAAGGTGCTTCAGGCCAGGCCAAATGATCTTGAACTCAATGGGCAGGAGTCATGCTATTGCTACTGTTGTTTAGTTATTAAAGAAAAGGAGAAAGAAAGTCAACGTTGCTCGGTCCTGGCTGACTCTTTGCAACCCCATGGATTATGAAGTCCAGGTCAGAATACTGAAGTGGGTAGCCTTTCCTTTCTCCAGGGGATCTTCCCAACCCAGGGGTGGAACCCAGGTCTCCCACATTGCAGGCAGATTCATTACCAGCTGAGCCACAAGGGAAACCCAAGAATCCTGGAGTGGGTAGCCTCTCCCTTCTCTAGTGGATCTTCCTGACCCAGGAATCAAACTGTAGTCTCCTACATTGCAGGCAGATTTTTTTGCCAATGAGCTATCAGGGAAGCCCATTTAGTTACTAAGTCACGTCCAATTCTTTGCAACCCCATGGACTGAAGTAGCTTGCCAGGCTTTCTGTCCATAGAATTTCCCAGGCAAGAATACTGGAGTGGATTGCCGTTCTCTTCTCCAGGAGATCTTTCTGACCCAGGTATAGAACTCATGTCTCCTACACTAGCTGACAGGTTCTTTATCATTAAACCACCAGGGAAGCCTTGCAGAGGTCACGAAGTTTTCTGTATGTTTGCTAGAAAAACACAGCTCCTTTCCTAGCCACAGGTCATCAGTAGAATCTGCCCACTTTCTTAAAGACAAGCAGTGAGTAACAACAGGCTGGAGGAAGCTATGTGATTACTATACAGGAAAAGATGACAGACATAAAGAAGTATTAGTCATCTTGGGTAGACATCATGCCTTTGTTATAAGAACATCCACTGTGAGATCAGATTGTCTTACCACACTTCCTGCAGTGATGTCTAGGACCTAAAATAGCTCACAGTTCAAAGGACATTTCAATGCAAGATAGATGGTGATAATCATAATTACCAGGGGCTGCTCAAGAGTGGGCCTGCCTTTGTGGACGAGATTGCCTGTGTTTGGATTCAGTTTTTCCCTGTCTGCTTGTAGATTATTTTGGTTGTTGGCTGTCATGCTTGAAAGTGAGCTGCTGAGTGATGAAATCTGTGGTGAGAAAGTCATCCCACACTAAAAGGGAGTTTCTGATTGAGGGTTATCTGCTTGTGCTGTGGAGGGGCGGATCTGTAAGTCATGAGGCTGTTCTGCCAGAGATTTATCTGCTTCTGAAAAAGTCACTCTGCTATATTGACAAGTGACATAGGCTTTTGAATTTTGTCTCCGGACAGCAGTGGTTTATTATGTGTGTCTGCAGCCATGAAATTAAAAGATACTTGCTCCCTGGAAGAAAAGCTATGACAAACCTAGACAGTGTATTAAAAAGCAGAGACGTCACTTTGCCAACAGAGGTCTGTATAGTAAGGTTTTTCCAGTAGTCATGTATGAATGTGAGAGTTGGGCCATAAAGAAGGATGAGTGCCAAAGAATTGATGCTTTCGAACTGTGGTGCTGGAGAAGACTCTTGAGCATCCCTTGTATAGCAAGGAGATCAAACCAGTCAATCTTAAAGAAAATCAGCCCAGAGTATTCATTGAAAGGATTGAAGCTGAAGCTACTATACTTTGGCCACCTAATGCCACTGGAGGAGGAGCCAACTGATTGGAAAAGACCCTGATGCTGGGAAAGAATGAGGGTAGGAGGAGAAGGGGGCAACAGAGTATGAGATGGTTGGATGGCATCACCAACTCAATGGACATGAATTTGAGCAAACTCTGGGAGATAGTGAAGAACAGGGAAGTCTGGTGTCTATGGGGTTGCAAAGACACAACTGAGCGACTGAACAACAAAAGTTACTGTGTGTGCTCTATTCTCTAAATGAAGACAGTCTTTTCTCTGTCTCTCTTTATTGAAATATGGCTGATTTACAATGTTGTGTTAATTATTGCTGTACAGCAAAGTGACTCAGTTATACACACAGATATATTCTTTTTGTAGTCTTTTCCATTATGATTTATCATAGGATATTGGATATAGTTCCCTGTGCTCTACAGTAGGACCTTGTTGTTTGAAGGTGAAGGTGAAGTCACTCAGTCGTGTCCGACTCTTTGCGACCCCATGGACTGTAACCTACTAGGCTTCTCCATCCATGGGATTCTCCAGGCAAGAATACTGGAGTGGATTGCCATTTCCTTCTCCAGGGTATCTTCCCGACCCAGGGATCGAACCCGGGTCTCCTGCATTGGAGGCAGATGCTTTAACCTCTGAGCCACCAGGGAATCATCCTATATATATAAGTTGGCATCTGCTAATCCCTACCTCCCACTCCATCCTTCTCCTACCCACCTCCCACTTGGCAGCCACCAGTCTGATCTTTGTGTCTCTGATTCTGTTTCATAGACAGGTTTGTTTGTGTCATATTATTAGGTTCCATGTATAAGTGGTATCATAGGGTGTTTGTCTTTCACTTTCTGACTTACTTCACTTACTGTGATGATATGGTAATATTCGGAGTTGGGGCTTTTGGGAGGTGACTCGGTTTAGACTTAGTGCATTCTCTCTCTCCTCTCTCTCTCCCCTCCTCTCTCACCTCTGCCACGTGAGAACGGAAAGAGAAACTGGCCATCACAAGCCAGGAGGAGGGCTTTTGTTGCAACCCAGCCCCACTGCCAGCCTGATCTCAGACTCCAGCCACGGGATCTGTGAGAAAATAAATGTCCGTGGTCTAAGCCTCCATGTCAATGGTGTTCTGTGAAGGCAGCCTGATTGCCCTAAAATGCCTTAAAAAAATTCAGAGATAACTTTTTCTTAAAGAACAATATGCATACAGAAAAAAAAATACCATAACTACAAGTTTCGTTGAATTTTTACACACTGAATGAACTCATAAAACATTATTTCCCTTTGTTTTTAAACGAGCTGCATTACCTAAACTTATTTGTTCACTTTTACCTAAATGAAATAACATACTCGACTCTTCATTAGGATTTCATCCATGTCCTAATAATATCTTTGGAACATCATAATTGTTAGTGCATTTAATGTTTAAAGTCTACATGTGAAATAACTAAGCTTGTTTTTTTCTTCTGTCTCAATATGGGTTGGGAGAGGGGTGGAATTACCGTTAGAGCATTATTTCTGGAGTACCATATAGTAGTACCATTTATTTATTTGGAACAACTTAAATTCCAACAGCAACAGGCTTCATTACCTTTATTTTTTCTCCTTTTGTTCCATTAGGAGTTCAAGTAGATACAACATGCGCATTATTACAGTTGCTGTTCAGTTGCTTAGTCGTGTCCGACTCATTGCGACCCCCGTGAACTGCAGCACTCCAGGCTTCTCTGTCCTTCACCATCTCCTGGAGTTTGCTCAGACTCATGTCCATTGAATCAATGATGCCATCCACCTGTCTCATACTCTGTCACCCTCTTCTCTTCCTGCCGTCAGTCTTTCCCAGCATCAGGGGCTTTTCCAGTGAGTCAGCTCTTCGCATCAGGTGGCCAAAGTATGGGAACTTCCGCTTCAGTGCCAGTCCTTCCAATGAATATTCAGAATTGATTTCCTTTAAGACTGACTGGTTTGATCTCTTTGCAGTCCAGGGGATGCTCAAGAGTCTTCTCCAGCACCATAGTTAGAAAGCATTAATTCTTCAGCGCTCAGCCTTCTTTATGGTCCAACTCTCACATCTGTACATGACCAGTGGAAAAAAACATAGCTTGGACTATACAGACCTTGCTGTCTAGGTTTGTCATAGCTTTTCTTCCAAGGAGCAAGTGTCTTTTAATTTTGGAGCCCCAAATCATAAAATCTGTTACTGTTTCCACTTTTGCCCATCTATTTGCCATGAAGTGATGGGACCAGATGCCATAATCTTCATTTTTGAGTGTTGGTTTTTAAGCCAGCTTTTTCAACTCTCCTCTTTCACCTTCATCAAGAAGCTCTTTAGTTCCTCTTCACTTTCTGCCATTAAAGTGATATTATCTGCATATCTGATATAGCTGATGTTTCTCCTGGCAATCTTGATTCCAGTCTTGATTCCAATCTTGCCTGTGAGTCTTCTAGCCAGGCAATTCGTATCAATGCATTATTATTAACCAATGAAATTATCCTGCTTTGGTGTATTTTAAGTTGCTAAGTGCTAACTTAACTAACAATCATGGCTTCCTTCTGGCCATTTCTTTTCTGTGATAATAGTTGAATACTGAAAAACAGAACTGGAGACTAAAAGTGTTCTCAAAGCTCAGCATCCGCTGGTTCTGAGACCAGAGATCATTGGTGTGAATCTCTGGGCTCTATTTTCTTAGCCACTTGGGGTGGTTGGAGCTGCCATGTTCAAAGTAAGTGGGAGGCTTCTGTGTTGTACTATGGATGGGGAGAGAGGTGCCCCCACCCCAGGACCCCAGACTCAGCAGTTCATAAAGCCTAGAGAAGCTCTGGACCAGTTCCCTGACGTCCTCAGAAAAGTCAGACTCCTCAAGGCCGTGCTGGTCTCCAGCCTCACTTCCAAGCTTCCCCTTTGTCCTTCCTAGATCCCTGCCTCTGCCTGTGGGCCTCCCTGAGCAGCAATCCTGAGCATCCTCAGGTAGGAGGTCTCTCCTCTGTGCTGTGAAAGCAAAGCCAGAGTGGGATGGAGATAAACGGCAAGGCCAGATTTTATTCCAGAAGGACTGTCATAGGGGAAACTTGACCTTGGCACAGAGCTGGGCTCCACTCTGAGCACTGGGGATTTACAGCCAAGGAGGAGGTTTGCAGGGTGGAGGGGGTTCATGGTTGGGGAATTACTGTGAGGAAACACTAGGGGTCAGGGGAATTCTGGCCAAACTGAATTTGACAGAATGATTGCCTAAGGTGGGCCTCAAGTTTTGGGGAAGGAAATTTGACCAGATAATAATAAACTTATTTATTTGTTTGTGTTGGGCCTCAGTTGCGGCCTGTGGAACCTTCATTAGGTGATGTGGGGTCTTTCGTGGCGGTGCATGATATCAGTAGTTGTGGCGACCAGGCCTAGCTGTCCTGAGGCACGTGGGTTCTTAGTTCCCTGACTGGGGATTGAACCCGTGTTCCCTGCATTGCAAGGTGGAATCTTAACCACTGGACCACCAGGGAAGCCCCTTGACCAGATATTGAGGGTGAGGGATTCCGGGTAAACTCACTTAGCAGGATGCTTGATGAAACCGGGTGACACAAAGATGGCATGGGAGTCCAAGGCTGAGGTCTTGCTGAGAAGGGGGTTCAGAGAAGGCTGACGGAAGTTCTGTCAAGGATGGCCTTCCAGGTTCACAGGCAGGTTCTCCTTTCTATGTCATGTCCATAGTTATAGCTCTGTTCATCCTTAGGGCTGGGAGCACCTCAAAAGGTTACTTTCTTTATCCTTGAGCCCCAGGCCCCTGGACCCCGCCCCTCCTCCACAGAGGAGATGCTCAGAAGAGGTTTTCTGAGGCAGTGAAAGCGTCCAGGGTGTGAGGGCCCAAGGCTAGCTCCCTCTCGAAAGCCAGAGGCCACAGGAAAGCTCTTCCAGTGGGAAGTGTTCCTGTCCTAGCTGGTCAGCCAGAGAGGACAAGCACAGGGTGCCCCGGAGGTTGTGTCAGTGGGGACACTTCACCAAGATAATTTCCTGAAGTCCCAGCAGCAGGAGCAGTGAGTGGTGAATGGGATTTTTGTTCACGGTCCTTGGTTGAAGTTGTGAGGTGATGGGAAAGGCAGAGGAAGAAACCATTTGTCGTGGGTCTGGATGTTCAAATTCCCTTCTCCCAAAGAGGAGGCCCCAGATGCCCTCTGAATACCTCTCTGGGCCCAGAATCCAGCCGCTGGCCCGGCGATGACCCACAGTGTCCCAGGCAGCTGGTGTGCCGCCACAGTCCAAGGACACCTCCCAGGGGAAGGGAGGGGGCCTCCACAGAGCTGGCACAGGGAGCCAGAGCAGATGCTTTTGAACATTTTTGAAATGGGAGAGGGGTTGAAATAGGGTTGATGATTTATTTTGTTAAGTAGAAAAATTTTTTAAAATGGTCAACCACCATCACCCTTTCCCCTCCCCCATAAAACTGAAAAATATATTTTACCCCCAAAGTGGTAAAAATGTGCAAAGCTTCCACTCCACACAATCTCAGCCCTGGTGCCCAGGTCCTTGAGGGAGGTCAGAGAAAAACAAGTATTAAAACCTTTAGAGGGACTGGAAATGTGGGGGTGATGTCACCCAGTGCTTCAAATAGCAACGACTGCTATCTTTCCTCCTGTTTCCTGGTGCCTCAGTGGTAAAGAATCTGCCTGCAATGCAGAAAACTCGGGTTTGATCCCTGGGTTGGGAAGATCCCCCGGAGAAGGAAGTCACAACCCACTCTAGTATTCTTGCCTGTGGGATCCCATGGACAGAGGAGGCTGGCAGACGTCAGTCTGTGGGGTGGCAGAAGTTGGACGTGACTGAGCATGCACGCATGTTCCCTCTCCTGGGATCACGGCCATCACGGCTTTGAAGCATGACCATCCCTCAGTTTGGGTGTGACAACCTGTCTACCAGTGGCGACAGGAGACCCTGAGCACCAGAGCAGGTCCAGCACCTTGAAAGGGAAAAAAATTACACTCTTTTTGTCATGAACCTTTCATTGAAAGCACTTCCTTCCATCATGAATACGGCGCTGTGTTAGGTTCCTAGGGCTGGAAAGTACTGCAAACCGAGGGCTCAGGACCCGAGGAGACAGGATGTGGCTGTCGACAGATGCTTACCTTCTCGTGGGGCTGGCAGCTGGAAATTTGCAGTCAGGTGTGGGCAGGGTTGGTTCTTTCTGAGGCTGTGGGGAGAGTCTGTCCTAGTCCGGTTGCTGGTAATCCTTGATGATCCTTGTCTGTAGACGTATTACAACCATCTCTGCCTTCATCTTCATTTGGTGTTATTCCAGTGTGCCTATCTGTGTCCAAATTTCTTTTAAAACTTTATTTATTTATTTATTTAGGCTGTGCTGGGCCTTCCTGATCCAGGGGTCCAACCCACGTCTTCTGTGTTTCCTGCCATGCAGGCATATATATATATATAGGCATATATATATATATATATATATTTTTTATCACTGGAGCCCTCAGCGAAGCCTGAGTATTATTTGGGTACACTTTAAAAGTATTTTGATGCATTTATTTCAAAATACTTGATTTCTTTGGTTATCGTCTATCTTTTGTTTTATGAACTGCATTGAAAGTTTCCATGATATAAAAATGTTTGTGGAGGATTTGTGGCTCCCGCTGGCTTCAGGGAAGAACTCACTTCCAGAGAGAACTGTTAGGAGGCCAAGTTCTCTTCCTCTCACTGGCCCTCCGAGAGGTGGCCACTGTCCTCTGAACCCACTGGGCTGTGTTTTCTCTCTGGTGCTCCCAGACCCTCCAGGGCTGTGGCCTGTGATGCGAGCATCCAGCCAGGGGTGGAGTTCTGGGGCATCCCTGGACCACTCTTCCCACGCTCCTCCAGGCTGGGGTCATCCCTGGGTAGGGCACCCTCTGCTTGTTGTGACAGAATACCCTTGCAATGTGGACTTGAAAGGGAGGGCTGAGGTGACAGTGTGGGAGTGTCCCCATCTTGCTTCAATTAGAAGTCAGGAGGGTGACGACATTTCTCTCTGCACTTATCTGGAGCTCTTGTGGTTGTACTCAGCAAAACTGGATGTGGGCAGATGAACAGGAGAAAAAAAAACAATTTTACTTCCTTTGTACCAAAATCTTTTAGAATTGGGGCTTGAGAAAATGTCAAAGCAGGCAGCCTTTAAACTTTTGAGACAAAGAAACAATAGACTTGTGGGATGTTGACAAGGTAAAGAATCTCAGGTTTTGGGTGCTACTTAGTGGAGAAGGCAGTGGCACCCCACTCCAGTACTCCTGCCTGGAAAATTCCATGGATGGAGGAGCCTGGTGGGCTGCAGTCCATGGGGTTGCTAAGAGTTGGACACGACTGAGTGACTTCACTCTCACTTTTCACTTTCATGCACTGGTGAAGGAAATGGCAACCCACTCCAGTGTTCTTGCCTGGAGAATCCCGGGGATGGGGGAGCCTGGTGGGCTGCCGTCTATGGGGTCGCACAGAGTCGGACACGACTGAAGCGACTTAGCAGACTTAGCAGTAGTGAAAAATCTAAACAGCATCTGGGCTGGAGCAGTAAATTAATGAAGTAACAAGGTTTGTTTATATCGGCTTTTCTGCCCCAGATTCTTCATTTCTGGAAATAAAGGTGTCTCTCTACTTCCAGATTCAGAGAGGGCATCTTTCACATGAGATATTTTTTTATTTTGGGGGACAGAAAGGAGGGTCACAGTGTCCCTTGCACTGGCTGCTTCTTAAATAACTGTAATTCAAAATAACCCATATGCCATTGAAACATATTTTGGAGTGACCTGCCGTAAGCCCCCCAAAAGTCATGACAGAAGTAATTGCCACCAGACATCCAATGGTTTCCAACCATATTGAGAGGCAGGCATGGTTCTCCCCAGTTGAAGACATAGACACAAGTGGGTAGTATTTAAATGCTTTGTCTCAAATAACACTCTCTTGTGCTCTAGCCTGATGTGAACAAGATCTTGTGTTTCCAAATTCCTCCATCTTTCCATCCAAGCAGGCTGCCTGAAGTCAACAAAGAGGACTTTTAAGAATCTGCTCTGCAGCATCTTAAACTGATCTAAAATGGAAAATGGAGTGCATACTGATTTGGCAATTAATGAAATATTGGAGCATCATCATAGCAACCACACACTTTGATTTGGAAGCCTGCCTTTCATGTCTGGCCAGCTGGTATGTTACGGCAGCCTTCCAGGCCAGCAGCCATCCGGGCTTCAGAGTTTACAGAAAAAGTAAAGCCCAGACTTCCTGAGGTTGTGTTAATCCTGTTTTAAATTTTCTCTATATTATGGTGTTTTGACTTTTAAAAAGCATCATAATATACAGAAAACCTTTCTAGGGACTTCCCTGGCAGTCCAGTGGTTCAGACTCTGAGCTTCCACTGTGTGGTAAGAGGGGTTCCATCCACATTAGGGAGGGCAATCTGCTTTATCCAGACTCCTGATTCAAATTTTCATATCATCCAAAAAACAGCATCACAGACACAGCCAGCATGTCTGACCAGATGTTCAGGCACCTCATGGCTCGGGCAAGCTGACACACACTCACTGCCCTGCAAGGACTGCATTGCTCCTGTAGCTTCAGATGCTGACCTCTGGCTCTCCTCCAATGGGCCGTGGCTGGAATCTGGCTGGGAGCGGGGAGCTGTGGCCTAGCATGGGCTTGGGGCAGTTGTAGAGAGCCTCATTCACACAGCTTTATCCAAGTAGTGCCCACTGGTGTTTTCAAAGGGACCAGCCTAGAGAAGAATCACCTGGGACATACTAAAATGCAGATTCTGGGGCTCCAGACCTGCTTTATATGAGTCTGTGTGGGATGGAATCTTTTTAAAAAACAATTTATTTTATTGAAATAAATATAGTTATAGTTGATTTACAATGTTAATTTCCACTGTCCATTGAAGTGATTCAGCTTTACCTGTATATACATTCTTTTTTGTATTCTTTTCCATTGCAGTTTATCACAGGATATTGGATATAGTTCCCTGTGCCATACAGTAGGACCTTGTTGTTTATGCATTCTGTATATAATAGTTAGCATCTGCTAATCCCACACTCCAGCCTGTCCTTCCCCATGCCCCTTTCCCTTTGGGAACTCCGTGTCTGTCTTCTACATCCATGAGTCTGTTGCTGTGTCATAGATAAGTTCATTTGTACCATATTTTACATTCCAGATATAAGTGATATTGGATGATATTTGTCTTTTTCTTCCTGACTTACTTCACTTCACCTCTAGGTCCATTGATATTGCTGTAAATGGCATTATTTCATTTTTTTTTTTAAAGAAATGGAAGCTTTGATCCTGCATTTTTAACCAGCCTCTTGGGAGATTGTTATACCTGAGTTTGAGAGCCTCTGGGTTGTTCAGGCTGCACATCGCTTGTTCTTTCTGCTTTCCCCCACAATGCCCTTCTGCTCTCCAAAGGCCTGGGGGATGGTGAGAGTCTTCTCAGGTGTATGAAGATGATGGCTCTGGAGCAGATGTGCTGAAGGTGAAACCCAGCCCTCTGAACTGCTCACTGTCCTCTGTGAGTCCTGGGGCTGGGATTCCCATCCCTGTTCCCACCTGTCACATCACACCTGCCTTTCAAGAATAAGCTCGAATACCACGTCTTCCTCATGGCCTATCCAGCAGGCTGGACAGTTCTCTTTCCTTCAAAGTCACAGGCCCCTTGGTTGTTTGCTTCAGCCCCAGGCACTGTCTCTAGTCTCAGAGTGGACCATTGCTGTCCATTCCAGATCTTTCTCTTCACCAGGCGGTCCTCCCACCAGCCCCCTTAAATTTAACTTTCCAGATCATCCCATTGGCTGCCCAGCCCTGGGGCTGTGGACTTCTGATGCCTTTGTCTCCAGGTGCTGCAACCTCTGGAGGAGAGTGGCATTCTGGGTCCTGGTGACACACTGTATGCTCAATCAGAGGTGCAGATGAAATTACGGGTGCAAACTAGAACGTTTGGAGAGCATGCTTCTTGGTCTCTGCCCTGTAGGCAGGAAGTTTCTTCCAACTGCACATGAAAACAAACAGCCCCAGCGAGCCTTGGCCAGTCGGATGGTCAGGCGTGGTCCTCATCCTGCCCCTTGGATGCTAAGCATCCCTTCCTGGGGACTGAGATTCATATGGAGGGTCCTAGGAAAGGGCACAGGATGGGGGATGAGAACCGAGGGTTACTACTGAGACAACCGCTGACGAAGAGCAGACTTATCCGAGAAAGGTAGCAAAACTGAGAAAGAGCATCTTTTGCCTGCATTGGCTTTTATGTTTCTTTCTAAAGCATACTGCAGGAGAAAATGCAATTTGATTTCCTTACCCCTTCACCCGCCAAAATAGACTACCCATCCTAGCCCTGCAAGTACAGTCTCACAAAGAAAGGGACAGACTTCTTAGCCTCTTACAGCATCAGCTCAGCATCGTTCTCAAAGTCCATTTGCCTCCTGGGGTGATTTCTTTGAAGTCAGTAGGGGCTCCAGCTGATTTCATGCTCCACAGGGGACCAAGGAGAACAGGAGCTGGATTAAGTTGACTTCCAGAGAGTCAGCTAGTTGTTCTATTTCTTTTATGGGGAATGTATTTGGAACAGATTTTTCTTAATGAAATTTCAAAGTGCTCTTTTGCTGTCAAAATAACCGACCCTTTCTTTGTTTCACACAGTGGGTTTCTTTTCTTGCCCCTTTGTCCTCTTATCCAGCATGATATTCTGAAAACACAGACATTGAGTTGAGAATTGATGTGTTTCCTCCCTATGTTAAGCCTTTAAACATCAGCCATGGACTCTATTATGTGGCTGTAACTGATTTAGTTGTCTGCTGTGCCGCCTTAAAAAGTTCTGGCATGCTGTTCTAACCCATTAGGCTAAAAGGATTTTCAGATATTTGAATGCTCTTATTATTGTCAACAGAGCAAACATGTGGTGGGATGTGTCTTGACTAGACTATTTTACAGATGAGAAAAGTGAGGCTGGGGAATAACATCCTACCGATAAGTAGTGCATTGGCACTATGGCAAATGCTTCAATGTAGCAAATAGTAAAGAGCTGTTGCTGAGGCATGAGCAATTTGAATGACACTGTTCTTGGTTTTTCCTCGTAGGGCTTCCTGAGGCAGAGAATCATCATTTTCTGGCAAACAAACCAAGCCCAAGACCTAACTGTGCTGAATGTCATATGCTGACAGCTCTTGGAATCTACCTTTGGCTTAGCTTTCAAACAAGAGGTTCATCTTACCCAGGAAAAGGGTGAGTTATTTGCTTTCTTAATGTTATAATGCTGACACGGATGATCCTGGATTTGTGGAGAATAAAAGAGATGGGTGAGCAAAAGAACACCCGTGCCTGTATAGTCGCTTTAGTCATGTCTGACTCTGTGCGACCATATGGATTTTAGCCTGCCAGATTTCTCTTTCCAGTGGATTCTCCAGGCAAGAATACTGGAATGGGTTGCCATGCCCTCTTCCAGGGGATTTTCCCCACCCAGGGATCAAACCCATGTCTCTTATATCTCCTGCATTGGCAGGTGAGTTCTTTACCACTAGTGCCACCTGGAAAGTCCAGTGAAAGAATAGGAGATTTTAAAAGTAAACTGAAAAAAAAAGAAAAAAAAAAGCCACTGCTTTGCGTGGATGGAATTCCAAGGTAGTTGTGCACATTGAAGACTGGTCTTGCTTCTTTCTGGGAATGATGAAATGGTGCTTAAATCAGTCAAAGAAGAGAGCTAGGTGTCTGTACATTTGGGTCTCGGACATGTGCTTTCCAGCCTTGCAGGTTCTCTAGCTAGATGCCAGTATGGAGTGAGAGAAGGGCAGAACTGGAAGGACAGACCTAGTGAGCCATGTGGTTCCATGTCCTTCTAGATCAGGGATCCGAGACTCCCACCACGAAGCAGCCAGGACCACTGCCTGGTTCCTGTGGTCCCAATCTTCCACTAGGGAGTGAGAGACGGTGGCACTCATCTCTGCCTCCCTATGGAATCTCACGACTCCACTTGTGTCTGCAACAAGACTCCAGAGTTTCTAAAACTTGAGCCATGAAGCATGGGTCTCATCTCGTCCCCCATCTCAGCCACCCAGGGCAAAGCTAGACTCCTGCTTTTTGAGGTCTAACCATTTGATTGTTTTCCTTTCAGATGGCTTACATGAAGATGAGATGGGTATATATTTCCCTGGTGGTCCTGGGAGCCTTTTGTCTGTATTATAACCTGGAGGATCTGAATCCTTTTAAAGGAGAACCAGTGATTTTCAAGAATGAACTTGGGGACTTCCTTCAGCTCCCAGATATAGATTGCAGGCAGGATCCCCCTTTCTTGTACTGCTGGTGGCTTCATCTCATGAGCAGTGGTTTGTCCGCTTGGTCATCCGGAGCACGTGGGGAAGAGAAAAGATCATAAAGGGAAAGCGGATAAAAACATTCTTTCTCCTGGGAACCTCTCCCAGTAAACACGTCTCAAGAGAAGTGGCCCAGGAGAGCCAGAAGTTTCGTGATATTATCCAGAAGGACTTCACAGATGTTTATTTCAATCTGACCCTGAAAACCATGATGGGGATGCAGTGGGTCTACAGCTTTTGTCCACAGACGACTTTCGTGATGAAAACTGACTCTGACATGTTCGTCAATATCTACTATCTGACCGAACTGCTCCTGAAGAAGAACAGAACAACTCGATTTTTCACCGGCTTCCTAAAACTGAACGAGTATCCCATCAGGAAACGGTTCAATAAGTGGTTTGTCAGTAAGTACGAATATCCGTGGGACAAGTACCCTCCCTTCTGCTCTGGCACTGGCTACGTTTTCTCTAGCGATGTGGCAGGTGAGGTGTACCATGTTGCCAATAGCGTGCCCTTCATTAAACTGGAAGATGTCTTTGTGGGGCTCTGCCTGAAAAGACTGAAGATCAGGCTGGAGGAACTTCACCCGAGCAGACTTTCTTCCCTGATGGGTTGCCGTTCACCACCTGCCGTTATAAGAAGATTGTGGCCTCCCATCATATCAAGCCGCAAGACATCCTGAGGTACTGGCAGGCTCTGGAAGGCTCCCTGCAAGAAGAGTGTCCAGATAACTGAGGGGAGCCTGGAAGTGCCTGTGGACCGCTGCGGTGATGGCTTTTGAAAGATCTTTGATGGTGTGGCTGAGACTCCCCAGGTCAGGGAGGGAGCGAGGAAGGTCCTGCAGCCTTCCCCGTCTGAGCAGAAATGCCACCACGGATGAAGCCCCATTTGGTACCCAAGCCATAACAGACACCACCTCTTGAGCACCTAGCCTGTGGCACTAACTGGTGTGCAGCTGCATCTTCTCATGTCAGGGGACAGCATCCACTTGGAGTGGTGGCTGTCACCATTGCCACTTCACACCCAAGGAGACAGCAGCTTAGAGAGGGATGGGGACCTGTCTCAAGGATGACAGCCGGCAGACACCAGAGTGAGGGTGAGAACCCAGTGTCGTCAGATCCCAGGCAGCAGCCTCTGTCTCAGTCCACCCTTGTGAGCTGCCTCCTGGGAGAGGATGGTGGTGATGGGGGCTTCAAGGGGTGCCTTGCTGCTGGCATCCGTTGGTCCCTTGTAAGAGTCCCCTCCTCCTCCTCCAGTCCCATCCTCGTGCTTTTTTGTGCAGAGACTGGGGTGAACCAATGCCCCCCCGTCCCTCCGGTGCCGAGTTCCCTGTGTTCACGATGAGTCTGGCTGGCCCGAGACCCTGTTAGCAGCTCGGCACTCAACTCACTACAGAGACATCGCTGCAGTGGCTGGAGCTCTACCCCAGGAAACACCCAGTTCTGGATAGAAACCAGTCTTTAGGAACCAGACTCAGCTCAGAAATCACTGTGAAGCTCGGCCTGCTGTACAGACCTCTTGGCCCTTCTGCTGAGTGGGGGCTCCCTGAGAGTACAGCCTTTCTTCCCCACTGTCCATGGTGACCCTGTCTGTTGGCTCCATCTGTCCTTGGTCTGCACTTCAGGTCTTCAAGTGCACACTGGAGGGTGGTTGGATGCATCATCCATGAAGGATGCTGGGAGCTTTTCGGGGAACTGGGAATAATTTAAGTTAAGACCTTCTCAAACGGCCCCTGGGATGTTGAACACTGAACTGAGTCCTGGTCCAAGGTGTGTCTCCCTGAGTGCGTGTCCTAAGCCCAATCCCGGCTCAGCATCACTGCATTCCTCAGATGGCCAAGGAACAGCTGCATTTTGTGATGTGGACTTCAGTATGCATCACCTGGGGGTTTGGAAGAGCCTGTTCTGCAGGGCTGTGTGGAAACAAAACTCTTTTTTTTGGGCAGGCTCTGCCCATTCAGCCACTGTCACATGACATACAAAGCCACCTTGCTCACAATCTCCCGGAGGATCGGTTCTTACTTTCTACTTTATTTCAACAAACTTTAGCAGCACTCAGAGCCGAGGCCTCACATAGCTGTGAAACTTACAAATGTTGGAGGAAGCTCTGACCTGAACAAGGGAAGAGGTGTCTGCTGCAAAATGGTCACAGCTGGGTTGATCTGCTAAGTGGCATCTTATTTTGCACAATGTTTCTTGTTTCTGGATGGAGCTGCTTCTTAGCGAATGTGTTTTCTTATCCCGGCTTCTCTGAATGTGCGGGGGTCATGTTCAGAAAAGCTACCTTCTCAGGAGGGAAAATCAGGGACTGAGCTTGTTTTCTGAAGCCTGGATTTAGCAGGGCCTGTCCTCAGTCCCATGGGACAGACTCCTTCTGATTTGGGAGATAACGGTGGGCTTTGGGCTTTGAGGGTGAAGGAGTCTTTGGCAATAGGGCTGCGTCTGTGCTTAGATGTCCACCTTGTCTGGTGTGCATGTCCATGTGGCCACTGGGCTGGGAGGGGAGGTTCATCTCAGGATCTGGTCTCAGCACCTGCCCAAAGCCCTTGCCATAGGAGCAGAGGCGCACACTTGGCTCCACCCTCTGTGTGCTTTGAAACAGCTTTCTGCAGAACACATCCCTTGCCCCTCACCCCCAATTCTATTTCTTTATAAAATGAGGACCTTTTATACCCTAAGGAAAAACATATTTTGTGACTACAGAACTTGAAGGGACCTTTGAGTGCATGTGGTCAAGGCTTTCCCAAGACTTCACAGCTTGTTTGTCATGCAGCGCAGGTTCCAGCCAGAGGTGTAGTCTGTGCTGCTGTCTTGCTTGTATGTGAGAGTGAGAAGCTGCAAAAGTGCAAATGAGAAGGCAAAGTGAGGCCTCTGGGTGCTTCCAATAGCACCCAGCATGAATTTTCAGAATGGGCCTGGAGAGGAGGCCAGGCTGGTGTCTTTACTCACGGTCCCGGGAGGAACGGTGCTGATGCATGCTCAGGTGTGTGTGCTCAGTTGCTAAGTCATGTCTGACTCTTTGTGATCCCAGTAACTGTAGCCCACCAGACTCCTCTGCCCATGGAATTCTCCAGGCAAGAATACTGGAGTGGATTGCTGTGCCTCCTCCAGGGGGTCTTCCTGATCCAGGGATCTAACTCTCATCTCCTGCGTCTCCTGCATGGGCAGGTGGGTTCTTTACCATCGAGCCACCTGGGAAGTCCATGACGCTGATGGCCAAGGCTAATTGCCAGGCACTGAGATAAGGGCTTCACAAGTATTACTTCCTTAAATGCTCACAACTACTCCCCAGGAGGTGACTACCCACTTTCCTGCTTTTCAGTTCAGTTCAGTCACTGTTGTGTCCAACTCTTTGCAACCCCATGGACTGCAGCAGGCCAGGCTTCCCTGCCCATCACCAACTCCTGGAGCTTGCTCAAATTCAGGTCTATCGAGTCAGTGATGCGATCCAACCTTCTTTACAGATGAGGTAACCGAGCCATGAAATTGAAAGACGCTTACTCCTTGGAAGGAAAGTTACGATCAACCTAGATAGCATATTCAAAAGCAGAGACATTACTTTGCTGACAAAGGTCCGTCTAGTTAAGGCTGTGGTTTTTCCAGTAGTCATGTATGGATGTGAGAGTTGGACTGTGAAGAAAGCTGAGTGCTGAAGAACTGATGCTTTTGAACTGTGGTGTTGGAGAAGACTCTTGAGAGTCCCTTGGACTGCAAGGAGATCCAACCAGTCCATTCTAAAGGAGATCAGCCCTGGGTGTTCTTTGGAAGGAATGATGCTAAAGCTGAAACTCCAGTACTTTGGCCACCTCATGTGAAGAGTTAACTCATTGGAAAAGACCCTGATGCTGGGAGAGATTGGGGGCAGGAGGAGAAGGGGACGACGGAGGATGAGATGGCTGGATGGCATCACCGACTCGATGGACATGAGTTTGAGTGAACTCCAGGAGTTGGTGATGGACAGAGAGGCCTGATGTGCTGCGATTCATGGGGTCGCAGAGAGTCGGACACGATTGAACGACTGAACTGAACAGAACTGAACCGAGGCAGAGAGAGCGTGAATAGCTAGCTCAGCGTCACATAGCTGAAGTATTCTTGGGAGCACCACACGTGTTGGTCACGATCAGCACTGCCGCCCCTAGGCAGTCAGTTGGCCTGAGGGATGCAGCCAGTGTTCAGAGAGAGGCAGGTGCCCCCTACCTTGTGGGCTCAGGCTGCATGTCTGGCCCTTCCACAGACTTCTCACACCACATACCCCTCCCCTTAGTACATGAACCCCAAGTCTGCCGCTGGGCTGGAAGACTGTACAGAGGAACCAGAGGGGCTCCCATAGGGCCAGCCTCTCCACGCTAGGGCTTGATTCCCCGCTCTTCTAACCTCTGCAGAGCAAGCCCCTTGCTCAGGTTTTACTTTCATCCTCGCTGTGTTTTTCCCTTCTGCCAACTCAGCTCCCACACACCCAGACAGGCTGCTGTTTCTGATCTTCTAAACCATCATTAAGCCCATTCCCTTCACTGCCCCATGTCTGCTCCTTTGGCTCTTCTGCCCGAGAAAGTTTTCCTCTTCATCTGAAATCCCCTCTAATCAGACTCTGGTGCCTGGCTCCGCAAGATGGTTCTCACTGAAGTCACTGATGGCCTGAGATGTGGGTTCCAAGGTCAGGTCTCTGTCCTGCACTGCTAGTCTTGCCTGCTTCTGGGGCACTGGACGCTCTGGACTCTCCTTCTTGCTGGTCCCTCCTTCGCTTGTTCCATCTCCTCACTCTGCCTTGGCCTTATTTATTTCCCCTTGTTGTACTCCGGTGGTCTCATCCAACCCCATGGATTAAAATATCCTCTTGTGCAGAGGGTGCCCATTTATCTCTAGCCTGGGGCTCTCTCTTGCTCTCCAGCCTCATAAATTTCATGGCCTACTTGACATCACAAAGTGAGAAAATATGCAACTGAATTTGTCCTGAGCTGTCTCCCCCAACTCCTGATCCACACTGCCTGCAGCCTTCACCTCCCCAGGTGATGACCCTTCCATCCTTCAGTCTTTGCTCTTGTTCAGTCACTAGGTTGTGCCCAGCTCCTTGCGACCCCTTGGACTGCAGCATTCTAGGCTTCCCTAGCCTTCACTATCTCCTGGAGCTTGCTTAAACTTGTGTCCATTGAGTCAGTGGTGCCATCTAACCATTTCATCCCTGCTGCTTCTCCTCCTGCCCTCAATCTTTCCCAGCATCAGAGTCTTTTCCAATGAGTCGGCTCTTCCCATCAGGTGGCCAAGGTATTGGAGCTTCAGCACCAGTCCTTCCAATGGATATTCAGGACTGATTTATTTTAGGATTGACTGGTTTGATCTCCTTGCAGTTCAAGGTATGCTCAAGACTCTTCTCTAGCACCACATTGGAAAGCATCAGTCCTTCAGTGCTCATCCTTCATTATGGTCCATCTCTCACATCCATACATGTCTACTGGAAAAAGCATACCTTTGACTAGATGGACCTTTGTTGGCAAAGTGATGTCTCTGCTTTTTAATATGTTGTCTAGGTTTGTCAGAGCTTTTCTTCCAAGGAGTAAGCGTTTTTAATTTCATGGCTGCGGTCACCATCTGCAGTGATTTTGGAGCCCAAGAAAATAAAGTCTGAAACTGTTTCCATTGTTTCCCCATCTATTTACCATGAAGTGGTGAGACCAGATGCTGTGATCTTCATTTTTTGAATATTGAGTTTTAAGCCAGCTTTTTCACTCTCCTCTTTCACCTTCATCAAGAGGCTCAAGTCAGACACTTTGAAGGCATCTGTGAGTCCTCTCTCTCAGCCAGTGCATCGGCTCTGCCTTTGTTTTATATCCAGAAGCCATTCGCTGCCTCCACCTGCCCCCACCCCAAGCCCCCATCATCTGGGACTTGTGACCCTGCAGTAGCTTCTACCTGGGCTCTTGGCCTCCATCGTTGTATCCTCTTCATCTGTTTCCTAAGCAGGATCCAGACTGCTCCTTTGAAAATATGGACCAGAGCATCTCACTTCTCTGCTCTAAACCCATGTCTGAGGAAACCCTCCAATGATGTCCCATCTTTTAAATCATTGTCTGCCTATGTTATCTCCTTTCTTCCTCCCTTCCTGCCCTCCCCTCACTTACTCTGGCCTCCCTGAAAGGGAGTACTATTTCAGCCGCACTGGCCTTCTTGCTCTTCCTGGAATGTCCCAGGCACACTCTAATGACCTCGGCCTCTGCCAGGGTCACCCTTTCCTTGGACAATCTCATGGCCCATTTCTTTGCTTCTTTAATGTCTTTGGCCATACATCATCCCTTCTTTAAGAGCCTCATCCTGACCACTTTCTATGGAACTGCAACTCATCCCACCCGGTGCCCCCTTGCCTTGTTATATTGTTTCATTGCACTGATCAATTTCTAACAGAGTATAGCATATTTACTTATTATCATGCATCTATTTTGGTTATTGTTTATAGTTTGCTCCAGTTGAACAAAAGCTTTGTGCAAGAATGGTTCTTTGTTTTTGCCACTGATGTACCTTACATTCCTAGCACAGTTCCTGGTACACAGGCTATACTCAATAAATATTTGCTGAATGGACATGTGATGACCTTTGTGGCCATTTTAAGGTGATCTTAAAGGGGAAGCAGGGAGCCTCAACTAAAAAGTGAAGGAGTTCTAAAATGTAGCCAACACTATGCATCCAACATGTAGTTCCAGTATCATTCAGTAAATGGGATGCTGAAATCCTATTTTTACTGAAAACTAGGACCTGAAAACCTAGAAATGCTATATTGTAGTGCTTCATGACTTCATGCCCTCTCCTTTTAAGCAACAGGAAATCTCTCGCATTGAGAAGTAAATAGAATTCTATAATGTACTTTGTGTGCCTGCCCACATCCCCCAACCCCATCTTATCTCATCTACAACCCTCCTTCTGTTGCTGGTGGGGGTTTAGTTGCTAAGTCATGTCTGACTCTTGTGACCTCATGGACTGTAGCCCCTTAGGCTCCTCTGTCCATGGGATTTTCCAGGCAAGAATACAGGAATGGGTAACCATTCCTTTCTCCAGTGGATCTTCCTGATCTAGGGATTGAAACTGTGTTGTAGGCGGATTCTTTACCTACTGAGCCACCAGGGAGGTCCTCCTGTTTCCATGATTATGGAAATTTACTTCTTTTTCTCAACTGCGTCTGACTTTTACTCCTAGGAGAATGGCAACAATAAACCAAGTTGTCAGGAAATAGACCTCATTTCTAAAAATGGTGACAGCTGGAACAGAAGGTACAAAGGCAGTTTCAGATGAAGGCAGAATTGCTGTGCTTCCAAACTTCAAGAGGTTTTAGAGCTCATCCCTTTAGTTTATGTGTGAAAAGCAAGATTTGTAGAATTAGAGCTTCAAGGCAGCACTCAGAGGCAGCACCTCAGTGTGATGCTACACCCACAATTGTGTACTGACTTTTTCCTTCTTATGTACTTAATTCCTGTTGTCTTAAAGCACACCATTGCAGCAACAGAGCACTCTATAAAAAAGGGAGGAAGGAAAACTCCAAACCAACAAAACTCTCCAGACCGCCTCTCCAGGAGTTCTTGAGTTGCAACTGCTCCCAGACATTCCCCAGGTGCATCTAAAAGGCACATCAAAAACACGTTCCTCTGTCTCCTGCCCCCGAGCCCTGTCTTCCCCCAGAGTTTCCGGTGGTAGGGAATGTTGTCACTGACCATCTGCTCTTTCAGTTCTGTGACTTCACTCTGCTCTCTGCTGCCCTGCTGGGCTTGTTGGTTGCCGCTGCCTGTGGTTTTGACACCATCTCTCCACGTCCATCGTTGCAGCCTTAATGCAGGCCACCATCTTGGGTCAGCTGGTCTTGCACAGCATGTTTCTAACTGATCTCACAGATCTAATCACGGTGCTTTCCAACCTCTCTTCCACTTTACATCCAGAGTAATTAAAAAAAACTTTACTGCAGTATAATTGATTTACTATGTGTGTCAGCTTCAGGTGTACAGCAAAGTGATATATATAGATATGTGTGTGTAGATTTTCAGATTCTTTTCCATCATAAGTTAATATGAAATATTGACTATAGTCCCTGTACTATGCAGTATGTCCTTGTTGTTTATTTTATTTATGCTGGTGTGTGTCTGCTAATCCCCCAATCCTAATTTACCGCCCCCCCCACTCCCCCACGTTCCCCTTAGGTAACCATGAATTTGTTCTCTAAGTCTCTGAGTTTATTTGTTTTGTAAATAAGTTCATTTGTATCATTTTTTTTAGATTCCACATATAAGTGATATCATGTGATATTTTCTTTCTCTGTCTTCCTTCACTTAGTGTAATATTCTCTAGATCTATCCATTTTGCTGTGAATAGAGTAAATATTTTTTTTTTTTTTTGAAAAGATGATCTGATTAGGAAACTCCAAGACTCAGGGAAGCTGAACAATTTCCCCCAGGAATTCTGTCCTTTTGTCCATGAGCTTCCGGCTGTTTCAGAGATCAGCCTGGTGACCCTAACTCCTGCTGGGCACCATTGCAATGTTCCACGGATCCCTGAAGGCTGGCATAAAGTGCTAATATGCACTTTTAAAACAAAACAAATTAATTTTCATGGGAGTTCTTGGATCCTCTTGAATGTGGCTACTCTAGGGGTGGGGCTGCCTGGGTTTGAATTTTACCTCCTTCTCTCACTCAAGAAGCAAATCACTTATCTTGACTTCTTTTTTTTCCATCTGAAAAATGCGAAAATAGTTGTTCTCACCTCACAGGGTTATTGTGTTAGTCAAGATGATATGTGTGAATTGATCGGTAACTTGAATGGTTCTGCTGGAGGTCAGTGTCTGGACTTGGATTTTGGTGCATTTTATAATGATCTGAGAGCCAATCAAGACATCTTTGGAGTGAGTCTTTAAGACTTTGTTCAGCTCTGGCTCCTTTCTGTCCTTCTGATGCTCCCTGGCACTCCTGAAGAAGTTCTTCTATCCGTGTGTTCTTCAGCATTGCAGAGTACAATCTTTCTGACTCAGTTCATTCAAAAGATATGATATCCTGAACAGGTGATAAACAGATGGAGTGGAGGTGCCTTTGAGGTTATCTTCAGTCTAAAAAATAGCCTCCTTTTTCCAGATAAGAAAACCAAGACTCAGGAAAGTGGAGTGACTTTGCCAAGTCCTTCAATTAGCAGCATCTCCAGGAGCAGAAACCAGCATCAGAAAGCTTATGTCAGCCGTTCATTCATCTGTTTATTCACTCTGAGCAAATATGGTCAGTGGCTTTTCCAGACACCAGGAATGAGGGTCAAGCTGAGGTTCACGGCCATGGGTTCTGCAAACAGAGTGATAGCTGGGCAAACACATGGTGTCAAGAGGATAGAGGGGATGTCTGTTCCCTTGGCAACCGAAAGCAGTGTTTCTTCAGTGCCATCTCTGTCGAAAGATGCCATAAACCTTTTCCACACCTGCTGTCTCGATTCCTCACAGCAGCCATTCTTATTATAAACAACCTCTGGTTTTGAGTTGAGGTTCAGAGTGACTCGTTGACTTGACAGGGAGGCTCAGATGTGAAGAGACCACCCCTCCCCCACCTCTTGGCCTTCAGCGCCTCACCTTTCACCAGCGCGTGGTAGGTGAGCCCTCCCATGGTGCTTAGCGACTGGCAAACCTCCCGAGTCTCTCAGGAAGCTCAGCTCTGCCCCCGCCCAGCTGTCCAAGGGGTCTGCCATCTTGTTTTTGTTCCACTTGCCACCATTTTTTCCCAAGTGTCGACAACACCTCTGTTCCTTCCCAGCCCTTTGGCATCAGTGGTGTTCCAGGAACCTCCTCGTTAGCTGGGTCCTCCGACCTGTCCTGTCCTGGTCTGCCCTGTCTTGAGCTCACTCAGCTCTCCATCTGATGGTTTGAACAAGTGTCTGGCTTCAGAACATGAACCCCTCCAGGCCAGCCCAGCCCAGCCCACTTTCCACCTCTGTTTACCCAAAGACCTTGCCAAAGAAGCGATCCCTCAAAATAGTGTGGATTCAACACTACAGGCATTGGCTTCTATCAGCGTGTGTGCACGTTTGTGTGCGTGTGCCTGTGTGGGTGATCTGAGGCTGTAAGCAGAGGTGCTCAGTGGTGGCCAGTTTCTGTGTGTTACTTGACCTCCCTGAGTCTGTGAAGGGCAGTAAGAGGAGCGAGGTGAAGTTTGCTCATGTGGCATGTAAAGAGCAGGAGGCCCCAGTATTCTCAGTTCCGGGGGCGTCGGTGAGAGTCTGAGAGGTCCTTTTGTCCTCTGTGACAGAGCAGGTACGTGCTGTACTGGGTGTGGTGGGAATCGAGGCTGTAGGAACGGTCTAGAGTCACCTTGTTCAGAGATTTTCCAGACTCCACTTTTCAAGCAGGATATTTAGAAAAAGTGAAAGAGATCAAACAGCATCTTGAATTGGGATGTATTTCTCAGAAGCAAGAAGTAGTGTGCACACACTGCTATTTACAGTGGTCTGTGCCTCTGAGCCCTGATACATGGGCTAAAGGGAAGAGACCAGGTTCGGGTGGTTCTCATGGGCTCTCCAGGCAAAAGTCTATGGCTTTACCAGAGAGTAATTAACAAGCCCGCTTTAATACAACAGCTGCTGTTCCTCCTGATTTTAAAAATAGATGAGATGTTACTTCTCCTTCACATCTCTCACTGGGAAGTATTTGTCTTCTTTCTCTCTCTTTTTAAGAATTTATTTCATTATTTGTCATATCAGGATGGACATTTTAGCAATTTCCCAGGTATGGTCAACTTCTCACATCCCTTCTCTCTGTTCAGCCCCCTGCCTGGTAGGGAGGAGGAGGAGATACTTTGTCAGTTAGTTTTGGGGTTAAATATTTGGGCAGAATGGTGGACTGGAGAAAAAGAATGAAGTGAACTGCAGGTCCCTTCAAACACTATTCTTGAAGCCTCTTTTCTAAATTGTTGTTGACACATATTTTTATTTGTTTGGTTCTGTATGATCCAGAAGTCTGTATGTGAGCTTGGGCTGAGGTGTGTTAGGAAATAAACTCCCAACGATGTGTCTGGGAGATGAATTGTACTGACATCCTTTGTTTTGAATTTGATGGGAGGATTTGTAGCTTGTGGGAAGTTAGAAACCTGAGTTCCTTTATTTTGCTGCTTTTTAAGTATGACTATGAGGGAAGAACTCTTTGCTCTCAGATCAGAAACTGAGCAGTGAAGCCACCTTCCCCCATATGGGTTAAAGAATTGTGAAGGCTGGACAAGCCGAGGGGACCAGGAAGCAGGGTATGTCCCAGTGCCTGCTGATTGGAACAGAGACAGACAAAAAAATAAGTTTTCAATTAAGTAAAAACCCAATTCTTCTCTTATTAGACATAGTCAGCCTTAAGCATAAGTAGAAAAATGAATTCCATAGCTAAGTGTAGTTTTTGGAGGCATGCTGTTTTGCCTTATCTGTTTGTCCCATTGCCTGTGTACTCTGGTTGAGTACACAGAGTTCGGGTGGCTGGGGTGGCCTTTACCCAGCCTGGCCCAGAGATCCTGCCACACATGCTGTAGGGGAGGCCGTGCAAGGTCTTGAGTCCCCAAACAAAGAGACAAACTAGGAATTCCCTTGTAGTTCAGTGGCTAAGACTCTATGCTCCCAATGCAGGGGGCGGAGGTTTGATCCCCATCAGGTAATTAGATCTGTCTTGCTGCAACTAAGACCCAGTACAGCCAAATAGATAAATATTAAAAAGAGAGAGAAACCAAAGAAGCAGTGATATCCTTCGTTAAATTATGCTCTGGAAAATGTCAGATGGCAGAGGTTGGGGTTGGGGATTGATCTGTTTTCCACTTGGTCAAATAAGACATCAAGAAAAATCCAGCATGCCTGGAAGTTATTTAATGCCAATTGAGAACACTTCATGGACAAAATTTGCTTGTTTCAGAGATCCCCAACTTCTTTGGTACCAAGGGCTGGTTTCTTGGAAGACAACTTTTCCATAGACCTGTGGGGGTGGGGGGATGGTTTGAGGATGATTCAAGCACATTACATTTATCATGCACTTTATTTCTATTACTGCTACATCAGCTCCACCTCAGATCAGGCATCAGATCTTGGAGGCTGGGGGCCTAAAAGACAATAACTAAAAATAAAACTCTACACTACTGACTGATAACCTGAAAATGTTGTCTCCCTGTATTTTAGGAGAATTTACTAGACTCTTTTGTCATCGTATTTTGGAAGTAGGCATTTGTATTTATTTATGATATATTAATGATATTTATCTGTAATAAAATTAAGCTATTATGATAGCAGAGTTCACTTAACTTGGTTTGTTCTCAGTTGTCAATGATGTGATAAACTCGTGTTCTGGAAAGTCAGCTATCTAAGATTTAAACTGGGCAATCTCCCCCCATCCCCCACATGTTTTCTATATATTTTTTGTTTGAAGAAAATACTTAAAAATTCAATTTTGATTTTATATGTTTTGAAAAATAAGCTGGAACAACCTTGACATGCTTATCATGAAAGAGATGGGGATTCCTTTTTTCCCTCGAGGTTTGGAAGCAAAGACATGGGGCTTAACTCTTGTGGGGTCCTAAGGGTACAGTTTTTGGCGAGAGGCAAGAGATGAGGTCTCCTGTTGGGACTCATAAGCCCGGGGCTTTGGGGGCAGGCACCCTTTGTGATTTTCTTTCTCTCAGGTATATTCCTATTTTTAAAAACTTCCATTTAAGTTTAAGAACTCAAACCTTGCGAACTGTATCTTTACAACTGTATGTTTAAAATTTTCTTGGTGACTCATCTCTGAGCTAGAGCTTGAATCCTTGACCTTTCAAAGTGTCATTTACATGGAAATAAAATGATCAAAACAGATGCATTTTTCTTTGACTTGAGTGTGTATTTGCCACAATTCCTGTGGTACTGCAGACCTGCAGGTCACCATCCACCCATGCTTCCTGCAGACAACAAACTCAGCCCATCTCAGACTCAAGATAGAAGTTGGTGGGAGTTTTTCCCATAAGCAACCTGTAACTTCAAAACATGACTTCTAAAGATGGTGTGCTTGACCCAGAAAACCCCACAAAGTCATGTAACTCAAGAGGCTCAGATCTTTGTGTTTACTTTGAGAACGTTTGTGAAACTTCTCAGGCCATTAAGGGTATGCATATCCAAACAACCACCATGTATCTGAAGGATGTCACCTTTAAGAAGCAACCTGTGCCACTCCGTCATTACAATGGCAGAGTTGGTAGGTGTGTACAGGCCAAGTAGTGGGGCTGGATGCAGGGTTGGTGGCCCAAAAGAGAGCTGAAGTTTTACTGCACATGTTCAGAAATGCAGAGAGTAGTGCTTAGATGTAGGTTCTCTGGTCATTGACCACATCCGGTGAACAAAGCCCCCAAGATGCGGTGCAGGACATATAGAGCTCATGGTCGGATCAAACCATACATGGGCTCTCCCTGCCACAGTGAGATGATCCTTACTGAAAAAGAACAGATTGTTTCTAAACCAGAAAAGGAGGTGGCACAGAAGAAAAAGATAGCTCAGAAGAAACTGAAGGGACAAAACCTTATGGCCTGGGAATAAATACGGCAAAAATAAATGCAAATAAGGGCAAAAAGAAGTTGGAGGAATCAGGCAGGGGATGCAGGCTGTGTGTCACCGGGTGTGGAAGCCTAGACACAGGCAGAGAATGTGACAGCTTCAAAGTGATGCCTCTGTGCTCTGCTTAGTCTCTCAGTCATGTTTGACTCAGCAACCCCATGGACTGTAGCCACCAGGCTCCTCTGTCCAAGGAATTCTCCAGGCAGGAATACTGGAGTGGGTTGCCATTCCCCCTCCAGGGGATCTTCCCAATCCAGGGACTGAACCCAGGTTTCCCGAATTGCAGGTGGATTCTTTACCATCTGCGCCACCAGGGAAGTCAGGAATACTGGAGTGGGTAGCCCATCCCTTCTCCAGGGGATCTTCCTGACCCAGGAGTTTAACCAGGGTCTCCTGCATTACAGGTGGATTCTTAACCAACTGAGCTACCAGGGAAGCCTGCCCCTGTGCTGAATCAAATCATAGAGACAAGAATTTTGGGTGAAGTAGAAAAGAAGAGCTTTATTGCTTTGCCAGGAAAAGGGGAACACAGAGGGCTTGTGTCCTCAAAACTATGTGTTTCACCTTGGAGAATTTGGTGAGGAGTTTATAGCAATGTTTCAAGAATGGGGTTGATAGGTTCAGGGTATGTGGCAGGGTCTGCACTCCTTTAATCTGGCCCCAAGTGATTGCCTCCATTTGGTAAGAGTTTCTCAAACGGTAAAGAACCTGCCTGGAATCCGGGAGACATGAGTTTGATCCCTCGAGTGGGAAGATCCCCTGGAGAAGGGCATGGCAACCCACTCCAGTATTCCTGCCTGGAGAATTCCTTGGATAGAGGAGCCTGGTGGCTACAGTTCATGAAGTCCCAAAGAGTCGGACATGACTGAATGACCAATATTTACTTTCACTTTTGGGACACAAGGAAGGTCATGTAGGCTGGGGTATGTTCCGCAAATAAGGAATGGGTGACGCAGGAAGGCTTCCATGCCCAGGAGCCCCACAGGGTCCTGCTTGGTTTTAGAAGGATGGGTGACCACACAGCCAAGAATTTCCCTCCCTCCAGTGATGAGATGGGACTGTCCTTGGTTCCCTGAAAGTCCTGACCTGCCCATCCTGATGGCCCCTTCACAGACTCCACTCCCACCACTGTCACTTCCCCCATCTGCAGTGCCAGTCATGCCTCCCTTCTAGAACATTCCCATGACACACAAACGTGCTCTCACTCTCCACTCAAAGACAACTCACTGAACTTCCCTCCTTTCTCAGTACAGTCCCTTCCTCTATTTTTCCTTAATATTATCACCTCTCCAAAGAGCAGCCTTCCCATTGCCCTCCCTCAGCTCCTCTTCTCCCTCACCTGGCCACTGTTCTGATCATCCTGGTGGAGGCATCCATGACCCACCTGCCCAGCACTTGCGTCTTGCTGGAACCCTCAGCACGCTCTAACCTTGCTGAGCCCAGCCTGCTCCCTCAGGCTCCCCTCTTCCGAGTCCAAGATCACACGCTCTGCTGGATTTCCTCCCACCTTGGCCTCTCCTCTCTGGTCTCTTCTGCTGGTTCCATGTATGCTTCCCAGGCTGGCCAGCCAGTGTTGGAGAACTCCAGGATGAGATTGCAGACCTCTTCTCTTCCCTGTCACTGACACTCCCTCTGAGTTAAATCGAGGCAGGAGGCAGATGCCACCCCCACCCCCATTCTCCAGGGTAAAGCAATTGGAGATTCATTCTCTATTGACTGAAACTCCCAGACAAGAATTGCAGGGCAATTAAGGGAGGAGGCTGGACCCTGCACAAACCACATACTTTTCATTCCCCAAGTCAGGAGACCTCCCTGACCACACATGTGCAGAAAAGGTCCTCTGGAGGCCAAAGGAGAGTCATGTCAAGGATGTTCTACCTGCAGGCCTTTTCAGTAGGATTCATCTTAGCTAAAAGATGTGTGCGCATGCTTGGGAGGTTCCTGAGATATACCAAATATGGCCTGTGAACCAGAACAAATCAGAATGACTGGCCGAATGGAACCCAGAAGAAATAGCCCATAAAAGTAACTTAAATGCCATGAGGGTGAGACTCAGGGACTTTCCCTCTGAGTCCACATGTGCGTCTATTCACATGTACTGCACTTTTCTCCTCTTAACAAATGCTTTACTTGCTTCACTACTTTCCATCTTTGTGTAAATTATTTTCTGTAAAGCTGAAGGCTAGGGTCCCTGTCACTGACCACTGGTCTTGTGGCTAGGATCCAATGTGACCCAGCCTCAGTCTTGGGCTGGGAACCCAGGCCGTACTCCAGGTTGTTGCAGGCTGAGGCCACCCAAGATCAAAATACCTCTTTTCACATGTACTAGTCTGCTTCTGCTGCTGTAACAAAATACCATAGAACTGGAGACTTAAACTACAGACATTTATTTGCTGTCATCCCTGGAGGTAGAAAGTCCTAGATCAAGGTATTGTTGGCAGTGCTGGTTCCCTCTGAGGCCTCTTGGCCTCCTGCAGTCCCTGACCGTTTTGGCACCAGGGATTGGTTTCGTGGAAGACAATTTTTCCATAGACTTGGTGCTGGGGTTGAGCAGGGACAGATGGGTGGGCAGAGGCAGGAGGGAGCAGGGGAGGGGGATGGCTTTGGGATGATTCAAGCACATTGTCACACACTTTATTCCTATTATTATTACATCAGCTTCACGTCAGATCATCAGACATCAGATTTTGGAGGTTGGGAACCTCTGTGTAGACAACTACCTTCTCCCTGTGTCCTCAGGTGGTCCCCCCTCTATCCTGATGTCTTATAAGGACACCCAGTCATTAGGGCCCACCCTAATGACTTCATTTTCTTAAAGACCTTACCAGCAAGTTCTCTGTCAGTGGACAAAGGCCATGGACCCTGGGAGTTGTACCTGCCGAAGGAGAAAGCATCTTTTGAGCTTCTGTTCCTTCATTCAAAGTCCTCTGACTGGTCTGCTTGTGACACAGGCCCATGCCTTGGGTAAATCCATGTTGCAGAGGGTAGGGGTGGTGGAGGGAGAGGGAGTTCTGATGGGCCACATCTGAATTGTGGTTCATTCTTATGGCCCTGCAGCCTTGAGGGTCACAGATGGTGACTGATACAGTCTCAGTGGAATCACATGAATTAAGACAGAAGCTTTATCCAAAGGAAAGAACGCTACCCATAATACCCAATGCTCAGCTTCTTTGAACACCATTTTTGAACCAAATCTCAGAGACAGAGTTTTGGGTGAAGTAGAAAAGGAGAGCTTTATTGCTTTGCTAGGCAAAGGGGACTATAGCAGGCTAATGCCCTCAAAACCAACTGTCCCAACTTGGGGGAGACAGTGACAAGTTTTATAGTAAAAGAGGGCATGATCAGCTCATAGACATTCTTCTGATGAGTTGGTGGTGAGGTAAACAGGAGTTAATATCGTCAACGTTTAGGTCTAACTGGTCTAAAGAATCCACCTGCAATGCTGGAGACCTGGGTTTGATCCCTTGGTTGGGAAAATCTCCTGGAGAAGGGAATGGCTACCCACTGTAGTATTCTTGCCTGGAGAAATTCCATGGACAGAGGAGCCTGGTGAGCTGTAGTCCAAGGGGTCACAAAGCGTCGGACATGACTGAATGACTAACTAAACATTCACGACTGAGTGTCTTACACATGATGGTGCATATATGTCAGTGCTACTTTCTCAGCTCTTCCTACCATCTCCTTCCCCTGCTGTGTCTACAAGTCTGTTCTCTACATCCGCACCTCAACTTCTTCCATATCATAGGGTCATCAGTACTATTTTTCTGGATTCAATACATATATGTATTAGTATATATTTGTTTTTCTCTTTCTGACTTATTTCACTTCAGAGGTATATATATTAAAACAATTAGATGCTTAGATTTCCAAGACTGCCAACTGCTATGCATTCATTCATCAAATTTTTGTTGAACATTTATTGTTGTGGACCAGGGTTCTTGTCCTCTATAAAAAGGAAATGATTTGTAGACAGGTGTTCACAGTGCAGTGTGAAAAGGGCTTTGGTAAATTATATGCAGGGTGCAGTGTGTGCCCATAGAGAAGTACTGATGTATTCTTGAGGGACCAGGAGAGCTCTCTAGAAAAAGTGAACTCTAACCTGAGACCTGTGTGAGACTCAGCCTCCTGGGAGGAGCTGGAAGGCTTCAGGGACAAAAAGTTGTGTGTGTGGAAGGGCTGGATGTCAGTAGGAGCATGGTGAGTTAGTGGGGGAATGTTGTCATGGTCCAAGCGGAAGGACTAAATGATGACTTGCTCTGGACTCAATGTCTGTGCCCCCTTCAAATTCATATATTGCAGCCTTTACCCTCAATGGGATGGTATAAGGAGGAGGGACCTTGTAGAGGTGGTTAGGTTGGGAGGATGGAGTTCTCATGATGGGGTCAATGCCTATATAAGCAGCGATGTGAGAGACAGAATGTCTCTAGCATAGGAACTGAGCCTGCTGGGGCCTTGATCTTAGGCTCTGAGCCTGCAGAATGGTAAGAAATAAACGTCTGTCCTTTAAACCACCCAGTCTATTGTATTTGTTATGGCAGCCTGAGCTGAAAAGGACAAGACTAGATAATTTAGAGCCAGACAATGAACAACTTCATAAGATATGGTGGGACCAAATTCTAAAATGGTCCTTCAAGATATGATGAAACACCACAGCTATGATTATGTTGTATTACATGGATAAAGGGATTTTGCAGATGTAATTAAGGTTACTAATCAATTGACTCTGAGTTAATGAAAAGAGCTATTATCTGGGTGGTGGGTGTGTGGGTGTGCGTGTTCAGTTGTGTCTGACTCTTTGCAAGCCTCTGGACAGTAGCCTGCCAGGCTCCTCTGTCCATGGAATTCTCCAGGAGACTGGCAGTCCAGTCCAGTGGTTAGGACTCCAAGCTTCCAATGCAGGGGACGTGAGTTTGATCCCTGGTCAAGGAACTAATATCCCACAAGTCTTGTAGTACAGCCAAAAATAAAATTAAGAAAAACAACAACAACAACAACAACCACAGAGAGTTTTTCCTGGCTGGTGGCAGGAGGAAAATCACAGTGATGTCAAGACTGAGGAAACAGCATGCTGTTGCTGGGTTAAGGGTGGGGCAGCCTTTGTCAGGGAGTGTGGGCATCTTCAGCTGACAGCCGACACAGAAGCTGGACTTCAGTCTTATAGCTTCGAGGAAATGAATGTTCCAAAAGACTGCATAAACCTGGAAATGAATTCTTCCCCCAAGCTTCCAGATAAAGATCCAGCTTGAGTGACACTTTGAAACAGTGAGAGGTCCTTAGCAGAACTGTCTCCAGCACACCCAGACTTGTCACCTGCAGAGCTGTGAGAGAATAAATGGTATGAGGCGATTTGCTACACAGCAATAGAAAACTCACATTCAAGTCAAATTAAAAAGAAAATAGATGTAGAAATCATAAACTAGCCCTCATGCCAAAAAAAAAAAAAAATTGACTTTGAAAGTATTTCTTTAATGTGATATATGCATACTGATTATTTTTTACATCTCAATGTTCATGCAAAAGGAGAAGGGGGCAGCAGAGGATAAGATGTTTAGATAGCATCACTGATTCAGTGGATATGAATTTGAGCAAACTCTGGGAGATGGTGAAGGACTGGGAAGCTTGGCATGCTGCAGTCCATGGGGCCGCAAAGAGCTGGACACAATTTAGTGACTAAACAACAACATTTGCACATATTTTTAGGCTGCTCAGCATCTGAATCTCCTTCCTACATCTGGAAAATCCACTTAACTGTGAGTGTCGGTGAGACCCTGGTCCCATTTACCACTCTAGAAAGTCCCCAAATCCAGATCTCGCCCCCTACCCACCCCAGCTGCTTTGTGACTTGAGCCTCGTGGATACGATGCTCTACCAGTGACCTTGATCAGGAACAGTTTTCACAAAGAAGTAGGACTGATGTGGGGCTGTCTCTGGTGGGCAAGGAAAGAAGCTTCTAACCAGTACCCTTACCAGGTTGTTCTTGGAAACTTTTCTGGGCCCTGGCTTCCCACATCACTCCTTGGTTCATGCCTATTCTCTAAGCCTGCTTTTCTCAGGCTTCTCATTGATTCTGTTAGAAGCTGGATATCTCTCTTTTGTTGTGACTTTTGTGATAAGTTTAGCCTGAAACAGTTTCTGTGGTTTGTAACCCTAAACCCTAATTGGTGTATACAGAAAGCTCAGAGAAAAATTCAAACCTAATGGTGAAATGTGAGAACACCTTTGAAAGCTATGTTTCTGGACTGAGACAGGGGCAATATTGCCCCTCAAGGGACATCTGGTAATGTTTGGAGATGTTTTTGGTTGTCATGACCTGCAGGGGCAGAGCGTGTGGTTGGGGTGTGGGCTCTCTGCTATCGCGCCCAGTGGGTGGAGGCCAGGAATGCGGATATATCTCATATATAGTCAATAGTGCTGAGACTAAGAAACCTTGCCTGCTTTCTTTTTCTTTTTACACTCATGTATGAAGTATAGGCGGAGAAGGCAATGGCGCCCCACCCCAGTACTCTTGCCTGGAAAATCCCATGGATGGAGGAGCCTGGTAGGCTGCAGTCCATGGGGTCACTAACAGTCGGATACGACTGAATGACTTCACTTTCACGCATTGGAGAAGGACACTCCAGTGTTCTTGCCTGGAGAATCCCAGGGAGGCCTGGTGGGCTGCCATCTATGGGGTTGCACAGAGTTGGACATGACTGAAGTGACTTAGCAGCAGCATGAAGTATAGGGCTTCCCAGGTTGTGCTAATGGTAAAACCCTGCCTGCCAAAGCAGGAGTCATAAGAGATGTGGGTTTGATCTTTGAGCCAAGGAGATATCCTGGAGGAGGAGGGCATGGCAATCTACTCCAGTATTCTTGCCTGGAGAATCCAATGGATAGAGGAGCCTGGTGGGCTATAGTTCATAGAGCTGCAAACAGTCAGACACAACTCAAGCAACTTGGCATGTGCACATATGAAATATCATAAAATAATAAATCAAATAAATGAGCAAACCAAACCAAACCAAAACAAACAAGATACAGAGAACAGAGTAGTCATAACCAGAGGGGAAGAGGGGGGAGGAAGGGCAAAATGGATAAAGGAGGTCAACTATAGGGTGACTGGTAAAACTAAACATTTGGCAGCAAACATGCTATATAGCTTGCACTGAAGTCAAAAGATAATGTATTCACGAAACATATAATGTTATAAACCAGTGCCTCAATAAAAAGTACTTTTAAAAAAGGATCCTCTATGTTTAGCAAAGTGGAATAAATGAGTATTAACTAATTGATTACTCAATTAACTGGCAAATTAATGCATGAGGAAAATAAGACCCACACATGTTAATCTACCTAGATCATGCAGTTCCTTTGTATTGAATTACATCACCTCAAAGGCCTTAGAATTTATTTGGACACATAGTTCAGCAAAGGGAAGAAACCCTGCTTTAAAGGGAAAAATAAGACAGGAAGCTTAATTTACTGTTTCTATAACATTATATTCAATGTTATAGTAAAAAATTTAGAAAACAAAGCAAATAAAAAACAGATATAAAGACTGTAATGTAAAAGTAAGATGAAGGAGCATACATCAAAATGACATACTGATGTTTTATATAAAATTCATTAAGGATGCATGACCCAGATAAGAACAGACAGAGGGAGCAGCAAGTCACCTCGACTTCCTGCAGAGCTGGAAAAGAATGCTATTGTTTAAGAAGTTACACTGTTAGAGTCAGAAGAAAGAAATAAATCGATCTTTACAGTCAAGCAGGCACGCTGGTCTTTGGGCAGCTCTGGTTAATGTGAAATGTCAACACCCAGTACTCAAGGGAGGAGGCCCAAACAGACACACAGACAGAATTCTGTTATTTTTTTCTTGTTTTGCCCTAGCATAAGCATTTTATTTTATCATCTTGCACAGAGAGAATCTGCAATGGATGGAGCTGTTTGAGTAGTGCTGTCTGGGAGGTAGTAGATTGTACAGGTCTGAGAGCCCAGGAGAAACATCTGAGCTGGAGACCTATATCTAGGAACTGAGATATTAGAAGCAATAAGAATAAATGAAAAAGCAACTTAAAACTCAGCACTGAAAAAACAAATATCATGGCATCCAGTCCCATTACTTCATAGCAAATAGATGGGGAAATAATGGAAACAGTGACAGACTTTATTTTCTTGGGCTCCAGAAACACTTGCTCCTTGGAAGAAAAGCTATGACAAACCTGGACAGCATTTTAACAAGCAGAGACATTACTTTGCCAACAAAGTACAGTCAAAGCGATGGTTTTTCCTGTAATCATGTATGGATGTGAGACTTGGACCATAAAGGAGGCTGCACACCAAAGAACTGATGCTTTTGAGCTGTGGTGTTGGAGAAGACTCTTGAGAGTTCCTTGGACTGCAAGGGGATCAAAGCAGGCAGTCCTAAAGGAAATCAGTCCTGAATATTCACTGGAAGGACTGAAGCTGAAGCTGAAGCTCCAATACTTTGGCCACCTGATGGGAAGAGCCAACTCATTGGAAGAGACTCTGATGCTGGGAAAGATTGAGGGCAGGAGAAGGGGGCCACAGAGGATGAGATGGTTGGATGGCATCACTGACTCAATGGACATGGGCTTGAGCAAACTTCTGGAGATAGGTAAGGACAGGGAAGCCTGGCGTGATGCAGTCCATGGGGTCACAAAGAGTCAGACATGACTTAATGACTGAACAACATATCCTGTGTTGTAGATATGGGTTTGTATAACTTCTTGATTGTTTTAGTGATGCTACACAGGTGGTAGCAGGTGCTACAGGTGGTAAACTTTTCTACTATTTGTGTGTTTGAAAATGTCTTAATTATGGCTTTACATTTGCATGTTAGTTCAACTGGATATAAAATTATAGATTAGCAATTATTTTCTTCCAACATTTTGAAGATAACATTCCATTATATTCATGTGAAATTTCTGTCAGTCTAGTTTTGTGGCCTTACTAAGGTGTGGGTGTAAATGGAAGAATGGTGGTCAACATTCCATAGATATAACCTGTCACAATTGCTCTTGCTCCATATTCAACTCTCAAAGTTTTCTGGAGAACCCACAAATAACTGAAACTGGATTTTTGGATAGACTTATTTGAATTCCTCAAGGACGAAATGCCCAAATTCCCACCTTGCTAGTTATTAACTAGTCAATTTACCCCCCACCCCCAAAAAGCATAAGTATGATTTATTATCCCAAGACTGAAGTTTTTCTCCCTAACCTCATTCTCTCTCTCTTTTTGTTTTTGTAGACTTTCTTTTTGATTTATTGTGTAATGACAGACTGATGTGATTGAAATGAAATAAATATTAGACATACTTAACCTTTTATATGCTATATGTCATCATATACGTAGATCATATCATTATTATTATTATTTTTATAGATTAATGGATCATAAGTGTATGAGTTTATTTCTGGGCTTTTTAAAAAATGTTACAATATTGTATTGGTTTTGTCATACATTGACATGAATCCACCACAGGTGTACATACGTTCCTCATCCTGAACCCTCTCCGACTTCCCTCCCCATCCCATCCCTCTGGGTCATCCCAGTGCACCAGCCCCAAGCACTCTGTATCATGCATCGAAACTGGACTGGTGATCATTTCACATATGATAATATACCTGTTTCAATGCCATTCTCCCAAATCATCCTGACCTTGCCCTCTCCCACAGAGTCCAAAAGACTGTTCTATACATCTGTGTCTCTTTTGCTGTCTTGCATACAGGGTTATCGTTACCATCTTTCTAAATTCCATATATATGCATTAGTACACTGTATTGATGTTGTTCTTTCTGGCTTACTTCACTCTGTATAATACGCTCCAGTTTCATCCACCTCATTAGAAATGATTCAAATGTATTCTTTTAATGGCTGAGTAATATTCCATTGTGTTTATGTACCACAGCTTTCTTATCCATTCATCTGCTGATGGACATCTAGGTTGCTTTCATGTCCTGGCTATTATAAACAGTGCTGCGATGAACATTGGGGTACATGTGTCTCTTTCAATTCTGGTTTCCTCGGTGTATATGCCCCACAGTGGGATTGCTGGGTCATATGGCAGTTTTATTTCCAGTTTTTTAAGGAATCTCCACACTGTTCTCCATAGTGGCTGTACTAGTTTGCATTTCCACCAATAGTGTAAGAGGGTTCCCTTTTCTCCATACCCTCTCCAGCATTTATTGCTTTTAGACTTTTGGATAGCAGCCATCCTGACTGGCGTAAAATGGTACCTCATTGTGGTTTTGATTTGCATTTCTCTGATAATGAGTGATGTTGAGCACCTTTTTCATGTGTTTGTTAGCCATCTGTATGTCTTCTTTGGAGAAATGTCTGTTAAGTTCTTTGGCCCAATTTTTGATTGGGTCGTTTATTTTTCTGGAATTGAGGTGCAGGAGTTGCTTGTATATTTTGAGATTAATTCTTTGTCTGTTGCTTTGTTTGCTAATATTTTCTCCCATTCAGAAGGCTGTCTTTTCACCTTGCTTATAGTTTGCTTTGTTGTGCAGAAGCTTTTAATCTTAATTAGGTCCCATTTGTTTATTTTTGCTTTTATTTCCAATATGCTGGGAGGTGGGTCATAGAGGATCCTGCTGTGGTTTATGTCGGAGAGTGTTTTGTCTATGTTTTCCTCTAGGAGTTTTATAGTTTCTGGCCTTACATTTAGATCTTTAATCCATTTTGAGTTTATTTTTGTGTATGGTGTTAGGAAGTGTTCTAGTTTCATTGTTTTACAAGTGGTTAACCAGTTTTCCCTGCACCACTTGTTAAAAAGACTGTCTTTTCTCCATTGTATATTCTTGCCTCCTTTGTCAAAGATAAGGTGTCCATAAGTGCATGGATTTATCTCTGGGCTTTCTATTTTGTTCCATTGATCTATATTTCTGTCTTTGTGCCAGTACCATACTGTATTGATGACTGTGACTTTGTATTAGAGACTGAAGTCAGGCAGGATTGATTCTTCCAGTTCCATTCTTCTTTCTCAAGATTGCTTTGGCTATTCAAGTTTGTGTGTGTGTGTGTTTCCATACAAATTGTAGAATTATTTGTTCTAGTTCTCTGAAAAATACCATGGGTAGCTTGATAGGGATTGCATTGAATCTATAGATTGCTTTGGGTAGTATAATCATTTTCACTACATTGATTCTTCCAATCCATGAACACAGTATATATTTCTCCATCTATTTGTGTTCTCTTTGGTTTCTTTCACCAGTATTTTATAGTTTTCTAAATATAAGTCTTTTGTTTCTTTAAGTAGATTTTATTTTTCTCCCTTTGTTTCTTAATGAGTCTGGCTAATGGTTTGTCAATTTTATTTAACTTCTCAAAGAACCAGCTTTTGGCTTTGTTGATTTTTGCTATGGTCTCTTTGGTTTCTTTTGCATTTATTTCTTCCCTAATTTTTAAGATTTCTTTCCTTCTCCTAACCCTGGAGTTCTTCATTTCTTCCTTTTCTAGTTGCTTTAGGTGTAGAGTTAGCTTATTTATTTGATTTTTTTCTTGTTTCTTAAGGTAAGCCTGTATTGCTATGAACCTTCCCCTTAGCACTGCTTTTACAGTGTCCCATAGGTTTTGGGTTGTTGTGTTCTCATTTTCTTTCATTTCGATGCATATTTTGGTTTCTTCTGTGATCTGTTGTTTAGTGTGCAGCGTGTTGTTCAGCCTCCATACGTTGGAATTTTTAATAGTTTTTCTCCTGCAATTGAGATCTAACCTTATTGCATTGTCGTCAGAACAGATGTTTGGAATGATTTCAATTTTTAAAAATTTACCAAGGCTAGATTTATGGCCCAGGATGTGATCTATCCTGGAGAAGGGTCCATGTGCACTTGAGAAAAAGGTGAAATTCATTGTTTTGGGGTGAAATGTCCTATAGATATCAATTAGGTCTCTGGTCTATTGTATAATCTAAAGTTTGTGTTTCCTTGTCAATCTTCTGTTTAGTTGATCTATCCATAGGTGTGAGTGGGGTATTATAGACTCCCACTATTACTGTGTTATTGTTAATTTCCCCTTTCATACTTGTTAGCATTTGTCTTACATATTGAGGTGCTACAATGTTGGGTGCATCTATATTTATAATTGCTACATCCTCTTCTTGGATTGATCCTTTGATCATTATGTAGTATTTATCTTTGTCTCTTTTCACAGCCTTTGTTTTAAAGTCTATTTTATCTGATATGAGTCTCTATTTGCATGGAATATCTCTTTCCAGCCCTTCACTTTCAGTCTGTATTTGTCCCTTGTTTTGAGGTGGGTCTTTTGTAGACAACATATATTGGGGTCTTATTTTTGCATCCATTCAGCCAGTCTTTGTCTTTTGATTGGGGAATTCAACCCATTTACATTTAAGGTAATTATTGATAAGTATGATCCCGTTGTGGTTTACTTTATTATTTTGGGTTCGAGCTTATACACCCTTTCTGTGTTTCCTGTCTAGAGAAGATCCTTTAGCATTTGTTGAAGAGCTGGTTTGGTGGTGCTGAATTCTCTCAGCTTTTGCTCGTCTATAAAGCTTTTGACTTCTCCTTCAAATTTGAGTGAGATCCTTACTGAGTACAGTAATCTGGGCTTAGGTTATTTTCTTTAATCACTTTAAGTATGTCCTGTCATCCCCTTGGAGAAGGCAATGGCACCCCACTCCAGTACTCTTGCCTGGAAAATCCCATGGCTGGAGGAGCCTGGTAGGCTGTAGTCCATGGGGTGGCTAAGAGTCAAACACGACTGAGCGACTTCTTCACTTTCACTTTTCACTTTCATGCATTGGAGAAGGAAATGGCAACACACTCCAGTGTTCTTGCCTGGAGAACCCCGGGGATGGGGGAGCCCGTTGGGCTGCCGTCTATGGGGTCGCACAGAGTCAGACACGACTGAAGTGACTTAGCAGCAGCAGCCATTCCCTTATGGCCTGAACAGTTTCTGTTGAAAGATCAGCTGCTATCCTTATGGGAATCCCCTTGGGTGTTATTTGTTGTTTTTCCCTTGCTGCTTTTAATATTTGTTCTTTGTATTTGATCTTTGTTAATTTGATTAACATGTGTCTTGGAGTGTTTTGCCTTGGGTTTATCCTGTTTGGGACTCTTTGAGTTTCTTGGACTTGGGTGATTTTTCCTTCCCCATTTTAGGGAAGTTTTCAACTATTATCTCCTCAAGTATTTTCTCATGGTCTTTGTATTTGTCTTCTTCTTCTGGGACTCCTATGATTTGAATGTTGGGGCGTTTAACATTGTCCCAGAGGTCTCTGACGTTGTTGTCATTTCTTTTAATTATTTTTTTCTTTTTGCCTCTCTGCTTCATTTATTTCTACCATTCTATCTTCTACCTCATTTATTTTATCTTCTGCCTCCATTATTCTACTGTTGGTTCCCTCCAGAGTGTTTTTGATCTCATTTATTGCATTATTCATTATATATTGACTCTTTTTTATTTCTTCTAGATCCTAGTTAAACCTTTCTTGCATCTTCTCGATCCTTGTCTCCAGGCTATTTATCTGTATCTCCATTTTGTTTTCAAGATTTTGGATCATTTTCACTCTCATTATTTGGAATTCTTTATCAGGTAGATTCCCTATCTCTTCCTCTTCTGTTTGGTTTGGTGGGCATTTATTCTGTTCCTTTATCTACTGGATGTTTCTCTGCCTTTTCATCTTGTTTATATTGCTGTATTTGAGGTGGCCATTCTGTATTCTGGCAGTTTGTGGTTCCTCTTTTTTGTGGAGGGTCCTTGCTGTGGGTGGGGTTGGACACGTGGCTTGTTGAGTTTTCCTGGTTAGGGAAGCTTGTGTCAGTGTTCTGGTGGGGGAGCTGGATTTCTTCTCTCTGGAGTGCACTGAAGTGTCCAGTAATGAGTTTTGAGATGTCAGCAGATTTGGTGTGACTTTGGGCAGCCTGTATATTGAAGCTCAGGGCTATTTTCCTGTGTTGCTAGAGAATTTGCATAGTATGTCTTGCTCTGGAACTTGTTGACCCTTGGGTGGTGCTTGGCTTCAGTGTAGGTATGGAGGCATGTGATGAGTTCCTACCGATTAATGTTCCCTGGAGTCAGGAGTTCTCTGGTGTTCTCAGGATTTGGACTTAAGCCTCTTGCCTCTGGTTTTCAGTCTTATTCTTACAGTAGCCTCAAGAATTCTCCATCTATACAGCACTGATGATAAACCATCTAGGTTAATGGTGAAAAGTTTCTCCACAGTGAGGGACACCTGGGGAGGTACACAGAGTTACATGGCGAAGAGAAGAGGGAGGAGGGAGATACAGGTGACCAGGAGGAGAAGAGGGAGAGTCAAAAGGGGAGAGAGCAAGCCAGCCAGTAATCATTTCCCTGTGTGCTCTCCACAGTCTGGATCCCTCAGAGATGTTCATGGAGTTACACAGAGAAGAGATGAGAGAGGAAGGAGCCAGAGGTGGCCAGGAGAATAAAAGCGGGAATCAAAAGGGGAGAGACAGATCCAGCCAGTAATCAGTTCCCTAGGTGTTCTCCACAGCCCAGAACACACAAAGAGATTCACAGAGTTGGGTAGAGAAGAAAAGGGGGAGCAGGGCGATAGAGGTGACCTGGTGGAGAAAAAGATGAGTTATAGTTGACAGCAATCAAGTCAGTGATCTCGTTCCCAAGTAAAAATGGGTACTGAATATTGGGTTCTTAAAGGTACAAAGTTGATAACAAATACCATAAAGCAAAGATTAAAAATCTTGAGTAGTTCATTGCAGCGCTGTTTATAATAGCCAGGACATGGAAGCAACCTAGATGTCCATCAGCAGATGATTGGATAAGAAAGCTGTGGTACATATACACAATGGAATACTACTCAGCCCTTAAAAAGAATAAATTTGACTCAGTTCTAATGAGATGGATGAAATTGGAACCGATTATACAGAATGAAGTAAGCCAGAAAGAAAAACACCAATACAGTATACTGACACATATATATGGAATTTAGAAGACAGTAATGATGACCCTATATGTGAGACAACAAAGAGACACAGAGGTATAGAGTGGACTTTTGGACTCTGAGGGAGAGGGAAAGGGTGGGATGGTTTGGGAGAATGGCAATGAAACATGTATATTTTCTTGTAAGAAACGAAGCGCCAATCTATGTTCAATGTAGGATGCAGGATGCATGGGGCTGATGCACAGGATGATTCAAGTAGAGGATGTGGGGTGGGAGGTGGGAGGGGGCTTCGACATTGGGAGATTGTGTTCACCTATGGCTGATTCGTGTCAATGTATGGCAAAACAAATACAGTATTGTAATTAAAAAAATAAATAAATTTAATAAAAAAATCTTGAGTAGATGTTAGATTCTCAAATATACAATATTAAAAAAAAGAAAACCAAAGTCACAAAATTATAAAATATATACATATTAAGTTTGCTTTAAAAATAGGTAATAGTAGGTTATTGGAGAAGGAAACGGCAACCCACTCCAGTACTCTTGCCTGGAGAATCCCATGGAGGGAGGAACCTGGTAGGCTACAGTCCATGGGATCGCAAAGAATCAGACACGACTGAGCGACTTCAATTTCACTTTCACAGTAGGTTATAAAAATAAAAATTAAAGGAGCAATAGAGGACTTGAAAAAATTAAAAAATGATAATAGTAAAAATATATCTAGGACTTTCTCTGGAGCTGTTGCAGACAGTGTGGGCTCAGTTCATTTTCAGATAGTTCCTTGGCCCAGCTTATACTTCAAGGTCTATAGGGCCCTTCCTATGTGTAGACGGTGCTAACTACAGGGTTTTAATCTATTGCACCTGTCACTTCCAAAGCTGTTCCCTTTATTTTAGCTTCATCTGTTTGCTAGTCTCTTCAGCATCTAATTTCTGCCCTGACACAAGGTGGGTTGTGGTGGTCACTTTTTTAGCCTCACTTGTTCAGTTGTGCTGTGAGGAGGGAAGAACACTGCAAACAAATATCACTGGCATGTGTGGTGAGTGCTCACAGTGTTTCAGCCACACTGGGTTTGCCCCCCACTCACCAAGTGTGTGGTTTCCCAGTCTACACTGTTCAGACTCTAGGTTGCTTTGCCGGGAACTGTCTGATGAGGGCCGTGGGTTGCATGCATTCCCAGGTCTAAGCTGCTTAGGTTCAGGTTCTCGGGTACTCCACAGAGGCACAGACTTGGTTGGGCCTATGTTTTGTGCCCGCCCCAGGTCCAAGCAGCTCAGGTGACCAGGTGCTTGGCAAGCACAATTGCCCCTAGTTGAAGACTTTGTCTATCACTTCCCCTGTCCCAGCTGTTCAGTTTTCTGGGTGTACAATGGGCGTGCCTTCTCAGGTTTGCTGTCTGTCTCTTCTGGGGAGCTGATCTCTGGTTGTGACCCTCCCGGCAGATACCAACCTTCCAGAATCCCAAGAAGTCTTGGTTAGCAACAAAGTCTGCTTGCAGTTTGGTATAGGAGCCTCTCTGGGGCCGGACTGCCCTCTTCTGGCTCTGGCTACCCATTCCTGCCTGTCTCTGGTGGGGGATGGATTGGTCTGTAGCTGGCTAGCTCTGCTCAGTCCTTTGTTCTGTGAGCGGGCCTAGTGGTGGTGTCTTAGGTTAAACGGGCTTTTCGTGGGATAGGTATCCCACAATCTGGGTTGCTATGTCAAGCTGGTTCCCTCAGATTGCCCTTGGGGCATTCAGGCCTGGTCCTTACCCTAAGCAATGCAGCCCACACCTCCCTGTCCAGTCCCCACTTGCTAGTGAGGGATGCGAGTGTCTGGGCTGCTGCCCCACTGGGGAGTTGCTATTAGGCACGTAATCTGTGGGTTTAAATTATTTATTTATTTTTCCTCCCAGTTATTTTGCCTTCTGAGATTCCAAGGCTCGCTACAGACCCACCAGAGAGAGTGTTTCCTGGTGTTTGGAAATTTTCTCTTTTTGACTCCCTTCCAGGGATGGATCTCTGTCCCTACCTCTTTTCCCTCTCTTTTATCTTTTATATTTTGTCCTACCTCCTTTTGAAGACAATGGGCTGCCTTTCTGGGAGCCTGATATCCTTTGCCAGCATTCAGAAGTTGTTTTGTGGAATTTGCTTGGTGTTCAAAAGTTCTTTTGATGAATTTGTGGGGGAGAAAGTGGTCTCTCCATCCTATTCCTCCACCATCTTAGGACCGCCTCCCCTCTCATTCTCTTGTAAATCTTGCTTTTGCTTCTACTCCGAAAGTCAGTTTACCAACTGATTCTCATGGGGGAACATCATTTATACATACATAAAAAATTAACTAAGCTGCATGCAAAATGTGAAGTTTTCCCTGAGTCACATGTCCCATTTTAGACTTAGGTTGTGGCACTTACATCCAACATCTCACAACTCACTTTTCCAGGTTCTTATTTTGCTGACATCTGATATGCTTTTCATGCTTATCTAATTGAAGCTCCTTCTTGGATCATCTGTAGTCTCTACTTGTTTTTCCATCAAGTAAAACAGAGGAGTTTTTCCAGGCAAATGAAAACCTGACCTTACAGCCATCATGTAGGAGACTTGAATTGGTTAGAAAAGCATTCTGAGGTCAGAAAGGCATTTTGCATGTGGTTGGTTACTCAGAAGGAACTGATGGCCTTTGATGTCCTACTGACCCACGCCATCCAGGCTGTAATACCACTTAGTCAGTCTGTTCTTTATCTGTTCAATTTTCTTCATTTGTCTGTGGCAGGGTGTTCAAATATCAGAGAAATTTGGGTAACCATGCCTGTGAATCTTCTCTTGAAGTTCACTCTGTTCATGGACTTTGTAGTTTCCCAAAAGTCCTGCAGTAAAGAAGCCTGTTTAATTTGTTTAATCCAGTGGTTCTTCAACATACAGTTCCACTTCTCTTCCATCCCCACCCCACTGCCCCCAATACACACACAGTCCACCTGACCTCATGTGGTGCAGTGTGGGCAAGCTTGTATCATTCTGACAGAAAGAATTCCATGTTCCCACTTATTCTGACCTTGGCTTCCCTTCAATCCATGATTCTTTCTTTTTCTTTTTTTATTAGCAATTTTATTGAAATATAATATCCACAGCATTTATTTTACGTGTTGTTGTTGTTCAGCCGCTCAGTTGTGTCCAATTCTTTATGACTTCATGGACTGCAGCAGGTCAGGTCTCCCTGTCCTTCAGCATCACCTGAAGCCTGCTCAAACTCATGTCCACTGAGTTGGTGATGCCATCCAACCATCTCATCCTCTGTTGTCCCCTTCTCCTCCTGCCGTTGATCTTTCCCAGAAAGAGGGTCTTCACATCAGGTGACCAAGGTATTGGAGTTTCCACTTCTGCATCAGTCCTTCTAATGAATATTCTGAGCTGATTTCCTTTAGGATAGATTGATTTGATCTCCTTGCAGTCCAAAGGACTATAAAGAGTCTTCTCCAGCACCACAGTTGGAAAGCATCAGTTCTTCAGTGCTCAGCCTTCTTTGTGGTCCAACTCTCACATTTGTACATGACTACTGGAAAAACCACAGCGTGGACTATATGGATTTTTGTCAGCAAAGTAATGTCTCTGCTTCTTTGCCAGAGTCCAGCTCCAGCAGCCAGGGATTCAACTTGAAGGGATGGGCAGTGTCGGCGAGAAACTGAGGCAGCCTCTCAGTTTTTTTTTGACTGCATATTTATTTCAAGCTTATGATTCTCTTTCATACTTTTACAAAAGCATTAGGTCAGAGGTTTGATATTTAAAAGAAGAGCTCTACCAACAAGGGCCTACTGTACAGCATGGGGAACTCTGCTCAATGTTATGTGGCAGCCTTGCTGGGAGGGGAGTTTGGGGGAAAATGGACACATGCATATGTATGGCTGAGTCCCTTCACTGTTCACCTGAAACCATCATCACATTGTTAACTGGCTATACCTCAATACAAAATAAAAAGTTTAAAGTTAAAACAAACAAACAAAAATGAACTTATTTACGAAACAGAAACGAACTCACAGAAAACAAAATCATGGTTATCAGGGGGAAAAGATGGGGGAAGGGATAGTTAAGGAGTTTGGATGGACATGTACACACTGCCCTATTTAAAACGGATGGCAATCAAGCTCCTACTGTACAGCACAGGGAACTCTGCTCATGGTATGTGGCAGCCTGGATGGAAGAGGAGTTTGTGGGAGAATGGGTACATGTATATGTATGGCTGAGTCCCTTTGCTGTCCACCTGAAACTATTACAACATTGTTAATCAACTATACGCCAATATAAAATAAAAAGTTAAAAAAGTTTTTCCATTTTACAGACATGTGCTGAAATTTTTAAGCGTCAAGAGACAAAATGTCTGGGATTTTCTTCAAAATTATTTGATGTGATTGGGAGGAAGTGGGTGAGTATGTCAGTGAAGCAAGATGAGTGGATGATTCTTGAAGTCTGGCTAATAGGTACATGGAGGTGTTTTTTTTTTTTTTTTTTTTTTTTTACTATTCTCTCTACTTTCATATATGTATTAGTTTTCTATGAATGTTGTAAGGTGTAACCACAAGTGCAGTGATTTAAAACAACTTAAATTTATTCTCTTACAATCTAGTAGACTCAGAAGTTCAATAGGGGCCTCCGTGGGCTAAGACTGTGGTGCCTGAGGGGCAGACCCTCATGCTTCCTGGGACACTGCAGGAGAGGGTCTCTTTTCTTGCCTTTCTATCTTCTAGAAACTTCTCATCTTCCCAGGCTCAGGCCTCTCTTCTTTCATCTTCAAATCCTCAAAGGTAGGTTGAGGCCTTCTCACACTGTTGTCACTCTGGTTCTCACCAGCCAGGGAATCTTTTCTGCTGTGAAGGATCCTGGTGATTACCTAGGGCTTTCTGAGTGACTCAGATGGTAAAGAATTTTCCTGCAATGCAGGAGACTGGGGTTCGATCCCTGGATTGGGAAGATCTCCTGGTGAAGAGAGTAGCTACGCACTCTAGTATTCTTGCCTAGAGAATTCCATGGACAGAGGAGCCTGGCGGGCTACAATCCATGGGGTCGCAAAGGGTCAAACATGACTGAGCGACTAGCACCTTGGGCCTACCAAGATGATTTCCATCTCAGAGTCAGCTGATTAGCAACCTTAATTCCATCTGCAACCTTAATTTCCCATTTTTCTGTAACCTAATGTATTCACAGATTCCAGGAGTTAAGGAGTAGATATCTTGGGGGAGGCATTATTCTGCCTACCACAGTATATGTTAGACATTTTCCAAAATAAACATACACACACAAAATGGAGAAAAATAACCCTCAATGTATTCATTAGACTATGTTTACAAGTTAACAGTGCTACCAGGTAGGTCTGGAACAAAAACAAAACTTTTAGTTGAGCATGGTCCATGTATGTGAGGAGTCTATTTTTGCCCAATATATTAGACCAAAGAGGGAAAATGTGGGTATTGCAATCTCATCACTATGTTTATTGCATCTAAAGCATTAAACAGAAAGACAAACTATTACAAGGTGATACCACAGGTAAAACTTGTTTGTCCTAATTAATTTTTTAATTTTCAAAGCCAAACTGTAACATGGTGAGTTATATAAAAAGAAGCCGATTGGTAAAACAAAACCCTCCATCAATTAAAGATAACACTTTATCATCACAGAACACTTTCATGCATAATCTCACTTGACTTCACAACAGCCTTTGAGTTGGGCAGAACAATAGTGTTTTTTTTTTTTTTCCTTTTAGCTGAAGACCTTAATTGAGACGCAGTAGACCCTAACTTGCTTTAATGTTTTCTAGTTGATTGGCAGGATGGAGAATGAAATTTAACTTTTAAAAGAAAATCCCACTGCACTAAACTGCTTTTGCAGCCACCAGAGAAAAGCTAAGTTGTGCCCAGATTATAGACATACTTGGTGTTACTGTGCTTCATTTGATTTTGCTTTGTGGACATCTGTATATTTTTAATTGAAGATTTGTGGCAACCCTGTGTTGTCAGCTGGTGAGTAGCATTTTTTTAGCAATAAAATATTTTAAAATTATGTATGTACTTTTAAAGACATCGTTATTTCACACTCAACAGACTATAGTATAGGGTAAATACAACTTTTATATGTGCTGGGAAACCAAAAATTTGTGTGACTCATTTTATTATGTTTGGTCTTTTGCAGTGGTGTGGAAGCAAACTACCTCATATCTCTAAGGTTTGCCTACACTCTATTTAATTAAAACAAAGACAAGTGTAAATCCACTTTGTTTCCAGAAACACTTGATTCTTGGGATATAAATGTAAAGGTATCTCGTTATGGTGGTCACTTGCTTTGGGATTTCTTTCCTGAAGCCCTTCTTGCTGAGTTCCTATATCAACCTATGGACTCTGGTTGTGAATTCTCAGAGAACCTTTGCATTTCCCTATGAAGACAGACACAATGTCACCAAATCTCATTTAAGTTTCTTCTTCCTGATACAACAGAAGATAGTGGCTCCTCTGCTACTAGGCTGAGGTCATGTGACCAGTTCCAACCAATAGGCTGTAAACAGAAATGTCAGGTGTGACTTCCCGGTTGAAGCATTAAAGAACAGATGTGGGGTCCTCAGGCCTTTTCTCCACTGTTGATAGTGAGTTTCGAGGCAACTTGTAATAGTATTGCTCCTGTTTGGAGATGGCTTATGTCTCAGGGAACCACAGAAGTCCCATTTGATAACAGGAGATACCGATTTAAGGAAGAAGACACTGATTTAAGGAAACTGTGAAACTCTGTGTTTCTTCCATAATTTCTTAGAGTATCATGGTGAGCAAGGGTGTATATTCAGATGAATATTTTTTTTCTCTATAGTCTGACACCAATATATCTTACATTCTTATCAGAGATTCTTACTGCCATTAAAGGAAAAAAAAATGGCTTAGCAAAAGGTAAAAGGTGTAGAGACTAAACAATATATGTACCTTTGGAGAATTATAAAGATGGGACAAAAATAATATAACTGGATTAGGAAGATAAGATGTAGGTTAGAGATTGATGTTAGCAGTGTACTTGACACTTGTCCTTAGAGGAAGCCTTGGTTTCAGTTAGAATGATGGTGTGCAGGCTCATTTACAGAGGATGGCACAGCAAGCCTTCTGTGCCCAACAGGGGCAGAGAGCTTGAGAACAAGCAGGTGACCCGTAACCCTTAGTGTCCTCAAGGGAGTCTTTTTTTTTTTTTAGCTATAATATACAGTCCTTAGTTAAGACCTTTAAAAACAAAGTAAGTGATAAGGAAATTTTTCTCCCAGTAATCATGCAATATACAAATAATAAATGTGTTATAGAACATAGGTTTGACAAAGAGTGCTCATATCTACCTGTGGATATGACACAATTTAACACCTTGTGTTTGTGGACTGTCAATGATTTACAGAGCCTGTTCTCTTAAGGGCATGCCTCAGGATGGATCTGGGAGGTGGGAAGAGGGATTTGATCCCCATTTCCTGGGAAGACAGGTGAGATTCTTACACCTATCCCTTCTCACATGGTGCTCCACTTTCCTTTCCTGTTTGTCCATTTACAGATAATGCTTTTCTGGATTGTTCTACTGATCGAGCTTGAGAATGTTCACCTAATAATTTTGGAAGTCTTGTCAGTTTCCTTGTGATTCATTTGGGGCCAACTCCTTTGACCAACAATTCAAAACAGAAGGTGACTAAGAGACATTGTCCACACTTGTCCACAGAAGTGACTTTGGAGGTCATGACCTCGATCCCACATTCCACAAGTGAGAAGTAAGCCTTTATTGTGTTCAGTCCTCGACATTTCAGGGTTTATTTGGATGTTTCATCAAACATCTTATCCTGATTAATAAAGTTACTTTTCAACCCTTCTAAGTATATGATTAAGAGCTATGTGCTGAAGAATCCATAGAAATTAATGGCTCTGAAGTTTGATGCTGAACCACATAGAAGATGAGCAATGTCATTCTTATGTTTAAATTTATATGAATTTTCCTATAGACACGTTTGAAAAATTAATTATTTTTAAACAAAATGATTCGTGTACATGCTGTAAAAGGCCACTGGTGCTATAGGGCTTTAAGTAATGAAAAAAACAGTCCTTTACCCCACCTCTCCTGCCAGACTGATCCCCTTTGCTGTCTCTTCTGGTATTTATGTCGCTGTTTCTAAATAATGCACTTAAACTGCTATGTTTATAATAATAATAATGCTATGCTTATAATAACATGCTTACATTGCTTCAGGCACTTTCTATTGATTTCCTGCCGAAATGATTCAGCCACTTCACACATCCTGCCACCAACTAACCACCCTCATATTACAATTTGGGGTTGAAACTTTATTTGCTATTTATTATTTATGACCACTGGGAAAGACCCTGATGCAGGGAAAGATCGTAGGTGAAGGAAAGTTACATGGCTCAAAATAGCCTGGAGTTAAAACTCCCCTCTGGGTCCTCCCCACCATTCTATGCAAAACAAAGAACTCTCTCACCCGAAGTAAAAATGGACTTTAAGGTTAATTAAGCCCAGCTTCCAGCCGTCCCAACCTCTGGCCGATCTCCAGAATTCCTTGTCCCAGCCGTTTAAGAGATAACTAACTTGAACAACCTTGGAGAAGAACAGGCCCCTTAAGATAGTAGATTTCCACATATATGCCTATATATACTTACTCTTTTCTTGGGTTAGAGCAGCAGCTCACTAATCTGACTGCTGCCCTTTCTTGCCTCATTAAAGGTGATCTGTTCCGGTAAAGTGCCAGTCTCCTTCTTTTTCTGAACCTCACCTTCTCTAACTCCCTTACCCTACAGAAGGCAAAAGAAGAGGGCTGCAGAGAGTGAGATGGTTAGACAGCAAAACCAACTTGGTAGACATGAGTTTTAGCAAATTCTAGGAGATAGTGAAGGACAGGGAAGCCTGGCGTGCTGCATTCCAAGGGGTCACAGAGAGTTGGACACGACTGAGCACCTGAACAACAACAAATTTATGACCATGTAAATATCATTAACTGCTAGGAAAAGTATTGTGTAGTGCTTACATTTTTGTTCATGAAAGTTCCTCCTACCCTGCTGGAATTTATCTATTTTTTATTTGCAAAGTTTACATATTTGTTGTTGCTATTCAGTTGCTCAGTCAAGTCCAACTCTTTGCGACCCCATGGACTGTAGCTTGCCAGGCTTCCTTGTCCTTCCCCATCTCCCGGAGTTTGCTCAGATTCATGTCCATTGAGTCGTTGATGCTATCCAACCATCTCAACCTCTGTTACCCCCTTCTCCTCCTGCCCTTAATCTTTCCCAGCATGAGGGTCTTTTCCAATGAGTCAGCTCTCTGCACCAAGCGGTAACCTTCCTGATGTAATTCTTCCCAGAGCCCCCTCTCGGAGTTCTTGCCCCTGTTGGACCTGGCAGGGAGGCTGCATAGCTGACAGGCTGGATCCCATTTCCTGGAACCAAAGCCTCCTTTCTCCCTGTTTGCCCTCTTTTATGGGTGGAGCACACCCTTCTGTTGCTTCCAGAGAAACTGTGCATAAAAGATGAAATTTTTAGTATCCTGCTTATGTGATGCTGTTGCTTTGATATCTTGCCCAGTTTGCCCATATTACTGTTGCTAGTTTGGTTGGATTTTGAAATGGAATTGAAAATACATAATTTCCTGCCCAACCCATCTCTGGAAGTATACCCTGAAAATGCTGATAGTGGTTACCTCGCAGAAGAACACTGGGGTTAGGGATCAAGGGAGTCTTCCTTTTCAATGATGGAACCTTTCATACTATTTGATTTTTAAAAACCATTTGTAGTTTACAAACAATAAATGCTGGAGACAATGTGGAGAACAGGGAACCCTCTTACACTGTTGGTGGGAATGCAAACTAGTACAACCACTGTGGAGAATAGTGTGGACATTACTTAGAAAACTGGAAACAGAACTGCCATATCACCCAGCAATCCCAGTCTTTGGCATACACACTAAGGAAACCAGAATTGAAAGAGACACATGTACCCCAATGTTCACTGCGGCACTGTCTACAATAGCTAGGATATGAAAGCAACCTAGATGTCCCTTGGCAGATGAATGGATAAAGAAGTGGTACACACAATGGAATATTACTCAGCTACAAAAAATAACACAGTTGAGTCAGTTCTAATGAGGTTGATGAAACTGGAGCCTATTATACAGAGTGAAGTAAGTCAGAAACAGAAACACCAATACAGTATAATAATAGGTATATATGGAATTTAGAAAGACGGTAACAATGACCCTATATGCAAGACAGCAAAAGAGACACAGATGTAAAGAACAGACTTTTGAATTATGTGGAAGAAGGCAAGAGTGGGGTGATTTTGAGAGAACAGCATGGAAACATGTACATTACCATATGTAAAACAGATGACCAGTGCAAGTTCGATGCATGAAGCAGGGCACCCAAAGGCAGTGCTCTGGGACAACCCAGAGGGATGGGGTGGGGAGGGAAGAGGGAGGGGCTTCAGGATTGGGGGATACATGTGCACCTATGGCTGATTCATATCAATGTATGGCAAAAACCATCACAATATTGCAATTATCCTTCAATTAAAATAAATAAATTGATTTAAAAAAACCATTTGTAGATACTGTTATATGAAACAACAAAAAATCATTAGAAAACAAAATATAGCAAACATGGAGAATTTATGCCCCAATTTGCCATGTATTACATTGTATTTAATATGATCTGTGCCCAATGAGACATGCATTCAGTAAAATACAATAAATTTAAGATTACATGGGTTTTCTATAGCTGATGTTATTGGGGAGGCCCAGATAGAAGGATCATAATTGCAATATGTAGTGGAATCTCGTAATCTTGTAATCTGAGAGCTTTAAAAAAGTTAGTGACGTTTTGGAACTTTTAGGGGCAGAGTGTACGTTGAAACTAAAATTTGGCTGCCAAAAGTTAGAAGGAATTGTTTTATGTCTTTCCGGGTATTGAAATTCTTGCTGCTGCTGCTGTTGCTAAGTCACTTCAGTTGTGTCCGACTCTGTGACCTCACAGACAGCAGCCCACCAGGCTCCCCTGTCCCTGGGAATTTTACTTCTCACCATTTCCATTCTCAACACCCCCCCAAACTATTTCCACATTAAACACTTCACTTGTAAACTTATTTTGCTTGGGTTTTCACAGTTCAACTAAATAGCAACTATGCAGAGAGAAAGACCTTTCAGTGAATGATGCAAAGCAAGAAAGCTAACATCGGCTGAAGCTACACTGAGGCAATTAGATTACATGAGACAAACCTCAGAGTTAAAAGAATATGAGGTTGGAAATGGTTAAATCCTATTATTTTTTGTGATAGGTTTTTTGTTTATAAAAAGCTATCAACCTTGTTCTTAGGCATGAGAGAGCACTTTTAAATACACAGATATTCTTTATTAATTCTTCCTGTTTTTCCTAATCATCGTGGGGAAAATGGCCAATGAGGAGTCTCTCATTACATATACACACACAAAAGGATGCTGAGCAAAGGTAAATCTCATGATAACCTTTTAATCTCGAGAGCAGCTCTCAGCCCAGGCTGAACACGGTAATCACCCGGGAACCTTAAAAAATACTAACGCGTGGATCTCTCTGGAGGGACTCTGAGTTAATTGCTTTGCTTATCCTGGGCCTGGGGAGTTTGAAAGCTCTCCTGGTGACGCTAATATGTTGCCAGACTTGCCAGCGGAGCCAGCGGGATGATGCCGCCCTCTAGAGGCAGAAAGTGAAAGCAGTCCTTGTTCCTTTCTCATGGATAATTGACTTAGCTTTTCAGATATCTTATTATTTATTCACTACAGCTTTTTCAGGCTTCTCAGGTGGCACTAAGTAGTAAAGAACCTCTCTGCCTCTCTGCCAATGCAGGAAACCTTAGAAATGTGGGTTTGATACCTGGGTTGGGACAATCCCCTGGAGGAGGACAAAGCAATAAAATCCCACGGACAGAGAAGACTAATGGGCTAGTCTATCGGATCAGGAAGAGTAAAACAACAACTGAAGCAACTTAGCTTGCACACATGCACAGATTTTTCATTAACTTTGAAAATTAAATAGTGTTTTGGGGTTTTATTTCTACTTCCAGAAGTAATACATGCTATATGCTTTCCAGACGTCAAGATTGTTGAGTTTTGGGTGTGAGTTTTATCTACTTTCTCACATTAAAAAGTCACATCTGACTTTTTGTGATCCAGTGAACTGCAGCCCACCAGGCTCCCCCTCTCCATGGGATGTTCCAGGCAAGAATACTACAGTGGGTTGTCATTTCTTCTTCCAGGGGATCTTCCTGACTCAAGGATCACACCTGCATCCTCTGTGTCTCCTGCATTGCAGCCAGAATCTTTACCCACTGGACCGTTGGGTAACAAGAAACAAGAAAAAAAAAAGTAACAAGAAAAAAAGTAACAATTAAAAAGCTTAATTACATACATATATACAAGAGTCCGATAAAAATATGAGACTCAAAGAAGTGATAAAAGCAAGAAGTTTTCATATCTTTCAGACAAAGAAAATACATTTGTGAAGAATTAATAAGACAAAGGGGTTTGGACTGGGTTAGTAAACTGGTGAAAAATATCAAGGTTTGTTTACACAGCCTTATCAGTTTTAAATTTCCAGGCTCTGATGATGAAGATGTCTTCTATCTTCCTGGTACATGGAGGGCTCCTTTCACCTGAGAGATTTATCTTCTACTTCCAGGATGACAGAGTGTTCTTGGAACAGTTGTTTCTCAAATCCTTTTAATTCAAAATAATCAATGGCTGGCATATTCTTCCTGAGTTTACTAATCTCCATTAAATCCTCTCCCACGTGTTCTTAAACTTGCTTGTGTTCAGCTAATGCTTCAAGAGCAGGATGTGCACATTCCATAGCAGTAAGGTAATTGACAGGGCTTCCCTAGTGGTTCAGATGAGAAAGACTCTGCCTGGAATGTAGGAGATCTAAAATCCTGGGCTAGGAAGATCCTCTGGAAGAGGGTATGGCAACCCACTCCAGTAACCTTGCCTGGAGAATTCCATGGACAGAGGAGCGTGGCAGGCTACAGTCCATAGGGTCACAAAGAGTCGGACATGACTGAACAACTTTCACTTTTCATATTCAAGGTAATTGACAAATATTTTATGTTCTGAGGTTCATTTTACTTTAAACTCCTAAATCTCTTACATTTACTAAGTGATTTCTGAGAACTATCAGCTGTGCTCTGGCTCTGGAGCTGTCAGTCATAACAGCTGGCTTGTTGTGCTGGTCAGTGTTTAGGGGTGGGCAGGACCTCATTTGTGTATATCCCATTTCTGTAGTGTAAATACTGACATCAAGGTGATTCAGTTCAGTTCAGTTCAGTCGCTCAGTCGTGTCTGACTCTTTGCGACCCCATGAACTGCAGCACGCCAGGCCTCCCTGTCCATCACCAACTCCCGGAGTTCACTCAAACTCACGTCCTTTGAGTCGGTGACGCCATCCAGCCACCTCATTCTCTGTCGTTCCCTTCTCCTCCTGCCCCCAGTCCCTCCCAGCATCAAAGTTTTTTCCAATGAGTCAAATCTTTGTATGAGGTGGCCAAAGTACTGGAGTTTCAGCTTTAGCATCATTCCCTCCAAAGAACACTCAGGGCTGATCTCCTTCAGAATGGACTGGTTGGATCTCCTTGCAGTCCAAGGGACTCTCAAGAGTCTTCTCCAACACCACAGTTCAAAAGCATCAATTCTTTGGCACTCAGCTTTCTTCACAGTCCAACTCTCACATCCATACATGACCACTGGAAAAACCATAGCCTTGACTAGACAGACCTTTGTTGGCTAAGTAATGTCTCTGCTTTTCAATATGATTACACACTTCCAATAAAGATGCATACAACTGATGCCTGCAGTCCTGAATGCCATCTGCAGCACACCTCTGGGACTCAGGGTCCCTAAAGATAATATCTTGCCAAAATCATTTTCTAAAGGGTGAACCTTAAACCCACTTCTCTAGATACAAGGCTTTTGATGACTAGCTCCAAGCCTCAGGCCATGGCTGGGAGGCTGAGCGGGATTGGCCCTTGGCGAGTGAGTGGTTTTGCTTTACTCTGAAGTCCCTCCAAAGGCTTAGTAAGAGCTCTACCATCTTCCCATTTTTGCGTGTGTGTGTGTCATGCAGATTATGAAACACACCATCTTTACTGTAATTTATTGTGTGTGTGGTGGATTTAATAGGCCTGTTTTTCTAATGGTTGTGTTTGACCATCCACACTAGGACGATTTGAAGTGTTCAAAACTATGATGAATTACTTCTACCTTTGATTATTTCACAAGCTATTTCCTTATGCTGGAGTTCACCTAAGGAATTCTTCCACTAGGGAGTGTCTGAACTAAAATGGGCTGGCCACACAGGGTTGACCAAGGCTGTCTGTTAGGGATGCTGGGGAGGGTGCCGCTCTTTCACAAATCTTCACCTTCCTCTTGCTTGGACTGTAGAGACTGGTCCGTCCTGTTGGGCTGAGCTGGTGGGATCCCAATTATGTCACCTGAAGTTACAGTTTCATCAACTGGGTCTCATTAACCAGAGACTGGCTATACCTCTATGTGTATAGTTGAGGCTTGCTGTTATACTTGGAAGGAAGTGTTTGCTAAGCAAATTAACAGTGCAATCTGAGATCCCAGGGAGAATGTTTAAGTGATTAGTCAAAGGTAAATTACAATAGAGTATAATTACTATTTAAACAAATGCCCCAGGGTCTTTCCCTAGAAACACCTTGGAAGGCAAATAATCTTAGTTATTTTTAAAGTGAAAGTGAAAATAAAAGTTGCTTAGTTTTGTCTGACTCTTTGCGGCCCCATGGAATTCTCCAGTCCATGAATTCTCCAGGCCAGAATACTGGAGTGGGTAGCCTTTCCCTTCTCCAGGGGATCTTCCCAACCCAGGGGTAGAACCCAGGTCTCCCACATTGCAGGCAGATTTTTAGTTATTTTATACACTGAGAAATCATAAAAGCAAGTTCTTTATGTTATTCTATAATTGAGAATATTCAGATTGATGCAATTGCACCCAAATTATGCAAATGAGTGTTTTTCAAAGAGTATTTGCAGAAAAACTAATTATATCTTGTATGGGTTATATTATTTTTTAGCTTAAAGAAGATGTACAGTCTTTTCATGTGATTCCAGCTTGAGTGTGGATCGCTTGCTTATCAATTCACTTCTGTTTTTCTGTTTTCTCAAATTTAAAAATAGCATTTGTCTGCCCACACAAAGACTTAGACGTGAATATTCATGGCGGTTTTTATTTAGAGTAGCCCCAGCTATAACTAACCCAAATATCCACCAACAGAAAAATGGATAAATAAAATGTTGATATATTCAAACAATGTAACACTACTCAACAGTAGGAAAGGAATAAACAACAGATACATGCAATATGGATAAGTCTCAAAAACAGGCTGCTGAGCAAAGGAAAGCTGGACACAAAAGCATGAATACTGTATGATTCTGTTGACATGAATTCTAGAAGAGACTAACCTCAGCTACAATGACCAAGAATAGAATAGTGGTTTTCTTGGAAGGCAGAGGTTGAGAATCTGGATATCTTTCAGCGACTACTCACTATTCAGTCTACTTCTACTACAATCTGCTTCAGGCTCCCAAAGATTCCTGCCCATCTTACATGCAAAATATAGTCACCCTCTCCCAGAGCACCCCCCCCACCCCCTGGCCCAGAATCTCAAATGACTACAGCATCAACTCAAATCCCAAATCTCATCTGTCTTACCAGATCAAAAGTCTCAAATTTCATTATCCAGTACTTTGGCCACCTCATGTGAAGAGTTGACTCATTGGAAAAGACTCTGATGCTGGGAGGGATTGGGGGCAGGAGGAGAAGGGGACGACAGAGGATGAGATGGCTGGATGGCATCACCGACTCCATGGATGTGAGTTTGAGTGAACTCTGGGAGTTGGTGGTGGACAGGGAGGCCTGGCTTGCTGCGATTCATGGGGTCACAAAGAGTCAGACACGACTGAGTGACTGAACTGAACTGAACTGAAACCACTGAAGTCAAGTATCAGGAAGACTCTGGGTAGGATCCATCCTGGGTCAAAATTTCTCTCCATCTGTGGAAAGCTAACACTGGAGTCCCAAGTTTCAACAACAGGAAGCACAAGCCCCCAGGCCGGTCGCTGGAAGTGGTGGTAAGTAGGCCAGTTGACTGCCATACTCGGTTTCCACACTGACATGTAACACCTGCTGGGGACACAGCATCATGTTTGGTTGTGGATTTAGAAGGGGCGCTAGATCCTAGAGGGTGCCTGAATGGGTACCGGCTCCAAGCTGATGCTTTATTTGTGTCCTCAAAGAAGTTTCTCATTGTGCTGTCAGATCAGAAGCTTCAGTATATGGTAGGACCCGTCCATCTGTGGTCTGTGGGCCACTATCACACTTTTTTGTTGGAAATTGAGTGTCGGGCGCCCAGGAGTTATTATGTGGGACCAGACTAGTGGATTCAGTGTTCTGAATCCTTCAACTAGTGATGGCTACCCAGGTGGTGCTAGTGGTGAAGGACCTGATTGTCAGTGCAGGAGACATAAGAGGCGTGGGATCGATCCCTGGGTCAGGAAGATGCCCCGGAGGAGGGCATGGCCACCCACTTCAGTACTCTTGCCTGGAGAATCCCACGGACAAAGGAGCTCGGCAGGCTCTCTATGGTCCATAGGGTCACAAAGAGTTGGACATGCCAGAAGCGACTTATCACACACAGTGATGCTGCCTGCAGCCCTGTAGATAGGCAGGGCGAATTCACCCCTAGCATATAGGCTAATGCCTGTCAAGCTGCATCATTTCCTCCCAGGATGGCTGGTTGGTCTCTGAATGATGGCACCATACTGAGAATTCAGGGTGGAATTCTAGCGCTTGCAGGTTGGGCATTCAGCATACAGTAGCTAAATCAGCCTTTGTGAGTTGGAACCCACACTTTGGGGCCCTTGCATAGCTTCCTTCCAGTTACCATGTGACTCTGTTCATGTATCCATTGTGCAAGCACTGTAGTGACCCATGAATGAAGAAGGTTGACCTCAGTTGGAAGTCATTTTTATCTACTTGGTTGCAAGGTGAATACTCTCTGGTGGCTGCTGACACAGTACACAAAGATCTTTGCATTTAATGCCCCTTCCTACAGGATCATCCACAGCCCTCTTTGTCCCTAATCTTCAAACTTCCTTCTTCCATACCACTGAACAGGGAGCTGAGCCATGACCACTGTCCATGAGTCTATATATGTTCTAACCTCAGGCCACTTCTGCTCCAAATGGGTAACAGACACTTGAAGCTTTTCCCACTGAGAAGCGTTCCATCACCAGGACTTTCAGCCCAGCTTCCCCTCCTTGAGCACTCAACAGCTGCAGCGCATCCATAGTCCATATTCAGGGGGGGCCAGGTAGCATGCTGACTCATCAATGAACCGAAGCTTAGCCTTTAACCTCCCTTTAGCAGGTGACGAGGCACAGCCCTAATCTTTGTGGCCACAGATGTGAACTGCAGGAGAGAGGCAGCTGCAACAGCGGTCAGTGACAGATCTCTAGGCCACCTGCAGGTGCAACTTACCTGTGCCTTCTGGCCCGCTGGTGCCTCATCTGTAGGCTCCACTTCCATCGTTAGGAATTTCTTGCTGCTTGGTTGCCTCGCCTTGTGAGTGTGGGGGTCCGGATGAGCAGTGATGGCCACAGGGTCACTTGGTGGTCGTGGTCAGGTCATCAGTCTCAATCAGGACCTGGCAAGGGACAAACACTTTTCTTTTCAGGAAGTATATATCTCTCTGCTGCAGCTGGCATGGTCCTGCTCTAGAATCCTAGGGGTCTAGGTTGTGGTATGCTTGCTGGGATTTGTCTAAAGCTGTGTATGATGTATGTATTTTCCCACCACAGATATTCAGGGTCTACCAGAGTGCATGCCCAAGCAGCAGGCTCACTTGAACTACAGCCTGGACCAGCTGTGATGCCTTTTCCTTTTGTTCACTGTCATTGAGAGATGGCACCTTCCATGTGTGTGCTCAGTTGAGTGTGACACTGAGGCACCATGGACTGTAGCCTAGTGGTCTCCTCTGTCCATGAGATTTTCCCAGGCAAGAATACTGGAGTGAGTTGCCATTTCCTTCTCCAGGGGACCTTCCTGACCCAGGGATCAAACCTGCATCTCCTGTATTGGCAAGGGGATTCTTTACCACTAGCACCTCCTGGGAAGCCCTACACATTTCACATCACATGGTAAATGTGTTGAGAAATATTCCTATTTGAAATACTCTATCTCCAGTACCCAAAGCAACGGTGTGCTTCCTTCTTTGGGGTGGAAGGTTAAAGGCGCAATAGTTCATCCTTGACTTACAGGATCTGTGCCAGCAAACCCCAGCCCATTGGACCCTGAAAACTTTCCTGAATACCCTGGGTCCCTGAATCTTTATAGCATTTTCTTCCACCTTCTGGAGCACTTTTGTCTTTCAGAAACCTCCAGCACACTAGCCTCTTACTACAGCATCTATAAAGTGGACTAGTGTGATGTTCTGGGAAAAGTCCAGATGGCCCAGGTCTTTTCGGATTAAATTATGACAGAAGGCAGGCACATTAACAGCCTTGGGGCAGAGCTATAAATAAATACTGTTGTCCATCTCATGGGACTGTGCATGGCTCTAATCCTCCTCCCTGATATAGATGAAGAGTAATGCAGCCATCAAATCTAGGGCTGCATATCATTCCCACACTAACTGACTCTAGAATAGAGGCCACACCTGGCACAACACTATTCATGGCCTCTGTGGGGCTGAGTTTGCAGTTCAGTTCAGTTCATTCACTCAGTCGTGTCTGACTCTGCGACCCCCATGGACTGCAGCACGCCAGGCTCATAGTTATCGTCTAAAATCTCCATGACTTTGAAAGGACTCAATTAATAAATAAAATGAAGGAGATGACAGAACCCACTGCTCCTCGCCCTCCACGCTGGTCTCTAAATTTCTCTGGGGAATATTGTTTTTGATTTATACTCTTGGCCTGAAGTCGACTGCATGAGTTTCTGCTTTTCCTTTCCATTGTGATCACTCTTACCTCTTAGGCCAAGAAATCCAAACGTGATGGAGCAGAGTCCTAGGGATACCATAATCAGATACCACTGGCCAGATGGTTTAAACAACAAATGTTTGTATTCTCACAGCTCTGGAGCCAGAAGTCCATAATCAGGGTGAGGGCAGGGTTGGCTCCATCCGAGGCTGTGAGGGAGACTCTGTCCCCTGCCCACTGTCCATCCCTTAGCTTCTGGTGGTTTTCTGGAAGTCTTTGGTGATCCTTGGCTTGTAGAAACATCACTTCAGTCTCTGCCTCCATCGTCCTGAGATGTTCTCCCCTCTGTGTCTCTGGGTCTAATTTTTTTTTTTAATTATGATCTTTATTTTTTTATTAAAAAAATAATTTTATTTATTTTAATTGGAGGTTAATTACTTTACAGTATTGTATTGGTTTTGCCATACATCAACATGAATCTGCCACAGGTATACAGGGTCTACATTTATCTTTTTTCACTAGGACACCAATCATGTTAGATTAGGGTCTGTCCTAATGACCTTAACTGATTACATTCACAACTGTCATTTCCTACCCAGGGGACGTCCTGAGATAATGAGCTTAGGACTTCAACATGGGAGGTTCTGGGGATACAGTTCAAGCCATAGCATGTGGGTTCTGCCACTTACTAAGTCGCTGCCTTCCAGTTATATAAGGAGGACTGGGTGAGTCAGTGTACCTGCCCTGATGGACCAAATCTGTCCAGGTAGTTTTTTTTTTTTCTCCAGTATTTTATATGTTTTTAAAATTAATCACTTTGGCTGTGTTGGGTCTTAGCTGCACACTGCGTCACGTGGGGTCTTCCGTTGCTGTGCAGGGCTCTCTGCTCGTGGCGCGTGGGCTCAGTAGTTGCAGGCATATTTGCTCTGTGACATGTGGTGTTAGGGTCCCCGACTAGGGATTGAACCCGCATCCCTTGCTCTGCAAGGTGAATCTTTACCACTGGGCCACCAAGGTAGTCCTCTAAGTTTGTCTTTATTATCAAACCCCAATGTGCCCCCTACTCCAGCAGGACACCCTGGTGATGCTTAAAATCCCTGAGTATCAACCATCATGTACAGCAGCCCTCAGGCTGTATATGTCCCTGTTCCATTAGGGGCTTGGAGTCCCTTTGGGGAACGACTAGGGGATGCTGACCAGGTGCATTTGCTGAGGTGTTGAAGGTCCTTCCTCTTGAGATTCCAGCATCTTCTTTAGTCAATGGGCTTCAGCTCTGAGAATGGGCTTGGACACAGAGAGTGGGCAAGACTTGTCATTGGTGGTTGTCCTCCACATCCCCATCACGTGTCCTTGATTTTGGTTGGTTGTAGAGGTAGGGCAGTGCCCTACTGTCTGCCCCGCATCTTCCTCTTCAGAATGCTGTCCCAGTTTGCATGTCAGGGCTCTCTGAGGGCGGTCTCCTCCGCCTGCCCTCCAATGTGCTGTCTGTCACTGTCATCAGCTCCCTGTGGCTGGTGACAGGGAATTGCTGCTCCCAGCCCTCTATACTTTGTGGATTTCCTTCTCCCACCAGGGAGCCTGGTCCTGCCACAGCATCAGTCGCCGTCTAACTTCCCAACAGTTCTGGCGGTCTCTCACGGGCAGATTCCTCACCACTGTCTTCAGACGGTACCCAAGAACCCAGCTGGTGTGGTCACTGTTGTGGACACATCCCCCACCTGCTCCCCCAGCTCCTGCTGGTGCCTGTCGGCTGGGTTCTGCAACTGCAGTGGGCAGAGTCCTTCTCTGCCTTAGCTTATCCTTCCCTGGCTGGAGTACGTGGCAAGTAAACCCAGTTTGGGCTTCCCCAGTGGCTCAGAGGTAAAGAATCCACCTGCCAGTAAAGTAGACGTGGGTTCAGTTCCTGGTCCCAGAAGATCCCCTGGAGAGGGAAATGGCAACCCACTCCAGTATTCTTGCCTGAAAGATCCCCGTGGACAGGGGAGCCTGGCAGGCTATAGTCCATGAGGTCACAAAGAGTCAGACATGACTTAGCAGCTGAACAACAACAACAAACCCGAGTTGCTGGCTGCGTGGTGAGTTTGGAGTAGAACCTGGGGAGGGGATGGGGGACACATGTTTGCTTACAAGGCAAGGGCCTCTGCACTGTGTTCAAGCAAGGACGCGGGGTGATGTGTTAATCAGAGAAGAGCTGACTGCTTGAATCAACCCAGAGGGTTTAGAATTTTCATACTGACTCAGCTGTCCCCATCCTGAGTCTTTAAGTCCCCATCTTTCTCCACCAGGGCCCTCTCCTCACCATCTCAGTCCTTCGGGGATGGAGAAGTCTACCTTTCCTACAGGGTTGTTATCCTTACACTTAATTCTTGGGCCTGATCCTCAGCTGGTTCAAACCTCCAGTGTAGGAGACACCAGTCTCTTCTCTCTACACACAGCCAAAGAGGACCTCCAGTTTCTGCATTAGTCTTTTTGCTCTTTTTTTTAAAAAGATTATTATAGTTGTTTTACAACATTGTGTTAATTTCTGCAGTACAGCAAAGTGACTCAGTTATACACATATATACATTGTTCATCATATTATTTTTTTATTATGGTTTATCACAAGATGTAGAATATAGTTTCCTGTGCAATACAGCAGGACCCTGTTGTTTATCTATTCTATATGTACTAGTTTCCACCTGCTAATCCCAAACTCCCAATCCACCTTTGTCTTAAGTTGCTGGCTGAGCACTGTCAGGCTTTTGTCATGTTTCTCCAAGTAGGGAAAAGAGTATGTCAAGGCTGTATATTGTCACCCTGCTTATTTAACTTATATGCAGAGTACATCATGAGAAACGCTGGGCTGGAAGAGGCACAAGCTGGAATCAACATTGCCAGGAGAAATATCAATAACCTCAGATATGCAGATGACACCACCCTTATGGCAAAAAGTGAAGAAGAACTAAAGAACCTCTTGATGAAAGTGAGAGTGAAAAAGTTGGCTTAAAGCTCAACATTCAGAAAACTAAGACCATGGCATCTCGTCCCATCACTTCATGGTAAACAGATGGGGAAACAGTGGAAACAGTGGCTGACTTTATTTTTCTGGGCTCCAAAATTACTGCAGATGGTGATTGCAGCCATGAAATTAAAAGAGGCTTGCTCTTTGGAAGGAAAGTTATGACCAGTCTATACAGCATATTAAAAAGCAGAGATGTTACTTTGCCAACAAAGGTCCATCTAGTCAAGGCTATGGGTTTTCCTGTGGTCATGTGTGGATGTGAGAGTTGGACTATAAAGAAAGCTGAGCACCAAAAAATTGATGCTTTTGAACTGTGGTGTTGGAGAAGACTCTTGAGAGTCCCTTAGACTGCAAGGAGATCAACCAGTCCATCCTAAAGGAGATCAGTCCTGGGTATTCACTGGAAGGACTGATGTTGAAGCTGAAACTCCAATATTTTGGCCACCTGATGCAAAAGAACTGACTCATTTGAAAAGCCTGATGCTGCGAGAGATTGGGGGCAGGAGGAGAAGGGGACGACAGAGGATGAGATGGCTGGATGGCATCACGGACTCAGTGAACGTGAGTCTGAGTGAACTCTGGGAGATGGTGATGGACAGGGAGGCCTGGCGTGCTGCGATTCATGGGGTCGCAAAGAGTCAGACATGACTGAGCTACTGAACTGAACTGAACTGAGTATTTTATGTACCAGTCTTTCCATTCAGTTTATCACCCTGCAGTGCCATCTGGTGGTCGAAGTGAAGAAAAACATCCCCGGGTACGCTGAAATCGTAGCACAATTCTTCGGCCCTTGTATCTGGAGGCTTAAGAGACCTGGGTACAATCCCTGGGTTGGGAAGATACCCTGGAGAAAGAAATGACAACCAACTCCAATATTCTTGCCTGGAGAATCCCATGGACAGAGGAGCCTGGCGGGCTACCGTCCATAGGGTCACAAAGAGTGTGACCGGACACATCTGAGTGACTAAGCACGCAGCAGGAACCTGAGATGAGGGCTTCAAAAAGTGGCCCAGCGCTTAAGAATCCACCAGCTAATCCAGGAGGCCCTGGTTTGATCCTTGGATTGGGAAGACCTCCCAGAAAAGGAAATGGCAGTCTGCTCCAGTATTCTTGCCTGGAAAATCCCATGGACAGAGGGAGCCTCATGAGCTACAGTCCACGTGGCCGCTAAGAGTGGGTCAGGCTCTAGCATGCATGCATGCACGTGTGATGATCATAAGCTAAGAGTGGGTCAGGCCCTAGCATGCATGCATGCACGTGTGATGATCATAAAACTGTGCTGGGATAGTTTTGCATATAAACAGGAAACTGTAAATAATTTCCTAGGGGCAACAGGCATACATTGTCAAAGACAAGCCTTTGTATATTAGATGCAAAGGCAATAATTATAATATATCAGACATTTATGATATACCAATGCTTTACATGCATTATTTAATCAAATCCACATAGTAACCTCACGAAGGGTAAATTCAATTACCCTCATTTTGCAGTTGAAGGCATGGGGCTTGCAGATTTTCCAGAAGATATATTGATTTAATTCAGTTGCTCAGGTGTGTCTGACTCTTTGCGACCCCATGGACGGCAGCACGCCACGCCTCCCTGTCCATCACCAACTCCTGGAGTTTACTCAAACTCATGTCCATTGAGTTGGTGATGCCATCCAGCCATTCTATCTTCTGTTGTCCCCTTCTCCCACCTTCAATCTTTCCCAGCATCAGGGTCTCTTCAAATGAGTCAGTGTTTTGCATCAGGTGGCCAAAGTATTGGAGTTTCAGCTTCAGGATCAGTCCTTCCAATGAATATTCAGGACTGATCTCCTTTAGGATGGACTGGTTGGATCTCCTTGCAGTCCAAGGGACTCTCAAGAGTCTTCTCCAACACCACAGTTCAAAAGCATCAATTCTTCGGTGCTCAGCTTTCTTCACAGTCCAACTCTCACATCCATACATGACCACTGGAAAAACCATAGCCTTGACTAGATGGACCTTTGTTGACAAAGTAATGTCTCTGCTTTTTAATATGCTGTCTAGGTTGGTCATAACTTTCCTTCCAAGGAGCAAGCGTCTTTTAATTTCATGGCTGCAGTCACCATCTGCAGTGATTTTGGAGCCCCCAAAATAAAGTCTGTCACTATTTCCACTGTTTTCCCATCTATTTGCCATGAAGTGATGGGACCAGATGCCATGATCTTGGTTTTCTGAATGTTGAGCTTTCAGCCAACTTTTTTCACTCTCCTCTTTCACTTTCATCAAGAGACTCTTTAGTTCCTCTTCACTTTCTGCCCTAAGGTTGGTGTCATCTGCATATCTGAGGTTATTGATATTTCTCCTGTCAGTCTTGATTCCAGCTTGTGCTTCATCCAGCCCAGCATTTCTCATGATGTACTCTGCATATAAATTAAATAAGCAGGGTGACAATATACAGCCTTGACATACTCCTTTTCCTATTTGTAACGAGTTTGTTGTTCCATGTTCAGTTCTAACTGTTGCTTCCCGACTTGCATACAGATTTCTCAAGAGGCAGGTCAGGTGTTCTGGTATTCCCATCTTTTTCAGAATTTTCCACAGTTTATTGTGATCCACACAGTCAAAGGCTTTGGCATAGTCAATAAAGCAGAAATAGATGATTTTCTGGAACTCTCTTGCTTTTTCAATGATCCAGCGGATGTTGGCAATTTGATCTCTGGTTCCTCTGCCTTTTCTAAAACCAGCTTGAACATCTGGAATTTCACAGTTCAGGTACTGTTGAAGCCTGGCTTGGAAAATTTTGAGCATTACTTTACTAGCATGTGAGATGAGTGTGGTAGTTTGAGCATTCTTTGGCATTGCCTTTCTTTGGAATTGGAATAAAAACTACCTTTGGGTAGGGAAGCAGAAGTCTGTCGACTAAAAATATAGTCTCAACTGAAAGTAAATAATCATTTTATTTGTGGAAATGTTTAGGACTCTGAGCCCAGGAGACAGCATCTCAATAGCTCCGAGAAAACTGCTCCAAGAAGGCACGAGGGGGAAATCAGGCTATACACAAGTTTGCAACAAAGGGGGAGGGCAGTCTGGCCTTCAAAGATCAGGTATCAAGTTAAGGAACTTACCATCCTATGTACGGAAGATGCAGCCTCTGGGCTCACTGAATTAATTTCCCTCATATGCACCTTAGCTCTCTGGGGGCCAGCCCTGTTTGCTTGTTCACCTTGCTTCTAGCATTTCCCCAGCTCTTCAGCAAGGAGGAATGGAGAGCAAAGAGATCAAACCAGTCCACCCTAAAGGAAATCAACCCTGAATATTCATTGGAAGGACTGATACTGAAGCTCCAATACTTTGGCCACCAGATGGGAAGAGCCGACTCATTGGAAAAGACCCAACTCATTGGAAAAGACCTGATGCTGGGAAAGATTGAAGGCAGGGAGAGAAGGGGACGACAGAAGATGAGATGGTTGGATGGCATCACCAACTCACTGGACATGAATTTGAGCAAACTCTGGGTGATGTTGGGGAAAAGGGAAGCCTGGCGTGCTGCAGTCCTTGGGGTTGCAGAGTTGAACACAACTTAGCAATGAGACAACAAAGCTCCTCAGCAGTTACCATGGGGAGTTGGTAGCACTTGCTGGATCCCAGTTTTGGGAGCCTTCATTCATGTTTGGAGGCTGAAATGGCTGATGGCTCTGACATTTCTTGTTTATTAATGTGACAGGAAATAGTTCTCTGTTTATGGGATTCTCCAGGCAAGAATACTGGAGTGGGTTGCCATTTCCTTCTCCAGGGGATCTTCCCGAGCCAGGGATCTAACCCACGTCTCTTTCATCTCCTGCACTGGGGGGGCGGGTTCTTTACCACGGAGCCACCAGGGAAGTCCAACAAGTCACCTTAACAGAGAAGAATCTAAGTGTGAAGTGGCTGATGAACTGAGCTGCAGCTGGCAGCCATGAGAGCTGTAGAGACAGAGCTGAAATCACATCTTTCATTACGATGGCAGTCGTCCCCAGGAGGGATGGGATTAGTGAAGCACCTTATAAACTTTGTCATAAGCATCCTAATAAAAAGGCAGCCCAGTAGAGAGGGAAGAGAACAGGGAGACTTCAGTGTCAGAGACAGAGGCGGAACTCCTGGCTTACTGATGGCATGATTCTTGGCAATGGAATGAAATGTCTAGAGTCAATTTTAATCTCTAAAATGGGCATAATGCCCCCTCTCAGGACTGTTGGGCTGGTTAAATAAGACCGTGGAAACTGCCACCAACACAGTGCTGGACCAGGGAGGCAGTCTCACAGATCATAAGCCCCATAACAGGTGGGAATCACAGGAAAGTCACACTTGAAAGTGAAATTCTGTTTGTAAAATGTGCTTGATTGAATTAGTTTTCTTTCTAGTGTGTATACTATCTAAAACTGGAACACAAATTCAATATTTTATTGCCTGTTAACAGTAATTCCTGCCAATAATTGATTAAAGTCCTTGAAAAATTATACCCTCCACAGTAAATTTCTGTATCTTATTTAATTCTTAACTTGATTCACAACAGTTAATTAATTTCAAGTAGGTACTGAAATTACAAGCATATTATCAATTATCATATATTCCAAACTGAAGAAATTTAAATCCACAAGGCTTTAATTTATAGTTAAAATCAATTCAGTCACTCAGTCATGTCCAACTCTTTGCCACCCCATGGATGGCAGCACGCCAATCCTCCCTGTCCATCACCAACTCTCGAGTTTACTCAGACTCATGTCCATTGAGTTGGTGATGCCATCCAACTCATCACATCCTTTGTTGGCCCCTTCTCCTCCCACTTTCAGTCTTTCCCAGCATCAGGGTCTTTTCAAATGAGTCAGTTCTTTGCATCAGGTGGCCAAAATATTGGAGTTTCAGCTTCAGGATCAGTCCTTCCAATGAATATTCAGGACTGATTTCCTTTAGAATGGACTGGTTGGGTCTCCTTGCAGTCAAGGGACTCTCAAGAGTCTTCTCCAACACCACAGTTCAAAAGCATCAGTTCTTTGGCACTCAACTTTCTACACAGTCCAACTCTCACATCCATACATGACCACTGGAAAAACCATAGTCTTGACTAGATGGACCTTTGTTGACAAAGTAATGTCTCTGCTTTTTAATATGCTGTCTAGGTTGGTCATAACTTTCCTTCCAAGGAGTAAGCATCTTTTAATTTCATGGCTGCAGTCACCATCTGCAGTGATTTTGGAGCCCCCAAAATAAAGTCTGTCACTATTTCCACTGTTTTCCCATCTATTTGCCATGAAGTGATGGGACCGGATGCCATGATCTTCGTTTTCTGGATGCTGAGCTTTAAGCCAACTTTTTCACTCTCCTCTTTCACTTTCATCGAGAGCCTTTTTAGTTCCTTTTCACTTTCTGCCATGAGGTCAGTGTCATCTGCATATCTGAGGTTATTGATATTTCTCTTGGCAATCTTGATTCCAGCTTGTGTTTCTTCCAGTCCAGCGTTTCTCTTGATGTACTCTGCATATAAGTTAAATAAGCAATGTGACAATATACAGCCTTGACGCACTCCTTTTCCTATTTGAACCAGTCTGTTGTTCCATGTCCAGTTCTAACTGTTGCTTCCTGACTTGCATACAGATTTCTCAAGAGGCATGTCCAGTTCTAACTGTTGCTTCCTGACTTGCATACAGATTTCTCAAGAGGCAGTTCTAACTGTTGCTTCCTGACCTGCATACACATTTCTCAGATTTCTCAAGATGGTTTGGTATTCCCATCTTTTTCAGAATTTTCCACAGTTTATTGTGATCCACACAGTCAAAGGCTTTGGCATAGTCAATAAAGCAGAAATAGATGTTTTTCTGGAACTCTCTTGCTTTTTCAATGATCCAGCGGATGTTGGCAATTTGATCTCTGGTTCCTCTGCCTTTTCTAAAACCAGCTTGAACATCTGGAATTTCACAGTTCAGGTACTGTTGAAGCCTGGCTTGGAAAATTTTGAGCATTACTTTACTAGCATGTGAGATGAGTGTGGTAGTTTGAGCATTCTTTGGCATTGCCTTTCTTTGGGATTGGAATGAAAACTGACCTTTTCCAGTCTTGTGGCCACTGCTGAGTTTTCCAAATTTTCTGGCATATTGAGTGCAGCACATTCACAGCATCATCTTTCAGGATTTGAAATAGCTCAACTGGAATTCCATCACCACTAGCTTTGTTCATTGTGATGCTTTCTAAGGCCCACTTGACTTCACATTTCACCATCGTTATTATCTAGGTCGTGAAGATCTTTTTGTACAGTTTTTCTGTGTATTCTTGCCACCTCTTCTTAATATCTTCTGCTTCTGTTAGGTCCAGACCATTTCTGTCCTTTACTGAGCCCATCTTTGCGTGAAATGTTCCCTTGGTATCTCTAATTTTCTTGAAGAGATCTCTAGTCTTTCCCATTCTGTTGTTTTCCTCTATGTCTTTGCATTGATCACTGAAGAAAGCTTTCTTATCTCTTCTTGCTATTCTTTGGAACTCTGCATTCAGATGCTTATATCTTTCCTTTTCTCCTTTGCTTTTCACCTCTCTTCTTTTCACAGCTATTTGTAAGGCCTCCCCAGACAGCCATTTTGCTTTTTGCATTTCTTTTCCATGGGGATGGTCTTGATCCCTGTCTCCTGTACAATGTCAAGAACTTCATTCTATAGTTCATCAGGCACTCTATCTATCAGATCTAGGCCCTTAAATCTATTTCTCATTTCCACTGTATAATTATAAGGGATTTGATTTAGGTCATACTTGAATGGTCTAGCTGAATGCAGAGTACATCATGAGAAACGCTGGACTGGAAGAAACACAAGCTGGAATCAAGATTGCCGGGAGAAATATCAATAATCTCAGACATGCAGATGATACCACCCTTATGGCAGAAAGTGAAGAGGAGCTAAAAGCCTCTTGATGAAAGTGAAAGAGGAGAGTGAAAAGTTGGCTTAAAGCTCAACATTCAGAAAACGAAGATCATGGCATCCGGTCCCATCACTTCATGGGAAATAGATGGGGAAACAGTGGAAACAGTGTTAGACTTTATTTTTTTGGCCTCCAAAATCACTGCAGAATGTGACTGCAGCCATGAAATTAAAAGACGCTTACTCCTTGGAAGAAAAGTTATGACCAACCTAGATAGTATATTCAAAAGCAGAGACATTACTTTGCCGACTAAGGTCTGTCTAGTCAAGGCTATGGTTTTTCCTGTGGTCATGTATGGATGTGAGTGTTGGACTGTGAAGAAGGCTGAGTGCCGAAGAACTGACGTTTTTGAACTGTGGTGTTGGAGAGACTCTTGAGAGTTCCTTGAACTGCAAGGAGATCCAACCAGTCCGTTCTGAAGGAGATCAGCCTTGGGATTTCTTTGGAAGGAATGATGCTGAAGCTGAAACTCCAGTACTTTGGCCACCTCATGTGAAGAGTTGACTCATTAGAAAAGACTCTGATGCTGGGAGGGATTGGGGGCAAGAGGAGAAGGGGGTGACAGAGGATGAGATTGCTGGATGGCATCACGGACTAGATGAACGTGAATCTGGGGAACTCTGGGTGATGGTGATGGACAGGGAGGCCTGGCATGCTGGGATTCATGAGGTCGCAAAGAGTCGGACACCACTGAGCGACTGAACTGAACTGAACTGAATGGTCTGGTGGTTTTCCTACTCTAAGTTAAATCAAATAGGGTTAAAGTAGCCAGGTGCTTAAACAATGGGGTGTTCTTTCCTCTACAGACCACGCTCCTCTCCTGACAGCGTCAGGTCTGGGTCTTATGCTGCTGCTGCTGCTCAGTGGCTTCAGTCGTGTCTGACTCTGTGTGACCCCATAGACACCAGGCTCCCCCGGCCCTGGGGTTCTCCAGGCAAGAACACCGGAGTGGGTTGTCATTTGAGGGACCTTCAATACAAAGACTGTGTTTCTCTCCCCCTGCTAAACCAGGTGACATACTCATCTAGGGGAGCAGGGGAACTCACTACAGAAAACCCTGTGAAGTGTGTTGTTCTAAGCTATTTTGTGGTAAATTGACTACACAGAAAAAGCTAACAAATACATTTCTTATAAGTAAAATGAGAATAATTCACCTATAAGGACACATAAGGCCAATAATACCTCCCCCAGCATATGCTGTGTGCTCAGTTGTGTCCACCTCTTTTGTGACCCCACAGACTCCGGGTCTCTCTCTCCATTGAATTCTCCAGTCAAGAATATTGGAGTAGGTTGCCATTTCCTCCTCCAGGGGATTTTTCTGTCCCAGAGATAGAACCTGCATCTTGCATCGGCAGGCAGATTCTTTACCATAACGCCACTTTGTACAGCAGAGTGAGTGCTAGATGAGATACTGCATAATTGCAGGTTAGACCAAGACTGAGGTTTCATCTGAAGACTTGCCTGAGGAAGGATCCACTTCCAGGCTCATGTTGAGGCCAGCAGGGTTCATTTACTTGCAGGCTGTTGCCTGGAGTCTACCCTCAGTCTCAGTTCCCTATGATAGATCTCTCCAACCTGGCTGCTAGCTTTATCAAAGTGTGCCAGCTGTGAGGAGATGGAAAGCATTGGCTAGCAAGGTGGAAGTTACCACCACCTTCAGTCGCAGAGGTGAAAGGTTGCTGCCACGAGCTGTGTGTTGTGTTGGAATTTATAACCTCTGGAGGAGAGGATTTCAATATGTGAGTCAGATGAGGCTCTATTACTTGGAGCTTTTTGTAGCAAAGTTTTATTAAAGTATAAAAGAGATAGGGAAAGCTTCTGACAAAGACATCAGAAGGCGACAGAAAGAATGCCCCCTTGCTAGTTTTTAGCAAGGTGTTTTATGTCTGCTAGAAAGCTATTAAGCAGGTAAAAGAGACACCTCAAGGCTGAGGGGAGTTTCACCAGGCCCCTCTCCCACAATGTGCATTTTTGAGATAGGATGGTGTGAGGTATGTCATCCCCTGGCCATAAAACAATTGCCATGAATACTGGTTTGTTGAGGCATTATCAGCCCCAGGTTTGAGAAGAGAAAAAATTTAGTCTTAGGTGGAACTGGTTTCATCAACAGAGAAGGGGGAGAGAAAACATCTGCCACTTGCAGTTTATTTCCTCCTGCTGCTTGGGGACCTTTGGCCTTCCTACCTATTACCCTCTCAGAGTTGATGCCTTATCACTTTGGCTGTATCTATTGGTTAGAAGCTGAGTTGGCAACTGGACGGAGAAGGGAATGGCAACATACTCCAGTTCTCTTGCCGGGAAGGTCCCATGGATGGAGGAGCCTGGTAGGCTGCAGTCCAAGGGGTCGCTAGGAGTCAGACATGACTCCACTTTCACTTTCATGCATTGGAGAAAGAAATGGCAACCCACTCCAGTATTCTTGCCTGGAGAATCCCAGGGATGGGAGAGCTGGGTGGGCTGCCGTCTATGGGGTCGCACAGAGTCGGACACGACTGAAGCGACTTAGCAGTAGCAGCATTGGTGAGAAGGGAGGAGACTCAAAGGGAGGAGACTACACAGGGCACACCAGGAAAGAAAGTGAAAGTGAAAGTTGCTCAGTCGTGTCTGACTCTTTGTGATCCCACGGACTATACAATCCATGGAATTTCCCAGGCCAGAATATTGGAGTGGGTGGCCTTTCCCTTCACCCGGGGATCTTTCCAACCCAGGGATCAAGCCCAGGTCTCCTGCATTTGCAGGCAGATTCTTTTCCAGCTGAGCCACAAGGAAGCCCAGGACACCTGGAGGCAGGGGTTACTGAGACTATTTGGGAGCTTGCCTGCCTCAAGGAGTTGTAAGTTCAGAGAAGGGACATTGCTAATACAGGGTCACATAGGAGGTAAGTGGTAAGGACCATGCTCCCCAGAACCTACCTCACTGAGACATTACTCAAGCTGTAGGTGCTTACAAATCAAAAAGTAGTTTGTGTTCACTAAGCAAGTTATTTAGTCTCTAAGTCGTGTCTGACTCTTTTCCCGCTCCGTGAACTGAAGCCCAGCCTTGTGTGATTCTTTGTGATCCCTTGGACTGTGGCCCACTGGGCTCCTCTGTCCGTGGGATTTCCCAGGCAAGAATACTGGAGCAGGTTGCTGTTCCCTCTTCAGCAGATTTTTCCAACCTGGCATCAAAGCCACATCTTCTGCAGTGGCAGGCAGATTCTTTACCACTGATCCACCAGGGAAACCCCACTAACCAAGACGCAAACATTAAACTTACTCTCGTTGGGGTCAGAATTAGGTCCCTGACTAATATACATCCTTTAAAAAAATGAGATCAGAAAGTTTAGACTTATTTTTAGAAAGAAATAAGCTTTTGATGGCATGTAATTATGAAACAAATTCCTTGGATCGAGGGTACTTTGCTTCTTCAGATAAGGTGATCATTTTTCTCTCTATGCTGATAACAAAAGTCAGTGAAACTACTTCTATTCACATCTTTGTCCTAAGTCCTTTTACTTGGGTTAAAAATATGCCCAGTTAAAAGAGTACATTTCTCTCCCTTATATGTGGAATCTAAAAGGAAATGATACAAATGAACTGGACAGAAGCAGACTCACAGACTTAGACAGTGAACTTATGGTTGCCAGGGGGAAGGGACAGTTAAGGAGTCTGGGATGGTCATATACACATTGCTCTGTTTAAAATGGATAATCAAGAAGGACATATTATATGGCACAGGGAACTCTGCTCGATGCTATGCGGCAGCCTGGGTGGGAGGGAGTTTAGGGGAGAAGGGATGCATGTTTACATATGGCCGAGTCCCTGTGCTGTTCACCTGAAACTATCACAATATTGTTAATCAGCTATACACCAATACAAAATGAAAAGTTACAAAGAAGCGTACATTTCTCATCCTTCTTTGTAGGGACAGCGGACATCTGACTAAGTTCTGGCCACTGTGTTATGGTGCCTCCTGGGAAGGTGTCTCGCCTGGTTAGCAGGTGTCTCAGTTGAGCCAGCAAGGAGGCTCAACCGCTCACTCCACCCTCTCTGCTGCTCCAGCCACCAGCTCAGGCTGCAGAGGAGAAAGAAGGAAGGACTCTGTGAACTGGTCCAGAATGTTTGCCTCTGGACTTTTTTTCTACAATTGAAAACACTTACATGCCTGAGCCCCTGATTGCTGGGGTTTCTCTCCTGTATATTTGAAGCATATGTGGCTGCAGCTAATCCCGCCACAACCGGGAATATTTACAACCTAGAGATGTTTCATAAAGAACCAATTTGCCATCTCATCAGGTTAGCAATGAGGCAAGGTGTTCAGTAAGCCCTGGTCAGACTGTATTTTCTTTTCTGCCAAATATATTTGATTTATTGCTCATGTTTTTCCGCTCTTCCAAATAAAAGATCAGGACTCACTTGCCTCGTGGCTTTATTGCAAAGCCTGCTTTACCTGTCTGGCATGTAAAACTCTGCTTTTGTGTGTGTGCCAAGATGCCTAAACATGTTTTAAATATTACTTTTTGCAGTTATTAAACATGAGAAATGGTGACACTTCATAAATACTACTTGGTGATAATCATGTCAGATGTCACTAGGTTTACTCAAAAAAGGAACCAGGATATTTTTTCTTTTGTTGTATAAAGTCAGGCCCCTTTGTTCCCCAACATAGAAAGAAAGCCCCAAGTGGTTTCCAGCATTTGAAAATGCTTTTCTTTCCTCTCTGCTGTGGTTGAAATGTGAACAAATGCTAGTTTTAAACTCAGTGGATCCAAAAGAAAACAACTTCCTTCTGCAGACATAAAACAGGACTAAATATATAAAATCTGACTTTTGACCAGATGACCGTTTTCTTACAAGCAGTCCCTTAGAAGATTCTAGGAAGCACAAGCTCAGTTTTAGTTTTCGTAATTAGGACTTCAGTGTCAATCAGTAAAAAACATTATGAGAAAACCATGGTCTTAATTCCACAGATATTACGATTTAGAGTGAGACTGAAGTAGCTAATGGTGTTTTTAAGCTGGAAATCAAGTTACAGTAAAATATTAAGTGAACATTGACTGTGAATGTTGGCTGCCATTTCAGAACACTGTACTCCACAGAAGGTAAAATTTGAAAAGATGGCCAGAGTCTGTGTGTTCAGATGACCTGCAGGATCTCAGATGGAGTGCAGACAAGGAGGGCCCCAGGGACTGGTCAATGCTTTAAGTCCCATCAGTATATCTGAATGAAATGAGATTAAAATGTTTAATATGAGACTCACTTCGATAAGAGAATGACATGGTGGGGGGGAGTTGTGACTTTCTTCCACTGCATGTTATCTGCTGCCTAACTCCGTCTCATTACACGAATTTTAAACCCTATGTGTGTGAGTATGAACACATGTGTGTGTGTGTGTGTGTGTGTGTGTGTGTGTGTGCAAGTGCTCATGTATGTGTGCATGTTCTCACGTGTGCCTTCAACTCAGGGGGAGGGTTTGGTGCAGAAAGGGAGCTAGAGTAGGGGAGATGAAGAGGAAAGATCTTGACCTACAGGTATGGACTCTGAGAGCTTTCCCTCTCATTTAGTCTGTGTGTGCATGCTAGGTCGCTTCAGTCATGCCTGACTCTTTGCAACCCTATGGGCTGTAGCCTGCTGTCCATGACATTATTCAGGCAAGAATACTGGAGTGGGTTGCCACGCCCTTCTCCAGGGGATTGTCCAGACCCAGAGACTGAACCCTGGGTCTCCTGCATTGCAGGCAGATTCTTTACCGTCTGAGCCACCAGCAAATTAAAACATCAACCAAAAATTCAAAAATTGGATGGAGACCTCTGGTGGAGGCCTAGGAGATGAAGGATTGCCAGCCCAGAGATGGGGGGCTATGGACTGATTTGTGACTCCACCTCCCCCTTCCAACATTCATAAACTGAAGTCCTGACCCCTAAAGTGATGGGGTTAGGAGACAGGATCTTGGGGAGGTGACTGGGATTAGATGAGGTCATGACAGGGGATCCTCATGATGGATTGGAGGCTCATAAGGAGAGACCAGGGAGCTCTCTCTCGGTTCTGTGAGGACATAGTAAGAAAGTGACCATGTTCAAGCCAGAAAGAGAGCTCAGGACCCAGCCAAGCCTGCACTCTGAACTTCAGCCTTCAGAATGTGGGAAATAGATGCTCCTTGCTCTCAGCCTATGATATTTTTCCCTAATTTTTTTTTAATTGGAGTGTCGTTGCTTTACAATATTATGTTAGTTTCTGCTGTACAGTAAAGTGAATTGGCCACATGTGTACATATATCCCTTCTTTCTTGGATTTCCTTCCCATTTAGGCCACCACAGAGCACTGAGTAGGCTTCAGGTCGTGCCAGTGGTAAAGAATGTGCCTGCCAATGAAAGAGACTTAGATTTGATCCCTAGGTTGAGAAGATCCCCTAGAGAAGAAAATGGCAACCCACTCCAGTTTTCTTGCCTGGAAAATTCCATGGACAGAGGAACCTGGCAGGCTATAGTTCTTGGAGCTGCAAAGAGTTGGATGTGACTGAACGACTAAGCATTGCGCTGAGCATTGAATAGAGTTCCTTGCACTATACAGTATGTTCACATCAGTTATGTACTTTATTTATAGTCCTGCGTATGTCAACCCCAGTCTCCTAATCCATCCCATCCCTCCGCCCTGCCTCAGTATCCACACCTTGGTTCTCTGTGTTTGTATCTCTATTTGTGCTTTGCAAGTGGTGAAGATGAACTTATGGTATTTTGTTATATCAGCCCCAGCAGCCAACGACACTGGAGGCCCAAGGAAAAGAAATGTGGGTGGGCTTTGGGGAGTAGACACGCAAATCCTTTTGTCTCATGGTGATGTTCATGGAGGATCTCTGTTGCTTTACAACCAGTGGGACAGGATGACTGGTCTGGTGGGGTCAGATGGCCTCCATCCTCAGTCGCCCAGTTCTGTGCAATGGCCCATAAGTGTAGCCAAGATGGCAGGGATGGAAAAGGTTATGAACAGCCCCCTCGCCAAGGTTGACCTAGCCCCCGCCTCTGCCGAATGCTGGCTCCATTTGCCCTGCTACCAGCCTTGGGGGACCAGCAGTCGTTTGGTAGCAAATTGATCACATCAGTCCCTCAATTGCGCCGGGAGGTCAGTTATTCTTACTGGAGTTGACACCTAACATGCGTTTGCCTTTCCTGCTCCTGTGCTGCCAGCACCCGTTGGAGGGCTTCAGGATGAAAGATTCATCAAATAGGAACCTGCATGGTGTCAGCTCAAACCAAGGACCCATTCTGTGGACACAGAGGTACGTCATGAGTGTATGACCATGGGATTCATTGTCTCTATCAAGTTCTGCATCACCCTGAAAACAACCAGCCTAAATCAACAATGAAAAGGCCAAAATGATACAAAATTGTATAGACAACAACATATTCTCTATGTAATACATGAAATGTATATGGTGGTTCAAGTAAAAGATTTCTGACAGTTAAAATATAGATGCACTTAATGTTTTGTTTAAAACTTTTTATCTTGTGTTGAAGTATAGCCTAGTAACAATGTGGTGATAGTTTCAGGTGAACAGTGAAGGGACTCAGCCATACACATATATGTGTCCATTCTCCTCCAAACTCCCCTCCCATCCAGGCTGCCACATATCAGCGAGCAGAGTTCCCTGTGCTATACAGCGGGTCCTTGTCCGTTATCCATTTTAAATAGAGCAACAACTTAATGTCTAATAATAAATTATTTAAATAACTTACAGCCCACCCATTAAACATAACACTTTTTAATCGCTTAAAATTATTTCATAAGAATGCATAAATTTATGGAAAAACTTTTAAGTCGTTTGGTTAAGTAAGAGTGCTAGTCTCCTAGGGCAACTGTTACAAAGCACCACAGATTAGGTGCGTCGAAACAGCATACCTTCATCGCCTTACAGTTCTGGAGGCTGGAGGTCTAAAATCAAAGTGGCCTCTTCCATCTCCCAGCGTGTAGTCCTGGGCATTCCCAGGGTGGCTGTATCCTTACCTTCTCTGCCTCTGTCATCACATGGCCTTCCTCTATACATTCCAAAAGTTCTGGCAAATGTATAATGACATGCATTTCCTGAGATAGTACCATGCAGAATATTTTCACTGTCCTAAAAATATTCTTCTCTGCCTTTAATCCTTCCACCTGCCCCCTGCCCCCGCCAGCCACAGTCACTGATCTTTTTACTTTCTCCAAGTAGCTGTTGCATTTTTCAGACCCGATCCTAAGGAAATCATTACATGTTTATGCTCTCATTCAGCTATGATGATGTTCACCACTGTGTACAATGGTCAAAAGTGCCAGTCATATGACATTCAACAGCGAGAATCTTGTTTAGATAAATGATGCACCTTCATTTCATGGAATTATGCTTAGTTATTAAAAATATGAGTATTTCCCAACTGGAGGAAGAAGCTTTTAACATGGTAAGTAAAATCTGGCTTCTAAACATTAGATAAAATAAGAACATTTAAAAACCTTTTTATACATATATATGCTATGCTATCCACTACTTGTTTTTACATGTTAGGCTTAAGAGAAATTTGTTTTAAAAAATTTCCTCCTCTTCTGCTTGGGCTTCCCTGGTGGCCTCAGATGATAAATAATTTGCCTGCAGTACAGGAGAATTGGATTTTATTTCTGAGTCAGGAAGATCCCCTGGAGTAGGAAATAGTTATCCATTGCAGCATTCTTGCCTGGAGAATTCCATGGGCCGAGGAGCCTGGTGGGCTACAGTCCAAGAGGTAGCAAAGAGTAGGACGTGACTGAGTGACTAACACTTTCACTTTCCTTTTCTGCTTACCTGAATTTTCTAATTTTTCTATGGTTAATATATATTACCACTTCTAATGAGGAAAATAGCAGGAGCTATACAGTAAAAATTCATTATGCTTATCTAGCAGTGATATTTTCGGATGGGTTTTGTTTTCTTCTTTATATTAGGTTGAGCCTAATAGGAAATTGTTATTTATGTAAATGAAAAACTGTTAAATGTGGGCACTTTTGTAAGAGGAAGAACAAATCTGATTGCCTTTGGGATCTGTTTCTTTAATCTTTGTGTTACATTGTTTTTGTTACAAATTGATCACTAAAAGAATTTTGCCTATAGCCTGAAATATATAGGATAGTCCAGTCTCCAAGGCTCTGACCTTTAAAGGTATAACATTTTTTGAAAAATTCCTATAGAGATAAAAAGTTGCAGAACAGAGAAAAACATTTATCTTGTTACACTGTGACCAGACCTTTGTGTATAGGGGCAATAACAAAGGATTCCTGCACCAAGAAGTTTACAACAACCCCACCCCACCAGCCCTGCCTTTAGTATAAATGATGCCTGAATTCGCACTTGGGTAAGATAGTTCTTTGGGATAGTAGTCCATCATAGTCCCAGTCTGGTGGCTTTCTTAATAAAATTGCTCTTCCTTGCCACAGCAACTCATCTTATTTATTGACCTGTTGTATGGTAAGCAGTATGAGTTTAGACTCAGTAAAACTTTAATGATTTGACCTGTCACTTTTAATTTTAAAAATATTCCACAGAGATCATGCTACCGGTTTACTCAGTTTCTCAAAGGGCTGTTAAAGGGTCTAAATTTTAGACCCTGTTAAAGTGTCTAAAATCATGGCTCTCATATGAATTGAAAAGAAACGTATGTCCCAGATTTTATTTAACTCATTAATTAATGAGGGAACCAGCAAGACATTACAACAGATTCAAAGGATGATTCAAGGGACACACATCTATGTGCCATCATGAATGTTAAAAAATTTACAAATAAATGCAGAACTGGTCAGTAGCTTCAGGGCAAAAATCAATTGCATCTTTGGTCGACGTTCATTTGCATTTCTAAATACTAGAACCGTTTATATTACTTTCAGTTTCTTACAACTTTGTATTAGTCAGTGCCCTACAGAAACAGCACCAATAAGTTATTTATTCGTTAATCAGTTATGAGAAATTGGCCCATGTGATTATGGAGGCTGAAGAATCCCTTGACCTTCTGTCTATATGATGGAGACCTGGGAGAGCTGGTGGTGTGGTTCAGCCCAGATCTGAAACCCTGAGAACTGAAGGACTGATGGCCTAACTTCCAGTTTGAGTCTGAAGGTCTGAGACCAAGGAGGGCCAGTCTCTGAGAGCAGAAGAAAACTGATGTCCAAGCTGAATAGTCAGACAGAGAGGAAATTCATCCTTTTTCCACTTTCTGTTCTTTTTAAGCACTCAATCCTGATGCTGGGAAAGACTGAAGGCAGGAGGAGAAGGGGAGAGACGGAGGATGAGATGGTTGGATGGCATCACCGACTCAATATACATGAATTTGAGCAAACTCTGGGAGATAGTGAAAGACAGAGGAGCCTCATGTGCTGCAATCCATGGGGTTGCAGAGAGTCAGACATGACTTAACGACTAGACAAGAACAGAAACAATAAGGTTAGATGAAGCTCAAATCTGCCTGCAATATGGGAGACCCAGGTTCAATTCCTGGGTCAAGAAGATCCTCTGGAGAAGGAACTGGCAACCAACTCCAATATTCTTGCCTGGAGAATGCCATGGAAGAGGAGCCTCATGGACCATGGGGTTGCAAAGAGTCAGACACCATTGAGTGACCAGATAATGTGACATGATGTGACCCACAGTGGGAAGGAATCTACTTTCCTCAAGTCTACTGATTCAAATGCCAACATCTTCTGGAGGTGCCTTCCCAGACACACCAAAAAAGATGTCTAACCAACTATCTAGGGCTTCCCTGGTGGCTCAGAGGTTAAAGCGTCTGCCTCCAATGCGGGAGACCCGGGCTCAATCCCTAGACCCGGGTTCATTCCCTGGAGAAGGGAAATGGCAATTCACTCCAGTATTCTTGCCTGGAGAATCCCATGGATGGAGAAGCCTAGTAGGTTACAGTCCACGGGGTCGCAAAGAGTCGGACACGACTGAGCGACTTCACCTCACCTTAACAACTATCTATGTGCTTCCATCCAGTTGACACATAAAATTAAGAAACTTAGAGTTTCCAGAACCTCAAAGACAGCTCTGCTGCTAAGTCGCTTCAGTTGCATCTGACTCTGTGTGACCCCGTAGACGATAGCCTACCAGGCTCCCCATCCCTGGGATTCTCAAGGCAAGAACACTGGAGTGGGTTGCCATTTCCTTCTCCAAAGACAGCTTGGGTCCTATTAAATCAGATAATCCCATAATCTTTTTTCCCATTTCAAAGTTTTCACCACTCTTTTTGATGTTTCTTTCTATATTAGAGTTAAAGACAAACCTCTTGTCTGAGTCCTTGGTCTGGATCCTGCCTCTCCTCTGTGCTTATCCAAGGCACCCCCCACCTCCCCCCAACTATCTGCATTCAGGTCCCTTGAGGCTCTTTAATGTCTTCAGGGCACCAGGCCTCCTGCCATTCATCTTACTGCCCAGATGCACATTGATCCCTCTGTCCCAGAAGTGGCCCCTGGGACCTCCATTCCTACCCAGTTCACTCCTTACACGCCCTGCCCATCACCCTACTGCATCTGAGCTCAAACCCAGAGAGCATCCCTCCCCACCTCAACCTTCATCAAAGCTTCCTTCAGAGGCTTTACCGCAATTGCAATGCCCGTGTGACTATGCTTTATGTAAATCTGAACTTTGTGATTTTAAAAGAGCACAGGCTAAAAATATTGATGAAATTTCTCTTTATGCTCAAACTTTGAAAGAATGCGAATCTCCAAATTAAAAAAAAAAAATCCCTCAGGACCACGCAATTTGAGCTGTCTTTCCAGTGACTGACTTGTCAGTATATTTCCACTCTTGCCCTAGGGGAACGTCTCAGTAACAGGTGGACAGGAATACACGGAGCCAGGGGTCAGCTGAGGAGGACCCTGCGTATTCTGTGGAACTTCTGACAGTGGTTATGGTCGCTACAAATGCAGAGGTGTTACAGCATTTGTGGGGGACTAGAGTAGCCCACCCTAACATAGGCCTCTTTGCATATGGATTATTTTAAGTTCAAGATGATTGACAAACAGCTGACACCAAACAAGCTCCACTCTCCCCTCTTCTGTACCAGGAAGGGCAAGAGTATGGTAATCACTGGAGGCTCTTTATCAGAATCTACTTAGAAAACTTATCATGACAACACTCATCTTTCTTTAGGCTCACCCATGTACTTACCCTCCCACAGTTTGCCACCCCTAAACCTCAACCCCTTTTCATTTTCTTGTCTCTTCTCTGGAGATTTATTTCCTTGTTACTAGACAACCCCATGTCCAAACAGCCCCTCTGAGTTACCAGGGCACTGAGTTTCTTCTGTATGTATGTTGCACGTCTTAATAAATTCTTGCTAATCTCTTGTTTTTCTTTTGTTAATCTGTCTTTGTCAGTTTAATTTCCAGGGTCCCAGCCACCAAAGGGGTAGAGAAAAGTTTTCTTCTTTCCCCTCCTCCAAACACTCTTTGTTGTTATATCTTAAAATTTCCTAAGAAACTCTAATGATATTGTCCAGTAGCAGGGCTGAGGTTGAGGGTAGGGTTGGAAATGTTGGTTGATATTGTGCTCTGAGGGTTTCCCTGCTCAGTGGTAAAGAACCTGCTTGCCAGTGCAGGAGATGTGGGTTCAATTCCTGGGTAGGAAAAATACCCTAGAAAAGGAAATGGCAATCCACTCCAGTATTCTTGCCTGGATAATTCCATGGACAGAAGAGCCCAGTACGCTACAGTCCACGGGGTCACAAACAGTAGGACAACAAGGTCATACACCCATTGTGATCTGAAGGCCAGTCCTCACAACTCCTGGTGATTGATATCACCTTTGAAAAAAAAAAAACTGTTTATTTTGTATTGAGGTATAGCACATTAACAACACTTTGATAGGTTCAGGTGAAGAGCAAAGGGACTCAGACGTACATATACATGTATCCATTGTCCACCAAACTCCCCTCCCACCCAGGCTGCCACAAAACACTGAGCAGAGTTCCTTGTGATATACAGTAGATCCTTGTTGTTGCCCATTTAATTTTTTTAAATTTTTGTTTCATTTCTAGTTATCCATTTTAAATACGGCAGTGTGTACATGTCCATCCCAAACTTTCTAGCTCTCCCTTCTCCCCAGCAACCATGAGTTCATTCTCTGAGTCTGTGAATCTCTTTCTGTTTTGTAAGCAAGTTCATTTGTATCATTTCTTTCTAGATGCCACATATAAAGGATGCCTGGTGACTGATATTCTAAATGTCAGGATGGAATGAAGCCAAGAAGACAAAAAAGCACATTGGGCAAAATGAGCTATGTTGGCCTTTGAATTTTTGTTCTTGTGGCTCATTGTCTTGAAATCATTTGAGTTTTGAGATTATCTCAGTCCTTCAGAGTCACAGCTTCTAAATAAGATGTTTTAATCCTGTGTATATTTGTGAGATATTTGACAAATACATTGACTCTCCGGGTCTATCTGCTTGTTTATCATTTTTTTCCGACCAGCTCCTAGCCCTAGAGCCTGGTTGAGAAGGAAAAAAAAATCTTTTCCTCTATCCTCTTCTGTTCTGTGCCTGAGGCCTGTGAATTAAACTGACTATAGCTGGATTAACAGGAGAAAAGGTTTATTTTGTATGCGTATGGGAGCCAATAAAGGAGGTAATTGTCTCACTGAATGGTTAAAGACTTGCACAGCTAACTTACTAGGAGAAAGGAAGTGGTTGAGAAAAGGTATCTTAGGCAAAGAACATGGTTTTTTTAGGATAGATGGGAGTTAAGAAATTTGTGGTGACTTTTGTCTACACAGGCAAGAGTGGTCTTATTGTCTTCATTAGCATCATAAACTCCCCTGGAGACAGGATTTGGGAGTAGAGTTCATTTGTGTTTTCTCCTCTGGGCATACAACTACCCTGCAGAGAAATTTATGGCAACCAAGGCAGTGGCAGCCCACTCCAGTACTCTTGCCTGGAAAATCCCAAGGACAGAGGAGCCTGGTGGGCTGCAGTCCATGGGGTCACTAAGAGTAAGACACGACTGAGCGACTTCACTTTCACTTTTCCCTTTCATGCCTTGGAGAGGGAAATGGCAACCCACTCCAGTGTTCTTGCCTGGAGAATCCCAGGGACGGGGGAGCCTGGTGGGCTACCGTCTATGCGGTCGCACAGAGTCGGACACGACTGAATCGACTTAGCAGTAGCAGTAGCAATTTCCCAGAAGGTGCCATTTTCAATTAGAAAAGGAAACTTTTTCTTTTTGCATCTGTTGAATCTCAGTCTTCAGCTTAAAAATAATCTTTATGCCGAAGTGGCATGTTTTGGGGTAGTGTGTTCTGAATCCCTTCATCTGGAAAGCACAGGGTTTCCTCTATATTCATTCCTTTCAGGGTCTTACTCTCAGTATAAGATCCACACCTTTGCCCTGAGTTCCATGACTGGATTAGAATGTGATGGAGACCAGCCAGAAACGCAGAAAGAACTGTAAGAGAGTAGACAATTTGGTAGGATGTTGCTTCATGATTTGGGGGATGACCTTTTTTAGGAATTATCAATGCTCCAAAAGCAAAGTTCCTTTATTCGCTTCCAAGGGTGTGGGGTCTTGGACATCTGTAGAAAACCTCTTAGCAGTTCTCCAGTGAACCCTCCATGGTAAACAGGACTTGACTTTTAAAGCTGGCTCTACTCCAGAGGACTTCACCCTCAGCACTTTGTTTTTTTTTTTCGTTCACAAAAGAACCTGTTCTTGTGGACGTGGAGGAACCTGGCTGGGAGCAGGAACCGGCTTTGCCAGCCCCGGGCCTGTGCCGGCGCCCAGGGGGCAAGGTTGGCTGGCGTCCGGCTGGGTCCGCGTCCATATCTATATCCACAACCATGGGCAGAAGGGGGCTGCTGTCCTCCCTCTGTGGCGGGAGGGCTCGGGCCTGGCTCTGCTGGATGTGAGAAAGCTCGTGGGTGGGAACTAGGAGTGGAGGCCGGGTGGAAGGGCAGCCGTGGCCCAGAGGCGGGGCGTTGTCCATCTGACCGGCCCTCGGGCTGGCTGATGATTAACTGAGAGTCTGCTGTTCTGGGCCCGAGGCAGGAGGCCACCTCTGTGTGCACAGCTTGGCCTGTGACGTGAGCCACTTCCTGGTAACAGCTGAGCACCGTCCAGATTCTCCAGTGGCCGACAGATTTGTTCCTGTGTTTGTGTGGGGAGAGCTCAGAGGCAGGAAAGAGGGGACCGAGAACCTTCGCTGAAGGCCCGAGGGGCAGATACACCTGTCACAGGTGAGACACCCCGTGGGCCTGGTGTGTGGCCAGTGGACTCCCTACAGGCACCGGCTTCCTCCCGGGGAGCTGGTGCTTAGCTCCTGGAGGCCTGCTAGCTGGCCTTGGGGGAAAGAGCAATCTGGGCATATCTGTTTCCCAAATTCCAGAGTTAAAATAAAACACCAGGATGCCCTGTGAGTGTAGGAATTTGAGACAATTTCTTAATTCTAGCTTCACTGGGAGCTGTTCTTGGGTTGTGTTGAAAGCTGAGACTCGGCTGGAAAATTCCTGGCATGCCTGTTATTCATCGAACAGACTTTAAATGCGTTTATTCTTCCCCAAGGCTTCCCCAGTGGCTCAGCAGTAAAGAATTCTTCTGTAATGCAGGAGATGCAGGAGACTCAGATTTTATCCCTGGGTTGGGAAGATCCCCTGGAGGAGGAAATGACAATCCACCCCATATTCTTGCCTGCAGAATACCACGGATAGAGGAACCTGGCTGGCTACAAGTCCATGGGGTCGCAAAGAGTTGGACACGATTGAGCGACTGGGCACACACACACTATCTTTCCCCAGTGAGAGGTTTGACGGAAGGGAAATTGCTCTAAATCTCTGGAAGTTCTAAGACTCCCCACATCTGACTGGCAGAGTCAGTGCCCCTCTGAATGTGGGGGCACCCTGTGCCCCTCTGAATGTGGGGGGCACCCTGAGCTGGGGTACTAGGTGGAGGAGGCACCCTGATGCCTTTGTATGTACACATAGAGGTTTGCAGAGAGCCCCTTGTGTGCATTTAAATTCTCATTGTCTTCGTTGTTTTGGGGTTTAGAATTTATGTTGATGCCTAAAGACAGGATGTCTGCAGCCCTTGAATTTTGTGATATCAGGCTGTTTCCAAGAACCCAGACATAAGGGTGTGTGTGTGTGTTATGGGTAAATAAACCAGATCAAATTCAACAATTTCCTTCCCTGAGATAAAGAGCTTGCTGGGTGCAGACGGGTCTGCTTAGTGTTTCTGCCTTGTCTGGGTAGTAAAAAGTGGTTGGCATTTAAATCCTGTCCTGATGCAATTTAATAAGATTTAAGACTTTTAACATTGCAGTTCTTCAACTAAAAGCAGGTAATGCAAGTCGTCTGTAATAAAATGAATGAGAAGTGAAATCTCAGACTACTCCACTAAGATATGAACTTGCAAATTACCTGACAGAGATTTCCTTTAATTAAAGGGACTTGTCTGAGCTCAGTTACAACTTGAAATCAACCTGATGACAGTTCTTCTCTGTACACACCCTTCGAATAGGGTCTGCTCACAAATCCACATCTGGGTTCCGCCAGGACTTCAGGAGTGTTCCTATACCCCAGCCCGGGGGCTGCTGCTGAGCTTTTAGGAATGGACTCATTCTGGCACACAGAGAATAAGTGAATTGTCATCTGGTCTTAGTTGGCAGCCCGAGTGACCTGACCATCAGTGACTAGAAATACTTCATGGTGGACCTTAAGCTCTTGCTGCAGTTTCAGTGATGCTGGGTCCACACCTCACAGTTATTGCTTTTGGTAAAATGTGTGACTTTTTTAACTCGGCAGCTCAATTTCTCCTCCATCCTCTACTCTGGCCTAGATTCTAGGTGACTCGCCGAGCAACTGACTTGTCCACTTGTATTCATTGAACCTTGAAAAAATTAGCAAATGATTTATTTGGTGCTTGGTCATTTGGGATCAATCTGGGAAGTCCATGATTTTAGTTTGTGTTCAACTGCTGGACAGCTTGGTGAAAGTGAGTGTTAGCTGTTCAGTCATGTCTGACTCTGTGACCACCAGGGACTGTAGCCTGCCAGGCTCCTCTGTCCATGGAATTCTCTAGGCAAGAACATTGGAGTGGGTAGCCATGCCCTTCTCCAGGGAAGCTTGGAATCAAAGCATGTTTGCAGGAATTTGCTGAGTCTGTTTTCGATGATGGAAGAGGCTGAGGTGGGATGCCCCTGCCGCACAGGTACCATGACCCCTTACGTGACACAGCTGCACACGAGCGGATGTGGTTTCCTATACAGGCTGAAACTTACTTTCCAAAGTCATCAGAAAACAAAAAGGTGGAAATCCCACACTCCTTCTTGTGATCTCGTGAGTAACCAGTGACATGCTGCCATGTAAAGAGGGGGTCACGGGCCCGGGGGGGTCCTCAGTCCTTCCCACCCCAACTCTGTTTGATTCAGCAGCTTGCATGCGGCGCCTTTCGCAGGTGGAGGTGATGCAGTTATTTATTACCTGTGTCTATTTCAGTGCTCGTATTTCTGCTTGTGGGTTGTTGAGGGGCCTGCCTCCTACGTCTTGGAAGAGAAGACAGGATGGAGCCTAGGGTGGGTGGGTCAGCTCATCACAGAACCCTGTGCAGGGTCTCTGATGGAACCCGTTGCCGCCCAGTTTGGGGGATGAGTTGTATCCCCCAAGTTGAAGTTTGAAATCTGTGTGGATGCCAAGGCCAGAGTGAAAACTCCTGGCAGGTCAGGTCACTGTGCTAAGGATGGGTGAAATAAAGAGCCCCTTTCCTGGGGCTGAGGAGCCGGTGTTTCTAGAGACAGTTCAGAATACATTCAGCGGATGACTTAAGTGCTCCAAGCTGTGCTGGCAACAGTCTTGGACAGGCCTGTCCCAGGGAGAAGGAAAAAATAAAACTAAAAATGAAGGGATAGGGAGTGAGCAAGAGGGTTATCACAAAAAAATGGATGGGCTGAGATATGTGCATGACAAGATTGCCCTGTGCTGCAAGGGGCCAGCAAGGCCTCACCTGGTCTACGCTGACCGCTCCCCTTCCACTCACCTTCACTCTCTGCCCAGGCCCCAGAGTCTCTCTGCGGTTCCACAAACAAACAGAGAGGCACAGTCCCAACCCAGGGCCTTTGTACCTGCTGTTCAGCCTGGAAGGCCCTTCTGCACTTACCCACCTGCCTGTCACCTGACTGCCTTCCCTACTCATGGGACATCTTCTTGGGAGCCTTTCTCCAATCTCTCCTTTGAAACATCAGCCAGCACATCCCACACACCCCCTCACACACACTCCTCTCTACTGTTTGTCTTCATACCTCTTACCACTTTCTAATAAGCTTATGATCTAGGTCTTCATTTTGCTATTTTTCTTCTGATAATGTAACCTTGTGGGTAGGATTGTTTTTTTCTCAGTGATTAAAGCATCCATTCCCATCCATATAATGGAAGGGAATAACAGTAAACCCACACTCAGACCTCTCAGTCAGTGATTCTGTGGTCATAGTAGAGCATAGTAGGTGTTTCCATGATTTATGGGAGGGCTTGGGAGCAAGATCACTTAATACAATACTGCTCAGACATGAGTATATACCAGAATTGGTCCCATGCTTAACTCTGGGCAGAATTCTTCCTGCTCACCCCCTAGACCTAATCCAGTAGGTCCAGGGTAGGCCTGAGAATCTGCTTTTCTAGGAAGTTCTTTGGTGGCTCAGCAGTAAAGAATCTGCCTGCAGTGAAGGAGACTCCCTGTGAGGCAGATGTGGGTTTGATCCCTGGGCCAGGAAGATCCCCTGGAGAAGGAAATGGCAACCCACTCCAGTATTCTTGCCTGGAGAATCCCATGGACAGAGGAGTGTGGTGGGTTACAGCCCATGGGGCAAAGTCTAGGACATGACTGAGTAACTAAACCACCACCAGCAGGTAATCAAACCACCACCAAGTTCCCAGATGAGGCTGGTGCTGCTGCTGATCAGGCTGAGAAGTGCTGATTCGTCTCTCCAGGGACACAGGTGCACTGGGAGGGTCTCCGTGGGTTTCTGCAAGGGGACCGACTGTGACCTGCCTGTTTTGCTTTCCCAGGTGAGGGAGGAACATGTGAGATGGAGGGAGCTGCCAAGAGAGGCGTCCTGGCCGTGCTGGTGGTCCTGGCTGGGCTGGCAGGTAGGGACCACAGAGCTTGGTGGGATGTTCTGGGGCATCCTTCTGGAGTGGGTGGAAGGCACCTGGAGGAGGCCACCGGGGAGTGTGGCTGCCTGAAGATTCTTTGTTGAGCTCTTCCCACTGGGTCCCCTCCCTCCCTCCACTTCCTTCTGCCTGTGCCTGTGTCTGCTCAGTTGTGCCCGAGTCTTTGTGACCCCAGGGACTGTAGCCAGCCAGGCTCCTCTGTCCATGGAATTCTCCAGGCAAGAAGACTGGAGTGGGTTGCCATTCCGTCCTCCAGGGCATCTTCCTTACCCAGGGATGGAACCCAGTCCCTTGCATTGCAGGCAGATTCTTTACCACTCAGTGGGGTCCATTGCCTGCCATGTCAGCCCTACTCCAGAAGGGTCCTTCATGTGCATGTGAGCCCACAAGTCCTCCACAGAGGGGTCCTCGCCTTGGGAGTCTTGCTGTGGCCCCTTCCCAAAGTCACTGGTCTTGTTAGAACATTCCACTCTCCTGCCTGAACTTTCTCCTCTGATTCTACCTGGTCTTCAAGGAAGACCTGAATCAGGCGTCACCTCCTCTCTGAAGCCTTCCTGACCTTGCAGGTTTCAGGACAATCATCCTAGTTCCCATTCATGGCAGAGTTAAGGGGCCCATCACCTGGGAGACCTTCCAGTCCTCCCAACAGCTCCTTCTCAGCCTGGAACTTTCCTAGGGTGTCAGTTAGAATGGACTCCAGGTGTCCCAGACCAGTGTCTCTCAGTCAGATTCTGCATTGCAGTAGATGGCCAGTGCAGACCCAGGGTGCTTAAAGTAACGAGTTTGTACCCCAGCTTTCTTTTGACTATGTCTTGTGCTGATTTCATCGCTTCTGGTGTGTCTCTCTTGTTTTCCTAGCTAGTTCTAAACACAGGGTATTCTTACTGCAGTGATCTTAGGGTGCTGTGTTGAAGAATACAGAAAATTGTGCAAGGTACAGGTACAGCTTGATGAAATTTTACAAACTGAGCACTTTTGTGTATCAACAAGGAGCTCAAGAACACTTCACAAATGTTTCCTTTAGCCTCTCCCCCACCCCTTCCCTACAGTGACTGTTATTCTGACTTCTAGCTGTGTAGATATTTTGCTTGGGGTGTACCGAAGACACCTATGGGCTTCTCTGGTGGCTCAGGGTGTAAAGAATCTGCCTGAAATACAGGAGACCCAGGTTCTATCCCTGGGTTGGGAAGATCCCCCTGGAGGAGGAAATGGCTACCCAATCCAGTATTCTTGCCTGGGAATCCCATGGACAGAGGCACGTGGAGGGCTGCAGTCCATAGGGTTGCAAAGAATCAGACATGACTGGGTGACTAATGCTTTGACTTTGATGTGCACCTATAAATTCTGTTTCAGAGGGCTAAATATTGTTGTTGTTGTGTTTTAAACTCTGTCCATGACAGCAGTAAAAATATAACTAAAACAGAGATAAAATAGTATGGGGCTATCAGAGTGTGTGAGGGTGCAGTCAGGACTATTTCATAAATTTTGGTTTCAGATGTGTTTACACATTAAGACAAGGGAAGCTGGCTCTGGGGTGTTAACATGTATTTGGGGACAGAGATGTTTGGAAGGCCTCTGTCTTGTGCAAGGTGTTAAGCAATTTTTAGGTGCTTGATGTGCATTTGTATGTAGGCTGGAAAGAAGTTCTGCTTGTGCAGAACTTAGGGACTCATGGGGTACAGAACTTAGGGACTCATGGGGTGCAGAACTTAGGGACTCATGGGGTGCAGAGCTTAAGGACTCATGGAGTGAGCAAACCAGGCTCCACCATATTTCCAGGATGTGGCTCCCATGTGACTTTCTCAGTCACAGTGGCAAAAACCTCTTCCAATGGCTTAGCGGGAAACGTTTAAATTCTGTATCTACAATTCTTCTGAGCCATTTCCCCTGAAGTTCTGTTTTGAAGGTGGGATTGGCTTGGATTGATGCTTGGGTGTGGCTATTCCAAGAGGGGAGAAGTTGTTGTTCAGTCGCTAAGTCGTGTTTGTTTGCGATCCCATGAACTACAGCATGCCAAGCTCCTCTGTCCTCCACTGTCTCCCAGAGTTTAATTTATTCATGTCCATTGAATCAGCGATACTATCTAACCATCTCATCCTCTGTAGCCCCCTTCTGCTCTTGCCTTCAATCTTTCCCAGCATCAGGGTCTTTTCCAATGAGTTGGCTCTTCGCATCAGGTGGCCAAAGTATTGGAGCTTCAGCTTTAGCATCAGTCCTTCCAGTGAAGATTATGGGTTAATTCTAGAGCTCCATAGTGAGTGAGGATCCACTGCAAAATTCTGACCCCCTAGGAGGCTTGGAAAATTTTGGGTAGAGACTCTTTCTTTTGCAGACTTAGCTTTGAGTAGCTAAGGGCAGCCTCCATGTGTACCCAGAAGGCTCCTGCCAGCCCTCTCCTCTCCACCTTACACCCAGCATGCGGATTATACAGAACTCGACCATCCTGTTTCTTCACTTGGTGAATATTCACTTGGGGTCCTTATGTGCCATTTAGTTGTAGGCACAGGGATGAGCAAAATTGGGCAGAGTCACTGCTAACCAAGAGCTTAGACATCAATTAATAGAAAAATCAATACGAAACCGCCACCGTGACAAGTGTTTCACTGATTCAAAATCCTGTTCTGGATAATTTGACTTATGTAAAGTGGTCTGGGAAGGCTTCCTGAGGGGAGACTACTTGGCTGGGAGCAGAGGTGTAAATGAAACTGGCTCTCCAGGCAGTCTCTGCCTGTGCAAAGGGAGCCAGAAACAGCTGGTAAGTTTGACAGATGGTCTGGTGGCCAGAGGGTGGAGTTTGGGGGAAAATTAAATAGATGTGAAACTAAGCAAGGTTTTAAGATATGATAATGTTGACAATGATCTGGTCTATATTCTAAAGGGTGGAAATATTTTAAACAGAGTCTGGGGTGGGGGGTAGGGAAGGGTACCTGATCATATTGGCGTGTTGTGATCTGTCTGGCTGCCACATGGAGAGCGGTCTTGGGTGACGGTGGCGACAGTGATGCTGGCACCCCTGCTGTGGTCAGCAGGACGTGGCAGGCAGCTCAGATCCACCTCTGGACCCCTTCCTCACTCCTCAGTTTCCTTCTGATGGCCCAACCCTCCTTTTGGTTTTCTTTTTTTTTTTGGAAGTCTTTCTGATGTGGACTGTTTCAAAAGTCTTTATTGACTTTGGTACAACTTTGCCTCTGTTTTATGTTTTGGTTTTTTGGCTGCGAGGGATGTGGGATCCTAGGGGCTTCCCTGGTGGCTCAGGTGGTAAAGAATCTACTACAGTGTGGGAGACGGGGGTTCGAGCCCCATGTTGGGAAAATCCCCCGGAGAAGGGAATGGCAATCCACTCTAGTATTCTTGCCTGGAGAATCCTATGGACAGAGGATCCTGGTGGGCTACATACAGTCCATGGGGTTGCAAAGGGTCGGACACAACTGAACAACTAATACTTTCTTTCTGAGTGGGATCTTAGCTCTCCATTCAGGGATCAAACCCATACTCCCTGCACTGGAGGGCAAAGTCTCAACCACTGGAAGAATAGGCAAGTCCCCCCCACCTTGATATGCTTTGACTTGCATTTTCACCTCTGGATCCAGGGCCCCTCCCTTCCACCCCCTCCACTTTATTTACCTTGCTCCGTTCTGCCTTTTTCTCTTTATTTGTTTATCATTATTATTATTTTTTATTTGGCTATGTCTTGGTTGTGTCATGTGGGATCAAGTTGACCAGGGATTGAACCTTAGCCCCTTGCACTGGATGGACCCCTGCACTGGGTGGACCCCTGCATTGGGTGGACCGAGTCTTAACCACTGGACTGCCAGGGAAATTCCTCCCTTCTGCTTTTAATTGTCTGCTTTTCTATTCATTTCCAATGTTAAGTAAAAGATGGGAGCAGGTTAGAGGTCTACAGGTACAGGAGGGAAGCTGGAGAAGAGGTGAATGGAAGACTAGAGGGGTCGGTTTGGACAGATCCGCTGTGCCCCCATGCTTGGGAGACACCAGCTGCTACCTACCCTAGGGGGCTGAGAAGAAATCATTGTAGAACGGTACTCATGTTCAGGATCTATCCGTGGGGCACTGGAAGGGGCCGGGCTTCTGGCTACGTGTTCCTGTGCGAGTGATTTTAGTTTTGCAGATGTTAGTGTGGTGGCAGTTCAAGCATGGGCTGGAAAAGAGTTTGCGGACACAGGGAATTTCAGAAGGGAGTGAGTTTATTAAGAACAAAGAGCAGAGATAATGTGGGTACCACAAGTACAGCAAGCTGACCTCCTGACAGACCAGGAAGAGTCAACAGTTTTGTGGGTTAACTGCTAATTTTTATAGCTTCAAGACAAAGAAAATTCCCGCTGGGGAAGGCTGGTTTTAGGTGAGTAGTAGGGCACTGTAGGTGAGCACTGGATGGGTATTTTTGCCTAACGCGGGGTCAGGGAGCTGGCTGGTGATGATCAAGGGGGTTTGGGCAATGGTTACAAAGGGGTTAAATCACTTTTGGAGGTGACCTTGGTTCTGGCTCCACTTCTGTGGCCTTGGGGCAGGACTCTACAATTAGGACACAATGAGTGGAAGCAGAACTTCTCAATCCTGAGGGGCAGCCAGTCATTTACATGGAGATGCTTGGTGGAGCAGGATTTGCAAAGCAAGAGAGCAAGGGTTGGGGTGGGGCAGGGCAGGAGCCCTGGATTTGGAGGTGGGTCAACTCCTGCAGGGGAGGACTCGGTGTTGGGTGACCCTCAGAGCTGGTCACTTTAGCGACCGAGGTGGGTAGGGACACTGATGGTTCGTTCCCATGGCTCTGCCTATGGTTTTGTCCTTTGCTCTACAAACTGAAAGAGCAAAGGGGAAGGTGAGGTTTTGCATCGAGGTGGGGACTGTTTGACGACAATTTTCTGTTTGTCATGTGTGGGGCAGGTTACACACACCACAGCTGATAGGATGCAGGTGAGGGAGCAGTGAGAATTCAGGACCTCACGTCACCTAAAACAGAGCTTCTGAGTCACAGGGCAGAGCTGGAGGGGAGTCAGTTTGTGGTGGTAGCAAAGATCACTGGCAATGATGTCAGAGGTGTCTAGTGACTAGGGTTCGGTGCCACTTATTTAGCTTAAAGGCCAAGTTCAAATGGGAAGTCTCCGTTTGGCCCAGGTCCCTCCCTCGCTCTTGCTTCCCTGAACAGTAAGGTCTGGACCTGCATGCATTCTTAGTCTCACCTGTAGTCCACAGGGAATTTAAAGACTGTTTTGGAATGAGCAAGGTTTTGAGTGAATAACTTCCCTGGTGCCAGGCAGTGATGGGACCAAGGTTTCAGATTTTTGCTTAATCCTGTTGGAGTGGCCTGGACTGAGATGCTGGCAGGGCAAGCCTGGGTCTCACCCCCTGCCCTCCCACATTCTGCCCCAAAGGTTGTCTCCAGTCTACTCACACGGACCCAAGTCTGAATGGGGAAGTGAAGTGAAGTGAAGTTGCTCAGTTGTGTCCGACTCTTTGCGACCCCATGGACTGTAGCCCACCAGGCTCCTCTGTCCATGGGATTCACCAGGCAAGAATACTGGAGTGGATTGCCATTTCCTTCTGCAGATCTTCCCGACCCAGGGATCGAACCCAGGTCTCCTGCATTGCAGGCAGATGGTTTAACCTCTGAGCCACCAGGGAAGTTCTGAATGAGGAAGGATGCTGTTATCATAGTGTGGAGTATGACAGGGTATCTAGTCTTTCTTTCCTCACAGTGTAGATTTGGCCCTTTCTTTTTTTTTTTTTTAGATTTGGCCCTTTCTTTTCTTTTGTGCTTCTCCCTAAGATGAGATTCAGGGCTCATGGAAAGACCCAAGTTGGCGCAGCGGCTGTGGCTTCCCTGGGGAATAATTTCTGACTTTGCTTCCTCAGGCTCCCCCCCTCCTTTTTTAAAATCCCATATCAGAGGGATCCTTGGATCAGAGAAATGTACCCACGGGTAAGGGAGAAGACCCACTCTGAGTGGTTATTTAGGATCTTATTTTTCTCTTTTTATCATGCCCAGAGGCAAAACAAAGGATGGTGATCATGTTTATCCCCATCTGGGATTAGTCTAGTTAATTTTGACCTTCTCTTATTTCTGCCTTTTGGAAGCTTGGGGCCCCCTCCTTGACTCTACCTTGCAGACATCTGGGTCCCTATCTCCCATCCTCTCCAATGGACCTGGCCCTATAGTGGACAAATCCCCTGCAGTGCATTCTGGGTACTTCAGTGAGTGATGGGCAGGGAGGTTCCTCCCCAGAAATCTTTCATACAGTAATTAGATTCCTTTAGAATCTTCCTTACAACTTGACCTTGTAAGATTGGAAGGTGGGGCGCCTACAGTTCCAGGAAGTGATAGGAACACGTAGTCTTTACTGATGGTGGCAGGCGCGGCTGAGGAAGAAACCAAGGGTGTGGGCTGCCAGGGGGCTCTGTTTGCCATAAACTCTGAGTGAGATCAGAGGGGAAAGAGTGGGAAGAGGGAAACTTCAGAGTGCGAAGAACTGAGTTTATGTCCCAGCAACATCACTGTACTCACAAGTCCCGAGATGTTGCTGGTCTTGATTTCTTCACTATTAAAACATAAGAGGGATGCTTTCTTGGTGGTCCAGTGGTTGAGAGTCTGCCTCCTAACGAGGGGGACACGGGTTCAATCCCTGGTCCAGGAAGATCCATGTGCCTTGGAGCAGCTAAGGCTGAGAGCTGCGTCTACTGAGTCCAAATGCTGCGACTGGAAAAGCCCATGTGCCCGGAGCCTGTGCTCTGCAACAAGAGCAGCCACCGCAATGAGAAGCAAATGTGCTGCAGTGAAGAGCGGTCCCTGCCTGCGGCAGTGAGGACCCAGTGCATCCAAGAAACAAAGGAAAGCAAACACACAAACACTGGAGCTAAAAGATGAGAAATCTCGAAGACTCTTGGTTGCTATGCACGTCCTACTTTGAATTATTACTACACACATGGGAAAGGCTAGGAAAACTCTGGCCGCCACTTTGCTTTTCCTGGTGATAAGAAAATCAACTAAATGACTGAAAGATTCTTGAGTTCTTCAGGAGCAGAACACACTCCATGTTGAGTGATTCTGCCTGAGTCCCTGCGAGCCACAGTGGCCTTGGTCCCCTCCTGGGGAAGGCCAGTTAGGAGCTGTCATTTCAGTTAAACCCAGTGTCAGAGTGCATGCGGTGAGGGAAAAGTACAATGCTGTGAAAAGTGTGAAGGAAATGATTTTATTTTCCTCTATGATTTTCTTGGTTTTCTTGCAAGTCACATAATAGTGACTGCTTCCTGAAGGCTTGAGTGTCATCGTAAGGGCTTTGCATGGATTGCCTCATTTGGTTCTTAAAACTAATTGCTGCGGTGCTGTAAATCAGTCTTGGGTCTGCTTGCCCAGCACATAGCCAAGCCAGACTGCTGACCCCAGGTTGTGGTAAAGGAAAATACAGCCTTTATTGCAGGTGCTGAACAAGGTAAACAGGCAGCTAATGCTCAAAAGACCCAAACTCCCTGATGGCTAAAAGGCAGTGCGAAGCAGGGAGGTCGCAGAGTACATGAGCAGCTCATGGGCATTCTTCTGATTGGTAAGAAAACAGGGTGGTATTTCAGGAATCAATTCTATCAGCCTTTTGGTTCCAACTGGTCTGTGGTCTCCGTGCTTGTGGGGAGCAAGCAGCTAACTTCTTTTACCTGGTGGGGGTTTTGGAATCTGCAGAACAACTCAAGAATTTGGCTCAGAACATTATCTAGAAGACTCTTGAGAGTTCCTTGGACTGCAAGGAGATTAAACCAGTCAATCCTAAGGAAATCAACCCTGAATATTCATTAGAAGGATGGTTGATGAAGCTGAAGTTACAATACTCTGGCTACCTGACGTAAAGAGCTGACTCATTGGAAAAGACCCTGATGCTGGGAAAGATTAAGGACAGGAGAAGGGGGCAACAGAGGATGAGATGGTTGGATGACATCAGCAATTCAGTGGACATGAATTTGAGCACACTCTAGAAGATAGTGAAGGGCAGGGAAGCCTGGCGTGTTGCAGTCCATGGGGTGGCAAAAGTCAGACACGACTTGGTGACTGAAAAACGACAACAAATGATCAATAGCCCTGGAGGAGGAGCTAAGTGTCCTTGACTTTTTTTATGGCTAAACTATTAATATTTTGTCTTGTTTGATTGTTTTCCTTTGTGTGTGTGTGTGTTTTTTCACTTCTCTGATTAAATCTGTTCTTTGGGACTTGGGCAAGGCCTAGGAGGCTAAAGCTTTTCTACAAACAAGGAGGAAGAGGAGGTGGAGGAGGGGAGGATCTGTACCTGGGGAGACCCTGCAGCATCCTTCTGGGTTTCAGTACCAGTGACCCCCTGGTTTACAGTGAGAGGGGTGGTCAAGGAGAAGTGTGATAATTTGCCCAGTGGGCCAGGACTCACTCCAGAGTCCACAGCCTTATGCTCTGGAGCTACATGCTCACCTGTGGGAGTTTTAAACCCGACACTAGATGCTGTGAGACTCTATGAGGCTGTGAATGCCTCCCTCGAGTGTTCTCATTGAGGGATCCCGCTCTCCAGCATCCTTCTATGTATTTTCCCTCTCTGTGTCTCCCCGCATGGGTCTTTTCTCATCTTTGGAAAAAATCTGCCTCAGTGACAGGTCTGTCCTAAGGGTGCTGGGGAGTGTGGTGGACCGTGATCATGGCAAGCTAGGGTCTCCGCTTGCTGTGCAAAGAGATACTTCCTTCCACTCCCCTCTTTGAGCCTTGAAATCTCCTCAGAGGTGGAAATCATCTGTCTTCCCCATTTCAATGGGAGGAAAATTCCCACTTCATAGTGAGGCTGAAGAACTTACCTGCAGTAACAGAACTGGGCTAGTGGTGGCTCTCTGGACAGGCTGGGGTCAGATACTTCAAGGAACGTTCCTCTGGAGGAGGGGCATTGCTCCCCCCATCCCCAGTCTTGCTAGGATTTCCGTGGACTGTGGAGTTGGGGGTGTGGAAAGGAGGGCATGGGCACGGCTTCCTGTCCACTGGCAGCTCCTGATCTACTGGGAGCCCTGGTGTTGGGACCAGCAGGACATGGAGTCTGAGCCATTGGATGGTCCCGACTGGTACACAGAAGGGCTATAGTGTACAGCCGACCTCTGTAGAGTCATCCCCTCACCACCTGCAAAACTGGTTGTCTTTCAGCCTGTGGATCCGGCAGTGAAGTCATAGAGGGTCCCAAGAATGTCACGGCCCTGCAGGGATCAGGAGGCTCGCTTCAACTGCACCATCTCCCAGGGCTGGAAGCTCATCATGTGGGCTCTGAAAGGCACAGTGGTGCTGAGCATGACACCTAGTGAGCCCATCATCACCAGTGACCGCTTCACCTCGGCAAGCTACCAAGAGGGTGAGAACTTCATCTCTGAGATGATAATTCATGACGTGCAACTCAGCGATTCCGGGCAAGTCAAATGCAGCCTCCCAGAACAGCGACCGGGATGGATCTGCCTTCCTTTCCGTTCAAGGTGTGTATGTAGGTAACTCTGATGAGGAGCACCTGGAGTCCTCTGGGTAAAACATCAGGTTGCCAAGAACCTTCTGAAGCTCATGTCATGTAGGGAAGTCTAGGGTCAGCCTTCTGTTGGTACTGTGCTTGGAGTTATTCTGAACTGATGGACATTGTGCTGTTTATTTATCACCTGCCCCCTCTCTCCCTTCTTCCCTGCCTTCCTTCTTCCATGTATGGACTTGCCTTCGCTTGATACTATGTTGAGAATTTCTCTGAACTGACTAGTGTTTGTTGTTTTGCCATTTGTTTATTTCTCTTCTCCTTTCCTCACTATCTTTCTCCTTTCTTTCTTCCTGCTTCTCTTCCTCTCCCCTTCCACCTTTCCATTTCTTTATTTTCCATTTTCTCTTATTAAGGCTATGAAAGACAGTTTTTTAAAATCACCTTCCCATCTGACCAATTTCAGTACAAACAGCTTTTCTGGAAGTATATCCTGGAATTCTAAGGCCAGTTGTGGTCATTCGTCTTTGACTTAGAGTTGACAGTCATGGCCCTTTTCCTAGTTTTTCATATCCTGGCTCTGTTCTGTTGCCTGACATCATTTATCAACTTTGAATCATGCTTTAACTTTTTCCTCTTTCTGACTGAATTTTCCTAATCTCTTTCCTGCCCCTAGTGAGTCTAACAATCAAAGGTGCATGTTCACTCAACCCCTACCATGTCCTTTAGAGAAAATAAAAGAGTAACAAAATTTATAATAATGGACAACTTATTTTTCCTTTTACCATTCATTTTCATTATAGGGAAGTTGTGGCATCAAGGGTAATTTTGAGGTGCTGAAGATTATGCTGCATAGTGAACAAGATAAAAGGATACTTTACAAGGATTCAGAATATATCAGAGTTTAATCATTTTTCATTCCTTGAAAATGTAACTATGTAATATTGATAGATGTATTGGAGCCTTTAGAGTCCTGATTTCTATGGCAGCATTTCTTTTAACAGACTACACTGTGGCTTTGAAATTTTTTCTTATGTGTGTTTATTTGTTAGTTTAGGAGAAATTTCCGATGATTTGGTCTGTATTTGCACTGCTATCAAATCAAGTATGACAATGTTTGGTAGAGATACAGGTCCACCTATTTCTACTTGCTTATTTTTAAATTTAGCCAAATTGTTTTATCTTTATTTTTATGTGTCTTTGATTTTGTGTGGTTTAATTAAGGGTGCAATGATATTCTCTAAAGAAGTGATCGTGTGAGGCTACTTGGATTATTGGCTTAGTTTGCACAATGAAATTGTTATTCTAATAATTTATGGCATAAAGGAAAGAGCACAGGACAAGGAATCAAAGATATGAGTTCTGGTTTTGTTTTCATTCCCACCTTGGCCACTCCTGGAATGGCTCAATTTCTTTATCTTTAAAGTGGGGATAAGGCTCCCCTGCTCACATCACAGGTTTACTCTGAGGATCAGATGAAAAACTGGCTGAGGGTGATTTGAAGACTCCCACGCTCTGTCTGTTTCAATTTACTGCATATGAAGCTGGGGGCCGGAGAGGTCTGGGGGTTAACAGCAGAGGCCTGGGAGCCTGGCTGCCAGGTGAAAGTCCAGCTTTACCGCTAACTGTGTGACCTTGAACATGTTACTTAGTGACCTTGTGCCATAGTTTCCTCATCACAGGGCAGTTGTGATATCAAAAGAGTAGGTCTATATAAAAGCCTTTAGGTCAGCACCTGATTCATAGCAATCTCCACGCAGTCATTTGCTATTATTTATTGTGTTCCCGATAGGAGCATGCCATTGCATTAGGCATTTAAGGAAGACTCAAAGGTAAGTGCAATGAGACACAATCCTGTCCTTAAGAATTCGAGAAGAGTGGATAGGGACTTCCCTGGTGGTCCAGTGGTTAAGAATCCACCTTGTGAAGGAGAGGACTCGGGTTTGATCCCTGGTCAGGGAACTAAAATCCCACATGCCACAGAGCAGCTAGTACTTTGGCCACCTGATACGAAGAGCCGACTCATTAGAAAAGACCCTAATGGTGGGAAATATTGAAGGCAGGAGGAGAAGGGGGTTGGCAGAGGATGAGACGGTTGGATGGAATCACTGACTCAATGGACATGAGTTTGAGTAAGCTCCAGGAGATGGTGAAGAACAGGGAAGCCTGGAGTGCTGCAGTCCATGGGGTCACAAAGACTCAGACACGACAGAGTCACTGAGCAACACAACAACAACAGCAAAGTGGATAATGCAAGGGCATAAACAGCAGTGGTGCAAGGTAGATGCTGGCAGGTGCACTGAGAGGGAGGCAAGGTCAGGTTCAAACTGTCAAGGGAGGTGAGAGACTCAATGAAGAATTCTAGGTTGGCTCCAGGAAGCAAGTGCCATATGAGATGTGCTTTGAAGGTCTGTAGAAAACAGGCAAAATGGAGAAATACCTCTGGATCAAGGAAACAGGGTCAAAGGCATGACTTAGAGTTGCTATGCTTATGGCATATCAGATTCTTAAATCCACGTGGTGTTATAGCATCTTGCCTGAAGCTATGAATCTATAAGTGAAGTGAAGTCGCTCAGTCGTGTCCGACTCTTTGCGACCCCATGGACTGTAGCCTATCAGGCTCCTCCGTCCATGGGATTTTTCAGGCAAGAGTGCTGGAGTGGATTGCCATTTCCTTCTCCAGGGGATCTTCCCGACCCAGGAATCAAACCCGGGTCTCCCACATACGAATCTATAAAGTTGCCTGAATACTGCAAACATGCATTTTTTAAAATGTTGATAATTACTGTAGCTTTTGGTTTTAACACAGATGGAAGAACAAGCATCTAGGAAAGTTACAGTCTTCCCCAAGATCGCGTGGAAGGAACCCACGGATTGAGACAGAACTGCATCCATTTACCCTGATTGTAATGATCTGAATGGCACTTCATTCAGTTCACTTCAAAAAGCGTGTTGTTTTTTTCCCTTCCCATGTATCCACAAGAAAAATAAAGAGAGCTTGCATAACTGCAAGTTGAGTCATCCAAAATCTATGTGGATGTTCGAGCTATCACCTTGTGAAAAGTGTTTTTTACACCACTGGATGACCTTTGTGAAAGCCTGTGAGTGGGAAAAAGTGGATCACATATACATACTGAAAAAGAAAATGCTTCAGACTGAGTTTGTCTATTTACTGCCCAATCCACTGATTAATCACACACTGAAATCTAGACCTCAGGTGTTTAGAGGGCCACTAAGACTGGAGTGAAGTGAAAGTGAAGTCGCTCAGTCGTGTCCAACTCTTTGCGACCCTGTGGACTGTAGCCCACCAGGCTCCTCCGTCCATGAGATTCTCCAGGCAAGAATACTGGAGTGGGTCGCCATTTCCTTCTCTGATCTTCCCGACCCAGGGATCGAACCCAGGTCTACCACATTGCAGGCAGACACTTTAGCCTCTGAGCCACCAGGACAAGATCACTAAAGCAGTACTATTCCTCTCCAGTTCCTGTCTTCTCAAACATCTCCATCATGAAACAATGAATGAAATGAAAAGAATGAACACAAGCCATTGCAGCCTGCAGAGGGACAAATCCGTTCCTCTCTCACTATATTTACAGAAATCCTTGAGATAGCTAATGTGCTTCACTTACTTGAAGACACTATTCAAGAAAGAACTAATGGGAAATCTAACATTTCAGAGTAAGAAGGGCTTTCAGAGCTGATTCCGTTCAGTCTAGTCTGGAAACTCCCCAGCGTCTTCCCAGGTTCTTCCAGGGTGGTTTATGAGAATGCATGCTTCCATAGTCATATTAAGATGTTATTGCCTTTCTCATACGTTGTCATGAGTATACAGGGAGTTTCCCACTGCACACTGGGAAGGCCTGCATAATTTAGTGGACTGGCGTTTTCCAAGTAGCTGATGTATGATACAAAATCATGCAAGGATAAAAGATCCATTCAAACTGCCAGACAGAGCAATGAATTCTAATGTAATGAAATACAAGTTTATTTGTGTGGTTTCAGTTTACAGCATGTGTGAAAGTCACTCATTTGTGTATGACTTTTTGCAACACTGTGGACCGTAGCCAGCCAGGGGCCTCTGTCCATGGAATTCTCCAGGTCAGAATACTGGAGTGAATAGCCGTTCCCTTCTCCAGGGGATCTTCCCAATCGAGGGATTGAACCCAGGTCTCCCGCATTGCAGGCAGATTCTTTACCATCTGAGCCACCAGGGAAGCCTTCCACAGTGTAACTAAACTTTAGGAAAACACTACTTGTCAAGTTTTGGTGTAGTATTAAAGAATAGCCATGATTATCCAAAAGCCTCCTTACCACTCCAACCATGTATCTGTGTGAAGTTAGATTTTCATATTCTCTTTATATAATCCAAAGAAAGCAATATATGGCAACAGGTTGAAGGCAGCCACATGATGTTAAAGAGATTTGCATAAATAGAAAACAGTGCCATTTTTCTTACTAAATTTATTTTGGGTTAAAATATATTTTCATAAAAATATGTTAATCCATATTAACCAGCAAAAGTGTTAGCTCCTCAGTTGTGTCGGACTATTTGTGACCCCTTGGACTATAGTCCACTACGCTCCTCTGTCCATGGAATTCTCCAGGCAAGAATGCTAGAGTGGTTAGCCATTTCCTACTCCAGAGGATCTTCCTGACCCAGTGATCAAGCCTGGAGCCTTCTGCATTGCAGGCAGATTCTTTATCTTCTGAGCCATCTGGGAAGTAATGGGTTACTAATGTTATTTTAAAATAAGCAAATATTTAATTCTAATTTCAAATATGGGAAATATAGATAGACCCCACCTAAACCAAAGGTCTTTGGCATCCTCAGTGGTTTTTAAGAGTATGAATGGTATTAAAACCAAAATGTTTGGGAACCACTGATCTAAATTAAAGCCTCTTGCTCACCAGGTAGTAAAAAGAGAGCCTCATAATTTCAGTGATCTGCCCAAGGTGATGACAATTTTGTGGGAAAGTCAGGATCCAGAACAGATTCTTTGATTCTCAGTCCAGTGTTTTTCCCTTATAAAATGTGAGAGGGAGTTTTAGAAAATTTTAATTTGAATGTTTCAATGTCTATGTAATTCACTAAGACTGTGTTTTTCCGGGGCCAGTCCTCAGGTTATTTTAGTAATAGTAGCACATACAAGTGCTATTTTCAGACGGATTATTTGCAGTGTGAGCCCTGGCATATGCAAGGGAGTCTTTACTAAAAACTTAAAAATAATTGATCTAATATATTTTGATACAGGATTTAAGGTAGTTATTCCTATGATTAGATTAGATTTGTATCTAATCTGTACCTAGAAAAATATTTTAAGGCAATATCATAGGAAGTTATATTTTAAAATGTGTTGTCCCAAAATAAAGAAAAATGAATCTGATTGATCAAAGAAAGGCCAGAAGACACTTGCTTCCATCATGAAACTCTGAGAAGTGTTCTCTCTACAATGAAAAAAATGTAAAGATTTTTTTCACTTTTCGCGTTGGTTCTTAGGGCAGCCCAGGACAAGTTTGCAGCTCTGCTGCAGTGATCCTGTAGCCCTCTGTGGTGGGCACATTCATCCCATCTTTCCCATGTAATTTATATTTCCCTGGATCCTGATTATTTTTTTTTTAAGAAAATGCTTATTGTTTATTGCCTGTGAAATTTAACAAGGATATTTTGAAAAGGCAGTAACAGTCAATCAGAGAAGATTGCTTTAAGACAATTAAAAAAACCCTTAAGTGAAAAAATGAAAAAACATGGAAAGATGTGAACTACAGATTTTTTATGATTAACAACAAAATAAATGATCAGTGAAGATGAAAGACAAGCCCTTAAAATTTTCCAAGAATTTGGTGAAAGTGTACAATTAGATAGAGATATATATAAATAACCACATGAAGAATGAATCCCAGGGTTTCTATATGCATATAATAGGGATTCTAGATAAATGGAATAGAACATAAAGAGGAAATGCAATCAAAACTAATAGAAGAAAATTATGTGTTGAAAGAGAACACAATGTTTGAATTAAGTATGCTTCCCAAGTCCCTGGATCCTGATTTTTTATTTATTCATTTTCTCTGGAATCTATATTTTCTGGTGAGCCACCTCCGCTTCTTCTATGAACCTGACAGGTGTAAACTAAATACACAGATCAAACCTGACTTACGGTTTCCCGGATACAGACACAGTCAATTTGGGCTGGGAAAGACAGTGCTCATGCAACGTGATCTAAAGGAAAATTTTTGGAAAAATCCGGCCCTGAGAGGCATGATCATTCCCTCGAACATTTCTCTTTTCTCCTGTAGTCATGGGGCAGTTGCTCATTCCTGGAGGCAGCCTTGTAGTCACTGAGGATGAGCCTTGTAATGTGACTTGCCGTGCACTGAACTGGACCCCACTCCCAGATCTGTCCTGGGAGATAGGGGTTCCTGTGAGCCATTCAAGCTATTATTCCATCCCGGAGCCTGAGGACCTTCAAAGTGCAGTGAGCGTCCTTGCTCTGACACCACAGGGCAATGGCACTGTGACTTGTGTGGCGGAGATGAAGGGGCTGGATGTCCGTGAGTCTGTAACTGTCAATCTCACTGTGGTTCAGCCTCCCTTGGGTAAGTGAAGACTTTTGCTTCATACAAAGTGAATTATTATCGCATGCTTTACATTTTATGTACTGTGCTGCCCAATCAACGATACCCAGGAAAATCATATGGTGACCTTGATCTCAGGAAGGGATGGTGATGGAAACAAAGGACTTGTGTCAGCTTCTTGACCCTGTAACTTCACCTTTAAATTCCCTCTTCAAGTGTTTCTCTCTTTTCTACTTACATATGGAAATCACTGAGAATCTTGACAGCTGCTTATAAAACAGCATTAAGTTTTCAGATACAAATTCTTGAATTCAATGTTTTCTCTAGCTCTCACCTGTTGTTCCTGTCTGATCCCATCCCCTGTGCCAATAGGAAAGGAATGCTTCTAATTTTTGAGGATGGTGTGCATTTTCTCAGGGATTCCTTCCAATCTTAGTGGAATTAGGAGGGATCATTTTTTACACAGCAAATCCAGTGTATCTGAAAGTACCAGGTCTACGCATTAAAAAAAAATGTACAAAATGACATAAGTTTAAAATTTAGATCCAAAGAGAATCTGCTGTAGGGTCCTTGTTGTTCAGTCACTAAGTCATGTCAGACTCTCTGCAACCCCATGACCCCATGGACTGCAGCACGCCAGGCTTCCCTGTCCTTCACTATCTCTTGGAGTTTGCTCAAGTACATGTTCACTGTGTTGATGATGCCATCATCAACAGGGTCCTTGGCAAATGCCAGATCTGACCACACATCTTCATGGGGCCTCTTTGAGCCTGCTTGAGCTCAAGGGTCAGGGCTGGAGGTTTGTTTTCACACCTACATTTTGGAAAAGTGAAAGGAAAGGAGGCCCAGAGAAGGACTACACTCTGTTCCAGGTCATATGCTGATGGCACAGAGGGATCCCAAAGCCTGGATGAGTTCTCCCATGTTCCATAACTCTTCCCACTATGAAAACATCTTCACTTAAGATCTTCCAAAGTTTGGAACAAAGTTACAGCCATAGCAAGATTAATAATAACAATAATAAAAATAAAAAAACAGCACTACATATCACTTATTAAGTAAAGACTATTTTTTTTCCAGCTCAGTGTTTCACTTTATTATTTTTAAAATTTTTTATTGGTGTTGGCTTAAAGCTCAACATTCAGAAAACAAAGATCATGGCATCTGGTCCCATCACTTCATGGGAAATAGATGGGGAAACTGTGGAAACAGTGTCAGAATTTATTTTGGAGGGGCTCCAGAATTGCTGCAAATGGTGACTGCAGCCATGAAATTAAAAGACACTTACTCTTTGGAAGAAAAGTTATGACCAACCTAGACAGTATATTCAAAAGCAGAGACATTACTTTGCCAACTAAGGTCCGTCTAGTCAAGGCTATGGTTTTTCCAATAGTCATGTATGGATGTGAGAGTTGGACTGTGAAGAAGGCTGAGCACCGAAGAATTGATGCTTTTGAACTGTGGTGTTGGAGAAGACTCTTGAGAGTCCCTTGGACTGCAAGGAGATCCAACCAGTCCATTCTAAAGAAGATCAGCCCTGGGATTTCTTTGGAAGGAATGATGCTGAAGCTGAAACTCTAGTACTTTGGCCACCTCATGTAAAGAGTTGACTCATTGGAAAAGACTCTGATGCTGGGAGGGATTGGAGGCAGGAGAAGAAGGGGATGACCGAGGATGAGATGGCTGGATAGCATCACTGACTTGATGGACGTGAGTTTGAGTGAACTCCAGGAGTTGGTGATGGACAAGGAGGCCTGGTGTGCTGTGATTTATGGGGTCGCAAAGAGTTGGACACAACTGAGCGACTGAACTGACTGAACTGACCGACTGATTTAAAGTGTTGTGTTAGTTTTTGCTATATAGTTAAGTGAGTCAGCTATAGGTATACATACCAAACAATGTATCTCCTCTTTAAATACACTAGTTTAAGTGGCTCTCAAATATTAACCAAATTAACCCGCACAGCTTTCTCATGAGTGGATGCTATTATATTCCTGCTGTAAAGATGAGATGACGGGGGAGCATTGTTTGGAACATGTCCATGTTTATAGTAGATGGCAGAGGTGGCCTTGCCAGTGTGTCAAATCTACTTACCTGTCCACTCTGCCCTCCACTCCACTCTGCCCTCCCCCTGTGAGCAGCCCTGGAAGGTGTGTCAGTGTCCTGGGGCTGTGTAACCTCAGACTGGGTGCTTAAACAACAGGCATGTTTTCTCTCAAAGCTCTGGAGGCTGGGTGTCTGAGAGCAAACTGTGGACAGGGTTGGCTTCTTCTGAGGACCAGTCTGTTCCAGACTTCTCTCCCAGCTGTTACTGAATCCAAGGTCACTCTGCTCACTGCACAACAGCTGAATAAATCCAAGAGAGGATATATTGAGGCAAGGAATATGACTTTATTCAGAAAGTCAGCTGACTGAGAAGGTGGCAGACTAATGCCTCAAAATAACCATCTTACTGGGGTCTGGATGCCAGGTTCTTTTATAGGACAGAGATGGGGGGAGGTGAGGAAACAAAGTAAAGAGGCCATCAGTCTTGCAAATATCTGCTAGAATGGCAATCCTCAGGCAGGGGATGTGTTTATTTCTTTCATCCTGCCACCCACAGGTGGACAGAGGCCTGAACAAAGGCATTTTGGTTTAATATTCAGGCATAGGGGCAGGGATTCCTGAGGCAGGCCACTTTGTACAGGCAGTGTCCTTTCAGTGAACAAAAGCAACAGGAAAAAGGTTAAAGAAACAGATCCAAATGGAGCTGTAACCTATAACTCAGCTTCTGGTGGTTTGCTGGCCATCTGTGGTGTCCCTTGGCTTATGGACACGCATCACACTGATCTCTGCCTTCATTTTCACATGATGTTCTCCCTGTATGTGTGGCTGTGTCCAAACTCTGCCCCCTTCTTTTTAAAATAAATAAAGACACCAGTCATATTGGATAAGGGGCCACTCTATCCAGTATGACCTCTTCTTAACTAAATTCCATCTTCAACAACACTGTTTCCAAACAAGGTCACATTCTGAGGTTCTAGAAGATAGGACTTTAACAAATGAATTTCGCATGTGTGCATGCTAAGTCACTGCAGTCCTTTTCAACTCTTTGCAGTCCTTTGAACTGTAGGTCTCTTCTCTGTCCACGGGATTCTCCAGGTGAAAATACTGGAGTGGGTTGCCATGCCCTTCTCCAGGGGATCTTCCTGACCCAGGGACTGAAACCAAGTCTCTTGTGTCTCCTGCATTGGGAGGTGGATTCTTTACCACTAGTGCCACCTCGGAAGCTTGGGGAGAGACAATTCACTGCACAACGGATGATGTCTCTGTGAACCTGTAAAAGCCATTTAGAGCCTAATGTGTTTAGATCCTGTTATCCTGAACTTTACACTGCAGGTAATAATCCCCAGTGTAGTACCAGCACAAGCCCACGCTCTTGATGTTTGGCCCTTGTCTCCAACTCAGACATCCCCAGAGATCATGCAGACAACAAAAATGAAAGCATGGGTGAATACACATCAGGTAGGAGACAGATTGTAGGGGCTTGTTAGGAATCAGACGGCATGCCCCATCCATACAGAGCAGGTGGACCAGCTCCAACTGGTGATTGCCAACAGAAATGGGAGCTCAGGACTGCCAGAGCTTTGACCTGCTTCTGTGAATATCTGTCTTTTTGATGGTAAAGATCACAGAGATCTGTGTTTTTTTTTTTTTTTGGTTTTAAATCAGGGTTAACTTATTTCAGCTTATGAGACTCCAAAGAATTTAGCTTATTTCCTTCTAAGACTATATATGAAGAGGAAGCTAGAATTCAAACCTAACTTGCTTTTCTTACTAGTTTGGACAATTAAAAACCTTTAGAAAATTTGCAAGAATAGTACAAGGAGTACCAATGTATCTTCACTTAGACAAAACAGATGTGAACATCTCACGTTTGCTTCTCTCTCTCACCTTTTCTTTCCCTCCTTCCCTCCTTGTCTTACCTCTCCCTGTCTTCTGTCCATCCTTCCCTCATTCTTTTTACATTTTCTTTTCTCTCTTTCCTTCCTTCCTTCCTTCCTTCCTTCCTTCCCTTCTTCCTTCTTCCCATTTAAGATTTTCTTGGAGGTTTATGACACTTTACCCCTAAATACCCCAGCAGACATATCATAAGAACAAGGCCATTCTAATTAACCCCAGTGTTCTTGGAAGTCAGGAACTTTAATACTGATACAATATTATTATACAATATTCAGTTCATATTAAAATTTCTCCCATTGTCCTTTCTAGATGTTTCTCCCCCTAAGCCAGTATCCAGCTAAAGACCATGTGTTACCTTTGGTTGTCATGTCTTCTTTGGTCTCCTTTAATATCCTGTGGTCCTCTCACCTTTTTTGTCTTTTCTGATAAAAATGTCTTTGAAGGATCCAGACCTTTATTGCAGGAAGCCTTTCAATATGGATTTGTCTGAGTTTTCCCAACATATTTGAGGAAGGTCAAATATTTTTACCAAGTTATGAGTAATGTCATGTGGGCACATGATGCCAGTTTTCTTGATTACTGGTAATAAGTTTGATCATCTGATTAAAGCAACATTCCCCAGATTTCTCTATTGTAAAGGTACATTTTATCTTTTATAATTAATATGTAATCTACAAATACTATGTGAATATCTGTTTCTTGACAGTCTTTCACATAATAATATTGGCATTCATGGATAAGTCATTACCCAATCACTTATTTCTTTGGTGGCTGTGAAAGAATGATTTTCTGGTTCTACCATTTTTCTATATTTTTTAGTTGACATTTTTCTGTAACGGGTGTCTTAGGTGACACAGTGATAAAGAATCTGCCTGCCAGTGCAGGAGACATAAGAGACATGGATTCCATCCCTGGGTTGGGAAGATCCTCTGCAGTAGGAAATGGCAACCCACTCCAGTATTCTTGCCTGGATAATCCCATGGAGAGGGAGCCTAGCAGGCTACAGTCCAGGCAGTCACAAAGAGTTGGACATGACTGAACAAATGAACACACACATTCTTCTTCAAAGAAGAGACATTGTTGTCTCTCTTCCTTTGTTTTTAGTTTGGTGTGGACTCATTTTTATCCAATACATTGTAATTTACTCCCATCACTATCCATTTTGATATTCTAATTTTGACCAGGGGGAATCCTTTCCAGCTGGCTCTGGTGTCCTGACGTGTCCCTCTTAGTTTCTGAGTACTTGGCTCATTAAGATGTTCCAAATTTTCTTTGCATTTCCCCTGATCTGGCCTGGAATTGACCATCTCTCCAAGGAGCCAATCCAGCTTGCTTTCAGGCAATTTAAATGGGACAAAGTATGGTCCAGGGTTTGAAAGGGAAGATTGAAAAAAATTTCTATTAGCACCAAATGGAATGAAACTGTTCAAACCACACACTTTATTAAGGCAGTAATACAACAAAGAGCTCTGGTCTGACTGATGATGCCTTGTAGAAATGGATTTGGAGATGAGCTTGTCTGCGAAGTTTGTCTTTTGTAGGGAAAGGGCAAGGGGCATTCACTTTCCCTTGATGGGGTTTAATTCAGATGAATTCTTCTTAGCCCAGGACCAGTGAAGTGAGCAGGCTTAATTATGACATCTGGAATTCCAACAGCTTCACAGAGGAGAGCGTGATGGGTATGTTGCAATGAGTCCTATTTTATTGGACTCATTTGGAGATGGGTAATTTGTTTCTAAATTATTCATCAAGATCGAGAGCAGCTGGTGGCTGGTGGTGTGCTGTGTGTTTTATGCAAGTTTTAGTAGCTGAAGACCTCGTTACCACCTGGGCTAGGGGAGTTGGCTTCTGGAAGCCAAGCCACGTTTATGAAGAGCTGAGAATGCACGAGGCTGTGCTTGTTCAGGCTTCCTCAGGAATCAGATAAAAACACCAATCCTGTCACCCGTTTCCTAAAAGTGCAAGGAGTTTGTGTTCATTTTGTGGGTAATCCTTTTGAGCCCTTGAGGAAAGTGACATTGACAGCTTAGGAAGCTTGATGAGTTTAAGCCAAAAGCTTGCATGAAGTGCTTATTGATTCTTTAAAGAAAAGCATATTGAAAGGCACATGCTGGTGTCTTTTAAAATAGATTTTCTTGATTATAGAGGTAATACAGACTTTAAGATCACAGATGTACAGATAGCAAGAAGGTGAAAGCCCCCCTCACTCCTGCCTTGGGCCAAGCTCCCTCAACACTCTGTCTGACCGTCTGGGTCATTTTCTTTACAGACTTACAAGTGTTCAGGCTGTAGACTGTGCAAGTGAAGCCATAGCTTTAGGACACGCAATTGCCTTGTAGACTGTGGTGATTCCTGGTGAGATCTGAGTTCTGTGGGCCGTGTTCCTTTTGAGAGCAGACAAGAGTGGTGGGTGTGACCGTCCTTGTTGGAATTTGGGCACTAGTTGTGTGACACTGGGCAAGTCCTATGCCTTCGTGGCATAGTTTTCTTATGGGTAAAATGAGGGGCAGGGAAGAGAATAGGACATGCATTTCCCCTCCTTGGCTGCTTGTTAAGGGTGCTTTAACACTTATGCTGATTCTCAGGCCCCACCCCGGAGTTCTGTCTCAGTCTGTGTAGAGTCTGATAGTCAGCATTTATTATTATTATTATTATTTTAAAAAGCTCCCAAATTACTAAGCAAGCAGGATTAGGAGCTACTGAAATGGAACCTTTCTAAGGCCCTGCCTCCCAGCCCAGCCTCATCAGATGCTACTCTTCACAGACTTGATGTTAGACAGCATGGACTCCATTCCCAGCTTTCCTTCTTACTTACAGAGTGACATTAGGCAGGTGACTTAACCTCTCTAAGCCTCAGTTTTCTCATATGCAAAACAGATAATAATAATAATCCCTACCATCCAGGGTGGTTATTGGTATAAGTAAGTGGCTTTAAACACCCAGTGCCTGCAGCAGAGCCTGCAGGACAGGAGAGTGAGCCACGGTTCTCATTTATTTTGTGGATTCAGTGATCTCCATGTCCTTTCTGGTCCACATTGGAGCATATTTTGCACATTCTGGTAGTGACATTTTGCAGTCATCCTGCTGGTTTTGAGAAAGTCTATGTGCCCTTTTAAAACTCTGAGCATTTCTGTGAGAGCACCTGGGATCTATTTTCCTTTTCTTCACAGATGGGAAAAGGACAATCTCGGAGCTGAGATTAAAGTCACACTGTAAATTCAGTCTTGCAGTCCTTGTGTGCAGGCAGTTATGGGAGGGAATATAGGGAGGAAGGCGGGTGGCGTTGATCTTGGAGGTAACCTTACTTAGTCACTGTTTGTGGGTAACAGGCATAGTATACCCGGGGATTGAACCTGGGTTTCTTCCTTTGCAGGCAGGTTCTTTATCACCTGAGCCACCAGAGAAGCCCAGAGTATATCCATCTGTACCCGCAAATCTTCCTTTCATCTTGAATCATTATGCCCACACCCTTTGCTAAGACACAGATCAGGGACTGGTGTCCACTGAGAGTCCCTGATTCTTATAGGGCCTGAGCTGCAGCTTTCCAGCCAGGAATTTTCCAGATTAGAGACCCAACGTGGCAGAATAAAGAGTCAGAAACTCTGGGGCTTCCCTGCTCTGAGCGCCCTTGGCTATCCTTTAATGGAGCTTTATCCTGAGTGTTTTATTTGCACGATGAAGTGGTTGGGTAATGGATGAGATCATTCCAAGATTATGTTTTCTGTTCCATGTCATGATTTTCATTTTATCAGTATAAGACTATTGTTTCTCTTTCTTTCAACCCATTGTAAATGTGCTCATTTAAAAATTGTTGTACCCCAGTGGACTGTAGCTGGCTAGGCTCCTCTGTCCATCCAATTTTCCAGGCAAGAATACTGGAGTGGGTTGCCATTTCCTTCTCCAGGGGGTCTTCCTGACCCAGGGATTGACTCATCATCTCTTGCATTGGCAGATGGATTCTTTACCACTGAGTCACCAGGGAAGGCTTGTTCATTTAAAAATTAGCCTCATGCTAAACATAGATATCTGTGATATATATGCATGTGTGTACATATATATACATGCTGTGATATCAATTAAAAGTTATTATTAAAGTAAGGAAGGAGAGCTATGATTAACCTAGACAGCATATTGAAAAACAGAAACATTACTTTGCCAACAAACGTCCATCTAGTCAAGGCTATGGTTTTTCCAGTAGTCATGTATGGATGTGAGAGTTGGACTATAAAGAAAGCTGAGCATTGAAGAACTGATGCTTTTGAACTGTGGTGTTGGAGAAGACTCTTGAGAGTCCCTTGGACTGCAAAGAGATCCAACCAGTCTATCCTAAAGGAAATCAGTCCTGGATATTCATTGGAAGGACTGATGCTGAAGCTGAAACTCCAATCCTTTGGCCACCTGATGGGAAGAACTGACTCACTAGAAAAGACCCTGATACTGGGAAAGATTGAAGGTGGAGAAGAAGGGGCTGACAGAGGATGAGATGGTTGGATGGCATCACTGACTCAACAGATATGACTTTGAGGAAGCTCTGGGAGTTGGTGATGGACAGGGAGGCCTAGCATGCTGCAGTCCATGGGGTCGCAAAGAGTTGGGCATGACTGAGCGGCTGAATTGAACTGAAGGAAGTTTCCTCTGTGTGGCTCCAATCCTAAATTACGTCTGTTTACAATGCATACCCCATGCTTTTCCCCTGGAGCAGAGAGAGGGCATAAGTCTTTCTTAGGTGGGAAATTCTGTGGGAGATTTGACCCCCAGTGTAGTGAGGTCATAGCCAATAGGAAGCAAAAATCTGAGCCATGTGATTCCTGAGGTAAGTTGCCATGTTGGTGAGAGCCTGGGGCTTTGAGGTGAGTGCAAGCATCCCTCTTTTGAAGTTGGTGGTTAAATTAAGGGACATGAGAGGCAGACAGGGTGCAATATCACCCTCTCTCTTTCTTGATTCTGTTTCCCATGCCAGTGAGGTGGCCTCCCTTCCTTCAAATAGGCCCTCCCTAGGGTTATCTTGCTGTGCAAGATTAGGGGGAAGATTGCCATGCTAAGAAACAGCTGACCCAAGTTGGCATGCTGAGAGTTTTATCCAGCAGCAAAGGAAACGCCTCTGATAGAGCGTTTGAGTAAGTCAACAGTGTGTTGACTTTTTCCAGTAAAAATTTAAAGTCTTTCTCTCGAATCTTGAACCAGACCCACCTCTGCTGGCTCCCTTCTTATAAAAGCTCCTATTCTTTTCAAACTTCAGTTTGTAAAAAGAGTTCATCAGGCTGAATTTAAGATGAGCACCGTAATCGGGGAACACATGCGCTGGACCTCACAGCATTTGACCCTTTGATCTGTGCCTCTTGAGTTTCTGAACAGCCTGGTGGGATGAGAACTGTTACTGACATGTGAACCCAAGGCTAAAGGGAGTATCGGCACACGGTGGCCATGAAATTTGATTGATTCTGTTGACATGGAGCCCGAAGCTCTCTAAGTCACAAGGCTTCTGAAGAGTGGATGGAGTGTGAATATCCTAAAGCAGTTCTGGGCTTAATAATTTTGTCATTATATCAGTGGGAGGGATAATATAGGGGTTCCCTGGAATGTGGCAGTTTGCTTGGTCAGTGTTTACATCTTGGCTGCACTCAGGGATTCTCAAAGTGTGGATCACCAACCACCTGCCTCAGAATCACCTGGGGTACCATTACAGACCCCTGACTCAGCATCGAGGAAGCTGGCTCTGAATCATTTCAGGTGATGCTTGGGAGTCTGCTTTCTGTGGAGCAAGAGGATGAGTGATGTTACTCTCTGGATGTGACTGACATTAAGGGACTGGCTTGTTTTTTGACCATATTCTGTATTTTATCTCATTTTTATTTTTAAATTGAAGTGTACATGCTTTACAATATTGTGTTAGTTTCAGGTGTACAGCACAGTGATCCAGGTATATGTTCTTTTACAGATTATCTTCCCTAAATTATTATAAAATATTGAGTATAGCTTCCTGTGCTATACTGTAGGTCCTTGTTGTTTATATATTTTATATATGGATATACCCATTTGAATGCAGAATAGCAAGGAGAGATAAGAAAGTCTTCTTCAGTGGTCAGTGCAAAGAAATAGAGGACAAGAATGGAATGGGAAAGACTAGAGACCTCTTCAAGAAAATTAGAGAGACCAAGGGAATATTTCATGCAATGATGGGCTCAATACAGGACAGAAATGGTGTGGACCTAACAGAAGCAGAAGATATTAAGAAGAGGTGGCAAGAATACATGGAAGAACTGTACAAAAAGATCTTCACTACCCAAATAATCACGATGATGTGATCACTCGTCAAGAACCAGACATCCTGGACTGTGAAGTGAAGTGGGCCTTAGGAAGCATCACTATGAACAAAGCTAGTGGAGGTGATGGAATTCCAGTTGAGCTGTTTCAAATCCTGAAAGATAATGCTGTTAAAGTGCTGCACTCAATATGCCAGCAAATTTGGAAAACTCAGCAGTGGCCACAGGACTGGAAAAGGTCAGTTTTCATTCCATTTCCAAAGAAAGGCAATGCCAAAGAATGCTCAAACTACTGCACAATTGCACTCATCTCACACTAGTAAAGTAATGCTCAAAATTCTCCAAGCCAGGCTTCAACAATACATGAACCATGAACTTTCAGATGTTCAAGCTGGTTTTAGAAAAGGCAGAGGAACCAGAGACCAAATTATCCACATCCACTGGATCATCGAAAAAGAGAGTTCCAGAAAAACATCTATCTCTGCTTTATTGACTATACCAAAGACTTTGACTGTGTGGATCACAACAAACTGGAAAATTCTTCAAGAGACGGGAATACCAGACCACCTGACCTGTCTCTTGAGAAATCTGTATGCAGGTCAGGAAGCAACAGTTAGAACTGGACATGGAACAACAGAGTGGTTCCAAATAGGAAAAGGAGTACATCAAGGCTGTTTATTGTCACCCTGCTTATTTAACTTCTATGCAGAGTACATCATGAGAAACACTGGGCTGGAGGAAGCACAAGCTGGAATCAATATTGACAGGAGAAATATCAATAACCTTAGATATGCAGATGACACCACCCTTATGGCAGAAAGTGAAGAAGAACTGAAGAATTTCTTGATGAAAGTGAAAGAGGAGAATGAAAAAGTTGGCTTAAAGCTCAACTTTCAGAAAACTAAGATCATGGCATCCAGTCCCATCACTTCATGACAAATAGATGGGGAAATGGTGGAAACAGTGACAGACTTTTTCGGCAGGGAGGGAGGGGCTCCAAAATCACTGCAGCTGGTGACTGCAGCCATGAAATTAAAATATGCTTACTCCTTGAAAGAAAAGTTATAAACAACTTAGACAGCATATTAAAAGCAGAGACATTACTTTGCCAACAAAGGTTCGTCTAGTCAAGGCGGTTTTTCCAGTGGTCATGTATGGATGTGAGAGTTGGACTATAAAGAAGCTGAGCACAGAATTGATGTTTTTGAACTGTGGTTTTGGAGAAGACTCTTGAGAGTCCCTTGGACTGCAAGGAGATCCAACCAGTCCATCCTAAAGGAGATCAGTCCTGGGTGTTCATTGGCAGGACTGATGTTGAAGCTGAAACTCCAATACTTTGGCCACCTGATCTGAAGAGCTGACTCATTTGAAAAGATGCTGATACTGGGAAACATTGAAGGTGGGAGGAAAAGGGGATGACAGAGGATGAGATGGCTAGATGGCATCATCAACTCAGTGGGCATGAGTTTGAGTAAATTCTGCAAGTTGGTGATGGACAGGGAAGTCTGGCGTGCTGCAGTCCACCCGGTTGCAAAAGTTGATATGACTGAGTGACTGAATTGACTGACTGATATGTTAATCCCAAACTCCTAATTTAAGGACTGATTTGTTTTAAAGCTCCATTTATGGGGCTAGGGAGGATGATATGGGGAGTGATAATTCTGTTACCTCCCCCTTCATTTTTGGGGGTAAATCTCTTTTTACCTCTATCTGTCCCAGCTTACCTCAGGAGAATGGTGGCTGATGTGGAGATAAATATTAGTTTTGACTTTTCTAAAGTCCCGTAATCCTTGTCCGAGCATCTCAATATGAGGAGAAAGGTGAGCCCCAGTTCTGGCTCAGCTGCAGCTGGCAGCGTAGTGTGCAGATTTCTCTTCTCCAGGCAGAGTCGGAAGGAAACAGTCTCTTCATCCGTCCATCCATCCTTCTATCCACCCATCGATTGATTCATTGGTTCAGCATGCCCAATTTTAATATGCCTGTTGCTTGGGGTATAAGGAGAATAAGGCACAGTCTTTGTGGGGACAGTCTAGTTTAGATAGGAGCAGAAGTGTAGGAAGAATGGACCTGATAGTGGCCAATTTCACAGACATTTAAGGTGGCATTGAATATGAGATGTTTCAAAAAGAAAGAAATACCAAAAAAGAAAATCATAGGTAATGCAGAGAAGCTTTGCATGAAGGACAAAAGGCAAATATCTTTTTATATTATATAGTTCTTCCAAATTCAGAGTTCTCTGGATTTCAGCGCTTGTTTTGAGATAAGTCTGTGGATTATTCTGCAGTGGGATCATTGCTCATCCAGAGGTCAGCACCTAGAGGTCGACACCAAAGCATTGCTGCTGCTGCTGCTGCTGCTAAGTTGCTTCAGTCGTATCCGACTGTGCAACCCCATAGATGGCAGCCCACCAGGCTCCCCCATCCCTGGGATTCTCCAGGCAAGAACACTGGAGTGGGTTGCCATTTCCTTCTCCAATGCATGAAAGTGAAAAGTGAAAGTGAAGTCACTCAGTTGTGTCCGACTCCTAGCGACCTCATGGATTGCAGCCTACCAGGATCCTCCATCATGGGATTTGCCAGGCAAGAGTACTGAAGTGGGTTGCCATTGCCTTCTCACCAAAGCATTAGTGATAATCTATAACCACTCATGCAACTTATTCTGAGCCTTTAACTTTAAAACTATGATTTCAAGGAAAACTCTAAGTAAGAAAATCCAAGAGACATTTCAGCTATAATCTCTGGTTCCAAAGTGTGGGGAGACCATTGATTTACAAGCAAATCTTATTTTTCTTCATAGAGTCTGTTGTTTTAATATTTTTCTAATGACTGATATCTAATAAAATAACACACATTTACACTGAGATGCTACCCAAGCACCCAGAGTTGAGTGACAGACTTTCTTGAATAGCAATTCACATTTAAACAGATCAACTTAAACATGTTGTTATAAAATTGTTTTTTAAATTTATGTTTAATTAGAGGATAGTTGTTTTACAATATTGTGTTGGTTTCTGCCATATATCAACATGAATCAGTCAGGTATACATATGTCCCCTCCCTTTTGAACTTCCTTCCCACTTCCCATCCTGTCCCACCCCTCTAGGTTGTTACACAGCATGGGGTTTGAGCTCCCCTGTGTCATACAGCAAATTCCCATCCACTATCTATTTTATATATGGTAATGAAAAAAAATTGTTTCTATGTTACTCTTTCAATTTGGCCCACCCTCTCCTTCCCCCACTGTGTCCATAAATCTGTTCTCTATGTCTGCATCTCCAGTGAGTGAAGTTGCTCAGTCGTGTCCGACGTTTTGCGACCCCATGGACTGTAGCCTATCAGGCTCCTCCGTCCATGGGATTTTCCCGGGCAAGAGTGCTGGCATGGATTGCCATTTCCTTCTCCAAGGGACCTTCCCGACCCAGGAATCGAACCCAGGTCTCCCTCATTGCAGGCAGACACTTTACCATCTGAGCCACCAGGGAAGCTGCCCTGCAAACAGGTTCATCAGTGCCATCTTTCCAGATTCCACATTCATGTGCTAGTATATGATATTTGTTTCTCTCTTTGACTTACTTCTGTAATAGACTCTAGGTTCACCCACCTCATAGAGCTGACTCAAATGTGTTCCTTTTTATGGCTGAGTAATATTCCATTGTACGTATGTACCGCAGCTGCTTTATCCATTCATCCATCGATGGACATCTAGGTTGCTTCCATGTTCTAGCTATTGTAAATAGTGCTGTAATGAATATTGGGGTACATGTGTCTTTTCAATTATGACTTTCTCAGGGTATATGCCCAGAAGTGGGGTTGTTGGGTCATATGGTAGTTTTATTCCTAGTTTTTAAAGGAATCTTCATACTGTTCTCCATAATGGCTGATCAATTTACATTCCCACCAACAGTGCAAGAGGGTTCCCTTTTTTCTACACCCTCTCTAACACTTATTGTTTGTAGATTTTTGATGCTGGCCATTTGACCAATGTGAGGTGATACTTCATATTAGCTTTGATTTGCATTTCTGTAATAATGAGCAACATTGAACATCTTTTCACGCATTTATTAGCCATCAGGGAAAGATTGGGAAGATGCTGTGATCCCACTGGGCTCTCCCTGATGAAGGTGAGGTTCTTTATTTGGGGCAACTGAGCCCTTGAAATGTGCTGGTATGACTGGTGCTGAGTATGTAATTGTATATAATTGTATGTAATTTAAATTAGATTAAATTTCAATTTAGACAACCATATCACATGTATTGCAAAGTGCACACTAGGACATGGCCATGAAAAATCAAAATGGCTTTTCTTCTCTCTTTCTTTCTCTCCCCAGCTCTCTTTTTTGTTTTGACTGCATTTTTTTAATTGTCTAGAAATTTCCAGAATAATTATAAACTTTCTTACTACTTCTGGCTTGCTTAATTAGTACAATGTATTTTGCATGATCATGATTTCAGAACCCTATTTAAAGCTGCATACATCAAAACTCTTTCGAAGGAACATATCTTTGTCATGAACAACTTGGAAATCAGATCATCATTATCATTACTTTCTGGGGAAACACCTTTACAATGTTATAATACTGCTGGGTAGGCAATGGCACCCCACTCCAGGACTCTTGCCTGGAAAATCCCATGGATGGAGAAGCCTGGTAGGCTGCAGTCCATGGGGTCGCTGAGGGTCGGACACGACTGAGCGACTTCACTTTGACTTTTCACTTTCGTGCATTGGAGAAGGAAATGGCAACCCACTCCAGTGTTCTTGCCTGGAGAATCCCAGGGACGGGGGAGCCTGGTGGGCTGCCGTCTATGGGGTCACACGGAGTCAGACATGACTGAAGCGACTTAGCAGCAGCAGCAGCAGCAGTACTGCTGGATACATTAACGTAAATAAGATAACAGAAACTGCAAAAGTTTCCCAGTTGTTTCCATTCCTGAAAATAAATTGATGAGGCATGACTTGGAAACACTGAATAGGTCAGTTCAGTTCAGTCACTCAGTCATGTCCGACTCTTTGAAACCCCATGGACTGCAGCATGCCAGGCTTCCCTGTCCATCACCAACTCCCAGAGCTTGCTCAGACTCATGTCCATTGCGTCGGTGATGCCATCCAACCATCCCATCTTCTGTCATCTCCTTCTCCTGCCTTCAGTCTTTCCCAGCATCAGGGTCTTTTCCAGTGAGTCAGCTCATCACATCAGGTGGTATATGGTTTATCACAGGGCATTTTGAGTATATTTCCCTGTACTATATAGTAAACCTTATTGTCTATTCATTCTATGTATAATAGTCTGTATCCACTATTCCCGAACTCCTGATTCATCCCTCCTCCACCCTCCTCCCCAGTGGTAACTGTAAGTTTGTGTTTGAAGCTGTCAGTCTATTTCCATTTTGTAAATATGTTCAGTTGTGCTGTATTTTAGATTTCACACATAAGTGATATCATGTGATATTTGTCCTTCTCTCTCTGACTTACTTCACTTCACGTGATAATCTCTAAGTCCACCCATGCTGCCACCACTGGCATTATTTCGCTCTTTTTTGTGGTTGACTAGTATTCCATTGTGTACCACATCTCCTTTACCCGTTCATCTGTTGACGGACATTTAGCTTTCTTCCAGTCTTAGCTATTGTGGATAGTGCTGCTGTGAACAAAGGGGTGTGTGTTTCTTTTCAAATTAGAATTTTGATCCAGCAATCCTACTCCTGGGCATGTATCTGGTCAATAAGCATTTCTTGAGCAAGTAAATGATATCAGAGCATGGAAACCACTGTCCCAACCTTAGGGAGTGGCACAGCCTAGCTTATCCACCTCTCAGGAGTGTTAGATGTGTTGACCAGAGAATGTTTGGACTGTGTTACTAGGCAAGTATTTATTGGTAGCAATAAATGGATGAGACAGTAATGGAAGATACTGTAGAACATTGAATATTTAAATCACACTGAAGGAACTTAGCCTTTGACATCTGGCTGTAGCAGATCCGATAGTTACAACATTGTCGGAAAATGTATTCTAATTTATAGTGTGGCAGATTCAGTGATTAGATACCCTTGACCACGGCAAGCATCACTAAAATATACCTTTTTCTCCTTTCTACCCTATAGACAGTATTGATAAGCCAGGTGCCTCATTGCCTACCTGGGCCATAGTTCTACTTGCTGTGTCATTGTCATTGCTTTTGATCCTGATCATTGTTCTGATTATCATATTCTGCTGCTGTGTCTCCAGGACAGAGAAAGAAGGTAATTTACTTTTGTTCACATAGATTTGTATGTGTTTTTAAATTTTTGGTACAAGGATTTGTAGTTCATTAGCTCATCTGTTCTTTCAAAAGATACGGTGGCTTTTAGAGTCCTTGAAAGGAAATGCATGAAATTAGTAGAGAGGGAAAGGACTTTCTCATGGAAGGAAGGCTGAGCCAACCCCTCAAGGAAGACAGATCTTCACATCCTGAGAAGGTTGAGATGGTTGTGTGTTTATTTGCAAGGCGTGTGTGCTCAGTCATGTCTGACTCTTTGAGACCCCCATGGACTGCAGCCTGCCAGGACCCCGTGCCCATGGAATTTTCCAGGCAAGAAGACTGGAGTGGGTTTTCATTTCCTACTTCATTATTTGCAAGGATATAAGGCTATTTTGATGTGTCATTCAGATGCTATGCTTTTTTTCTTTCTAAAATAATATCCACCTATCTGAGCACATCAAAAGATTATTTTCTATTTTGTAGGATTCTGACTCTCCTTTTCTAGGTGAATATCGATGCAGTGGTAGAAAGAAAAACATGGTCTTCTGTTAACAAAAATAGTACAAATAAAATTAATAAATATAAGTACACATCTCTAAATGAATTTTTGAGATACTCCAAGATATGTGAAGGCAATGGCCTTGTCTAGGGGCAGGCTCAACCTCGGGGTGAGTTAATCAATGTTGGGGTGGGAGTTAGTTCATGGTTTTGGAAACCACAGGCACTTGTATGGACTTAGGACTACCCAAGGGGTACCTCAAGGTACCACTCAAGACTACCCAAGTGTTGAGCGTGTGTCCATCTTTGTCTTTCTTTCTCTCCTAAAACTTCCATCTACTCCTATTTGAATATTTGAATTTGTTTTTTAAAGTCAGAGTTTTGATGTCTGGCTACTGTCAGTTTAATTGTGCTTTTAATTTTACTAGCACTATGTGATTTGTTGAGCACTTTCTGCATGTCAGCCAGGTACCATGTTATCTATCTCTTTTACTTGGACTAGCTCTCTTAGTGAGATATTTCACATGACGTGCATTGTCCTGCCTTAACTGAGCTACTTGCCTAGACTTGGCTCTTGTATGGATTTAGTTTGTCCTTGGAGAATTACCTCTGTGCTATACCTCTATTCAGACTTCTGTGGTGGCTCAGTCACCTGCCAATGGAGGAGACACAGGTTCAATCCCTGGGTTCGGAAGATCCCCTGGAGAAAGAAATGGCAACCCACTCCAGTATTCTTGCCTGGAGAATTCCATGGACAGAGGAGCCTGGCGGGCTCCAGTCTATGGGGTTGCAAAACAGTTGGACTTAATAACTAAACAACATACTTTTATTCTCTAGAAAACAGAAATGAAAAGTAGTGAACCCTTGTTGACTCATATTTGATGGAAATTTGTTTTTCCTTGGTAGTTAATCTGTATGTCACAGATGCATTATTAACCCCACTGAATTTTAATGAAAACTATGGATAACTTAAATTTTAATTGAAAACAGACTAGGCTTGCTTGTTGCCTTCAGATTATTACTTTTGACATTAGCTATTGTGGTATGGTTGAAGAACAGTCTGGTTATCTGGACTTCTGCATCTCCTAGGCTTTTGACTGCTCCACACCAGCCTAATAAGAAGGTCTGGTCCACATGGGTTGTGCACCCAGAGATCCTCTGATTCTTAGTTTCCTCATTTATTAAATGAGGATAAGTCCTGTCCTAGAGATTGGTTGTTGCTGTTGTTGGTGTTGCTAAGTCACGTCTGACTCTTTGTGACCTCATGGACTGTAGCCCACCAGACTCCTCTGTCTGTGGGATTTCCCAGACAAAAATACTGGAGTAAGTTGCCATTTCCTCCTCCAGAGGATCTTCACAACCCCAGGATCAAACTCACGTCTCTTGCTTTACAGGTGATTCTTCACCACTGAACCACCATGGAAGCCCAGAGACTGGTTAGGAGAATTAAATAAATTAAATAATAAAAGTTTATGTGATCTGTCCTAGAGTTTATCTTTTATCTGTCTCTGAAAAGCTGATTCACAATGGAGAGTACACTTCACCTTGACATACATGTAGAGGATCCAGCAAAGTGCTTCCACGTGGTAATCATTTCCATGCTTTAAACTTAAAATGCAAGGATTTTAAAAAGCACTTTCAAGGGACTTCCCTGCTGGCCCAGTGGTTGAGACTCCACGCTCCCAGCGCAGGGGGCACAGGTTCAGTCCTTGGTCGGGGAACTAAGATCTCGCATGCAACTTGGTGTGGCCAAAAAAGCAAGTAAATAAAAACAAACAAAAACATTTTCCGGTGCTCTGCTTTTTGGTGCCTGAAGAATTCTCAGTGCTGTTCCTGGTTTCTGGGGACTGACTGAGGATGGCTGGGGACCCCACTCAGCATGGCCTGGAGGCCTTGGGAATCCACGCTTCTAGAGCAGTGGGACCAGGGGTCCCTCCCCTTCAGACTGAACCTGGCTGGAACACAACAGCATCCTCTCTCACCACGGGGAGACCAGTCTCTCCCCTTCAACTCAAACAAGATTGCTTCTGAGGTTCAATTTGAGGTGTCAATCAATAACATTGTTAGAACTGAAAATAAGTGAGAACATTATCCAAAAATAAGGAAAATGAATATTTTTTGGATCTTGAGAGAGCAAGATGGATAGGGGCACTAGACAGGAAGATGAAGATGCAAAGCTCACTGGTTTTAGAGCCAGATGGGCTGGGGCTACTGTGGGGGCTGTGTTACTCCCCATGTTGAAATGCCAGATTCCTTCCAGCCCAAGCATCCATTGACTAAAAACACTAGCGATTTAACAAGAGTTTTTGAGGGGTGGGCAGAACTGTATGAATTGATACTATTGGTACATATTGACTGAAAATGTATTTTAGAATGAAGAACTATAATGCTTAAGCAATATAATTCCTTATCTGTTTAAAACATAGTTACCCTTGTGCAATAGTATCTAGTTTGTTAAAAATATGATAACGCAAACACTTACCTCTTGGATTGTTGCAACAACTAAATGAAATAACACCTTGCATAGCGCTGGCACGATGTCTGGACAGGTAAGCACTGAATGATTGACAACAGGGCCGGGAAACACAGAGTCCTCATGGTGAGCTGATGGAGTCTCTGTAACCTTAGGAATCAGATTCAGTACTAAGTACATACTGGGCCCCTACTGTATTTCAGGTACCCAAGTATAAATATGTCTATTTATGATAGTGAACAATGAATTCTACTCTCCTTATGTTTGAAGTCATTTGGTAGTTCACTGTTAGGGAGCTAAATACCTGTTGGATCACAAACACTCAGTAACGTGAGTGTTTAAAATCAGGGGCCTATAAAAATTGATGCGATTTTATTTTCAGAATAACTACCCTGATTTTGCTAATGTAATTGTGTTCCTTTTCTTTCTCTTTTTGCAGAATCTAGTTATCAAAGTGAAATAAGGTAAGTCTGAGATCACATCAATTTTCTGAAAATAAAAACAAATGAAAATCAACCAACACACACAGCTGTGGGATTTTAGGACCATATTACTCAAAATAAGGCACTAAAAGTGGGCAACTCTGAAAAACATGTATGCCAATCAGCAACTCATAGGGCAATATTAATTGTAGAATAAAATAGGTGGGTTCCTACTGCCTATGTTTGACTTGCTCACTTAGGAAAGTGGAGTAGATTTTTACTTGGTGTCTGGCATTTGCCGCTCTTCCCACAAGAGGACACTCTGTACCGTGACTGGTGCCCTCCTGCTTTGTCATGGCTAGGGATCTGAGGACCATTTTAAGAATCAGGCAGAGGTCCTGCTGGAACTTCCAGGGCAGTGGAGACAGCAAGACCAGCTGGGTTGCTTAAGGCAATGAAACTGACTAGGCAGACAGGAGCGTTCAGTGCTCACCCCATAGGGGGAGGGATGGAAACATTCCTGTCCTTCTCACAGCTGTCCATATATAGCTGCAACCATTTTTAAGGTAACTGCATCAAGGACTTATAATAATCAGTTTACATATCTGCAATATTTACATAATTATAAATGCAGTCAAGGGAGGGATTTCTAGGCAGTGGTGGTTTTGCTGGGAGTGTTAAAACCATATCTAGTTTTCAGTATCTTATTAGACAATTGTAATGCATGTAATGCTACAATTTAAAATCTCTTCTGGCTACATGTGGTGAAGGAAGTTGTATGTAATCATCATTAGCTCATGAATGAACATCTTTTCAGGTAAATATTTGCACAGACCCTTGCTTGTTTCCCTTACTTGATAGTCAATTCATAGTGGGAAAGCATAAATATTTTAAAATCTTTGGATATCTACTGTCAAACTTCCTTCCCCTGGGAAGAAGTACCAATTTTTGCTTTATTTCAAAGGCAGACTTTTTCTCTGAACGGCCAGATCGTAAATCTCTTTGGTTTTGTGGGCCACTTGCTTTCTGTCACAGCTACTCAAGTCTGTTGCTCTAACAGGAAAGCAGCCACAGGCAAAATGGAAGCAGACGAGGTCCAATAAAACTCTATTTATAGAAACAGATGGGGGCCCAGATTTGGTCTTGGGCCATAGCTGGCCAACCCTGCCTTTTTTAGTCACTGGTTTCTGAGAGTTGAGTATCAGCCACCTGGGGGTTGGAGTCCATGGACCTGTCATGATAAAGTTCCATTTCTTCCCATAAGGGGACTGTGTGAGCATACAGGAGTCTACATAGCCATCCTGGTGGGTCTGAAAGTCCATCCTGATGCTGGCCACCCTCCAGGAGCCAGGGCCTGAACTTCAGCCTTGTGTTAAGTTCTTTGTGTGTGAATGCACTGGGTGGACAGTGAGACCCGAACATCCATTGCTGATGAACATTGGCTTTTTCAAATGGTTTAATTCTAGGAAATCTGCAGCTGTGAAGACAAGCAAAGACACTGTTGGGACAAAGTTGAAAAGTGCAAATGAAAACTATGGCTACCGTTCAGATGAGCCAAGGACCACACGTGAGTGGCTGGGTTTGGACAGCAGTGAGATTTGGAAGGGAGAGTGTCAGAGGAGGAGCTGGCCCACTGAGCACCAGTTCTGAAGACATCTGCTTAGCTGTTGGTGGTCATTATTTGGGGTGTAATTTTTAGAAGTCATTCCAGAACTAGAAATATTCTAGAAGACAATAACAGTAAAAACCCACCTGTTTATTTAAAGCTAAAAGAAATTGAGGTGAAAATTTGTTTTTAAAAATAATTTTTTCAATGTTTTCTTTAAAAAAAAATTATTCTACCTTAAAGTGTGTGAGGAGGCATTTTAATACATCGGGGAAACTTCCACAAAACTTCAGTTAAATCTGAAACTCAGCAAGAAATCTTTCCTTTTCAATTCGATAGTCATAACGGGTTGTCTTTAAAGCCACTGTCACTAGTGAAGGACAGAGGTAGGATCTGAACCAAGATCCTTTGCAAAGCAGTAGAGAGAGAGACTGTACAAATTACCCCTTAGAAGTTGGGGGCTGGCCCTAACAATTTGCCAGCAAAACAAATTCCACAGGAAGATTTTTGGTTAATCGATTCTTGCAGAGATGCTCAAGACAGTTTTCTCCACTGAGATTGGGACTCTATTCTTGCTAGCCCTTTCCTTTCCATTCTTTTATGACTCCCTCCTATGTACATTCCAAATTGTATGCTTCAGATTCAAAAGAATATCACCAAGCATGGACAATTTCCTTGAATAATCCCATCATAGTCTCATGCAAAATTTCCTGTGATAGAATATTTATTCATTAGCATTTAGAGTGATAAATCAAGACACTTGACCAAAACTGTGGCCCAAACTGAATCTCTCTGGCCCTCTTTTCCCGCTGTGTCTATTTCCCTCCATCAGCTGTTAAAGCTATGGATTCGTCTTGTTTCTAAATGAGACTAACCTCTCAAGAAAGGAATTGATTTTGAGTCCTTTTGCTATATTTTTATTTCATTAGAAAGAAAAATCTCTAAAAGTATGTCCCATCAAGTAAACTTTAAAACAGCCGTTTGTGGTTAGGAATGATTGATGCCAGGGGTATTACATAAAAGTATTTCTTTATGCGTCAGAGTTGTTAGAATAGGCAGTGGGGTTTGGGTCACTTCTGACTCTAAAAACATCTTTCTGTTGCAGAGCCGGCATCCCTCCATGCCAAGTCCTCTGAAGCTGGTGCTCCAGAACAACGCAGCAGTAGGCAACCTCATCAGGTGATTCAGACCTTCTTCCCATTTTGGACTTCTTCTTCTTTTTTTTTTTTTTTTGCCATTAAACACCCTTGCCTCATGGCAGGCAATTATGTTATGTTCATGATGGACAAATCTGGCTTTTGCCCACCTCTGAGTCAATGGGACAGTGTTGGGGAACGGGGCCAGAACACATAGTATTTCTCGCTGTGGAGCAGGGTTTTTGGGAAAAGACCAAAAGTGTAATTGTTGACTGGTAATATTGAGGAGTCTGTTAGATGTCCACACAGAGATGTGGGATGTGCAGACAGATGTGTGAGCTTGGGCATCAGGAAGAGCATGATTTTTTTAAAAATTATTTTTTCTCATATGTTTTTAAAAATATTTATTTTAACTGGAGGATAATTAGTTTATAATATCATGATGGCTTTGGCATACATCGACTGAATCAGCCACAGGTACACATGTGTCCCCCTGATCCTGAACTCCCTCCCAACTCCCTCCCCACCTTATCTCTCTGGGTTGTCCCAGAGCACTGGCTTTGAGTGTCCTGCTTCATGCATTGAACTTGGACTGGTCATCTATTTAACATATAGTGATATACATGTTTCAATACTGTTCTCTCAAATCATCCCACCCTCACCTTCCCCCACAGTCCAAAAGTCTGTTCTCCTTTGCTACCTTGCATATAGGATACTTGTTTCCATCTTTCTAAACTATATATATATATATGCATTGATATATAGTATTTGTGTTTCTCTTTCTGACTTACTTCATTCCGTATAATATGCTCCAGTTTCATTCACCTCATTAGATCTGACTCAAATGTGTTCCTTTTTATAGCTGAGTATACTCCATTGTGTATATGTACCACAACTTCCTTATTCATTCATCTGCATATGGACATCTAGGTTGCTGCCATGTCCTAGCTATTATATACAGTGAGGGCAGAGCACAAGTGACTGCAGGTATTTCTGGTTGCTAGGCAACTTTTGATGGGCACCACCCTTCCAAGGGACATTAAGATAAGGGAAACCATCCATGAGGAGCCGTGGAGACACAGTTCATCATTTTCTGACACCGAGTCAACATTGGTTATCACTTGCATGAATTAGAGTTCATATGCAGACTATACGGTTCTTTATATCCAAAAATCATATTAAACAAATGTGTGTATGTCAATCCCAGTCTCCCAATTCATCCCACCCCCTCTTTCCTCCTTGGTGTCCATAGGTTGTTCCCTGAATCTGGATTAATATATATATTCTATTGATACGATGTGTAAAACAGATAACTAATGACAACTTACTGTACAGCTGAGGGAGCTCTACTCGGAGCTCTGTGGTGACCTAAACGGGAAGGAAATCCAAAAAGGAGGGGATGTGTGTATATGTGGGCTTCTCAGCTGGCTCAGTGGTAAAATATCTGCCTGCCAATGAGGGAGACACAGGATATATGGGTTCGATCCCTGAGTTGAAAAGATCCCCAGGAGAAGGCAATGGCTGCCCACTGCAGTATTCCAGCTTGGGAAATGACAGTCCATGGGGCTGCGAAGGGCCCATGGCTGAGCAACTGAGTACAGACGCATAAGTATATGCTGCTTCAGTTTGCAGCACAACAGCAATTAACACAGCATTATAAAGCAACTATAGCCTAAGAAAACTTACTTCAAACAACAAAGTACAAATGTGTGTAGAACCAGGACTGTTTTCTAACTTGTGCATCTTCAAAGGAGAAGCACTTAGATGCGATTCTGCCCAAGTGTCCCCAGTGGGTGTTCTCCTCTGCTAGATTTTGGGAAAGCCAGACGCGTAGCGTGGGGCTCCGATAGCTTGTGGACCACATAGCCTTAGCTCTGCTTGGCCTCGGAGTTGGTACCTGCCTGAGGCGCTACTGCTGAGTGCATGCCTTCGAGGCCCCATCCTTCTCTCCTGGCACTGATGTTCACTTCAGCTTCCAGTTGGCTGCCAGCTGTAATATGCCTCCCTGCAGTTGAGACCCAGCTCCATACGTACATCCTGCCAGAGACATGTGCCTCCCAGGCCTGTGCAGGGAAGGGGACCTTGATGGATGCTCAGCCACGTAGCGAGAGGAGCTAAATGATGCTGTTAGCAGCAACCAAGGTAGCCAGGCGGGAAGATGTATGAGGGGTTCAAGGCACAGAAGCAGATGGACCTGCGTGACAAATTGCGAGCTCATGGTATGAGTTCGAGCTACTGCCTCAGGCTGGGTGGCAGGGAATAGAGAGGTAAAACTCTTCCCATCAAGCTGCTCCTGTGGGCACATGTATCTTTTGGCTGTAGCGATGCAATAGTTTCCCTTTTGAAGGGCCAGTGTCTCTTGACTTAAGAGGTGGTGGGTGAAAGGGAGCAATTGCCAGGCTGTGATGGGCGTTTCCCATCCAGACCCCATGGCTGGACCTGAGTGGGCACTGCGTGCTGATGAAGGGGGCTCTCCCTCGGTGTCAAGCATGTCACCCCAAGGACACATTTAAGCCAGTCATTACTTCAGTGGCCTTTCTGTGGTTACATGGTGTATGTCTTTCCACCAGAGAAGTCACAGGGCTCAGGTCTGGGATGGAGGATGGGGCAGGGGGGAGGAGATACAGAAGGGGCTCATGTCCCATGTCTCTGATATAAATGAGGAGAAAGGGGGACTATGGATGTGCTTGTATACAGAAGGATGGCGTTCAGAGCTCTGAGGGGACACTCAGTTCAAAGTGTTGTTTTGAATATATACAGGGAGACATTTCATTTAGTTTGTTTTCCAATTTCTCCATCTCTTCCTTTTTTTTTTTCATGTTCTTTCTGAAGCACAGTAGAAAAGCTTTTTCATACATATGTAAATAGTATGTATAACATATATCTTAGAAAACTTATGAATTTTTGCCTAACTAAAAATTTATGACATTTTGACTCCACTTGTTTGACTTAGTATGAATGAAATTCTAGATTCCAATTAAAAAAATAGATGCACAACAAGCAGCAAAGATGTACTGTATAGTACAGGGAACCATAGTCAATATCTTATAATAACCTACAATGGAAAATAATTTGAAAAATAGCAGATGATACCACCCTTATGGCAGAAAGTGAAGAGGAACTCAAAAGCCTCTTGATGAAAGTGAAAGAGAAGAGTGAAAAAGTTGGCTTAAAGCTCAACATTCAGAAAATGAAGATCATGGCATCTGGTCCCATCACTTCATGGGAAATTGATGGGGAAACAGTGGAAACAGTTTCAGACGGTGATTGCAGCCATGAAATTAAAAGACACTTACTCCTTGGAAGAATAGTTATGACCAACCTAGATAGTATATTCAAAAGCAGAGACATTACTTTTCTAACAAAGGGCCATCTAGTCAAAGCTATGGTTTTTCCAGTATCATGTATGGATGTGAGAGTTGCACTGTGAAGAAGGCTGAACGCCAAAGAATTGATGCTTTTGAACTGTGGTGTTGGAGAAGACTCTTGAGAGTCCCTTGGACTGCAAGGAGAGTCCATTTTAAAGGAGATCATCCCTGGGTGTTCTTTGGAAGGAATGATGCTAAAGCTGAAACTCCAGTACTTTGGCCACCTCATGCGAAGAGTTGACTCATAGGAAAAGACTCTGATGCTGGATTGGAGGCAGGAGGAGAAGGGGACGACTGAGGATGAGATGGCTGGATGGCATCACTGACTCGATGGATGTGAGTCTGAGTGAACTCCGGGAGATGGTGATGGACAGGGAGGCCTGGTGTGCTGCGATTCATGGGGTCACAGGGTCGGACACGACTGAGCGACTGAATTGAATTGAACTGATATGTGTAATTGAATCACCTTGCTGTGCACCTGAAACAATGTAAGTTAATAGCACTTTGATGAAAATATATATGATGAAAAAAATATACAGGGAGAGAAATTTAGGATGTTTCTTCTTCTTAAATGTGTAGCAAGTTAGATAATCTATTGGTGGAAAAAGAACAGTGGCCATCGAGGTGCTGGGCCCTGGGGGCTGGTAACATGCCCCTGTGCTTCTTGAAGTGTCTGTAAGGTTTCTAGGCATGCAGGGCACCTCAGCCAGAGCACCAGGTTTCTTAAGAATCAAAGAGGATGCAAGGAAGATGAGCTATTTTTGCCTGAGCTAGAAACTGACAAAGGGGTTTTAAATAGCTGGATTTTTCTAAGCCAGGGAACTTAGGACAAGCGCATTTCTGAAAAGGTCCATCTTTGATACTTAAGCAAAAGGTGCCTTGAAGGTGTGGGTCCAGGCACTGTGTCCTCATTGCCCATTTGGGAAACCTGGATGTGAGGTGTACTGTGGAGGGAAGAATTGTGTTAGTCACTCAGTTGTGTCAGACTCTTTGCAACCCCATGGACTGTAGCCCATCAGCTCCTCTGTCCATGGAAGTTTCCAGGCAATAATATTGGAGTGGTAACTGTTCCCTTCTCTAGGAGAACTCCCTGACCCAGGGACCAAACTCTGGTCTCTTGCTTTGCAGGCAATTCTTTACAACTGGGCCACCACAGAAGCCCCTAAAGGAGGGAAGAGACAAATATATGATATCACAACTATGTGGAATCTACAAAGTGATACAAATCAACTTATTTACAAAACAGACTTGCAGACATAGAAAATGAAATTATGGTTACTAAAGGGGAAAGTGAGAGGAGGGATAAATTAGGAGTTTGGGATTAACGGATACACATCAGTCTAGATAGATAACCAACAAGGACCTTCTGTAGAACAGAGGGAACTATATTCAATATTTTGTAATAACCTATGATGGCTGGATGGCATCACTGACTCGATGGACATGAATCTGGGAGTTGGTGATGGACAGGGAGGCCTGGCGTGCTGTGAATCATGGGGTCGCAAAGAGTCGGACACAACTGAGTGACTGATCTGAACTGATGAGGGTAAAAGCCTGGTAGGCTGCCGTCCATGGGGTCACACAGAGTTGGACACGACTGAAGTGACTTAGCAGCAGCAGCAGCGTGAAGGTAAAATAATCTATGAAAATAATCTGAAAAATATACGTATAGGTGAATCACTTTGCTGGACACCTGAAACTAACATGACATTCTTATACTCCAATTTAAGAAAAAAAAAGGAGGAAGACGGGAAGAAGATGGTCCATAGAGGAAAGGGCTGGGCCTTCAGTAGTTCCCTTCCATGTCCTTGTTCCAAAGAGGATGCAGTCCTGCAAGTGGTCATCTGGCCCCTGGAGACCCTCCAGGTGGTCAAGCCACAGCTTGTAGGAGCAGGTCCAGGCCACCTTTAGCGAGAGGTTCCTTTAGAATTTGCCACAGCCAGGCCTGCAGCTGGTCTGTGTGGCCGCGTGTCCCGCTCTGCCGGTGGTGGGGACCCTCCTCAGAACTTCTTAGGCCACAGAGCAAGGGCAGTACACTGTGATTTCTTTCCTTGTGACTTTTCTTTCTGTGCAGTGACCCCTGCTCCCTGGAGGGCCCAGGACAGGCAGCTGAGAGTCAGAGTCCCGCCCCTTGTCCTTCTGTCCTGCCCTCCTCTGCCCGGGCCTCCCTGTAACTCATTTTGTTCACTCTGCTGTTTGTGCAGCTGTGGGGGTGTCGCCACCCACCTCAGGGGCCCAGAGCAGGTGCCCAGTGAAATTCCTGCCCAAGAGCTGGCTGGTTAGACTTCAGGGTGGTTGACTATGGGTGACACAATTTTACGGAAAATCTGAGCTAGGCTCAGGTGCTGAGGTGAGTTAAACAGAGAGATCTCAGGTTGTGAGTCAGTCTGCAGCGAAAGTGTGGCCCAGGCTCCTCCACAGAGCTGGTTGGGTCAGATGCCTGTCCCGTGGATGGAGACAGGCCGTGTATGTGAGAGCAGCTGAGGCTCCTGCCATGGGTCAGCGGGTCTCAGAGCAGGGCCATCTTGCCTTTGACTAGTCCAGCATCTCATGAGTCCACCTGTGTGTGTTCTCCCAACTGCGCCTTCTCATCTCAGCTGATGTCTTACTTACCCTCCACATCTTCAGGAGGTCTTAGGTAGTGGGAGGCCATGGACAGTCTGGCACGGCATTCTGGATGCTCATTAAACCCTAATTCCCTCTGCTGGAGAATGTCCTCAACACCCAGCATTACGCTGTCATGAGTAAAGTGACACCAGGAGCCTGAGTGCTTATAGACTGCTCACCACAATGCAATCAGGACAAAAATACTATTTGACTGGAGTACTGGAGTAGATGAGTATGCAATATTTTGTTTCGAGTCCTTGAAGACAGCTGCATGATTCCAGGTCAAATGGCCATCTTGCGCCTTTTAAATTTTGGTCCCTCAGGGTTTCTTCAAGACTGTCTTGTTCAAATGATCCAGGGAATGGGGAGACTGAAAGGCCTCGGGTGCAGTGCATAGGGGAGTCATCAGTGTGGCCTTTGGGGTACTCAGGTTCCTGGTCCCCCCCACCGTAGATCTCCTGGCTCAGTCCAGCTGGTGGTGGGGCAGCCTGGGCATCTCTGCATTTTAGAGCCAGTGGAGGGGTTTCTGACATGTGACTGGATTGAAGGGTTACTGCCTAAGAGTGGGATGTTGCCAAAGATCGACTTGACTACTTTGTAATTTCACCCTAGGCAATACTTATGGTTTGCTCAGAGTCCCAAGACATTCATGTTAACCACCCTGGGCTGGGATTTACTGGGCCGCTCTCCAGGACTGATGCTGCCTGCACACCATGTGATTCCCAGGTGGCTCAGTGGCAAAGAATCTGCCTGCTAGTGCGGGAGATGTAAGTTCCATCCCTGGATCGGGCAGATCCCCTAAAGAAGGAAATGGCAACCGTCTCCAGTATTCTTGCCTGGAGAATCCATGGACAGAGGAGCCTGGCGGGCTGCAGTTCATGGGGTTGCAAAAGAGCTGAGATGACTGAGCGACTAAATGGAAGCAGCAGCATTCTTGCTGGCGTCACGTGGACCCCGCTACAAGGAGAGGGAGGCCCTGGGGTCTGTGACCACACCTGCTCATAGTTGAGCGCAGGCGCCGAGATGCAGGCAGTTTGGGGAGTTACTCTCACCCTCCCTTCAGTCCCACCCAGAGTTCTACCATCTGTATCTACATCCCCAGGCTGCTGAGAGCTTCCACATGCTGTGTCCTCATTGTGTATCACGAGGCATGATTTTAATTACAACTATGCTCAGTAGTTACTGGAATGGGAGCCTGGCTCCTTAATACTTGTGTGTGTGTGTGTGTGTGTGTGTTTTGTGTGTGTGTGTGTGTTAGTCACTCAGTCGTGTCCAACTCTTTGCGACCCCATGAACTGATCCCAGGTTTCTCTGTCCATGGAATTCTCCAGGCAAGAATACTGGAGTAGTTCACCATTTCCTTCTCCATGGGCTCTTCCCAAACCAGGGACTGAACTCGGGTCTCCCACATTGCAGGCAGATTCTTTACTGTCTGAGCCACCAGGAAAACCCTCTTCATACTTTGAGTAAGTGTCAGTCGCTCAGTCATGTCCCACTCTTTGCAACTCCACGGACTATAGCCTGCCAGGCTCCTTTGTCCGGGAAGGGGTAAACCCTCTCTGCCGTGGCACCAGCCCCCTATAACTCTCGCTCTTTCGACACCCTCCCTGTTAAGGTCCAGAACATCGGAGGCCTGCACTGCCATGGGAAGGTCACCATAGTTGTTGTGGGGAACCCCTTTTTCAGATCCCTGGTGTCTCTGGTCCTTTCAGTGCTGACGGTCTTTGAGGACTTCAGAAGGGGTGAGGGCTCAGCTCTGGGGCAGTGTCACTGGGGACAGGCTGTGGGCTGGAGGTTGCCTCCACGTAGGGCCATCCACTGGGGTCTGGAGCTACCAGAGGCCATGGCTGGTGTAGGTCAGGTCCACTGGGAGTCGCAGGCTTTTAAATCAAGGGAAGTGGCCCCCTCTAGCCTCCTGGAGCACCTCCCATGCTCATCCCCACCTCTCAGCCCACTGCCCCCGAACTTGGGACTCTTTACCAGGGGCTGAAAGAGAAAGTCCTTATTACTGTGACAACTGGAAGAAATGGGGGATGTTTCTCCTGTATTCTGGGTCCTGAAGAATGCTCACTGAGCATGGAGATGAAGCCAGCACTTAGAAACACGTTAGTCTGGGTACCAGACTGAGCAGCGGTCCTCAGGACAGAGACGTGCTTGTTAAAATGCTCCCTCCTGAGTCTCTTCCAGACTTTCTGGGCCAGGATCTCTGGGAGATATGGCTGAAGAATGGACATTTTTACTGTGCTCCTGGGCAATCTGCTTTGAAGAAAAGTCATTTGTGGCTCAGCGTGAAAACATAACAGACACGCATTGCATTGTTCCTAAGGGGACATCATCCCTGAGTTTCGAGCTTCACTTTCATCTGTGCATTTGAAACCCGTGTTCATGACCCATGCATCTGAAACCTGTGTTCACGACCCCACTGCAGGGAGCTTGCTGCAGAGCACAGAGGATTCCAGATGCTTGTTGGGGGCGGTGAGGAGGGTCACAGGGAAGTGGCCTGACATTGAAGTACTCCATAACCATGAGGCATCATAGTTGGGGAACACATTTTAAATCTCCCGAGTTTTATGTGGGTCCGAAGGCACAACGCTTTCAATATGAATGAATAAAAGAGGACTTTAGGCTGTAGAAATTCCAGATCATGCACTGAATTTTAGGAAGATTCAGAAGGTAAAAACGGGACTGATTTTCAAAATTTGCATTAATCAAAACATGACACTTTTCTTCCTGATTATTTCTATTCTGGTTGCATCTCCAGTTAAGACATATAACACTGACTTTATTTTCTAGACAAGAATTTCTGTTGGTGATGTACAGTTAATGTAGGTGTCACTGTCCATTAATTCATTAGCACAAAACTGATAAAGTCAGAAATTTCTTCCTGAAAATTGCAGTCAATGAGAAAGTAAAGCTTCTTTTATTTTGATACAAAACCATGGGGTTTGCAAATATTTCGCACCATGATGAATATTTAAAACAATCTTCCTTTTCCTCTCCTTGACTCACTGGCAGTCCATTTTTTTCTGGTTATTTCAGGCAATTCTGTGTCTTTCCTTCCAAGTCTGTTAGTTTTGGGGGATGAGCTTATGAATAATTTGAAACCTGGGTTATGTCTTCCCTGCTTGTCTCTCCTGTAGTGAGACCAACAGAAATAAACTCTTGATAAATTTAGAAAACAACATTGGTTGGTGCAACCATGTCATGGGGAAAAGGCAAACAACAACAAAACCCCAGGCATCATCACAACAGCAGCACGATCTTTGTGGCATGATGTAGCCCCGTCAGCCACAAGGTTCTCCTTGTGTGACCGGGAATCAATGAATTAAGACCAGGAGTCAGAGTGGTGCCATCCCCAAGATTTGCTGCAGTTCCATTGTGACGTTAATTATTCATGGTGGCCAGTTACATTATTTAAGATGTTAAATGCAGCTCCAGGGCCTTGCAGTCTGAGCCAGCATCTTCAGGATGGGCAGGAAAATACACTGCATGTAATTTATTTTTTATTTTATTTTTAAAGTCTTTTTATTTTGCATTGGTGTATGCATGTGTGCTAAGTCACTTCAGTCGTGTCCGACTCTTTGCAACCCTATGGACTGTAGCCTGCCAGGCTCCTCTGTTCATCAGATTCTCCAGGCAAGAATACTGGAGTGGGTTACCATGCCCTTCCTTCTCCATGGGATCCTCTGGGTCCAGGGATTGAACCTTCATCTCTTACGTCTCCTGCATCGGCAAGTGGGTTCTTTACCACTAGCGCCACCTGCGTAGACAATTAACAATGTAGTGATAGTTTCAGGCGAATAGGGAAGGGACTCAGCCATACATATACGTGTATCCATTCTCCCCTAACCCAGCCTCCCATCCAGGCTGCCACAGAACACTGAGCAGAGTTCCCTGTGCTATACAGGAGGTCCTTTTGGTTATCCATTTTGAATATAGCAGTGTGTACATGCCCACCAGACATCCTAGCCATCCCTCACCCCTATCTTTTCCTCTTCAACCATAAGTTTGTTCTCTAAGTCTGTGGGTCTGCTTCTGTTCTGTAAGTTCATTTATATCATTTCTTTTGGATTCCACATATAAGGGATGTCATATGATACTTCTCCTTCTCTGTCTGACTTACCTCACTCAGTGTGACAATCTCTAGGTCCATCCATGTTGCTGCAAATGGCATTATTTCATTCTTTTCAATGGATGAGGAATATTCCATTGTATTATGTACCTTCTTCTTTATCCATTCTTCTGCTGATGGACATTTAGTTTGCTTCCATGTCCTGACTGTTGTAAACAGTGCTGCAATAAACATTGGGATGGATGTATCCTTTCAGATCATGTTTTTCTCCAGATATATTGCATGTATTTTAACAGGGAATTACTCTTCCACAGGCTTTGGCCCCTTGAAGGAGTGAGTGGTCTGCCTGGGAGTGCATTTCAGAAGGGCAATGTAAGAGCCAGGAAAACTGTCTGAGGAGATAGATGGGTGATCTACATGGAGTCAGTTCATCACTTTTGCTCCTTTCCTTTAGGAAGGAGTGTGTTATTTAAAGAAGGTTGAAAATATTCTATATTTTCACATAATGGTGAGAATTAGGAATATTAAAAAACAAAATTGTGAATTGTTGCTGTAATTTGCCTTCATACACATTCTGCTGCTGCTGCTAAGTCACTTCAGTCGTGTCCGACTCTGTGCGACCCCATTGACAGCAGCCCACCAGGCTCCGCTGTCCCTGGGATTCTCCAGGCAAGAACACTGGAGTGGGTTGCCATTTCCTTCTCCACATACACATTCTAGATTCTTTGAATTGGATCTCTCTTTAGGCCCTGAATTCGGGAAATGTCTGGAATGTTGTACTGCAAATCACAAAGGAAGGATACATGCTAACATTTGTATTCCTTTCTGCATCCTCATTTTATCTTCACTGATGGGTGGAGCTTTCTTCTCAAATGTGCCTTTTATGGTGATCTCAAGCAACTCAATTCATCCTTTTTTTTCTTTGTCTTCAGGAGTCTGATCACCGCCAGCTGGGCCCAGCAAATCACCCACAGGTTTCCTTTAACGTGGCCAGTCCTAAGAAGGTCAGGAATGTGACTTTGGTATAGTACAGACATCCCTTTGGCTTCACATGGCTCTTGACTGAGGACCTGCATCTCACTGCTCATGACGTCATCATTGCTTGCTGTGATGTCATCTCTGCTGTCATTCTAACGCTGGGCTCCCACTTTGCAGCACGACCTAGAAGAAGCAATGTTGTCATCATCAAAATGGATATTTTATTTTGAGAGAAGGAATCCATTTTCCCAGCTTCTAAAGTGGAATTTGACTTTTAAAATATTTCAAGATTTCAGTGAATTCCATAGTTACTAAGTAAAAGTTGCACAGTCATTATGATAATGCTTCTCATCACTCAACACTCCTGCTTGCTAATCCAGCAAATGGCAAATATGTCTACATCCCATTGTGACGTTTAAGAGGTCTTTATTATCTACAGTCTCTTGAAGATAATATTTATGTATGTTTACTATGTGGATATTATTGCATATTATCTGTGGGAAAAAAAGGATTAAACATTAGGATTCATCAGATGACTGAAATTGTCCAGAAAAATCATAAGCTGTAGGTTGTAAATAATATTACATTCTAAAACAGAAGTGCACCTTGAGAAATATCTTATTATTGGGTGTTGACATGAAGACATTCATTTTTATCTGCTCCCTTATCAATCTTGTTCTCATGTCCTCAGATGAGTTAGATGTGGATTTTGCTGTTTGGGGGATGTATCTCCAGCCATGAAAAAACTGGATATGGGCAATACATTCTTTCATAAATAAAAGGGAAAACACCAAAAACCTTTTATTGTTCTTCTTAACTCTTTACTATTTAAATGGTTTAAATAATCAAAGAGTTTAAGAATCAAGCATTTTCCAAGAAACAAGAGACCTCTATTAAAAATTCTTTTTTCATTTTTCATGTAGAGATTCTCAGTGTATTTTGCTGACAACCCCATCTCTTCATATTTAACACAGAGGCTGGACTATGATTTGACTGAGCTCTGCACTGGTTGATGCAGATCACTGTGATGGCTAGCAATCAGTAATACCCTGAGCCCCCTAGACCCAACTGTGCTATTGTCAAGATAGAATTGGACTTTTCAGAAGTGTTAGGATTTTAGTAAATTCCTTAGAGTTACCTGGTAAAAGACACAAATTCATTGTGATGATGATGTTTCTTATCATACACTCCTGCGTACTAATCCATTCACAAAGATGTCTGTACAGGCAGACCCCAGAAATGTTGTAGGTTTGGTTCCAGACCACAGCAGTAGGGCAAGTCACACAATTTTTTTTTTTTTTTTGGATTCCCAGAGCATGTGAAAGTTATATTTACATATATTATAGTATATTAAATGTGCCTTTGTGTTATGTCTAAAAAATGATGCACACATCTTAATTTAAAAATATTTTCTTGCTAAAAAATGCTTGCCATCATCTGAGTGGTCAGTGAGTTGCAAACTTTCTGCAAGAGTCACATCAGAAATCACTGATCTCAGGTTATCGATTGAAAAAACTGCCCAACCTAAAAATTGAGAATTTTTTTATTTGGCAAATTTTCTAAAGACATCAAGCCTGGAAGGCAGCCTCCTAAGTGAGCTCCGAGGGACTACTCCCAAGAGGTGAGGGAGGAGATAGGATATGTAGGAGTTTTTGCAACAATGACCAGATAGTCATCAAAAGACTGACCGTTAATTAAAGAAAACCAGACATCTCAAGTTAAGCAATTCAGTGTTTTTCTATGTGGAGATACAAGAGCCCGTGCTCGCTGAAATCATTCCTTTCCTGTGCATCTCAGCTGTCTGGAGCCAGGATCTTGTTCTTTCCTATCCTGAGTCCCCTCAGGGCTCACCTTCAGGGCCGACTGCAGTGGCTGATGGCTTGATGGCCACAGCATTCTTTGTTTGCTGATATGGCAGGCAACATTTTACATCCATAACCGCAGCAAGTATAATAATAATGAAAGCTTGAAATACTGTCAGAATTACCAGACTGTGACACAGAGACAGGAAGTGAGCAAAGGCTGCTGGAAAAATGGCACTGATAGACTTCTGCTGGGTGTCACAAACCTTCAGTTTGTAAATGCAATATCTATGAAGCACAATAAAGCAAAGCATAATAAAATGATGTGTATCTGTATACTATCATGATATAAAATACTTTTTAAAATCTTAAATTACATTCAGCCCCTACCCTGGACCCTCTTCTATGAACTGATGACTAAATCAAGGGAGATTTGCTGGCACAACATGGGGCTGTGTTCTGCTCTGTCCTGTTCTGATTGGCTGGTTCCCATATATATTATCCATTCTGATTGGTTGATGTACATACAATATCCTTTCTGATTGGGTGGTTCCCATGCACTATGCATTCTGATTTGTTGGTGTAACTAGACTAACCATTCTGATTGGTTGGCTCATCTTCCTTGTCCATTCTGATTGGGTGGCCTTTCTGCTTTCAGTTCAGTCAGTTGCTCAGTCATATCTGACTGTTTGCGACCCCACTGACTGCAGCACTGCCGTGCTTCCTTGTCTATCACCAACTCCTGGAACTTGCTCAAACGCATGTCCATTGAATCGGTGATGCCATCCAACCATCTCATCTTGTCATTCCCTTTCAGGCTGTCAAATACTTTGAATATCACCACTACTTAGAGGATCCTGAAAAAATACCTCTTATAAGACTGTGTCCGTAATGTGAGGGAATTGGTCACCTGTGTTCTTGAAGTGTGGAACTAATAGTGCAACATTTCAGAAAGCCATGAATATTGCTATATCACTTTCCTGAGAGTCCTTCTAATGAGAAACATTAAATGTTTTTAAATGAGAAACATTAATTGCCAATACAACTGCTTAAAAATGAGACTCTTGTTTATTATCAAGACTTCTTTACTTCCTATAAACATGATTCTGTCTCCTGCCACCATCCCTGAATGAGAAAGAAGAAAGACTGGAGTGTTTAGGAGACCCTTCAAGTAGAGCTGTTTGATGAGTGAATTCCATATTTTTCACTTCATGTTTTCCTTTCCTTAAATTGCCACAGAATTTGGATCCTGGGTCAAGGCAAATATTATGTCCTTTATGCCTTTTGTAACCTTTACAGAATCTAGCATTCTGTAGGCATTAAGTAAATACTGACATCAATGGGTCAATATTGAGAAAGATAGTATATTGAGGTATAATGAATATTTGCCATCTGCCTGCTATAAGAATCATATTCTTGTGGTTATTTTAGGAGTTGGGGGGGTGCATGTAGAATACAATTGAACTTTAAGTTTTAAACTCTGGAGAATGATGCCAGATGATCTCCATAGATACCTATCTAACTTGCTACATGCTTGGTGAATCAGTCTATAATATTTTTTCATTCATTAGATTCTGGGAAGTTTTCCTATATTATGAGTAAACATATTCTAACAGTAGTTTATTCCATGAATAAGTTTTCCAAAGGGATCCTTGGCTAGTGTATTTTTAAAAAAATTTATTTATTTGACTGTGTTCAGTCTTAATTGCAGCATGGGGAATCTAGTTCCCTGACTGGGAAGGAACCTCAGGTCCCCTGCATTGGAAATATGGAGTCTCAGCCATGGACTACCAGGAAAGTCTCCTGGCTAGTTTTTATTTTACAAGAGGTATGAACATTTTATAAACAGAACTATCTAGAGTTGACCTATGCAATACCATAGGCACATGCGTCTATTTGCATTTAAATTATTTGAAATTAAATGAAATATGATTGATTTCCTCAATCCCGGTGGGCACATGTCAAGTGCTCAATACCAGGTGTGGCTAGTGGCTGCTGTGTTGGACATGTAGATTACAGATTTCATTGCTGCAGAAAACTTTTTCGATAGTGCTGACCTACAGCTATCTACTTGGAAATGACCTTGGTGTGTCAAGGATGGGCTGTTTTACACAAACACACAATCTGTGTTTGCTCTCAGTGTTATGTCTGTGTACTTGCCAATTTCTATTTAGGAATCCTGCAAACCCCAGGGCAGCTCTCAACTGATAATGGGATTGTGCTGATGTGATAAATCTCTCTCCTGCAATGCACAGAGCTTAAGTAGGCTTGGGGGAAGGGGTGAGAAGTTAAAGCATCGTGTCCAAGGATGTTTCTCTGAAAGATACATATGCCTCTCTGCCAGTGAAAGACCAATGAGGCTACAGATGCATTTAAAGAAGTGTCCCTCAGAGCCTGGAGTCATAAAATGATACCCAGGGAGACCACACCTGCCCATCCTTCCAGGGTTCTTTGATGTTGGTTATACTGTCAGATTCCAAGCCTGCCTCAGGGAGTTAAGGATCTTCCTTTGTTTACTCAAGGCTTCCCTGGTGGGTCAGCTGGTAAAGTAGAACTCAAGTCATTCAGGAAATCAGCCCTGAATATTCATTGAAAGGACTGATGCTGAAGTTGAAGCTCCAATATTTTGGTCAGCTGATGTGAAGAGTGGACTTATCTAAAGAAAAGACTATGATGCTGGGAAAGATGGAGGGCAGGAGGAGAAGGGGATGACAGAGGATGAGATGGTTGGATGACATCACTGATTGAATGGACATGAGTTTTGAGCAAACAAGGGAAGAGAGTGAAGGACAGGGAAGCCTGGTATGCTGCAACCCATTGGGTTGCAACGAGCCAAACAGGACTTAGTGACTGAACAAAAACAACGACTCAAGTCATAATGTCAATACACAGAATATAATTGAAGAGGTCCAATAGAAGCATTTCCTGTGCCCTTTGTGGCCCTGATCTTGGAACACTGTTGGGGATCTTAGAGCTGGGATGCCGGTTTTTGGCTGGTGATGACCTGAAGGTGAATGGATGCTGTCCAGAATACAGGAGATGCTGCGTCAGCATCTGAACCTATCATATAAGTGCATACATATCCTGCCCTTGGAGGGACTTCTTTGGTGGCTCAGTCAGTGAAGAAATCCCCTCCAATACAGAAGACATGGCTTCAGTGGACATGAGTTTGAGCAAATTCAGGGAGACAGTGAAGGATAGGGAAGCCTGGCATGCTGCAGTTCGTGGGGTCGCAAAGGATCGGATACGACTTAGTGACTAAACAACAACAGCAACAGCAACATTCCCTTAGGGAAGAACATGTGTCCTGTGCAAAGAGGTAGGATAGTACTATTTGTGGGTGGACGGACCCAGGTGAGATCCAGATGAGAATGTGGGTCTCAGAAGGAGGAAGAGATGGGCTATTCCAGGTGAAGGGGTTCGGGCAAGTAGAATGGGATAGATGGTGGTCCAGCGTAGGACATGTAGGTCAGAGGAGCTGTCACCATCCCCATCCACAGGACTGATGGGGCACGAGAGGTGGCCAGACCTGCACAGAGAAGGCCCCTGACAGTTGCTGGGCCACAGGTAGGGGGACACAGCCAAGCTATGGACAAGTGACCGGGAGGGAGTCAGGTAACAAAGACACGGTCTCCTCCCTCTGCTGCTCACCAAGCCCGACCAGAGCCAGGACTTCAGGGAGCTTGCTGCTGGCATCCACGCAGGATGGAGAGGGGTGACTGTGGCTGATGGATGGGAGAGGCAGGGAGAAGACACCTGATGACATTTAGGAAACAGAAACTGAGGCATCGAGAATGTGCTTGTGGTGTCACAGGGAAAGATGTTGTGCCTGGCAGGCTCCACCTCTTCTTGGGGTGAATCCATTTACCCCAAGAGGACACACGTTGGAGGAAAGGAATTTGGCTGCATCAAACTTTAGTAGGTTTTATCTTTGTTGATGTATCAGTAGAACAAAGGGATTGAATGGTGAACTCCTGAAGTCCATTCTGGAGATGCCCACATCCCCACTCCCCTGACCTGTCCTCACCTGACACGGTCCACTTCTTAGGACCAAGGTCGCCCTTCTCCAAGTGCGTGCAGACTTTCCTCATCCCTATAGTGTTTGGAAGGAGCCTCATTCCCCTGCAGTTGATAAATATTTAATTCTCACCCTGCACATTCTGTAAATCATGCCACAGGCCATGGTCTCGAGTGAGGCTCACGCTCCAACATTTATGAAGCAGCAGCCCTGGGTTCTCAACTTGGGAAAGACAGAATTTAAGGCAGCAGCCTGGGTCGAGAGCTGAAACAACCCCACAATCGTCTTCTTTTGTTGAGTGAGACATGTTATTTCTCAGACTATAATGAGATTCTGACCCTGCGGGCTGGTGGGAAGATTTGTGAGAATCATCGCTCACCCTATGGCTTCAGACGGAGAGGTTCGTGCCTGGCCTCATAATCGTACTGGGTTGACAAAGCAGACAATTTACAAGATTCTAGTAACGTCTATGGGGGAAATGTAGCACAGAATGTATTGATTATATTTCTCTACAGAAACCTTAAGAATGCAGGATGTTTCATAGAGTAACTTAATTTAGCAACTCTTGGTAATGCTCCAATTTCACGGCTAATAAAGTCTAAGGTAGTTCGAAGAATCGCACATGATTGTCTAAATCAAAAACTAATTTAAAAAATTACAGTTGATCTAGTTTTGTTTGTTTCACTCAGAACGGACAAATTGGACTGAGCTAAAAGGCAGTGCAGTCAGCCTGGAGGCTTAGAGCAGCCTCTTCACAGTTGTGCTGTGTGTGTGTGTTCCGTGTTTGTGCATGTAACCGTATGATGTGTGTGTGTGTGTGTGTGTATGTGTGCTGTGTTTGTGTGTTTATCTGTATGGTGTGTCTATATGTGTGCTGTTTTTTGTATATGTGAATGTATCTGTGTTCTGTGCTTGTGCATGTGAGCGTATGCCATGTGTGTGCTGTGTGTGTATATTTCTATGGGGTGTGTGTGTGTGTGCGTGCTGTTTTTGTTCATGTGCATGTTTATGTGTGTGTCCTGTGCTTGTGCATGTGAGAGAATGATGTGTGTGTTCTGCGTTTGTGTGCCTGAGTGTTTGATGTGTCTGTGTGTGTGAGTGCTGTTTGTGCCATGTTTTTACAATGTGTGTGTGCCTGTGTATGTTTGTGTCTGCATGTGTGGGTGTAAATGGTATGCCTCCACATGTCTGCATAAAGAGCAAGGTTAAGGGGAGAGACACTGGTGTTGTGTCCCCCATGGTGGCTAGTGAACTACAGCTCCTGAGTCAAGCTCAGCTGCTACTTAGTTCTATATGGCCCATGAACTAAGGATGGTTTTTGCATTTTTAAGTGGTTGAAAAAAATCGAAAGAATAATAATATTTTATGAGGTGAAAATTATGTGAAATTCAAATGTCAGTGTCCACAAGCAAGGTTTTATCAGAAGCCAGTCAACGTGGACGTGTTTTCTGTGGCTCCATTCAGGCCTGATGACAGAGCTGAAAAGAGCAGTTGAAAAACCAAGGCCATTCGGCCCGCAAAACCGATGCAGTCACTCTGTGGTCTTTTGACAGTGGTGTGCTGACCTGCCTCTGCACAAAGACACTTTCCTGGGTTATGTCAGTGAGTCCCCGCTTAGTCCAGTGTGGTCCCAATGAGCCAGGTGAACTCATAAGATACAGTCCCAGAGAGACCCGTGTGCCTTCTGACCCCAGGCCTTTCAGACTCCAGGGTAGGTTCTCTGCCTGCTGTGTGTGCTGGGTGATTCTCCCCTGCCTCTCCACTGCTCCTAGGATGAAATCTCAAGCCCTGCAGTGCCCTCTGAGGCCCAGCTGGTTATTCCCACCACCCTCCCTGGCCAGGCACCACTCTCCACACTCTGGTCACTGCAGTGCAGAAAGTACCACAGGGATCTATGGGTCCACCCACCCCAGGGCCTTTGTACCTACTATGATCATCCGCTCCCCTCTTCCTTCACTTTATGCAACTCCAGCTGATCCTTCAGCTTCTCTTTGGTGAAGGCTCTGGAGGCTTCTGCATTGTTAGTTGGCTACTCTGGCTGATGTGGTTCTGGGTGGGAGCTGGCTGCATAGAAAGATGCCTGAAATTTGGGAGGCGGACATAAAGGCCCAGTGATGATGCACGAGGAAGGGTGGGGTGGGGCTCAGGCGCCCTTGGACTTCACTCCTGCGCAGGCTGGCCTGCTGCCTGACCTGCAGCCCTTCTGGCTTGCCTCTGACCTTTTTGCCTGCTTCTATGGGTCCTGGAAGGTGTGTAAAGCTCTGCAGGGAAGGTTGCTGGCTTCTGCAGGGCACCTGTGTCGTTGGGGTGTTCAAGCTGAGAGAAAGGCTGTGTTTCTTCCCAGGTTCTAGTTCACGTGGCTGTTGACTATCACGTCACATCTCACTCTTCTGCTGTGGTCTGACTGCAGGGGCCGTGCTCATCTGGGCTTCTCAGCTTCCCCTCACAGGTCCTGCCTAGGGCCTCTTTTCTAACCCTCCAACCCTCCCCTTCTGGGCCTTTCCTTTCCCAGCATATTTTGTGACGTGGGAGGTGGAATTCTGATGATTAACCCCTTATTCTGACTTTTGAGAATCTCTTGGACTGCAAGATCAAACCAGTCCATCCTAAAGGAAATAAACCCTGAATATTCACTGGAAGGACCGATGCTGAAGCTGAAGCTCCAATCCTTTGGCCACCTGATGCAAACAGCCAACTCATTGGAAAAGACCTTGATGCTGGGAAAGATTGAGGGCAGGAGGAGAAGGGGGTGACAGGATGAGATAGTTAGCATCACTGACTAAAGGGACATGAATCTGAGCAAACTCCAAAAGATAGTGAAGGACAGGGAAGCCTGGCATGCTGCAGTCCAGGGAGTCACAGGGTTGGACCCAAGCATGCGACTGAACAACACTGTTTTTTTTTTTTTGAACAACATTCTTTATTGGAGCTTCCTGCTTCCTTGATGGAACTCTCACTCCTTCCCTGCTGGGTTAATGCCTTGACACAATTAATATGTCACTTTCGCTGTCTCCTTCATTGCACGAATGACGTAGCTGTGTAATTCATTACTGCCTGGCTACTTTCCCATTAACTTCCAGGAAGGTGGGCTGGCTCCTTACCCACCAGCTCCCTGTGGCCCTGGCGTTGTTCCTATCAGGGCAGGTGTGTTCCATGTGGTGGATACACAGCTGCAAAATGAATGATTCATTTCAGAAGCAGCCTGGGCACATGGAAATCGGTTTTGCTCTTCTGCTGTGGCTCACCTTGTTTTCAGAACCTCCAGGCCTGCAAGGCCCATTTTGACTAATGCATGTTAGTGGCCACTCTCCCTTCCTTGGCTCACCTGGTCCCGCAGTATCTCCAGTCAAGGGGACCCAGGCACAAAACTGTGGCTCAGAGATGCACAGTTAAGATAATTGCTGTGATTTTTTTATTTTGGGGGAGTCATTACTGAGTTAAATTTTCCTTTTGTTTTTTGGAGACTAGAGGCCTCCAAAAGCCTGGTGCAGGGAAAACAGCCTGCAAAGAAGCGACTGGGCTTGCAGCCAGCTTGCCCTGTGACCCAGGGCACATTGCCTGGCTCCTTTCAGTTTTGTGGCCTCTTTGGTCAAAGGTGTGGCCCTTCTTCTTGTGTAGGTACAATGCTTGAACTTCTTAGTGATTGACATTCCTAGAGACTTTCAGTTGAAGGTGGGTTTCTAGATTTCTACAACACTAGGGAAAAGTCTGCAAAATGTTCAAATGTCCCATCAGACATTGTACATAAGTGATAAATCTGTATCATCAAAAATCCAGAAATAATAAATACTGCAGAAGGTATGGAGAGAAGAGAACCTTCCTACACTCTTGGTGGGAATGTAAATTCGTGCATCTGCTATGGAGAACAGTATGGGGTTCCTTAAAAACCAAAGTTAGAGGTTCCTTAAAAAGCTAAAAATAAAGTTGCTATATGATACAGCATTCCTGCTCCTGGGCATATATCCAGTGATTAATTTAATCTGGGCCTATTTTTCATTATAAATATCTCACAATAAATATAAGCATAAAGTATATTTCTCATGCATGTAAGGTACATTGACTTCTCTATAAACACAGTTACCTTGACAATCAACAGAAGATAAAAAGTTGGTTTAGGGAGGAGCTTCCTCAAGACTTGTTTGCCATTTTGGAAAAGTGCATCCCCAGTAGAACCGCTATTCTGAGTATGTGAGTTTCTCATACAATGCCCAAGGATCCGTCTGGATTTATAGCTGCTTCCTCCGGGTAATTCTCAGCGTGACTCAGGGATCTGATGACTTCATATGTCTTCTGGTATAGTCCTGTGCTTGTGTGCTCAGTCGTGTCCGATTTTTGTGATTCTTTGGACTGTAGCCCACCAGGCTCCTCTGTCCATGGGGATTCTTCAGGCAAGAATACTGGAGTGGGTTGCCATTTCCTCCTCCTGGAGATCGCCCCAACTCAGGGATTGACCCCATGTCTCCTGCATTGCAGGCAGATTCTTTACTTGCTGAGCCATTGGGCCTTATTTTTGTAGTCTTATAAATGAGTTCCCTTTCATATCACCTTAATTAGTTAAACATTTATCTGATTAAAGTATAGTTGATTTACAATGTTGTGTTAATCTCTGTGATACAACAGAGTTGTTCAGTTATACATATACATACATTCTTTTCCATTATGGTTTATCATTGGATATTGAATATAATTCCCTGTGCTATACAGTAGGACCTCATTGTTTATCCATTCAGTATATAATAATTTGCATCTGCTAATCCCAAACGCCTAATCCATCCCTCCCTGCTCCTTGGTAAGCACAAGTCTGTCCTCTACATCTGTGAGTCTGTTTCTATTTCATAGATAAGTTCGTGTCATATTTTAGATTCCACAGTGCCACACATAATATCATTTGATATTTGTCTTTGACTTACTTCACTTAATATGATAATCTCTAGGTCCATCTGTGTGGCTGCAAATGGCATTATTTCATTCTTTTTTATGACTGAGTAGTATTCCATTGTATTTACATACCACACCTTTATCCATTCATCTGTCGATGGACGTTTAGATTGTTATCATGTCTTGGTTATTGTGAATAGTGCTGCTATGAACATAAAAGTGCATGTATCTTTTTTTTCTTTTAAATTTATTTTTAATCAAAGGATAATTGCTTTACAGAGTTTTGTTGTTTTCTGTCAAACCTCAATATGAATCAGCCATAAGTATACATAATATCCCCTCCTTTTTGAACCTCCCTCCCATCTCCCTCCCCTCTAGGTTGATACAGAGCCTCTGTTTGAGTTTCCTGAGCCATACAGCAAATTCCCGTTGGCTATCTGTTTTACATATTGTAATATAAGTTTCCATGTTACTCTTTCCATACATCTCACATGCTCCTCCCCTCTCCTCATGTCCATAAGTCTATTCTGTATGTCTGTTTCTCAATTACTGCCCTGTAAATAAATTCTTCAGTTCCATTTTCTAGACTCTGTGTATGTGCCTTAGAATATGATATTTATCTTTCTCTTTCTGACTTACTTCACTCTATAATAGGTTCTAGGTTCATCCACCTTATCAGAACTGACTCAAAGGCATTCCTTTTCATGGCTGAGTAATATTCCATTGTGTATATGTACCACAACTGCTTTATCCATTCATCTATCTAGGTTATTTCCATATTCTAGCTATTGTAAATAGTGCTGCAGTGAACAATGGGATACATGTGTCTTTTTCAATTTTGGTTTCTTTTTCATAATTTTTCAATTATGTCTAGGAGTGGGATTGCTGGGTCATATGGTGGTTTTATTTCTAGTTTTTAAGGAATCTTCATACAGTCTTCCATTGTAGCTGTATCCATTTCATCTCTTCCCATCTGTCATTTTTCTTAACTGTTTACATCCTCTTTGGAATAATTTTGAGTGCTGGAGAATTATCAGTGATATCAGAGCCTCATGGTAATTATAGTTCTGGGCTTGATGTTGTCTTGTTTGCAAAGCTTATTTCTGGTGCTAAATTCAGTATTTACAGGCAGCAAACACATCACTTAAAATTGGATATGGGTCTCCCTTCTGCCTAGGATGGAGAAAGCTGGAAAAAACATCACTCAGACTTTCAGGAGGAGAAACCACATAAGCCATAAAGTTGTAGTTTTCCTGAACTTACCATAGGGGCAGTTGAGTAGCCTGAATTTCAAGGGGCAAAGTTCTTCCTTCCAGTCACAAGTACTGCCTCAGAACAGAGAGGAAGTCACTCCTGTCATCAGAGTGTTCCAAAGAAGTCAGCAAAATTTCAAAATAATTGCTACAAACCTAGTGTGGACTAACATGGCAGCAAAGAGACCCTTAGACTTAATGGGACTTGGACCCACCCCCCAGACTCTCTCCGATGGAACTCCATCAAAGAGTCTCCAGGCAGACTGAGTGTAGTCTGTAGAGAGCCCAACTGGTAATGCAGGCCTGCAGACTATGTTAGATACCAATGCAGGGGCAGAGTGAGGGGAGGGGAACAGTAAACCCCACCCTGATGCCTGATCCATCACTTGAAGCCTTAAACCGATGTGTTCAGTTGCTCAGTCATGCCCAACTCTTTGTGACCCCATATCATAGCTTGTCAGGCTCCTCTGTCTGTAGGATTTTCCAGGCAAGAATACTGGAGTAGGTTGCCATTCCCTTCTCAAGATAGGAAAGGAGGCAGTGGGGTTTGTAGCCTCCAAGATGCAGGTACACACCGGTTGATGCTGAAGGAAGGAAAGAAGACAGACCCACTACCTGGAGAGCCAACTCCTCTACCTGGGAGTTGTTGTTCAGTCACTAAGATGTGTCTGACTCTTTGTGGCTCCATGGACTGCAGCATGCTGGACTTCCCTGTCCTCCACTATCTCCAGGAGTTTGCTCAGCTCATGTCCACTGAGATGGGCGGAGAGGGCACTGGGCCCAGTATCCCACACTGACACCACTGGCATCTCCTGTCACTGGGGAGGGCAGGGAGCACTCTTGTAGGACTCACCGCAGATGCAGAGCAGCTGGACCTTCATGGGAAGGAGGCTCAGGGATACCCGCAAAGCTCTACTCTCAAGTCCCAAGCCCAAAGGATGATCTGAGGCTGATGCTGGGCTGGGCGATGAAGATGCTCAATCACCACCTGCCAGCCCAGCAAGGACAGGAAGCAGGGGAGGGAGCAAGAGCTCCCAGAAGCTCAGGAAACTCAGAGAGGCAGGTATGCAGGGTCGGGTGAAAATTGAGGAAAGGAGCCAGAACACAGAGGAAAACCTTTCTGCACTTCAGCTCTTACCTGAGCACAGAGCATCTTAAGGATTATCAAGTCTTTGTTCTGTGAGCATAATGGGATCAGTCTGCTTGGTCTGCCACAACAAAGTGCCACTGACTTGGTAGCTTAGAACCATAGAACTTTATTTTCTCACAGTTCTGGAGGCAGGAGTCCACGATCCAGCTGTCAGCAGGGACGGTTTCTCCCAAGGCCTCTCTCCTTGGCTTGCAGATGGCCTTCTTCTCATTGTGCCCTCAGATGGTATTTGATTTGTGCAGGAGCATCCCTGGCACCTCTTCTTTTTCTTCTAAGGACACCAGTCAGGTTGGATTAGAGTCCACTCTTGTGATTTCATTTAACATTTCTTACCTCTTTCAAATGCTTTCCTGGTGACTCAGATGGTAAAGAATCTGCCTGCAATGCAGGAGACACAGGAGACATGAATTTGATCCCTGGGTCTGAAAGATCCCCTGGAGGAGGAAAGAGTAAACCCACTCCAGTATTCTTGCCTGGGGAATCCCTCGGACAGGGGAGCCTGCTGGGCTACAGTCTGTGGGATCACAGAGTTGGACATGAATGAGTCCAACTCATTCATGCAATACACACACACACACACACACACATCTCTTTAAGAGTCCCATCTCCAAATGCAGTCATGTTCTGATTTACTGGGTGTTAGGGCTTCCTCACATGGTCTTTTTTGGGGGGAGGAGACAATTTAGTTCATAATGGTAGCAATTACTGAGAAAACCCAAAGCCAATTCAATCCCAGAGTTACTTGATCCTTCATCTTTTAAAAAAAGCACCTACCGTTATAAATATTTTTCCTGTTGCTATACGATTTTTGAGTTGTCATGTTTAATGGCTACATAACATTTCTTTTTCTGGCTTTGCCAATTCTTATGTCCCTTACTGTTGTTGCACATTTTGGGTTAGTTCTGTATGTCTTCTTGTGAGGAAAATTCTCTATGTACATGTTTTTACATAATTTGGAATCCTTCCTTTGGATAGATTCTGTGCTCAGTTGCTTCAGCAATGTCCAACTCTTTGCAACTTATGGGCTGTAGCCCGCCACGCTCTTGTGTCCATAGGATTCTCCAGGCAAGAATACTGAAGTGGGTTGCCAGTGACCTCCTCCAGAGATAGATTCTAAAAAGATACATTATTGTATCAAAGGGCATGACCCCTCTCATGGGATGAATTGTGTCTTCTTCAAAATTCTTATGTTGGAGCCTTGACCCTAACACAATGGTATTTGGAGGTGGGGCCTTTGGCAGCTAATTAGGGTTAAAGGAGGTTATAGGGTGGGGCCCTAATCTGATGGATTGGTGTCCCTAGAGGAGGAGGAGACACCAGAGAACTCTCTCACTCTGAGCACACCTAGCAGAGAAAGGGCCACAGGAACACATGGTGAGAAGGCAGCCGTCTGCAAGCCAGGAGGAAAGGTCGCCAGGAATCACATTTCCTGGCACTTTGATCTTGGACTCTTGTTACCATCCAGGGTTCTTCACCTTTCCCAATTGGTAGAAATTGATCCATCCAGGGTTCTTCACCTTTCCCAATTGGTAGAAATTGACTAGAGGCTGCACAAGAAATTCAGCCAGGCCTTTGCTGGGGTCTCTGCTGCAGCAGAGCAGGAGAACAAACCAGTTTCCCTTGCTTGCTCTCTCTCTGAGAGCCGGGTGGCAAGCTTGTTTCTTATACACAGTGAGGGTAGAGGTTTGTTCAAGGATCAGGCTGCAGGGGTGGCTTAGGGGTCTGCCCACTCCTTAGGTGGTGTCCAGAGCAAGGGGCACACACAGTACTCTGCTTTTGCTCTCGGCTCTTTAAAAAGCAGTGTGGTTTTTTGGTCTCTTTGTATCTTTAGGGTCCAGAATTTGCCCCAGCTGTGCATACACATGGCTATTTTAAATCTCATACAGTTTTATTTTGTTCTCAAGGAGAGGTATGTCCAGGGGCAAACACTGCAGCACTGCCGCGAAGGGGCCCGGCTCCCAGCCTGTCTCACTTCCAGCCTCTAGAACTGGGAGAAAATGAATTTCTGTGGTAGGGGCCACCCCTTCTGTGGTCTAGCGTATGCAGACTGAGCAGACTATTACAGCCCCTTTATCCACATGCACTACTTACCTGTAAGGGTCCCACTTCACATGAAAAGCCATCTGCTTTTCTTATGACTATTTACAGAAACTTTTCTTCTGAATGGACTTTTCTGTCATCTGTAAACCTAAGATATTCAAATAAACTTTCCCCCTTTAAATATTTTTGGAAATCTATGTCAGATCCTAACACTGCTATTCCATAATTCACATTATAAATTTTGTATCTTTAAGCTTACCAATAACAAAGTCGTACCCTAATTCTGATATTTATTTCTCCCTTTGTTTTAGATTATCCCTTTCACACACCAGGAAGCAAACACATGATCAAATGAACAAATAACAAAAACAATAAACCCCAACCAAACACTCTAGAGTTGTAGGAATTCATCCTTAAACTCTATAAATATCTTTTAAAATAGACATTTTCCAAAGTATACTTTTATATCTTAATAAGAAAAGACTATTATGTAAATACTTGTTGCTGTGACATGATTTGTGTTCATTTAAAAAAACAGGGGAAAACTTTGGTAAAACACTTTTCTACCATGTGAATTAGCAAACATGGTAAGCAAGAGATATATAAAATTTATAAATGAATAGCTGAGGGGGGATTTACTTACCATCGCTGGATGATCTGACTTTTGAGATAAACCCTTGACTTGCTCTTAGACTTCTATGGGACTACAGAATTATCCCACTAATGGAGAAGCAAATTTGCTTCAGAACCTTTAATTTGCTATCATCTTCAATTGAAGCTGAAGAGTCAGTCAATAAGCATTCACTGATTTTTCCAAGGCTCCTTAGGACACAAAGAATGAGATACTGTCCACATTGAATTTTCAACTCACTGGCTTGTCAAAGTCTTGTTTTAAGGTTGGCTGCTGCTTATGATAGTCTCCTTGTGGATCTGCATTTTGGCTCTCATAAGAGCTAATGTTATCTAAGAGACAGAAACATCTTTGCCTTTTGGGTCTGTCTACTTCTTCAAAGAATGGCTATATCGCAGCTGATGTACAGGCCAGAACTCATCAAGGAATTAGGGAAATTTTCAGATAATCCAATATTGTCACTTAAAATTGGCTCATAAATTCAGTTAACTCCTCACCCAGTTTCTTGGCTACACAAAATTGATGGGGCAAAGGATAGAGTTTCCGTTTAAGTCTCTCCTACAGCCAAAGATGGTGAGTCTAGGAGTCAGGAGTTAGGGAGTGGGGGAGAGGGGCAGGGGAGGGGGAAGCCAGTATGCAGGTATGGATGTTGCCAGGCAATGCAGGAGACCCCAGTTCACCAGGTAGGGAAATGGACTGCCAATCTTATTACTTTTCATTACGCATACAGATGATTATATCATGACTGCACTGGATCCAAAACAGACCTGCCACACGATTCTGTCAGGTTAACCTCTCAGGGTTTATTTGAAATAAACTCTGTGAAGATGGGCTTCCCTGATAGCTCAATTGATAAAGAACCCACCTGCAATGCAGGAGACCCCAGTTTGATTCCTGGGATGGGAAGATCCTCTGGAGAAGGTATAGGTTGCCCACTCCAGTATTCTTGGGCTTCTCTTGTAGCTCAGCTGGTAAAGAATCCACCTGCAGCGCAGGAGACCTGGATTCGATCCCTGGGTTAGGAAGATCCCCTGGAAAAGGGAAAGGCTACCCATTCCAGTATTCTGGCCTGGAGAATTCCATGGACTGTATAGTCTGTGGGGTTGCAGAATTGGACATGGCATCTGGTCCCATCACTTCATGGGAAATAGATGGGGAAACAGTATTAGACTTTATTTTGGGGGGCTCCAAAATCACTGCAGATGGTGACTGCAGCCATGAAATTAAAAGACGCTTACTCCTTGGAAGAAAAGTTATGACCAACCTAGATTCAAAAGCAGAGACATTACTTTGCCGACTAAGGTCTGTCTAGTCAAGGCTATGGCTTTTCTAGTAATCATGTATGGATGTGAGAGTTGGACTGTGAAGAAGGCTGAGCACCAAAGAATTGATGCTTTTGAACTGTGGTGTTGGAGAAGATTCTTGAGAGTCCCTTGGACTGCAAGGAGATCCAACCAGTCCATTCTGAAGATCAGCCCTGGGATTTCTTTGGAAGAAATGCTAAAGCTGAAGCTAAAGCTGAAACTCCAGTACTTTGGCCACCTGATACGAAGAGTTGACTCATTGGAAAAGACTCTGATGCTGGGAGGGATTGAGGGCAGGAGGAGAAGGAGATGACAGAGGATGAGATGGCTGGATGGCATCAAAAGACTCAAAGGACATGAGTTTGAGTGAACTCCGGGTGTTGATGATGGACAAGAAGGCCTGGCGTGCAGCGATTCATGGGGTCGCAAAGAGTTGGACACGACTGAGCGACTAAACTGAACTGAACTGAACTGAGGGACTTTCACTTTCATGCATGCATGCTGTCACTTCGGCTGTGTCTCACTCTTTGTGACCCTATGTCCTATAACCCTCCAGACTTTTCTGTCCATGGGATTCTCCAGGCAAGAATACTGGACTGGGATCTTCAGGGGATCTTCCTGACCCAGCGATTAAACCTGCATCTCATACATTTTCTGCTTTGGCAGGCAGGTTCTTGATCAATAGCTCCACCTGGGAAGCCAGTCTCAACTATAAAGCCAGCCGAGGTGCTGCTGAGCTGGAAGGGCCAGACTGGGAGCTCCTTGGAGGATTCCCTGGAGAGATCCCTTCCCCTGAATGACAGGAGGTTTCAGCTCTCATTCTCCTCTTCCATCCTCATGATGGAAAGGTTAGTTTCTTCCTCCGTCTCTCCCAGCTTCTGAGAAGACCCTGAAGCACAAACAGGAAAAGATAAAAAGTGACTGCCTGATCAGGAAGAGTGGGGGCTGCAAAGCACAGGATGAGTCAGAGGGCTCCCCTAACTCCTCACATGGGTGGACAGTGGGTCGAGGAATTGGGACACGGGGCACCAGAAGGCGTCTATGCCAAGGGGCCGCATCTCTCTTTTCCTTTTCCTGTTGATTGATAGACTTCACAGTCAAGCGCGTTCTCAGATTTGATGAATACATCTCTGATCCCCAGAGTCAAACACCAAGTCTTTCTGCTTTTTTGGCAAACTGCCAAGAAATTGTGCAGAGCTTGCCACTGCTCTCTGATTGTGATAGTTCTGAGGAAACAAATTAATAAAAATGCCCCCAAAGGTATTGATGAGCATGCTTCCCTTGTCACTGAGATGCAAATGGTTCTCTCCAAGGCCCACGGGAGTAACTAGACCTAAAAATGAATGAATGTGACAGGCTTTAAACTTGTTTATCTTTTCAGGGTCAATGTGGGCAGGTGTAAGAGCCACGTGCAAAATGCAAAATGTTAATCTGTTCTCTGGAAAATGCATGACTCTAAGCTTCAATGACCAAATGGAAGACTGTGGTGAGAGCTCATTGGCTACAGTTGGTCATGTGTTGGGTTATCACCAGTGCACTCTTTTTTATTTTATTTTTATTTATTTTTTAATTTTATTTATTTATTGAAGTATAAGTGATTTACAATACTGTGTTATTTTTCAGTTCATTTCAGTCATTCGGTCGTGTCCGACGCCCGTGACCCCATGAATCACAGCATGCCAGCCTGGCATGCACTCTTTTAAAAAAATTATTTATTTATTTGGCTTCTTAAGGACTTAGTTTTGGCACACAGGACCTTTGATCTTCTTTGTGGCACGAGGGATCTAGTTTCCTGAAAGTGAAAGTGTTAGCCACTCAGTTGTGTCTGATTCTTTGCGACCCCGTAGACTGTAGCCCACCAGGCTCCAAGTCCATGGAATTCTCCAAGCAAGAATACTGGAGTGGGTAGCTATTCCCTTCTCCAAGGGATCTTCCTGACCCTGGTATTGAACCCAGGTCTCCTGCATTGCAGGCAGATTCTTTACTGTCTGAGCCACCAGGGAAGTCCCTACTAGGGATCAAACCCAGCCCCTTGCATTGGGAGCAGAGTCTTAGCCACTTGACCACCAGGGAGGTCCCAGTACAAATCTACTCTTGAGTTTTTATTTCATCAAGATAAAAATAGTTAACATCTGTCTGAATGTGACAGTACATGGCATAAAGATGTGACCGATGCTTTCTTAAAAGATTAAAACAGAACAGATTGATGACGTGAGAGACTGAATAATGTAGTGTCAATTGTGTAAACGTTTGAATGAATTTTTTTAATACTTTATTCTACTTTACAATACTGTATTGGTTTTGCCATACATTGACATGAATCAGCCACATTTGTACATGATCTCCCAATGCCGAAGCCCCAAAAAGTGAGATGTTAGCTTCATTACCAAGTAGCAAGGTCATGAGTGAGGACAGTTGACTTTGGGAAATGGGGGCTGGAAGATTTTGCTGTTGTGTCAAATAACAATAAGTGCTTTGGAAAAACATGTATCTCAAGGACTTTTCACATTTAGGAAGAGATAACGATCACAGTGGGGATCAAGGATGGCTGGACTGGGACTCCAAAGATGACTCAGGCATGGAACTGTGACCAACAGTCCATCACACATGTTTTCCAGAGAACACATCGTTTAGGCAATCTAGAAAGTATTGTTGTTAGAGGGTAGGGGAGTTGTTGTCAATGTTAATAATGTTGAATGAATGATCAGAGAGATGGTATATGAAGTGAGGAAGCCCAAGGGAAGGCTGAACAAAGTCAAGGAAGTGGTGGATGGTGTACTGATTCATGGTGGGAGTGGGGGAGGGCTCCCAGGGGAGAGAAGTTGCAGGAAGAGGAAGAAACATTGCCCATGGACCTGGATGTAGCCCAGGAGATGCTCTGGAAGCAGACTTGTGGTCTAGGATGAACCGGTTCCTATGAGAAACAGGATAAAACTTGGCATGGACAGGGTGGGAAACATTACCAAGAACTTACCTTTGGGCCTGGTTTTCCATGATTTGTGGGGCATGGAGATCTTCTCAGGGAGAGGTTTTGTATGGCCAGATTCTCTTCAGGGGACATTGACCACAAATCAACTTCCATTCTGTAATGGAAGGTGCTGAGTTTTACCTCCCATTTTCTTGGTAGAAAGGCTACTCACTGGTGACTTGAGCAGAATTGTGTGGTCACAGTCCCTGCAGCCCCATCTAAGGGCACAGCCAGTGGTTCCTGCTGGAAGAGCTGCCTCTCCTGGGCTCATGTCTCCTTGAAATATTAAAGGAGACTTCCCTTCTCCAGACTCCTGGCCTGTGGATGGAATTAGAGCTGCTTAGTCACCTTCTCCTGAAAGGCCATCAGAGATCATGTCATCACTTTATGTGTTCATCTCATTTAGGTCAGTTTCCACTGGCAGGCTTAAGGCTAAAGGCTTAAGACCACCTTAAAGTGGTCTGTTTTTTCCCTGTCTGATTTGTGTCCTGTAAGTTTCTTTATATCCCTTAATAGGGTTCAGTCTCCTATCCCTTCCTTACCACTCAGAACCTTTCTCTGTGTCCTCTGGAATCCTGTCTGTCATCCACAAAGTTCTCTGAACCTCATCTCTTCTCAGAAAGTTCCTTTCTTTCTAAGAATGAGATTGGCTCTCCCCTGAGGACACTGGAGTCCCTGTGGTGTCTGTTTCTTCTTCCATTCCCAATGGAGCACAGGCTGGGAGGTGGGATAGCCTCCTTTCTGCTTCTCATTGTTTCTTCCTGACCATTTTCTCCCTACTTCCTTAAAACCTTCTGGTCTTTCGAGGTAACTGCCATTCAATTCAGTTCAGTTGAGTTGCTCAGTCATGTTCAACCCATTGCGACCCCATGAATCGCAGCACACCAGGCCTCCTTGTCTATCACCAACTCCCAGAGTTCACTCAGACTCATGTCCATTGAGTCAGTGATGCTATCCAGCCATCTCACCCTCTGTCGTCCCCTTCTCCTCCTGCCCCCAATCCCTCCCAGCATCAAAGTCTTTTCCAATGAGTCAGCTCTTTGCATCAGGTGGCCAAAGTACTGGAGTTTCAGCTTTAGCATCATTCCTTCCAAAGAAATCCCAGGGCTGATCTCCTTCAGAATGGACTGGTTGGATCTCCTTGCAGTCCAAGGGACACTCAAGAGTCTTCTCCAACACCACAGTTCAAAAGCATCAGTTCTTCGGTGCTCAGCTTTCTTCACAGTCCAACTCTCACCTCCATACATGACCACAGGAAAAACCATAGCCTTGACTAGACAGACCTTAGTCGGCAAAGTAATGTCTCTGCTTTTTAATATGCCATTTAGGTTGGTCATAACTTTTCTTCCAAGGAGGAAGCATCTTTTAATATCACGGCTGCAGTCACCATCTGCAGTGATTTTGGAGCCCCCAAAATAAAGTCTGACACTGCTTCCACTGTTTTCCCATATATTTCCCATGAAGTGATGAGACCGGATGCCATAATCTTCATTTTCTGAATGTTGAGCTTTAAGCCAACTTATTCACTCTCCACTTTCACTTTCATCAGAGGCTTTTCAGTTCCTCTTCACTTTCTGCCATAAGGGTGGTATGTATATTAATTTTGGATTTTTCTGGAAAAGCAGAACCAATGAATATATCTGTATATTTATATCTCCTATAATAAAACATATTATTATAATATAACATTATATATATTCAATATTTAATGCTTTATTTTAAACATATAGTATGTATTTACTATATATATATATACACACACACACACACTAAAATTTACTATATATATATATTCTAACATACTTATGTGTATTTACTATAAAGAATTTGCTCACATCACTGTGGAGGCTGAGAACTTCCAAGATCTGCAGTAGGAGAACTGGAGACCCAGGAGAACTGAAGGTGAAGTTCTAGTCTAAGTTCAAAGGCATGAGAACCAGGAGAGTTATAAGATCCTGTCTGGATTCGAGTCTGAAAGTAAGAGGAAATGGCTATTCCAGCTCAAAGACAATGAGGTAGAGAGAAGGAATTCTTTCTTACTCAGCATTTTATGTTATTCAGACCCTCAGCAGATTAAATGAGGCTCACCTACATTGGGAGAGCAACTTGCTTTACTCTTAACTACTCATTCAAATTTTTTCTCACTTTCTCACATATACACTTATTTATTTCTCCTGTCTTATTAAATATATATGTATTAATTGAAGATTCAAGGGATTAGATCTGATAGAGTGCCTGAAGAACTATGGATGGAGGTTTGTGACATTGTACAGGAGACAGTGATCAAGACCATCCCAAGGAAAAAGAAATGCAAAAAGGCAAAATGGTTGTCTGAGGAGGCCTAACAAATAGCTGTGAATAGAAGAGACATGAAAGGCAAAGGAGAAAAGGAAAGATATACCCATTTGAATGCAGAGTTCCAAAGAATAACAAGGAGAGATAAGAAAGCCTTCTTCAGTGATCAATGCAAAGAAACAGAGGAAAACAATGGAATGGGAAAGACTAGCGATCTCTTCAAGAAAATTAGAGATACCAAGGGAACACTTCATGCAAAGATGGGACAATAAAGACAGAAATGGTATGGACCTAACAGAAGCAGAAGATATTAAAAAGGGGTGGCAAGAATACATGGAAGAACTGTACAAAAAGATCTTCACGACCCAGATAATCACGATGGTGTGATCACTCATCTAGAGCCAGATATCTTGGAATGCGAAGTGAAGTGGGCCTTAGGAAGCATCACTACGAACAAAGCTAGTGGGAGTGATGTAATTCCAGCTGAGCCATTTCAAATCCTGAAAGATGATGCTGTGAAAGTGTTGCACTCAATATGCCAGCAAATTTGGAAAACTCAGCAGTGGCCACAGGACTGGAAAAAGCCAGTTTTCATTTCAATCTCAAAGAAAGGCAATACCAAAGAATGCTCAAACTACCGCACAATTGTACTCATCTCACATGCTAGTAAAGTAAAGCTCAAAACTCTCTGAGCCAGGCTTCAACAGTAAGTGAACCATGAACTTCCAGATGTTCAAGCTGGTTTTAGAAAAGGCAGAGGAACCAGAGATCAAATTGCCAACATTCACTGTATCATCGAAAAAGTGAGAGAATTTCAGAAAAACATCTACTTCCGCTTTATACACCTTGCCAAATCCTTTGACTGTGTGGATCACAACAAACTGTGGAAAATTCTGAGAGAGATGGGGATACCAGACCACCTGATCTGCCTCCTGAGAAATCTGTATGCAGGTCAAGAAGCAACAGTTGGAGCTGGACATGGAACAACAGACTGGTTCCAAATCAAGAAAGGAGTACATCAAGGCTGTATATTGTCACCCTGCTTATTTAACTTATATGCAGAGTACATCATAAGAAATGCTGGACTGGATGAAGCACAAGCTGGAATCAAGATTGCCGGGAGAAATGTCAAATAACCTCAGATATACAGATGACACCACCCTTATGGCAGAAAGTGAAGGAGAACTAAAGAGCCTCTTGATGAAAAGTCAAAGATTCGTGTCAATGTATGGCAAAACAAATACAGTATTGTAATTAAAAAAAAATAAATTTAATAAAAAAAAAAAGAAGAGTGAAAAAGTTGGGAAAGCTCAACATCCAGAAAACTAAGATCATGGCATCTGGTCCCATCACTTCATGGCAAATAGATGTGGAGACAGTGGAAACAGTGACAGATTTTATTTTGGGGGCTCCCAAATCACTGCAGGTGGTGACTGCAGCCATGAAATTAAAAGACGCTTGCTTCTTGGAAGAAAAGTTATGACCAACCTAGACAGCATATTAAAAAGCAGAGACATTACTTTGTCAACAAAGGTCCGTCTAGTCAAGACTATGGTTTTTCCAGTAGTCATGTACGGATGTGAGAGTTGGACTATAAAGAAAACTGAGCACCAAAGAACTGATGCTTTTGAACTGTGGCATTGGAGAAGGCTCTTGAGAGTCCCTTGGACTGCAAGGAGATTCAACCAGTCCATCCTAAAGGAAATCAGTCCTGAACATTCATTGGAAGGACTGATGCTGAAGCTGAAACTCCAGTATTTGGCCACCTGATGAGAAGAACTGACTCATTTGAAAAGACCCTGATGCTTGGAAAGATTGAGGGCAGGAGGAGAAGGGGATGACAGAGGATGAGATGGTTGGATGGCATCACCGACTCAATGTACATGAGTCTGAGTAAGCTCCGGGAGCTGGTGATGCACAGGAAAGCCTAGTATGCTGCAGTCCAGGGGGTCATAGAGTCGGACACGACTGAGTGACCGAATGAACTGAAATGATTAATTGAAGTAGAGTTGATTTACAGTGTTGTGTTAATTTCTGCTGTACAGCAAAATTATACATATATACGTGTATATATATATATATATTTATATAGTTGTTGTTTAGTTGCTTAGTCCTGTCTGACTCTTTGCAACCCCATGGACTATAGCCTGCCAGACTCCTCCATCTATGAGATTTTCCTGGCAAGAACACTGGAGTGGGTTGCCATTTCCTTCTCCAGGGGATCTTCCTGACCCAGGGATTGAACTCGTGTCTCCTGCATCTCCTGAATTGCGGGTAGATTCTTTATTGCTGAGCCACTGGGGAAGCCCCATATACTTAAAAAATCTCATCCAGAAACACTCTCAGAAACACACCGAGAATAATGTTTAACCAAATGTCTGGGCACCCCTTGGCCCAGACAAGTTGACACATAAAATCACACACTGCACCACACTCACTTCTCACTATCCTTCTTGTTCACTGAAGGTTTGAACACTTAGTTCTTTCTTATTATTTGGGAAACTGTAGAAAATATATTTTTACATTTTTGTACAGTGTTTTAAATAAATTTCACTGAAATTTGGTAGCTGTGCTAAAGATCAACGCTTGGAAGATGAAGGGTGATGAGAAAATGAAAGGCTTTCTTGAGAGAGCTGCTTCCCTGGAGGGGTGTGTTTATTTCAAAGTGGAGTGAGACTTGGGACCTGTGCATATCCCTGGGTTCTAAAATTGGAGACATTCACTTCCCCTCCTCTTTGGAGTCATTTATTTACATTCCTAAGAAAGAATTTCAGGATACATTCCAAGGTGAGTTTATTTCCCTAGGGAGTGACAAAGATCTCCTTAACCATTTTTATTCAGGCTCCTGCACCTTCTAGGTCCATCTCTTCACTTCCTTCTAGAAGCTAGTTTTGGCAAGAAACTTGCTAAGTTATTTTAACCAGAAGCCCCCTTCCTTGATGTATGATCAGATTCCTCATCTTCCAGTGACCCCCAGATAATGCCTGATCATCCGAGACTGCCTTCAGCAGGAGTCCTGAGAGGCTGATTTATTCAGAACTCCCTGGCCCCTGATGCTTCCTTTTAGTCTTTATCCCTCCACTGCCTTTACTTGCTCCTTGGCTGTGACTCCCAGTTGCCCATGCTGTACTCAGAGTTGAGCCTGGTACTGAGATCTCCCTTTTGCAATAGTTCTGAATAGAAACTGTCTTACCACTTTCCTGTCCAACTCTTTGTTTTTCTTAGAGGGGAGATGAGCTTTAGTTTTATTTTTCAAGAAAGAGAAGAGGGCCACAATACAAGCCATCTTATTTAACTGCTCAGATGCATATTTCCATTTGCAACTGCGGGATGTATTCAGAGACATCTGATGTAGCATTCTTTGTATCACCCCAGGGGCAAGGATTGGAATGTGAGGAGAGTGTGGTTATGATGGGTGAGTAAAATTAATTTTTCTTTCTCTGAAAACTCATATCTCCCATCAACTTAATATGAGCAGATATAGATATTGAACACTTCACATTGTCTTCGTCTCTGCTCTAGGTTCTTGCTGATTCACATTCACATCAAATCCTTACGCAAAGGCTTCTTAGCTCTTTCTTTCCTCACTGTTCACATGCAAGGTTTTCTGTTTCACCTCAGCCCCTTGCTCCTTTGGCCATTTCTAAGGTCTCTGAAAATTTAATTCTAAGCATATTGCTTTCAAACACCACACTTCTTATCTTTACTTACTTGAGTGCTATGTCCTCACTATAGACTAAGTCTATGACATAGACTATGCTTAGTCTATACTGGGACCATCCATTTATTTGTCCTCCTTTTTCACTAAGCATTATTCTTTTTAAAAAACCCAGTTTAGAGTTTTTGGTCCTTAACCATAATTATTCCCTTGTGAACACCCTCAGCTCTTGGCCCTTCTTGGCTTTGCTTGGCAAAACTCCAACCTTGGCTAAAGTAAATTTTCTGACTCTAACACCTGCTTCCAAGCAACCAAATGTGTAAGAAATAATTTTCAGCAGTGACAACTGGTCCTGCTTTGAATTCATTACATACCTCACTAAATCCCTCAGCGCTACCCAGCTACCCTGTTACTTCCTCTGGTCTATTCTTTCTCTCACATCCAGAGAGAACTTATTTACTTTCTCCTCTCTCCTTGAAACTGCTGATATCTTTCTGCATCAGTCGGTTTTTACTGTATAACAAGTGAGTACAAAGTCCCCATGGCACACAGCAGTAAGAATCCGTGATGGTGCCCACCAATCTCTGGATCAGCTTGGTTACTCATTCCATGTATCTCTTCATGCTCCAGAGGACCAGCAAACATTTTTTTCATAGCAATGGAAGAAGCAAAGAGACCAGGTCCAGCTGGGCAAGGTCATTTCGATGTTTTGTTCACCTCACATTCACTCAAGTTGCATTGGCCAAAGTAAGTCACAATGTGATGGAAAAGTCTATTCCTTAGATAAGGGGGCTCCCTTGGTGGCTGAGATGGTAAAGGATCCACCTGCCAATGTGGGAGACTCAAGTTTGATGCCTGGGTCATGAAGATCCCCTGGAGAAGGAAATGGCTGCCCACTCTAGTATTCTTGCCTGGAAAATCCATGGACAGAGGAGCCTGGCAGGCTACAGCCCATGGGATCACAAAGAGTCAGACATGACTGAGGACTAACACACAGACTCCTCAGATGGAGCTGTTGGGGGAGTAAATATTTGCTGAAGGATAATCATTCCCAGTTGATGATTTTGCTTTATTTCACAGAATAATCAAAAGAAAACTGCCTTGCATTTCCCCCAATGAGTTGCCAGCCCAGCAGTAACCTTTTCCTGACTCATGCCCTTGGCCTTCTTTCTTGTGATAAAGGGTCTGCTGTGTTTAAACCCAGCCTCTCCAGGGTGCCCTGAATCTTCTCTATTCTGGCTATGGTGGGTGGCTTCCCTGCACCATCAATTTTACCTCTTCTCCTGGATCATCCCCAACAGCCGATATGCTGACTGGCTCCCACACCAAAACATTGTCTTGCTTTGATTTGTTTCATCCCACTCTTGTCACCAGCTCAACTTGCTGATCTTTATACCAAAACTCCTCAAAAGAGTTGCCCAAATTACAGTTCCCACTGTTTCAATTTCTAATTCCAACAAACTTTTATCTTCCATGTTAAGATCACAGTGGTCAAGGTCACCAACAACCACCATCTTGTCAAATCTAATAGACACTTGCAGCATTCACCTTGCTTGACTGGTTGGTGGGATTTGGTACACTGCTTATTTCCTCCTTGAAGTCTTTCATTTGGTTTCCATGAGGCTCCCTTCTCATCTTCCTGCTTTACTAACTCCTCTTCCTATGATTTTTATTATTTATGAAGAATTCTTACAATTCTTCTCTTTTTGTGATGTCTAAATGTGGGTTCATTTTGGACTGAGCATTTGATTTTCTTCTGTGTCTACAACTGCTCCCTAGGTAGTTCACATTTCACATAGTCTTGTGGCTTTAAAAAGCATGTATAAGCTGATTGTTCCACATTTTTATGTTTGTCCTTGACTTTGCCCCTAAACTTCACACTTATTACCCAATTTACTACCTGGTATCTCTCTTAGATACTGAATAGACACCTAAATCTACCCATCAGTAGTAGATTTGTTCCCCAGGCCCACTGCTTCCCATTTAAGTAATTGATGTCACCTAGAGTCAGGCCATCTGGTTTTGGTTCTCCTCTTTATATCTTTCTTCCATTGAATTGTTGGAAATATCTGGAATCTACCTATTGTGACCACCTCTGTGATTGAAAGAATAATGCCCCCTCTCCAGAACACATGGATGCCACATTACATGGCAACAGGGACTGTGTAAATGTGATTAAATTTGCAGACCTTGGATGGAAGATTATTTTAGATTATCCGGCAACCCAATCTAGCCATGTGAGTCCTTACAATTGGAAGAGGAAGGTAAAAGGGGGTAAGAATGACATGGTTGCTGGCTTTGAAAATGAAGAACAGAGGCCATGAGCTGAAATATGTAGTGGCTTCTAGAAGCTGGGCACAGCCTTCATTTTACAGCCTGAAGGAAACAGAGACCTTGGGTCGTTAGCCACAAGGAAGTAAATTCTGACAATTTAATTGAACAGGAAATAATTTCTTCACTAGAGCCTGCAGAGAGGAATGAAATGCTGCCAATACCTTGGTATTAGCATCATTAGACTATATAGGACTTCTGACCTAAGGAACAGTGAGGTAATAGATTAGCATAGTTTTAAGGCACTAAGTTTATGGTAACTTGTCACAGAAGGAATAGAAAACTAATATGACCTCTCCTAGAAATGTATCCAGAGAAAAACATAATCTGAAAAATATTAATACATGCACCCCAATGTTTACTGCAGCACTGTTTAAAATAGCCAAGACATGGGAGCAACCTGGATGCCCACCAACAGAAGAGTGAATAAAGATGATGTGGTGTGTGTGCGTGTTCAGTCAGGTCCGACTCTTTTGTGACCCCATGGGTTGTAACCTGCCAGGTTCATTTGTCAATGGAATTTCCCAGGCAAGAACACTGGAGTGGATTGCCATTTCCAACAACAGAATATTCCTCAGCCATTAAAAAGGATGAAATAATGCCATTTGCAGCAGCATGGATGGACCTGGAGATGATCATACTAAGAGAAGTAAGTCAGACAGAGAAGGTGAAGTATCATATGACATCCCTTATATGTGGAATCGAAAAATAAATAATACAAATGAACTTATTTACAAAACAGAAAGAGACCCACAGACTTAGAAAATAAACTTACAGTTGCCAGGGATAGTTATGGAGTTTGGGGTGGACATGTACACACTGCTATATTTAAAATGAATGACCAACAAGGACCTACTCTGAATAGCACAGGGAACTCTGATCAATGATATGTGACAGCCTGGATGGGAGGGAGTTTGGGGGAGAATGGATGCATGTGTGGGTATGGCTGAGCCCCTTTGCTGTTCACCGGAAACCATCACAATATTGTTAATTGGCCATACATCAATACAAAATAAAAAGTTAAAAAAAAAAAAAAAACTGGGACTTTCCAGGAGTCTGGTGGTTGAGACTCTGAGTTTCCAATGCAGGAAACACAAGTTCAGTTCCTTGATGGGGAACTAAGACCCACATGCTGTGCCAAATTAAAAAAAAAAAAAAAAAAAAAGGAAGAAAACTAATAAGTTATGACCAACCTAGAAGCACATTCAAAAGCAGAGATATTACTTTGCTGACCAAGGTCCATCTAGTCAAGGCTATGGTTTTTCCTGTGATCATGTATGGATGTGAGAGTTGGACTGTGAAGAAGGCTGAGCACTGAATTGATGCTTTTGAACTGTGGTGTTGGAGAAGACTCTTGAGAGTCCCTTGAACTGCAAGGACATCCAACCAGTCCATTCTGAAGGAGATCAGCCCTGGGATTTCTTTGGAAGGAATGATGCTGAAGCTGAAACTCCAGTACTTTGGCCACCTCATGCAAAGAGTTGACTCATTGGAAAAGACTCTGATGCTGGGAGGGATTGGGGGCAGGAGGAGAAGGGGACGACAGAGGATGAGATGGCTGGATGGCATCACAGACTTGATGGATGTGAGTCTGAGTGAACTCTGGGAGTTGGTGATGGACAGGGAGGCCTGGTGTGCTGCGATTCATGGGGTCACAGAGTCGGACACGACTGAGCTGAATACAATCTTTGTTATTATCACCCTATCAAAGGCACCACCATCCAGTTGCTTTTACTTTGCAAAATAACCAAAGTAATATTTTAAAATAGAAACCAGGTCATGCCATTATCCTGCTACAAAGCCATTCTTCTGCTTTAAAATCTTCTCAACACATGTAGGAAAAATCCAAATTGTTTATCACGACATACACATCTCTACATATCTGATGCCTGTGTAAGTTAAGAATCTTGAATTCTTTCATGCTTCTTCTCTCTCATTTTGCACCAAACAAACTGATCCTGGAATTTTTAAAACAGACCAGGATCATCCCTACCTCAGAGATTTTATCCTTGCAGTAACTTTTCCTTTAAATCCTTGGTCTTTTTCCAGATATTCACCAGGTTTGTTCCCTTGTTTCGTCGGTTCAGTGCTAACAAGGCACCTGCATGGGCAGGACTCTTGCTTGGCGAGATCTCTAATCATCCCATCTTCCACTCCTGCCACCTCTGTTTCTTCACCTGTTATATTATTTTTGACAGCATTTGTTGGTATTCAAAATGAGTAGTCTCATTCCTTTGCTGGTTTATTGCTTGTCTCTGCCACTAGAAGATAAACTTCACAAGAGGCCACAAAAGTTTGTCTTGCATGTTGTTGTTTTGTGTTTTGCTGGATAGAACACTTCTGGTGCATAATAAGGACTCAGCATATTTTTGTGATGACTTAGAAGGGTGGCATGGGGGGTGGGAGGAAGCTTCAAGAGAAGGGATATGTTTATACTTATGACTGATTCATGTTGTTGTGCAGCAGAAACTAACACAACATTGTAAAGCAACTATACTCCAATAAAGATAAAAGAAAACAAACAAGACAAAAAACCTTAAAAAGAGTAAAGAGCAGATTGCAGTTAGAGAATCTGAGTCTTTGATTCAGTGAATTCATCTCATCTGCACCTCCAGTGCTCAGAGAGGGAATGGAGATAGAAGCTCTCAATTTCTACATGATTACTTCTTTCCCAGACAGATCAGCATATCAGTGGGCTCACTGGGTGAAGGGTCTCTGAAGAGCATGGAAGGCAGTGCAGCTGGACTGGGCTAGCATGTTGCTTATGTCTCAGAACAGTAGATTCAGAGCCCAAGGGGAAAGGCAAACAGGCAGAGCATCTGACGTGGCTGATCAGCTGCTGTTTCAGAATCTGGGGACTCAGAGTTGCAAGAGGTTGTAGTATTTTGCTTACTTCTTTGGTTTTCTGCTGAATGTACATAGTTTTTTAATATAATGATGACTGGAAGAAGGTTCTCCTCTCTTCCGACATACAGAATGATCTGCTACCATGCTGTTACAGCCTGCGGGAGAGGCCACAGAGCATGACCTGCCAACTAAGTCACACATCTAGCATCTCTCATTTCTGATGACATTACTGAAGTGCTGAGATATCAGAACATGTGATATTAAGAAAATACTTACTCCTAGAACAACTTCTTCATCTACAGAGATGAGTCCTTGGGTCTACCTGAGCTGCAGAGCTCCTCCTAATCACTGAGTGCTTCCTCCCACCCACATTTTAGGACTCAGCTGACATAGCAGGACTCAAGCTTCTATAGCTCCTTCTTTCACATCATGAGTCTTCTAGTAGTTTTGATCAAATGTTTCTTTCTTTTTTTTTTTTTACTATGATTCAAAAATAGAAATTTACATTTTAAAAATTAAGACACTTAGTTCTTGTCAAGATCCTTTGCTGGTACCCATTTCCTGGATGAAGTAACATTTTTTTTTAAATTTTTATTTATTTATTTATTTATTTTTAAAATTACAATACTGTATTTGTTTTGCCATACATTGACATGAATCAGCAACAGGTGAACACAATCTCCCAATGCTGAAGCCCCCTCCCACCTCCCACCCCACATCCTCTACCTGACTCATCCTGTGCTCCAGCCCCATGCATCCTGCATCCTGCATTGAACATAGATTGGCGCTTCGTTTCTTACAAGAAAGTATACATGTTTCAATGCCATTCTCCCAAACCATCCCACCCTTTCCCTCTCCCTCAGAGTCCAAAAGTCCGTTCTATACCTCTGTGTCTCTTTATTGTCTCACATATAGGATCATCATTACTATCTTCTAAATTCCATATATATGTGTCAGTATACTGTATTGGTGTTTTTCTTTCTGGCTTACTTCACTCTGTATAATCGGTTCCAATTTCATCCATCTCATTAGAACTGAGTCAAATTTATTCTTTTTAAGGGCTGAGTAGTACTCCATTGTGTATATGTACCACGGCTTTCTTATCCATTCATCTGCTGATGGACATCTAGGTTGCTTCCATGTCCTGGCTATTATAAACAGTGCTGCAATGAACATTGGGGTACATGTGTCTCTTTCAATTCTGGTTTCCTTGGTGTGTATGCCCAGCAGTGGGATTGCTGGGTCATAAGGCAGTTCTATTTGCAATTTTTTAAGGAATCTCCACACTGTTCTCCATAGTGGCTGCACTAGTTTGCATTCCCACCAGCAGTGTAAGAGGGTTCCCTTTTCTCCACACCCTCTCCAGCATTTATTGCTTGTAGACTTTTGGATCGCAGCCATTCTGACTGGTGTGAAGTGGTACCTCATTGTGGTCTTGATTTGCATTTCTCTGATAATGAGTGATGTTGAACATCTTTTCATGTGTTTGTTAGCCATCTGTATGTCTTCTTTGGAGAAATGCCTATTTAGTTCTTTGGCCCATTTTTTTATTGGATCGTTTATTTTTCTGGAGTTGAGCTGCATAAGTTGCTTATATATCTTTGAGATTAGTTGTTTGTCAGTTGTTTCATTTGCTATTGTTTTCTCCCATTCAGAAGGCTGTCTTTTCACCTTGCTTATAGTTTCCTTTGTTGTGCAGAAGCTTTTAATTTTAATTAGATCCCGTTTCTTTATTTTTGCTTTTATTTCCAGTATACTGGAAGTTGGATCATAGAGGATCCTGCTGTGATTTATGTCGGAGAGTGTTTTGCCTATGTTCTCCTCTAGGAGTTTTATAGTTTCTGGTCTTACATTTAGATCTTTAATCCATTTTGAGTTTATTTTTGTGTATGGTGTTAGAAAGAGATCTAGTTTCATTCTTTTACAAGTGGTTGACCAGTTTTCCCAGCACCACCTGTTAAAGAGACTGTCTTTACTCCATTGTATATTCTTGCCTCCTTTGTCAAAGATAAGGTGTCCATAGGTGTGTGGGTTTATCTCAGGGCTTTCTATTTTGTTCCATTGATCTAATTTCTGTCTTTGTGCCAGTACCATACTGTCTTAATGACTGTGGCTTTGTAGTAGAGCCTGAAGTCAGGCAAGTTGATTCCTCCAGTTCCATTCTTCTTTCAGCAATTATATGCCAATAAAATGGACAACTTGAAAGAAATGGACAAATTCTTAGAAAAGTACTACTTTCCAAAACTGAACCAGGAAGAAATAGAAAATCTTAACAGACCCATCACAAGCATGGAAATTGAAACTGTAATCAGAAATCTTCCAGCAAACAAAAGCCCAGGTCCAGACGGCTTCACAGCTGAATTCTACCAAAAATTTCGAGAAGAGCTAACACCTATCTTACTGAAACTATTCCAGAAAATTGCAGAGGAAGGTAAACTTCCAAACTCATTCTATGAGGCCACCATCACCCTAATACCAAAACCTGACAAAGACATCACAAAAAAAATGAAGTAACGTTTTGGAGTGCAAGTTAACTTTAGAATGTCCATCTGTAGCAACATACAGCTTAGGAGTCACATGGAGCTGCACAGGACACATGCTCTGTGATGGCGAATGACACATCCTCTCATTCACTAGAGCTTAATCTGTGCCAAGCTCTGTGCGAATAATAGCGCTTTATAACCATAGTCCTTCCTCCCCAGTTCTCCTTTGATCCAGTCCAGCTTCTGTCCCCAGCACAGCAGGGAAACAGCTCAAGGCAAGGTCACCAATGACCTCCATCTTGTCAGGATCCAAGAGATCCACATGGGTCCCCTCACAGGTCCTCTTGGTGGTGTTAGATTCAGTTAACCACTTCTTTCTCTCTCCAGAAATTCTTTCTTCTCTGGCTTCCAAAATGATTCATTCTCTTGATTTCCTTCCTCCCTCAAATTGCCTTCATTAATGCTGGTTTTTACCAGATGACATGTTGCCGAACTCCTGGTGGTTGGCCTTCCTTCTTCTTTCATTTGAATTTTCCCCTTAGGTGATTTGTTATGGTCCTGTGACTTTTAAGGCCATCTAAATGCTAATGACTTCCAAGTTTATGTTCATCCCTGAATTCTTCCTGAGCTCTAGTCTCATATATGCAACTGCCCCCTTGACATCTCTATTTCAATATCTTTTAGGCTTCTAGACCAAAAAATCTGAAACAGAACTTTTGATCCCTCACTATAATAAGGAAAAAAAACCTAGAAGTAATCCTTGATTCTTCTCTGTCCATTATTGACACGTCATCAAGTCCTGCCTCCATAGAGTACTTCCCCAAACTACTTGGCTTGTCCCCACAGGTCCCGTGCTGGTCCAACCACTTAATGGTTTCTTGGAGTTGATGAAGCAAAAATGAATTAGAAATCATCACTATCTTTGGAGAAGTTGCAGATGAATAAACGAATAATCATAACAGTGTTTAGCACGGGCTGTTTGTCATGGGCAAACACAGGGAATCTTCTTGGGCATATATTAAATCAGGTATGTCTTGGACTCTATTACATGAGTCTAATAGGAGAATGTTAAATAATCATAGATGAGGACCAGAACAAAGGGTATTTGCAGTCTCTATCCCAAAAGCATCAACTTCCCATAGATTCTTTAGCTACGAAATGGTACAGAAAGTGTAACATGCACTTTACCAAGTGAACATCACCAGAGTAGAGACCATCAGTCTAAATTTTTCTTGAGCACTTACTCTACATCTAATGCCGGGCTAAGGCAAGGTCAGAAAAATGCTCCTCTGATCTCCTCCATGTCTGCCTTGTATGAATGTTCACCTCCTAGTGCAGCACTGACAAAATATGGCATATGGCACCCGTGGTGTCTGTTGCATCACTAATGGATGGTGGCCTTTTTCATCTTTGCATATGGTACCCGTGGCTCCAGGCAGACACTACCAGCCAATAGGACTTGGTGTTGGAAACTAAACCCATTTGCTATTTGTTTGCTTCAGGTCTCTGCGTATAGGAAATTTAGGGGTTTATTAATGACTGCTCCTTGGAGGGGAGAGAAATTGGGGAATAGGCAGTAATGTTAGAGAGCCTGTCCTCTTGGGCTTAGAACCTGGTGAATCAAGACTCCTACCTCTTTTGTTTTCCTTCCTAAGTTTGTAATTTCTCTGTTTTCATATTATGTTTTGAGAGTAAAAAATTCAGTGTGCTTACCCCTGAGAAGAAAAATTATTGGAAGGCAGGCTTTGATCTGCTTGATAAGCTCACACATTTGTTGGCATCTTGTTCATCTTTCTATTCCAAGCCCCCTCCTGCCACAGCACCTGAGACATGAGAAGTGTTCAGAGAACACTTCTGAACACTTGCTGGATGAACGACTGAGTTGATAGGAGGCCAGAGTCTGAAGCCTCCCCATTTGGTGAAATAACTGATGACCAGTCAAGGAGGAAGACTCTGAGACACAATGACTCCTCCGTGGGAACCAACGTGTATTCATTCAATAAATATTTATCCTTTACTTTTCTATTTATTAATTTTCATCTGATTATAGTTGCTTTACAGTGTTGTGTCCGTTTCTGCTGTACAGCAAAGTGAATCAGCTATCTGTATGTGTATATCCCCTCTTTTTGGATTTCTTTTCTATTTAGATCACTACAGAGCACTGAGTAGAGATCCTTGGCTTGAAACACAACATTTAAAAAAACTAAGGTCATGGCATCGAGTCTTACCACTTTATGGCAAATAGAAGGGGAAAAAGTGGAAACCGACAGATTTTATTTTCTTGGGCACCAAAATCACTGTGGATGGTGACTGAAACCATGAGATTAAAAGACACTTGCTTCCTGGAAGGAAAGCTATTACAAACCTAGACAGCACATTAAAAAGCAGAGACATCACAAGTGTATATTTGTCAATCCCTGTATCCCAATTTATCCTACCATCCCTCTTCCCTTGGTATCCATACATTTTTCCCTCTACATCTGTGTCCCTATTTCTGCTTTGCAAATAAGTTCATCTGTACCATTTTTATAGATTCCACATATAAGCAATATTGTATGAACAAAGGTTAATCCTTTCGATTAGCAGCACGATCCCCAGCCCCTTGGAACTTCCAGTCCAGTTGGGGAGACAGACAAACAAATGCATAATTATAAACTGATTAATCAGGAAGGATGCAGCTTTGATGGTTCCAGGGTTGGCTGGTGTGGAGGTGGGTGGGGCTCTGCACTCAGTCACTCACCTTGCCATCCTCCGAGCCCTGTCACAGGTCCCCAGTGGGAAGAGCCCAGGGGCAGAGTGAGCAGGTGCTCAGGCTGCAGCAGAGGCCCTGGATTCTTAATGTAAGCTCCACGAGTGAGAGATCTGCTGTCTGACATGCTCCATTGGCACAGCCAGTGGTGAGAGTGGAGCTTGCTTTTTAACACCATGAAAGTTTTATCTGCCTAGACTTCAGTTCCAAAGAGGCAATAAACTAAATATTTAAGAGCGCCCCAAATTAAAAGTGACAGACAGACCCAAAGAAGTCTCCTACTTTGTAATGATAAAAATTAGCATAACTTCTACTTCATAAAATTGTACACTTACAGGCTTTAATTGGTTTTCATTTTATGGTGGCTTAGCTAAAGCTGAGCCCTCAGAGTTGAGGTTTTTAAAAATTTTGTGGCAGTCACTAGTGGGAAAGCTTTAATTTCTTTTCTCTTTTTATGAAATGATAGTGCAGCCTCCAAATCCTCCTAAGACTTGGGAATGCTTATTCGGTTCGAAAGGTTTCCTTTCTTGAATGTTCATCTCTCTGCAGAATATAAAATTTGAGCCCTAAAATCAAACCCTGAAAATCAAGCAGTTAAAAAAAAACCAAAAACAGTTAGAACCTGTATTGTCTTTACTAACAAATTCCATGAAGTATTTGGAGGATACCACAAAAGAGATCACATAAAGCCCTCTCTACCAATGTGCGCTGGAAGGACTGATGCTAAAGCTGAAGCTCCAGTACTTTGGCTACCTGATGCAAAGAGCCAACACACTGGAAAAGACTCTGATACCGGGAAAGAGACTGAGGACAGGAGGAGAAGGGGTGACAGAGGATGAGACTGTTGGATGGCATCACCGATTCAGTGGACACGAGTTTGAGCGAACTCCAGGAGGAAGGACAGGGAAGCCTGGCCTGTTGCAGTCCATGGAGTCACAAAGAGTCAGACACAGCTTAGTGACTAAACAACAGCAACTGTCAATAAGGATACTATAGAGACCAAAATGTTTAAAGATTTTGTTGTTAGCAACCCTCCCTTCTTGTGACCATAATATTGACTTCAAAACAGGAAATCAACATTGTTAGTTTTCCACCTGCTGTTGTATAGTCTTCTCTCTTTTTCCTCCCTCATCTCTGAGGTCTGAGGCTCCTTTCCTGTGTCGTTGGCTCTGAACAGTGTTTCCCAAATTTTCCTCTCGGTGTTCTCTTTGCAGAAGAGAGAGATATGTGTCCCTGAGCTTCTGGGGGATAACCCAGAAGGTCTTGCCAAAAGCACAACATTTTGGAGTGATCTCCTATTTTATTTCACCTTGTTGCATGGCATGCAGGATCTTAGTTCCCTGGCCAGGGAGCAAAATTTGTGCCCCTGCCGTGCAAACATGGAGTCTTAACCACTGGATCGCCAGGGAAGTCCCTGTGATGTATTATAGTTTCCCATCGACCCCTTTGATTTACACTCTTACCTTTTCCCCACTTGTTTTACTATAAAAATGTGTATTTCCCCAAACTTGCAAGTCACACTGATGTTTTTGGATATTTTATCGAGCACACGTGCCCTACAGCTGTGTGGGTGGTGGGTGGGGGTACTCAGCCTGGATGAGATGCGTAGTATCTGGGGATGAGTTTTAGCACCAGGTGTATTGAGTGCTCCATTCAAGAGGGTGAGACCCAGACCCTGGCTTCCTCTTATCACCCCAAAAAACTAGCAACAGTTTGCCCTGGTAGGTTTTCAGTCTCCTCCTGCATCTCCAAATACCTTAACCTTCCTGAGGTCTCCACTGTTACCCCAATTAGAGCCAGAATTTCTCCTTCCATGTGGCAAAAGCAAAACAGAAAAAAATTAAAGGAGGAGACAGAATTAGATGGCAAATGATGGAACTAGGAAACCCTTATTTTGTAATTATCACTCTAATGAAATCAGGTGAAAGTCATGGGATGAAAAATTACAGAGCTATAGGATAGATACAGAGACTCAGAATAACACTCCTTGGTTATTTATTAATCACAAGGGGGAAACTTCCCTTCACAGCCCTGGCATCTATCAGCATCAGGGTTGGGAGGAGCTGACATCACGGGCTTTCACTCTGATGCAAGAAGAAGGGCAGAGCATCAAATATTTAGCATTTCAGTTGGATTTATTTTAACCTGAATCTAACATTGAGGGCACAGTCAGATTCAATCAGACTGTGGGACAGTCAGCAGAACAATTGGTCTGAACTCAAAAAAGATGCTGCAAACTAAAATGCAAAATAAAAACATGGACAAAGGCTCTGTTCTAGGTGATGGGTAGATAGAGAGGCATAAAGATTAAATACACTGCATAATCCTTGACAGAGTCTTGAACTCCTGAGACATTTTAGAATGGATTATATATTCGATGCCATTATCAGTATTAAATTTCTTGGATGTGACAATGAGAGTCAAGTTATGGGGAAAAATATTCTTTTCTTTAGAAGAAATATTTGGGGATAAAAGACTTTATTTTTTTTTTTTAAAAGTTAAGTATCAACTCTTTTTTTAGCTTAAAAAATTTTAATTGGAGGATAATTGCTTTACAATACTGTGCTGGTTTCTGCCATACATCAACATGAATCAGCCACAGGTATACATAGGTCCCGTCCTTCTTGAACCTCCCTCCCACCTCCTAAATAAGTAGGGGGAGAGAGAGAGAAGGAGAGGGAGAGAGGGAACGCCAATGTTGGAAAGATTTAATTGGTGAAATGGGGTCAAAGTGTTTGTTGTAATCTTTGACTTTTTCTGTAAGTTTGAAGTTTTTCTTGCTTCTGTAGAAAAAAAAAATCCACATAGCAATGTCCATCTACAAGTGTCATTTGGCAATTTTAATCTTGTACTCTGGTCGTTGGTGAGTGTTCTACTGTCTCTAATGAAAAGTTGACTTTCCTAGAATGAAGACCCAACTTGTACTGAGGCTAATTCATGGCTTTCCACACCACGTGTGTTCAGTACATATTGTACCACTTATATGAGTGCACTGCACTAATTCTTTGTACACTGAATGAACGCATGCACCTCTCGGCCACCCAGCCTAGAGCAATGCAATAATCTCTGTTGGAGGGTTATGAAGATCTCGTGAGAGCTTCCAAGATGCAAGCGCCACATTTAGGTTGCTACTTCTTGGCCTTGAAAGCCTCACCTTTATCTATACAAGATGATAGGGTGTGTGTGTGTGTCTTGTGTGAGGGAGCTGCCCAAATAATTTGAGAGCTTTGCAATAAAAATTCTTTTATGATAGGGGAGGATGGTATGCAAAGTTACAGATGATAAAGTTTTTATGAAGTGATGTTTTAAGGATATAGGGCATGAACAATAGAAAGGAAGTACACATTGAAGTCGCACTTTTCAGATGATATATATATATATATATATATATATATCTCCAAGGTCTGGAGCACTATGTTTTTCCTCACATTCGTTTGATTTGGAAAGCCCTGGTTTATCTTCCAGAGGGTCTCAGAGATGGGGAAGAGGGCTGTAAGACTTCCCATGGCCTTGACCATGTTTCACTGAAACCGCACTAGATGGAGATAAAGGCATGGTTTCTTCACTGAAAGGTCAGGTGGATTTCAGGAGATGCCCCTTTCCCTTAAGAGGATGGTCTTTCTTCGGTGTGGGCCCTTCATGAGGCTTGGATTCTGAGAGACTCCAGATTGATCTGGATGCTGGTGGAGAAGATTGCTGTTACTGAGGCCATGAGGGGAGGCACTGTCCAGCGAGTGCACAGGAAAGCAGACTCCCCACCTCTGGTTCAGTCTGACCACCAGCCAGATGGGCAGTTGACTGCCCTCCTAGCTCACTTGTAAAGCCAGCACCCCGCCAAGGTCAGTGCTGTTTCTTCTTTGCAACAATGTAGTTGGTCTAACCCAGTGATGTCACATCACGTCACGTCACTCCTATTACAGGACCTCGTCATGGCTTCTTGCAAAACAGTGAGCTCTGGCATCACCGTGCCCACGCGTGTCTGGCTTCTTCCCAGGACCGACTTCCATTACAGGTGCCTCCTTGCTGGCTGTGAACAGGTCTCTCTTTGCTCACGAGGAGGAGGATGCAGCTCCAGTAAGATAGTTTTACCTCCAAATCTTCCCCCGTGATTGTGCCGTGGCAGCTGCAGGGGATATAAACAAGCAACACCACAGCCCCACACTACGCACCACTCTTTGTTTCTGTTTTTCCATTTTGATTCCATTTTGAACTGTTGATTCTACTTTGGGACATGGAGAGAGTGCTCCCTCCTCTGCCTCCCTTGTAAACACGAGTGGGAGGGGCAGATGGATGTAATTCCACAGGTCACCCTGTTGTCTCTCTCATTCTGGGTCCCACTGTGTCCCAGTGACGGACCTAGTTGAATGTTTAAAATTTCCTTTATATTAATCTATTTGAACAGGAACTCCATTTGCATGACTTGAATACCAAAGCAACACAAAAGTGTATACTGACACGTCTCCACTCAACCCACCTCCTACCCACCCTGTGCCCTCCACTTGCGCTTGAAGGTCATTCTCCACCTCTGCTCTCTGCTCAGCCAGGAAGTTGTCCATGTAGCACGCTCACCAGGCTTCTCTGCTCCGTTTAGCCAGTGGGAGATGCTGATACAGTCTCCTGAAGGGTTGGTCTTGGTGGTTAACTTCCTCTGCTGCTTTGTTAATTGTGCCTACAGTTGGGTACACCATCTCAATAGTAAGCCCTTTTCTGTTAAACCCATCCGAGTGAACCAAGAGCTTGTGGTCAGACCCAAACTGACTGAAGGAGGAGTGAGCAGGGCTCCGAGGGGTCACTTGGCTCTCTCAAAGTCACACAGCTTACTTGTGGAGAAGAGTTCTGATACGAACTGGATGTTTGTGTCCACCCTTATCTCTGATTCACACGTTGGAGCCCTAACCTGTGATGTGATGGTATTTGGAGGTGGGGCTTTCGGGAGGTGATTATGGTTAGAGGGCTTCCTCGGTGGCTTAGCCAGTAAAGAGTCTGCCTGCAATGCAGGAGACTCAGGTTCGATTCTTGGGCTGGGAAGATTCCCTGGAGAAGGCAATGGCAACCCACTCCAGTATTCTTTCCTGGATAATCCCATGGTCAGAGGGACCTGACCAGATACCATCCATTGTGTTGCAAAGAGTTGGACATGACTGAGCCACTAACACTTTTAAGGTCATGAGAATGAGGCTCTGTGATGGGATTCAGTTCAGTCACTCAGTCGTGTCCGACTCTTTGTGACCCCATGAAGTGCAGCACACCAGACCTCCCTGTCTATTACCAAATCCCAGAGTTCACCCAAACCTATCTCCATTGAGTCGGTGATGCCATCCAGCCATCTCATCCTTTGTCATCCCCTTCTCTTCCTGCTCTCAGTCTTTCCCAGCATCAGGGTCTTTTCCAGTGAGTCAGCTCTTTGCATCAGGTGGCAAAGTATTGGAGTTTCAGCTTCAACATCAGCCCAGCAATGAACACCCAGGACTGATCTCCTTTAGGATGGACTAGTTGGATCTCCTTGCAGTCCAAGGGACTCTCAAGAGTCTTCTCCAACACCACGGTTCGAAACTATTCTTTGGCATTCAGTTTTCTTTAAGAAGAAGGAGAGACAAGAGAGTTCTCTCTCCACAGGTGTGCTCTGAGTAAAGGCAGTGTGAGGACTAAGAAGGTGCCCCTGCAAGCCAGGAAGCAGTTCTCACCAGGCACAGATCTGCCTGCACCTGATCTGAGACTTCCAGCCTCCAGACTGTGATGAATCAGTGTCTGCTGTTTAAGCCCTCCATTCTGTGGTATTTTGTTAAGGTGGCCAGAGTGACTAAGACAATTTTGAAAACCAAGAAGCCCTGTGTGTTTGCCTGATTTAGGAAATTCTGACTTCCTGAGGAGGGCATTGGGGTCAACGGGGGCTTGGGGATCAACATGAGATGCTCTGGAATCAGGAAGAAGCTCGCGGCCTGGTGGTGTTTCTGTGGATATGTGAGGACCTCAGCCAGAGGACGCAGGGCAGAGTCTTGGAGGAGGTGGCGATGAGGGAAGTGGACGGGACACTCAGGCTGCTGGCAAGGTGAGCGGGGTGCTCCACAATGAAGAACCCATTCACTGGTGCACACATTTCTCTTCCTTCCAAGGGAAGGAAGTGTCTTTGACCCCAGTGGGTGGCTGTCCTCTGGCTTCACCTTTGCAAAGCTTCCTCCTCAGCCCTTTGGTCTGTAAAGCTTGAGCCCTGGGGAGTCTTCAGTTCTATGACCTCAAAATGTGCTGCGGGTCCAGTGGAGGAGCTAAAAATGACCTACATTGAGGTCCAGCAAGTGAAAAAAGATGTTTTTGCTATATTCAACCCAGGTTCTAATTTATTCATGATGTGGATGGCCTCTCAGTATGTTGCCATTTGACAGGGCTCCATCAGCTTCATAGGAGGGTTTTTGACCTATCTGTCCCCCCGCCTCCACCAACTTTCCATTCTCAGTGGCTGATTTACTCTTATCAGATAAATGTTACCAGTTTGATTTTTCTTCCCAGGAAAGAAAGGAAGAAAAGAAAGGGCTGGAACTGAAAAAATGGGGAGAATATCTCAGAAGGAGATTTTGGATAGAAAAGAATTAACTCATAAATGTAAATTCCTGGAAAGCAGTAGAGAAGCAACACTCTCCACTGGGTAGCCCTGCCACATGAGGTCTGTACAGTGATGAGAGAAGAGCTGGCCTTGTGTTCCTACCTGGGAAGGTTTTGCTTTGAGCTCTGATAAGTTGGATGGCATCACGGATTCAATGGACATGCACTTGGGCCAACTCCATAGTGAGGGACAAGGAAGCCTGATGTGCTTCAGTCCATGGAGTCATGAAGAGATAGACACAAGTGAGGGACTGACCAACAATAACTGCTTTATTTTTATTTATTGGCTGTGCTGGGTCTTCATTGCTGTGAGGGCTTTACTCTAGTTGCAGTGAGCCTGCTTCTTACTGAAGTGGCTCCTCTTGTCTGGAGCACAGGCTCTAGGGCATGAGGGCTTCAGTAGTTGCAGCATGGGACTCAGTAGTTGCAGCATGGGACTCAGTAGTTGCAGCATGGGGACTCTGTAGTTGCAGCATGGGATTCAGTAGTTGCAGCATGGGATTCAGTAGTTGCAGCGTGGGATTCAGTAGTTGCAGCATGGGACTCAGTAGTTGTAGCATGGGACTCAGTAGTTGAGGCATGAGACTCAGTTGCAGCATGGGGACTCAGTAGTTGCAGCATGGGACTCAGTAGTTGCAGCATGGGGACTCAGTAGTTGCAGCATGGAGACTCTGTAGTTGCAGCATGGGACTCAGTAGTTGCAGCATGGGATTCTGTAGTTGCAGCGTGGGATTCAGTAGTTGCAGCATGGGACTCAGTAGTTGCAGCATGGGACTCAGTAGTTGCAGCGTGGGATTCAGTAGTTGCAGCATGGAGACTCTGTAGTTGCAGCATGGAGACTCTGTAGTTGCAGCATGGGACTCAGTAGTTGCAGCATGGGGACTCAGTAGTTGCAGCATGGAGACTCTGTAGTTGCAGCATGGAGACTCTGTAGTTGCAGCATGGGACTCAGTAGTTGCAGCATGGGATTCTGTAGTTGCAGCATGGGATTCAGTAGTTGCAGCGTGGGATTCAGTAGTTGCAGCATGGGACTCAGTAGTTGCAGCATGGGATTCAGTAGTTGCAGCATGGGACTCAGTAGTTGCAGCATGGGACTCAGTAGTTGCAGCGTGGGATTCAGTAGTTGCAGCATGGGATTCAGTAGTTTCGGCTCCCAGGAGCTAGAGCACAGGCTCAGTAGCTGTAGTGAACGGGCTTAATTGCTCCTTGGCATGTGGGATCTTCCCAGACCAGGGATTAATCTCTTGTCTCTTGCATTGGCAGGTGGATTCTTCACCTGAGCACCCAAGGAAAGCCCTCTAGCAACTTCTGACTGGAGCTGACTGTGTGGCTTTCCTAGCTGCATATAGAAAGCCAAGCTCTATGGAGAGGAAAGCAGGAATAAAGGTCTGGAAGGGAGTTAAGGAGGGGACCAGCTTCCTAAGGTGACCAGCCCACCAACAGCTTCCCTTTCTGCTGGGGGAGTGGTGCCCTTCCTCCTGAAGTTTTCTACAATGGGGCTGTTAAGAGCCTCATGATCTACTGACTGAGCTAGTCAGGCACTACAGTGGGGTCTTTAAATCTCGAGCCCTCCACCAGGAGCTGGGAATGGCTGCTCTGGCATCCAAGTTTCCTGAAGCCAGAAGGGAAGAGTGGAGGCAGAGCTATACTTTATCATCACCCCTTTTCTAAAAGGCAAGAAATAATTATTGAGGTCTTTTTAAACACATTAATTCCCTTGTCTGAATAGGGATTGAAATTTGTTAACTGATAATTAATGTCTTTTACCTTTTAATTAAAAGTTAACTGCCAGTGGAAAGTGCAGAAGTGGAAGTGGAAACTGTACCCAGGCAATTTATGCTCTTGGGTTTTCCTGACCTGCCGGCCATTGGAGGGCCAGAAGGTGGCATGTGTATGCAAGTGATTAGGGACTTGGGGAGCTTGAGAAAAAAGTTATTTCTTTTATGCAAACTGATGTGAAAGGTAAGGCTGAGACAATTAAAAATGAAGATCATCTCCTGATCCAGTCCCTTCGGCTACAATCCCAGCCCCGCTTGTCTGCTTCTTGCTGGGGCTGAATGCTGAGTCACCGCGGATAATAGCTTCCTCCAGTATCTTCCATAAACGGAGGGCAGCTGGCCACCACGCTCTATGGCTCCTCTGGGATGCCGCCTCCTTGTCGCTCTTTTGATTGTCATGAGCTGTCACAGATGGCATTTAACTACAATTTCCACAAAGGACACTTTCTTCCCACCACTGTTTATAGCTTTATGGGTTGTATTCTGTCCAAGGTTGGGGGATGGGGCACAAAGTCCTTACCTAGAAGTAACTTTTTTATTGTATTTTGCATAACCCCAGATTAATTTGCATCTTTGTAGGATTTCTATGTATCATTTATCGAGCTCTTGTAATGTGCCAGGCATGGTACTAAAACTCTGGGATGTTGGCCTGAACCTTATGAAATTGCAGATATCCAATTCTACCTGCCAATGCAGGAGATGTGGGTTTGATCCCTGGGTCGGGAAGATCCCCTGGAGTAGGAAATAGCAACACACTATAGTATTCTTTCCTGGGAAATCACAAGGACAGAGAAGCCCAGCAGGCTATAGTCCATGGAGTAGCAAAAGATTCGGACGTGATTTAGCAACTAAACAACAACAACCGAAATTGACCTACAAAACTAGACATTTCCCATGGTTTAACCTAATACTTAATTGCACTTAATCCTCAAAATAAGTCTATAGGGAAGTATCATTAAATTGATTTTTTTGGATGGTGAGGAACCACGGTTCAAGGAGGTGAGTGTATTTGCTTAATCTTGCAGAACCAGGAGGCTGGCAGAGACTGCTGTCTTATGCTAAATAGCTTGCAGTATTCTGCACCTTATTCTGGGGCTTGGGGACCATATCTGAGTGTTTTAAGAAGTTTGGACTAAAATTCAGTGCTTTTCAATAGCATGCAGTGCTGTGCTCTGAGAAGGCATTTAAAACAAAATTTCAGAGTCATAGTGATGGGGGAGGTGTCCCTTTGGCATTTACCAGGTGGGCCAGGGGTGCTAAGCATCCCATAAGGAGTGGGGTGGTCCTGACCCACATCAGTCATTCTGTTCCAAGGGCCAGTTGCTCCCTCCATAGGAACATGGGCTGTGGTGAACCCCAGGTTTCTTTGGCAATAGAACCCAATCATTTTGAGTCTTCAAAGGGAGTGTTTCTTTCTGTGCATAGCTGATGAGCTGTCTGACCACCTCCTTTTTGAAGATGCGCTGGTCTTGCCAGGCTCAGGGTGGGCTCCTGAGGAAACATGATTCTATTTTGTGACTGCATAATAGACATAGCTGGTTCATCCAGGGGTGGACACCTGGCCAGACTGATTTCTGGGAAAGCTGACCACATGTACAGACAGAGACCACATGTGGCTGGGACCACTCCACATGAACTTGGGCTTGCGGTGGTCATCTTCCATCCACGTGGGCCTTCAGCAGCCAAGAAGCTCATTTTTTTTTCTTGAAACCCTTCTTTGAAATTAGTCTTGGTATTTGTCTGGAGATAGATCCAGTATTCACCTATTTATCAAGTGGCTAATTTTAACAAAATGGACAAGCATAATTATAATTGGACAACAATTCAAAGTAAGGGCATGGGTATTTTGCACATCAAATGACTATGCTCTGCGGGTGTTTTTCATCTCATTGATTTTTTTGTGGGCACTGAGAGCAGCTCTTTGCCTTGTATTTCGATTGCTACCTCGTAAGAATCCAGCTTAATTATCTTCAAGGTTTTATCTTCATAAAAGCCACTAAACTACTTGGAAATAATAGTTTCAGCATTATATGTGAAAGAATTCTATCCTCAGACACTGAAAGGAATGATGACAGCAAGAGGCATCTACACGATGCTTCTTTTCTTTTCTTAATTATAAGTATTAGATCCCATCATTATGAAAAATAATATACTTAATTTATTTTTAAAAGTGGATTGTACCTGTTACATAATGGGAAAGAGATTCTCAGCTCATCAGTCACTTGGGGAAATTCTCTGAGATATGAGAATTTTCTGGAACTTTTTCTGGAGTTGACTTTCAAGGTGAATTGTCAGGATTTCAGATAACTTCCAGTGTTTTGGAACTGAGCCCAGCTCATTCAGAGGGCCTGCTTCACTCCAGGTCTTGGTGTGGGTTGTTCATGTCTGAATCTACTTCATTCATGGCTAGGGGAAGTTTCTATTGAGGAGAGTCTGGACTTTTCATGATCCCAAACCTCACCATGGCAGCAACATATAGGAAACAATAGGAAACCAAGATAGACAGGTCACTTTCATTCTCTGCACCTTATGAGTTCTTTTTTTTTTGTATTTAAAATGGGCTAATCATGCCTAGATCAAAGTGGGATTAAATGTCATAAGGCAGGTGAATGTGCTTTGGAAATGAAAATAAGACGTCTGGCAGCTGAAACCTTGGCAATCTGACCTCTCTGTGATGCTGAGAGGCCATCAGTGTGTAACCATGGAGCAGAAACACAGGCGTCCACTGCTTGACTTTCAGTTTTCATGCTGATGCTGTCCCTTTGGTTTTGTGGGGCTTATGTCCAAAAAGCAAGCAGGTGAGGACAAGGGCAATGCACAGACTCCGAAGATGAGTAGGCTGGCTGCCGAGTGAGCCAAGGCTGAGTCCTGCCCTGGTGACCTGAGGCTTTGGAGAGGACCGCCCCGCATTGAACCAACACTGGCTGGCTCTGCTCAGTGGGCTGTGCTCAGCGGTGGCGAGCTTCACTTTTCTGTTCTTGGATACCACTTACCTACTGAGGATGTGGTGAGAAGTGAATGAGATTGTGTGTGGGAGAGCTGGTCATTTATTGCCTGCTTCCTGGAATAACCTGCCAGTCCCATCCTGGCCCAGGATAACTCAGGGATGGGGGTGTCAGGAGACTGTGAGTAGGGATAAAATTCTCTCTTTATCTCTCTGGGGGATGGGGGATGTATAAGAGATGAGAGAGAGATTCCTTCTTGTCTGCTCTGGAAATGCACTCTAGTTTTCTTGATTTCTGGAAGCAAGTGACCCTAGCTCCTGCCTGGCTCCAAATGATAACCACCGGTCCATGTCCTGAATGGACACAAAGGTCAGTAACCGAAGATGCATTCTTGGGAAGTGTTCTTTGAGTCAGCTCTCAGGCAGCTAGTGCTAGTGCCCATGAAGTCCCTCCTGGTCAACCGCTTAGTTCAGCCAAATTCTCATCTGTAAGAATTCTCCATGAATAACAGAACAATCCAGTGTCTCAGAAGCTGCAACTGTTCCTTCTTAGATCAATGTCCAGAATCGCCTTCTTTCTTTACCTGGCTGCCTGACTCCAAGGTCCTGATTTTGCTGGCCCTGCCTAACTCCCCTCACTTGAAGCATGATGCATTTACACATAATCTCCAGTCATTTCCATTCCTTGGCTCTGGATCTCTTCCCCTTTCCCCCTGCACTCAGTGATTCTTTAGGGGACCTTCTGGGGAAATTTTGCTTGCTCTTTCCTTCTGTATCTCACCTCTGCCCTCCCGCCAGCCTCTCCTGGTCTTTGGTCCTCCCCAAGACAAACTTTTCACAAGGTGAGTGTCATCTTCCTCCTCACTGCTGGGGTTCCTCCCTTCTTCCAGGGGTAAGCCCTTTCCTATAGCCATTCATCAGGTCTCTCTATCTCTACCCACCCTAGACTGGTATTCTGCCATGTTTCTGGTTGCTCTTTCAATAGTTCAAGTACTTCATGAAGTTTTAGGTATTTTTCCACCCTAGGGATCAAAGGATGCACAAGTTCTGGAAGAATAACACGTCCCCAGAGATCTTATTGATATAGAAGAACTGAGGTTTTGAACTGTTGGTGATGGACAGGGAAGCCTGACATGCTGCAATCCACGGGGTCGCAAAGAGTCAGACACAACTGAGCGACTGAACAACAATAAGAAATCTTATTAAAGGCATTGCTATTACTGTTAAAAAATATGTGTTTATGGGAGAGTGTGCAGCAAGCTAGGGAGTGGCTTTAAATGACATTCTGTCCTTCAGACTATTCAGGCCAAAATAGAGTGATAGAATAAAATGTTATCATTCAAAAAACAAGAAAATTCTGTAAAGCAATTATCCTTCAATTAATAAATAAATAAATTTAAAAAATAGTTGTGCTTTGTAGGCATCTGTTTTCAAAAGGTGTTTTTATCAGATGAATGAAAGCTTTTTTTTCTGGTTAATTTCTTTATGTAATGAAAATGACCTTGCCTTCTGAGATCCAACTATATGATGGCATTCATGCATTTTTAAGCTTCCTTCTCCACAATTATGCCTCAGTCAGAATATCTCATTTATGAGCTTAGTGACCCTGTGGCCACTCTGGTGGAAAACATTGCCCCCACTCCCTCAGGTGCTTAACCAGAGAATTAAATTTTTCTAAAGACTTTATTTCACTGAATTTAATTGACTGAGATTTTTTTTTCTAAGTTTTGCTATATCAGTATTAAGCTCTTTGGTGTGATTCAGTATTTGGAATTATTTAAAGCAAGTGCTTATATTAAATTGAGTGAACTTATCATTTTTAATGCTAATGTTTTTCAGTCTTGAAATGATTAAAATGACAGGAAAGTTTTGCAGAGGTCAAGTGTGAATATCATTTTTGCTTTCATTTTGAGAGATTCTAGCACAATTTCCTATCATCTATTGACATATACATTAGGCCCAGTGAGCAGGCACCATATATAATTCTCCCATGACCCATTTAAATTGTGTTCAGTTTAGGGGTACCTCTGAGAATATATTATGATTGTGTACTTTCTGTCTTCCCTTTTCTCCAGCCCCTACCCTTGAGACAGATAGGCAGACAGACAGACAGACACACACACACGATCTTTATTTTGTTGGTTGGACCAGCACAATCCTGGTACAAGGAAAGTACTCTATTGAGTTTTGAGGGGCTGAGACAGTGGGGTCTACTATTTTATATACCCAAGAAGAAAAACCATGATCAAAGTTTTAAATTTTACTACCATACAAGCTATTCATTTTCTCAAGGGCAAATAGTTGGATGGTCTGAATACAGGGAATTGAAAGTTATATTGTAGGTGAGTAGCAACAATGAAGTGACGTGTTATTTAATTTCTAGATCACGTGGGGTTTCTCATGGAGACACTGTGTGAGATGCAAGACCCATTTCATCCCACGTGACCCATGAGGATGTCTCCCAGGTACTCTCATGACCATGGGCTGATCATGTAGTATTCACAAATCCTCCTAACTTCTCACCCCTGACGGACATTACCCCGACCCCAGTGAATCTAGGCATGTTATCATACTTTGGACACTCAAGAACACGCATTTCCGACTGGGCCAGCTCCCAACCCCAGGTCAGAGTCTGCTGTCTCCCAGTGCCCCCAGCACTTGGGCATCAGGTTGTACCGGTAAGACTCTGAGGTGGAGCTTAGAATACTCGCAGGGTGATGGGGGTATGACAGGTGTCCTGTTATCACAGCCATGTGGAAATTGTGAGTAAAAAAATGTTTCCCCTGCCCCATTGCTAGACAAAGGCTGCTGCAGTCATCAGCTTCTACAGCCATGCCATCGGTGAGCCCTGAGGCAACTCAGGATGAAGATGAATAGGTTGACAAGCTCTCACCCATGGCAGTCACCTTGACTGTGCACCCTGAGAGGATTCAAGATGGAGAAAAGCAAGATGCTGGCTCTAGATATTTAAAGTGAAAAGTGAAAGTGTTACTTAGTCATGTCTGACTCTGCGACTCTATGGACTGTAGCCCGCCAAGCTCTTCTGTCCATGGAATTCTCCCGGCAAGAGTACTGGAGTAGGTTGCCATTCCTTTCTCCAGGGGATCTTCTCAACCCAGGGATCAAATCTGGGTCTCCTGCATTAGAGGTGGATTTTTTTAACATCTGAGCCACCTGGGAAGCCCCCAGATATTTAAAGTGCGCATCACAGGAGTGATCTCCATGAGCCTACACTCTTGAGCCTTCCCATACATACAAGAGTGCTGAAGTCATCAACCTGAGATGTTATCTTTAATTAGCAGTCATCTTTTGATGTTCTGACTACCTTGTCTTTGTAGTAAAAACTCCTATATATCCTGGTTCCCCCCCTTACCTCTTCAGAGCAGTCCCTCAGAGCTATCTGAGATGCCATGTCCCAGGCTTAGATGCTCAACTTTGCTTGCCATGCAAAATGTAATTCTCAGCTTTTAGGTTGTGCACTTCTTTTTGGTCCACAGAGTGAAGGCCAGGGTAGGACTAGGATGGAGGATGTGGGCTATGACTCCAGCAGACTCACAGGAAGTTTCAGAGCTGGGATGGGGGACCCTGGAGAACTGTCTCAAATTGGGCAAGGGGTCCAGGCCTTTGTTGGATGTGGATGTTTCATTAGAACAGCACTGTGGCTTTGGGTGAGGCAGCTCTTGGGTGAGGCAGCTCAGCCCTTGGACTGAGGGCAGGCTCCCTGGGGACTGAGGGCAGGGCTGGATTCATCACCATCATCAACACTCAGCAGCTGGGGAGTGAGACTTCAGTTCTGGAAGGGGTCTGAGGATGACCACTGGAGCATCTTCCAAGAAAGAACCTCCGCCATGGTCCAAGTCTGCCTGGGCTTCCATGATAGAGGACCATGCAGTGGGTGGCTTAAACACAGATATTTATCATCTCACAGCCTGGAGGCTGGAAGTCCAAGGTCAAAGTGCCAGCAGGGTCAGTGTCTCCAGGGACCTCGTTTCTTGGCGTGTTGATGGCCATCTCCCCGCCGTGTTCTCACATGGTTGTCCCTTTGGATGTGTCTGTGTCCTGACCTCCTCTTCTCATAAGGACACCAGCCACATTGGGCCAAGGTCCATCTATATGACCTCCTTTTGCCTTATCATCTCATTAAATGTCCCACCTCCAAAATATGCGGTGGGAGTAGAAGGTAGCTGGGGAGCACAATTTAGCTTGCAACACCAGACAAGTGGGCTGGCTCTGCAGAACCACTGATTTGAAATTTCGAGGACAGTGTCTGGAGAGTGAATTGGGGGAGCTCACCTGTGGAGGAAGGAAAGACAGGGGAACTAATTAAGGGCTGGACAAAACACAATTCCGAATGTTGTCACTGTCGGCCTTAGAGAAAGGGCTCTTTGAACATAAATACTTACTGACCTTTCCAACAAAGAGTGAGCTGTGGGGGGTGGCACACCAGCTCTGGGAGCCTTCCAGGAGGCTTCACCCTGGAGGCTGACTTGCACATTTAATTGGGCGAAAAGGAACTGCAGGTTGTAAGATGACCTTTTCATCTGTAAACAGAGAGTGACTTAGACTTGAGAATACTAGTGGCTGCAGATGAGATCGCAGCAATTGAAACTAGAAGATGAGATGACAGAAGTCCATGGAGCCATGGCCGATGACTCGATGCGCACCTGTCCCATTCCTCTAGAATCCCCCCTTTCTCCTTCTCAAGGAGCCTTTGTAAGGAAAGAGTGACCTCACTGAGAGTCAGGCAGGGTGGAAGTTTGGATAAGTAAACTCACATTATTTTAAGTGAGACAGAGAGACACAGGGTGGGTGGGAAAGAAGAGAAAGCACAGAGATAACAAGCCTGCAATGCCAGGATTGCAGCCGTGAGACATTTGCTAAAACATTGGAAGACCACGACGGAATATTTCCATTAATTTATTTTTTCTTTAAAAAGGTAATAAAACACAGGTCATGGAGATGACAATAGATTAGTCATGCCAGTAATTTATTTATTTATATTTGTTTATAGTAAGTCCTTGTTGGTTATCTGTTTTATTTTTTTAATTAAACTTTCTATTTATATTGGAGCATAGCCAATTATGGGCTTCCCTGATGGTTCAGACAGTAACTGCCTGCAATGTGGGAGACCCAGTTTTGATCCCTGGGTTGGAAAGATCCCATGGAGAAGGAAATGGAAACCCATTCCACTATTCTTGCCTGGGAAATCTTATGTACAGAGGAGCTTGGCGGGCTATGGTCTGTGGGGCTGCAAAAGAACTGGACATGACTTAGGGACTAAATAACAGCCACAAAAACTCAAAGAGAAACTAATTTTTTGCAGACAACACACACATGAAAGAAGCATTATGATAAAGAAATGCTTCCAGGAGAGGTTTGTTGAATAAGTTTACACTTCCACACTTATAAATACAACCAGATTGAAGGCAGGAGGAGAAGGGGATGACAGAGGATGAAACGGTCGGATCGCATCACTGACTCAATGGATATGAGTGAGCAAGTTCTGGGAGTTGGTGATGGACAGGGAAGCTTGTTGTGCTACAGTCCATGGGGTCACAAAGAGTTGGACACGACTGAGAGACTGAACTGACTGAGATACAACCAGGGTAACCTCCTGGCTCTGGACCATGTGTGTCTAGAGGTTGGAGACAGGTAGACTCTGTAGGAGGGATTGTTAATAAAATTGAAGGCTGCAGGAATCAAGGTGAGGGATCAATGACTGGAGCCCACGGGGCCTCCCATTAAGGTGGAGATGCTCAGACTCTGGGTTGGGGACATATAGTCACCAAGGGACCATAGTTGGCTTCTGGCTGGGGAGCAGTAAGGGCAGAAGGAAGGGTGCAAACCAGTCAGTGATGCTGGGCTGGTGAATCGCTCCATCAGAGTGACACATTTTCTGTCTGTCCTGAAACCTTCCATGGTTCGGGACTAGGACAGAGCTATGACTGCACATGGTGGCCACTAAAAGCCATGAAGAGGCAGAAAAATGAAGGAGGAGAAATGAAAGAGGAGATGGATTTTCTTAAAGTCCCCATACCTCCTGCCATTGTATGCCAATGATGCACTGGGTATGAAAGTCTGACGAAAAGCCTTAGGTCATCAATACATAGTCTTCCTATAAATAAGCCCAAAGGAAGATTTGAAAGATTGCCTGGCCCAACTCTGCACCTTCAGGCAGACCCATGCTTCCAAGAAAATGAAAATAATCTGTCCATATTATATATTTTTTCATAAATTGCAGAACCATATGTCTGTATTTTAATTCAGCAAGGCTGAAGAATTCCCCCAGATTTAATATATGAAGCTGTAGATCTAATTCTCCTGAAGTTCTTTCAAAATTTATCTCCCAGCTCAATATATTTAGTGTATATATTTTTGCTTAGGTTGGCAGATGTGAGGTTTTAATATTTCTATATTACTAGCACAGGAAATGAGACGCCGAGGAATGCGGAGGCTTGGCCAAGGTCATAAGGCAAACGATTGCTCACGTCAAGAATTAAAGTCTTAAGCTTCTGTTTTCTGGCTCCATCTACCATGTAAGATGGTGTTTGGTTGACCTGGTGGCTCAGATGGTAAAGCATCTGCCTACAACGTGGGAGACCTGGGTTCGATCCCTGGGTTGGGAAGATCTCCTGGAGAAGGAAATGGCAACCCACTCCAGTATTCTTGCTGGAAAATCCCACAGACGGAGGAACCTGGTAGGCTACAGTCCATGGGGTCGTAAAGAGTCGGACACGACTGAGCGACTTACCTTACCTTACCTTAAGGAGAGTCATTGGATAGGGATGTGTTGAAGCTATTTAAATAAGATGTTATTAATACATGTAAGAGGCAGCAATGACTATGCACATCCTAACAGGGGATAGGAGAAGTAGAGGCAGGTGGTAAGAGTGAGCCTGAGAAGTTGGGAAGGAGTGAGTGATGTGAGTGTGTGTGTGTGTCCTCTCACTGCTTCAAGCAGTGATTCTCAAACTGCTCATCAGAACCACATTATTGATGTTCAGTCACTCAGTCATGACCGACTGTGACCCCATGAACCGCAGCACACCAGGCTTCCCTATCCTTCACTATCTCCCTGAATGTGCTCAAACTCATGTCCATTGAGTTGGTGATGCCATCCAACCATTTCACCCTCTGTTGCCCCCTTCTCTTGCTGCCTTCAATCTTTCCTAGCATCAGGGTCTGTTCTGATGAGTCGGCTTTTCACATCAGGTGGCCAAAGCACTGGAGCTTTAGCTTCAGCATCAGTCCTTCCAATGAATATTCAGGGTTGATTTCCTTTAGGATTGACTGGTTTGATCTCCTTGCAGTCCGAGGGGCTCTCAAGAGTCTTCTCTAGCACCACAATTTGAAAGCATCAGTCCTTTAGTACTCAGTGTTTTTTATGGTCGAAGTCCATCCATTTGTTATCTATTACCCTTGTCCTTGGGGAGTCCAAGACAAGGGTCATGGAGCCTTTGCCATCCTCGGTCTCATGGCTGATTGTATTGGGGTGCCACTGCCCCAGGAGCATAGATGTGGCTGGCTGGGAGTTGTGGTCCAAGAGCCCATCTAAGGACGTGATGAAGGAACACTCAGTGCCAGGGTGCCCATGGAGCTGGCCAGTGAGCATGATGGAGATGTGTCCTGTGTCACTCGTGGGCACTGACTTCTCACGGATGGCTTAATTTTCCCTCTGTGGCCACATTCAGCATCTGCCTTGTATCTTCTAAAACATACACAACCTCACAACTCATTAACAAGAGATAGCTAGTTTACTAAAGATGCCCTGGGAAACGGTGGTGGTGGTTTGGTTGCCAAGTGGTTTAGTTGTCCCACTCTTGCGACCCCATGGACTGTAGCCTACTGGGCTCCTTTGTCCACTGGATTCTCCAGGCAAGAATCCTGAAGTGGAGTGCCATTTCCTTTTCCAGCCCTGGGGAAATGAAGACTGTTAAGCTGTGTGCCATGGCCACACAATGAAATTCCCCATAAGGTTCTTTTAGCCATTCCTGGAAAGTCTTCCCCAAGGGTTTGTTAGGTCATCCATGTACTTGGTTGAGTCACCATAACAACGTACTGCAGGGTGGGAGGCTTAAGCAATAGAAAGTTGTTTTCTCTCAGCCTGGCAGTCTGAGATCAATGTGTGGGCATGGCTTGTGTCTCCTGAGGCCTCTCTCCTTGACTTGTAGATGGCCATCTTCTCCCTGTATTCTCATGAAATGAGGACATCTTCTCCTTATATCCTCCTCTCTGAAATGAGACTCGGTCCAGATTTCCTCTTCTTATAAGATACCAGTCCTGTTGGACTTGAGCCCACCCATATGATCTCAGTTTGCCTTAGTTACCTCTTTCAAGACCCTATATCCAAGTAAAGTCACATTCAGAAGCACAAGGGGTTAGGACCTTAATATATGAATTTTGTGTCTGTGCTCAGTCACTAAGTCGTGTCCAACTCTTTGACTCCATGGACTGTCACCTGCCAGGCTCCTCTGTCCGTGGGATTCTCCAGGCAAGAGTATGGGAGTGGGCTGCCATTTCTTCTGCCAGGGGATCTTCCTGACCCAGGGATCCAAACCACATTTCTTACATCTCCTGCATTAACAGGTGGATTCTTTACCACTGCACCACCTGGGGAGCCATGAATTCTAGGGGGATACAGTTCAGCCTATAACACCATTCACCCTCTCTTTTATAACCTTCATAATCCCCTGCTTTGTCCCAAACAGTTGTAGGCTCTACTCAGTAAAGCCACGGCCCACCTTCTGGGCACCACCAATCCTAGCCCCTCTTCTTGGAAGCTCCAGCAACGATGTATTCACTGCTTCTCCAACCCCAAGCTCTTGCGGTTCCATATATGTGTCTGCGCTAGAGCCAGGGCAAGAAATCACAGGCTGGCACTCCATGTCCCTTCTCTTGTCCCTTCTGCCTGAGCACAGCCTGCAAACCATGGGACCCGCCAATACTACCACTGGGAGAGCTCCCCCCCCCCCTCCAGGCCTAGGGTGCTCAGAATTCCCACCCAACTGAAGTGTCCCTGCAGAGGGTATGGTTCTGCAGCTCAAGGGGAGGATGGAGCCCTGCCCTCCCTCCTCCGGTCTGCAGTGCATCAGTGGGTGGCAGTGCGGATCTGGTTCTTGACCTTGACCTTCCTCTTCCCAACTCCCCTTCCTAAGCCCCTGAGGAGTCCTAAAGGCATCCTGCCTGAGTTCTCCCGTGTGTGAAATTGGGGACAGAATTTTTAGGATGGGCTGGCAGGCAGATGCTTTGAGAGTTTGCAAATGCTTCGCGTGGTTAGGATATGTATGTATATGCTTAATTTATATATTAAACACATTTACCTTGCTTTGTGAAATAGGAATTATTATAATGAATGTACCAATTTTCCCATTGAAAGGGGACTTTCTAGAGATAACAGTTTCCATGTAAAGTGGCTATAAATGAAAAAGGTGGGTTCACAAGCCATGGGAGACTCTTGGTTCTTTCTTCTTCATGGCCCTGCTCACTGGTGTTCACAGGCTCAGATGAGGGCTCAGACCCAGTGCTTCTGTGTCAGCCTCCTTGGGCAGCCTGTGCTCGATGGTTCTGAAGTTTCCATCCAGTGCTCACACTGCTCATTGTATTTATCTGTTCTGTTTTTATCTTGAAATGTGCATTCTGGCTCCATCAGTCAGTTCAGTCACTCAGTTGTGTCCAACTCTTTGTGACTCCATGAACCGCAGCACACCAGGCCTCTCTGTCCATCACTAACTCCCAGAGTTTATCCAAACCCATGTCCATTGAGTCGGTGATGCCATCCAACCATGTCATCCTCTGTAGTCCCCTTATCCTCCTGCTTTCAATCTTTCCCAGTATCAAGGTCTTTTCCAATGAGTCAGCCCTCCTCATCAGGTGGCCAAAGTATTGGAGTTTCATCTTGAACATCAGTCCTTCCAATAAACACCCAGGACTGATCTCCATTAGGATAGACTGGTTGGATCTCCTTGAAGTCCAAGGGACTCTCAAGAGTCTTCTCCAACACCACAGTTCAAAAGCATCAATTCCCCAGCGCTCAGCTTTCTTCACAGTCCAACTCTCACATCCATACATGACCACTGGAAAAACCATAGTCTTGACTAGATGGACCTTTGTTGACAAAGTAATGTCTCTGCTTTTTAATATGCTGTCTAGGTTGGTCATAACTTTTCTTCCAAGGAGAAAGCATATTTTAATTTCATGGCTGCAGCCATCATCTACAGTAATTTTGGAGCCCCCCAGTAAAGTCAGCTACTGTTTCCACTGTTTCCCCATTTATTTGCCGTGAAGTGATGGGACCGGATGACATGATCTAGTTTTCTGAATGTTGAGCTTTAAGCCAACTTTTTCACTCTCCTCTTGCACTTTCATCAAGAGGCTCTTTAGTTCTTCTTCACTTTCTGCCATAAGGGTGGTGTCATCTGCATATCTGAGGTTATTGATATTTCTCCTGGCAATCTTGATTCCAGCTTGTTTCTTCCAGCCCAGCATTTCTCATGATGTATTCTGCATATAAGTTAAATAAGCAGGGTGACAATGTACAGCCTTGACGTACTCCTTTTCCTATTTGAACCAGTCTGTTGTTCCTTGTCCAGTTCTAACTGTTGCTTCCTGACCTGCATACAGGTTGCTCAAGGTCAGGTGGTCTGGTATTCCCATCTCTTGAAGAATTTTCCAGTTTATTGTGATCCACACAGTCAAAGGTTTTGGCATAGGCAATGAAACAGAAATAGATGTTTTTCTGGAAGTTTCTTGCTTTTTCGATGATCCAGCAGATGTTAGCAATTTAATCTCTGGCTCCAACACTCTGAAAAAACCATGTAGAAGTCTCTTCTTAGATGGTGCCCAGAGGGGTTCTGTTCTCTCCTTTTACTTCACTTTTATCCTTTGGTATGAAGCTCATCAACCCTCCCCTTGGGAACTGGGGAGCTGCCATCAGGGTCAGGACCAAAGTGGGCACACAGTTTAAGGAGGCATCAGCCTTCAAGTTTGAGCAAGTACAGCTCTGGCATTTGCAGGAACCTGAGAGTGTGTAACAATGATCAGGAAAGATCTTGGAGTGGATTAAGGTTCATATGATTGTTGGGGTGGAGAGGAGGGGGTGCCTGCTGGGAACAGAAAGCCTGGAGAAAGCGGGCATAGAGGTGGCATGAAAGCCCTCTGGGGTGTCAGGTGAGAGAGGGAGGGGCTGTGGAGGAGGATGTTGGAGGGAGAGGCTGCTGGAGGTGATGGCTGGATGGAAATGGAGGAGAGTCAGATACAGGGCTCTGATTAACATCAATTCCACAAGTGACAGTGGATAGAGTGTCTGTGCTCCAGGTGACAGTGAAGCCCATGGAGCATCTGAGGATCATACTGTGGTGCTCAGGTCCTCATTTATTTGTCTACACTGGCTGTTTGGTCGCCATCACTTGGATATGCTTGCATCTCTGGTGGGTCCTTTACATGTGAGGTGATACTCTTATTCTTTGAAGTATTTGCCATGAGAAGGCATTCTTGTTAGCATGCTGAGGCTCCTACTTGAATCTGGACCCAATTGAAGCCAGCAAGTTGCAGGCAGGTGTCCTGACTAGTGATGGACCAAGGAGACAGGCAGCCATATGTATCTCAGGTCTGAGGATTGGCTGCATTCTCTTCTGGAACATCTGCCTTGTCAAAGTCAAGGGCCTACACAGATGCTGCTCAGGGTCTTAGCAGTCCAGTTCAGTTCAGTTGCTCAGTCGTGTCCTACTCTGAGACTCCATGGCCTGCAACACACCAGACTTTCCTGTCCATCATCAACTCCCTGAGTTTGCACAAACTCATGTCCATTGAGTCGATGATGCCACCCTATCACTTCATCCTCTGTCGTCCCCTTCTCCTCCTGCCTTCAATCTTTCCCAGCTTCAGGGTCTTTTCCAAGGAGTCAGTTCTTCTCATCAGGTGGCCAAAATATTGGAGTTTCAGCTTAGCAGTCCAGACCTGAGCAAAAGGATCTTCACTGCCAGGCTGGATGGGCAGATTTCAGGGTCAAAACCAAATCTTCTCCAGCACTGGTGAGGCTATCACACCCATTTGAATAGCTGGGGAGAGGGGGATGCTCTCCTCTGAGGAGTCACAGTGTGACTCTCCAAGTCCATGACCCCAATTGCTCACTTCCTCCCGCTGGAGATGAGTACCTGGGGGCAGGCAGCCTGGTAGATTTGGGGTTGGAGAAGGAGGAGCAGAAAATGTTCAATTCTGAAAGCTGAGACTGCTATGAAGGGCAGGCGCCTCCTGAGTAAACCAGGGGTTTGCTGGGTGGCTAGCATCAGGATTTTCAGAACCGCTCTTCCTTCCAAAAACATACCTTCTGCTCGCTGACACTGAGTGCATTTTACACGTATCTCAATCCCGTACCCCTTGGAATTATGAAGAGTGACAAATCTGTGATGATCTCTGTGCTTCCTGCTTAGACTATCTTGTCATCTGTCCTTTCCCTCCCTGGCGGGGCTTGAAGCCCTAACCCAGCCTGCCTTTCTCCTTTGCCCCACTAGGTGGCCCTGGGAGCTCTCAGATATCTGCCAGGCGTTCAGACAGGTGAATGAATCTCATTGGCTCAGAGGAAGCATGATGCCACCGGGCAGCCCTTTTAAGAGAAAAGCCAGAACCCGGAGCAGCGACCCCTGAGCAGTGATCTCTCCCTGTGGCCGGTGGGGATACGGAGCTGCCCGTTGCTACAGCATCATGAGTGAGGTGAGTGGGGCTTCCACTCTGGGAGGGAAACCTGGGGGTGAGACAGGGCAAAGTCACACTCAGAAAATGTGAAGGGCTTCCGAGTGATGAGGGCATGTAGACCCTGGAGCTATTTACCTGGAAGCCTGACTCTGTTCCTATCTGGGTCTGCATGGCAAGTGCAAAGATTGGTTAAGTTGCAACTTTTATTGTTTGCTTCTGATTGAACTATGAGTTGGAAAGTGCTTTGGGATTTAGACCTCAGGAGAGAAGGCTGAGTGAGTGTTTTTAGTCTCTTGCAAAGATTTGTCCTCTTGAGGCGTGTGGGTCTTCACATGTCTTCCTTGGTGGGTACCTTTCAGAAGGTGAGCAGGCTGGCCATCTGGTGAAGGTCAGCCTCAGAAGAGAAGCAAGGGAAGGACTGCACTGCATGATCCTGTGGAAACCTTGCCTGTACAAACTACATCTGCAGTTAATCAGAGTAAAACCAGGAGAGAAATGCAAGTCCAATGAACCACAAAAATCTGTGTGTATGGGTGTGTGGGTCTAAGATGGGAAAGACCCTGGGAGAAGAGGGGCTACAGTTTTCAACTGGAAGTCACTAAGCTGCATCTGTTTACGCAGAAGAGAGTTTGTTGGGGGCAAACTGAATGCTCACTGTATGTTTAAAAGATCGTATTCTCTGTCTTTACAAAAAGGCAGATTTGGGGTTGTATAGCATCACCCTCTAGTTTGCACTTGGTAACCAAGACAAATCCACTTTCATTTCCTTTTGGTTGGCACTTAAATCGTTACTTTTTAGATCTTTTATTTTGTCTGTCTTCTTTTTTTAACAGACGGGTGAACCTTTTTGGAAATCTACAGTAAAATTAACAACTTCAAAAATAAAGTGCCTCTTTCCTGCTTTCATATGTCTAATGGGTGACTTTTGATATAAAGGATCGCCTGCAATGCAGGAGACCCAGGTTTGATCCCTAGGTTGGGAAAATCCCCTGGAGAAGGGAATGGCAACACACTCCAGTATTTTTTGCCTGGAAAATCCCATGGACAGAGGAGCCTGGTGGGCTACAATCTATGGGGTCAGAAAGAGTCGGACATGACTGAATGACACACATATATATATGTATATATATACAGTAAAATTAACAACTTCAGCAATAAAATGCCTCTTTCGTGCTCTCATTTCTCTGATGGGTGACTTTTGATACAAGCATGACAGGAAGATGGAGCAGGCAAAGCATTATGAGATTTAGGAACTGGGTTTGGGATGGAGCCAAGGGGAAGGAGGAGGGCAAATGTGGATGGAAGAAGGGAAGGCAGGGTTATTCCAGCAGCAGCAAGGTGACTGCCTTGGCAGCTCCTGTTTGCCCAGCATCCTTAGAACCAAGCGGGGTATCTAGTTGTCTTATTTGAACTTCCTTACAACCCCGTGAATTAGAATAGAATTACCATGTGCGTGCTAAGTTGCTTCAGTCGTATCTGACTCTGTGTGACACTATGGACTTCAGCCTTCCAGGTTCCTCTGTCTATGAGATTCTCCAGGCAAGAATACTGGAGTGGGTTGCCGTGCTCTCCTCCAGGGGATCTTCCCGACCAAAGGTCTTATCTTATGTCTCCCTCATTGGCAGGCGGGTCCTTAACCACTAGTACCATCTGGGAACAAGTGGGTGCTGTTATGATTCCCAACTGATGGATGAGGAAACTGAGGCACAGGTCAAGGTCAGTTGGCTCAAAGCCGCCAGCTCGTGAAGGGTAGAGTCAGGACTTGGGTGGGTCTTGATGTTCAAACGGCACATGGAATTTCCTGGTCCATGTGAATGATAGGTGCCCGAGAAGGAGAAAGAGGTGGAGGGAGGGGGTGAGGGTGGAGGGTGAGGCCAGGAAGCTGGGCCTCCTGGTCCTGAATGCTCACTTGAGGGGCTTTCTGCAGACTCATCGGAGATTCTAGAAGCTTCTCTGTTTGTACCAGCTCACCTTGCTTGCGAGTAGCATGAACAACTGTGTGGAGTGGGGTTTTTATACAACTTAATAAGGTCCATGTAGAAGGGCTTGGAAACCTGTGCAGCCCAGGGGCCTCCCTGTGTTTGATCAGGTTGGCTAAAGGGGACTCTTCAGGAATGGGGAACTTCCTGCTGGTTCTCCCCTCTGGCTGTCACCCCCATCTTCAGCAGAGTCTCCTTGCTCAGCATCTGGAGCTTTCTAGAATGCCTCAGGTTGGCAGTGTTCACTTAACTGTGGGTCCTTAGGGAGATAGCAAGTATCCCAGAGCTCACCCACCATTAGGATCACAACCTCATTTCTGCTGAACCTGTAATTAGGGCAGTTCTGCAACCACGGCCCTGCCTCCCAGCATCTCTCAGATGCCTTGCCAGGCTCTTCCAAGAACTCTACCTCTTTCCTTTAATGTTGATAAACTCCCACAGTGTCTCACACCTTGACCTCCCTTTGCTGCCACCCACCTCAATCCAGCCCCCCACCCCTGCTACCTTTCTCCTTCCAACATGGGTTCCCTGCTCAGGTCACTTGCAGCCCTGTCCTCTGGGTGACCAGCTCCCTGGCTCATCTCTCACTTTCTTGGGAGTGTTCTCATTGGAGACTGGGAATTGGTCCTTTGACTCAAACTTAAATCTACTTAAAACATTTAATAAAGTTGAACAGAAGCTCCTTTCTGAGTAGAGGACTGGATCTCTCCTCCCTTCTCCTCAAGCTTTTCTTTAGTTAGATGAATTCCTCGTGGCTTCTGGTTTTAATAACTCTCAGGTGGCTGTGGATTTCAGATGATCATTTACTTACCCATGTAACTAATTACCCCAGAGAGCCAAAGCAGCGGATTTTCTCAGACTTTCCTACGACTTTGGGTTTTATTTGATTCTGATGGGCACCTCATTCCTGCTCCAGATGTTCGGGTTTATCTCCTGCTCTAGAAATTCTGAGGTTCACAGCTGGGCTGGGAGGAGAGGCTCCCCAGTGGCTAAATGCTCCCTGGAGTGGGCTCTCTGAGTTCTTGCATTCTTTCATGAGGGGATTGAGCCTGCACCTTGCTTCAAATTGGGTGACTTTAAGACAACACAGCATCTTCTTTTTCCCTTTTGACAACGCTCTATGGGGGAAATGGCATGTGATTGAAAAGAGCAGCTCACGTGTAGCAAAGCAAGTAAAGTCCAAATTTAGGGCAACGTGACAGAGTGGAGGTGGTTGGCGGGGGTGTCTCATTTGCATTTCGGCATTAAAGTGTGTCAGAGGTGCCTGGAGCAATCTACGAGATGAGCTGCAAGATCACTTAGCAGGGATTAAGATGCAGGCTTAGGTACATTTGCTGGATCAGAAATCCTAACCACCAGGGTGAAGTTTACAAAATGCATTCTCATCTTTCCCCACCGGATTTCCCACGCAGGGAGAAGAAAAAGGCTCCCTTTGTTTAGTGACCTAATAATACCATTTGAAATAAGTTCCACCAATAATGACAGCCAGTCCCATTTTCTCATTCAGGTGTCTTTTTAAGTTGCTTTTCAAAAGAACTGATTTTAGTAGAGCCAGGAGCAAGAATGTAACACATAATGGCACATGTTTGGAGAGTAGCTTTGTAAAATGACACAAACTTTTTGTGAGGCGGTGGGGTGTTCCCCATTGCATAATACATCCTTGACAGCTGTGAATTAGACTTGAACCCCCTTTGGGAAAGTGTTCTCCTGACCCTTCCTTGTTGCTGTTCACGGTCTCTTTTCTAGCGTCGGCTTTGGTGGGATGTTGCAATTTGGAGCCAGGTTTCTGGGCCTTTCTCTCATCCAGACATTGGCAGTGACAAAAGGACTGCACCTGGTTTGAACACAATGAGGAATTAAAGGGCAAATCTTGAGACCCTCATGTGTGTCCCAGGTGGCACTGGTGGTGACGAACCTTCCTGTCCATGCAGGAGATGCGAAAGAAGCAGGTTCCAGCCCTTAGTGGGGAAGATCCCCTGGAGAAGGAAATGGTAAACTGCTCCAGTATTCTTGCCTGGAAAATTCCATGGACAGAGGAGCCTGGAAGGCTACAGTCCTTGGGGTCACAAAGAGTTGGACATGACTGAGCACAGACACACACACTGTATCCTTAGCACTGAATCAGAAACTACTTGCCTGAGACACTAAATCTCTGAAGCAAGAAGCAAGCAGTGAACCTCGTTGTTTTGGAAAGAGACTGCAAGGGGGAAGCTATACCACTTACATCAGGGACAGAGGGGATGGACAAGACATGACTCTATTTTTCAAAGGTAGCCATTGGTTTAAAATTTGCATATGACACTGGTTTAGGGTTTACCTAACCAGCATTCAGGGTAATCCTTCGGAGAGGGAAATAGTAAGATCAAACAGGTCTAAAGTGAAAATTAGCATAGTTCTGTGTTTTCTATGATGTAATAGTAAGCTGAAACAGATGCCGATGCATGAGTAATAGGTTTGCAAGGAACTGTATAACTTAGACCAGTTAAGCACAGATACTGAGGATACCTGCATAAAGTGTGGATTTTTCAACTGGCCTCAAAGGCTTAGCAAGAAAAGGTCAAATGAAAATTCAACTTCTTAGGCAATTTTAACCTCATTCGGGGATGGCCCTGCAGCTGAGATAAAGGAAGACCCAGCAAGATGCATATGGTTTTGCTGGATCATAGAATGATAGATGTTCTAACTGGGGACATTAGGTCTAGAAAGACTCCAATTACAACTTGGGTCTGAGGTTCAACATTACCTAAGTAGGAAGAGGCCAGTGAAGCAAGAAAGTGTGTTTGTTCGGCTGATGATGGTAATGGATTGCTCTAAGATTGATTTCCCCAATCCTGCATTTCATTAACAGACGCTGTGGGATTAAGAAGTCTCATTGTTTTTCTCTCTTGAATTCTAAGAATGACAGAATGCAAGATGTATGATATTTTTAGAAAGAAAAATTGAATAAATGACTCACAATTAGAGGTTTAGTGGAATAATGTGATCAAGATGAAGAGGAAACATGGGCTTTTGTAATGGAAAGTGCCTTGAATTTATGATGAACACGTTCTCTGCATTATTTTTAAAAATTCTAATTTCTGCTCTCAGAGCTCTGTCAGAAGTGTTTTCAGAGGTGGAAGGCATTCACAGTTTGTTTAGGGTCTTTCTGTTCTTGGTTCATGGGGCACACTGGACTATTTGAACATCTGAATATCATCATGAACCCAAGCTTGGGGCTTTCCATTAATTTAGAATGACTTTCTAGAAAAGGCTTCAGAGTGGGGAATAGAAAGATTTTAGGGGATGCGTATGCACAGGTTTATATTGTATTTGATTAATATTTTTATAAAACAATGCATTAAAGATCATGTTGTTAAAATATTATCTTAATCTGTCTGGGCTGCTGCAATAAGATACCACAGATTGAGTGGCTTATAAAAATAGAAATTTATTGCTCACAGTGCTGGAGGCTGGTAGTCTGAGATCGGGGTGTTGGCATCCTCAGGTGATGGGTCTCTTCTGGGTTGCAGATTTCCCACTGTATGCTTACCTGTTGGAAGGGGCAAGAGAGTCCTCTGGGGTCTTTTTGATAAAGGCGCTAATTCCATTTATAGGCTCCCCAGGTGGCTCAGCAGTAAAAGAATCCACTTGCAGTGCAGGCAAGAATACTGGAGTGGGTTGCCGAGGTCCTCAGAGCATCCCTGTTATATGGGCTGCTTAAATATGGCTATTAAATCCTTGGGCGTCCTCGGTGGCGCTAGAGGAAGAATCTGCCTGCCAGTGCAGGAGACACAGGAGATGTGGGTTCCATCCCTGGGTTGGGATGATCTTCTGGAGAAGGAAATGGCAACCCATTCCAGTATTCTTGTCTGGAAAGTCCCATGGACAGAGGAACCTGGCATGCTATAGTCCATGGGGTTGCAAAGAATCAGACACGGCTTCGCAACTAAACAACATGACAAAATCTCAAAATCTCATTCATGAGGGCTCCAGCCTCACAACCTAATCACCTCCTAATGCCATCACCTTTGGGTGTTATGATTTCAACATTTGAATTTTGGCAGAACACAAACATCCAGACCATAGCTAGTATGGGCTGCATTTTATATATTAGAATTATCCTACCTGGACTATGAACTTTCTGAGGTCATCCACAGACCCAGCTCCTGGTTTGGCACTTGGAGATGTTCAGTTACTGGATGAATCAGATCAAATGGCTTTTGGGGGTCTGGATTTATCAGTTATTGAAACAAACAGACCAGCACCCTCTTTTCTAACTGTTGAGATTTGTGGTCTGGGTAGATTTGGAGAGAAAAATTTCTCTCTTTTGTTCTTTACCTCCAGGTTGGAAACTTGTGTTTGCCACTTAAATTCTTTTGAATTGGAAATGGGTGCATTGTTACACATGTCAAATAAACACTTTCATGGCTGGCAAAGAAAATGAGAAAAAATCAGAAGAATCTCAATAGAACTCTTGACATTTGGGAAAATGTCAAGGAAAATAGGGAGCTGAGGGAAGAATGGAGAATTCTAATATCCTTCAGTTTGGGGCTTTTCTCCATTGGGACTATTTTGCTTCAGATAAGTACTGTGAAATTCAGACAAAAGCAATGATAGCCCAGTGTGGCAGAGCTCACTTCTACCTTGAAAAAAGCCCATTGTATTGAAATATAAAATCAATTACACAGTTAGGGGTTAAGGGTGAATAAGAAATAGTCCAAACTGATCTTTAGTAAGTTAGCTCCATATGCCCAATCATAGTCAAATCATAAATTCTGGAATATTGTTGAAGGCACAATATAGAAAACAGAAAGCAAGCTGTGTATTTAAGTATTATAATTAATACTTAAAATGAAGCCCCAAATGTTAATACTAAATAAAACAAATAGTTCAATTATAGTTGCATATTCATACCATAATGGTTAACGGAGTGCCAATGCTAATATTCATTAAAACAAATATTTTAATTATAGTTGTGTGTTTAAATTTTTCAGGTTACTTTATATTTGAAATAGGAATATAGGACAATTCAAATGCAAAAGACATCAACTCATATTTGTTCTCCTGGAAGCTGAACATTGAACTGTGAATCCGGGACACTGCAGTCTGTGGAGTCTGCACCCATTCGCCTATATTCCCTACTCATAAGCTACTTACCACTCTTCCAGTCTTTGGAATGAAGTGAGGTATAAATAATTAATGGCAAAATTCTGTTCATTTGATTTAATATAGGTGCCTTTTGGGTATGGATACCTGAATGTATCAGGTGGCACTGTGATAAAGAATCCACCTGCCAGTGCAGGAGATGCAAAAGACATGGGTTCAATCCTGGGTTGGGAAGATCCCCTGGAATAGGAAATGATACTCCACTCCAGTATTCTAGTCTGGAAAATCCCATAGACAGAGGAGCCTTATGGGCTACAGTCCATGGGGTCACAAGGAATCGGACACGAATGAGCACACACACGAGAATGCTGTATAGCTCATGGTTCTGTGACATAAGCCAAACAAGCTTGCCACACCCATCAAAGGTCCAGACCTATAAACCAGCATCTCTTTCAGGGCTCTTTTACCTGAACAATGAGTTACCTATTACAGGCATCAATCTGCTTGAATGTCATTTGTGCCTTGCAAATAGCCCTAAATTTATGCTTCAGAATCTCACTGAAATACTTCTCATTCATTTCTGAAAGGGAAACGCATGGCCATATTTATGACATTGTCCATGGAAAAATCAATCACCCACTAAATGCCATTATTTTATATTTTGCTCTCAAGCTGCCACTTTATAAATAAAAGGAAGACGAATTAGAATCATAAAACAAGAAGGTAATCATCCACAGATTGAAAATAGCCTTTCAGGACATCTAAGGGGAAGAAGCCAAGAAGTATAAAAGATGGAACTTTCAAATGGGGCCATTTTCATACCATAATGGAGCTATAACAGAGAACAGGGGGTCCTTTGCTCTGAGTGGGTTTCCCTCGCCAGTTTGAGGACAATAGTGGGTTTTCCAAGACTGAAATATGTCAAGTCATCCATAGTGCAATCTTTCACCCAGTGGCCTGGAATGTCTTCTGCATGTTAGTTTTTAAAAATACTTGTTTATGATGATCTGACAGGTGAGTTTGTATCTGGGTTGCCCAGAGACCATGCTTTTCCAGCGATTACAGTCCAAAGCTGCTGTGGAATGACTCAGCAAAGAAATGGTCATCTGTCCCCATAATGCTACACCTGTGCTATGGCCAAAGTTCTAAAGAAGTGACTAGTTACTTTGTTGTTGTTTTTGGTTTTCTACTTTAAATATAGAAGTATGTACATGTCAGTCCCAAACTCCCAATTTATTCTTCCCCTAACCCTATCCTCTTGGTAACCATTCAGTTCAGTTCAGTTGCTCAGTTGTGTCTGACTCTTTGCGACTCCTGGAGCTTGCTCAAATTCATGTCCATTGAGTCAGTGATACCATCCAGCTATCTCATCTTCTGTCATCCCCTTCTCCTGCCTTCAGTCTTTCTTAGCATCAGAGTCTTTTCCAATGAGTCAGTTCGTTGCATCAGGTGGCCAAAATATTGGAGCTTCAGCTTCAACATCAGTCCTTCCAATGAATATTCAAGACTGATTTCCTTTAGGATTGACTGGTTTGATCTCCTTGCAGTCCAAGAGACTCTCAAGAGTCTTCTCAGTAACCATAAGTTCATATTATATTTTAATTTTATGCAATGCCTGAGAAAAGGACACTAGAGATTGACAATAGGCTATGCATTAACGTTGATCTTAACCAAACAGGGAGTAAAGATAAAGAAATAAGTTTTTCTTATTCTCAAGATCTTTTTGAAATTTTTTTTAGCCAGTCACTTTTCTGTACACCATGTGGCTAAGTTCCAATGTTTAAAAACTAATTTATAAATAACACTTATTTTAACTTAAGATTCTTAGGTATCAGTTCAGTTCATTCAGTCATGTCCAACTCTTTGTGACCCCATGGACTACAGAATACCAGGCCTCCTTGTCCATTACCAACTCCCAGAGTTTATTGAAATTCATATCCATTGAGTCAGTGATGCCATCCAACCATCTCATCCTCTGTCTTCCCCTCCTCCTCCTGCTTTCAATCTTTCCCAGCATCAGAGTCTTTTCAAATGAGTCAGCTCTTTGCATCAGGTGGCCAAAGTATTCGAGTTTCAGCTTCAACATCAGTCCCTCCAATGAACACTCAGGATTGATCTCCTTTAGGATGGACTGATTGGATCTCCTTGTAGTCCAAGTGACTCTCAAGAGTCTTCTCCACCATCACAGTTCAAAAGCATCAATTCTTATGTACTCAGCTTTCTTTATAGTCCAACTTTCACATCCATATGTGACTACTGGAAAAACCATAGCTTTAACTAGACAGACCTTCGTTGGCAAAGTAATGTCTCTGCTTTTGAATATACTATCTAGGTTAGTCATAGCTTTTCTTTTAAGGAGCAAGCGTCTTTTAATTTCATGGCTGCAGTCACCATCTGCAGTGATTTGGGAGCCCCCAAAATTAAAATCTTTCACTGTTTCCACTGTTTCTCCATCTATTTGCCATGAAGTGATGGGACCAGATGCTATGATCTTAGTTTTCTGAATGTTGAACTTTAAGCCAACTTTTTCACTCTCCTGTTTCACTTTGATCAAGAGGCTCTTTAGTTCCTCTTCACTTTCTGCCATAAGGGTGGTGTTATCTGCATATCTGAGGTTATTGATATTTCTCCTGGCAATCTTGATTCCAGCTTGTGCTTCATTCAGCCCAGCATTTCTCATGATGTACTCTGCATATAAGTTAAATAAGCAGGGTGACAGTATACAGGCTTGATGTACTCCTTTCCTGATTTGGAACCAGTCTGTTGTTCCATGTCCAGTTCTAACTATTGCTTCCTAACCTATCATTTCCTTATTGAGTAGTATTTACTGTTTTCTTGATGCTTCCTCATGGTCTAATGTTTAGGATTTGGCTCTCCAACTGCTGTGGCCGGGATTTGATTCCTGGTCAAGGAAACCTTTCTTCCTGGGCTTCCCAGGTGGCACTAGTGGTAAAGAACCCACTGCCAGTGCAGGAGGCCTAAGAGACATGAGTTCAGTCCCTGGGTTGGGAAGATCCTCTGGGGAAGGAAGTGGGCAACCCACTCTAGTACTCTTGCCTAGAGAATCCCATGGACAGAGGACCCTGGCGGGTTACAGTCTATAGGATTGCAAAGAGTTGGATGTGACTGAAGAGACTTAGCATGCACTGTTTAATTATGAGTTGTTAGCAAATTATCACTTTATTTTCTTGAGCATGGCAAGATGGCTAATTATACGTAGGCTTTTCTTTTTCACATTTCCCCACACATGTTTGAGGAGCAAAAGAATCCCTGAGGCCATAAAATGGTCAAATTGTGAGCCTGAGAACATCCAAAATGGTGGTCTCCTCATTTGCGAGGGGTGAGACATCAAGTCAAGGAGACAGGTGTTGATGCAAACCTGCCTACCTCCAAGATGGAGGAGCATGTTGAGCCCTCTTTGAGAATCCTCTTATTTCTTTGAGAACCCTCTCAAAGAGCTGTGGATGGAAATGCAACAAGCAAAACTTCAAACCATCATGCTATAGGAACCCTTTCCTGAAGCAATTCAAGGTGGTTTTGAAATGATTCTGTTCTCTTCCTAGTAAAACTATTGCTATCCTGTCCTTTCTTTTCTTTGACTTTTCCATTAGCTGTTTGTATTCTAATAATAACCATCCACAAGTGTTTAAAGTAACATTCAAAGCTTGTCAACTTCTGGGAAACCATGTCTGCAGTCCTCCTATGGATCCATGACAGACCAATGGAATGGTGTCCATGGTGACTGTGGGTATCCATCCTCAAGGAGAGTAGTCTTCAAAGATTTTGACAGTGTATCCTTTCAGAAAAAAAGTTGGAGCATGCATTTGCAATAATTTTTTATTTACTTATTTTATAATAATTTACCCAGTATTATTGCCTGAGAAATTCCATGGACAGAGAGGAGCCTGGTGGGCTACAGTCCTTGGGGTCACAAGAGTCAGACATGAGTGACTTTCACTTACTGCATGCTTATGTGCTCATATAGTAAGTGCAGCTATAAAACATACAAAAATATACCTTAAAATGAACAAGAATATGATGAGATAGACTAGATATTTTGTTAATTGTGATGAGTGGCTTTATTAACCCTAATCAAGATTTCCAAGCACCATATATACTTTTGAGAGGTAATTGCTGGTGGAAAGTATAAAAATCTTTAACTCAAATAGTGTTGTTAACTGTACTTCTTTTGAGCTGAATTTGTTGATTGTGTTTTTAAGCTCTTGTTGGCGCTTGTGAAGACATTCTGATAGGAGAATGGTTAAGTAGCAATTTCACTGTTTCCTTTTGCTGGTAGTATCAACATTATCTTCAATCTGTGAAGATTTTATGTAGGAATTTTTTATTCCTGTAGAGAATACATACCATAAAATTTGCCATCTTACTCATTTTCAAGCGTATAATTCTGCAGTGGTGTCTATTTACGTTATTGTGAAGCAGGTCTCCAACTTTCTCATTTTGTAAAATTGAAATTCTATCCTTTAAACATCTCCCCCTTCTCTTCCCTCTCTCCCCTGTTAACCAGCTTTCTGCTTTCTGTCTCAGTGAACTTAGCTACTTTAAGTACCACATAGATGTGTAATTATGCAATGTTTGTCTTTTTGTGACAGGCTTGTTTCACTCATCCTCATGTCCTCAACTTCCTCTATGTTGTATCGTGACTACGCAGGAATTTTTAAAGACACTTATCCACTATGGGGAGATTAGGTTGGTTAAAGGTAAACTGTATAAATATAAATCCTCTTACCAGAGCACAAGGAACTGCAGTGCAGCACAAAGTGCTATTCAGAGAGCAGTTCAAGAGTAAGGATGTTGTAGAAAGCAAGCTCATGGTTAGCAAAGGGGAAAGTGGGGTGAGAGTGAGAAATCAGGAGCTTAGGATTAACAGATACATACTACTATATATAAAAGAGATAAACAACAAGGTCCTATTGTATAGCACAGGGAACTACATTCAATATCTCATAATAAAGGAAAGATTCTGAAACAATATAATACACACCCCCACCCCCCCCCCCACCCCCACCCCCCCCACCCCCACCCACCACCCCCCACCCACACAGCCACCCCCACCACATATATATAGTAGTGGTAAAGAACCTGCCCCACTTCAGTGCTGTTGCCACTCCAGCACTCTTGCTTGGAGAATCTCATGCACAGAGGAGCCTGGCAGGCTACTGTCCACAGGGCTGCAAAGAGTCAAACATGACTGAAGCAACTTTTGTCTGAATCACTGCTGTACACATATCACTCAGCCAATAAAAGGAACAAATTTGAGTCAGTTGAAGTGAGATGGATGAATGGGTGAAACCAATGCAACATTATAAAGCAATTATCCTCCAACTAAAATTAAAAAAAAACTATCCTTCAATTAAAAAAATAGGCTGGGGGAGAGTGAGGTAGTTCTGAACAGTCCTCACTTGTGGGATTCCCACTCTTTCACACACACAAATGATGATGTTGATATCAATCCAGATATTAGTTATTGATAAAATCTGATTTCCTTCTTACTGATCTTAGATCCTAAAGCGACATAACTAGACATTCCAGAATTCTCTTCAGCAGGCATGGTTGTAAGTGTTGAGCGCCTTACAACCCCAGAGGGGCCATCCGCACCACAGTTCACGTCAATGGCATTCCCTGGATTTGCACAGTGCACAATCTGTGTGGCTGAACAGGGTGGCTCTGCCCTTCCTGGGGTATGACCAGCTTGCTTAAAGACTCTTGACCTGGAGAAAGATGATCATTTCTATGGCCTTGCTTAGAATCCAGAGAATTAAAGGAGGCCCTATATTCATTTCATTCCAAATAGTCATTTAAAATAGGGAACTGAGTGCCCCTAGGCTAATTTTATTCAAAATCACAGAGCTTCTTAAGGAAAAGTCAGGCTAGGTTTCACTTACACCTTTCCTATCCTATTAAATTGCTCATTTTCTGACATATCCTAGATATAGCCCAATTTCTTTTATACCTGTCCCAGTTCCATTTAGGACTTGGGCATGAAATACATTAAAAATAATATTGTCCTTTTTAACTTTTCCAGTCGTGAATTAAAAAGAACAACCACAGAAATCTTGACAAAGCCATTCTTTCCTTCACTGTTCTTCTACTTTGCTTGTAGAGATTCAACTTTCCACTCCAACCCCCTCAGTCCTCCCACCCCAGTCACACATGAAGTTGGTAAATGTCAGTATTGCTACTCTTGTGCAATATCATGAAGGTCTCTGCCCACAAAGTTTTCTTCTGCATCACCTGGCAGAGTTTCCCCTAACTTAGAGTTTATACCAGTGGTCTTCATTCCTTGCCTTACCTCTCTGCCTCTGTTTGAATGTGTAAGACCATTCTGAACTCTCAATAAAAACTCTTAGAAAACATTTGCTCAGGGAACAGAGTCTCTTTCTTTGGTCAAAACTACTGCACATACAGGCAATCCTTGGAGGTGTTTTGGGTTCAGTTCCAGACCATCCCGATAAAGCAAAATCTCAATAAAGCAACTCACAGAAACATTTTTTTTTCCCCAGTGCATAGAAAAGTGATGTTTACACTGTAGTGTGGTCTGTTAAGTGTGTGATAGCATTATGATGAGGAAAAACTGCATTCCTTAATTAAAAAGTTATTGGTAAAAAGATGGGCCTTCTGAGAATTGTAATCATTTTGGCATAAGCACATCAAAGATGACTGATCACCATGACAATATAATAACAATAATAAAACATTTGAAACATTGTAAGGATTACCAAAATGTGACACAGACACAAAGTGAGCAAATGCTGTTGGAAAAAATGATGCCAATAGACTTGTTTTACGCAAGATTGCCACCAACATTCCATTTGTAAAAAGTACAGTATTAGCAAAGTATAATAAAATGAGGTATGCCTGTAATCAGTAATCACTTATCTTGTCAAATTTCTGTCTGCCTTCTAGATTATAAACCTTTGAAAGACAGATATTGTGTCTTCTACACTCTTTCTTCTCCCCAGCACATACCATTCAACCACATTGATGAAGAATCCATATACGTTGTACATTATGCTGGGTGAATGGACCCCACCCCCTCAAAGAGTTTATAGGCTAGAGGGGGAGATAGGATCACATAAAGTTAACTGGATGAGAGGGGCCATACATAGTAGAGGTCTGCTGCTGCTGCTGCTAAGTCACTTTAGTCATGTCCGACTCTGTGCGACCCCAGTGACAGCAGCCCACCAGGCTCCCCTGTCTCTGGGATTCTCCAGGCAAGTCTACTCACTGTATAAACCAAGTGCCAGGGAAGCATTGGTTAAGACCATCGTGCTGGCCTGGGAAAGGGAAGACGGACACGATCAGGAAAACTTCCCCAAAGAGTCAGTGCTGACAAAAGCAGGGGCTCATTACATATTGGTTGAATAACTACCTAACTAATGGTTCATCTTAAAAGTCATATATGTTAGAACCACATGTGTAGCAGTCATGAAGTCCAATGAATAGATACTCATCTATTAGGATATTGTTCAGTTATCCCTAGGTATCCAAGGAGGATTATTTCCAGGACCACTCTGTCCACGAATGGTTACCAATCCAAAGATGCTTGTTATATAAAGTTCCTTACATAAAATGGCATCATATTTGTATGTAAGCTACAGATATCCTCCCATGTACTTTAAATCATCTCTAGATTACTTATGACACCTAATACAATGTAAATGCCATGTCAATAGTTATAAATACAATATAAATGTGAAGTAAATAGTTGCTGGCATGTAGCAAATTCAAGTTTTGCTTTTGGTAACTTTCTGGAATTTTTAAAAATATTTAAAACCTGCGGTTGGATGATCCCAGATTTGGAACTGTTGGATATGGAGGGCTGATAGTAGTTGATTTCTAACTCCTGCTTAGTGATATAAATTGCTTTAAACATGTTGGAATTTTCCCCATCCTTATCAATAACGAGTTAGGTTCTATTGACTTATCACATCTTCCTTTAAAAGTGTGAAGAGAAAATAAATCTGTTCAGTAATTCAGAAGCAGATTACATGAGAACAGTCGATAGGATTTTTGCAATTGTGACTATTGTGTTTTATTTTTTAAAGTTCTGTGTTCTAATTGTTAGAAATGCCCATGTGAATTTAGATATTCCTGTAATCTACCTTCCGTGAGGGTATTAGAGTTTGTGCACGGCAGAATATCATTACATACTTTGTATCTGAGCTTCTGGTGACTTTTTTTTTTTTTTTGCCATGTGATGTGGCTTGTGTGGTCTTAGTTCCCTGACCAGGGATAGAACGTGTTCCCCCTGTGGAGGAAGCATGGCGTTTTAACCACTGGACCACCAGGGAAGTCCCACCTAGTAACTTTAACCATTATTATTTTCTTGTCTTTGGAGTTTGTTCAGGGCACGGCTCATGCCTGTATTTATAGCTCAGTTCTCACATATGCACAGATCTTGTCAAAATATCGAGATAATACAGTGGCACATCACAAATATTATTTCTGGCAATGTTCTATACTTCAGAAAGCTATTTTACTTCTTCTTTGAGATATCCTCTTAAAATAGATAGAGCAATTTGTCAATTTGTATTTCCACCAAATCCTTCCTGCAAGTTCACTGTTATTTTTTCCATCTAGATTTAATCTTTCCCAGCTTCAAAGCAGATTTGGTTCATTTGGGGGCACTATCTTGTGAATTTCCATGTCATCCTTTTTCTGCTGCATTCGTGCTGAGAACCAGATTTGGCTGATCTACATTTGAAAGCTCCCTCACAGTTGAATTTTGGATGAAGATTTGGGATTCTCACCTGAAAAAAAAAGAATTAATGTGGTGTAAAGTAACTGTAGGATTATGAGCAGCCCCCTGAGGAGACCCCACTCTGCTCCTGTGTCCCTTCAGTGTTACGACAAGGAGACAGGACGAGAGCAGAAGGATGGAGCAGATCCCCATCAGAAATGAAAAAATTTAATGGCAATCCACTCCAATACTCTTGCCTGGAAAATCTCACGTACGGAGGAGCCTGGAAGGCTGCAGTCCATGCAGTCGCTAAGAGTCAAACATGACTGAGTGACTTCACTTTCACATTTCACTTTCATGCACTGGAGAAGGAAATGGCAACCCACTCCAGTGTTCTTGCCTGGAGAATCCAGGGACAGGGGAGCCTGGTGGGCTGCCATCTATGGGGTTGCACAGAGTCGGACACGACTGAAGCGACTTAGCAGCAGCAGCAGCACTCCAGTGTTCTTGCCTGGAGAATTCCATGGACAGAAGAGCCTGGCTGGATACAGTCCGTGGGGTCACAAAGAGTGGGACATGATTGAGTGGCTAACACTTTCACTTTTAAAAACAAGCCACAGCCCTGTCATTGTTTGCTCCCGTCCACCTTTGCCATGAACCTCTTTCAAGGTGACTGAAGCTCAGAGTTGGGAGGTCCAGGTGAGCCTGAAATGGGGCAGTAGGGACAGGACCATTGACCCAGTTTGGGGGACAGTCAGAAGCAGAAGTGTGGTGTTCCATGTTGAACATGATGAAGAGTTTTGAGAGCATGACACCAAGTTCGGGCCCTGCTAAGGGAGGCACCCTGGGTCGGATGTTCGGCCACAAGGCTAGCCCTGTGATGTGGGGGGCAGGGAGGTGCGGACATGGGCGCTGCCTGATTGCTTTTTAGTAAAAAAAATCAAACCAAACCAAACTGAGAGAGCGGTGAAACGTAATTCCATTAGTCCTTTGTCATGCCTGGAGCCTTTTACGTATAATTTCTCTCTATCCAAGCAGAGCTTTAGAAATGGCCCATGCCTGACCATGGAAGCAGGTGGCTTGAGGGTCTTAACCAGGAATCAGATGGAGTTTTCAGGCCAGCTCAGAAGAAGCCCACTCAAGGACACGCTTGAACAAGGAATCAATGCTGCTGGCTGACCCCACAGGACCGTTCTGAGGATGGAGTCATAAAGCTGGTTCAAAACATTTGGAAAGTGTACATTTTTAAAAGACCATATCAATGCTAAGCTATAACCTCGATGTAGAAAATTCCCCCAATTATGATTCCAAATATCTTTACTGAGTGCGGTTATTGACTCTGATCAGTACTCCGAGCTGCCCATTTTGTCCAGAGACTTTTCCTACACTAAGCCCTTCTGTCCTCATCCTTCTCTCCTTGCCTGTGTGATGTCAGGGAATATAGAGGGCAGATGGGTCAAGGGTCAGTTAAAGGATGATGTTTGCACATGGGAAGTACAAGTTCTCACCATAGTAGGATCCAGGGTTGGTCTGTGCAGGCATGAAATAGTTTGGCAGCATCCATTTTCTTCATTTGTAACAGCCCCCTCCCTGGAAGGCAACCTTCAACTCAGTTACACTGGGCTGGTTTTCCAGCAAATTAAGTTGTTCTGGATTTTTGAGGGATTTGAAAATAAAATTTGCAGCAATATCAGATGTGAAGGAAGTGGAGGTGTTAGACTGAGTTGGTTGGTGCTGTTGGATGGTGGAGGTGGTGTTTTTGTTTTAAGTGGAGAGTGAGCTAGAATTTTCAGCTTTCCAAAGGGCAACTGATCCAGTGGTTTATATAGCTTTTTTTCTTTTAGTCATTTTACGCATTCATTTTGTATTGAAGCATAATTGATTTACAATATTATATTAGTTACAGGTATACAACAAAGTGATACGGTTAAATATGTCTTTTTCAGATTCTTTTCCCTTACATGTTATTACAAAATATGGAGTTTGCTGTACTATACAGTCAGTTCTTACTGGTTATCTATTTTATATATAGTATAGCTTTTCTACCATTTTCTGATCTCTCTCGATTCACTTTTTTGGTTCATTTTCTATTTGTATTTTATATCTATGTATATATATACTCACAGACTTCCCTGGTGGCTCAGTGGTAAAGAATTTGCCTGCTATTGCAAGAGAAGTGGGGTCAAGAAGCTTCCCTGGAGGAGGGCATGGCAACCCACTCCAGTATTCTTGCCCAGAGAATCCCATGGACAGAGGAGCCTGGTGGATTATAGTCCATAGGGCTGCAAAGAGTCAGACATGACTGAAGCTACTAAACAGCATGAGCCATATATACTCACACATGCATAGGTAAAAAGTTTATTACTTGTAATTATATTGTATGCTCTATTTTTGCCTGCTTCATTGATTTCTTACTGTTCTGTGCTAAGTCTCTTCAGTCATGTCTGACTGTTTGAGACCCTATGGACTGTAGCCCACCAGGCTCCTCTGTCCATGGGATTCTCCAGACAGGAGTACTGGAGTGGGTTGCCATGCCCTCCTCCAGGGAAGCTTCCTGAACCAGGGATCAAACCTTCATCTCTAACGTCTTCTGTATCGGCAGGCAGGTTCTTTACCACAAGCACCACCTAAGAAGGCCCAGATTTCCTTACTATAGGTGTGCAAATATTTATCCAGACTCACTGAAGTGGGCTAGGATTCAGTTCACTTCTTGAGCCATGACAGCTGATTTAGGACAAAGCCTTGCCCTGTCTTCCCAAAGCACACAACCTCAGACTTGTACCATGTTCTGAAGCTATTTAGGTTTTAGTTGATTTGGGGGAGGTGCGGGAAACCTGATGCTTCTTTATTACCAGAAAAGAAAGACTCCAGCTCTTGAAGCCAGGATCAGCCCCTCCCGGAGAGGCACGCGGAGTAGCGGATACGGCTGAGTCAGCATCTGTGCTTCCTCACAAGCAGTCAATGCATGGAGACTAAGCTTTGCCTTTCTTACCAAGTGTCCAGGCAAGAGTCTGTGAGGTTAGTTAAACACATAAAATAAGTCAGGACACCCGGACAGAGTGAATTACAGAGAGAGCGCTGTCTGAAGTGTCCTGGAGCCCCGTTCTAGCATCCTACACATCTGTGGGGTTTCCAAAGGCGGCCGAGGCAGGTTGAGTCAACCCACACGTCCTTTTATTCAACCTCAGGCTCAGGGAGAGTCTGCTGATCAGGTAAGAGGCACACACATAAAGGGGCCACTAGGTCCTTCCAGCTTCCTTCCACCTTCCTTCTTTGATCACATCTACTCGCTTCTTGCATCTTCTCTTTCTAGAAAAAAATAAAAGCAGTGATTTATACCAAACACACAAACACATGTGCAGCAGAAGCAGAGGAAAATTCAACTGAAATTCATAACCTAACAACTAGCAGATGAAGGCTGCATACTTTATGAAAAATAAAAGATCATAAATACCAATATTTCTGTCTTTGGATTCTCACATAGACATGTGAAATACATGCTTAATTTAATCATATTTATTTGACTTCTCCATGAAGAAGAAACTGAGCAGGTGCAGAAGAAGCCGAGGGAATCCTTTTTCAGGGTTCATTTGGCTGCACACGAGGGCTGGGCTTCCTCCTTCCTCAAGTTTTGCTGGGCTCCGTGGGCCACTGTTAATGTACTGTAAGAAAAATACAATGGGGACAAAGAGTCAGTTGTCTTTCCAAGCCTCTTTTGCTTTACTTTGCATGCTGACTTTTTAGGGATCTCCTCCAGGCAGTGTGAATGTTTTAATCTCATTGAATTCTCACAACTTGATGATGTGGGTGTATTGTTATCTTCGGTTTATAGAAGCAGAAACTGAGGCTTAGAGACGTCATGTTTCATGCACAGGGTCACACAGCTGCTAAGTGAAAGGGCTGGAGAGCCTGGCCAGTCTGATAACAGGACACTCTTTTCTTTCTTTTTCAAAAATCAATTTTATTAAGGTATATTTTATATACAGTAAAAATTATCCTTTTTAGTTGTATAGTTGATGAGCCTTGACATGTTTATAATCTTAAAATTGAGGTTTGCTGCTGCTGCTGCGTCGCTTCAGTCGTGTCTGACTCTGTGCGACCCCATAGATGGCAGCCCACCAGGCTCCTCTATCCCTGGGCTTCTCCAGGCAAGAACACTGGAGTGGGTTGCCTTTTCCTTCTCCAATGCATGAAAGTGAAAAGTGAAAGTCACTCAGTCATGTTTGACTCTTAGCGACCGCATGGACTGCAGCCTACCAGGCTCCTCCGCCCATGGGATTTTCCAGGCAAGAGTATTGGAGTGGGGTGCCATTGCCTTCTCCAAATTGAAGTTTCAGTTCAGTTCAGTTCAGTCGCTCAGTCGTGTCTGACTCTTTTCGACCCCATGAATTGCACCACGTCAGGCCTCCCTGTCCATCACCATCTCCCGGAGTTCACTCAGACTCACGTCCATCAAGTCCATGATGCCATCTAGCATCTCATCTTTGGTCATCCCCTTCTCCTCCTGCCCCCAATCTTTCCCAGCATGAGTCTTTTCCAGTGAGTCAACTCTTCGCATGAGGTGGTCAAAGTACTGGAGTTTCAGCTTTAGCATCATTCCTTCCAAAGAACATCCAGGGCTGATCTCCTTCAGAATGGACTGGTTGGATCTCCTGGCAGTCCAAGGGACTCTCAAGAGTCTTCTCTAATACCACAGTTCAAAAGCATCAATTCTTTGGCACTCAGCCTTCTTCACAGTCCAACTCTCACATCCATACATGACCACAGGAAAAACCATAGCCTTGACTACCAGGCTCCTCCGCCCATGGGATTTTCCAGGCAAGAGTATTGGAGTGGGGTGCCATTGCCTTCTCTGAACTGAAGTTTAGACTATCCTAAAAAGAACTTCTGAGGGTGATAGGATAGTTAACATAGATTAACTCTGAACAGTTGGGTTATAAGTGTTTTGCTTTCCTCCTCATGTATTTATTTTCTAAGATTTTCATTATGGCCCTATCTCACTTTTATAAATAGAAAATAGTATTACTAAAAAGAAAAATGGACATGGAGAAAGTTTTTAAGGGTAGAAAATAGTCATTTAAAAATATATGGCTATAGGATAAAGTATAAAGTGAATTTCAGTAAGACAAACCGCCAATTCCTAAAAATGAAGGATAAATGGCCTGCCTCACCACAGCCATGCTAATTGCTTCTATTAACATAAAGGTCAGGATAAAAATGTTCCGAGCTGAATGTAGTATCAGAAGGTGGAAGAATTAACAAGAATTATAAAGGTTAATGCCTTTGTCGTGAAGATCCCATCATTTTCTTTTTAACCAACGTTTTGACTTTCTTTGAAATCCTTCCAGCGGAAGTCCTCTTTTGATCTTTAGGGATTAAATTGGTGGATTTTTAAAATGTTCAGTGTTTGGGTATTACCAGGAGAATCATAGATGATTTTAAAATGATCAGTGCTAAGAAATTGTATCAGCTCTGTTCTGATCACACAATATTGGCAGCAAAGTCTGTTCTGCTCTTCAGACAAATTTGGGGCCTTTGCTTTAGAAGAGGCCTTTCATGGTGTGCCTTTCCTGTCGCTGAGAAACTGCTGATTTCATGACAGCTGTGGCACTGAGCAGACATCAGCTGCCTGTGCTGGCCAGCCCAGCTGCTAATCTTACTTCACTGTGTTATCACCATGGTTCCCCAGCACTGTCCATTGAAAATCTGGTATTTCATCTAAAAGACTCACAATCTTTCATCAATAAAAATTAAACATAACACCATATAAAAATGCCTTAATATAATACCATAGAAACACTTCTGTTTCATTTTTTATAAACATGGTCCTCAAAAGACAGCTTCGAAGGATGGACTGAGAACTCTGGGGCCCTTTCTCCATTTTGCCCTCTCTCCCATGTGCAGAAAATGGCAACCCACTCCAGTATTCTTGCCTGGAGAATCCCGGGGACGGAGGAGCCTGGTGGGCTGCCATCTATGTTCAGTTCAGTTCAGTCGCTCAGTTGTGTCTGACTCTTTGCGACCCCATGAATTGCAGCACGCCAGGCCTCCCTGTTCATTACCATCTCTCGGAGTTCACTCAGACCCACGTCCATTGAGTCCATGATGCCATCCAGCCATCTCATCCCCTTCTCCTCCTACCCCCAATCCCTCCCAGCATCAGAGTCTTTTCCAATGAGTCAACTCTTCGCATGAAGTGGCCAAAGTACTGGAGTTTCAGCTTTAGCATCATTCCTTCCAAAGAAATCCCAGGGTTGATCTCCTTCAGAATGGACTTGTTGGATCTCCTTGCAGTCCAAGGGACTCTCAAGAGTCTTCTGAAGCGACTTAGCAGCTGTGTGCAGGATATTGATTCTGCAAAGAATATTGCAATTATCTGAGCCTTCATGTTCCCTGAGAGTCTTCTAGCCCCAGAACACACAGATTGGCATTTCCCCCTTATTTATGATCCATTTGAGCATCCGCTTGTTACGATGCTAGCATTTAAGGGGCGCCAGAATCCCTGAGCCATCAGCAATCTGAATATCAGGATGCAGCCACACAAAAGGAACGCAGAGTCATGGAGAAGAAACAACTTTAGAGCAAAGTCATCACCGGGGGATGGACTGTGTGAAGGAGCAATTGCTAACTAGAGCTTCTAAGCAACTCTCGGGGTGGGGTGGGTGTTTCTTTCATTCTTTTGCCAAATTTCTGTAACTTCCTGGTTGTTGTTGTTCAGTTACTCAGTCGTGTCCGACTCTTGGAGACCCCATGGACTGTAGCACATCAGGCCTCCCTGTCCTTCACCATCTCCCAGAGTTTGCTCAAGTCCTGCCCATTGATTCAGTGATGCCATCCAACCTTCTCATTCTGTTGCCCACTTCTCCTCCTGCCCTCAGTCTTTCCCAGCATCAGGGTCTTATCCAATGAGTCGCCTCTTTTCATCAGATGGTCAAATACTGGAGCTTCAGACAAAATCCAACTGAGGTCAGACCTTGGGAACAGAGAGGAAAATGTTAAAAAATTCCTTGAAACACATACTTTCCTTTCCCTTGAGACAACAATGCCATCTACTTGATAATGCCAAGTAGTGTCTCTTTTGGAAAATGCTGTCACTGACGGGTGGATGGGAGAGTGGACTTGCTGCATGGCAGGTCCTTACATGTGACAGCAGGAGCCGGAGGTCACCGTCTTTCCTTCTCAGGAAGGAGCTTGGTAAGGAGTTTCCCCAGCTCTGCCCAGCTTGTGGGGTTGCTGTGACTCATTCCCCTCCCTCAAAATGTGGAACTATCCTTGACCCCCTACTCACTCCAGTGTGAGCTGGGGGACCCTAACCCATGGCCCTGAACTTGGTCATCTTGGGTCTTATCTTACCCACCATCTGATGTGACTGGTTTAGTCTCTCTCCCTCCAGGCTGTAACCAACCAAAGTCAGAGCATAGCCCCCTTCTCCTGGGGACCCTCAGGGCCTGGCCCAGTGCCTGGCCCAAGGAAAGAGGAGTAAATTGTGAGTCCAGGAGCCAGTCACCCTCTGGGTTGCTCGCAGCCTCTGTCTGACACTGAATCCATGACTTCACTGCTAATGGTTTTACACAGTGGTGAATATACCTTTTTTTAAAAAAAATAAATAATGTTTTATTGGAACACAGCTAGTGTTTGCATATTGTCTATGGCTATTTCCACACTGCAACTGCAGACTTGAGTAGTCACAACAGAGACCACTTGGCCTATGACCCTAAAATATTTACTATCCAGCCCTTTAACAAAGTTTCAGCTGGCTCTTTCTTTAGGAAGTGATTTTTAGAGCAATGAGGAAGTTTTACTTTAGCTTCCTTTGGAACCTCTCTGGGGTTTCTTATTTCCTTATTGTGGATCTGAGTTTCTGTGTGGTACCATCTTCCTTCTACATGAAATCTTTTATTTCTTAACTTGGGTGAGACCAAAGTCCTCTAATGGGAATTTTCCTAATGCAGTAGCACTGACAGGCTGACCCCAGGGCTATGAACTCATTCAAATCCTCTCCTACCCTGATGGCTTGATAAGGAGGATGAGAAGAAAAGACTTTTATGGGAGCCAAAGACTTTTATGGGCCCTTCTGTCCTTTTTCCTCGTGGATCTGGTACCATGAGGGGAGTCTTTTCTCCAGTGTTGCCAAAGCAAATTCATGCATGGATTTCTTTCCAGTATTTTGTGGCACAATGGGTGAGTTGCTTGGGAAGGTGGAAGAAGAAGAAGGAATGGAGAGCTGCGGGACTCTGGGAATGCTGGGGACCCTGGGGATGCCCTGGGACCCTTACTGCTGCAGAAGGCAATTTGTTCCCCAACCCTAAGGGGCCTTTGAAATTAATCACCCTCTATTTGAGTCTTTTGTTGTCCAGTCGCTCAGTTGTGTCTGACTCTTTGTGACCCCATGGACTACAGTACGCCAGGCTTCCCTGTCCTTCACCATCTTCCAGAGTTTGCTCAAACTCATGTCTATTGAGTGGGTGATACCATCCAACCATCTCATTCTCTGTCATCCCCTTCTCCTTCTGCCTTTAATCTTTCCCATCATCAGGGTCTTTTCTGATGAGTTGACTCTTCACATCAGGTGGCCAAAGTATTGCAGTCATATCTCATCAAATTAAGAAACAAGCCAAGTGCTTGAAGACAGGTTTATCCACTTAGTGGGTGCAGATTCAGAAAATATTCTTGAACTGTCATTTGTGCCCCTCTGGAATTCATTTCACATTTCATTCACTCCAACCTTCTGAAATGAAAAGCGGATGTCTTCATGGGAACTTGTGTTTTATCCTAAAGATGAAAACAATACGGACTAGCTGAATGGGTTTTCCTAGTGGACATAATCTGTCCAGGGTTCTGGGTCTGCTTTAATGAGGAAGCAGGTTTTAGTGATTCTGGGTCCTATAAGACATGTGATTGGCATGACCAATTGTAAGGGTATCAATAGCAAAATATGAAAGGTGAGACACTCCACTGCAGTATTCTAGAAATCGTAGAATAAAAACTTGAAAAATGACAGCATGAATCATAACCCACAGTCTTGGCCCTTGAGAGAGCTGCAGAAGAAAGGTTTCAAAGACTGTATTAGAATAATTGTATAAATCCATGAAATTACTCAACTTCCTGAGTCTTTTCTTTGCTTTAGGGAAAAATGGCCAGTACCTGGGAGAGCCACAAAAGAGTGTGGCAAAAGGAAATGTCAGTGGTTCGCATCTGTCTTGTCTTGTGGGTAATGCAAAATATGGGTATTTTGTTTATCATGACTTTTTGCAGCAGTTTTGATTTTCTAAAATATTATATTAATATTTGCCTTTTTCCCAGTTTTTTTGAAGTATGTTGTTTAGTTGCTAAGTCATGTCTGACCCTTTGTGACTCCATGGAGTATAGCCTGCCAGGCTCCCCTGTCCACAGGATTCTCCAGGCAAGGATATTGGAGTGAGTTGCTATTTCCTTCTCTAGGTGATCTTCCAGACCCAGCAATCAAACCCACGTCTCCTGCAGTGGCAGGCAGATTCTTTACCACTGAGTACTTGGGAAGCCCTTTTGATGTATCCTTGACAAATAAAATTGTAACATGATTAAAGTGTACAACTGGAAAATTTGACATATCTGTACACTGTGAAAGGAGTCCCATTATCAGTTTAATTTCAACATCCATCTCCTAAAATTTTTACCTCTTCTTTTCTTTTGGTGAGAGCTCTTAAGTTTCATTCTCTTAGCAAGTGTCACTTTTACAGCAGAGTGTTATTAACCATAGTCACCATGTGACACTTTTGATCCACTAACCTTGCTCATAATTAAGTTTGTACCCTTTCACCAGCTTCTCCCCTTTCCCCCACCCCAGCTCCTGGCAACCACCATTTCACTCTCTCCTCCTATGACCTTGCCTTTTTTTCCCCCTTCAGATTCTGTGCAAACATGATCCCAGGCAGCATTTGTTCTGATTAACGAGTTTCTTGATGCCATCTTAAATTCTGTGCCCAAGGTGGGTGAACACTTCACTCTCCTTAGCCAGTGACTTGATAACTACTCCAAGAACACAAAGGTTTTGTGATAGATCTCACAAGGAAGAAGAGAGGACGTGGGGGCTTGTGATGGTAGGAATGGGCTTCTGTCTGTTGGTGATGGGTAGGATGACCGCACACTCTCTTCCAACCAACACTGTTGAGACGGGTCTTCCTGACGTGGGCATGGCCCCTGTTATTCAGTCACTAAATCCTATCTGACTCTTTGCGACCCCATGGACTGCAGCACGCCAGGCTTTCCTGTCCTTCACTCTCTCCCAGAGCTTGCTCAGATTCATGTCTATTGAATTTGTGATGCATTCTAACCATCTCATCCTCTGTCACCCCCCTTTTCCTCCTGCACTCGGTCTTTCCCAGCATCAGAGTCTTTTCCAGTGAGTCCTGGCCCCTAGATGTAGCAAAAGTGACTTCACACACTCTGAGCTCAAATACAAGAAGAAGGGGCGCCAAAGCTGGTTATTTACCGGAAAATTAGAGTTGCTTGTTCCACTAGTGAAGTTTCTAATATGAAAGGACTGTCTGCGAGTTTGCAACTTGGTTGAAAAGATAACCAGCCAAGTTGATGTGCTGAGTCAGACATCTCTCCTGTGTCACTTCAGGTCCCATCAGGGAGGGCCCTGTGGGTGGGCAGCCAGCGTGGGCTCTGCAGGCTTCAGGCGGGTTTAAGTGACAGTATGTCACCTCCTGCCCATGCCGTGTGTTTCCATCTTCTTCCCAGGGGTGTCCTCCTTGTCCTTGGGCAGACGCCATGTTGGAGACATGGCCCAGACTAGAAGCACTGGGAATTAAGCTCCATGGTGCATGTCTTGGGCCAGTGAGAGATGGGAGCTGATGGACTTTGGGAGTCTGTCCTCGAACACCGTTTGAGCATCCCTGGAGGGCACAGTCTTGGGGTCTAGGTGCCCCGGCAGTGCCTATCAGATGCCGTTTCTTTGCTTGGCTATCTGGGCCCCACTGTCCGTCCTCTCCACTCATTCCTGGAACCTCCCTCCCCAATTAAATCGTAGAACGAACAGCTCTTGCCTTGCACTTTTCTTTCTGGGAAGCCAAGCTAAGACACGTTCCTTGTCATTTCCCTGTAGCCCTTGGTGTCAGGGGACTGACAGGGAAAGTCACTTTAAGAATCATACTTAAAAAAAAAAATTAAAAAATAAGATAAAGAGCATCATGATATTGCTGTGAAAATTAAATGAAGAAACACGGTGGTGTGAAAAAAAAAAAAGAATCATACTTTTGAAAACCAGTCCTGCCTTTTTATGAGTATTATGTTGGATTGTAAGAAGAAGCTATATACACTTATTCTTCATTTAGGCTCCTTTTAAAAATTCATTTATTTTATTTTATTTTTTTAATACTTGATCCTACGTTACAATACTGTAATGATTTTGCCATACATTGACATGAATCAGCCACAGGTGTACACGATCTCCCAATGCCGAAGCCCCCTCCCACTTCATCTCTATTGGAGGATAATTACACTATAATGTTGTGTTGGCTTCTGCCATACATCAAAATGAATCAGCCAGAGCCATACATATGTCCCCTCCTCTTGAACCTCCCACCTTCCGCCCCATCCCACCCCCTCGATGTTGTCAAAGAGCATGACGTTGAGCTCCCCGTGTCATATAGCAAATTCCCACTGGCTCTCTGTTTTGCATATGGCAAAGTATATGTTTCAATGCTACTCTCTCAATTTGTCCCACTCTCTCCTTCCCCCATTGTGTTTAAAAGTCTGTTCTCTACTTGATTGGGATTTATCAAACTCTGAAATGCTACCCTTGTATTAGTTAACAACATTGAGGAAGGAAACCTCCTTCCCAAGACCCGTGGGAGTTGCTGGGTGAGGATTTAAGGACTGAGGACCCAGAGAACACCTCTCCTGGCCATGGTTCTGCCTTGTTGGCTCACATCCCCTTCCCTCCTGGCTGCTCCACAGAGTCCCCCAGCATCCTCAAGCCTCCTGCTTGTGCTGCAGAAGAAGGAGGCTCCAATGCTGTCATATTAACATTTTGGGCTGCATCCTTAGACAGGGCGCTTATGCTTCCTGAGAAATTCTGCAGAGGCCATCAGTGTGTGTGTGCTCAGTGATGTATGACTCTCTGCGACCCCTGGACTGTAGCCCACTAGACTCCTCTGTCAGTGGAATTTTCCAGGTGAGAATCCTGGAGTGGGTTGCCATGCCCTCCTCCAGGGGATCTTCCTGACCCTGGGACTGAACCTGGGTCTCTTTCGTATCCCGCATTGGCAGGAGGATTCTTTCCCACTAGTGCCATCAGGGAAGCCCACACTTCCTGTTGGTGATAGAAGCAAGGTGTTGGATGGTGATGCATTTTTTCTTAAGCTATTTTTCTCTGTGATGCTGTCTGCCCTCCACATAGCAATCTCCCCACCTGCTGGTGTGTTGGGTGGAGGTAGGGTGGGCTCAGAAGGATACTAGAGGATATGCAGGCTCAGTGGTTCAAAGGTCAACTAAGGAGCCAGAGCCTCTGGGTTGGAGCTCAGGCTCTGCCACTTCCCAGCTGTGTAATCTTGAGCAAGTCCTCTGTGCCTGGGGATACAGTGTGTAGAGTGATGCTGATGAAGACCATGGTGGTATCTACCTGGTTAAGGATGCTGTCGTAATTCACTGAGCCCATAATGCCCAGGACCACTTGGAGCTTGTCTGGCCTCTGCACTCTGAGCCCCAGCTTGACTCAGGCCCCCTCCAGATGGTTCAGGGGAGTTTTAGCTTCTTCCTTAGTGATAAAACAATCACAAGTGATGACCCTGGAGACCCCTGGAACAGGAACAATAGCTCTCTTGACTGCTCCCCTCATTGTTCTCAGCCTTGCCTTAAAAATGTCGCCAGGTCTGAAAGAATTCTAAAACAAGATGTTTTGAATGGCTAGTTCTTTTTGTAGGGATCATTTTCCGATGCAAGACACAAGCTCCTTCTGACATCTATCAGCTTCATTTTGCCTCCATCAAATAAGACCTGACACAAAACTCCTATCTTAGAAATTCTTAGAAAATGAACCCCTTTTCTTTCCCAATGCATGTTTCATTTTGGTTTTCTTCAGGTTTCTTAGAGGTGATCTTTTATGGAATGAAGTATTCAGGACATTTGAAAGGTGTCAGTGTTTAAGGCATTTAAAGATAATGGAGCTGGATGTGCACCTATTTTGCACTTGTATGCCTTTGAATTTGCTTTATTCAGCTCTAAAACCCTGTCCTTTTATTCTGTGGAATTTGCCATGTCTTCTGAGTCTTCTATGAACTATGTGGGGAAGGATGGAGAGTTTAAACCTTGGAGCAGTTCAACCGCTAACTGTGTCACTTTTGATCCTTCACAATGGTGATCAGATTTCCATCCTGTACAGCAAATTTACCAGCTTCCTGTTTTAAAAAATGAAACTGAGTAAACACAGGCAAGAGTAAAGTGGCATTTTCACTTACAAATCTACTGTATTTAAGAAATGTGTAATCTGGTTTAAATCAGGATGACGATGTGTTACAATTTGAGTGCTTTAGATAAAGATGCTATGGTACAGGGAATGAAACGGAAGACATTTATTGAAGATCAATGGATGTTTGGCCAGTACTGCAACCTTCTTCCATGGGAACATGCACAGGTCTGGATTCTGAGAAAATGTTTAAAATTAAATAAGAAGAAGGAACCCACCATTTATCTAGGCTTTCCTTCCAGTTTCTGCCAGAGAGTGGTGTTTTCTTGGAATGAAGCAGAGTACTCTCCTGACCTGGGGGTGCATTTGTACTTCTCATTGACTGAGATAGAGTCTGTGTGTACATGGGCTGTGTGTGTGTGTGTTTGATGTGTGAGGTGGGATTTGTAATAAATGGAAGGCTTGACTTTTCCTCTCTCTTGAGTTATCATCTGCACCAGATAGTAAGTGTACACAGGGATGGTTAAATTTGTTCACATAAATCTGTATCATTCATTTGCCTTATTTATTTACACTAATCAGAACATGCAAGCAAGATTTTTCCAGATGACCCAGCTTCTGTTAATCAAGGGTTGGCCAAGGACCTGGGAATTTCTCATGACAACATTGGACATAATAGGAACTAATAAATTTTTAAAAATATTGCTTTAGGCTGAAATCTTGGACTCAAATATAAATTTTAAGTTCATTCTGATCCTTGATGGGAATCACCTATATCGATTTTCTTCTTGGTCAGTGCCTTGCTTCTCTTTCCAGGATCCCATCAGAGAGTTACATAATGATGACTATTCCTGCAAGGTACTAAGCTTGGCAGGAAGTCCAATCTCCAGCCTTGACTGCACCACCAGTCAGCTTCGTGAACTTGGACAAATCAGCTCCCTGTGTGGCCTCTTTTTCTGCACCTAAAAGCTAGAGACTTTACAATCACTATTTTTCTCAACATAAAGCATGTTTTCCACTGATGACCAGAAAACAGGACTGACAAAATACTTCCCTCTCCATGGACTAGAGCAATTCTGAACAGCATGTTATTTAAAAGTAGTCTCTGGATAAGCTTTGAGGAAACATGCTTATATGCCTGCGTATGCAATACATTGCACGTAGCTCCCCAGGCCACGTATCCAGATAACCTTGCCCAAAGATTCAAGACTAACCATAAAACATTCCTTTTGGTCAACCTGGTAAATTGAAAATACACAAGGTAGGCATAAACATGGACAGAAAAGTAACCTAACGATAGAGGAGATTCTGGCCATTGACATGGGACTTTTAAAAATTGATTACCATATATTTGAAGATGAGACATTGAACATAGTGATTGGAATAAAAATGTGGCAGTGTAGTCATTGACAAAAGTGATAGCTCTGATCTTGTCTCAGTTGGTGCAAACTCTTTGATGCTTCCCTCGTGTTTCTGTTGATGCTATGTTCTATCAACAGTCTCCTGTCTGCTATCCCTTGTGACTAGTGAACTGAATTCATAGAACAGTGGCTCTGGTCCAGGGAGGCAGTCTGTGACATTTCAAAACATTCTGTCTTGGACTGATCTTTTCTTGGTCTCACAAACATCATGCCTCAACCATCTTGAGCTAACATGACATAGAAATCGATATGATGCAAGAAGTATTGGAAACAATGAAAGAGACAAAAATAATCCTGAAAGTGACTGATAACAATTTCTTTGTTTTTTAATACCTTTAGCGACAAGGAGCTGGGACAACCAATGGAAAAGACAAGCCATCTGGTGAAAATGGTAAGACCCCATGAATAGTCTAACTACTTACTTATTTCCTGTCTGTAGCTTTGGGCACATGGCAGGTGTGGATCCTAACTTTCAGCCAAATCGGCCACTAACTATGCCTGCACTTTGGTGTAGAGTGGGTTTTAACAATTCAACGTGAGCACCATGGTCTGGTTTAAAAACAAACAAACAAACAAAACTGAGCTAAACGCAGTAGATAAGATCAGTTTGCTTCCCAAAGGAGGACACCCATTCTGGGCAACACGATAATTACGATGCAAATATAGTTCTCTGCTTTCTTCATTAGTGGTGGTGAGAATCACCCGAGTTGTTGTGAGGATAAAATGAGATCAAATGAGAGGCGTGCTTTGAAAACTGTTGAAGCGCTCAACTTCACAGGAAAAGAGGTTTAAAACTTGCTTCTCTCTCCTTTGAACATAGAGCAGGGTGCTGGTTGGGGGAGATCCTAGATTAGTGTCACTTTACGGATTCACAGAAGATAAAAGTAACAGCAGAGACCAGAGTATTTACATTCTCCATTCCAGTCTCCACCTCAGCCTTAAGTTGTCGGAAGGATCATTAAACTTTATCATTGAAACAGAATGGCAGTGGAGGAGCTGGGATGTGGCCGGGAAAGGGAAGAGCATGGACTCTGAAGGCAACAGAGCTGGAAAGAAGCCCAGCTCCCCACCTTTAGTGGTTGTAGTGGAGGATGACTGGTCACCAGAATAAAAACCCAGTAAGCACCCAGGGGGTTGTGGTCCTGGTGAGGCTGAGTTCTGGGTGTTCCTGTATGTTTGCTCAGTCACTCAGTTGTATCTGACTCTTTGTGACCCCATGGACTATAGCCCACCAGGCTTCTCTGGTGGAGGAATCCATGGGATTCTCCAGGTAAGAATACTGGAGTGAGTTGCCATTCCCTTCTCCAGGGGATCTTCCCCAACCCTGGTTGTTCCAACTTTTTGTTTATTGCAAAATGAACTCACCTTTCATGGAAAACTACTCCTTGCTTCCTGCTGGATGGAATTTAAGCTGATGCTGCTCATCCAGTTGTAGATTATGTCAGTCTCAGATCCCAGCTGTAAAAACTCCTTAGGGCCCTGAAAACCACTTAGGAACCTCCCTTTCGAATCTGAATGGGACCTGAGCAAGTCTAAAGTTCTAGAACGTTTCATGTGGGTCACTCATCTGTGGCTGCTGATTCACTCACCTGTTTTGGGCCTTTGTCCTGGAGAGGGACTGTGTAGTGGTGACCCCTGGGGTGCAAAGTTCATTGTATTAATAAAAAGAGGGACTGGTACCCAAGAATGTCTTGATCAGACCTGGGGGCTTAGGGAGGGTGGGGGAGGAAATGCTCTCTTTCGCAAGCCTTTTCTGATGCCCACAGCTTTTCCCATTTTCTCTGTGTGGGTGTGGGTTGGTGGATTTATTAGCAAGGAGTTCAGAGAGCAGAGAGGAGCAAAATGAGAGCTGCTTAAACAGAGAAGGATGGACTGTCACACAGGAGTTTCTTGATTTTTCTGGCTTCATAGATTCATGTCCATCTTGTCAATGGAGTTAATATCCATGGAATCCGCCAACCTTGGTATCACGGGATTTAGGGTCAAAAGTCTTCTCAGAGATGCCCTCATGAAGCAGTGTTCAACCTTTTGGCTCTCACAACTTCTTTCCATTCTTAAAAATTCTCAAAGACCCCAAAGAACTTCTGATTTGTTGGCTATATCTACTGATGATTCTCATATTAGAAATTAAAATGGAGAAATTGTTAAAGGGTTTATTTGTTTGTTCATTAAAACAAAGTGACAAACCTATATTAACATAGATAACATTTTAAAAATAAAAAAAAATAATATTTTCCAAGACAGAAAAAAATACTTTTGCAAGACAGTGGAAGAGTTCTGTATTTTTGCAAATAGCTGTAATGTCTGGCTGCCTAGAAGACAGCTGCTTCTACATTCAGTCTGTTGTAATATGTGTTGTGTAGCCTCTAGAAAATTCCACTGTGTACTTATGAGAGGACAAGATTTTAAAAAGCAAATAATACCTTGTTGTTGTTGTTTGGTGGTACTAGTGGTAAAGAAACTGCCTGTCAGTGCTGGAGACACGAGACGTGGGTTCGATCCCTGGGTTGGGAAGATCCCCTGTAGAAGAAAAAGGCAACCCTCTCCAGTTTCCTGCCTGGAGAATCCTATGGACAGAAAAGCCTGGCGGGTTATAGTCCATAGGGTGTCAAAGAGTCAGACACAACCAAAGCAACTTCGCATGCACACACGTTGTTGTTCAGTCCCTCAGTCATGTCTGAATCTTTGTGACCCCATGGACTGCAGCATGCCAGCCTTCCCTGTCCTCTACCAGCTCTTGGAGTTTGCTCAAATTCATGTTCATTGAGGCAGTGATGCTATTTAACCATCTCATCCTCTGCTGCCCTTTTCTTTTACCTTCAATCTTTCCCAGCATCAGGGTCTTTTCCAATGAGTCAGCTGTTCATATCAGGTGGCCAAGGGATTGGAGCTTCAGCAGCAGTCCTTCCAATGAATATTCAGGGTTGATTTCCTTTAGGATTGACTGGTCTGATTTCCTTTCTGTCCAAGGAACTCTCAAGAGTTTTCTCCAGCACCATAATTTGAAAGTATCAGGTAATATAATACCTTAGTATCATAAAAATGATTTTGATTTTGTGGGCTCCCTGAAAGGAAGGAAGTCCCCTCAGGGTAACCAGTCCACTCTTTGAGAACTGCTGCTTTAGGAACTCATGGCTCATGCAGGAGGAGCCTGGAGTCTGGGGTCTGGCAGAGTGGAGGTCGAGGCAGGACTAGGTCCCCTGTGCTCAACAGCTCTGCAGCCTGGCTTTCCCCTGGCATCCACAGGTCCTTCAAAGCAAGTCTATGTGCTCAGTGCTTTGTGCCAGAGGGGATTATCAGCTGTTACAGAAGACACTGCTTTCCCATATTAAAAAGCATGAAATTCATTTCTAATAAAAATGGATTTACTCTAGTGAAAAATGCATATGTCTTTTCTGGAAGTCTAAAAGTAAACAGAAAGGAAAAATTCAAGATGCTCTAAATAAAGTGTTTCTTTATATAATTCTAGATATTAGAAGCTATTCATTTGATAAAGACTATTTGATGGTTAAAGATTATTTGATAGTTAAAGACTCATGGCTCTGTATACATTCAAATTGTTATCAACATGTTCTATCTTAATTTCAGATATAACTGCTCATGTGTGATACACATACGTGGCATTTCATTAAAATATTACATTTGGGGTAAAGTTTTCTAAAAAGTGGTCTAAATGTTTTCCTAAAAATCTAAGCTGCCTAATTCCTTATTCTTAAATATGCAATATGAGAAGATCATCTTGGAATTTTTAACCTAATATTACATCCCATTGAAATTCAGTTCATTTTATTCTGTCATCATGGGTGTCTCAAGAGATCTTTTATCTTAATATATATTTCCTATTAATACAAATGAAGCTGTCTACATGTTTTGAAGAAACAGGGACCCATGAGAGTAAAAATACGAAGCACAGACTATCAAAGTGTTATGAGATCAGAATAGTAGTCAATTAATTGTAAAATGAGCATCCCAAAATGTTGTTAGTTGGCTACAATTTGAATATTATAAATTTACTTGAGGTCTCCATTTAGCACAAAGCAATGAAGACTATGGGGGGCTCCCTGGTGGCTCAGTCAATAAAGAATCTGCCTGCAATACAGGAGGCTGCCTGCAATGAAGGAGACATGGGTTCCATCCTCAGGTTGGGAAGATCCCCTGGAGAAAGAAATGGCAACTCACTCCAGGACTCTGGCCTGGGAAATCCCTTGGGCAGAGAAGCCTGGCAGGCCACAGTCCATGGTGTCACAAGACTTGGACATGACTTAGCAACTAAGCCACCACCGCCAGTGAAGACCATAGGGCCATGGCTTCCCATGTGGCGCTAATGGAAAAGAATCTGTCTGCCAGTTTGGAAGACATAAGGGATGTGAGTTTGACCCCTGGATCGAAAAGGTCTCTGGGAGCAGGAAATGACACCCCACTCCAGTATTCTTGCCTGGATCCTGGTGAGCTACAGTCCATGGGATGCAAAGAACTGGGCATGACTGGACAACTGAGCACGGGAGTGAATTTAGGGTGCCTTGAAATTCTAATCTGGGTTACAGAAGACACAAGTCAGATGCATTAAACTCCAGTGGGATCTAAACTCTTGGGCTCTGCTGAAATGCTGTTAAATATTATCTCAAAAGGGTCATTGGTTAGGAATCTGGATTCTTCTAAGATTTATTTTTGTGTCGTTGTTGTTGCCGTGGTATTTATTGATGTGAAATTTAACATACATCCACCCCACACTATACAGAACAACCTTGAACTTGTCCTCATTCTCCAGTACACCAACCTCTGGATACACAACCCAGATGGTCCTCATCTTACCTGCAGTGTGAAGACATATTTTTCCTACAGAAACACTAGAGTTATATTATTTTTTAATTAAAAAATTAATTATCAGTATCTTGATAATTCAGAGATTTTCATTCTTATCTGAACAAAGTGCCTTTGTCATTGAGTAGTTTTGGCCAAGAACTTCATTTTTTTTCGCACGTAGGACTTCCCTATGTGTGTGTGTTAGTTGCTCAGTCATGTCCGACACTCTGTGACCCCCATGGATTATAGCCTGCCGGTCTCCACTGTCCATGGGATTTTTCCAGGCAAAAATACTGGAGTCATTTCCTTCTCCAGGGGATCTTCCTGACCCAGGGGTCGAACGTGGGTCTCCTGCCTTGCAGGCAGATTCTTTACTGCCGGAGCCAATGGGGAGGCCCATATAACTCTCCAGTGAACCGCCGCTTCAGAGCTCCGGTTACAGTTCATCTGCGACATTCAATTCAAACATGACACAATCATCTGAATCAGATTATTCCCCACTAGTTGCCAATTTGTTGTTGTTGTTGTTCAGTCACTCAGTTGTGTCTGATTCTTTGTGACCCCATGAACTGTGGTACACCAGGCTTCCCTGTCCTCTGCTATCTCCCAGAGTTTGCGCAAAATCATGTTCATTGAGTTGGTGATGCCATTCAACCATCTCATCCTCTGCCACCCCCTTCTTCTTTTACATTCAATCTTTCCCAGCATCAGGGTCTTTTCCAGTGAGTTGAGTGTTTGCATCAGGTGGCCAAAGTATTAGAGCTTCAGCTTTAGGATCAGCATCGGTCCTTCCAATGAATATTCAGGGTTGGGCACAACCAAAAGGGTTACATTTTGTAAGACAATAATTTGGCTATGTCTCTGATTTATATCTTGATGTTCATTGTTCAGAGAGACTGTAAGAGTTGAATTTCTTTATTGACGAACAAAAGTGGTAAAATACTGGAAGGAGAGTGGCTGCTGGGTGACTTCCAATCTGAAGGAAAGATTTATGAGTAATAAACTTCTGATGGAGCTTACTTTTAGCACTTGCAGGCTTACCCAAGGTAGATTGAATTTCTAAAACCACTGGGATGGGTTTCTCTTGACTTAGTGAGCTGTGATATATTTGTTTCCAAAAGTCTGCATTTAGAGGTGAAAGGCATATGGGCATACCCGAGTTTGATAAGAGAATTCCCCCACCCAGGCCTGGCTGTACGTAAATAACCAGAAGGAAGGGATTTTTCTGAAATACCTGTGGGGCTCACCCCAGTTGTCGTCTCTTTGAGATGTGAGTTGTTGTGTTGTGTGCGTGCTCAGTCATACCCGACTCTTTGTGAGACCATGGACAGTAGCCCACCAGGCTCCTCTGTCCATGGGATTCTCCAGACAAGAATACTGGAGTGGGTTGCTATTTCCTTCTCCAGGGGATCTTCGTGAACCTCGGATTGAACTCAGATTTCCTGCATCGGCAGGTGGATTCTTGAGTATCTGAGCAAAAATACAGCACCGTACTTGGATAGGGGCTTCTTCTTTGGAAAAGAGGTCATGGCTTGAGAAGGTTCTAGTAGGTGTGGGATTGTACTAGGAGCATCCAAGATTTAGTTTGCTTTGATGAGATTATAGTTACTAACAATGAATAAGGTCAAAGATGGGTACTTTCCTCTCCTTGTTTTGAATAAAGTTAAAAATCACATTTAAGTTTATCTCACCTTTGATTTTGAGGGAACAGAGACACACACACTGCAACTTTATTTTTCTGCTATCAAGTATGTGGAGAAACTGATTATTCATAGATGTAGAGACAGATACAGCAGCATTAATTTGAGCCTGATTTTTCAAATAAGAACTAAAGTTCAAATATTTATTCCCAAAACACCTTCCATGCTGTCCATCACCCCCTCTTGGCTCCAGGGCACCCAGCAGATACCCTGTTTTTTCTTTTGGCATCTTGTTGACCTTTCCATGACCACAAATCGACATGGGCAGATTTTGCCTGGGCTGCATTTCCTCTGGCACCTTTCCTTGGTTTGTGGAAGTGTGTGGGGCAAGGCCTTGTATACAGGATGGGTGATCAGCCTGGAGTAGGGAGAGACAGCTCTGGAACTGGGAACAAAAGGAGCTGACTGAATGCTGACTATCATGCTTAAGAAAGGTCAGTTCTGGCAGGAGATGCTGCAGGGATGGTCTGATTCTTTGGTCTGGGGAGGTTAGGCTGGAAGGCAAGAGGAGAAAATGCAATTTCCACAAAGGCTATGGAAGGATCATGCCTTGTTACTCTCTATGGCAGAGATGTGACTTGGTTCTCCTTCAAATACAGGACATGATGGTGTCTGAGGCTGGGTGGCAGGGGTTTGGACATTTCGGTAGGCTGCTGTGAGCGGGGTTCTGGAAGCCAGGGCACTGTGCAGTTCCCCTCTACTCTGAGGATGTAATACGTCAATTCTGCATGAATCTCAATATGAGTTTAGGTGGAAGCTCAGCGTGCAGAGCCACTCAGCCCTTTGAAACAGGGAAAATGGTAACCTGGAATGCTGATCTGCCACGGGTCTCAGAGACGTGCTGGTTAAACTGCATCTGGCTATGGGAAAACATGTCTCTAAATAACCAATCACTGAGATGTGCAACGATTCCCAGAACAGAAAGTTCTAAATCTGCTTCCTGGTAGAGCAGTAAAACCTGCAGGAAGCCCTGAATTCACCTGGACTGATGCATCGTGCATGCTGCCCTGAACGCCACAGAGCTCTCAATGTGAAACATCAAATCACTCTGGTCTCCATCAGGGATCACTTGGCCCTTTCCTCCTCCTTTTTCTATATTTGAAGCAACCAGAAAAAATTTCAAGACAAGAATGGATGAAATATTGTACTAACATAGCTCTTGAATACTATTCACAGGACGTGCCCTTTGTGCTGTGAGCTTGGAATGTTCCGAAGCTTCTCTATTCCAGAGGGAAGCTATGGATGGATACACAAGGTTGCTTCTGATATTGATCCAGATGGGGAAAGAATGAAACTGGAATTGCTTAGAAGGACAGGCCTTTAAACTATCAGGGTATCCACACAGACATGATCAATGGGTAATATTGTTCAACAAGTGAATCGATTCTTTGCAAAGGTTATTTTAGGGATTAGGGCTGACAGGGAATTTATTACTGCCAATCTCAACTGAGTGACTGACTGATTGATATCCCTCCACACCCCTGCTTCAGGTTGAGCCTTATAATAATTTCAGTATGCTAGTAAATACCGTGGATAAACACGATGCTTCTAATCCACTGTCTTTGGAGTAAACCTGCTTGAAGCATTGTTAATAGATGTGGAGCTTTTACCTGTTCCTGGTTCAAGTTCTCTACATCTGTGGGTGTTTGCATAGCCTAAAATGCTCTCATGTACAACTGATTCCGTGGCAGACTTGAGAGGGGAGTTGGGGAGGCTATGTCAGCCCAAGTTCCTTAAGGAGTCAGGAGATAGGCCCCAAGGTTGCATAAATCACAAGACAGATGGCAGGTCATCTGGCCTGCAGTCCAAACACACCAGCTGGTCCCCATGTTCACGCTGTCCTGAGTTCTCTCTTGACCAGGGGTCTGGGGTGTAAATGGGCAACTAGGTTGGGCTGTGGTCTGAGTCCATAGCACTGAAGGAGGTTAACAGACTTACATCCTGGCCAAGCTGGAAACCATGGTCTCAACAGCAGTATCATCTCATCAATTTAGTTAACTAGCTTCTGGCACATACATATGTGGTCACAGACTATTATAGGGACAGCCCGTTAATTTTCAAAAGTAAAACATTGAAGCAATATTCTAATTTGTGGGCTTATCTGTATTTCCTTCCTCCTTCCCTCCTTGCTTCCTTTCTTGTTTTTTTTGAGATTAAATTTTAGATAGCTTTAGACCAACTGAAGATAGAGTTTTTGTACTGTACGGAGAAAGCCGATGTGAATTTATAAATTATGCTGAAAGAATTCCCACTGAAGATCTTTTGAAGCTTATGAATTATGAGCTTGTACCTGGAGAGTGATGATCTGTCTATCTTTTGCCCTCATCAGGAGACAGGAGTGTTTCTTATTCTGCTTATCAATTATTTGTATGGACATAATACTTCTCAGGTACTTGAATATGTTTTGCTTTTTTAAGCAGCAGGTGATACATTCATAATTTTATGTATAAAATTAATTTGCACAACAAGCAGCTTTCAGAAGGGAGAATCCACTACACCTGCAGCCTGAGCTCCATGATAAGATGTTGAAATTTGTAGGGTTCCTATCAGAGGGGTGCATCTGTGATTGCAAAAACGTTAGAAAAGCTCACAGGTCATGTTCCTTCTTGGGAGTCAGTGTGTTTAGGCAAGAGAGTGGGCTGAGTTGCCTTCAGGCACTGGACTTCCTCTTAGGTGAGACCTGCTCTCCTGTCCAAGCTGTGCAGAACAAGGAAGTCTCCTGTCCCCGTGACAGTCTGCAGGCATCCTCAGAGCAACCACAGCCTCATCCAGACCCGCAGGCAGACATCTCCCTGGTCTCACCTGAAAGCTCTCATCAGCGATCCTAGAACGTGGCTTTGGGGAGAGCCCCAGAGGGTTGTTGTAAGTTTCTGTAAAATCCATGCAATGCAGTTGGTTCCTTCCAATGTTCTTAATCAGTGATGAGTTGGCATTTCTAATCAATAATAATTAACTGCCAAGATTTGGCTCAATTTACACAGTTCAGCCAGGAAACAGTGCTATTTCACTCCAAGTATAATTTTTATTCTTTCCTAAATGGATCCCTTATACTCAGGAAGTGACCACTTTTTATTCACTCTGACAAGCTGAGAACAAATTAGATCTAAATCCTCTTTAAATTTTTTTAATTAAAGTAAAAATAGTGTATAATGTTATGTAAGTTACAGGTGTACAAAATAGCAATTCATATTTTAAAGGTTATACTCCATTTATAGTTATTATAAAATATTGCCTGTATTCCCCATGCTGTAAAGTATATTCTGTAGCTTATTTATACCTAATAGTTTGTACTTGCTCATCCCCTACCCCATGTTGCCCCCTCCCCCCTTCCCTTGCCTCACCAATAACCACTAGTTTGTTCTCTATATTTGTGAGTCTGCTTCTTTTTATCACATGTACTAGCTTGTCATCTTTTTTAGATTCTACATATAAGAGATATTATACAGTATTTGTGTTTCTTTTTCTGACTTAATTTCACTCATCATAATGCCTTCCATGTCCATCTGTGTGTGCATGAGTGCATGCTCAGTCATGTCTGACTTTTTGTAACCCCACGGACTGTAGCCCACTAGGCTCCTTTGTCCATGGAATTTTCCAGTCAAGAATACTGGAGTGAGTTGCCGTTTCCTTCTCCAGGGGATCTTCCCTGCCCAGGGTTTGAACCTGAATTTTCTGCTTCTCCTGCATTGGTGGGTAGACTTTTTACACCGCAGCACCCGGGAAGCCCTCCCAGTCCATCCATGTTGCTGCAAATGGCACCATTTCACTCCTTTATACGGCTGCACAGTATTCATCTCTGTGTGTGTGTCTCACATCTTCTTTTATCTGGAATCCTTTTTTTAAGAGTGACTTCAAATGTGATAGTGGATTTTGTTGGCCCTGTGCTAAAACCTCGTCTAGCATACAGGCTGATTCAGTGTAGTTTTGCCTCATTGAGGGCAGGTGCCTTCCACTTTAGAGGCAGACAGGAGAGCAAAGGCGGTGGGTCACCACACAGCTGAGTTTGTCTCAAGGTTGGCACGATGTCACCCAGCCCAGGCTCTGGAAGACAAGCCCCTACAAGCTCAGCCTTAGCTCTTCTTCACTTGCTGCCTCCTACCTCACTTGCCCTCTACTAAGGACCAAAGACAGGGCCAGCTGTATCAGTTGTAGGGTCCAGGGAAAACCTGAGGACCCGGGCTCCTTGGACTGGCCTGGTGGTGCAGTGGATAGGAATTTGACTGCCAATGCAGGGGCACGGGTTTGGTCCCTGGTTCAGGAAGGTTCCATATGCCTCAAAGCAACTAAGCCCGTGAGCCTCACCTACTGTGCCTGTGCTCTAGAGCCCTGGAGCCACAACTCCTGAAGTTTGTGTGCCTAGAGCCTGTGCTCTGCAACAAGAGAAGCCATTGCAATAAGGCCTTTCTAGTTGCATTACAACTAGAGAAAGCCCACGTGTAGCAACGAAGACCCAGCACAGCCAAAAAGAAAGAAGGAAAACCTAGGCTCCTTGTTAAAACTTATTAAGTAGTTCATTCAGTCAAGCCTGGTCACTTCCCTAGGGTCCCTGCACATTTTGCCTGCCATGTAACTGGTCTGAGTGGTACCACATACAAACTCCTATCTAAAAATAATTCAATATTAACTTCCCTGACAGTCCAGTGGTTAAGATTCTGCACCTCCACTGCAGGGCTCATGAGTCAGGGAACTAAGATCCCACGTGGCAGGCACTGCAACAACCCCCCAAGAAAGTCAATTCATTATGTATTATTCATTTCACAATATCAATACGTCTCCACCCCCTCCTCCCTCCTCCCACCCCCCACAGCACATTCTATACTGCTACCCTGGTTTAAGCAAGCAGATAAATCATTGGGAACTTTTTAGGTATGAAAATTTACATCTAAGAACTTTTCCAAGTCAAGGGGTACAACCTCCCTGTCTTTAAAGTTTTTGATGGCCTTGGCACATATTCCTGGATCACCATGTATGTTGGTTGTGATTTTGTGTGATTCTTGGTTTGGGGTCAGACTTGAAGAGGATGAAAGATTGCTGCAGACTCTCTGGCCAGTGGAGGAGAGAGTTCTAAGTCCCTCCTCTTGCTTCCAGGGCAGCTGAGGCTCCTCAGGCCAACAGCATGCAGCAGAGGGGGACCTATGAGTTTCCTGGCTCGGACCTTAGGAAACTGGAAGCTTCTGCTTTTTCCCTCTGGGAATGTTTGCTGTGGGAGAAGCCAATTGCCACTTAAGAGGTTCCGGTAGATGGGAAGGAAATCCAAAACAGAAGGGGGAATGTACGTGTATAGCTGATTTGCTTGTCTGAATGGCAGAAGCATCACTTTGCCGACAGAGGTCCGCATGGTCGAAGCTATGGTTTTTCCATTAGTCATGTACTCATGTGAGAGTTGAACATTAAGGAAGGTTCAGAGCCAGAGAATGGATGCTTTTGAACTGTGGTGCTGGAGAAGACTCTTGAGAGTCCCTTGGACTGCAAGGAAATCAAACCAGTCAATCCTAAAGGAAATCAAACCTGAATATTCATTGGAGGACTGATACTGAAGCTGAAACTCCAATACTTTGGCCACCTGATGTGAAGAACTGACTCATTGGAAAGACCCTGATGCTGGGAAAGATTGAGGGCAGGTGGAGAAGAGGGTCCCAAAGTGTCAGACCTGACTGAGCCACTGAACAACAGCAACAACAAGAAACTAATACAATGTTATAAAAGAACTATGCTTCAATAAAAAGTTTAAAAATAAAAAGAAGAGCCACTACCTTAAACTGCCATGCTGTAAGGAAATCCAGCTAGTCCATGGGCAATGGCCTGAGAAGTGCCCACACAGTCAGACTCTGCCGGCTGTCCCCTCCCAGATGGCAAGAATGTGGGTGAAGGTTCTTGGGTGACCCCAGCCCTGGGACCTTCCAGCTGCAGTCATGTGGGAGGCTCCATCCAAGAGACGAGAAGCTCAGCCAAGCCTGCTACCCTACAGCACTGAGGGGAGAGAACACTCAGTTCTTGTGCTGAAGCTGCTAATTCAGGGTGATCAGTTCTGCAGGAATAGTTATCTGGGACACAGGTAAATTGTTCCTCTTTGCTAACCCCTCGGTTCCTTCTCCTCTCCACCATTCTCCAAGAACATCCTGGATCGCTTTCTATTCTTTGCTGGCTAAAATAGGATCACTTCATGATGGAGACTTTTGGGTCCTTAACTACCAGAAATGGGATGCTGCAAAGCACTCTGGACTCAAGCCTGGTTGTACTTATTCATTCATCCATTCACTCAGGAAATGTTTGCTGAGCACCTAGTATGTGCTACCCCTGGGATGGGAAGATCACCTGGAGGAGGGCATGGCAACCCACTCCAGTATTCTTGTCTGGGAAAATCCCATGGACAGAGAAGCCTGGCAGGCTATAGTCCTTGGGGTTGCAAAGAGTCGGACATGACTGAAACAACTTAGCATGCACACACGCAGTATATGTTACAGGTGGTACTCAGAGCTGGGGGTGGGGAACTTTAAAAAGTGATGCTGGGAGAGTGAAGCGGGATGTCCTTAGTGATGAATGTATCAGTCATGATTCTGAGGGAAACCAGAGAACAACTTCCACAGGAGTAATTTGAAGAAGATCAACTCCAAAAGACCGTTTGCAAAGGTGTCTACAAATGCCAGAGACCCCAGTTTGATTCCTGGGTCAGAAAGATCTGCTGGAGAAGGGATAGGCTATGCACTACAGTATTCTTGGGCTTCCCTTGTGGCTCACCTGGTAAATAATTCACCTGCAATGCTGGAGACCTGGGTTTGACCCCTGGGATGGGAAGATCCCCTGGGATGGGAAGATACCCTGGAGAAGGGAAAGGTTACCCACTCCAGTATTCTGGCCTGGAGAATGCCATGGACTGTGTAGTCCATGGGATCCAAAAGAGTCAGACCTGACTGAGAGACTTCCACTTTCATGCAGTTTGGGGAAACCCACAAAGAACGATGTAGCATCTCACACTAGGAATCACAGAACCTGCAGGGAAGCACCAGAAACCGGAGAGGGTGCTATGTGGGGAGCAGCCTGACAAGGTCTGTGGTCTTCTGTTGAAAGGGCACAGCTATGCTTCAGGCTATTTATTTATTTATTTGGCTGTACTGGGTCTTAGTTTTTGACACGCAGTATCTTTAGTTGCAGCATGTGGGATCAAGTTCCCCAACCAGGGATCAAACCTGGGCTCCCTGCACTGGGAGCACGAAGTCATAGCCACTGGACTATCAGAGAAGTCCCAGCCTCAGGCTGTTTTACAGACTTTCATGGTTGCCACATTTCAGCAAATAAAATTTCAGAATGCCCAGTTAAATTTCAATGTCAGATAAGCCAAAAAAAAAAAAAAAGTGTAAGTATATCTCATGGAATATCTGGGGGCATAGTTATACTAAACTTTTTCTTGTTGTCTATTTGAAATTCAAATTGAACTGAACCGTCTGTGTTTTACCTGACAGTCTGAGCAGAGAAGGAGGCAAATAAATACCCAGGTCTTGTTTCTTCTGTCTTCTGATCACCTCTGATACCACCTATGGGATGAATCCACTAAAGCCACAGCATGATGCTGAGGGTGGGTGGAGAGTCAGGAGGGGCGAGAGGGGAGGACTGTCTTGCTTTTTACCCCTGCATGTCTCTCCCTGGGCTCTTGGCCAGGCCCTGAGTGTTCCTCTCAGCCTCCCTAATTAAAAATGTCAACTGTTAGACTGTAAGTGGTGGTAGCTTTACAAAGATGGTGAAGGTGTGATTTTTGAATGTTGATACTGGATTGGTTTCAGGAAAAAAAAAAAAAAAGAAAAAGCAGTGTATCAGTATCATTCTTTTATTTTAACTACCATGTCATTGATTGGCTTCATATTTTTAAAAAAGGGAAACTGAGACACAGATGTATAGAACAGACTTTTGGACTCTGAGGGAGAGGGAAAGGGTGGGATGATTTGGGAGAATGGCATTGAAACATGTACACTATCACGTAAGAAATGAATCACCAGTCTATGTTCGATACAGGATACAGGATGCTTGGGGCTGGTGCACGGGGATGATCCAGAGAGATGATATGGGGTGAGAGGTGGGAGGGGGTTCAGGATTGGGAACTCATGTACACCCGTGGCAGATTCATGTTAATGTATGGCAAAACCAACACAGTATTGTAAAGTAAAGTAAAGTAAAAATAAAAATTAAAAAAATAAAATAAAAAGGAAACTCAGACCTTTTGGGAAAAATGAAAGTGAAAGTCACTCAGTGCGACTCTTTGTGACCCTATGGCCTATACAGTTCATGGAATTCTCCAGGCCAGAATAATGGAGTAAGTAGTCTTTCCCTTCTCCACGAGATCTTCCCAACCCAGGGATTGAACCCAGGTCTCCCACATCGCAGGCAGATTGATTGCCAGCCCAGTCACAGGGAAGCCCCTTTTGGGAAGGATGATATATTTGACATTCTTGGAGCAATTAGGCTCTCCCTGTAAAGGTTAACACGTGTTCGTGAAGTCAATTTTAGCCCCGAAGCCCAACTTGGGTGTCATTCAGGAGGTGGCCAGAGATGGGGGTACTTAACTGGGAATGTGGCTAGGGTGGCGGTGAGGATGGACGCAGGCTGTGAGCATCTCAAGACCATCTGAAGGGAAGCCCCGGTGGATGCAGGCCAGCCAGAAATGGGGGTGGAGGCAAAGCAGGTCAGTTTGCCCCCAGAAGTCCAGATTATTGGAGCAGGAAGGAGAGAGGGGTGGCAGCTTCTGCCTCCTGGGATTTGGGGCCACCACTGTCCAAAAATGGATGGGACAGGGCAGGCTCCCTTCAATGAGCTGGTGCTGGAAGCCACATGGGTTTCTAGAAATGCTGCTTTCTATGTATTGAGTCCACTGTGTCTCTGGATAACTCACCCAACCACCCTGGCCCAGAAAGGTGGGAGATGGGGGCCGCCAGGACTCCAGGTGTCCCCCGGGAGGCCTGGACAAGCTGCCATCTGGCCTGGGCCAGGCTCTTTGTCTGTAATGTACTGTCCTGTGCTCTCCCAGCCAGTGATACGTTGTAGAGATGCTAACTTTTGCTGTCCCTGTCCTGGGGAGACATCAAGGAGCAGATCTGCTCTTGGATTCCTGGGCCCCAGAGCTTTGAATTCAACTTTGGACTCGTGACTGTGAGGTCAGCTGCTTAAAAACTATGAGAAATGACCATTTCTCTCCTTTGATGATGTACAAACCAGGAATTGAAATCTTCATCTCTCTGTTTCTTCACACAACCAGGGTAACTGTTCTTTGGGACAACAGTGAAGATAGTCCCTAAAAAGAAGAGAATTTGAGCCCCTTACTATAAGCCAGGCTTTGAAAGTTCAAGAGGGTAGAAGATTAACCCATGCTGTGGGATCACTGAATTTGAAGAGCAATTATTTATAGACTGGGCTTCCTTTGTGGCTCAGATGGTAAAGAATCTGCCTTCAGGGCAGGAGATCTGGGTTCGATCCCTGGGTCAGGAAGATCCCCTGGAGGAGGAAATGACAACCCACTCCAGTGTTCTTGCCTGGAAAATCCCATGGACAGAGGAGTCTGGTGGGATATAGTCCACAGGGTCGCAAAGAGTTGGACACGATTGAGCATTATCACTTTCATTTACAGACTTGGCTTTTTCTAGCATTAATGTGACAGAGTATTTACTATTATCCTTCACAGAATTTACTACCTATGAGTGAGAAGCTTAATTACTTGCAGATTAATAGATTTAATATTGATTATGTTCTGTGCAGCCAAAGATGGAGAAGCTCTATACGGTCAACAAAAACAAGACCAGGAGCTGACTGTGGCTCAGATCATGAACTCCTTATTACCAAATTCAGGCTTAAATTGAAGAAAGTAGGGAAAACTGCTAGACTATTCAAGTATGACTTAAATCAAATCCCTTATGATTATACAGTGGAAGTGAGAAATAGATTTAAGGGCCTAGATCTGAGAGAGTGCCTGATGAACTATGGAATGACGTTCATGACATTGTACAGGAGACAGGGATCAAGACCATCCCCATGGAAAAGAAATGCAAAAAAGCAAAATGGCCATCTGGGGAGGCCTTACAAATAGCTGTGAAAAGAAGAGAGGCGAAAAGCAAAGGAGAAAAGGAAAGATATAAGCATCTGAATGCAGAGTTCCAAAGAATAGCAAGAAGAGATCAGAAAGCCTTCTTCAGCGATCAATGCAAAGAAATAGAGGAAAACAACAGAATGGGAAAGACTAGAGATCTCTTCAAGAAAATTAGAGATATCAAGGGAACATTTCATGCAAAGATGGGCTCAGTAAAGGACAGAAATGGTCTGGACCTAACAGAAGCAGAATATATTAAGAAGAGGTGGCAAGAATACATGGAAGAACTGTACAAAAAGATCTTCATGACCCAGATAATCATGATGATGTGATCACTCCTCTAGAGCCAGACATCTTGGAATGTGAAGTCAGTCAAGTGGGCCTTAGAAAGCATCACTACGAACAAAGCTAGTGGAGGTGATGGAATTCCAGTGCAGCTGTTTCAAATCCTGAAAGATGATGCTGTGAAAGTGCTGCACTCAATGTGCCAGTGAATCTGGAAAACTCAGCAGTGGCCACAGGACTGGAAAAGGTCAGTTTTCATCCCAATTCCAAAGAAAGGCAATGCCAAAGAATGCTCAAACTACTGCACAACTGCACTCATTTCACATGCTAGTAAAGTAATGCTCAAAATTCTCCAAGCCAGGCTTCAGTAATACGTGAACCATGAACTCCCTGATGTTCAAGCTGGTTTTAGAAAAGGAAGGGAACCAGAGATCAAATTGCCAACATCCGCTGGATCATGGAAAAAGCAAGAGAGTTCCAGGAAAACATCTATTTCTGCTCTATTGACTATGCCGAAGCCTTTGACTGTGTGGATCACAATAAACTGTGGAAAATTCTGAAAGTGATGAGAATACCAGACCACCTGACCTGCCTCTTAAGAAATCTGTATGCAGGTCAGGAAGCAAGTGTTAGAACTGGACATGGAACAACAGATTGGTTCCAAATAGGAAAAGGAGTACATCAAGGCTGTATATTGTCACTCTGCTTGTTTAACTTCTATGCAGAGTACATCATGAGAAACGGTGGGCTAGAAAAAGCACAAGCTGGCATCAAGATTGCCAGGAGAAATATCAATAACCTCAGATGTGCAGATGACACCACCCTTATGGCAGAAAGTGAAGAACTAAAAAGCCTCTTGATGAAAGTGAAAGAGGAGAGCAAAAATGTTGGCTTAAAGCTCAACATTCAGAGAATGAAGATCATGGCATCCGGTCCTATCACTTCATGGGAAATAGATGGGGAAAAAGTGGAAACAATGTCAGACTTTATTTTTGGGGCTCCAAAATCACTGCAGATGGTGACTGCAGCCATGAAATTAAAAGATGCTTAATCCTTGGAAGAAAAGTTATGACCAACCTAGACAGCATATTCAAAAGCAGAGATATTACTTTGCTGACTAAGGTCCGTCTAGTGAAGGCTATGGTTTTTCCTGTGGTCATGTATGAATGTGAGAGTTGGACTGTGAAGAAGTCTGAGTGCCGAAGAATTGATGCTTTTGAACTGTGGTGTTGGAGAAGACTCTTGAGAGTCCCTTGGACTGCAAGGAGATCCAACCAGTCCATTCTGAAGGAGCTCAACCCTGGGATTTCTTTGGAAGGAATGATGCTAAAGCTGAAACTCCAGTATTTTGGCCACCTGATGTGAAGAGTTGACTCATTGGAAAAGACTCTGATGCTGGGAGGGATTGGGGGCAGGAGGAGAAGGGGACGACAGAGGATGAGATGGCTGGATGGCATCACGGACTCAATGGATGTGAGTCTGAGTGAACTGGGAGATGATGATGAACAGGGAGGCCTGGCATGCTGCGATTCGTGGGGTTGCAAAGAGTCGGACATGACTGAGTGACTGTACTGAACTGAAGACACGAAAAATTGTTTTCTTGAAGACTACCCCTTTCTCTCAAAAAGTGAATTGAGGAGTAGATGCTTCTTGTCAATCCTCTGGTGTTCTTTTGGGTTCTTACCACAGCTGTGCTCTCCCAGCCGCCATGTTCCTTTTGCCTGTTGGGATCTGAAATTGAGTCACCCAACAATCAGCTGAAATATGTATTGATTCCATAGAGCCAGACAGTTGGGGGCGGGGTGGGCAGGGGAAGGATGGAAAATGGACAGACAATGGACGAGATGGACTCAGTCACAGTGTTTATGGGAACACTCCTTCCAGTAACTTGTGGTTACGTGAAATGAAAGCTTGCTGCTATTTTTGTGCTTGGCTTCTTCAGTATTTCCAATGCACCTTTTTCTCTCTCTACTCTCCCCTCATCCCAGACCATGAAAATAATTGAAAATTGAACTGCACTCTGGCATTCATTTAGAAAGCAGAGTCTCCTCAGATGTCAGAGAGATGCTTTCATGGCTTTGGTGCTGATGTGAGGGAAGTCATTCTCCCTTTGGACTCACCGAATCACAATCAGCTCAGACTGAAGCATCCTACATGCAGGACCCACTTCCCACAGCACAGTGATTGCTAATTTTGTTCATTGCAGTGAGATGAGGCTTTTGCATCCAACCTTTCTTAGGCTTCAGGGTTTCAAGGCAAACATTAACATTTTGACAGCTTGAGTTGATGTGTGCTCACCAAAATTCCATTTCCCACCAGTCCATAAAGACCTTGTTTTTATAGTGAGCTTTAAAAATGGGCTGGGTCGTCAGAAACAGCTCATGAAGATACATACTGTAGATGATAATACATTTCCTGGCCACGAAAAGTGCTCTAAATGTTCCTCCCAGGTAGTCACACTTGATAATTGTTTTCCTAGGAATTCTGAAAGAATAGAGAAATGATTAGCATCCAATTTTCACTGGGTCTACCCTTGGAAGAGCTGACACTTCACTGCCTCCTCTGGAAAGCTTTGTCATGTCTGACTCTTTGCAACCCCATGGACTGTAGCCTGCCAGGCTTCTCTGTCCATAGGATTCTTTAGGCAAGAATACTGGAGTGGGTACGCCATTCCCTTCTCCAGGGGATCTTCCCCACCCAGGGATCAAAGGTGGGTCTCCTGCATTGCAGGCAGATTCTTTATCATCTGAGCCACAAGGGAAGCCCTTTTCCATCTTAGTTGATTGCTTTGAAGGTTCTTTACATTTTAGCCATTCCTCTTACTGCAGAGCCTCTAGGCCACCTCGCCTGTCTGGTCTGCCCAGAAAACCGCCTCTGAGTCTCAGCTTTTTCATCAAGGGGGTGGGGGAAGGATGAACCCCCAAAGCTTCTGGTCCCTGTCCTGTGGTTTGGCCATTTGCTGGCGGGTCACTCGTGGTGAATCATTTCACTCTTGAGGTTCCAGTGTCCTCTTTGTGGGACAGCGGTATCTTCAGACTCTTCCTGTAATCTGGACACTCTCTGATCCTCTCTCTCCAAGAGAAACGCTTGGTTTCTCTTGATTTTACTTTCTGTTCATATCAAGGGAATGCTGCCTGTGAGTTCAAAGGAGAAAAGGATGCTATTTCTTGGTGAAGGCAGTAGAGGGGAAAGTAGGTACAATAGACAGAATCAGAATTGGATTCTCACCGGCTGTGAACCTGTGATAACAAATAATGTAACTATTTCCAAAACATGGGTGAAAACGGAAAAATTTGGCCTTTTATCTGGACAAACTGCACTTCCAACTAGCTGACTGCCAAACATGAAGAGAGGGTTTATTTCCCTGGATGTTTCTGTGGTGTGCATTCAGGCTGATGGTGAGGCTGCCTGGCTGGGGACTGGCCTCCAGGCAAGGACAGGTGTAGACGAGTTCACGTGTGACAGGTGGGTGGCCTCCTAAGGCTGAAATGGGCACACCTGTGCACATAAAGAGGCTGCTGTCAGCACCCCCTTACCCCCTAAAATTAAATTGTTACTGTGCTGTTGCAGCCAGAAAGTATTCTGATTTTCTTTTGAAATTTTGTAACCCTTTCTCTTCTGGTGCCCTGCATATTTGGGATGATGGAACCTGAAGTTGTCAGCCAGTATCCTCTCTGGTGCCATGGCAATTGAATATTGAGTTGCAGTTACTTCTGGAAAAATGTCTCATTCGCATTTTTATCCTTGTTTTAAATATCTTTTTCTTTTGGCCATGTTACATGGCTTGTGGGATCTTACTTCCCCAAACAGGGATCAAACCTGAGCCTCCTGAGGTGGATGTCTTAACCACTAGACCAACAGGGAAGTCCTTCACTTGCATTTTCTGTCCATCTAGGCCTTGACATCTTAAATGGCAGCAAGGCATCATTTAATAAAAATTCCAGTTCTTGCTGGGAAAGATTGAAGGTAGAAGGAGAAGGAAGTGGCAGAGGATGAGATGGTTAGATAGCATCACTGACTCAATGGACATAAATCTGAGCAAACTTCAGGAGATGATAAAGGACAGGGGAGCCTGGTGTGCTGTAGTCCATGGGGTAGCAAAGAGACAGGCATGATTTAGTGACTGAACAGCAACAAATTTTGAAATTATGAGCCAGATTAGTGTCAGGAAGGCTAGCATAGGATCTTTGAAGACATTATGAGCAAGTTGCAGATAAAATGTTCAGTCTTTTCCTGTTCACACATCTCAGAGGTGAACAAAACAAAACAAATCTTTCCAATTAGGTATCTGGCTGTAAGCAGCCTGCTGGGTCTCCCTGGCCATTTGCAGCTGGCAAAATAAAAGTCCCTGCTGTGTCAGTCCTCAGTTCAGCTTGAAATGACTTTAGCTAAAGGTCAGATGCTGTGGCTCTGGGGAGGACTTCCGTTCGCCAACAGACTGACATTAGACCTTTTTTCCCCACTAACATTCTATCTAAATTGGTTTCCTTCCTCAGTTTCTTGTCATCGGCCTCTATTTAATGCTCCCTTGAGCTGCTGCCACCAAAAATGGACATTTTCTCACTGCTTCCATGTGTGATCTACCACCTCTGCTGATGATTAGAATGCTTCAAGTGATGATCAGTCAGTGCTGATCCTTTGAAATACGTTTTGTTAAAATTTTTATTTCAAAATTGAATACATTTTGATCATGTGGCCTGACATTGGAAATTATCTCCTTTTTGGAATTCATTTTTGTAAATTTAATTAATTAATTAATTAATTGTAGCTGAGCAGGATCTTCACTCCTATGCAGGCTTCTCTCCAGTTGCAGAGAGAGGGGCCACTCTAGTTGTGGTGCAAGGGCGTCTCAGTGCTGTGGAGCACGGGCTCTAGATCTTGCGGGCTTCAGTAGCTGCGGCGCGTGGGCTCAGTAGTTGCAGCGCCTGGCTCCTAGAGCATAGGTTTGAGAGCTGTGGTGCACAAGCTCTGTTACTCTGAGGCATGGGGGATCTTCCCAGACCAGCGATGTCTCCTGCACTGGCAGGCAGATTCTTTCTCACTGAGCCACCAGGGAAGCCTTAGTTTGGAATTCTTGAAATAAAAATATTCTGCCTCTGGATAGGGGGAGGGGCTAGGTGGTCTGTCTGTGGAAAGTGCAAGGCTTTGCACTCCTGTCACGGTGCTCCATAAAGGTCCTGGTTAAACACTCACGATGGCTCGTGGGACCAAGCACAGCCCACGTCTGGATTCATCCCAGATGCTCTTCACCTCAACCAGGAGGAGAGGAGCCTGGAGCTTTAGCACTTCCCCTCCCTACTTGGGAATCCCTTCTTATTCTATTTCTTCTTGGGATTACTTGTCAGAACATCGCTACTAAAAATGCTTAAAAGTTAAACTCAGACTCTACCGAGAGCTAGTCCTTGAGAATCTGACATCCTCTATGTGGCTGAGTTACTTCATCCAGAAACCACATCACTTTATCCTTCCTTGGGTATTCAATTTTGCTCTCTTTTTAAAAATATGTGAATCCCTCTTCCTGGTAGGGAGGATAACAAAGCCAAAAGCTTAAAATGGCATGCCTCTAAACCCACTCTTTCCAACAAATCAGCAAGTCCCTGGCCGAGAGCTCTCAAGATAGTGTCACTTTAAAAAAGCAAATAGAAGGGATATAGTTTTGCATAAAACCTACAGAAGGAAGAAAGGAAGGAAGGAAGAAAGGAAGGGAGACTGAGGCTGTGGGATCAGGAGACAGAGTGCAAGGAGTTTAAACCTTCAGGCCAGCAGTTCCTGGAGCTGAATGCATGTCTTTGATGACACATAACTAGACAGTTATGAACAGACACACACACCTCTGTGAAGAGCTGGTCCCTGTCATTATGACACTTAGGAAGCACAAGAAGCATGACCAGATGGGAAAATCAAGGCTGATTGCACCTCAGGTTTGAGATGGTGAGCAGAAGCGGGCACATGTCTGTCCGGCTGCAGCTGGACCCATTAGGATCCAGGCTCTGGTTCGGCTTCACAGACCCCCTTTCAAAACTTTGCACCCAAATTCTGAATACACAGTGGACGCATCTGTCCAATACTCTTGTGCATCTAAGAAAGCTTGTAATCCCTGAAAATCCACCTGGGAAAATAGCTGTCCACTTGGATTAGAGGTGCAGGGCTGAAGAGCCCAAGTGGGATGTTCCTGGGGAGACAACACAGCCTCTTGCTCAGGGGCTGGCAGAGCTCCAGGAAGGATGCAGACACACCTGCCACGCTGCTGGAGAAAGGCATCTCTAATCAGCCAGTGCCTGGTGCAGAGGGCAAAGGGGAGGCGAGGAGAACCACGGTCCTAAAGCCTGGAAACAGCTTCAGTCCTTTTGGCATCTGCATGATGATTTTTCAACCGAGGTTGCTGTTTGCTCTCCACATTTTTCATAAAGCTTGCCTAATTCCATGAGAGCCCTAAGGCTTGTCTTGGCCTTTCTCCTATTCAATCTTCTTCCTCCTGCTCAGAGTGGAATGCATTCCATCTGCCTTAACGCCTTCCTTTCTCTTTTAAAGTCAAACTGGAATGATGGGGCAATGGAAGTTAGATACTCAATAGGCTCAAATGAGGTTTTTAATATTGCTGTTTTTCAGTTGCTAAGACATGTCCGAATCTTGGTGACCCCATGAACTGCAGCACACCAGGTGACCCTGTCCTACATCATCTCCCAGAGTTTACTCCAACTCATGTCCTTTGAGTCGGTGATGCCTTCTAACTATCTCACCCTCTGTTGCCCCCTTCTCCTCTTGGCCTCAATCTTTCCCAGCATCAGGGTCTTTTCTAGTGAGTTGGCTGTTCACATCATGTAGCCAAAGTATTGGAGCTTCAGCATCAGCATCAATCCTTCCGATGAGTATTCAGAGTTGATTTCCTTTAGGATTGACTGGTTTGATTTCCTTGCTGTCTAGGGGACTCTCAAGAGTTCTCCAGCAACACAACTCCAAAGCATTAATTCTTTGGTGCTTAGCCTTCTTTATGGTCCAGCTCACACATCCATACATGAATACTGGGAAAACCATAGCTCTCACTATATGGACCTTTGTCAGCAAAGTGATGTCTCTGCTTTTAAATATTAGATGAACTAATATTTTGAGGCTATGAACATGCACTGTGATTATGATTATATTTGACTTTTCTCTCTATTTCAAACTGGGGAACTTTAGAGAATTATCCATCATGGTGAAATTTTCAGTTTAATCCTTTAAAACTAATATTTTGAAGTTTAAAAGCTGGGGGAAAAGAGCCTGAGGAAATTCCTCCCTTCTGAAATGGTAAAACCAGGTAACAGAAAGGAAAGCACTCAGATTTTTCCAAAACTCTGAAAAGAAGAAAAAAAATGAGCCTGGAATAGAATGGAAGGAGTGAGCTAAACCCTGGTGGGAAAATACATGCCTAGAAGCTGCACCTCACTCAGGTTCATTTCTTAAGTTTTAGGGAATGGAGGGAAGAAGCTGATGCCCCAGGAGAAGAAGAAAAATAATAAATGAATCCGGGACACCTGAGAGTGATGATTGGCAAAGGTTACCACATATGCAGGCAATATTTCTGTAGAAATAAAACCTGAGGTTTTAAAAGTATTAAGTGCTATAGAGAAATGGCCATCCATATCAGAAATTGAATAGATGTGCATATCAAAAAAATAAGCATATAGTTAAGTAAAGCCAAACTATGCACAGGGATGTATATTTGAATTTTATTATCAGCTTGAAACAAAATGTTTTTAAATGAGCTATACACATTATTATGTATGCATAAGTAGATAAGGTTTATCTGTAAGAAGCTGAAACCCTTAAAATTGCAACAGCTTAAACTATAATGTCTATTCCTCACTTGTATAAAGGAGTCTGAAGATAGGTAGTTGACAACAATCAAGATGATTTCAAGGTGCATTAAGCATCTGTATTACTGCTTTGTCATCCTTAGCATAAGACTTATGCTCCAGAATGGCTGCCTGAGCACCAGCCATAGCATCTGCATTCCAGCTGTAGAAAGCAGATAGCAGTAAGTAAAAAGGGCCAAGAGTTAGCTTATTTCCTTTTTTCCTTTCTTTCTTTCTCTTTTTTTTGCCCTGCTACTTAGGATTTTAGTTCCCTCAGCAAGGGTCAAACCTGGGCCTAGCAGTGAAAGTGCTGAGTCCTAACAACTGGACTGCTATGGAATCCCCAGGTTAGCTTTCTTTTAATGAGATTTCTTTCTCCCATATTGTATTAACCAGAACCTAGGTCACCCAGTTTCAAGGAGCATGGAAACCTTGTTCTGGGTAGCCATGTGCTCAGCCCCAAGTCAGGGGTTTTATAACTAAGCAAAAGGGGGTAAATAGAGGCAAGGAATAGACTTGGTCACAATACATTTCTGCTGATGGAGTTTCTTGAGCCCTTACCTATGTGGCTGGCTTGCATGGAGAGCAGGTCTAAGGTGTCAGATGACTCTTTTGTTCTCCATCCTTCCAGTCAGTTCAAAGTCTTCAGAGTGTGAAGGAAGGCAAACAGTGGCTTTTCTGAGTGGTTCACTGTTAAGCAAGTTAGGTGTTAATCCTGGGAAGGATTTTTCATTCTTTCCATGTGCTCTGAAGAGGAAAGGAACATTTGATGTGTTATCCACATCTCCCAGAGGTTTCTTACTTACCTACTTTCATTCAAGTTGTTCTCCAGTGCATACTAAAGAATCTTCTATGCAAATGAAATGGAAGTCTGCTATCTGATCCCTAGACACACAGGATCATCTCTTTCATTACCTAACACTCCTCTCCTCCCATAACCCCACGTAAGCTAGGCATGCCTGCAGGAGATAGCAGCATGGATCACAGACACCACTCTTGCAAGATTTAGCCCCAACAGGTTTATTATAGGTTATCCATGTATTACAGGAGAAGGCAATGACACCTCACTCCAGTACTATTGTCTGGAAAATCCCATGGATGGAGGAGCCTGCTGGGCTACAGTCCATGGGGTCAGGAAGAGTCAGTCATGACTGAGCGACTTCACTTTCACTTTTCACTTTCATGCATTGGAGAAGGAAATGGCAACTCACTCCAGTGTTCTTGCCTGGAGAATCCCAGGGACAGGGGAGCCTGGTGGGCTGCCATCTATGGGGTTACACAGAGTCGGACATGACTGAAGTGACTTAGCAGCAGCAGCAGCAGCAGCAGCATGTATTACAGAATTTCTGGAAGGCAGGGAAACCAGTCCTGGCCATTCATAGCCAGGGATAATGCACGTGGAAACACACAGCCACACGGCACATTCTTGCAGCTGAAGGTCTTCCAAGAACTGTTGCTGTTGCCTGGTCTGTGGGTCCAGGCACAGGACAGGGGGTGTCTGCTGGCTGCCCTGGGAAGCCCCATTAGGTGTTTCTGCTTCCGTGCCTGCGGAGGGGGCTCTTGCCGTATTTGGTTGCTTCCCCTGGTGCTCACCTCTGTTTTCTCAGATCTTGCCACACTTCACCTGTTCGACTGGCCTTACACCTGGACTTAGGGCTTCCCACCTGGTACAGTGGTAAGAATCTGCCTGTCAATGCAGGAGATGTGGGTTCAATCCCTGGGTCGGGAAGATTCCCTGGAGTAGGAAATGGCAACCCACTCCAGTATACTTGCCTGGAAAATTCCATGGACAGAGAAGCCTGGTGGGCTATAGTCTATGGGGTCACAAAGAGTCGGACATGACTGAACACACACGCCTGCACTCCTGCACACCTGGACTTAGTGGCTAAACAACAGCAACAACCACACCTGGGCAGCAGAATTCTACTCTTAGGACACCTGCAGTGGAGGGGGAGGTGGCAGGAGGGGCTGGGTGAGCCAATCTGCAGCCCCCATCTATTACCACCAGGGAATAACCCTGCATTTGTCTGCAAATTGTGAAGCAGCCAGGTACACTCTGGTAAATATCTTGCGAGAGAAACAGCCTCCATTTATCATTATCCCCATTTCAAACACAGGGGAGGATGCGAATCCCAGAAAGGCAAATCTGACCACAGAGAGTCAGTTGGGTTTTGAATCTGAGGCTTCTTTAGTGAAGCTGTTTCTCATCGTAACTCATCAGCCTTTCTTTATTTTTATGCTAGGAAATGTAGGCATTCTGGCCAGTGTCACAGGCTGAATTATGTGTCCTCCTCAAATGCCTCTGTTGAAGCCCTAAGCCCTGGTGCTTCAGTATGTGACTATATTTAGAAATATGGCCTTTAAAGAGGTAATTAAGGTAAAATGAGGTCATTAGGGTGGGCCTTCATCCAAGATGTCTGCTTTCCTTATAAGAAGAAATCAGGACACAGATACACAGAGGGATGAGTGTGTGAAGACCCAGGGAGAAGACGGCCATCTGCGTGCCAGGCAGAGAGCTCAGAGGACCCAAGCCTGTGGACACCTTGACTTTGGACTTCTGGCCTCCAGAAGTGGGAACAAAAAAATGTCTGCCATTTAAGCCGCACTGACTGTGGTAGTTTGTTACAGCAGCCCTAAGCAGACTAATGCAAAGAGAACTGAATTTGCCTTTCCAATAGAAAAACCATTTTCAACAATATTTGTATCATTTTTTTGTTTTGTTTTTCTCTTCCTAGACTTAATGAGTTTGGGGAAATTTTTGATCTCACCAGTGCTCATTCTTTTCCATTGAGTCCCACAGATGTGCACTTATTTGATTACCTGAATGCCATATCTGAGCAAGGTGCATTCAGGTAGGGGTCAGAGAAATAAGATAATGAGATCGAGAAAAGGAGGGAGTGGGGGAGCTTTGTATCCACCAAAGCCTGAGGTGAGCGTTGGAGACTGTGGGATTCAAAATGCCTCTATTTTAGGGCAAAAGAGAATTTCTTTCTCTTGCAAAAAGCTGTAAGGACCAGAAGGGTGCTGACTTGGTAACGGGAAAGTTAGGAGAAATGAGAACCGTGTTTTCATTTGATGCGAGAGGGAACATGGTGAATGCAGAAAGCGCCCCCCCTTGCCTGCTGCCACTAATGCCTGACCTTGCTCATTAATCTCTGCCGCTTAGCAGAGACCTGGAAAATTGCAATTCTCCGCGCCAGCAGCCCCTGTTCAATAAATCCCGAGCCAGCAGGCAGAAGCAAGAAATGGCCCGAAGCTCGGAGCTGGCTTGCTGCGTTCCACGCTGCTGCCCAGCAAGGAAGACTGTTTTAACTTGGGAAAAACTGGCTGAGGAAGCTGGGGCCTCTTCGTGTTCATTTCCAGCTTTTAAAAGAACGTGTTGTCTTTGTTTTTATTAGCGTTTCATAGGATGCTCTGTGCCAGCATTGTGATGAACTAGGTATACTAATTTATTTTTATTACTATTTTTTTTTCCCTCGGGAGGAGATGACCTTTTCTCTAACACTAGCTGCCTTGTTCTCTGGGTGTATTTTGAGTCCAATTTGAGGCTTAAGGGATAAAAATCCCAATTCTTGCTTTTCTTATTTGTGGCTCTGTTTTCCCTGCCTGGAGGGCTGGGTTTTGGTCCTGATGAAGGAAGACACCTTAGTTGTCCTGGGTCCCTCTGTAGCCCTGGTGCTGGAGAGGGTCAGTGGCCAGTTCAGAGGCTTCTGGAGCCCAAGTACAGTCTCTGTGTATCAAGGGAAGCCCAACTGACAGATGTTAATTCTTTCCCAGTTAACATTACACTTTGAAAGAAGGTAGGACATTCTAAGAAACTTGGCATTAAAATACCCCATTTGCAAGGCATACTTAAGTTAAATGACTGTTATTTCTTGATGGCATACTAAAATTTAGGTTCTTTTATAGCACGCTCTGTGCTTTGCCTCCCTAATCAAGGCAAACTCCCACTCAGGACAATTATATCCCAATTTACTGCTTATGTGCAAATTTCTGATCTAGGGGATTAGGCCTTAGGAGGTAATTTGTTTCTATAAAATAAATCAAAAAATATGGAGGGTTACAAATGTGTAAACGAAAGACTTCACATCTGTGTGTGTGTGTGTGTGTGTGTGTGTGTGTGTGTGTGTGTGTGTATGTATACATAAGCCCCTGTGCTCATGAATTACTGCTGGTATCTCTAGGCAATGACTTTGTATCATCATAAACTCAGAAACAAATATAAGAGCTCTTCTGATCAAGCATGGGGGTTCATATATTTTGGAATGAAGCTGAATTTCAAACTTTAAAAATCACACCCAGAGCTGTTGCAGGATCCCTGAATAGCTCTGTTTTGCCCTGGATGACTGCGTGTCTTTTAATTTTGAAAGAACTCATGCTAATTGAGAGAAGTCTGCCACTTGGATGGGGACTAGGAGGATGAAGAATGCTTTTTCAACCAGTGAAGAATAATTTTTCAAAAAGTGTGGTATTTGTCACCCCTTTTGTCTGGGCAAGTGAGGGTGAGGCTAGCTTTGGGGACGACCTCCCTGTCCCCTTCCCAGAGGCCTTTGTTGTTGCTGAGTTGTTTCAATTGTGTCTGACTCTTTGTCACCCTATGCACTGTAGCGCACCAGGCTCCTCTGTACATGGGATTTCCCAGGCAAGAACACTGGAGTGGGTTGCTCTTACTCCAGGGAATCTTCCCGACTCAGGGATTGAACCTGAGTCTCCTGTGTCTCCTGCACTGGCCGGCAGGTTCTTTACCACTGAGCCCTGGGAGGCCCACTAGGCACATTAAAGCACTCACATTCCCTCTCCCACTCCAGCACCGTTTTATTTGAGGAATTTCTGAAACTCTATTGCTTATCTACACACTTACCTTTTTATTTTCTGTTTCTCCAGAAGAGCAGGGTTTTGTTCTCTGTTCTCTCCCAGCCCCTAGAACAGTGACAGGCCTGCAGGAGGCCTTCTCGGCCATTTATCAAATGACTGAATTTGGTATATGAATTCTCCTGGACTGCCTGGTAAACAGACAGATTTTCTGAACTGGTAGACCCAACCATGTGTTTAGACTTGGACTATCTGAGACTTCTTTTTTTCTCCCTGGGCAATAGTAACTGGTCCATACAGCAGGTTGTCATCTTGGTCTCAGTCTAGGGAACTCAAGGTAGCAAGACACAGGGGAATAAAAAGAAGATTTGGAGCAAGACCTAGATTCTGAATCTGCCCATGGCCAGCACTCACTGGGTGCTCTCCGGTGAGGTGGGTTATGGTCTCTGAGCCTTTGTAAAGTGAGGACCATGGACATTTCCTGAAGCTCTCATAACTGACCAAAGAAGCCAGACAATGCATAGAACATGAAGCTACTTTAAAACCTAGCACTGGATGGGAGAGGCGTTTGGGGGAGAAAGGACACGTGTATGTATAGCTGGGTCCCTTTGCTGTTCACCTGAAATTGTCTCAACATTTGTTTGTTAACTGGTTATACCCCAATGCAAAATAAATAGTTTCATTAAAAAATTAAGTAGTTATTGACAGGTGTGCACTAAGTTGCTTCAGTCATGTCCTGCTCTGTTTGATCCATGCACTGTAGACCACCAGGCTTCTCTGTCCATGGGATTTTCCAGGCAAGAATACTGGAGTGGGTTGCCATGCCCTTCACCAGGGGATCTTCCTGACCCAGAGATCAAACCCACATCTCTTATGTCTCTTGCACTGGCAGGTGGATTCTTTAGCCCTAGCACCACTTGGGAAACCCATTGATAGGTAACGGAAGAAATAACAAAACCTAGAGAGCCCCAAAGTTAGATCAGGTGCTGTTACGTGTTGAATTGTGTCTGACCCTAAATTCAGATGCTGAAGCCCTGCACCCTAGCCCCCACCACACCACCCCTCAAAATGTGGCTATACTTGAATACAGGCCCTTTATACAGGTGATGCAGCTAAAATGGCTCAGCAGGTAGAGAATTCACTTGCAATACCGGAGACATGGGAACCTCGGGTTTCATCCCTGCTTTGGGAAGATCCCCTGGAAGAGGAAATGGCAACCCAGTCCAGTATTCTTGCCTGGAGAATCCCATGGACAGAGGAGCCTGGCTGGCTAGAGTCCATGGAGTTGCAAAGTCAGACATGACTGAGCGACTAACACACTACTACAGGTTGATACGGCTGCTCACCAAGAAACTTCAATGGGCTGTAGGGCTGATCTGTGTTTTATCAGGATGAATTCACACAAAGGGAATTTTTGTCTCTCAAACTGTTTTCCTATTCGCTGGATTTTCATGGCCATATCAGAGGCTTGTAGTACCTATTTGGGATTATCTTCACTTGGTAACAGTTCCTTCCTTTTATATTTATGATTCTCGATTTTCCATTTGCCATCAAATGATCTATAAAAGAAAATCCGCTTATGTCTATGTGGGAGAATCCATGTAATGCTTGGTGAACAACAGTTCTTATTACTATGGCATCGTCATGAAGGGCTCCCTTAACAGTTCTCTGATGGTGTAATAAAATGCAAAACAGCAGGGCCATTCCCCGCCTCAGTTTCTGCAAGGAGAAGGCTGTATTTCAGGAAAAGAGTGTAAGAAACACCTTGTTATTTGTTTCAGTCACTGTCATGTCCTACTCTGCGACTCCATGGTCTATAGGTTGCCAGGCTCTTCTGTCCATGACATTTTCCAGGCAAAAATACCGGAGTCTGTTGCCATTTCCTCCTCTAGGAGATCTTCCTGACCCAAGGATCAAACCCAGGTCTCCTGCAATGGCAGGCGGATTCTTTACTACTGAGCCACCAGGGAAGGACTAGAGCCATGCAAAGTGTGAGTCTGAATAGAATGAGGTTCCTTCCTGGCGAAGAGGTCACGGAAGTCTGAGCCACAGGGAGCATTGGTTCTTCAGTCTGGGCCATCAACAGTGCTCGGTGTTGCGCCTTGGTTGGTTGATGATGTTTCTGCCTGGGGAAAAGAGTGTAATTGTTTGGGATGGTTTTATAGCTGTGCTTTTCATTCTGAGAGAGAAGATGGACGGGAACACAGAGAGATGGATGACACAGATAGTCAGATACTATAGTTGAGACTGCTGCTGCCTTGCCTGATAGACTGTGAGCCTCACTTCCTCAGACTTGCTCGTGTCTCTGAGACCTGGTGCTCCAGGTAACGGACCCGACAGCGTTTGGGTGAAGTCTGAAGGGCTCGTGGGGAGTCCTGCTCACACCTCTGGAGCTCCATGGTCAGGAAGATGGTTTTTCTCTCATGTTCCAGGGGAGCTGGCAATCAATATCTTTTTCTATCAAACCAGTGGATTTGAATGAATCATCTGTCAACCATTCTCCTATTCAGCTTCAGAACTCCTTCCTGGAGGACACACAAAAATGCTAAAGTTCTAGGACCCCAGAGAGAAACAAATGATAAGAACTGCACAGTCCACGGCAGGTTACACGGTGCTCTGGTGAAATACTGCCTGCCCAGGCTCAAAAGCTACTGTCAGGAGCCGGGTGGGACGTGTGCTCTCCACTCCAGGCAGCGGGACTCTACATAAAAATGCCAGGTGCTGCCCACCCAGTGCAGACGTGAGCGGCAGATGGTCTTCATGGAGTGGCAGCAGGCGGAGGACACGGGAGGAAGGGTGGCTGCAGGGAGGTCTGGAAATGAGGGTGGCGTTGGTCCCTCGTGTGGCTTGCAGAATCTACTGGCCCTTCTGGTGGAGAAGTGTGCAGAGCCTGACGCCCTCAGGGCCTCCCAGCTGTGGGGCCTGGTGGCACCTTTCTCTTGTACTGTTCGGGGTGTGTATTCGCAGGACCCAGAAGTCATCTTAGGTGGAGGACTCTCTGCGCCTTGCCCTGCTGAGTGAGGAACATCCCAACACAAGCCCAGTAAATGCCACCTGCCACCCCAAAGACTGGGTGGGGCCTGATGCCCTGGGGCTCCAGCCTGGCTGTATTTGGTGGTCATGTGGCTGGCACTGCTGGAAAGCAGTCCCTCCTTCTTTGTGTTGGGGCCCAAACATCCATGAGTCTCACCACTGAGCAGATGGCCAGGCAGAGAACCATGTGACTGCCCGCATCCTTTGCTGACTTAGCAAGTCCTGCCCTACACCAATGGGTCTCAGTTTAATTTACACCACAGCCTTGAATTTACTCATGACATTTGTGACAAGGTGGAGCAGGCTTGGAGTTTTTATTTATTTTTATTTGGCCACGCCACACGGCTTGCAGGATATCGGTCCCCGGACCAGGGATGGAACCCAGGCCACGGCAATGAAGGCTGGGAATCCTAACCACTAGGCCACACTAAATTCCCAGGGCAGGCTCTTTAAAAACAGTTTTACCTCTCCATTTTTGAGATGAGCAAACTGAGACTCAGAGAAGCTAGGAACCTTCCTGAGGGACCCAGAGCAGGCAGAGACACCCCAAATCCACCCTTGTCTGGATCTATACCCCTGCTTCTGCTGGATGCCTTATCAGAGGTGGGAGGGTCTGAGGGCTAGGAGAGGGTTGGCCCAACCCTACAGCAGGCTGGAGGTGCTGTCTGCCTGCCTGAGACCTCCTTTCGTTATTCCTCTGGACTGGTGCTAGGAGCAGGCACTGTTCTGGCACATTTTCCATTCAGGAGAGAAACCCTGCCTCTTTTTCACTGTGCTGCTGGGTCAGTGTCCCACAGAGGTTTTGTTGTGCCCCGCTGCCCAGACCCCTCCTTCAGAGCACTGGGGTGGAAGAGGCGACTGAGGACTCCCTGCCGCATGGAAATGAATGGCCTGCACTGGACCTCTGCCTGGCTTATCAGTCAATGGACTCACTTGCAATCAGCCATTGGTTACTTGTGGAATGCCTGCTATGTGCTGGGCCCTGTGTGAGCCACTGGAACCAGATGAATGAAGTCCCCGCCATTATGGAGCTCAGATAGGGTGATGGGTAACCAAACAGAAAGTAGAGCAGGGGGTGGAATAAGACAGAGGCAGCCCCATGAGGAGTAGTAATGTGGGGGAGTGGATAGGGTGTGCCCGAGGGAACCCATTCCCTCCAGGGGCCCTTCCTGCCCCCCGCAGGCAAGACCAAGGTCCTACCTTTGGGTTTCAGCTGATGCTGCTGGTTGGCATCTCTCTTCTGCCCTGGAGTGATGGCAAGGAGGTTTCATATAGCCCTCCTGCACCCCTCCACTGTCACCATCACCCAGGTCATGGGAGGGAGCCTTGGCATCAGTGAGGGGATGTCCACAGGGCCGGGGGCACTGGGCGCTGGCTGTGGTCCCTCAGTTACCCTTCTCCATCATTCCTCACTCCTGCTGAGTGTGGGGTGCTCAGAGTTCCTTTGTTTTCTAGCTCCTAGGATGACATGGACCCATTGCCAGGCCCTCACATCATTTGCATTGAACCCTGTGTCACCACTTCTAATTGTGTCTTTTCCACCACGATCTGAGTCCTCCTCCTGCTTTTCATATCTCTGGGCAGCTCAGCAGAAGCACTAACCATGGCAGAACTCCAAGAAATGCTGGACTCTACAAAGTAAAGACTCCTGAAACATCAGTGATTTTCTTTTTAAACACTGGAATCTTTTTCAAAGGAGGGAGGAATCTATAAATCACTTTGGCTGAAGATATTAGTTGAAGATATAATTGCAAAATCCATTTTTATGACCCATCCTTACTGTCTCATTACATATTCCCTAAATATACATAATTTTCCACATCTTCATTCATCATGTGTCAAAAAATAATATTGCTGTTTTCTTCCATTATTGTAAGAGGTAAAAGATGAACCAGGCTGCTCAAAAGCTTCAGGCTGCAGCAGCATTTTAACTCTGAAAGAGAAAATCTCCCATCTTCTTTTGAGTCAGATTTCATTCTCCCCCTCTGCAATCAGGGTACAGTGGATACAAGGGATCCTCTGGGAGGAGAAGCACCTGGGACTCCAGACCATCCGGTGATGATTCTCAGTGCACAAGATACTGCTTCTGCTCTCTGCTGAGGACAGATGAGCTGGAGCCATCGTGTGCTGGTTTGATGCTTGTGCTCCAGACACATGCTCTTGTGATAATCATTTTTGTTTTTGTTTAGTTGCTAAGTCCTGTCCAACTCTTTTGCGATCCCATGAACTGTAGTCCACCAGGCTCCTCTGTCCATGGGATTTCCCAGGCAAGAATACTGGAGTGGATAGCCATTCCCTTCTCCAGGGGATCTCCTTGACTCAGGGATGGAATCCACATCTCCTACATTGGCAGGCAGCTTCTTCCCACTGAGCCACCTGGGAAGCCTGTGATAACCTAGGTGAAATGTTTTTAAAGGATGAATTTGAGCCTCAGGAAACTCCTGTCCTTCCTGATGTTTCTGCTCCTTACAGAATCTCTGAAGAAAGGGACTTGGAGTGGGGATTAAAATGTAGATGGCTACCCAGTGCAGTAAGAGACAATCCTACGATTCTCTGTATCATCTGGGGTCCCATGGGTTAAAGAATATCACTCCCAAATAATCCATGGACATCAGGCTGCTCAAAATCTTGATGGTCAATCTGAGACAGAGGGAAACAATTTTACTGATTTAGGTCATGGACCAATCAGTCCAGTAAGGCTTACAAAGCCAGAATCTTCTCCTCCCAGATAGAGATGGGATTGGAGGGCTCCGGGTGAAACCTGCTTGGTCTCCGAGAAAACTGGGGGGCGCCTGCTTAAGGATCTGCAAAGGAAAAGTTAGGCAACCAGGCACATCTCTCTCTCTCTCTCATCTATCTACCCTATTCTTTCTATCTATCTAATCTATGGGCTTCCTAGGTGTATCAGTGGTAAAGAATATTTCTGCCAAGGCAGGAGACGAAGGGTTGATCCCTGGTTTGGGAAGATCCCTTGGAGGAGGAAATGGCAACCCACTCCAGTATTCTTGCCTGGAGAATCCCATGGACAGAGGAGGCTGGTGAGCTACAGTCCATGGGGTCACAAAGAGTTGGACATGACTGAGCGACTGAACACAGACATCTATTTAATCTATCATATCTATTTATCTATCTATCCATCTATCCAAACTATCATCTAACATTGTCTATCTGTCTATCTATGAGAGAGAGAAAACAGAGCAGAGTAAGCAGGAGAGAAGGAACCTGTGTCACTTGCATGGAACCCCAGCGTCCTTGACCCTCTGCTGGGGATGCTGACTGAATACTGTCATCCAAGGGCACAAAGTAAGACAGATGGAGAAGGGCTGGACCACACTCAGGTTAAGTGATAAACTCAGGATGCTGGTGATAAGATCAAAGAGTAAAGCCCTGGCAGGGCTCCCTGGGTGGGCTTCTTGTCCTGCCTCCAGTGCTCTCCATTCTCCATCCCCAAGCTGGATGTGCTCCACATGCTGTCCTGACCTCTGCTCCAGGTGTGAGCCCAGGATGGCGGAAATGTTCTCAGCCCAGGTGCTGAGTGTGGGGGGTTCTGCCTCCAGTTCTTTCAGGAGTTAACCCCCGGGCCTTATTTGTTAATTCATCTTAAGCCAAGTAGCTGGATCTCAACCCTGGCTGCATCTGGAAATCACCCGAGAGCATTTTTTAGAAAGTAGGGCTGTCTGACCCTCTGCCCAAGGATGCTGATTACTCTAACTTGGTCTTATTTGAAGGAGTCCTTCCGCTGCAGCCGTGAAGAGGCAGCTTGAGTCTGGGGTGGGTCCTCATGACTCCGTTAAAAAATAGTGCCTTTGATGATTCTGATGATTGGCTGTCACTAAACTGAAGGAGTAATAACAATTCTTCCCTTCTGTGACCAGAGGGTTTGTTTATTTTTCTTATATTTGGCTAGAAAGGGACACAGCACAAAGGGAGCCCTCAACACAGGTGATCACTTCACCGGGGCACCAATCCTATTTTCAAGGATCTTAACTGTGAATGAGCTCAGCCCGATGCCACAGCAAACAAATGTGAAGCCTACTTCTTTGAAACAAATTGTTAAGATGTGCAAGTCCAGCTTGACTGTGAAGGTCAGATGGTGACAATGGCAGAAACAGAAGCCCTCATTCAATCAGTAAATCTCTCGTGTTGTGTGCGTAGAAGCTCAGTGCCTCTGTTAACTGGAGCTGTTCTGAGCAAAAGCTACCACTGGGTCCATTAGCTGTAGCACTATTTAAATTGTACTTCAGGAGGTTCAAGAAGGAGGGGAACATATGTACACCTATGGCTAATTCATGTTGATATATGACAGAAATCAAACCAATATTGTAAAGCAATCAGCAATCAATTAAAAATAAATATTACCAAAGATAAAAAATAAATACAAATCAATAAAAATATAAAAAGTATATCTACATGAGAAACAGAAAAATAATAGCACTGTTAGTATTTTAAGTTTTTTTTTAATTGAAGTACGGTTTATTTACAATACTGTGCTTGTTTCAGAGTACAGCAAATTACAAACACACACACATGTATGTATATTCTTTTTCAGATTCTTTTCCATTATAGGTTATTGCAAGATGTTGAGTAGAGTTCCTTGTGCTATATAGTAGGTCCTTGTCACTTACTTTATATATGGTGGTTTAGTCACTAAGTTGTGTTCAACTCTTGAGACCCCATGGACTGTAGCCCACTAGGCTTCTCTGTTCATGGGATTTTCCAGGCAAGAATACTGGAGTGGGTTGCCATTTCCTTCTCCAAGGAGTCTTCCAGGCCCAGGGATCGAACTTGGATCTCCTGTATTGCTGGTGAAGTCTTTACCAACTGAGCTACCAGGGAAACCCTATTTTATATATAGTATTCTGTATATGTTAATCCCAATGTTAAATGGGGCCCCAAGGAACAGAGACTGGTACAGGAAGTATCCACGATGTTGAGACTGTGTTTCTGACTTTCCTCATCCCTCTCTGGCAGGGGTAGCGACTAGGCAATCAGAAGATGGCTGCTCTTGAGCTCTGAGGAAGCCCAGGACATGCTCCATTGGCTTGTACTTTGCAAATTAGGTCTTGTGCTGGGGAGGTGCCACGTGGCGCCTGGAGCCTGGCTTGATCCAGAGCCACTGTCTTCCTGCTCACTGCTCAGTGATCACCTTCTGTTTGTGTTTTTCTTGCTCCAGATGGGCAGAAGAAGGTTCAAGAGGAATTCGACATCGACATGGACGCGCCAGAGACAGAACGCGCGGCAGTGGCCATCCAGTCTCAGTTCAGAAAATTCCAGAAGAAAAGGCCGGGTCCCAGTCCTAGTGGGAGAGTCCCTTCCTAGTCTGCCAGGAGACACCACCTTCAGCCATCATCCACCAAGAAATTTAAAAGGAACAGCGCCCTCAAGAGAAGTCCTCATCACATGATACCCATGTGCACCACAGTCCCGCAATGCATGCCAGGAGACCCGTGATATTTATACCCTTGTAGGAAGGTATAGACAATGCAGTCATGAGCAGCTTAATCTCTGTTTATCTCTAGGACCATTCCTCCTGCAACTAATTATTTTCCTTGATGTTGTAATAAAATGGAGTTAAGATGCGTGATTAAAGTGTCTGCCTCTGTCTCCCCTTTTACATTAACTTGGAAAGTTACTGCTGTTAGAAGTGATTGCAGGCTAGGTGACTTTTTTCCTCTCCCTCCAAGAGTTAGAGCTGAAACACGGTGACTTCTGTGAGTAGTTTTCCTGCTGAGAATGGGAGATGTGTGCTCAGCTGTGCCTGTCTAGTTCGGAGAGTTCTAACCGCTGACTGGTAATGGGCAATGTATTTTCTTCTTACCATGGGGTTAGAGCCCTGGATCCTGGAGAGTCAAAGAATCAGAGGGCTCCTGGGGAATTGTGACTCATGCAGAAGAACTTGAAGGGGGAGGGCAATGGGTCTATTTGGGCGTGTCACCCAGGTGTAGGCAGCAGGCACATTTCAGTGCCCTGAGGGGGATGTCCCCACTACTGAGAGCCATTCCACCACTCACCTGCCTCTCCCCACTCACGTGGGGCTCTATGGCCAGGTGGCCCCCTGCCCCCCAACTCCTTACACTCCTCAGGTAGTAATTTGCCACCTGTTAAGACTATTTAGCACATCCTGCAAATGGGAGAGGCTGTGGGTTCTCTCATGCCCCATCTCTTCCCCTGCAAACCTCATAGATAAATTGCTTCCCACACCCAAAGGCTAGGCAGGAATGAGAGGGCTGTCATGTGCAGAGGACACTCCTCTGAGTTGAGAGCCAGGTGTGTGTTTGCCTTGGGGCCCCAGGAGGCAGGCACCTCCAGACCCTAAGTCTGGTGTGGTTTGGGCTTTGCCATGTGAGACCCTGATGTGGAAGTTGTATCTTGGCTTCATCCCGAGATGCTTGGGACAGAGTACCACTGTAGGCCAGTCGGCTTCTTTCCTTTGCCAGCAATTAACCAAGGATGGAGGCAGATAGTGGCGAATAGTGGAGAGAGGAGGGACCGTGGTATGTGTGTGTGTGTGTGTGTGTGTGTGTGTGTATAAAGCATGGTGGGAGCAAGCAGTGGGCAGGGCCATGACTCGTAGCTCCTCTGACAAGGCCCCATTTGCTGTCTCCAAGGTACAGACTGAGAAAGATTGTCTGAAAAACTCAGCTGCAAATGTATTCATTCTCTTGTGTACACAAATCCCTTTTACTGGACACCCTTTGGGGCTGTTATGGTCCAGGAGACTTGGGCTCCTCTGATGGGTTTCCAACTACAGAAGCACAAGTTGGGATCATTGTGGATCACCCAGCAACCAGCCAGGGCTCCTCGGGGCTCCTAACAACCTGTGGTCCCCATTGGGAGGAGGACAGTGGACTGAGCGGACCCTCCATAGAAAGCATCATGAAGACAGTGGGTTGTGAATGGGACCCTGTCTTCTCTGGAGTCACTGGAGCACCAACATGAAGAAAGTTGGGAGCAAATAGAAGTGTTTAAGTCATTCACATGAATTCCCTCCACATCCAGTCCTCCCAGCAATCCCATTGGCCCTCATTCTCTGAATGTTTCACATAAAAGAAGTGGGGTTCCCCTTACTAGATGAGTCTGCACTTGATGGCCAACACTCTCTCTGGCTCTGAGAAATCTAGAAACAGGACTTCCCTGGTGGCGCACTGGATAGGAATCTGCTACCAATGCAGGAGACATGGGTTCCATCCCTGGTCTGGGAAGACCCCACATGCCACAGAGTTACTAAGCCTGTTGCGCCCATAACTACTGAGTCCTGCAGTCCCTAGAGCCCAGGAGCCACATCTACAGAGCCCACAGCCTGCAACTACTGCAGCCTGCCCATCTAGAGCCCATGCTGTGCAATAGAGAAGCCACCGTAATGAGAACCCTGAGCACCACAACTAGAGAGAAGCTTTCACTGCAGCAACTGGAGAAAAGCTGGTATAGCAGGGAAGACCAGCACAGCCAAAAATAAATAAGTAAAATGCAATAAAAAAAGAAATCTAGAAGCAACTGGTTTTATAGTGAGGCTGCTCCCCTAGAGGGGATTCTCCATGCACAGGGGGAGTCCTAGGGAGGGACTCCTGGACCAGAAACACTCCTTTCACACTGACAAAGCCCCTGGAGGCAAAAGGAGGAGGCTGGGGTGAGGGCTGTGATGGCTGGAGAGGTCCCTCAAGCATTCTGATTCACCTTCTCGGTTCAATCACAGGACAAAGGTATATCTGACTTCCTATGAGTCACAGGAATGAATTTAATTTACTTCCCAGGTGGATTCAGGAGAGTCTGAAATGCCAGTCAACAGCAATGGGGAGACTCCAAAGTGCCCCGCTCTGCATGGGAATTGGGTGCGCTAGGTCTATGGCTTTGTAGAGCCAGAGGAAGGAGCAGAGGCTCATGGCTCCAGTCTCTGGGGACCTTTCTGCTCCCGAGGCTGCAGTGTTCACCGCAGAGAGGAGGGAGACTTTCCCTTCCCAGGGTGTGTCTGAGTGGGGCAACACATGGTGTCAATTTCATTTCATACATGTTTATTGAACTCCTAGTACATGTATGTACTTGGCACTGTCACATGGTGGCAGAATGGTGGGCAAGAGGCACCAATAAGTAGATAGTAAAATGGAGAGGTTTGTGCTCCAGTGGACCAGAGGAGAGATAGCTCATCTGAACTTAGAGAATTACTGAAGTCTTCCTAAGGAATTGCTACCCACAGCGGTCATCCGAAAGATAGTGGGAGCTACTATATTTACCATGTAATAGTGTGGGTGGTAGGCAGGTGCAGGAAAGTCAGCAACCACAAAGAAGCTATCTGCTTTGAGCAGCTTGTTTCCATACCATTCAGGTGATGAAAAAGTCTACTTGGCAAGGTGGATGGGAAAATGTTAGGAATTTAAAATGTCTCCATGTGGGTATCTGCTAAGTGGAAGATTATTAATGATAGTGCACGTGTGCATGCTAAGTCACTTCAGTTGTGTCCAACTCTGTATGACCCTATGGACTGTAGCCCACCAGGCTACTCTGTCCATGGGATTCTCCAGGCAAGAATACTGGAGTGGGTTGCCATGCCCTCCTCCAGGAGATCTTCATGGTCCAGGGATTGAACCCATGTCTCTTTTGCTTCCTGCATTGGCAGGTGGGTTCTTTATCACTAGCATGACCTAGGAAGCTAATGGCAGACCATGAGGTAAAGGGTCAATCATTGCCTCCATCATCAACATCCTTTTTCCTGACTCAACCTGGTTTGTTGGACTCTGCTTCTCTGGGTTGTAGCCATTTGGATAGGTGGTGTGTGCTTGACCCAAGAGGTTCAGTTCAGTTCAGTTGCTTATTCATGTCCAACTCTTTGTGACCCCATGGACTGTAGTATGCCAGGCCTCCCTGTCCATCGTCAATTCCAAGATCTTGCTCAAACTCATGTCCACTGAGTTGGTGATGCCATCCAACCATCTCATCCTCTGTTGTCCCCTTCTCCTCCTGCCTATAATCTTTCCCAGCATCAGAGTCTTTCCCAGTATGTCAGTTCTTTGCATCTGGTAGCCAAAGTATTGGAGTTTCAGCTTCAGGATCAGTCCTTCCAATGAATATTCAGGACTGACTTTAAGGATGGACTGGTTTGAACTCCTTGCTGTCCAAGGGACTCTCAAGAATCTTCCCCAACACCACAGTTCAAAAGCATCAATCCTTGTGAGTCTGAACCAATAGTCATGGACCTGAGCCAGTTAATGGAAAGGAGCGTAAATGCTAAAGCTGGTTAAAGCTACTCCCAGATCTTAAATCTTTTTTTTTTTTTTTGGCTAGAAGCCGCAAAAGTTCATTTGGAGAGAAATGCAGTGAGATGCATGTGAGGACGCACAACTCAAAATGTATGGGCCCACAAGAGATGGAAGGGCAGCTTAGGTTGACTCATTGGTTGAAATGAGCAGAAACCCACTCTTTGTTCTTATTCAGTCACCAAGTCGTGTCCAACTCTTTGTGACCCCATGGAGTGCAGCATGCCAGGCTTCCCTGTCCTTCACCATCTCCCAGAGTTTGCTCAAACTCATGTGCATTGAGTTGGTGATGCCATCCAACCATCTCATCTTCTGTCTAAGGGGCTCTAAGAGTCTTCTCCAGCATCATGCTGCTGCTGCAGCTAAGTTGCTTCAGTCGTGTCCAACTCTGTGTGACCCCATAGATGGCAACCCACCAGGCTCTGCAGTCCCTGGGATTCTCCAGGCAAGAACACTGGAGTGGGTTGCCATTTCCTTCCCCAATGCATGAAAGTGAAAGTGAAGTTGCTCAGTCATGTCCGACTCTCAGTGACCCCGTGGACTGTAACCTACCAGGCTCATCTGTCTATGGGATTTTCCAGGCAAGGATACTGGAGTGGAGTGCCATTGCCTTCTCCGTCTCCAGGATCATAGTTCTCTCTAAAAGAGAGAGTTATTCAGGTCTCACAGACATCCTAGTGTGGAACATCTAAGACATCTCAGATGCCACGGACAGCTAAAATTACATTGAATTTATGACCAGACTGGGGCATAGTAGGGAAGAGTGGATGTCTTCATATTATTGTCTTTACAGCATTTTATGACTTTCAGTCAAGTTTTACAGTTTTCTTCACATAGGTCTTGCACATTTCTTTTCAATTTCTAGGTATCTCATAGTATTTGTTGTTCATCCAAATACAATCTTTCCCCACAGTGATCTCAGTTGGCTTTGCTTTTTTTCTAGGGTACCTACTGATTTCTACATATTCAACTTGTTCAGTCAATTCAGTCACTCAGCTGTGTTTGACTCTTTGTGACCCCACGGACTGCAGTACTCCAGGCTTTCCTGTCCATCAGCAACTCCTGAAGTTTACTCAAACTCACATCCATAGAGCCAGTGATGTCATCCAACCATCTCATCCTCTCTTGCCCCCTTCTCCTCTTGCCTTCAATGTTTCCAATCATCAGGGTCTTTTCCATTGAGTCAGTTCTTTGCATCAGGTGGCCAAAGTATTGGAGTTTCAGCTTCAGCATCAGTCCTTCAATGAATATTCAGGACTGATTTCCTTTAGGATGGATTGGTTGGATCTCCTTTCAGTCCAAGGGACTCTCAAGAGTCTTCTCCAACACCACAGTTCAAAAGCATCAATTCTTTGGTGTTCAGCTTTCTTTATAGTCCAACTCTCACATCCATACATGATTACTGGAAAAACCATAGCTTTGTCTAGGTGGAACTTTGTTGGGAAAGTAATGTCTCCACTTTTTAGTGTGCTGTCTAGGTTGATCTTAGCTTTTCTTCCAAGGAGCAAGCATCTTTTAATTTTATGGTTGCAGTCACTATCTGCAGTGATTTTGGAGGCCCCTCCCCCAAAAAAGTCTGTCAAATCATATGTAATATCTGATCATTTTTCAGTGGATTTGTTAAGATTTCCAAGTAGACAGACCTGTCTATCATCTGTAAATAACAATAACTTTCTATTCTGTGTTTTGAGCTCCTTTCTTTATTCTTGTCTTTTCTTCTTTATGCTCTATCCTTGCATTTTGAGGGAGGTGTAGGGATTTTTTCCATCTCAAGAGATAGCAAAGACCACCTCACACATGAGGTGGGCATCTCCATAGGTCATGTATGTATATATTAATACACATATATATTTTTCTTTTACGTATTCTCAAGAGTCACTTGGACAGCAAGGAGATCAAACTGGTCAATCCTAAAGGAAATGAGCCCTGAATATTCATTGGAGGACTGATGCTGAAGCTCCAATACTTTGGCCACGTGGTGCACAGAGCTGACTGATTGGAAAACACCCTGATGCTGGGAAAGATTGAAGGCAGGAGGAGAAGGGAACAACAGAAGATGAGATGGTTGGATGGCATCAGCGACTCAATGGACATGAATTTGAGCAAATTCTAGGAGATAGTGAAGGACAGGGAAGCCTGGTGTGCTGCAGTTCATGGGGTCACAAAAAGTCAGACAAGACTGAGTGACTGAACAACACAACAACTTATATTCTTTTCCATTGTGGTTTATCGCAAGGTATTGAGTAGAATTCTTGGGATATATAGTAGCACGATCCTGTTATTCATTCTCTGTATAATAGCGTGCATCTGCTACCCCTAAACTCTCACTCCACCCCCACCCCTGCCTTGGCAACCGCAAGTCTGTTCTCTAAGCAGGCCTCCTCCTCCTTGCTGTGTCCTCACATGGTGGAAATAAAGTTCTAGTGTCTTTTTTTTTTTTCCAGAAAAACATCTATTTCTGCTTTATTGAATATGTCAAACCTTTGACTGTGTGGATCACAATACACTGTGGAATATTTTAAAGTAAAAGATGCCAAATAAATAATTTCCCATTGAATAATTTTTAAACAATCATTTCATTACTCCAGATTTAAATTAATAATAAACACATTACCAAGCTTTATATAACAATAAGATTTTTACCTACAAAATTTAATGAAACAAATATGGCCCTGAGAATTATTACTATATTTCTAAGGAGTAGTAACAGGCACTTTAAAATCTATACATACTTTACATTGTGAGATATCAAGACGATTCTCATGCCCTATTTAAAATTAAAGTCACAGAATTCCACAGACAAAATTTTCAAAGCGTGGATCCCAGACTTCCCTGGTGGCTCAGTGGTAAAGAAACTGTCCACCAATGCAGGAGACACGGGTTCGATCTGTGATCTGGGAAGATCCCACATGCTCTGGAGTAACTAAGCCCATGTGCCATGACTATTGAGCATGTGTTCTAGAGAGCCTGGGAACTGCAACTGCTGAGCCCACATGCCACAGCTACTGAGGCCTGTGGGCTCTAAACCCTGTGCTCCCCAACTGGAGAAACCACTGCAGTGAGAAGACTGCACACCACGAGAGGGTAGCCCCCGCTCACCACAACTAGAGAAAAGCCCATGTGCAGCAACAAAGCCCCAGGACAACTAAATATTAAATAAATAAAAAAAATTATTACCAAAAAAAAAACCCAGCACGGATCCCATCATGGGGTCCACCCTCATGACCTGCTCTAAACACAGTTACTTCCCAAAGGCCCCATTACATTAGGGGTTAGGGTTTCACCCTATGAATTTTTGGTGGGACACAAACATCCAGTCTACAGCGTTCACCTTCTCAGGAGCAGAGCTCACCAGTGAGCTTTCACCAGTTCTGAAAGCCCTGTACTGCAATGTAAACAGACTGAAGGATTCGCTGGACTGGCTCCCCAACCCCGCTGATGGACTGCAGAGCTCTGAGGTGTGCTTACCACCTCTGTTTTTCTTAGCTGCTGCTCTGATGTTTTCCTCGTGGCTGTGGCACTGGACTCTACAGGCTGTCATGTTGCCCTTTTCCAAATAGTCTGTCCTTTTGCTAACAGATGCTTAACTGAATATGAGTGAAGGCTGCTCTGCTTGATGTGACCTCCTGAGAGGCAGGGGTCCACAGGGCAGGGAAAATGACGGGACTTTATCAGGATTTATGGATAAAACAACCAGAGGCTAGTCAAGAGCACGATACTGAACTTGTCCACTTTCTGCTCCTTGACCTGTGAAATAAGACCTGACTATGGAGATTTCTCTCCTTATTTCCATTGCCAATGCTGCAGGGGCTCGCTGACTAGGAGTTTAGAAAGATGTCATCACATGAGTTGTGATTGCTCACAAAGGGTGAGTGGATGGAGAAGGTTTCTCTGTTAGTGCTTTCAGGGCTTCAGGTGAGGTTTTTCCTTATAGCCCCTCAACTAAAGAGAGCTTCACAGGTGGCACTACTGGTAAATAATCCACCTGCTACTGTAGGAGACATGAAAGACGAGGGTTCGATCCCTGGGTCAGGAAGATTCCCTGGAGAAGAGAATGGCAACCCACTCCAGTATTCTTGCCTGGGGAATCCCATGGACAGAGGAACCTGGCAGGCTACAGTCTATGGGGTTGCAAAGAGTTGGACATGACTGAGTGACTGAACAACAACTAAAAGTCTTTCCCTACCCCATCTCTGGGATGAACTACAGAGCTCCAAGAAGATGACTGGCTTGTCCCAAACCAGGTTGTTATTGACGTGTGTGATGGACTGCTGCATGGAGATGCCTGAATGGAGAGGAAAACACGTTGCCGAGTTAGACTGAGCGGAGTCTCCACCACTGTGTTCCCATGTGAACTTCACTCCTGCCGGAAGCATCACCCTGACCACAGGTTTCCTTCTTCTGCTGCCATGGCCACCCATGTCCCAGTCCTCTGTCCATCCACTGTGCCCTGGAAGCCACACACGGAGCATGGCCAGCTTGAGACAGGACACTTGTGCCACACTCTCTAGAGATCTGCTGGTCCAAAGGGCTAAACTGTGTTGCTAACTGGGAGGGAGCCACTCCACTCTGTGCTGGGATCAGCTCATTGTTCCCCCAGTTCCTCCACTTCGTGTCCACAGTCCTTTCTCGAGAATGTTCCCCTGTAGCAGCCAGAGTATTCTTTCACAAATGTGGATCTGACCATGTCACCTTGTCTTTCTGCCCCCACACTTGAAACCTTACCCTGGCTTCATTGTGTTCTTAGGAGGAAGGCAATCTCCTTGATGTGTCTTGGGGAGACCTGCCCTCTCTCCCTTTGTTTTCTGGATGTTTCAGTTCTTCAAACATAATTTCCCACCTTCCATGTCAATGCCCCTTAGTTTTTGCATCTGATTACCTCTTAGCATGGGCTTCCCTGGTGGCTCAGATGGTAAAGAATCTGCCTGCAATGCAGAAGACCTGGGTTTCATCCCTAGGTCAGGAAGATCTCCTGGAGAAGGAAATGGCAACCCACTCCAGTATTCTTGCCTGGGAAATCCCATGGACAGCGGAGCCTGGTGGGCTACAGTCAGTGGGGTCACAAAAATTCAGACATGACTTAGTGACTAACACACACACACACACACACACACACACACACACACACACACCTCCCATCATGCCTTAGTTCTAAGCACATTCCCTTCTGGAGCAATTGAGATAAAATTAACTGCTGGAAGAACTTAGCCTCCAATTGTGGAGGCTGCACTTGAGGAAGTTCATTTTTCACTCACTGCAGAGCCTGATGCAGGTGTTCTGGGCCAGTATTCTTCATGTGGAAGATGGCATCAAAGTCGTGTAATGGGCCAGGGCAAGAAGTGACACATAGAAGTTCCCCTGGTCTAAACACAGGCAAGTGGCCACACCTATTTTCCATGGAAGCGGGAAATGTGTCCACCCATGTGCTCAGGAGGTGTAGGACACACACCTCCGTTTCTGCTGCAAGCCCCTGCCTGGCACCCCCACCCTCTCTGTAAGGTCCTACTCTTGGAGGTTCTTGGTACAGCTTCAATTTCACATGCATTTATGTGCTTCTGTGATTGGTGTCTTCACTCAGCTCCATGAGGTCAGGGACGTCCCTTTGATGGCAGGTCAGTTGCTCAGTAAATATTTGTCAGGAGAGTGAATGAATAAATACGTATTCAAGTTGTGAGCACTCTGAAGAAATAAGCTCCTATTGTATCTGAGGACATGGACATCCATATTGGAGAGACATAAATAAATCTTCTGTTCCCATTCAGTCAACAGCCAAGAAAGACTGATCCTGAGTTGGTCAGAGTTCAAAATCAGCCCATTTTTCTTTTTAAAGAGGGTTTTAGAAAGATGTTTGGTGGATTTTTAAAATCATTTTAGCTGACAATGGATAGATATACAATTGAATCAGGACAGATGGGCAGCAAGACATGTACATTTGTAGGCCATGTTTTTCCTTAAAAAAGAGCAAACAAATCCCCAAGCCCATGGTGGGCACAAGGACAGCAGGTGTCTGAGCACTGCAAGTCCAGGATCCTCCTTAGCATATATTTTTGCCCTTTCTTCCATGTGAAACAAAGTTCCTTCTTTCAATCTAACCTCCCAGGAGCACTTGTCATCAGGAGAGCCAGGCTTGGGCTCTGACTCAGTTACTACCACTGATGCCATCCTGGGCAAGAACCGTAACTTCCATTGATCTCAATCTCCTCCTCTGTAAATGGCTCTAATAAGCTCCCCAGGGTGGTAGAGAGGGAACAGAGACCTTTCTGTGTGTAGGCTGAAGCAAGCCACTGAGCACTTTATATATATATATATATATATATATATATATATATATATATATATAAAATATATTTTATAAGATTATCATTAAATGAGATTATATACATATAGTATATATAGTCTATATATTATAGATTGTATTAATCTATATACTATTTATAAGATAATAATTTTACATTTAATAATAATCTTATATATAACAATAATCTTATAATAATCATATATTTATAAGATCATTAAGCTTAAATATTATATATATATATATATATATATATATAATTAATTACCTGATGACTCAGCAGGTAAAGAATCTGCCTACAGTGCAGGAGACACAGGAGATGTGGTTTCAGTCTATGGGTCAAAAAGATCCCCTGGAAAAAGAAATGGCAACCTACTCCAGTATTCTTGCTTGGAAAATCACATGAATAGAGGAGCCTTGTGGGCTACAGGTCCATGGTGTTGCAAAGAGTCAGACATGACTGAGTGACTAATACTTTCACTTTTATATACTTTATACATCAACCTATATAATCTATATTATATATTAATCTGTTGTTTAAATGAGATTATATTATTATATATTATATAAAATTTATAATAATATAGATTTATATCACTGCAGATGATGAATGCAGCCATAAAATTAAAAGATGCTTGCTCCTTGGAAAAAAAGCTATGACAAACCTAGACAGTATATTAAAAAGCAGAGACATTATTTTGCTGATGAAGGTCTGTCGAGTCAAAGCCATGATTTTTCCGGTAGTCATATATGGATGTGAGAGTTGGATCATAAAGAAAGCTGAATGCTGAAGGACTGATGCTTTTGAGCTGTAGTGCTGGAAAAGATTCTTGAGAGTCCCTTGGACTGTAAGGAGATCCAACCAGTCAATCCCAAAGGAAATCAGTCCTGGGTATTCATGGGAAGGACTGATGCTGAAGCTGAAGATCCAATATTTTGGCCTCTTGATGTGAAGAACTGACTCAGTGGAAAAGACCCTGATGCTGGGCAAGATTGAAGGCAGGAGGAGAAAAGGATGACAGAGGATGAGATGGCTGGATAGTATCACCGACTTGATGGACTTGAGTTGGAGCAAGCTGCGGGAGTTGGTGATGGACTGGGAAGCCTGATGTGCTGTCATCCATGGGGTAGCACAGCGTCGGACACGACTGAGTGACTGAACTGAACTGACTAATCTATATACTGTAGGTTATACAGACTAACATATATATATATATGAAATATAATTTAATTTAACCTATGCCTTCAATGCAGGAGACCCTGGTTCCATCCCTGGGTTGGAAAGATTCCCTGGAGAAGGTATAGGCTACCCAGTAGGTATAGAAGGTATATACAGAAAGTATATATGGAAGTATATATAGAAGGTATAGGCTCCAGTATTCTTGGGCTTCTCTGGTGGCTCAGCTGGTAAAGAATCCACCTGCAATATGGGAGACCCTGGGTTTGATCTCTGGATTGGAAAGATCCCCTGGAGAAGGGAATGGCTACCCACTCCAGTATTCTCCCCAGGGACTGTAGTGACTTCAGACAAGACTGATTTTCACTTTCATTTATATATAATTTCATTATATATAATTCATAGATTATATATTAATATAATATAATTCATAGATTATATATTAATATAACATATAATTCATAGATTATATATTAACACAATATATATAATCTCATTTAATATTAACAATATAAAATAACTACTCTATCTCCATTTTACAGATGAGAAAACTAAGGCTCAAAGAGATAAGGAAATGCTTAAGGTCATGCAGCTAATGAGGAGTGAAGTGGAATTTCTCATCTGGGTCTGACTTGAGAGCCTGCAGTCTTTGACACCTGCATCCCTTAGGCATTGAACACCAATTTCTTATCCAGATAGTGTGCCTTAGGGTTCTACAATCTTCAAGGGTCCCCCTGATGCCTTCCTTATCCATTCAGTCTCTTAGGAGGCTCTTTTGCCTCTGAATTCCAACAGGGACGGTCAGTAAAATTGTTCCCAAAGATGTCCATGTTCTCGTCCCAGAAAATATAAATATGCTACCTGACATGACAAAAAAGCTTTTGCAGATGAGGTTAAGTTAAGGGTCTTGAGGCAGGGAGATCATACTGTTTGTCTGGGTGAACCCACCATAATCACTGGGTCCTTATTAGAGGGAGGGCAGAGGATCACATCAGAAAAAGACTTAATTTAGACGGTAGAGAGGTTGCAGTGATGTCTTTTGAAGATGGAGGAAGTGGCTGTGAGCTAAGGAATCGAGGTGGTGTATAGAAGCTGGAAAAGTCAAGAAAACAGCTCTTCCCCCGGGCCTCAAAAGGAACTTAACCCTGCCCAAATCTAGATTTTTCAATCCATAAGATGCATTATGGATTCCTCACCTCCACAACTGCAGTAGTAAATTTTTGTTATTTCAAGGTATTGGTTTGTGGTATCTTGTTACAGTAGCATAAGAAACTCATAGAGTGATGCTTTCTGTGCTATTTCTTACAACCCTTAGCACTTGGTGTGGTCTTGTAATTTACCTACTATGCATGTGCTAATTATTTACTGAAGAATTGATGCTTTTGAACTATGGTGTTGGAGAAGATTCTTGAGAGTCCCTTGGACTTCAAGGAGATCAAAGTAGTCAATCCCAAAGGAAATCAACCCTGAATATTCATTGGAAGGACTGTTGCTGAAGCTCAAATGACAATACTTTGGCCACCTGATGCAAAGAACCAACCCATTGGGAAAGACGCTGATGCTGGGAAAAATTGAGAGCAAGAGGAGAAACGGGTGACAGAGGATGAGATGGTTAGATAGCATCACTAACTCAGTGGACATGAATTTGAGTAAACTCTGGGAGATAGTGGAGAACAGAGGAGTGTGGTGTGCTGCAGTCCATGGGGTCGCAGAGAGTTGGACAGAACTTAGGACTGAACAACACAGCAACAGCTAATGGAGAATCTCTTGGTAGAGGGAGAGGGAGACCAGAGCTTACACTCACCAGAAAGACAGGGCAGACACATAAAAACATTGAGTAGAAATCTGTTGAGGTCCAAGACTGTGACCCAGTGGCGAGGCCATTTAGCCAACTGGCAGATCATTATGTCACCAGGGCAGTCTCTGGAATGGAAGCTGCACGGCAGCGTCACACCCACATCCACCTGGGCTCCCTTCCAGGGGGCAGAGGTTGCCTGAAGTGAGCTGAGAGTGTCATGGCATTGGCATGCCCACACAGCTATGCACATACTCCACACCCAACCATGTCCTGCTGCAGAGGCTGGCCCGGCGCCAGCTCTGGTGTCACCTGGGTCTTCTGGTGATTCAGGGGTCACCCAGGCTCTTTAGTGTGTGAGCTGTTTGCCAGCCAGCCAGCATCTTCTGCTGCACCAGGGCACCGAGCCAAGTCGATGAACACAGCAGCCGAGGGAATGGCTTTGTGGCTGCAGAGCTGCAGGTGGGAAGGGGTCAATGCAGACTCTGCAGCATTTATTTCCTCAGCTGCGCTGACCTCCTCGGCAGTCATTTCTGAGTGCATCCTCCTTGTGGAGATGAATGGTGAATGGGACAGCAGGAATCAGGATCCTTTGTGAATTTGCTAACCTCCGAGGTGAGTGTGTGATGGAAACTCCAAGGAGCTGTTTGTGGAGCAGTGTTTGTGACTGTCTAGGTCTAAATGAACTCTCTGGTTCTTAATCCAGCACATGCTTACTCGGCCCTCCCACGCCCAGCTACGGCTTCCTGCTTGTAAATCAGAGAGCATTCAATGTTTCAAGCCTCCACAGGGATCTCAACCATCCCTGCATTTCATAAACAAATAAAGTAGATTCTAAGACACGGAGTTTTTGATCTGTGATCCCATGGCCAGGCCCAGAGTCCTTCAGGGCCAGTGTGTCCCCTGATGAAGCTTCACCCTAGACACAGATGATGTAACCCATGCTCAACTCCCCATCAGAGACACGAGGCTGTGCTTTTCACCAGCCAGGCCTCAGGAGGCCCCTCGCTGGCCAGGTTGCACAACCTTTTGCTAAAATTCTCTGGGGATGGAAGCGGAAGAAAGCTCAGAAACAAACAACTATGGGGCCACTCCACTGTTATTTTAGTCCAGGTCTCGGAAGAGCGGAAGGGAGGATGGGTGGCAATCAGGATTTCAGCTCAGCTGCTTTAACAAGACCCCCAGTAAAAGTGGCTCCAACCAGAGGCTTGTCTCATCCTGACAGTCTAGGTGAAACTTCCCAAGGGGCTGGGAGAACAGCTCTTGCCATCAGAAACACGTTCCTTCTGTCTCATTTGCCTCCACCCCAAGGTTCTGCCATTTTTCCTTACTGTTTAAGATGGATCACCATGGTGTTCAAGTTCCAGGAAGGATACCTGGGAGGATAGATGTAGGACGCGCAGTCCTTGCCACAAGGATCACCTAACTGCAGAGATGGGCAAGTCTATGGCTCAAGTTCCCTGGACAGTTGGCATTTGTCCACTTCCCTTAGTGTATGTGGCCTGGGGAGGTGGGACTGATGTGACCAGACCGATGCTCTTTGTGCCTGCCTGTGTCTCCCCACACAGGTCACTGCAGTTAATGCCAATGGCCTCCTACACGACTCTGCAACTCCCCCAGAGGCTTCTCCCAGCCTACATGTAGCCTCTGGGGTGTCACTGCTGCCCATGGCAGCCCAATGGAACAGGGGGACAACTATGCCCATCTCCTTGCTCCTCAGGTGGGATCACTAGGAGCATGTACCATCCTGCTTTTTGGAGATCCTGGTGGGGATGAATCCCAAATAGCAGGTAGTGACCTGCTCAACTACACCCTCTTTATTGGCTTTGTTTCCTTCCTGCCTCACGTCCTCACTTTCCTGCCCCACGTCCTCACTTTCCTGCCCACGCTCCCTTGGATAACCTTCCCAACAAACCATTTTCATCCAAATCTTTGTCTCAGAGTTTGCTTCTGGGTTAATACAATCCAAGACATATGGCAATGGAGACGTGGGCATTTTTAGCCAAAACTCCAGGTTTCAAGAATTCTGGACCATATGGATGATATGTTTTGTTTATATCATATTTGTCACAACCTCCTTGCTTGAAGAAATCAGCTTCTTAAGATTTAAAAAGGGGAGAGAATTGACTTTTGTTTCTGGAGAAACCTCACCTGCTTCATCTCCAGAACTTGAGCCAAAAAGCCTCCTTCTGGTCCTTGGGAATTTTCTGCGAGCACGCCTCAGCTTTTTCAGGTCAGAGAGCAGGAATTTCAGGTTGTTTCAGGGACACTGCTTTCTTTATTGATTTGTTGTGACTTGATGCTCAGGTCTCTGGGATGCACTGATGTCTAGGGCTGGCTTCTGGATCTCAGGATGAGCAGGGATGGTGCTCTCTGCACAGGAACATACACCCTTCCCCCCAGGGGTTTTACCTAGGTTTCCCTTTCCCTGTTCCTTCAGATGTTTGCTTCTTTGCTTTTTGTGGAGGCTCTCTCAGCTTTCTTACCCTCAAGGCAGACTGTTCTCCAAATGGTCCTTGCTCCCTCATGTTTGGTCCAGTATTGCACCCTCAAGGGTCTCTGCCAGAGGGTAACTGCTTCCCAGGAGGGTACTTTTCTGATGGACAAAAACTCTAGGCATCCGGGATGCCCAGAGCACAGCCAGTCTTAAATCTATGCTGTCCTAGGACCTTGAGAATGTATTCCAGTTCAAATCCGTTCTATTTGGGATGATACGGATTGCACTGTGACTTCTCAGAATTTCCTGAACTCCATCTCTCTTTCTCTCCCCTATAGTTTCTAAGTCCCAGGCTATGACTCCTCAGTTTTCTTAATAAGAGATCTGACAAGCTGAGTTGTTTTCCAGACAGATTATACTGTACCATCTTTCTCTCACTTTAACCTGGACTCCTGAGCTAGGTTAGCTCAGTCCTGGGTGTGCCCCTGGCCTGAGACCACACTCCTTCTCCATGTGAGGTCTGCCCAGGGATTCATGTTTGTGCTTCTCCATGGGAGTCCTGAATTTTACAGCCCTGATGTGTAATAAGTGGTCTAACTGTGTCTCTGAGCCAACAGTAGCTCTAGCAGATTTTGAGGATAAGGAGGGACCAGCAGGGTTTTGTTTGTGTCTGGATGAGAAAGACTGAGAACCTTTTTTTTGGTCAGTGAAAACTCAGTGAGTCCTGACCACTGGCCCACCATGGAATTCCTAAGACCCTGGACTTGATACACCATTGACAGTGAAGGGGAGGAACTAACTGCCTTTTTTTATTTCCTTTTTTTTTTTTTTTCTGCTCTCAGGATTTCTTTCTCTCTCACCTGGATTCCTACTTTTGGTCTTGTCATCATAATGGTTGTATTAGTCAGCATAGTTAATGCTAGCTGCTGTAATAAGCAACCCCACATCATAGCAGTTCAGTACACAAGAAGCATGTTTCCCACTCCTGTACAGTCTAACAAACATTTTCAGCTCTCTTGAGCAGCTCTTCACCAGGTGACTCAAGGATTCTGGCTCCATGTCATGGGTAACTCTGCTCTCCTTGGGTCATTTGCTTGTGAGAGAAAGAACTTGAGTGATTCCCTGATGTCTTAGTTTACTGGTGAAAGTTGCTCAGTCGTGTTTGATTCTTTGCAACCCCATGGACTATACAGTCCATGGAATTCTCTAGGCCAGAATACTGGAGTGGGTAGCTGTTCCCTTCTCCAGGAAACCTTCCTAACTCTGGGATCAAACCACATTGCAGGCAGATTCTTTACCATCTGAACCACCAGGGAAGCCCAAGAATACTGGAGTGGGAAGCCTTTCCCTTCTCCAGTGGATCTTCCCAACTCAGGAATCAAACAGGGGTCTTCTGCATTGCAGGTGGATTCTAGGGCTTCCATAAAAATCTGAAACAAACTGGGGGCTTAAAACAACAGAATTTTATTGTCTCATGGTTCTGAAGGCCAGTCTCCAAGATCAAGATGTTGGAAGGGTTGGTTCCTTATGGAACTGAAGGAGAATCCATTCCATGCTTCTCTCCTAGAATTCTGTGCTTCTGATGATTCTTGAGTTTCCTTAGTTTGTAGACACATAACTCTAATTCCTGCCAGAGTCTTCACTTGGACCTCTTCTTTGTGTATCTGTGTTCCTCTCTCTCTCTCTACTTCTAGAAATACCTGTCATTTGACTCAGAGCCTACCCTAAATTCCAGATTTTCTCTTCTTAAGATCTTTGACTTTGTTACATCTGCAAAGACCAACTTTTCCCAGATAAGGTCATCATCACGGGTTCTGGGGATTGGGACTTTGGTCTTTTTGGGAGTCACTCTTCAACACACTACACATGGTTGTTTTATGATCAGGCCCAGAAGTGGCTCATGAATCTGCTCACATTCACTGCCCAGAACTAATCGTATGCACAGCCCTGATTACAAGGGAACCTGGGAAATACAGTCATTCTGTTTGCCCAGAGGGAGGAGACAGAGGTGGTGGGCATCTGGCCAGTCTCTGACATCAGCTAATACTCAAGGAATGTGTCCTCTGTGCCAGATGTCTTGCTAAGGACCTTGCAAGGATAACCTCATTTTGATCATTTAATACTCACAAGGGACTTATGAGGTCAGAGCTCTTTGTTATCCAAGTTCCAGGTAAGTAAATAGAAGCACAGAGTCCTCTGAACAATGACCCACATCATTTGTAAATGGGGGAGCCACTGTTTGCATCTGAGCAGACTATTTTCAGGACCTGTGCCTTTAGCTCCCGTGTGATGCAATCTCTAACTGCCCTGACGCCTGGCTACTGGTCTTTGTGGGGACAATTGTTACCCTCCCCCGGATGTTCCCGAGTCTATTCTCAGAAATTTACTCATCACTGGGCATTGACCTGGCTGGAGCAAAGTGCTTACAGGGTGACTTTCCTTCACTCTGGAAAGGGTTTCATCTTTCTTCTCCCTGAAATGACTTGTTCAAGGACAACTCAGTGGACAATGATGAAGCAGCCAGCATTCTTACATCCCAGGCTTCTAACCAGAGGATACCAATTGACAGGGATGACCATGCAGATATCCCAAGTTGATTGAAGTAAATGTTATGTTCATCTGCCAAAGAAGGTAGGCTGGCTCGTGGAGTGTGATGCATCCCCCAAGCACAATGATTGACTTTGGGTGAGAGGACACTGTGAGTTTATTTCTATTTTGACCACTCACAGAACTACATCTTAGCAGCTCTAGCATCATCTACATCAAGCTACAAAACATCAATTGGCAGCTTGTTTGAAGTGGATCCAAACTACCTTGTCTGAATAGAGTGACTCAGAGTGTTTGCAAACAGGAAAGCCTTGGATTCACAGCCTGTGGGGAGAAGAGGACTGGGGGTGCTTTCTCTCTCCCCGCTGCCCCTTCTGTCCTGGAAAATTTTCTGCTGGCTTGCAGAAGTCTAAGGAAGGAAAAACAAGTTTGTGTAATTTTGTACTTCATTATGATTATTGATCCAGATCTGTCTTGTACACACTGAGACAAATAAATACATGTTTTATTTTAAGGAAATAAAGTCCAGAAGAGAGTGATATTGAAAGAAGGGTAAGATGGGTGGGGGGAGGAACCTGAGAAAACCTAGAGAGAGGCAGGAATTGAGAGAGAGGAAAAAAAACCCAAGTAGGAAAGAAAACAACTTCCCTCTAGCTTGGTTTTGATGTAAGAGATATTTCTCACCACGCCCTTGACAAGGGCATGTATGTGTGTGTGTGTGTGCGTGTGTGTGTGCATGTGGTGTGTGTGCTCATTGACTTCCTGGACTGTAGCTCTTCAGGCTCCTCTGACCATGGACTTTTTCAGGCAAGAGTACTGGAGTGGGTTGCCATTTCCACCACCAGTGGATCTTCCTGACCCAGGGATCGAACTAATGCCTCATGCATTTACCAGAAGGATTCTTTACCACTGAGCCACCTGGGAAGCACTGACAAGTGTATTGTTAGGGGATATTCTTGCTAAAAGTTCTGGCAAATCTGTCCTCAGTTACTGCAGATGCAGTAGATCTCATCCTTGGTGCTGGAGTGCATGGTCCATCCATGGATGGAGAAAGGGGACATCCGAGGGCCTGAGATGGCACCAGTTTACTTTGTACCTGCTACACAGGAGGCATTGTATCAATTCTCCAGGCACAGAGAGAATGATGTAATTACGTTTGAATCTTTCATACGTAATATGATAAAACACAATATGAAGACATGACCACCTGTCTGCAAGGAGCTTGATTTTTACTGGATATATGGACATACCCACAAAGAAGGTAAATGTGGCATGTTCTGTGGCAGACAGACAGATGAAGATTAGCGAGGGACTGAGATACATTTCAACCTAAAGAAAGCTTGAAGAGAGCATAGAAACTGAACATGTGAAGACAGGGAGTAGGATAGTCCAAGGGGGCAGTCATAGAGGCAGGAAGACATGTTTGGGAATAATAACAGTTCTTTCAGTTTAGGATATGCAAAGGGAGCTCTGAGTGACATGGAGTTGCAGATCCCAGGCTCTAGAGTGCGGGCTCTGTAGCTGCAGCACATGGGCTTAGCTGCTCCTCAGCAGGTGGGATTTCCCAGGATCAGGGATCAGACCTGGGTTTCCTGCCTTGGCAGGCAAATTCCTTACCACTGAGTCACCAGGGAAGTCCCCAAACTTCTCTCTACAGTGGCTGTGATATTTCAAGTTTCCATCAGCGATGTATGGGAGTTCTCATAATTCCAGATCTTTGTTAACATTTGGTAGTCTCTTAAAATTTTCAAAAGTGTTATTATTTTATTGGCTCCACTGTTGCTGAAAATAAATCAAATACCATTATGATATCCAAACTTTTGTCTGTTCTTCAGTTTTTGTTCTTGAGCCTCTCTTTATTGCAGTTTTCTGACAATTGACAGTGGTATGCTTTGAGGTGTTTTGGCTAAATGTTTATGGCTAAGTTCCCAACTAGAGTCTTATGTCCTTCAATTCCACAAGTTCATTCTGTATATCAAGCTTCCTTTGTGGCTCAGCTGGTAAAGAATCTATCTGCAATGCAGGAGACCTGGATTCGATCCCTGGGTTGGAAAGATCCCCTGGAGTAGGGAAAAGCTACCCACTCCAGTATTCTGGCCTGGAGAATTCCATGGACTCTACAGTCCATGGGGTCACAGAGTAGGACATGACCGAGCGACTTTCACTTTCTTCACTTTCATTCTCTGTATCTGTGTCTCCATCCTTCCCTTCAAATAGGTTCAGTACCATTTTTAGATTTCTCATATATTCATTAATATACAATGTTTGTTTTTCTCTTTTTGACTTACTTCATTCTCTGTAAAGGTTCTAGGTTCATCTGCCTCATTAAGAACTGACTCAAATTTGTTCCTTTTATACTGAATTTTTGCTTTGTCTTTCAATAGTTTTATTGTCTTTTCCATTTTGATCTCATATCTTTAATTTCTGAGACATAGCTTTTTTGTTGCCTTGCTGTACTTGCTTTTAAATCACACTTTATTCTTGTTTTTATGAAACAGTTCATACCTGTATTTATCAGGTATGATAAATTGCAGTTTTTTTTCTTTCCAAAGATGTATTTTCCTCCTTGCTCACCCTAGTTTGCTTTTTCCTGTTTGTTTTAGGATTTGCCTTTCCTATTGTACTATGTCAATGGCTCTCCACTGAGCTGATGGGCTGGAAGGAGGAAGACCTCACCCTCAAGGGATATTTGGCAACATCTGGAGATATTCTTATTGCTCTCACTGGAGTAGGGGTGCTACCCTCTCTAGGGGGCAGAGGTCAGGGATGTTGCCAAGCATTCTACAGTGCATAGGCTGCCCATACCCGTCCCCACAACAAAAACTTATCTGGCCTCAAATGTCAGCAGTGTGGAGAGTGAGAAACCCTGGATGCTAGATGCTTCTGTCAAATGTCTCCTGATCTTTGGCTGTCAGTTCATACTTGAAGTGCAGTTCATTAAAAAGTATCTTTGTATGGTCCGTATATACAATGGTATACTGCTCAACCATAACAAAGAACACATAATGCCATTTGCAGCAACATGGAGAGTCTTCACGATGATCATACTAAGTGAAGTAAGTCAGACAGAGAAAGACAAATACCATATGATATCACTTATATGACACAAATGAACCTATCCATAAAACAGAAACAGTCTCAGAGATGTAGAGAACAGACATGTGGTTGTAAAGGAGGGGGCAGGGAAATAGATTGGGAGTTTGGGATTATCAGATGCAAACTAGTGTATATAAAATGGATAAACAATAAGGTCCTACTGTAAAGCATGGAGAACTATATTCAATATCCTGTGATAAACCATAATGGAAATGAATATGAAAACAAATGTGTGTGTGTGTATATATACATATATACATATGTATATATGCATATTATATATATGTGTGTATATATATATATACACACATATATGTGTCTGTATAATTAGTCATTTTACTGTATAGCAGAAATTAACACAGCATTGTAATTCAATTATGTGAGTAAGTAACAGTCAGTCAGTTGTGTCTGATTCTTTGTGACCCCATGGACTATAGACTGCCATGCTCCTCTGTTCATGGAATTCTCCAGGCAGAAATGCTGGAGTGGGTTGCCATTTCCTTTCCCAGAGGATCTTCCCGACCCAGGGACTGAACACAGGTCTCCTGCACTGCAGGCAGATTCTTTACCATCTGAACCACCGGGGAATTGAACTATACTTCAATAAAAATAAATAAATAAACAGAGTATCCAGAGCTCATTGACTGGGGGATTCAACTAAGAGAAACTTGGGGGTTCTTTTCATTGCTATGTGTAGGTCTTTGTCAGAGCTGATGCGAAACCCTCAAATTCCCCTTAATGTGAGGATGAGTCTAAGCATGGCAGCCCATGTTCTCAAAACTAAGGTGGGAAAGGAGGCCAGAGTCTTAGAAGCCAGTGTGTCAACTTTGATTTAATTTCTGTAATTCAGTCTGTACTACGACCTCAGCTCTATATACTCTCTGTTTCAGTCTCTCCATAGAATAAGCTTCATGGCAAACAAAGGGGAAAAGTGGAAGCACTGATAGATTGTATTTTCTTGGGCTCCTAAATCACTGCAGATGATGACCACAACCATGAAATTCAAAGACACTTGCTCCTTGGAAGGAAAGCTATGACAAACCTAGACAGTATATTAAAAAGCTGAGACATCACTTTGCCAACAGAGGTCCATACAGTCAAAGCTATGGTCTTTCCAGTAGTCATGTACAGATGTGAGAGTTGGACCATGATTGTCTCTAGGCCCATCCCTGTTACTGCAAATGGCGTGATGTCATTCCTTCTCATGGCCGAGTAGTATTCCACTGTATATATGTACCACGTCTTCTTTATTCATCCATCTGTCAATGGACAGTTTTATTGCTTTCCTGTCTTGATCTTTTTGAATCCTCAGTCTCTCCTTCATCATAGCCCCCTTTTCCTGTATTAAATATGATCAGGTCTGCCCTGTCTTTAAAAATATCATGACCTTGATATTTCCTAAGACCTGTCCCTTCACACTCATATTTCTTTGTAAAAGTTGTCTAAACTTTTTGAAAGCAATTACTCCCCTGACCTTTGTGGACCAGCCTTCACTCCCATCCCTCTTCCGGTCACTGATGAGGATCTTGCCTTGGGTCCTTTCAGAGATATTCCCAGAGGAGATATATGCTCCTCTGTCCCTTTGTCCCTACTCCTCCTTTCTGCTGATTTCTTCTCTTCCTGCCCCGGGTCTTCCTTTTCCTCCCATACACTAACAAATGGAGGAATAGCTTCAGGATAATCTTTTTTATATCCAGGGTATCTCTCAGTTGGCTCCCAAATCTTCACCACCAGCTTCCTGGTTTTAAATGCTCAGGCTCCATCCATATAAAGTACACCTGAGGGAAATGATCCTTTGATTTTAGATTACGGGGGTGGGGGGTGGGGTGGGGGAAGATAGCTGTCAACATACTGCTACATTGGCTGGAGACACACGGGCAGAGGACAGCATCTGTCCACTGGCTGTAATTCTCTAGTGAGCTCACATCACCAAGCATGGGAAATAGTCTCCACCCTTGCTATAGATTCATTCTTGGGCTTCCCAGGTGACGCTAGTCATAAAGAAACTGCCTGTCCGTGCAAGAGACATAAGAGACTCAGGTTCAGTCCCTCAGTTGAGAAGATCCCCTGGTGAAGGGCATGGCAACCCACTGCAGTATTCTTGCCTGGAGAACCCCATGAGCAGAGGAGCCTGGCGGGTTACAGTCCACGGGGCCACACAGAGCTGGACACGACACACATGCACTGGCCAAAGATTCAGAATTTCTGCTCTTCTTGCACTTCAAATCCTTACCTTACTCTGTCTTAACTTGGGACCCTTTTCATGCCTAAACTATTCACATACTCTTATTTATGTCGAGTTACCCTGAAATTACATTTTTCACCCATCTGTAGCTAGACCAAAGAAATATGGTCTTTCAGTCTTTTATGTTCAAAAGGAAAGCTGGGTTTTGTTTATTCTGTGACTTGGAGCACAAAGGGCTACAGGCAAACCTGCTTTGAAGCCCACACTCACACACTCATTATTGCTGCCTCTGGATTAAGTCTTATGGCTGAGGTTCTTGGCCCCTGCTCACACTGTAATCAGCTGGGGAGTTGCTGAGAAACACCATTGTTCAGGTTTCACTATGGGCCAGTTATGGGGCTTGGGCATCAGTGTTTTTACATCAGTACTTTTCAAGTGATTCAAAGGTGCTGCCAGAGCTGTCAGCCACAGTTCCAGTTAACTTTTTTTCCTTTGCCCAAATTTGGCAAAGACTCAAATCTTACTCTAGTAATTCTTCCACATTAGTGTATCTTAAAATCAACCTCAAGCCTTATTAAGAGATTTCTGAGCCTCACCCTCAAAGTTTCTGATTCCATAGGTCTGGGGTGGACTCCCAGAATGATGATGATGACATTGGTCTGGGGGCCACACTTGCAGAATCACTGCCTCATTCTGCCTGAGGATTTTCATCTTCTGAAGTCTGCCTCTCAGAGCGGGGTAAGTGGCCAATCTCCATGTTGGTGCTGAAAGTCCCAGGTCTTGGAAAATCCTTCCAATTCAGGAAAATGGGGACAGATGGTCTCTATAAAGGTATATAACATCCTAATCCTTAGAACCTGTGAATGATCTTTATTTTGGTCAGGGGTCTTTGTAGATATAATTAAGTAAAAGGTGCTGAGATAAGGTGATCATGATGGATTATCTGAGTGGGGGGCCCAAAGCCAGTGATAAGGGTCTTTATTTATTAATTTTTTTACATGAAGACACCATTTTACATTCTCTAAGGACATAAAAATAATATAAATAGGATAAAATGACAAGATAGTGTCAAGAAATAAAAGAAGTACAGCATAACCACCCAGAAAAGAACCGACAATTTGGTAATATTACAATTCAGAGTTAGAATACAACTGCATTTATATGATAGAAAATCAGTAAAATCTTGTATTTTAAGGGAGAAATCTAGGTGTTTCACACCCCACATGTCAAAAGTTTTGAATTCAATTCTGTGGTATAATTGCTTTGGTACATGTAAGTAGGTCTATCTAGCATGAGTCATAGTGAATCATCATCTAGAAACATAAGAATAGTGTGCTCTGCTTCATGTGTGTGTACTCAACTGTTCAGTTGTGTCTGACTCTTTGCAACCCCATGGACTGCAGCCCGCCAGGCTCCTCTGTCCATGGGCTTTCCCCAGGAAAGAATACTGGAGTGAGTTGCAGTTTTCTGCTCTAGGGGAATCTTTCCAACCTAGGGATCAAACCTGCATCTCCTGCATTGGCAGGTGGGTTCTTTAACACTGAGCCAGCTAACCCTAACTCTACTTCAGAAGATAGTTTGAATAATGAAGGAAATTGATTGTCCTTAAGAGAATGAGGCTGACTGAGATTATACAGATAGAAGAGGAAAAGGCCATGTGGTCATAGGGACAGAATGTGGATTTATCCTGTAATAAACCAGGGAGCTCTGGGAGCCACCAGAAGCTAGAAGATGCAAGGAGTGGATTCTACTAGAGCTTCTAGTGGGAATGTGGTCCTGTCGGCACCTTGATTTTTTTTACTTTTCCAGAATTGTGAGAGAAAAATTGATTACAGCAGCCACTGGAATTTTACACAGTTGCCCCAACACTGCTCTTCTATTGTGGGTGTTTCTTGTCTCTTATACCTATCAAAAGGGAAATTCAGTTCCGTTCAGTTGCTCAGTTGTGTCCAGCTCCTTGTGACCCCATGGACTGCAGCATGCCAGGCCTCCCTGTCCCTCACTAACTCTCAGAGTTTACTCAAACTCATGTCCACTGAGTCAGTGATGCCATCCAACCGTCTCATTCTTTGTCGTCCCCTTCTCCTCCTGTCTTCAATCTTTCCCAGCATCAGGGTCTTGTCAAATAAGTCAGTTCTTTGCATCAGGTGGCCAAAGTATTGGAGTTTTAGCTTCAGCATCCAATGAATATTCAGGGCTGATTTCCTTTAGGATGGACTGGTTGGATCTCCTTACAGTCCAAGGGACTCTCAAGAGCCTTCTCTAATACCATAGTTCAAAAGCATCAATTCTTTGGTGCTCAGCTTTCACTATAGTACAACTCTCACATCCATACGTGACCACTGGAAAAACCATAGTCTTGAGTAGACAGACCTTTGTTGGCAAAGTAACATCTCTGCTTTTTAACCTAGACAGCAGTCTAGGCTGGTCATAACTTTTCTTCCAAGGAGCAAGCCTCTTTTAATTCCATGGCTGCAGTCACATCTGCAATGATTTTGGAGCCTAAAAAATAAAGTCTGCCACTGTTTCCACTGTTTCTCCATCTATCTGCTATGAAGTGATGGGACCGGATGCCATGATGTTTGTTTAGTCTCCTGTAATAAACCACAATGGAAAAAGAGTATCTATTTATTTTTATATCTGGGCTTCCCAGGTGGCTCAACAGTAAAGAATCCACTTGCCAAACAGGAGATTCACATTTAATCCCTGGGTCAGGAAGATACCCTGGAGCAGAAGATGGAAACCCACTGCAGTATTCTTGCCTAGAGAATCCCATGGAGAGAGGAACCTAGCGGGTTGCAATCCATGGGGTCGCAAGAGTTGGACATGACTTAGTGCCTAAGCAACAACAACAATAATATCTCTATGTCTCTAGATAACTGAATCACTTTGCTGTATACCAGAAACTTAGCACAACATTGGAAATCAACTATACTCCAATTTGAAAAAGGAGAGATTCTGATAATACATTTTCCTCCACAAAGACTGGGTGGTTGACTAATGAGTCTGTAAAAATGCTTCTCAGAAAGAACAGGCTAAAAATCAATGGAGTACAGCTAATCTGATATATTAAAAGTTCTGAAGATTATCTGCAGTAGGTCATTAAGCAGCAAATGAGGTAACTAGAAAATCTATTCATATTAAATGCGCCACTTTGTTATGCAGGATATGACAGTCCAGCGAGGGTAGGTGTCCGGTCAGAAATGTCCCAGAGCAATGGTGCTCTGGGTACCAAACAGAGACCATGTAGAGACTTTTGGGGCTTGTTTGTGCTCTTGACCCCTGGCTGCTGCTGTGTGCTGTGTGTGTGCTTGGTCGTGTCTGACTCTGTCACCCCCTGGACTACAGACTGTCAGGTTCCTCCATCCATGGAATTTCCCAGGCAAGAATACTGGAGTGGCTTGCCATTTCCTTCTCCATTTGATCACTGGGAATGAACTTAAATCCCAGGGTCAGGGGTTGAAGAATTTTTTGTGTTTTGGGAAACTACTATTACCTTCACATTATTGGGCCACAAAGAAGTAAAGCTGAGCCATCCCAAGGGAGGTATACCCTGCCAAGTCTAGGTCACTTCTGGGGCCAAAACTGGTGGAAAAGGAAGGAAAAGATACATATGAAAAGCTCCAGAAATGGCAGTCTGCACTGCAAAAATCTGGATTTTATGCCTTGGGCTGGTTCTGCTCTAAAAAATCAGATGTGGGTCTACTTGGGCGTCCTGACTGGTGTGCTCTGTTTTCTCCATCTGTTCTGGACTTTCTACTAGCTGTTCCTCATGGACCTTGGGATCCTATGTCTTTGTTGAGATCTGAGTCATGGTTTTCTCCTGATAGTCAATGTCTGGACTATTCTATGAATGTACTGCTCTGTAAGAGTTGGATCATAAAGCAGGCTGAGCACCGAGGAATCGATGCTTTTGGATGTGGGGCTGGAGAAGACTCTTGAGAGTCCCTTGGCCTGCAAGGTGATCCAACCAGTCAATCCTAAAGGAAATCAACCCTGAATATTCACTGGAGGGACTGATACTGAAACTAAAGCTCCAATACTTTGGCCACCTGATGTGAAGAGCTGACTCACTGGAAAAGACTCTGATTCTGGGAAAGATTGAAGGCAGGAGAAGAAGAGGGCGACAGAAGATGAGACGGTTGGATGGTATCACCGACTCAATGAATTTGAGCAAACTCTGGGAGATGATTTAGAACAGGGAAGCCTGGCATGCTGCAGTCCATAGGGTTGCAAAGAGTTGGACACAACTTAGCAACTGAACAACAGCAGTAATCACTGTGTGAGTTACCTTGTCTAATTTGCCCATACTTAGTACATATCCAGCAGAGACTGTGACATATTCAACTTTTTTTCTGTTTATTTTTTCATATTGTTCATCTGTTGTCTCGGGTACACACTTCTAGATGCTGAGACAACTATTTAAAGACCAGAACTAGGCTATCTGCCTTTCTTCCAAGACACCCAGGTCTGGCACTGGCCCACAGTAGGATCTTATCTGGTACAGATGTATTTACAGTTCCCGCTACTGTTTCTATTATCACTAGACCTGCTACTGCTGCTGCTAAGTCGCTTCAGTCGTGTCGGACTCTGTGTGACCCCATAGATGGCAGCCCACCAGGCTCCCCATCCCTGGGATTCTCCAGGCAAGAACACTGGAGTGGGTTGCCATTTCCTTCTCCAATGCATGAAAGTGAAAAGTGAAAGTGATGTCACTCAGTCATGTCCGACTCTTAGCGACCCCATGGACTGCAGCCCACCAGGCTCTTCCATCCATGGGATTTTCCAGGCAAGAGTACTGAGGTGGGGTGCCATTGCCTTCTCCGATTACCAGACCTAAATGTTAATAAAAAACAACCCTTCTGGTTCAGATGTGAATTGAATGGGGCATCACCGAATGTGCCTCAAAAGGGGGCTAAATGTTCCAGAATTTGAAGACAGAGGGCCAACACCGAAGACCTGGGAGAGGGTGGTGGAACTGTGGGCACAGCTTAATACCTGTCTCTTAGCAAGCCTCTAGTGAGTTTTTGCTGAATGAACGGTGCCTGAGAGGATTGGCTGTGTCCAACCTCTTGTAATAGGACAGAAGCAGCCTCAAGAATGGAATTAAAAGACCACTGCAGGGCAACCTATCTTTTCTAGAACTTTACATAGGTATCTTAATTTGGGATGTTTTGCATCATAGAGAAAATCTGTTTTGAAACTCAGGTCCTTCAGTGGCTGTTCTGATTAGACTTAGTTTCTGAGATCATAGAAAACTCTAAGTTAAATGTAATGTCATATCCAGCCCAAGGCACAACCGGCCCAAAGGCCCAGATGTGTTTGAAAGCTGGTGTTCTGGCCCCCAAACTCACATGAATGTTTATTCTACTCCAGTGTTACACTGTAAATTATCCCTCAGGGAATATAATCAATCTTTAGAGAATGTGGTGCTTTATTCCTTTATTTTCCACTCCCTCTGAAGCCTGAGTTCAGGGTTCGCATCCGTAACTCTTAAACATGCTCGGTTCAGACTACAGCTCCAAGGAACTGTGTTAAAACTGGGATTTTCAGGGGCTTCCCTGATGGCTCAGTGGTAAAGAATCTGCCTGTCAATGCAGGAGACAGGTTTGATCGCTGACCCAGGAAGATCTCACATGCCAATGGAGCAACAAAGCTCATGCACCACAGCTACTGAGCCTGTGCTCTGGAGCCTGGGAGCCACAACTGCGGAAGCCTGCACGCCCTGGAGCCTGAGCTCCAGAATAAGAGAAGTCACCACAAACAGAAGGCCACACACTGCAACTAGAAAAACTAAGGAACACTAAAGAAAAGTCTGCTTGCAGCAAGGAAGACCCAGCACAGCCAAAAAGAAATAAAATAGAGGAAGTGATGAACATGGCGTTTAAACGACGTAAAGATATAATCGTCAATACTTAGTTCTCCTAGCTTTAGCTATGGAGGATGATCTTAGAGAAAATTTAAAGTTCTTATTGCTAAAAATAGAAGCAAGCTGTCAAGATGCAATGGGCTAGTGTAACAGACCCTGCAACATTTTCTCAAAAAAGCAGAATTGTTAGTAAGCTAACATGCTGTGAGATTTTAACTCACAGGCTTACCGTTGAAACCTTTAATGTGGGAAGGGCACATAAGAAAAGCTTTGCTTGCAAAGCCATCAATAATGTAGGTGGTGGTTTCTTAGGGATGTACTCACTGACTTTATTGCGACTTTGCAGTGGGCAGAAGAGAGACTGTTTTTAAATATTGTTGAAGTTATGCCACACAATGTCTCTAAGTTAGAGGAAGAAAAGCTTAAAGGGACCCTAGAACAATCTATTTCCTATCAACGGGGAGATAATGATTTAAGAAAACTAAAGGTTGTGTATTAGTCTCTTTGGTGCAAAGTTAGGAAAATATTTACCTAAGCCCTTATAAATTTCCATTGGATTTGCTTTAGCACTGTTCCAAAGTCCTAAATCCAAGGTGAATTTTGTAAAATGAACTTATTATGGTACAAAAGAAAAAATGTATGCAAGGATAGTCAGGTTTCCTGCTGATAAAAGGTGGTCATGTTCTCTCAGCTATTGTTCAAGGAACTATTTCTAGCAGCTTACTAATGTCTTTAAAACTTAGAAGTGCAGGCCAATGTCATGGAAATGAAATGAAGCCTATGAAAAATTAGTTTCTTTCTAGTTTTAGCACTCTCAATAAACACTGCTTTGATTTTTAAATTAAGTTCTGACCTTGGGGAGTTATGGTACTTAAAAGAATAAAACAAGTTAGAAGTAATATTAAAAAAAAATATGTGCATCCATGGACTCTGTCCTTGGCTCTAAAGGTGGATTTTCATGGACAGAAAGAATAGTCTGGTGGTTGCCAAAGAGGACGTGGGTGGAGCAGAATGGAGTGGGAGGTTAGGGTTTGGAGACTAAATAAGCTTTTATATATAGAATAGACAAAAAACAAGGTCCTACTGTGTAGCACAGAGAACTATATTCAATATACTATGAGAAACCGTAATGGAAAAGAATATAAGAAAAAGAATGCATACATATATGTATAACTGTATCACTTTGATATACAGCAGAAATTAACACATTTAAATCAACTATAATTTGATAAAAAGAGGGAGAGAAAGGTCAATTTTGCCTATAAGCAATTTAAAGAAACAAGGATAAGAATCTAAGTTCCATGAAAAGAAGTGACACTTCTGAGGGTCTCGGAGGAGCTCAGTGGTAAAGAATCCCCTGCCAAGGCAGGAGATGCAGGAGACACGGGTTTGATCCCTAGGTCAGAAAGATCCCCTGGCTGGAGGGCTACAATCCATGAGATTATGTAGAGTCAGACACAACTGCACAACTGAGCATAGGAGGATTAAGACATTTCTATGGATGTGTGATTAAATCCTTTTTGAGAGACATCTAAAAGGAGATGCCTTGGAGAATTAACTGATGCTCCAAGTGCCTACAATCACCACACGTCCATAGAATATCTCCACACTAATGCTTCACAAAGTATCACCGGTAGCTCCACAAGGTATAGGAGACAGGAAGCATTAACTGTCAAGTCAGAGTAAAGGGAGTCTGTGGGGCGGTGGACACAGATATCATTGTTGCATTTTCCAAGTCACCTTTTCTCTACATTTTCCAACAATTTGCTTCTGTGCGTGTGTGCTAAGTTGCTTTAGTCATGTCCGAATCTTTGCGACTCCGTGGACTGTAGCCCGCCAGGCTCCTCTGTGCAAGGAATTCTCCAGGTAAGAACACTGGAATGGGCTGCCATGCCCTCCTCCAGGGCATCTTCCTGACCCAGGGATCTAATCCTGGCCTTCTGCATTGGTAGGCAGGTCCTTTACCACTGGCACCACCTGAGAAGCCCATTCGCTTCTGTCAGTGCTGATGTTTAATGGATAAGCTGAGCTGTTAGGTTGAGCAGGATGGTCTTACCTGCTTCTTTTTGAAACGTGCTGACCTGATGTTTGCCACCTCGACTTTCAAGAGCCAGGTGGATTTTTTTGGGAGTTCAAATTCTGTAAGTTTGCATGTTATCTTTAGCTGGGGCTCAGAAGGAAAATAGGCAAGCATTTATAAAGGTTGACTTTTTAAAGAATGCTATTTCCCTATTTTTAACAGTTTGAGTAGACATTTTAAAAGACTGCTTCATGTCAGCAAGGAAGTCTGCAGAATGAAACTTTCCTTTACAATTGAAACGTAGCTGAGAAATCCAGTAAAAACACTATGTTTTGGCTCAAGGTAAGAAACTGCAGGGTGCGGTAAAATGCACGGAGTTCAGGAATCTCACCGGGGCTCTTTCCTCAGGTCTAGGGAAATGAAGCAACTTTCAGCTTCATAGTTTTTTAATTGTTTTGACATTCACAATCTTCACATCCATTTCATTTCAAAAAATGTTATTTATGGCTGCTTTCTGGGTCTTAAAACCACCAAGATTTACTCTGCCTTCAAAGAAGGAAAATTCCTCACCATGGCTACAACCTTTGTTCTCTTCCACTGTCTCATTCTGAATGTCCCTGTTTTCCTCCATCACACCAGCAGTCCTGCAACCTGCCCTGGCTCTCCCAGTTTATCAATCTTTTTTTATCTTAGTTTCCCCACTTGGGATGGTTTTGATGATCAACCACTTCCACTGTCACTCTTCGCTTACTAGGGTTCAGTTTCAATTCCTGTTTCATTTCTTCACCTCCAATTTTGTTTCTGCCTAACACTGATTAAATATGTGTGTGTGTATGTATGACTGTGAGCATACACATGTTTTTATAGTCTTGATGTGGAGCGTTTAGATGCTATTAGAAAAAGACACTCAGTCATATTCATTGCTCTCATCACAAAATTATTTTATATAACCTTCTTGCAAATTGACATTTCTTGTAGTTTATTCTAGTTAATTCCTTACTGACTTGTCTCCAGTGGCTGATGTACCCTTTTCTGTTCTTCCCAGGTTTTACACTTACTTCCTTAAACTGTCTCGCTCTCTGAAGGTGAACCTGGGTCCTGCTTCACTGAGAAGATACAGCTTCTTACACTGCAACATCAGAATTCCTCTTCCTCTTCTCTTCTCTTTTGTTGACCAATACTTCAGGAGATAAATATCTTGTTTCCTTTTTCATTGCTGGAAAATTCTCAGCCATTATTTCTGTTACTTTTGCCCAATTGCCCCTCTTTCTTTCTCCTTTTTACAACATACGTATGTGGGACCTTCTGAGAGTAGCCTGTATGTAATTTATACTCTTATTTGTTTTTCCCACTGTTTTTCTTCTTGTAATGCATATGATTACCATTGGCTTTTCTTCCAGCTTACAAATACTGGGTTCTGTGTGTACAATCCACTGTTAAACCTATTCTCAACTTGAGTTATTATACCTTTTTTTTTTCCAATTTTAGATGTTCATTTGATTTTTTTATGAATTTAAATTCCTTGGAAAAATTCTTCACCTTTGACCTGTATTATGAGTCTTTTCCTTCATTTAAAGAAACACATCTTGTTCAGTTGCACAGTAGTGTCTGACTTTTTTGTGAGCCCATGGATGGCAGCATGCCAGCTTTCCCTGTTTAAACCATCTTCTGGAGTTTGCTCAAACCCATGTGCATTGAGTCAGTGATGCCATCCAGCCATCTCATCCTCTGTCATCCCTTTCTTCTCATGCCTTCAATCTTTCTCAGAATCAGGGTCTTTTCCAGTGAGTCAGCTCTTTGTATCAGGTGGCCTAAGTATTGGAGTTTCAGCTTCAGCATCAGTTCTTCCAGTGAATATTCAGGATTGATTTCCTTTAGGATTAACTGGTTTGATCTCCTTGCAATCCAAGGGACTCTCAAGAGTCTTCTCCAAAACCACAGTTCAAAAGCTCAAAAGCACAGTTCAGTCACAGAAAATTAACCAAACTGGTCATACGGACCACAGCCTTGTCTAACTCAATGAAACTATGAGCTGTGTTGTGTAGGGCCACCCAAGATGGATGGGTCATGGTGGAGAGTTCTGACAAAATGTGGCCCACTGGAGAAGGGGATGGCAAACCACTTCAGCACTGTTGTCTTGAGAACTCCATGAATAGTATGAAAAGGCAAAAGATATGACACTGAAAGATGAACTCCCCAGGTTGGTAGGTGCCCAATATATTACTGGAGAAGAATGGAGAAATAGCTCCAGAAGAAATGAAGAGGCTGAGTCAAAGTGGAAACAACACCCAATTTTGGATGTGTGTGGTGATGAAAGAAAAGTCCAATGCTGTAAAGAACAATATTGCATAGGAACCTGGAATGTCAGGTCCATGAGTCAAGGTAAATTGGAAGTGGTCAAACATGAGATGGCAAGAGTGAACATCAACATTTTAGGAACCAGTGAACTAAAATGGACTGGGATGGGTGAATTTAACTCAGATGACCATTATATCTACTACTGTGGGCAAGAGTCCCTTAGAAGAAATGGAGTAGCCCTCATAGTCAACAAAAGAGTCCAAAATGCAGTACTTGGTCGCAATCTCAAAAAGACAGAATGATCTCTGTTCGCTTCCAAGGCAAACTGTTCTATATCACACTAATCCAAGTCTATGCCCCAACCACTAATGCCAAAGAAGCTGAAGTTGAACATTTCTATGAAGACTCACAAGACCTTCTAGAACGAACAACAAAAAAAGATGTCATTTTCATCATAGGGGATTGGAAAGCAAAGAAAAATATTAATTACTTTAAAATCCTTGTTTGCAATTTCCAATATCCAGTTTATCTGTGTTTCTACATTGAATGATTTTTTTCTACTGATTATTAGTCCTACTGTTGCAGGAAAATGGGGCCCAGAACATGGTCATGTCCCAGGTCTTGGGTGAGTCCCTGGGATGGGCTGCTGGTGAGGTCCTTGGCTTCACACAGGAAAGAATTCAAAATCAAGCCACAGGAAAGTGAAAGAAGGATTATTCACAGTGATACACACCCCATAGACAGAATGCAGTCTGTCTCAGAAGGGAGAGTGGCCTTGAAATATGGGGTGGTTGGTTTTTATGGGCTGGGTAATTTTTCTTTTTTGGCCACACCATGTAGCTTGTGAGAATCCTGGTTCCCTGACTAGGGATTAAAGCCAGGGCCACGGCAGTGAGAGTACTGAATCCTGCCCCTGGACTGCCATGGAACTCCCATATGATTCCACAGGTTAAGGAGAGGGAGGAATATTCCACTATTTTGAGGAAGGGGGGTCTCTTTTGAGGAATGAGGTCATTGTCTACATTTTGGCCTTTTATGGTACTGTCATGGTGCTTGTGGGTATGCCATTTAGCTAATGTATTACCTGTTCAATCACTAAGTCATCTCTGACTCTTTGCAATCCCATAGACTGTAGCCTGCCAGGCTCCTCTGTTCATGGAATTCTCCAGGCCAGAATACTGGAGTGGGTAGCTGTTCCCTTCTCCAGGTGACCTTCCCAACCCAGGGGTTGAGCTCATGTTTCCTGCTTTGGCAGGCAGATTCTTTATTACTTGAACCACCTAGGAAGCCCTATGTTTTACAATGAGCACATAATGAGGCTGAAAGTCTACTGGAAGTCAATTTTTCCACCATCTTTGATCTACTTGGTTCTAGTCTGTTTATGGTTTATCCTCATTGGTATGTCATTTTTTTTTTTGATAAAGATTGTGCCCTGCCCCTTCCCTCTTGTCTCAATATGACCTTCCCTCTTTGCACATCTAATTTTTTAAATGGATATTACATGTGAAAGAACAATCGAGATTTAGGTGATGTTGTCTTTCACAAAAAATGACTTGCTTTTCTTTTTTGTTAGGCAGAGAAGAGACTGATCACCTTAGCTTAACTGAGAATGAGTTGAGATAGCTGCTGAGCTGCAATTTTAGTGAGACTCAGCTTAGATCTTTTCCACCACTATTTCAGGCTTCTGATCAAGAGACCAGCAAATCTTCATCTCAGCCCTGAAAGACTAGAAATTTCAGTTTTTCCCTTCAGAGGCTTTCAATTTAGCTCTTTCCTTTCCAAGATTCAGGGTCTTTTCCAATGAGTTGGGTCTTCAAATCAGGAGCTTCAGTTTCAGCATCAGTCCTTCCAATGAATATTCAGGGTTGATTTCCTTTAACATTAACTGGTTTGATCTCTTTGCAGTCCCTGATGCTGGAAAAGATCGAAGGCAAAAGGAAAAGGGGATGACAGGATGAGATAGTTAGATAGCATCACTGACTCAATGGACATGAATCTGAGCAAACTCTGGGAGACAGTTGAGGACAGAGGAGCCTGGCGTGCTGCAGTCCATGGGGCTGCAAAAAGTCGGATGTGACTCAGTGACTGAACAAGTTTACTTATGTATTAGTTATCTATTTCTGCAAGATGGCATCACGGACTCGATGAACGTGAGTCTGCGTGAACTCCGGGAGATGGTGATGGACAGGGAGGCCTGGCGTGCTGTGATTCATGGGGTAGCAAAGAGTCGGAGACGACTGAGTGACTGAACTGAACTGAATTATCCCAAACTTAAAGGCTTAAAACAATCAGAGTTATTACCTCAGTTTATATGTCACGAATTTGGGAGCAGTTTATCTTAGTCATTTGACTGAGGGTCTCACAAATTTGTAGTAAAAGCACTGGCTTTAGCTTCCTTCAAGATGAAGACTGGACTGGAGCTGGAAGAGTTCCTCACAAATTCAGTTACTTGGCTGTTGACTTGGGCTCTCCTTTTTTCTCTGACTGTTGTTCATTTCCTCACCATATAGCCCTCTATAGGGCATTTGTGCATCTTTCTGACATGGCAGGTGGTTTTCCCCAGAAGCAGTGACTCAAGAGAGAAAGCAGGATGGAAATCACTGTGTATTTATGACCTGGTCTCAAAAGTCACGCTCCATCATGTCTGCCACATTCTCTTCCCTGGAGGTAAGTCACTAAGGGGATTTGCTCCATTGAAGGGAAGAATATCTGGGCATCTCTGAACATGTTTCTAACTGCCGCACCTCCATGCACATTTTTCAAAATCTGGCAACATCTTCCAGAAAGATCAGCTTTGTGTTTGAGGCAGACTCTCTGAAAGACCTTGTCTTTTAAGCCCCAAGAGAATACAAGGGAAGCCACTTCACTTTGTATAGCTCTTGACCTGTCTCCACTACCCCTCTCAGTTCCAGTTTGTCACAGCAGCTTCTTTTGCCCTTGGACGCCTTGCTGTTTCTCTTCGTTTCAGCAGAAGCCCTCTGCATGTCTTACCCTCAGCACCCACCAGGAACAGAACATGCCCGAGGAAAATAGACGGCCACCATCATTTCACCTCAGGATGGTTGTTTTCCCATTTGTGGAATCTCAGTTCCTCTAGTCCTTATTGCTCGCACAGTTTTGTGATGCCTGGCAAAGATAATTCTGTAATTTGTCCACTTTTTTTTTGTGGCTGTTGCCGCAGGAGCATTGGCCTGACTACATCCTACCCTGAGGCACAAGCAGACACTCTTCCTTTTAAAGGAAACGTTCTGTTTGATCTCTTGTTTCTGAGGCCTTGGCCGCCCTGCTCTTGAATGCGTGCCCTTCCCTTGGAATCTCCCTCAGCTCCTGTTCTGTTTCTTTGGTTTCCAAACAGCTCTATGTATTTGCTCTTCTAAACAAATCCACTTTTTTCTTTCAAATCTGACCACCTTTTAAAATCACCCTTTCCATCCCCTTTCACGCCAGCCTTTTTCCCATGTTTGTCCTTTACATTCTGGTTTCTGAAAGCTCCCTGTAAGGTCCTCAACTGACCTCTTGACAAAACCCAGAGGCTTCTTCTTAGTTTTCCCCACACCCAAACATCCAGACACGTTCACTGCTACAAACTCTCCCCGTCTCTTCTCTTCTTTGCTGTTTCTCTTGAGGGATCGTTTTCCTGGCACGTCTTTCCCCACTTGCTGTGCTCTTTCCTCCTGTTTCTGGATGCTCTCTCCTAATTTCATTAAAACCCTGGGCTTCAACATTCACTCCTATTCATGTGACCCCTGAATTTTCAGGATCCTACCATACATCTCCGTATGACTGGGCCATTACTACTCTAAAAGCAACATTCTTCCCTGAAATTTTATTTTCATGATATGCATTTATTCTTTAAGACTCAGGTCCTGCTACCCTTCCACGTGGTATCTACCCCTGGTCCCTCAGGCTGCAGGCGGCAAGGTGGGGGCAGGGCTTGTTTGCATGTCTCCATCAGGCATCACCTCCACCATCGCATCCTCTGCTGTCTCTTTTTTTTTTCTTCTACTTAGAGCAGTAGTTCTCAACTGGGGTGAGGGTTGGGGGGGTGTTGCACCAGTCCCTGAAGCCAGGGGAATTTTACAATGTCTGGAAACATTTTATGTGCTCACTCTGAGGGCCCTGCTTATGGCATTTAGTGAGTACAGACCATGGATGCTGCTAAATATTTTATAATACACAGGATGCCCCCCCTCAGCAATAAATTCTCCAGCCCCCAAAGCCAGTTTCTAGTGCTGAGAAACAGTCAGTACTAAACTGTGAACTTCTAAGGAAGTAGTGATGTGTTTTCCTGATCTGTGGGCCTACAGTGCTTGACTCACTATATGCACTCAGTAAATATCTATTAACAACTAAAAGTGCCTACTATATATAGTACAGGGAACTTATTTAATATCTTGTAATAAGCTATTTCCTGGTGGCTCAGATGGTAAAGTATACACCTGTAATCCTGGAGACCTGGGTTTGATCCCTGGGTTGGGAAGATCCCCCAAAGGAGGGCATGGCAACCAACTCCAGTATTCTTGCCTGGAGAATCCCCATGGATAGAGGAGCCTGGTGGGATACTCATGGGGTTGAAAAGAGTTGGATATAACTGAGTAACTAAGCACATGCATATCAGGGAAAATAATCTGAAGAAGAATAAATTTATATGTGTGTGTATAACTGAATCATTTTGCTGTGCATCTGAAACTAACACCATATTGTAAATCAACTCTGCTCCGATTAAAAAATAAAGAAGAAAAAAAGAAAAAAAAATCAACTCAGGCTTCATAAAAAGACTGTTAAATATCTGAAAGAAAAGAAATTCATGAAATACACTCACTTGCCTTGATTCTTTTTAGATTCTGTAATACTTTATTTCTTCTTTGTTTACTAAAGCTTATGCATTCCTATGGTTCAGCTCAAATACTAGCAGCATTTCAAGAAGTTTCATATGATTCCTCCTGAGTCCCTCTCTCCTATGGGCTCCCACAGCAATTTGCTCTGAGCATTTACCCCTTTTTCTGGAGAAGTATATTTATTTGTTTCCATGGTAACCTCTCTATGTGACTCAGAAGTCCCGTGAGAGCTGTGTTGGCTAACTGCTCTTTTGGGACACTCCTCAGGGACCAGAAAGGTGCCTCAGGATAGCAGGTGTGTTTCTCATGGCTAATGAATTGGGTCCTCAGTGGCTCCCAATCCAGAGAAGTGTGTGTGTGTGTGTACCAGGCTGTTTTCCATCATCTAAACGGATGCAGAAACCAATGGATTATTTAACTTCCTGTTTGGTGTCATTTGTTATCTGATGATAGATACCTAATTGAGAACCTCTGGTGGACGGGTGATGTCCTATGCTGCTAAGTCGCTTCAGTCGTGTCCAACTCTGTCCGACCCCATAGATGGCAGCCCACCAGGCTCCCTCATCCCTGGGATTCTCCAGGCAAGAATACTGGAGTGGGTTGCCATTTCCTTCTCCAATGCATGAGAGCAAAAAGTGAAAATGAAGTCACTCAGGTGATGTCCTATAGTATTTGCTAAATTAATTCCAATAAAAATACTTCTAAAACCTTCCTACTCAACCACAGCACCAATGGAATTAATATTTTTCCATAATAACATAATTTTTATATCTATATATTTTTGTTTATATATGTTATTTTTATATTTGTCTGACTCTTTGTGACCCCATGGACTGCAGCACATCAGGCTCCTTTGTTCTACACTATATCCCAGAGTTTGCTCAAATTCATGTCCATTGTGTCAGTTATGCTAATGATCTCATCCTCTGCCACCTTTGTTTTTACATATTGAAATAAAAAGAAATCAAGCATATCACTGCATAGTCACACTTGGCTTATTGCACTGAAGGGCAGCAAAATATGCCATCCATTACTTTGGCACAAGCTGTGTTTTGGGCTGAAGATAAAATAGATAAAAGAAAATTTCTCTGCCCTCCCCCTATTTGCCTAAAAGCAGGACATAAGTTTGTAAAGGTGCCCCTCCCTCACCTTCCCTCACTACTTCAGTTCAGTTCAGTTCAGTCGCTCAGTTGTGTCTGACTCTTACCGACTCCATGAACTGCAGCACACCATGCCTCCCTGGTCCATCACCATCTCCCGGAGTTCACTCAGACTCACGTTCATCGAGTCAGTGATGCCATCCAGCCATCTCATCCTCTGTCGTCCCCCTTCTCCTCCTGCCCCCAATCCTTCCCAGCATCAGAGTCTTTTCCAATGAGTCAACTCTTCTCATGAGGTGGCCAAAGTACTGGAGTTTCAGCTTTAGCACCATTCTTCCAAAGAAATCCCAGGGCTGATCTCCTTCAGAATGGACTGGTTGGATCTCCTTGCAGTCCAAGGGACTCTCAAGACTCTTCTCCAACACCACAGTTCAAAAGCATCAATTCTTCAGCGCTCAGCCTTCTTCACAGTCCAACTCTCACATCCATACATGACCACAGGAAAAGCCATAGACTTGACTAGATGGACCTTCATTGGGAAAGTAATGTCTCTGCTTTTGAATATACTACCTAGGTTGGTCATAACTTTTCTTCCAAGGATTAAGCCTCTTTTAATTTCATGGCTGCAGTCACTGTCTGCAGTGATTTAGAAACCCCCAAAATAAAGTCTGACACTGTTTCCACTGTTTCTCCATCTATTTCCCATGAAGTGATGGGACCGGATGCCATGATCTTTGTTTTCTGAATGCTGAGCTTTAAACAAACTTTTTCGCTTTCCTCTTTCACTTTCATCAAGAGGCTCTTTAGCTCTTCTTCACTTTCTGCCATAAGGGTGGTATCATCTGCATATCTGAAGTTATTGATATTTCTCCCAGCAATCTTGATTCCAGCTTATGTTTCTTCTAGTCTAGCATTTCTCATGATGTACTCTGCATATAAGTTAAATAAACAGGGTGACAGTATACAGCTTTGACACACTCCTTTTCCTATTTGGAACCAGGCTCTTGTTCCATGTCCATTTCTAACTGTTGCTTCCTGACCTGCATACAGATTTCTCAAAAGGCAGGTTAGGTGGTCTGGTATTCCCATCTCTTTCAGAATTTTCCACAGTTTATTGTGATCCACACAGTCAAAGGCTTTGGCATAGTCAATAAAGCAGAAGAAGATGTTTTTCTGGAACTCTCTTGCTTTTTCCATGATCCAGCAGATGTTGGCAATTTGATCTCTGGTTTCTCTGCCTTTTCTAAAACCAGCTTGAACATCAGGGAGTTCACGGTTCACGTATTGCTGAAGCCTGGCTTGGAGAATTTTGAGCACTACTTCACTAGCATGTGAAATGAGTGCAATTGTGTGGTAGTTTGAGCATTCTTTGGCATTGCTTTTCTTTGGAATTGGAATGAACACTGACCTTTTCCAGTCCTGTGGCCACTGCTGAGTTTTCCAAATTTGCTGGCATATTGAGTGCAGCACTTTCACAGCATCATCTTTCAGGATTTGAAATAGCTCCACTGGAATTCCATCACCTCCACTAGCTTTGTTCGTAGTGATGCTTTCTAAGGCCCACTTGACTTCACATTCCAAGATGTCTGGCTCTAGATGAGTGATCACATCATCATGATTATCTGGGTCATGAAGATCTTTTTGAACAGTTCTTCCATGTATTCTTGCCACCTCTTCTTAATATATTCTGTTAGGTCCAGACCATATTCTATATGGTCTGTTAGAGTCCAGACCATTTCTGTCCTTTATTGAGCCCATCTTTGCATGAAATGTTCCCTTGGTATCTCTAATTTTCTTGAAGAGATCTCTAGTCTTTACCATCCTGTTCTTTTCCTGTTTTTCTTTGCACTGATCGCTGAAGAAGGCTTTCTTATCTCTTCTTGCTAGTCTTTGGAACTCTGCATTCAGATGTTTATATTTTTGCTTTTCTCCTTTGCTTTCCACCTCTCTTCTTTTCACAGCTATTTTCTTTTCCATGGGGATGGTCTTGATCCCTGTCTCCTGTACAATGTCATGAACCTCATTCCATAGGTCATCAGGCACTCTATCTATCAGATCTAGGCCCTTAAGTCTATTTCTCACTTCTACTGTATAATCATAAGGGATTTGATTTAGGTCATACCTGAATGGTCTAGCTGTCTTCCTTACTGTCTTCAATTTAAGTCTGAATTGGTAATAAGGAGTTCATGATCCTCAGCCACAGTCAGCTCCTGGTCTTGTTTTTGCTGACTGTATAGAGCTTCTTCATCTTTGGCTGCAAAGAATATAATCAATCTGATTTCAGTGTTGACCATCTGGTGATGTCCATGTGTAGAGTCTTCTCTTGTGTTGTTGGTAGGGGTGTTTGCTATAACCAGTGCATTTTCTTGGCAAAACTCTATTAGTCTTTTCCCTGCTTCATTCCATGTTCCAAGGCCAAATTTGCCTGTTACTCCAGGTATTTCTTGACTTCCTACTTTAGTATTCCAGTCCCCTATAATGAAAAGGACATCTTTTTTGGGTGTTAGTTCTAAAAGGTTTTGTAGGTCTTCATAAAACCATTCGACTTCAGCTTCTTCAGTGTTACTGGTTGGGGCATAGACTTGGATTACTGTGATATTGAATGGTTTGCCTTGGAGATGAATAGAGATCATTCTGTCATTTTTGAGGTTGCATCCAAGTACTGCATTTCAGACTCTTTTGTTGACCATGATGGCTACTCCATTTCTTCTGAGGGATTCCTGCCCACAGTAGTATATATAATGGTCATCTGAGTTAAATTCACCCATTCCAGTCCATTTTAGTTTGCTGATCCCTAGAATGTCGATGTTCACCCTTGCCATCTCTTATTTGACCACTTCCAATTTCCCTTGATTCATGGACCTGACATTCCAGGTTCCTATGCAATATTGCTCTTTACAGCATTGGATCTTGCTTCTATCACCAGTCACAGCCACAGCTGGGTACTGTTTTTGCTTTGGCTCCATCCCTTCATTCTTTCTGGAGTTATTTCTCCACTGATCTCCAGTAGCATATTGGGTAACTACTGACCTGGGGAGTTCCTCTTTTGGTATCCTATCATTTTGCCTTTTCCTACTGTTCATGGGCTTCTCAAGGCAAGAATATTGAAGTGGCTTGCCATTCCCTTCTCCAGTGGACCACATTCTGTCAGACCTCTCCACCATGACCCGCCCATCTTGGGTTGCCCCGCAGGCATGGCTTTGTTTCACTGAGTTAGACAAGGATGTGGTCCTAGTGTGATTAGATGGACTAGTTTTCTGTGAGTATGGTTTCAGTGTGTCTGCCCTCTGATGCCCTCTTGCAATACCTACCATCTTACTTGGGTTTCTCTTACCTTGGGTGTGGGGTATCTCTACATGGCTGCTCCAGCAAAGGACAGCTGCTGCTTCTTACCTTGGATGAAGGGTATCTCCTTACCGCCGCTGTTCCTGACCTTCAATGTTGTATAGCTCCTCTAGGCCCTCCTGCACCTAGGATGAAGTTAATCCTTAAAGACAATTCTGGATTCTTAACAGACCAGATTTAGCCCTAGAGGAATCTACAAGTGACTCACTTTACCAGGTAGCCCTTTTCTTCTGTTATTGCCCTCATGTATTCACCTGCTCAGAATTTGCCTTCCCTACAAGCTCAAAGTCCTTTTTCTATGTCTCATCACTTCTATAAAAATGTGTGATCTTTCATTAAGATGCTATATGCACCTTCTGTTATTGCCCTCATGTATTCACCTGCTCAGAATTTGCCTTCCCTACAAGCTCAAAGTCCTTTTTCTATGTCTCATCACTTCTATAAAATGTGTGGTCTTTCATTAAGATGCTATATGCACCCAAATTATAATCAACTCCCTGCAAGTTACTCATTGCTGCGTACTCTCTTGTATTTGGTGAGGAGGGCACGGCAAACTGCTGAGGTCCAGCCCTGGTGGATCCAGGGTGATTCGAAGGTGGGGACAGAGCCAGCTTCCTTGGAAAAATACATATTTAGTTACAGATATATAGAGATTAGAAATGGATAGTATAGTAGGAAAATTAGTGGAGAAAAAGAGGCTGAATAACTTGGTCTGCATGGAATAGCATCCATGCTCCAGATGGGAATTCAGCCAGAAAAACAGGGAGCAAGAATGAATGACATGGGGGAGCCAGTCTTTCCAGGAACTGATCCCATTTCTTTATTTTTCAGGTTTTCTTATATACCTTTTGTTACATATAGGGATGAATACAGAGTCACACAGGGGTCAGCAGTCCTGACCTTTATCAAAATCAGGTGCTTTACATAAAAAAAAAGGTCTTAGGGGTTTTACATCATCTTCAAGCCATTTCTGCCTGCTGACATTCACAACCCTTTCTTTCTGATAACCAAAAATCTTAGTTTTTCCAAGTGTGTTTTTATTAAACCAGGCACCACCCTCCAAATAAAGCTGCATTCCTATAGGGTGAGGGTGTAGTGAGTTATAATCAAGAAAGGAATTTATTTAACCCAAGGTTAACATGATCAATATTAAGGTTAATACTTATTTCTCCTATATGCTAGTTATATTCATTATAAAGGCAGAGAATATAGAGATTTAGCAGCAAACATCAGCCCAACAAATGAAAATCCTTTCACCAATGTTCCTCTTAAGATCTACTTAGTCTTAAGATAGTGATAAAGTTACATTTTCACATAGCAAGGACACAGTGATTTATAACAAAGTTCAGTGATCTATAGCAAAAGAGAAAATTCATTAACTCAAAAAGTCTAATATTGCTAACATCAAAAACTACTATATTTCCTTTTCTATATTCCAAATACATTGATTAATATATTCCCAGGTGCCTAAGGATATGAAGGCCTGGTGGCAATCATTGACTCAATAATGAGAAAAAGCCCTATGCTAATTAAGACTCTCAAAATACTCCAAAACTCTCTGTGCTGTTTATGGTTGAGAGATAGTAAACAATCATGTGTCAGCAGAGAGGTTTGACCTGAGACACCCTTGTCCCACCTCGGGCAGGGAATTAGCAGCAATTATTGAAACAACAAATGAAAAACGCTTCACCAATATAATTCCTAACCAACCCACTATACTAATAATTTCTAACTTCCCAAAAGAATTTGCCTTTAGTAAGTCAAAAACATCTCATGCCTCTCATGGTTGGAGGGCTGTTGTGGCCGGACGAACCTATACAGGCAGGCTAGGTTATCTTCAGAGTTCGTAAGTTGAAACACTCTTGTCACGCCCAGGAATTTTTATTGACTGGAGCTGCAAGGTAACTCCTTCCCTGAGAGAAACGGTTATGGGGGAGAGCCCCCATAAAGTCAGAGGTGTAGGTGAGAGCACAAAACAGACTCTGGTTTTGGGGTCAGATGCTCGGGAACAGGGGATTTCCTGAGGCTTGATCATGCCTTTGCATATGCCGAAGCCTCCTTCCTCATGACCTTTGCCATGGGCGGAGTTCCTCACCCTGGCTCCTGGCAGCAAACCATCCCAGTGTTCTTGCCTGGAGAATCTCCATGGACAAAGGAGCCTGGCAGGCTGCAGTCCATGGGGTCATGAAGAGTTGGAGTGAGTGAACGACTAAGATCACACTCTTGTATATGGAGGCTGCATGCATCAATAAATTTCTATTTTTCTCTTGTTAATCTTTTGTGACTCTAATTTTCAGGGTTCTAGCCAAAAGCCCAAGATGGTACATGGAAAAAATGTCTTCCATTTGTTGGGGGTTTTAGTTTTGCAGAAGAATTTAATGATGTTGTCATGTGTGTCCTTGGAGGTGGGACCAGGACCTGTCCCAAGGCTGCACTATTGTTTCTCGGTTGTCCCTTGTCTCTGCATCCTCTCCCTTCCCTGAGGAGCAACTGTTCAAATCTGCCCTTTGGAACTCAGGGAAGGTCATCAAGGCTGGAGTCTGTTCCCTACAAACAAGAAACCAGGGACAGAAAAGCTTTCATGTCCAGGATCCCCACAGGGTCCTGCTTAGTTTTGATAGTCACATTATCTCTTATTCATACCCTGTTTTGAAAGTGTGTTTAAATACTTTGTGAAGAAGCAATGATTTCTACTCTATTAGGAAAGATTAGAATATTCAGAAGATTGAGGAAAAAGAAGAACATTCAACATCCTTCTTGTGAATGACCCTTTAAAGTTTTCTATTGCTTCAAATCATGGTGTCTCTTTTCTGCCTCTGGGTAGGAAACATCTAGGCATTTTAGATTAGATTTTCTGTGCTTCCAGCACAAGCATATCATTGGGAAGCCAAATTACATTTGGAAGCTACATCTATATTTTGATGATGGATTGTTGATTGACTTTGTACTCAACTAACAGAGTAATCATCTTGCTCCCAAGTGGCTCTGACATACTCAGTGCTCTTGGCCATGATCCAACATCAAGATCCGGTGTAAGAAAGTGATCAAGCTCTCTAAAAAAGAAAGATAATAGATGCCCTGATCCACACCCTCCAGCCCCGCCAGCTGTTTTTTAAGTTATTTTCATTTGGATTCCAAAATTAATAAATGGTCTTTTCCAAAATAGTGATGCCAAAAACTTGGCCTCTGTGCACCAGTGTTGAATCAAATCTAAGAGATGGAGTTTTGGGTAAAGTAGAAAGAATAAACTTATTGCTTTGCCAGGCAAAGGGGGACATAGTGGACTCATGCCCCGAAAAACTATCCCCTCTGCTCGGGAGGACTTGGTGAGGAGTTTTGCAGCAATGGTTTAAGAGTGGAGTTGCTGATAAGCATCAAGGTATGCAGGGCACTCCTTTAATCTGGCCTCAGGTGCCTCTTGATGAGCTCTGAAACGAAGAATGCTGTCAACTTCCATTTCTTGAGGGTTGTAGTTCTAGAAAGAGCTCAGAGATATTGGTATGTGTATCTCTTGAGGCAGGACCAGGATCCTGTCTCTTGGTTGTTCCTCCCTTGTCTCTGCATCACCCCCCTCCCCGTCCCCTGTCCCCCTCATTGCTGTTGTTCAGTCAGCCAGTCCTGTCCGACCCTTTGTGACCCCTTGGACTGCAGCATGCCAGGCTTCCCTGTCCTTCACAATCTCCTGGTGTTTGCTCAAACTCATGCTCACTGAATTGATAATACCATCCAACCATCTCATCCTCTGCATACCCTTCTCCTCCTGCTTTCAATCTTTCTCAGCATCCGGGTCTTTTCCAATGAGTTGGTTCTTTGCATCAGGTGGCCAAAGTCCTGGAGCTTCAGCTTCAGGATCAATCCTTCCAATGAGTATTCAGGGTTGATCACCTGATTAGCAACTGTTTGAAAGGTTTCTGTGCCCAGGAGCCCCACAGGGTCCTGCTCAGTTTCAATACCAGTACCAATTTATACAAACTACCATGTCTTCAATAGACAAAATAGGCATTGGTTTGTTTTGCAATAAGAAATGAAAGGGCATCCATGGTTATAGTTTTAATGTTAGACATTTAGTTCTATTTTTCCTTTTCAAACTGCACACATAAACACACTCACCTACACAGCTAATTGAAATGAAAACTTCTGTAACATTTATTTCTACTGAATTATTAATTGAATGGACATTGCAATTCTACAGGGCCTTATAATTTACAGTTGGCCACTTGATGCAAAGAGCCAACTCACTGGAAAATCTCCTGATGATGGGAAGGATTGAGGGCAGGAGGTGAAGGGGGTAACAGAGAATAAGATGGTTGGATGGCATCACTGACTCAATGGACATGAGTTTCAGAAAACTCCAGGAGACGGTGAAAGACAGGGAAACCTGGCGTGCTGCAGTCTACGGGGTCACAAAGACCTGGACATGACTGAGTAACTGAGAAACAATAACATTTTGTGTTTTAGTTGATATAATATTCAAAACCATCACCAGAGATGAGGAAACTGGTCAGGGAAGAGAATGAAGGACCTAGGACTTGAGAACAAGACTTCCCACCCAATTCCTCCACCCTCTCCATTTACAAGACTGTTTCAAACTCAAGTATTGTACAGACCCCTTTGAAAGGGAGAAAGTCTGTATGGATCCCTGAGAGAAACACAAAGTGAAATGATGTCAATTTGACTTTCCTGTGGTTACCTGTATTGACTGAAAAGATGCACAACTTGAGAGTTGTGAGTTAAGTTTTATTTGGGGCAAAATGAGGACTGTATCCTGGGAGGCAGCACCTCAGATAGCTCTGAGAAACTGCTCCAAAGAGGCAGTGGGAAGAAGGTCAAAATATAAGGTTTTGGTGAAGGTGGACTATAATAACATTAAGCACTCACTTTACAAAAGAGTTTCTGCTAAATGAGGATCTGATGTCACCCTGAAGGGATTTATTGCTTTTCTAGATATGAGAAGATGCAAGGATTGGAATCATATATTCTGTTCCTAAAAACACCCAACTATCTAAAGATTTGTTCCACCAGTTTCCCTGAAGCACAAAGTGCCTCAGTTCAGTTCAGTTGCTCAGTCACATCCAGCTCTTTGCGATCTCATGGACTGAAGCATGCCAGGCTTCCCCGTCCTTGACCATCTCCCAGCGCTTGCTCAAACTCATGTTCATTGAGTCGATGACACCATTCAACTATCTCATCCTCTGTTGTCCCCTTCTCTTCCTGTCTTCAGTCTTTCCCAATATCAGGGTCTTTTCTAATGAGTCAATTCTTCACATCAGGTGGATAAAGTATTGGAGCTTCAGCTTCAGCATCAGTCCTTCAATGAATATTCAGGACGGATTTCCTTTAGGATGGACTGGTTTGATCTCCTTGCAGTTCAGGACTCTAAAGAGTCTTCTCTAACACCACAGTTCAAAAGATTCAATTCTTCAGTACTCAACTTTCTTTATAGTCCAACTCTCACATTTATACATGACCACTGGAAAAACCATAGCTTTGACTATGGTGACCTTTGTCAGTGAAGTAATGTCTCTGCTTTTCATTGTACTGTCTAGATTGGTTATAACTTTTCTTCCAAGGAGTAAGCATCTTTTAATTTCATGGCCGCAATCACCATCTGCAGTGATTTTGGAGCCCCTCAAAATAAAGTCTCTCACTGTTTCCATTATTTCCCCATCTATTTGCCATGATGTGATGGTCCCAGATGCCATGATCTTAATTTTTTGAATGTTGAGCTTTAAGGCAGCTTTTTCACTCTTCTCTTTCACTTTCATCAAGAGGCTCTTTAGTTCCTTCTTCATTTTCTGCCATAAGTGTGGTATCATCTGCGTATCTTAGGTTATTGATATTTCTCCCAGCAACTTTGATCCCAGCTTGTGCTTCATCCAGCCCAGCATTTCTCATGATGTACTCTGCATATAAGTTAAATAAGCAGAGTGACAATATATAGCCTTGATGTACCCATTTCCCTATTTGGAATAAGTCTGTTGTTCCATGTCCAATTCTAACTGTTGCTTCTTGACCTGCATACAGATTTCTCAGGAGATAGGTAAGGTGGTCTGATATTCCCATCTCTTGAAGAATTTTCCACATTTTGTTGTGATCTATACAGTCAGAGGCCTTGGTGTGAGAAAAGCCTTTTACCAAAAGTAGATGTTTTTCTGGAACTCTCTTGCTTTTCCAATGATCAAACAGATGTTGGCAATTTCATCTCTCTGGTTCTTCTGGCTTTTCTAAGTCCAGTTTGAACATCTGGAAGTTCATGGTTCATATACTGTTGAAGGCTGGCTTGGTGAATTTTGAGCATTACTTTGCTAGCATGTGAGATGAGTGCAATTGTGTGGTAGTTTGAACATTCTTTGATGTTGCCTTTCATTGGGATTGGAATAAAAACTGATATTTTCCAGTCCTGTGGCCACTGCTGAGTTTTACAAATTTGCTGGTATATTGAGTGCAGCACTTTAACAGCATCATCTTTTAGGATTTGAAATAGCTCAGCTGGAATTCCATCACCTCCACTAAGTTTGTTTGTAGTGATGTTTCCTAAGGCCTGTTTGACTTTGAGCTCTAAGATATCTGGCTCTAGATGAGTGATCATACCGTTTTGGTTATCGGGGTCATAAAGATTTTTTGTATAATTCTTCTGTGTATTCTTGCTACCTCTTCTTAATATCTTCTGTTTCTGTTAGGTCCATACCATTTCTACCCTTTACTGTGCCCATCTTTGCAAGAAATGTTCCCTTGGTATCTGTAATTTTCTTGAAAAGATCTCTAGTCTTTCCCATTCTATTGTTTTCCTCTATTTCTTTGGATTGATCATTTTGGAAGTCTTTCTTATCTCTCCTTGGTATTCTTTGGAACTCTGAATTTAGATGGATATATCTTTCCTTTCTCCTTTACCTTTTGCTTCTCTCCTTTTTAGCTATTTGTAAGGCCTCCTCAGACCACCATTTTGCCTTTTTGTATTTGTATATTGACTAAGACAGTTGAGTAGAAGGACGTGAACTCATCTCTTTTCCTGTAAGAACTCCAAAATTGTAATCTGCTGCTGAACAGCCATTGACAGGAAAATGTTGGATCCCACCAAAAAAGATACCCCACATCCAAGGGCAAAGGAGAAGCCCCAACAAGATGGTTGGAAGGGTAAAATACCATTTAGAATCAAACCCCATACCCTCTAGAGATGCTCGGAGGCCTCAAGCAGAACCTTGTCTGGACCAGGACCCAAAAACCCCACAGAGACTGAGCCAGACCTGCCTTTGAGTGTTTGAGTGTCTCCTGCCAAGACACGGGTCAGCAGTGACCTGCTGCAGGGGCAGGGCTCTAGCTGCAGCAGACCTGGGAAGCATGACATGTGGTGTAAGTCCTCTTGGAGGAGGCCACCATTAGCCCCACCATAGAGCTCCTGAGCAGATAACCCACAAACTGGAGAACAATTACACCAGAGAAATTCTCACACTGTTACGAGAATTCTAGGACACACAACAGATTTCCCAACCTGGAGATCTGGCAAAGGGACTGAGTACCACCAGAAAATTTGACTTTAGAAGTCAGTGGGGTTTGAATACAGAACTTCCACAGGACTGGGGAAACAGACTCTTGGAGGGCACAAACAAAACATTTTGGACACCAGGACCCAGGAGAAAGGAGCAATGAACCCATAAGAGATTGACCCAGACTTGCCTGTGAGTGTCCAGGAGTCTCTGGTGGAGGTGTGAGTCTACAGTGGCATGCCACAGGTCAGGGGCACTGAATACACCCGTGCTGGCATAAGTTCTTTTGAAGGTGGTTACTGCCATTACCCCTACCATAGTTTGGCTTCAGGCCAAACAACAGGGAGGAAACACAGCTCCACCCATCAACATAAAACTGGATTAAAGATTTACTGAGTGTGGCCCCACCCATCAGAACAAGACCCCAATTCTGCCACAGTCAGTCCCTCCCCTCAAGAAGCTTCCACAAGCCTCTTATCCTTATCCATCAGAGTGTAGACTGAATGAAAACCACAGTCACAGAAACTAACCAAACTTATGTCTCTACTTTGGAATATGCTATCGAGGTTGGTCATAACTTTTCTTCCAAGGAGTAAGCGTCTTTTAATTTCATGGCTGCAGTCACCATCTGCAGTGATTTTGGAGCCCCCCAAAATAGTCTGACAACTGTTTCCACTGTTTCCCCATCTATTTCCCATGAAGTGATGGGAACGGATTCCATGATCTTCGTTTTCTGAATATTGAGCTTTAAAACAAGTTTTTCACTCTCTTCTTTCACTTTCATCAAGAGACTTTTTAGTTCCTCTTCACTTTCTGCCATAAGGGTGGTGTCATCTGCATATCTGAGGTTATTGATATTTCTCCTGGCAATCTGGATTCCAGCTTGTGTTTCTTCCAGTCCAGGGTTTCTATGATGTACTCTGCATATAAGTTAAAAAAGCAGGGTGAGAATATACAGCTTTGACGTACTCCTTTTCCTATTTGGAACCACTCTGTGGTTCCATGTCCAATTCTAACTGTTGCTTCCTGACCTGCATACAGATTTTTCAAGAGGCAGGTCAGATGGTCTGGTATTCCCATCTCTTGAAGAATTTTCCACAGTTTATTGTGATCCACACAAAGGCTTTGGCATAGTCAATAAAGTAGAAATAGATGTTTTTCTGAAACTCTCTTGCTTTTTCAATGATCCAGCAGATGTTGGCATTTGATCTCTGGTTCCTCTGCCTTTTCTAAAACCAGCTTGAACATCAGGGAGTTCACGGTTCACATATTGCTGAAACCTGGCTTGGAGAATTTTGAGTATCAGTTTACTAGCATGTGAGAGGAGTGCAATTGTGCGGTAGTTTGAGCATTCTTTGGCATTGCCTTTCTTAGGGACTGGAATGAAAACTGACCTTTTCCAGTCCTGTGGCTACTGCTGAGTTTTCCAAATTTGCTGGCTTATTGAGTGCAGCATTTTCACAGCATCATCTTTCAGGATTTGAAATAGCTCAACTGGAATTCCATCACCTCCACTAGCTTTGTTCATAGTTATGCTTTCCAAGGCCCACTTGACTTCACATTCCAAGATGTCTGGCTCTAGATGAATGATCACACCATCGTGATTATCCGGGTCATGAAGATCTTTTTGTGCAGTTCTTCTGGGTATTCTTGCCATCTCTTCTTAATAGCTTCTGCTTCTGTTAGGTCCATACCATTTCTGTCCTTTATCGAGCCCATCTTTGCATAAAGTATTCCCTGGTATCTCTAATTTTCTTGAAGAGATCTCTAGTCTTTCCCATTCTTTTCTTTTCCTCTGTTTCTTTGAATTGATTGTTTACTCCTTGGAAGAAAAGTTATGACCAACCTAGGTAGCATATTCAAAAGCAAAGACATTACTTTGCAGACTAAGGTCCGTCTAGTCAAGGCTATGGTTTTCCAGTAGTCATGTATGGATGTGAGAGTTGGACTGTGAAGAAGGCTGAGCACTGAAGAATTGATGCTTTTGAACTGTGGTGTTGGAGAAGACTCTTGAGAGTCCCTTGGACTGCAAGGAGATCCAACCAGTCCATTCTGAAGGAGATCAGCCCTGGGATTTCTTTGGAAGGAATGATGCTAAAGCTGAAACTCCAGTACTTTGGCCACCCCATGCAAAGAGTTGACTCATTGGAAAAGACTCTGATGCTGGGAAGGATTGGGGGCAGGAGGAGAAGGGGACAACAGAGGATGAGATGGCTGGATGGCATCACTGAGTCCATGGATGTGAGTCTGAGTGAACTCCAGGAGTTGTTGATGGACAGGGAGGCATGGCGTACTGTGATTCATGGGGTTGCAATGAGTCGGACATGACTGAGCAACTGAACTGAACTGAACCAAATTTTTCACATAGATCACAGCCTTGTCTAACTCAGTGAAACTATGAGACATACCATGTAGGACTACCCAAGATGGATGGATCATGGTGGAGAGTTCGGGCAAAATGTGGTCCATTGGAGAAGGGAGTGGCAAACAACGTCAGCATTCTTGCTTTGAGAACCCCATGAACAGTATGAAAATGTGAAAAGATATGACCCTGAAAGATGAACTCCCTAGGTCAGTAGATGCCCAATATACTATTGGAGAAGAGTGGAGAAATAATTCCAGAAACAATGAAGAGATGGAGCCAAAGCAAAAACAATGCCCAGTTGTGGATGTGACTGATGATGGAAGTAAAGATTGATAATGTAAAGAACAATATTGCATAAGAACCTAGAAAATTTGGTCCATGAAGCGAATTAAATTGAAAGTGGTCAATGGGAGATGGCAAGAGTGAACACTGACATTTTAGAAATCAGTGAAGCAAGTGGACTGGAATGGATGAATTTAGTTCAGATGACCATTATATCTACTACTGTGGGCAAGAATCCCTTAGAAAAATTGGAGTAACCCTCATAGTCAACAAAAGAGTGCAAAATGCAGTACTTGGATGTAATCTAAAAAAAAAAAAAAAAGAATGATCTCTGTTCATTTCCAAGGCAAACCATTAATATTAAAGTAATCCAAGTCTATGCCCCAACCATAATGCCAAAGAAGCTGAAGCTGAATGGTTCTGTGAAGAGCTACAAGACCTTCTAGAACTGACACCCAAAAAGATTTCCTTTTCATCATAGGGGACTGGAATGCAAAAATAGGAAGTCAAGAGATACCTGAAGTAACAGGCAAATTTGGTTTTGGAGTACAAAATGAAGTAGGGCAAAGGCTAACAGAGTTTTGCCATGAGAATAAACTAGTCATAGCAAACACCCTCTTCCAACAACACAAGAGACAACTCTACACGTGGACATCACCAGATGGTCGATACTGAAATCATATTGATTATATTCTCTGCAGCCGAAGATGGAAAAGTTTATACAGTCAGCAAAAACAAGACTGGGAGCTTACTGTGGCTCAGATCATGAACTCATTGTTAAATTCAGACTTAAAGTGAAGAAAGTAGGGAAAATCACTAGACCTTTCAGGTATGACCTAAATCAAATCCCTTACAGTTATACAGTGGAAGTGGCAAAGAGATTCAAGGGATTAGATCTGATAGCCAGAGTGCCCGAAGAACTATGAATGGAGGTTTATGACATTGTACAGGAGGTGCTGATCAAAACCATCCCCAAGAAAAAGAAATTCAAAAGGCTAATTGTCTGAGGAGGTGTTACAGAGTACCTCTTTCCACCCTGCAGTACCTGGGGAGGTGCAGAAGGTCAACAGCTGCAGCACCACAGGGTTCAGTCTCCACACAGGCAGATGGCAAATGCCTTTGTTGTTCAGTTGTTGGCAATGCTCTTGGCAAGTGTCAGTTTGTAGTTGACACCTGAAAACTGGTTCCTTTCTCAGTAGGGTCAAGCCAAAGACACAACCAAGCCAAAGGTGGGAGAAGGAAGGATTTATCACTTGCTAATAAATAAGGAGAACAAGGAAAATCTTTCCCAAAGCTGTGTCTCCCAGAACAACAAAACTGGGGAAGTTTTAAGCTTAGGGTATGTGCATGCTCACGAGGGGGTTTTAGCAGTCAACGGAGCCCAAGCCTTAGTTGACTGAAGTTAGGAGTGTCAGACAAGGTCAACACCATGTTTGTTTTGTTTCCACTCGATCTTGTGGTTGAGCCCAGGCTAGTCTTTACCATTGAAACAGAACTGGGAGTCTTTACACTGATATATTGTCTTTGCTATTGTTACTTTGCTTGCCTTATAATAGTAGTTTGTTCCTGCATCTTGTTGTTCATGAATTACTGAGACTTGTTCAAGGGCAAGCACTGTGACCAGGCTTAGATCAAAAAATAGCTTAGACCAGAAATGACTTCTCTAATGTCAATAAAGCCACATTTGGTTCTCTTTCTTCAGGAACCTTCTGCCTTATCTGATTGCAGCCTGGTCTAATAATATTGCAGATCAAGAGCCAAACCTGCATATCTAAAATCTCAGCTTATATTTAATGCTTTAAAGAGTTAGCATCAAAGTGAAAACACACAACAGAATATATCCCTATCATTATTGCACTTGAGTGCTCTCCATGGGTATATTGACTCTAGGCTAAAAAACACCATGACTTTTTACAAAGAATATTTTCTAACTTTCCTGAATGAAGATGTGGAATTTGCCATGTTAATATTCAAGCTTCTGCAGAAAGCATGTCTCAGTTCTCAAACTCAGGCATCCAAAATGCAACCTTATTTCATATGTGTTTATTCTGCTGCTGCTGCTGCTGCTGCTGCTGCTGCTGTTTCTAAGTTGCTTCAGTTGTGTCTGACTCTGTGCGACCCCATAGATGGCAGCCCACCAGGCTCCCCCATCCCTGGGATTCTCCAGGCAAGAACACTGGAGTGGGTTGCCATTTCCTTCTCCAATGTGTTTATCTTAAGCTCCCACTAAATGGTGTAAATGAATAAGTCCTGGTTCATTAAACACACGCACAGCCAGTTCAAGGGTTCCTCTGGCAATCCAGGGGTTCCTCCTCTTCCCCACAGAAAGGCAAGTTCACTCAAGGGCTACGAGTTTAGAAAGTACCACAGTCTTGACAAGAAGAAGTCTTGTCCTTGGATGCCATTGTCTGTTCTTGTGAGCTCCTGATATATCCACACTCCCATTTCATGAAGAGTCACTGGTCTACCCAGATCTTTCTACCTGGCAGGTGTCATTGACCTCCCCTTCAGCATCTACTGAGTGATTCTAGCAAGAAGGATCCAATAGTTAATTTTATGTGTTGATTGACGGGGCTCAGGGATGCCCAGACAGCTGAAACATTATTTCTGGGTGTGTTTGTGAGGGTGTTTCTGGAAAGGATTAGCATTTGAATTAGAAGACTCATCCCTCTCCCCAGTGTGGGTGGACCTCTTCCACTCCATTGAGGGCTCAGATAGAACAAAAGATGGAGGAAGGGCAAGTTCTCTCTCTTCTTGAGCAGAGACGACTGTCTTCTGCCCATGACATCAGCTCTGCCCTTTCTCTGGCCTTTGGATACCAGGACTTACACCAGCGGCCTCCTTCCTGAATCGTTTAGCCTGAAACTGACTTACACCATCAGATTTCCCTGTCTCTCAGCTTACAGACATGAGACGATGGAAATTGCACCTCCACAACCACATGAACCAAATCTTTTAATTTCAACCTTCTCTCTCTCTCACCGTTCCCCTTCCTATTGGTCTACTGATTCTGTTTCTCAAGAGAACTCTGACGATGACAGAGAGACTCGCTTTCTTGTGAAGAACTCTGTGGGGCTGCCCCACCTGTCAATTCTTTGCATCACACCCCCCTGGAGTAGGTGGAAAGCTGTAGATGTTGGTCCCCAGGTAAGAATTAAGGCACAAATTGCCTCTGCTCTTGAGTCTCCAAACTTCCAGGTGGGAAGGGGGCATCTGTCACTACTGCCCTTATATTGGTCATGGTTTTTCAAAGAAATAGAATTAATAAGGTCTCTCTCTCTCTCTTTTAAAATTTTCATTCTGAGTTTATTTAACATTTCATCCAGTTGAAATGAAATAATACATGGACTCCAACACTGCCTAGACACTTTGCTAACACTGAAATAAAAGCTGTCAGTCAGTTTATACTTATAATCATAATTCATTATGTTACCCAAAATATTAGTAACTATTTACCTTTACAAGCTTATTGCACTTCATGTGAACTTTTCTCCAGAAAAGGTATTCCTAAGAGATTAGGTATATCCAAAGAATAGCAAGAAGAGATAAGAAAGCCTTCCTTAGCAATCAGTGCAAAGACAATAGAGGAAAACAATGGAATGGGAAAGACTAGAGATCTCTTCAAGAAAAGTAGAGATACCAAGGGAACATTTCATGCAAAGATGGACTTGATAAAGGACAGAAATGGTATGGATCTAACAGAAGCAGAGGATATTAAGAAGAGATGGCAAGAATACAGAGAAAAACTGTACAAAAAGATCTTGAAGACCAAGATAATCACGATGGTGTGACCACTCAGCTAGAGCCAGACATCCTGGAATGTGAAGTCAAGTGGGCCTTAGAAAGCATCGCTACAAAGCTAGTAGAGGTGATGGAACTCCAGTTGAGCTGTTTCAAATCCTGAAAGATGATGCTGTGAAAGTGCTGCACTCAATATGCCAGCAAATTTGGAAAACTCAGCAGTGGCCACAGGACTGGAAAAGGTCAGTTTTCATTCCAATCCTTAAGAAAGGCAATGCCAAAGAATGCTCAAACTACTGCACAATTGCACTCATCTCACACGCTAGTAAAGTGATGCTCAAAATTCTCCAAGCCAGGCTTCAGCAATACGTGAACTGTGAACTTCCAAATGGTTTAGAAAAGGCAGAGGAACCAGAGATCAATTGCCAATATCGAAAAAAACCAAGAGAATTCCAGAAAAACATCTATTTCTTCTTTATTGACTATGCCAAAGCCTTTGACTGTGTGGCTCACAAGAAACTATGAAAAATTCTGAAAGAGATGGGAATACCAGACCACCTGACCTGCCTCTTGAGAAATCTGTATGCAGGTCAGGAAGCAACAGTTAGAACTGGACATGGAACCACAGAGTGGTTCCAAATAGGAAAAGGAGTACGTCAAAGCTGTATATTGTCACCCTGCTTATTTAACCTCTATGCAAAGTACATCATGAGAAACACTGGGCTGGAGGAAGCACAAGCTGGAATCAAGATTGCTGGGAGAAATATAAATAACCTCAGATATGCAGATGACACCACCCTTATGGCAGAAAGTGACGAGGAACTAAAAAGCCTCTTGATGAAAGTGAAAAAGGAGAGTGAAAATGTTGGCTTAAAGCTCAACATTTAGAAAACTAAGATCATGGCGTCACAGTGTCAGACTTTATTTTTCTGGCCTCCAAGATCACTGCACACGGTGATTGCAGCCATGAAACTAAAAGACGCTTACTCCTTGGAAGGAAAGTCATGACCAACATACATAGCATATTGAAAAGCAGAGACATTACTTTGCCAAGAAAAGTCCGTCCAGTCAAGGCTATGGTTTTCCAGTGGTCATGTATGGATGTGAGAGTTGGACTGTGAAGAAAGCTGAATGCTGAAGAATTGATGCTTTTGAACTGTGGTGTTGGAGAAGACTCTTGAGAATCCCTTGGACTGCAAGGAGATCCAACCAGTCCATTCTAAAGGAGATCAGTCCTAGGTGTTCTTTGGAAGGAATGAGGCTAAAGCTGAAACTCTAGTACTTTGGCCACCTCATGGGAAGAGTTGACTCATTGGAAAAGACTCTGATGCTGGGAGGGATTGGGGGCAGGAGGAGAAGGGCACGACAGAGGATGAGATGGCTGGATGGCATCATCGACTCGATGGACGTGAGTTTGAGTGAACTCAGGGAGTTGGTGATGGACAGAGAGGCCTGGCGTGCTGCGATTCATGGGGTTGCAAAGAGTTGGACATGACTGAGTCACTGAACTGAACTGAACTGAAGAGATCAGCATAGACTGCCAATCTTGGTCCATTTTATTCCTTTTGATAAACCACGATTCAACTGTACAGTTTATATTTCTCTATAAAAGCATCAATTTCAGAAGCATCAGCAGATAACATTTAAAAAGACACATCTCCAGTCTCATTATCCCTTTTTTCACGAGGCTCTGGTCATCTCATCCTGATATGTATTAAACGTTTGGTTAGTTTGTCAGTCTTCCAGCCAGTCACTCACTTTTCAGTGAAGGTTAAGACTAACATGGAGCTGCCAATTATCCAGGGCTAAGAATTCGGAGGTTAACTGGGGGTGGGGGTGGGGGTGTTGGGAGCTTCAAGGCCTTTGAAAGTGTTAGTGACTCAGTTGTGTCTGACTCTTTGGGACATCATGCACTGTAACCTGCCAGGCTCCTCCGTCCATGGAATTTTCCAGTCAGGAATACTGGAGTGGGTTGTCATTTCCTTTTCTCTCTCATCTACCTGTCTTTATATTGAGAGAGGGGAGAGTGAGAGAGATTTATTCTAAGGAATTGTTTCATTGTGAGGACTGGTAAGTGTGAAATCTATAAGTCAGGCCAATAAGCTAGAAATTCTGCTGAGTAGTGATGTCTCAGTCCTAAGTTCAAGCAGCATAAGGCAGCAGGCAGGAATCTTAGGCAGAAATTCTGTGTTTCAGTCTCCAGCTGAATTCCTGTCTCTCTGGCAAAGCTCAGTCTTTGTTCTTAGGGTCTTCAACTGATTGGGCAAGACCCACCCATTTTATGGAGGAATATCTGTTTTACTCAAAGTCTATTAGTTTAAATCTTATTTATAGCTACAAAATGCCTTCAGAGCATCATCTAGGCTGGTGTTTAATCACCTGACTAGACACCTTGACCTAGCTAAGTTGACATGTAATGTTAACTGTCGCACCCCTCCCCCTTTGACTTGAATCCAGAGGACAGATGAGCCTGGATCATTTTTTCAGGATACCCACTGACCCCTGCCAGACATCCTTTTCTGTTCTCTTTCATCCCAGCCTGTGGGTGATCAAACATTCTCCTGTAGGGCAGCAAAAATTGGCTCTCACTGTATTCTAAATTTTTTTCCCAATCTGTTGTTTATGGTATAGAATGCATATCCCTGGATCCTTGAAGATTGTAGCTTCTGTGACTCAAAAAGCTTTTATTGTCAGCTATGCTATCTCCAGTGAGTTGCAAAGAGTATCTTTGAGCTCAAAAGCTGAGGACTGATGGCCTGGTTCCGCTATGTCATTCTAGCAGAAAGGGATCCTATAGGGAACGACCCTTTGATGTCTAAGCTGCCTCCTGACCCAAGGGAGCAGCAGAGGGCACAAGAAAGGGCCGCGGGAGGGAGAACGCCAAAGTCAGCCCATCTCCACACAGCTGAGTTTCTAGGACAGCAGACTGACTGCTGGTGTGTTATGTTCTCCTGGGCCAGAACCTCCTCTGTGGTCACTTCTGCATCTCATTCATCTTCATCAAGCACAGTTATATTGGACTGAAAAGAAGCTGAATGGAATGGAAGGAAGTTTCTGCTTTTTCCTCACACCTCATGACTGAATCAGGCTAAGAGATATAGTCTGCTGTTTTTTAGTTGCTAAGTCTTGCTCGACTATTTGTGACCCCATGGACTGTAACCCACCAGTCTCCTCTGTCCATGGGATTTCCCAGGCAAGAATATTGGAATGGGTTGCCATTTCCTTCTCCAGGGATCTTCCCAACCTGGGGATAAACCTGTGGCTCCTGCATTTGCAGGTGGATCCTTTACCACTGAGCCAGCACAGAAGCCCATAGCAAGTACGTATTTCCTTAAATGAAAACCTGAATTTCTTGCTCATCTCTGGCTGGCACTGTTCTCTACAGTAGCTGAATGTTTTCTTGATCACGGAGACCAAGGACTGAATGAATTTGCACCTCTCTCTTCATAAAGCCCTTGCTGACGGTTTGATATACAGCCAAAACCCATCTATTTTGTCACTCGAATCAATTATTATAATGAAGTTTCAAAAAATAGGACTTTTGAATCACAGACATGGAATGGAGATTTAACTGTCTCACTTATAGTTAGTCCTCTGTGTCCTTGAATGAATTTCTAATCTGTCTCACCAAAAGCTGGCTCTGTGAAATACAGCGGATCCTCTAATTGCTGATGGAGACTTACATAAACCTCAGGCTTCATTTCGTTGTTCAAAGACATGCCATCATCTAGAACTAGCACAGAGGAGGCTCTCTGTGTTATTTTTGTTGAATGAAGGAATGTATGTTAATAATACAGATGCTCACAGAAAATGTAAATAGTCAGGGAGCCATTGGATGGGGAAACAAACATCTGTGTGACTTACATCACTAGGCATCGTTGGCCCACATTGTACCATATCCATTTCCCAATCTTGAGGGCCATTTACTCAGTGAATGAATTTTCAAAATCTCTAGGAAGCAGAGAGGAATTTTCAAAATCTCTAGGAAGCACCCAGAACTGAAAGAAAGGCTGCAGAATTTGACTCAGAGAAAGAACAATGACCCAGGAAGACTGAGCAGCAAGGCTGGGCCAAGGGTCCTCCAAGATGGTCATTGTTGCTGACACTGTGAACCCTCCCTGGACACCAAATGCCAGGAACGACATGCCTTGGGGGCAGAGACCATCCCAATGTCTGACTTTGTGTGGCAGCCACTGTGAACAGTTTTCCCCACCATCCTGGCATTTTTGGGTTACCCTCCTGCTTGCAGAGACTCGGCCAGGAGCTTCTTGTTGGCTGGGTAGAGGTTATACGCCCACTCAGCAGCAGTCACAGTAGCACCCCAAGTCTGGCCATCCAGGAAGAGTCACACAGTTTGGGGATTTCCACTCTAGAGGAGTTGTGTTCAGAATCCCGGTAAGCAAAACCCCCAATGCTATTCACTGCTGTGCTGCAACTGAGTCATGAACAAATGTAATTTGAAGAGAATGGAATCAGCATTAATACCAATGAAAGGAATATTATATTTATTATGGAGGCACTTAGCCCTGGGGGATTCCCAGGGGCCACACTGGAAAATAATCCCCTTACCAATGGAGGAGATTCGGGTTTGATTCTTGAGTCGGGAAGATCCCTCGGTATAGGAAATGGGGACCCACTCCAGTATTCTTGTCTAGAAAATTCGATGGACAGAGGAAACTGTCAGGCTATAGTCCATGGAATAGCAAAGAGTCGGGCACAACCGAGCATACACACACGCGTGCGCACACACACACACACACACACTCTCAGCACTGAAGTGGTCTTGTAATAAACACTTGATAAACATTGTCTTTTATTGTTATTTTATCATCTTCATTATCAACAGCATGGAATTGTCCAGATTTTAAAAATAGTAGGTAGTTCCTAGGCTGGCCAGGAACTGGTAAAATTTCCTGGTAAAATTGTGAAATGGGAGATTAGCCTTAGGCATTCACCTCCCCTGCCTTTCCAGCACTCCCATCTGCCTCCTCCCTTCCCTTACTTTCTATCCCACATTGCCTGTTCCTCTCTCCCAGAGCCATTTAGTCTTATTCTTGCTGGTGGTCAACTAAGGTTTGTCAGGGTAGTTAAGGCCGAGAATGGCTTGAATGCAAGCTCTGCAGAGCTATTTGTATTTATTACCGTGAGCTTGCAGAGATGTTAAAGTTTGCAGGACCAAATGAATGACATTTACTGCTGCAGGAATAGCTAGTATTCATTAAGTAAGCCCTTACTTGCTGGCATTGAGCTGAATGCTGGGTGTGCATTACCCTCCCAGGCACAGAGGCAGCTGATCCTCACAACTCTTTGAGGCAGTTACTGTTATTATTACCACCCTGATTTTCAGATAGAAAAAATGAGGCTTAGAGTTAAGGCTTGAACCTGGTTTTGGTCAATCTGCAGCTCATACAGGGGAACTATAGATCAATAGTTCCTAGTGGCCAAGTTCTCATTTTTCCTCTTTTTTGAAAATTTTTTATTATTTGTTAATATTCAGTACTCAACTAGTTGGGTGGAATAAATCTTCACCAGACTTAGTTGAGGCAATGAACCAACTCTAGTGGCTCTAGTGGGGAATTCTGAGCCAGAGCTGTAGGAGCCAGAAGAGTCTGGTGTCATCTTTTGTGTCTGCAACCCAGCAAGTGATTCAGTATCTGCAAGTCTCATTGTTTCCTCTGTCAAATGGAGGATCTATTTCCTGGGGTTGCTATGAAGGTTAGGAACTGAGCAAGGGAAAGTGCCAGGAACACAGTAGGTCCACCATAAGTGGATGCTGTCACACTTAAAAGAAGAGAAAACTCAAATCAACTTTCCAGGCAATGGTCAAAGATGGCAGCTTTTTACTTGTGCCAAAGAGGTTTAGGGAAAGGGGCTTTCCCAAGTCGTCATCCATCTACTGCCCTTTTAAAGGTTTTGCTCAATCTATTCTGGATGGTTTCATTAAAAAAAAAAAAAAGACACCCAGCATGCCTCCTTTTAAAAGATAAATTGCTGAATATATGACCTTTGTGATCTAAAACAGCTTTTATCTGTGCAAACGAAATATTGGAAATGCTGAGAAAGCCTTTTATGTGGAGACATTTGCTACAGACTGGCATAGGCAGGGTTGCTGTTTAGTCACTCAGACATGTCTGACTCTTTGAGACCCCATAGACTGTTGCCCTCCAGGCTCTTCTGTCTGTGGGATTCTCCAGGCAAGAATACTGGAGTGGGCTGGCATTTCCTTCTCCAATAGCCAGGGTAGATGACCTTTTAATTGACGGTATACTAAGCTCTCAAAAATCAAGTTGAAAGTTAATTTGTCAAGTAATATTCCTTTAAAAAGATGAAATGGAGAAGGAGATGGCAACCCGCTCCAGTATTCTTACCTGGAAAATTCCATGGGCAGAGGAGCCTGGTGGGCTACAGTCCATAGAGTTGAAAGGAGTTGGATGTGACTTAGTGACTGAGCATTCAAAGAGTTGGAAGTCATGATCTCTTTATTTCTAATAACAATATTACTGTTGTTCAGTGGCTAAGTTGTGCCCGGCCCGGCTCTTTGCAGTCCCATGAACTGCAGCACACCAGGGTTCCCTGTCCTTCACTGTCTCCCAGCTGTGCTGTGCTTAGTTGTTCAGTCATGTCCAAGTCTTTGTGATCCCACGGGCTATAGCCCTCCAGGCTCCACTATCTATGGGATTCTCCAGGCAAAAATACTGGAGTGGGTTGCCATTTCCTTCTCCAGGGGATCTTCCCAACCCAGGGATCGAACTCAGGTCTCCCATATTGCAGGTGGATTCTTTACCATCTGAACCACTAGGGAAGCAATGTCACCCAGAGTTTGCTCAGACACATATCCATTGAGTTCGTGATGCTATGTAATCATCTCATCTTCTGTTGCCCCCTTTTCCTCCTGCTCTCAATCTTTCCCAGCATCAGGGTCTTTTCCAATGAGCTGGCTCTTTGCATCAGGTAGCCAAAGTATTGGAGTTTCAGCTTCAGCATCAGTCCTTCCAATGAATATTTAGGGCTTATTTCCTTTAGGATTGATTGATTTGGGGTATACATTTTTTGCAAAGTATTTGCTCCCTCTTTTAAGACTGTCTCTCATTCTTGGTGGCTCAGATGGTAAAGCATCTGCCCGCAATGAGGGCGACTTGGGTTTAATCCCTGTGTCAGGGAGATCCCCTGGAGAAGGAAATGGTAACCCACTCCAGTGCTCTTGTCTGGAAAGTTCCATGGATGGAGGAGCCTGGTAGGCTACAGTCCGTGGGATCACAAAGAGTTGGACACGACTGAGAGACTTTCACTTTCACATTCCCATTCTTTCAAGAATTTCTGGGACTTTGATATAGAAGCTATTTCACTGTGGGTCAGGGCCTCTGGTGAGATAACTCAGAGAAGAGATTAGCCTCCAAGACTCACAAAGATGTACTAAGAGTTCCTGAAGAAGTGAAAGGGTAAATGTTGGGTCTGATATTATAGGCCACTGAAAATCCATTTGTGTGTTAACTGTACCACTGAGACTTCCTGTTGAATTCCCTGACTGAATCTGCATGGAAAACAATGGTCGATTCTGGTCATCAGTGGGAATGCTTGCCCCTCAGCTTTTGGGTCACTTGAAATAGACTTTAACTTCCTTATATTTTTGGTCAAGCCACACATTTCTTTCTTTCTTTCTTTCTTTTTTTTTGGTGGACCATTTAAAAATATTTATTGAATTCATTACAATATCAATTCTGTTTTATGTTTGGGCTGACAGGCATGTGAGATCTTAACTCCCAGACCGGGAATCAAACCCATACCCCCTGCATTGGAAGGTGCGGTCTTAACCACTGGACCACCAGGGAAGTCCCCAGCTGCACATGTCAACTTGACATCCTTTTATTTTACAACTTTAGCTTCTGGACCTCCCTGGGGCCCTAGGCTTTTCTTCAGCCATGCCTGTGACCTTATTTCTAAGTATGTCTTTTGATACAGAAATTTTCTAGTCTTTTGGTGACCATTATCTATATAATTATCCAGATTTGTTATTTAGCGTGTGTGCTTTAAAAAAAAATCCAGTAGAATGCTTGACTGAGTGGGTTTCTAGAATGTTCCATTTACTGATGAGTTTTTTTACCCCAAAATTCAGGAATCCTGTTTTTTTCTCAAATACACTGTGGCAGTGAGTACAGATGGCCCAGGGTTTGGCCAACATCCTATGTCTGTCTGAAGGCATGAACCCAGAACATCTGCCATTTGGGCCACATCTAGCCTGGAGCATCTCCTTTAATACACCCCAAAGAATGTACTTCCTCTCCCAGGAGAGGGTCCCCTTCTTTTCAGCCCTGTATGTACAACCCCTGGGATATCCACGGAGACAAACCACACAACTGCTCTTCGTGTCCCTATCCCTCCACCCCAAGTGCTCCTGACTCTGGAGACCCTTCCCCAGGATCTTGCTGCCTTGAGATAACATGTACAGTCAACTTCAAACTGAAGGAAATTGCTGCATCCCCATATATTTTTAGCTTAGTCTAGCTGAAAGCCATGAAATGCTGATTTTTTTTTATTTTTCATTTTTTTGCCAGGAGCACATAGCTGCCTTTTTAAATTATTTCAGCTAACTTCTGCTGATGGTCTGTGGATAAACAGAAGTGCCAGTTGAACTGAATTTGTGGGGTGATTTCACATAAAAGAGGCATGGTGTAAGCGGGAGGTCTGTACTCCAGAGCGTCTAATTAGGAAAACCTAACAACAGCCTCAGTAAATATCTCCCAGGGAGCTTGCATCTGGGCTCAATGCATCAATTGCTTATTAAAGATTCATAGGTTTTTGTGAGTCATTAAAAACTATGGAACCATCATAAAGGCACGTTCAACTCTTGGAGAAAATGGAAGGCATGGTTTTGGGTTTAAAAGCCTTTTGCTATGTGTGTGTGACAAAAAAATATTCATAGGAGACCTTTGTTTCACATGCCTCCTGCCTTGGCCCCCACCCGATATTCTGCCTCTTGCTTTCAGGTGCCTACATGGAGTTTCATGCCTATAGGTTCTTGATATTTTGCTGGATGTTATGTTTGGAATACTAATATCCACTAAACCTTTAACATGTTAAGTAAGCAGCACTTTAACACAGAATTTCTGAAAACTGGGAAGCTTTACAGACCCATAAGATTCATGTCAGTCAATGGCATGTGGGCTTCCTGAAGAACTGACAGAAAGATGGCTGTGGTCAGAGTTGTCTTGCTGCTGCTGCTGCTGCTAAGTCGTTTCAGTCGTGTCCGACTCTGTGCGACCCCATAGACGGCAGCCCACCAGGCTCCACAGAGTTGTCTTAGCCCCACCCAATACCTTAGTTTCTTTATTGTTGTTCAATCAGTAAGTCATGTTTGACTCTTTGCTAGCCAATAGACTGCAGCACGCCAGGCTCCCCTGTCTTCCACTCTCTCCCGGATTTTGCTCAAACTCATGTCCATTGAGTCAGTGATGCCATTCAACCATCTCTTCCTCTGTTTCCCACTTCTCCTCCTGCCCTCAATGTTCCCTAGCATCAGGGTCTTTTCCAATAAGTAGGCTCTTCATATCAGGTGGCCAAAGTATTGGAGCTTTAGCTTCAGCACAAATCCTTCCAATCAGTATTTATGGTTGATTTCCTTTAAGATTGACTGGTTTGATTTCCTTGCTGTCCAAGGGACTAACAAAAGTCTTCTCCAGCACCACAGTTTGAAAGTATCAGTTTTGGGTGTTCTGCCTTCTTTATCGTCCCCTTCATGGGTCACTGCCTTGTGGTGGCAAAAGGGGTTGCATAACCCAACGAAGCTATAAGCCATGCCCTGCAGGCAGGGCTACCCAAGATGGACGGGTCATAGTGGAGAGTTTTGAAAAAACATGATCGACTGGAGGAGGGAATGGCAAACTGCTCCAGTATACTTGCCATGAGAATCCCATGAACTGAATAAAAGCATTTTTGTATTTGCACATAAAAACTGGGACTTAGGAGCAAACCTTGAATTAGGTGGTACCACTCAGACAATTTTTCACTTAACAAAAGGGTTTTGGTGAGGTAAAAATCCCTAAGAATTAGACTCAAATAATGGCATTTTAGCTTCCTTGAGAATGAAAGAGTGAGGCCTTTGAGATCAGAGGTGACTGCTCCTTGTTCTTCAAACCCCGGATGTGGACTTGCTACTGCTGTTAATTCTGATGGGATGGGAGGGGCTGGCAGTGCAGCCCACACTCCTCTATTAAGAGAGTCAGGGTCAGCAGGGACTGATGAGAAGGTGGGGAGGGATAAGGGCAGGAAGACTAAGGGGAAGGTTGAGAGAAGCAGATGGAAAAGAGTAGCAATCACAATAGCACAGAACACAGGGAAGGAGCCCAACCGAGGGGCAAGGGCACTTAGAATCAAAGGGAGGCTTTGCAACAAGACACCGGGAGGATGCAAATCCTCTCTTAGGATGAACTATTGATACACTCTGGAGCTTTTCTATTCCTGGATGTCAATGAATATGACTGGCCCAGTCAGAGACCTAGCAGTCTTCTATGGGTCTATCATCCTGGCCTTGGGGATCCTCACTTTCAGTGGACTTGTCTCAGAGCTGATCCAAAGTAACGCTATAAAGATCCATCCTGACCTGAAATCCAGGATGTATATTTATTTGTTTGTTTGTTTGTTTGTTTGCTTCCACATTCCTTTCAAGAACAAAGATTTCATGGGGATGGGCCTTGTCTTTCATGTTCATTGCTGGGGATGGAATATCCAGTTCCTATCCTCAGTGTCTAACAGGTAACAGGCACTCGATAAATGTGTGATAAATGAAGAAATGAGTGGTGGCCATTAGGCTTTGTCTGTATTTGGTTCAGATTTAAATCTCTGCTCGTATTATCTGTGGAGCTCACCTGTTGGATGTTTACTCACATGAGTGTCATCTTCCTTCGTGAGAAACAAAATGATGCCATCGTTATTCTTATTTTTTTCAGGACAGTTCAGTTCAGTCTCAGTCCTGTCTGACTCTCTGTGACCCCATGGACTGCAACATGCTGAGCTTCCTTTTTTTGAGGACAGTATCACATATTTTTTTTTAAAAAAGAGACTCTTGTCTTTGGAGTGAGACTGCTGCTGCTAAGTCGCTTCAGTTTTGTCCGACTCTGCGTGACCCCATAGACGACAGCCCACCAGGCTTCCCCCATCCCTGGGATTCTCCAGGCAAGAACACTGGAGTGGGTTGCCATTTCCTTCTCCAGTGCATGAAAGTGAAAAGTGAAAGTGAAGTCGCTCTGTCACGTCCGACTCCTAGCGACCCCATGGCCTATAGCCTAGCATGCTCCTCTGTCCATGGGATTTGCCAGGCAAGAGTACTGAGGGAAGTCCAAATACAAGCTAAGTCATTTTCTGGTTATGCCTGACTTGGAAGAAGTCTCTTGACTTATTTTAGCCTCAGTTCTTCTTCTAAGTATGGAGAGTAGCATCATTTATGCAGATTAAATGTAAAGCAATACCACGTATAAACTCCTAGCACAGTGCCTGGAGTTACAAGGCACTCCGTGATCATGATCATCATTGTTGTGTTTGTATGGCTGGTTCCTTTCAGGTAGACATTTTAGCATAAAATATCTATGGCTTTTCTTGAGAAAAATCCCACTTTATTGGCAGGTGTTTTAGAAGATGAGATGAGAAAGGCCACTGGGGTGGGAGTACAGATGTCACAGCCAGATTCCAAATTGTAATGGGGTGCTCCTTCGACAAACTTCTAAGCACTATGCCCTCCTTCATAAGCAGGCACACCTTCAGGCTTGCCTGATGTTGAAGACTGAAGATCCAGACATTTTATTAATTCACGTACTGACCATAAAGGGTGGGGAATATCCTTCTTCCTGAGTCCCAGGGGAGGGAGTGCACTGTGATTAACCCATGCTTTTCCTCTAGCTGTCAGAGAGATCCATTTTTCCTTCTTCTTCCCCACCTCTCCTAGGCAAACTCCTCCTAGAAAATGGTAACCAGATCACAATAGAGGAAAACACAAAGGAAATCCATTATAATAGCTTTATAGCCCACTTGGAAAATCTGTGCTCTTTCTCCAGGGGTTCAGTCTCTTTATATTCTGAACTCTATGGCTGGCAGTGAATTTCCTTCAAGTCTATTGCAGCACAAAGCTTCTGTTGGCAGAAGCAATTTTTTAAGCTATAAAATTTTTGGCAGGGTTTGAGAAACACACTGACCATTTCCAAATGGCCACTCCACTAAGTCCCAGGAAACAACCAGTTTGGTCCAGGCTCCACTAACTGCTAACATAAAATTGGAATTTATGATACAGTGCAGAGTCTAATGATCCTGAGAAATAAGGACGAAATTGAGATGAAATTCTTAGTTCTACAGACTAAGTCTTCCAGCAAATGGATATAATCCTATCTCTTATTGTGAACTAAATGACTGACTTTGAAGAGCTAGAAGTTTCTGTTGTTGATGCTACTTAAAAGAGGCTGGGTCCAAAATTATCAAGTGCTCTATTTGTAGAACAAATGGAGTTTTAATGGCCTGCAGTGCCACTTGAATATTCATGCTAATAGATATTTTCCATTTAGGAAATAAGTACATGGTAACCAAGAATTAATTCCGATGGCTGGCCATTGTTATAGGCAACTAATTTATGCTGATTCTTGACTAGAAGAAACAAATTGCCACATCCATTAAGGGAATGAAAGCAAGCCATCTTTTTCTCCTTTACCAGCACTGCCCCCTACACCACCTCTGCTGAGCTTTCAAACATCTTCTATATGTGTTTACCAGTTTTATCCCACTCATTAAATGCTCTGGTTTTTTGTTTACTGTTACTCAGTTAACAACATAGGACCCAATATGAAAAGCTTCAGTATAAAGAATCAAATACTTCCAATACATTACCTAGGTCCTTCAAATAAGAGACACTTTGCAGAAAGTCTTGGAGGTCCCTGTTGTACGGACCAGTCCATTCTAAAGGAGATCAGTCCTGGATGTTCATTGGAAGGACTGATGTTCAAGCTGAAACTCCAATACTTTGGCCACATGATTCGAAGCGCTGACTCATTGGAAAAGACCCTGATGCTGGGGAAGATTGAGGGAAAGAGGAGAAGGAGATGACAGAGGATGAGATGGCTGGATGGCATCATCAGCTCAATGGACATGAGTTTGGGTTAACTCCGGGAGTTGGTGATGGACAGGGAGGCCTGGCGTGTTGCAGTCCATGGCGTCGCAAAGAGTCAGACATGACTGAGTGACTGAACTGAACTGAACTGAATTGTATAGATCAGAACTATTGTCATTGAGCCCAATTAAGTATGTAAATATCAAAATGTATAGAACTGATAGCTGTCTGTTTTTCATAATCAGATAAAGCAGAAGGAAAGAACTCTGAAGAAAAAAGCAATGACTTTTTAATTTTCCAGTTTTCAATCGGGATTTTAAGAAACATGTCTTGACCTACCAGCCTTCCCTTGAAATCAACACGTTAAATATCATAGTCTCTGCTTCCTGAGCTTGTCTGAAAAAAGTGCTTTTCTTTCTTTCTTTTTTCAACCACAGCAATTCCTTAAGTGTTACACTGTTTTCTGTTTTTGTTTTTAACTGAGAGTTACAGTCTTAAATAGGCTTCTCTGATGGCTTAGATGGTAAAGAATCTGCGTGCAATGCAGCAGATCTGTATTCAGTCACTGGGTCAGGAAGATCCCCTGGAGAAGGAAATGACAACCCACTTCAGTACTCTTGCCTGGAAAATCCCATGGACAGAGGAGCCTGGCAGGCTACAGTCCATGGGGTTGCAGGAGTCGGACCTGACTGGGTGACTATCACTCACTCGCTCATAGTCTTAAATAAGATTACCTGGACTGAGAGTCAGGCTGCCTGAGTCTTAAATCTGGTTCTGCCACAAACTAGTTTTGAAATAGGAGGGAAGGGGGCATAGCACAACCTTTAAAAGAATGACATGGCTGTTGAGGTTGGGACATAAACTGGTTAGAACCATCTAGGTCCAAGATGGTGAAGGATTCAACTTCCAGTGGACCTTGGACCTCATTACATGCTCATTGTGATACCTTATCATATAAGTAACACACTCATAGGAGCCAGGACAGTTTGGAGGCCAACTGTAAAAGGCCAAGAAGAGGGCAGTGACCCAATTCCTGGAAATCCCCTCCTCTTTCCCCAAATAGTTGGAACAGTCCTCCCACTCATTAGTCTATGAAGTAACTGAGCTTTATAAAAACTAACAATCCTTATGCTGGGGCTTCTGGCCTTCTGAGATGGCCCACACTCTATCTGGGGAGTATGTATCTTTCTCAATAAATCCGCTTTTAACATATCACTTTGCCTCTTGCTGAATTCTTTCTGCACTAAGACATAAAGAACTTGAGCTTCAGCAGGTCCTGAGACCAGGTGTGCAATCTCAATGAAAAATGGGGTGCTTAAGCCCCATTCCAAGGTGTGTGGTTTCAGTTTGCTGAATTGTTGAAAGGCCTCCAATTATGAGTTCAAAGTCTTTGTATCTGAAGTATAGACATTGGACCAGATCACTTTCAGGGTCAATTTTTGTCTAATTCTTACTTAGACAATGATAATGCCCTTCAGTAAAAATCCATCTCAGTCCAACACTCAAAAAACCACTTCAGAAATCCTAACAAAAAATGAAAAAGAAGAGCAGAATTCTAGGATCTTAATGGAGAACTAGTTTGGGAAGATCCCTTGGAGAAGGAAATGGCAACCCACTCCAGTACTCTTGCCTGGAAAATCCCATGGACAGAGGAGCCTGATAGGCTATAGTCCTTGGGGTCACAAAGAGTTGGACATGATTGCACAACTTCACTCACTCAATGGAGAACTGGAACATCCTAGATGTGAAAATACATTTTGGATAATTGAGCACAGTGATTCCCCCAGGAGTTTTCACCGTAAAAACTCAGTCACAAGGAGAATGACCCCTTCATATTTTGCCTATAAATGCAAAACTTTGGGATTTGTTGTTGTCACTTGCTCAGTCATGTCTAACTCTTTGCCACACCATGGACTGAAGCAACCCAGGCTTCCCTGTCCTTCACTATCTCTTGGAAGTTTCTCAAACTGATGGCCATTGAGTTGGTGATGTCATCCAACTGTCCCATCCTCTATCATCCCCTTCTCCTCCTGTGTACACACAAATCTCTCCAGGATGCTTGAACTGTTTATACTCACACTTCTGATGCCAATCATGTAGGGTTTTCACACCAAGGGATCCTTCAGTTTTCTGAAGAAACCAGTGGAATGTCCTATAGTTCAACTGAAATCTGACACTGATACTAAGAGTTAGCAGAGATCCCACAGGGGTCAGCCCCCAAGACTGCCTCCAGTTCAGATACCTATCCCAAGCCCAGATTGCCTGTCCTTGGACTGACTAGCTGTTCATCGAGGGTTCTTAAGACTCCCTCCATAGGTCTGTAATTTGCTAGAAGGCTCAAAGGACTAAGAGATTCACTTGTTTCTTGACTTATTATAAAGTATTCTGCTTAAGAACCGCTGAATGAAGGAGAAGCACAAGGCCTGGTACTGGAGGTTTGTGCTGAGCTTCCCCTGATGTCTCTGGTTTTGCGACGTTTGCAGCATCTCCACATGGATGTTCTCCTCATCCAGAAGCTCATCAAATCTTACTGTTCAAGAGTCTTTAGAGCTCAGTCTCCAGCCACACTTCCCCTTTTCTGGAAGACTATGTAGGGGGCTCAGTTCCAATCCTCTCATCCATTGGTCTTTCTGGTGACCAGCCTCATTAGAGGCCACCTAGTGCCTCCACCCTAAGTCACTTCATTAGCACAAACTCCATTTGATCAAAAGGGGCTTCTTCAGTTCAGTTCAGTCGCTCAGTTGTGTCTGACTCTGTGCAACCCCATGGGCTGCAGCATGCTAGGATTCCCTGTCCTTCACTAACTCTTGGAGCTTACTCGAACTCATGTCCATCGAGTCAGTGATGCGATCCAGCCATTTCATCCTCTGTCGTCCCCTTCTCCTCCTACCATCAATCTTTCTCAGCATCAGGGTCTTTTCAAACGAGTCAGCTCTTCGAATCAGGTGGCCAAAGTATTGGAGTTTCTGCTTCAGCATCAGTCCTTCCAATCAATATTCAGGACTGATTTCCTTTAGGATGGACTGGTTGGATCTCTTTGCAGTCCAAGGGACTCTCAAGAGTCTTCTCTAATACCACAGTTCAAAAGTATCAATTCTTTGGTGTTCAGCTTTCTTTATAGTCCAACTCTCACATCCATACGTGACTACTGGAAAAACTATAGCTTTTACTAGACAGACCTTTGCTGGCAAAGTAATGTCTCTGCTTTTGAATATGCTGTCTAGGTTAGTCATAACTTTTCTTCCAAGGAGCAAGCATCTTTTAACCACGATCATATGATAACTGACCTGGAGCCAGACATCTTAGAATGCGAAGTCAAGTGGACCTTAGGAAACATCACTACGAACAAAGCTAGTAGAGGTGATGAAATTCCAGATCAGCTATTTCAAATCCTGAAAGATGATGCTGTGAAAGTGTTGCACTCAGTATGCCAGCAAATTTGGAAACTCAGCAGAGGCCACAGGACTTGAAAAGGTCAATTTTATTCCAATCCCAAAGAAAGGCAATGCCAAAGAATGCTCAAAGAATGCTGCACAGTTGCACTCATCTCACACGTTAGCAAAGTAATACTCAAAATTCTCCAAGCAGACTTCAACAGTACATAAACTGTGAAATTCCAGGTCTTCAAGCTGGATTTAGAAAAGGTAGAGGAACCAAAGATCAAATTGCCAACATCTATTGAATCTTCGAAAAAGTGAGAGCTACAGAAAAACATCTACTTCTGCTTTATTGACTATGCCAAAGCCTTTGACTGTGTGGATCACAACAAACTGTGGAAAATTCTTCAAGAGATGGGCATAACAGACCACCTGACCTGCCTCCTGAGAAATCTGTATGCAGGTCAAGAAGCAAGTTAGAACTGGACATGGAACAACAGACTGGCTCCAAATTGAGAAAGGAGTACATCAAGGCTGTATATTGTCACTCTGCTTATTTAACTTATATGCAGAGAACATCTTGCGAAATGCTGGACTGGATGAAGCACAAGCTGGAATCAAGATTTCCGGGAGAAATATCAAATAACCTCATATATGCAGATGATACCACCCTCATGGCAGAAAGTAAAGACGAACTAAAGAGCCTCTTGATGCAAGTGAAAGAGGAGAGTGAAAAAGTTGGCTTAAAACTCAGCATTCAGAAAACAAGATCATGGCATCCACTCCCATCACTTCATGGCAAATAGATGGGGAAACAATGGAAATAGTGGGAAACTATTGCTCCTTGGAAGAAAAACTATGACAAACCTAGACAGCATATTAAAAAGCAGGGGCTTCTTATGAATAACAAAATACACTCCCATCATTTAGGACATTCCAAGGGTTTTAGGATCTCTATGCCAAGAAAGGATAAAGACCAAATATGATTATTAAGTCATGCTCACAGCCCTTGTCTATGAAGCTGGGGTTCCCACAAATTCCTTTCCCTTTCCATTTCAATAATTTTCTAGAATGAATCATGGGTGTCAGAAAACCACTTCGCTTACTATTCTGTGTGCACTAAATCACTTCAGTCGTGTCCGACTCTTTGTGACCCCATGGACTGTAGCTCACCAGGCTCCTCTGTCCATGGGATTCTTCAGGCAAGAATACTGGAGTGGATAGTCATTTTCTTCTCCAGGGGATCTTCCTGACCCAGGGATTGAATCCACATCTCTCATGTCTCCTGTGTTGGCAGGAGGGTTCTTTACCACAAGTGCCACCGGGTATGCCTCGCTTACTGTTACTCTTTAATTATAAAGGAGTCAGAGACATCCCCCTGGAAGAGTGACACAGAACAGGGTGTGTTGTGGTAGGGAGGTGGGGGATACATGGAGCTTCCATGTCCTCTCTGGGCTTATTGCCTCTCCAGCATCTTTATGTGTCCCTCAACCTTGAAGTTCTCTGAATCTCATTGTCTAGTTGTTTTTCATGGAGGTTTGATTACATAGGCACGATTGATTCAATCATTGGCTGTTGATGATTAAACTCAGTTGAACTCAATATAGGCTGCCTGGATTTTGTGCTACAAAAAAAGTGTTTCATAGGACTCTCAGTTGATGAGCCTCAGAACTTAAGCATTTTTCTTCCACTTAATTAATAGATTAAAAAATTATATCTTTGTGTCAGGGATGAAAATATGGTTAAGATTGGGTTCTTGTTCTCAAGGTGGATGAGGCACTCATTACTCACCCTTGTTTGAAGTGTCAAGACACAGAGATACAGCTTGTACTGTGGGCGTTTATCTTAAACTTTAGACTGAGATTCAGGGCCAAAATAATTTTGTATTCACTCATCAGTGTCTTTGATTTTCAATGCTGCACCCCCTTCTGTGCCACTGGTGATGCAGTAGACCTACATAGAGTAATAAACAGTGGTCCCTAGATTTTCTGTAGGCTTTAATGAAGAGTTTACCAGGATGTGTCCAGGAAGGATGTCTAACTAACAGTGGCACTTACTCCTATCACCAAACCATCCTGAAAATATTTGTTGAATAAGACACAAAGAAAAAGATGGAAGAGGGACAGCATGGTTTTGGAAACTCCCTAAATTCACTAAGAACACACAGAGCAACTGGAACAGCAAAACTAAACACTCATGGAAGTCTTCCCTAGTGGTACAGTGGAGAAGAATCTGCCTGCCAACGTAGGGGACATAGGCTCAAAACCTGGCCCTGGAAGATCCCGCATGCCATGGAGCAACTAAGCTGGCGTGCCCAAACTACTGAACCTATGCTTCAGAGCCCGTGCCACACAAGAAGAGAAGCCAGCACAATGAGAAGCCTGTGCACGGCAACCAAGAGTAGCCCCACTTGCCACAGCTAGAAAAAGACCTTGCAGCAATGAAAAGTTCAACCAAAAATAAATAAATTATTTTAAAAGACCCTCATGGACACCAACTTGAAATTTGGTGCTGAGGTAACCCCACAAATCTCAATATCGAACTGAGTCCAAGGCTCGTAAACAGATGTCTTCATCCCCTACTTCTGTATCATCTCTTCTTCCTGCCTCATCTTTCCCTTCCTTCCATCCATCCTTCCTTCCTCTTGCTTCCTTCTTTCCTTCCTTACTTTCTTCCTTCATCTCTTCCTCTGTCTTTACCTCCTTCCCAGTTTGTTCTCTGAAACTGAGGCCCAAAGTGGGGCGGAAGAACTAATGCATAAGACCATTGCTCTCTGTCCACCAGCCACACCTACTGGAATCTCCCCAAATCTGAGGATCACACGCATTGGATTTTCCAGACTCCCCACAGTTTCCTGTCATTTTTGTTCTTTTCAGTATAAAGTCAGTTTGCTAAAAGTATATAACTGCATGCTATTTTCATATGCTTGTAAAACATCTCATAAATAAATTCATAAATCATAAAAATAATCTTATTTCTAAATATGAACCATAGTTTGGGAAATATAATTTCTAGAGAGGACACAAAAGAACAAATTTAAATTAAACAGCTGGAGAAACAAGCTAGAAAAAAATTCAGCCTTTAAATAAGACAGAAGATCTCATGGCATAGTATAGTTCAGTGAAAAGTTGAAATGATTGCTTGCAAGCTTTCATCGTGTTGGTTTGCATTCTTGACATGATCTGGTGGTGGTGGTGGTTTAGTCCTTAAGTTGCGTCTGACCCTTTTGGGACTCCATGGGCTGTAGCCTGCCAAGCTCCTTTGTCCATGGGATTTCCCAGGCAAGAATACTGGAGTGGGTTGCCATTTCCTTCTCTAGGGGATCTTCATGACCCAGGGATCCAACCCATGCCTCCTACATTGGCAAGTGGATTCTTTACCACTGCACCACTAGAAAAGCCCCAACATGACCTGCTGCTGTTGCTGCTAAGTCGCTTCAGTCGTGTCCGACTCTGTGTGACCCCATAGACAGCAGCCCACCAGGTTCCCCTATCCCTGGGATTCTCCAGGCAAGAACACTGGAGTGGGTTGCTATTTCCTTCTCTAGGGTATCTTCATGATCCAGGGATCCAACCCATGCCTCCTGCATTGGCAAGTGGATTCTTTACCACTGAGCCACCATGGAAGCTCCAAAATGACCTAGAAAGGATTAAAATTGGGGTGATCCAGGGCTGTGTGAAGTTCTTTGCTTTTGGGGGTTCTGTCTTCTTCACTTTGCTGGCCCCTTGCATTGCCCATGGAGTGAATTCTTCTGAGCTCCTGCCCAGCTTGGGACACTTCCTGTTCCCTGGAGTCATCTCTTATGCTCTTAAGTATGTACAAAAATGTGCTGTTGACTCCCAAGCACTCTGCTCTGGACTGGACTAGTCTCTGGAGTTCCAGACCTCTGGTTCTAAATGCTTGGAGGACAGGACAGCCCCACGGACAGTGGACCTTTGTAACCTGGATCCATGAGTGCTTTTGGAATCCAGGGATGGTTATAGGAGGTCCATGTGCATTTTTGCAGTGGGCGAAGGGTTGGGGGAATACACAGACTTCATCAGATTTTTAAGTGGTCCCTGGGGTCTCTTCCCAAAGCAGGAATGACAGTGAGTGTGTACCTGGATCAGCCGTTGTTCAAGGGCTGACTTGAATGATGTGCGAGTGGTCTTGAGATACATCCTTGAACACCTCCCATTTTGCGTGTGAAGAGCTGGAAGAAAAGTGAGATTGAAGTAGCCGAGGTTATAGCTAATGGATATAGAGGTTTATTTGAAAGGACCCTGATGCTGGGAAAGATTGAGGGCAGGAGGAGAAGGGGACGACAGAGGATGAGATGGTGGGATGGCATCACTGACTCAATGGACAAGGGTTGGGGTAGACTTTGGTAGTTGGTCGTGGACAGGGAGGCCTGGCATACTGTGGTTCATGGGGTCACAAGAGTTGGATATGACTGAGCAATTGAACTGAACTGAACTGATAGAGGTTAGGTTCACCTCTAGTCTTTCATATGTTAACATGCAGGCTTTAAATGCCAGGGCTCCTCTGCCTCTGTCACCCTTTAAAGTTAAGACTCCCTGCTTTCATTTGCCATGTTCTCCACTGGATGTTGCCATTATATTGCTGTAACCCACCCAGTCCTCCAGACTCAATTTGTCCCTCCTTTATCAGTCACAGACTTTGTTTTTCTGGATTTTGGAGTACCCTGTCTCTCTAGTTTCTCCCATCGCCTCTCCTCCAATTGACTCCCAGATACCATGTCCAGATCATGCTCTCCCCACTACAGCCTGGAGTATCACCCCACTGGCCTCCTGCCCCGCCATTCATCCATCTGCCTGCTGCCACTCTGTCTCTCAGAAGCATCGATCGGATCGATGGGACCTCGTTCCTCTGCTCAGAAATGTCTGTGGTCCCATAAATTGCAATCTTGTCTTTCAGTGAAAAGCCCTGTTCCTCCATGATCAAGTTCACTCTGACCTTGCCAGCTGTGGCTCTGACCTGCTCCTATACACATAATACATGTACATTGTGCACACACACTTCATGTCACATATCAACGCATGCACACACATACCACACACACACAGACACACCACACACTGCTCAGACACACATCCTGCACTTTTCCCCTCTGACCCTCATCCACATTGGTTCCTAATCTGAGTTGTCCCATCTAGTTCCTCTTTCTGCAATCCCACCCCCACCAAAGGAAGCCCCCTTGAATCTCCCGACTCAGAGTATTCTCCCATCTGTCCCCAGGGCCTCACAGCAGGTGCTTGGTCCCCTTCATTGTAACCAGGGGTGTATAATTCTGTCTCATCCAACACACACACCGGGTCCCACCCAGATTTTCTCCTCTGGTACCCGTGATGGAAGATGCGCTTGTCCCTGAGGGTCTTCCCATTCCCACGGGTGCCCACCCTGGGACATTTGAGGCATCTCTGCCTCAAATGTGAATATGATCTCTTTTTCAGCTGATACATCTTTCAAGTGATGGCCAAGTGATTGGGTAGGGTGGGGAGGGGTGGGAAAGAAACCCTCAGGGAAATCTGCATCCACAGGAAGTCTGGGAACTCCTGTGAGAGCTGAAGCTCTCAAAGTCTGAGTCTTAGATCCTCACCCCACTGAGGGAGGAAGTGATTGCCTCTGAGGAAGAAGAAGGAGCAGAAAGGGGTGAAGAAGAGCTGGACCTCCTGCAGGCAGACCACACACCGCTGGAATGTGGCAGCCAGTCTTCCTTGCTCCAAGTTCAGGCAGTAACCAGCTTGGCGCATCCCTTGACTGCCAGCCACTGTATATTCTGTGGTAGCTTTTGAGATACTTTTCCATGGGTGGGCAGAAGCAGAGGGTGAGGCCCCATGATCCCATCAGCCCTGGGGAGGCACTGTGCTCACACAGCCCAGTACTGACCTGTCACAGGGACTGTGGGGAAGGAGCACTCATTAGCTGGACACTCTGAGACCCTTCAGCCACCAACAGCCTCAGCAGCTGTGGGGAAAAGGAGGCTCTGGGGACTCACTGGGGTATCCACCAACCTTCACAGTTGAAACTCTAAATATAAGAGTCTCGCAGAACTGGTAAGGAAAATAGGGGTTCTCTAGTCCCCAAAACTCACAAGTCCGAAAAATGAGGTCCAAAGTTGGTTAAATGTCTCTTCCAGCTGGCTGTGACACAGCTCCTCAGTGGTTGAGCCAGAACAAGAATTAACCTCACCTGCTTCCTGATCCATCATTGTTTCCACAAGTACAATAAACACCCACTGCACCCCACCCCAGAGTGCACACTTAGATTGCTTCTGGTGGACTTCTGCTTAGGGTCTTCCCGTGTTGACAAACTGAGACAGGCTGGGACCTGGGATCCTTTGTTGCAGAGTTCACATCGGGACAAATGTCACCTCAAGCAGCAAAATACAAAGAAACTATGAAGGACTGAAAAAAACTGTATGCATATGTAGTTGGGGAAAATAGTGAACAAGAAGATTAAAAAAGACCAAAAACGTAACTGCCACTTCTGAGGTGTTGAGAACTCAGAGTGATCCCTGCACACAGCATCACCAAGAAGGTGGGCAGACCCCCCTTGAGCCACGCCTCCTGCCAGACCCCAGGCCCCGCCCTCACATTTTAAGGGACCAGCTCATCTCTACTTCAGGGAGCCAGTGAGGGCACCTCTTACTTGTTTTTGCTCCTACTTGCTAAACACAAATCCTAAGAAAGTCTCGCCTGAATTTCTCATCTGGCCTCTTATCAATTTCTATTGATTAAGGAGTCTAAGAGCCTGGATTGATTAAAAAAAAAAAAAACAAACATGGGTGGCTAACTTACAAGTTCATTGCTAAGTCTCTGCAAAGCAAGTCATAGGAATGTCTACAGAGGATCCCTCCACAGAATGAGACAGGATGAAAGTGTCTGCAGGATAGGCAGAAGGCACTGGAATTCTGAACTGAATTCCAAATTTCTCTGACAGTGATGCCCAAAGTGAACTCAGACGCCTGACCTAGTCCCCTTCACTCAGCACCTGTCCCAGAGCTGGCATGTGGTGGGATGCACCAAAGACTTCCTGAGCTGACAAGCTATTTCGTAACTGATAACTTGCTCATCCAAACGGATAACACAGGCTTTTCTTCTTCAAAAGCTCCCTCAGAAATTAACAGTATCTTCTCCATTCTTATCTAAATCAGAACTAAAACAAAGCTCTAAAATGAATGTCATAATCTCATTCTATTCCACTTCACCAACTTGCTGCCCTCCCACTGAGAATATTACACTTTAGCCTCTGAGGAATCACCCAGCAGCAGCTCTGATGGTGAGATGCAGGGCAACAGGCTCACTGGGGAACAGTTCCTGCATGGGAAAGGGGGCAGACCTGGGCATAGAGAGATGCTGAGCTGAGCAGAAGTTGCCAGAAAGGCCTTAGTCAAGGTGGGGAGCTCTGGAACTGGGGTGCCCTCAGTTCAGTTCAGTTCATTTCAGTTCAGTCACTCAGTCATGTCCGACTCTTTGCGACCCCATGAACTGCAGCATGCCAGGCCTCCCTGTCCATTACCAACTGCCGGAGTTCACTCAGACTCATGTCCATCGAGTTGGTGATGCCATCCAGCCATCTCATCCTCTGTCGTCCCCTTCTTTTCCTGCCCCCAATCCTTCCCAGCATAACAATCTTTTCCAATGAGTCAACTCTTCTCATGAGGTGGCCAAAGTACTGGAGTTTCAGCTTTAACATCAGTCTTTCCAATGAACACCCAGGACTGATCTCTTTTAGGATGGGTTTGTTGGATCTCCTTGCAGTCCAAGGGACTCTCAAGAGTCTTCTCCAACACCGCAGTTCAAAAACATCAGTTCTTCAGCACTCAGCCTTCTTCACAGTCCAACTCTCATATCCATACATGACCACTGGAAAAACCATAGCCTTAGCTAGATGAAATTTTCTTGGCAAAGTAATGTGTCTGCTTTTGAATATGCTTTCTAGGTTGGTCATAACTTTCCTTCCAAGGAGTGTCTTTTAATTTCATGGCTGCAGTCATCATCTGCAGTGATTTTGGAGCCCCCAAAATAAAGTCTGACACTGTTTTCACTGTTTCCCCATCTATTTCCCATGAAGTGATGGGACTGGATGCCATGATCTTCCTTTTCTGAATGTTGAGCTTTAAGCCAACTTTTTCACTCTCCTCTTTCACTTTTATCAAGAGGCTTTTTAGCTCCTCTTCACTTTCTGCCATAAGGGTGATGTCATCTGCACATCTGAAGTTACTGATATTTCTCCCCGCAATCTTGACTCCAGCTTGTGCTTCTTCCAGCCCAGTGTTTCTCATGATGTACTCTGCATATAAGTTAGATAAACAGGGTGACAATATACAGCCTTGACGTACTCCTTTTCCTATTTGGAACCAGTCTGTTGTTTCATGTCCAGTTCTAACTGTTGCTTCCTGACCTGCATATAGGTTTCTCAAGAGGCAGGTTAGGTGGTCTGGTATTCCCATCTCTTGAAGAATTTTCCACAGTTTACTGTGATCCACACAGTCAAAGGCTTTGGCATAGTCAATAAAGCAGAAATAGATGTTTTTCTGGAACTCTCTTGCTTTTTTGATGATCCAGTGGATGCTGGCAATTTGATCTCTGGTTCCTCTGCCTTTTCTAAAACCAGCTTGAATATCTGGAAGTTCATGGTTCATGTATTGCTGAAGCCTGGCTTGGAGAATTTTGAGCATTACTTTCTAATGTGTGAGATGAGTGAAATTGTGCAGTAGTTTGAGCATTCTTGGCATTTCCTTTCTTTGGGATTGGAGTACAAACTGACTTTTTCCAGTCCTGTGGCCACTGCTGAATTTTCCAAGTTTGCTGGCATATTGAGCACAGCACATTCACAGCATCATCTTTCAGGATTTGGAATAGCTCAACTGGAATTCCATCACCTCCACTAGCTTTGTTCATTGTGATGTTTTCTAAGGCCCACTTGACTTCACATTCCAAGATGCCTGGCTCTAGATGAGTGATCACACCATCGTTATTACCCGGATCATGAAGATCTTTTTGTACAGTTCTTCTGTGTATTCTTGCCATCTCTTCTTAATATGTTCTGCTTCTGTTAGGTCCATACCATTTCTGTCCTTTATCGAGCCCATCTTTGCATGAAATGTTCCCTTGGTATCTTCTTGAAGAGATCTCTAGTCTTTCCCATTCCATTGTTTTCCTCTATTTCTTTGCATTGATGGCTGAGGAAGGCTTTCTTATCTCTCCTTGCTATTCTTTGGAACTCTACATTCAGATGCTTATATTTTTCCTTTTCTCCTCCGCTTTTCTCTTCTCTTCTTTTCACAGCTATTTGTAAGGCCTCCTCTGACAGCCATTTTGCTTTTTTTTGCATTTCTTTTCCACAAGGATGGTCTTGATCCCTGTCTCCTGTGCAATGTCACGAATCTCCATCCATAGTTCATCAGGCACTCTATCTATCAGAACTAGGCCCTTAAATCTATTTCTCACTTCCACTGTATAGTCAGAAGGGATTTGATTTAGGTCATACCTGAATGGTCTAGTGGTTTTCCCTGCTTTCTTCAATTGAAGTCTGAATTTGGCAACAGGAGTTCGTGATATGAGCCCTCAGACCCCTCTAAAGTCAAGGTGAAGGGTGAGGCCTGTGCCCTTGGAGGCCACCTGACCCAGGAAGGGAGCATCACCCTGGGTGGGGCCAGTCCCTCCACACCAGGGCCAGTCCTGGAGATCCTCTCAGCTGTGAGCCATGGCTTTGGTCTTTAACAAAGCAACCTGTGCAACTGGTGATTGTTAATTTACTTAGATATTTCAGATTGACCCACCGTGGTCCAGCAGCCATCATACAAAAGACTGTTATTCCCATCAAGTGTTGGGAGTCACAGTATAGCCCACTCTGTGGGCATTTAGTACTGTCTGTGCTCCCAGCCCAGCTCACCCTCAATCTTTCCCCCATTCCCGAGTTACAAGGATCTATTTGCAAGCAAGTTTAAAAACATGGTTCAGTGTTGTCATCCTTCTGGGTCCTATTTCTATTCCTCCCTTCTTATCAAATTTTTCTTCAAGATTACTGTGTGTTTCCTGACCTCACTTTCACACTGACCATACCCTTAATCATAAGAAAAGCTATAGCAAAAAAAAAAAAAAAAAGAACTGGTCAGTGTCTAGTCCCCTAACAAAGACAAGTCACAGATGGAAACACTGAAGAACCTTAATGGGAACAATGGTCTGGTTCAAAATTGGGAAAGGAGTATGTCAAGGTTGTATATTTTTACCCTGCTTATTTAACTTCTATTCAGAGTACATCATGTGGAATGCCAGGTTGGATGAAGCACAAACTGGAACAAAAATTGCCAGAAGAAATATCAATAACCTTAGATATGAAGATGACACTACCCTTATGGCAGAAAGTGAAGAGGAGCTAAAGAGACTATTGATGAAAGCAGAAGAGGAGAGTAAATAATCTGGCTTAAAACTTAATTCAGAAAACTAAGATTATGGCATCCGGTCCCATCACTTCGTGGCAAATAGATGGGGAAACAATAGAAACAGTGATAGACTTTATTTTCTTTGGCTCCAAAATCACTGCAGATGGTGACTGCAGCCATGAAATTAAAAGACGCTTGTTCCTTGGAAGAAAAGCTATGACTAACCTAGACAGCATATTCAAAAGCAGAGACATTACTTTGCCAACAAAGGTCTAGCTAGTTAAAACTATGGCTTTTCCAGCAGTCAAGTAAGGATGTGAGAGTTGGACCATAAAGAAGGCTGAACACTGAAGAACTGATGCTTTTGAGCTGTGGTGTTGGAAAAGACTCTTGAGAATCCTTTGGATTGCAAGAAGATCAACCAGTCAGTCCTAAAGTAAATCAGTCCTGAATATTCATTGGAAGAACTGATTCTGAAGCTGAAGTTCCAATACTTTGGCCACCTGATGGGAAAAATGAACTCATCAGAATAGACTCTGATGCTGGGAAAGATTGAAGGCAGGAGGAGAAGAGGATGATAGAAGATGAGATGGTTGGATGGCATCACTGACTCAATGGACATGAATTTGAGCAAGTCTAGGAGACAGTGAAGGACAGAGAAGCCTGGCGTGCTACAGTCCAAGGGGTCATAAAGAGTTGGACATGACTGAGCGACTGAATAACAAAACATCTCCTTAAATCCTCTATGGAGATTTTGAAACATGAATCAGCATCTAAACTGATTGGCACACTTTCATTTAGATGGGAAATAAAAGCCTAGCTTTCCTGTAATACTTGGGCCCCTCCAAATATTGTAGTCACACCATACCTGGGTCTCAGTACATGACCCTTGTCTGAAGGCAGGCTTTCTGGTGGTCCATATGTTGCTATGTTCCTCCAGTTCCTCTCGCAGCCTATTTGTTGGCTTTCACCCTCTTGTTGTTCTTTCATTCAGAAACTCTATCCCTTGGCTATTGGGTCATTTGTTCTCCTGGATCCCTTCAGTTCAGTTCAGCTGCTCGTGTCCAGCTCTTTGTGACCCCGTGGATTGCAGGACACCAGGCCTCCCTATCCATCCCCTAGAATCCCTGTCCTGAATCCCCTGGTATCTCATTTACTGTTTTCTCTTTTGCTTGTTGATCCTTTTTCTCCAGTCTTTCCACGAAAGCATTGCCTCTTTTGTTTTCACTTTATGTATTTCTCTGGATGAGCCTCCCATTCCAAATTTTCAAATGAGGTTGGACTATAAGATGCTGATGCTCAAATCCCATTTCCAGCCTGGATTTCTCTGGCTTCAAACTCTGAAATACAGCTGATTCCTGGCTCTCAAGGCATCTGGCACCTCGAATTAATATACCCAAACACAAACATTCCCCTGCTAAAAATCCTTTTCCTCCTCCTATCAATATATCTTTTTATGGAGTCAATGTTCTTTTAATGAACCTGTGGGTATTCTGATTTTTCTCTCTTCTTCACCCAGGTCTTCCTATTTTGCCTCTTAAATATTGTTATAGAGCTTTCATCCCTTCAGTAAGTGTTCTAATTTAAGGCAGTGATCTGCAGCTCTGACTCTACCTTCTTCTTCACTGTGCACATGTCTGTGTCCAATTTTCCCCCTTTTGTAAGGACACCGGTCATCCTGGAACAGAGGCCTCATTTTAACTAATTCAATCTGCAGTAACTCTAGTTCCAGGTAAAGTCCTATGGTGAGGTACTGGGGCTTAGGATTTCAATATAGGACTGCAATTCAACATATAACAAGTAGTAAGGGGAAAAGGGCATTGAGAATGCCTATAATTTACTTTTCTCTATTTCCTGCCTAAGTAAGTAAGTCTTAAAATCTCAGTGGGCTGTGGATATGGGCAGTGTCCGAGAGCAGAGATTTTTGGTGGTGGCCTAAAGATCTTTGGGTCAAAACAGAGCTTCTGGCTTTTATGATGAAAATGTGTCCCTCGACATTCCTCTGAAGGACAGAGCTCTCTGAAGCAGACAAAGATGTGCTGTTGTGTTCATCTACTGGCTTCTAGACACGTGTCTGCTTTTCAGCTAAAGTATATGGTGGTTTGGGGTCAAGAGCTGGCTGAGGTCACCTGTAGCAACTGGTATGCTTGTCATCATTCATTAATAGTAATTAGTGATGAGAATCATAATAAATCTAAAATGGATTAAGATTTCTTATGTGTCTGGGAATTCCCATGGACAGAGGAGCCTAGTGAGTTACAATCCATGGGGTTGCAAAAGAGTTGGACGCAACTTAGTGATTAAACAATTCCTATGTGCCAGGCACTAGGCTGAGTATTTCACATGTGTTATTTCATTGATGGTAGATGTGAAAACAAAGGCTCAGCGGTCAGGACCTGTGAACAAGGTGCACAGCCAGTAACCGCCCTGGGCATCAAATGAACAGCTGCACAAAGAGGTGTAAAGAAAATGGGGCTCACATGTGGCGGAAGGGCTGCCACCTGAGAAGTCAGAATGGCCACATGCCTCTATCCCTAACCTGCACACCTAGCCTCATGTGCCCTCTCAGGCATCCTCAAGCTCCTGCTGAGGTGACACTGTGCCCACCTCCTCTCTCTCCTGCCATCCCAGCGGATGGGAGTTTAAGATAGGCAGTATAGCCCTGTGGTCAAGATCAGTGGCGTTGGGGCTGCTACTGGGTTTGGATCCTATGTTTGTGACCTTGAGCAAGTCCCTTGGCCTCTCCAGGCTTCATTTTCCTTAGCCACAGACTGGAGATGATGATAATCACTCCTGCCTCCTGGAGGTACCCTGTGGAATCCCTGACTTCATGTTTATACAGCGCTCAGAACATGTATGGTAGAATATGCACTAGGTATAAAAATAGAAAAGACTCAATCAATGATACTGACTAGTTTTCTTGTGGTTTCTTTTTCCTCCTAAAAATAGAAAACAGAAAAATTATTCTGGTTAATGGAATTAATTGAGGGTTTTGGAGGCGACATTTGTATTAGCTTGATAACAAAGCAAAATCCTAGCAACAAAGTACCAGTCTCAGTAGCTTAAACAGCAGAAATGTATTGTCTTTCAGTTTAGGATATGGGAAGTCTAATATCAAGGTATGGGTAGAGTTGGTTCCTTTAATGCTGTGAGGGAAGGATCCATCCCAGGTCTCTCTTGCTGGCTCATAGATTCCAGTCTTCTGCCTGCAGATTCACGGCCTTCCTATGTGTCTTGCTTGCATGCTTGCTTAGTTGCTCAGTGGTGTCTGACTCTGGACTATCTGTGCCCAAATTTCCAGTTTTTATAAGCACATAATTCATATTGGAATCCAGGAAATCAACCCTGAATATTTATTGATAGGACTAATGTTGAAACTGAAGTCCAATATTTTGGCCACTTGATGTGAAGAGCTGACTCATTGGAAAAGACCCTAATGCTGGGAAAGAATGAAGGCAAAAGGAGAAGGGGGTGGCAGAAAATGAGATGACTGAATGACATCACCAACTCAATGGACATGAACCTGAACAAACTCTAGGAGATAGTGAAGGACAGGAAAGCCTAGCATGCTGCAGTCCATGGGATCGCAGAGTCAGACATGACTGAGTAATTGAACAACAACAACAAATGACCTCCTTTCACTTTGATTACCTCTGTAAAGATTCTATCTCCAAACAAAGTTCATTCTGAGGTTCTGGGAATTGGGTCTCCATGTCCTTTTGGTTGGATCCCACAGTTTAACCCATAACAACATTTGGCCATTATTTTGGTTTCTGGTATAGTCTCAGGCTGTCATGAATTAGCCCCAGCAGATCCTCCCTTTCTATGAGCTTTCTTCTCCAAGAAAGGCAACTTATATTTCCATCTTTGCTCTGACCTCATTGGGTCCCTGGCAATGTGGAACCCTAAAAGACATTATTGCTTCCTCCCAGATTTTTAACAGGTGAGCTCTACTTCCAGCTTTGAAGTTGTCTCAGAGTGGTTTTGCTTTAATTGGTTAATTTTTTCCACAGAGTTGAGCCAGATTGCTACAAGTGCTTGGCTTTTGGGATGAGGTTTTGGGATGCTCAGAGCTATGCAGGCAGCCAGAATCCGGCCCACGTGAGGGATGTTCCAAGGCTGGAGATCGAGCATGACTATTAATAACAATTATTCCAGGGTGACTGCTCAGAGTCAATGTCATATCCACCATCATTATTCCCCTCAGCATCTGCTCACTGGAAATACAGGCGTGGGATTTTTAAAGACCCAAATATTCAGGATATGCTTTTCTTCACCCCTGTTTCTGTGGACTTCTCATTGCTTTAGTCCAGTGTGCTCCTTGAGTTCCATGAACACTTCATGATAATGTGATAACAATGCACTGGTGACTCAGAAATATTTATATTGGGGATACTGGAGTCCACAAAGTCTAGGATGACCCATAGATAGATGCTCCGTGAAGCAGCAAGGAGACAGAAATAGAGAACAGCCAACATTTCTGACTCTTGGCCCTGTGTTCCGATTTCTAGCCATGCTCTATCTGGGTTGACCAAATTTGGAGATGTCTGTCAATACAATTTCAGTGGCTATGCTCTGCGTTTCTCCTGCAAAAGCTTTCAAGGAGTTTTGTTTGATGTGATTTTTTTCATTATCCATTGCTGCCCTGAAGTATATAATGGGTTTTCAAAATCTTCATGTATTTGGCTAGTTCTTCTGTTGACCAAGTAGAAGCCAGGGAAGCCCTGTGTCCAGGACACAGATGTGTAGTGGGCTTGGTGGGTCCAAATGCTATTTCTCTTTCTAGATGAGGCACCGGCAGCCTTGAGGGTATCTTCCCAGGTGGCACAGTGATTAAAGAATCTGCTGCCAATGCAGGAAATGTGAAGAGACACAGATTTGATCCCTGGGTCGGGAAGATCCCCTGGAGTAGGAAATGGCAACCCCTCTAGTATTATTGCCTGGAGAATCCCATGGATGCAGGAGCCTGGTGGACTAGAGTCCATGGGGTCACAAAGAGTTGGACATGGGTGAATGACTGTGCAGATAGAAGGTGTTCATGAGATCACATTTTCCCTCCTTTCTGAGTTTCAGAAAGGGAGAATGGAAATGTCAGGAAACCTTGAAGCCTCTGAAATATGTGCTTTTTAATGAGAAAACTTCAACCAATCAACAAACAATAACCTAGACCCTATGGAATGAATGAATGAATGAATGAAAGTCACACAGTTGTGTCTGATTCTTTGTGAGCCCATTGACTGTACAGTCCATGGAATTCTCCGGGCCAGAATACTGGAGTGGGTAGCCACTCCCTTCTTCAGGGGATCTTCCCAACCCAGGGACTGAACCCAGGTCTCCTACATTGCAGGTGAATTCTTTACCAGCTGAGCCACAGGGAAGCTCAGACCCTCTGGCACCTTGTGTTAATTTCCTTATGCTGTTGTCACAAACTGGGTGGTTTAAACAACAGATATTAACTCACTCACAGTTCTGGAGGCTGGAAGTCTGATATTAAGATATTGGGAAGCTGATGCTCTTTCTGAGATTCTGAGTAGAACCTTTTTTTTTTAAACCTCTTCCCAGTTGCTGGTGGTGGCTGTTGATAGTTGGCAATCTTTGCTTTGTAGTTACATTTCTCCCATATCTGCCTCTGTAATTACATGGTGTTCTTCCCATGTTTTGGTGTCCAAAGGTTGCTTTCCTTAAAAGGATACTGGTCACTAAATTTAGGATCTACTCTGATTCTGTGGGACTGCATCCTAACTTAATGACATCTGCAAAAACCCTACTTTCAAGTAAGATCACCTGTTCAGGTGTTTTGGGGTTGGGACTTCAACACATTTTTCAAAGGACACAAGTCAGCTCAGGACACTCCATCACCTTCACAGGTACCCATTTATTTCCTGGCTTTTAGAAGCTTTGTTACAAGAATGTAAAGTCATCGAAAAAAAAAAAAAAACCTGAAAATTATCTGTGCTTGGGCTTTTGAGGTTGAGTTTGCAGTGGTCCTGCTTCTTCCTTGATTGGGATAAATAAATACAATTTGGAATGGATTTAGGTTTGTAGTGGTCAGGTTACATGCCCCAAAGATAACTACTAAGCTGACTGATCCCCAGAGAGTTTCCATCAGAACTGGAAAGACCAAAGTCCTCCACTTCAGACTCACTCAGACCACAGCTGGGCTTTGTAACACAGAAGGCTGGTAAAAGATATACCTGTGTTTCTGTGTATGTATAAGCAGAGTTAACCCTGAAATTAAACAGTAAAGCAAAAGGAACTGAGGTCTTGTTAACAGGATTCTTTAGCTTTCAATGGGAGTTGAAAAGCTTCATAAAGCAAAAACTGAAAACCTTGGGCAGTTGATTCACTTTTAGAACCTGATTGTCTATGGTCTAGAGACACAGCCCCCCAAAGAGGAAACCCCATCTGTATGGTTTCCCTGTACACTTGACACTGGAGGAATAAAGGTGATGGAGTTGGACCCTCACATGGCCCACCATGTTAGGAAGCCATCTGTGTGGACGCTGGACTCACCAGAAGACCAAGAGGATGGCCATACCATGTTTGGATTCACTTGCTTCATGATCTTGAGCAAAGCAACTTGACTCTTTTACTTTGCTTCTCGAGTGGTGAAGTGGAAGATCAGGAGGACAAAGTTCTCATAAGAAAGGCTCTCCTTTGCTCTTTACCAAAACGAAATAGCAAGACCCTTGGAGCAATTTATTGGGGACTAATGTGAATGGCATTCACAATGGGGCCTTGAACACACTCATTAAGGTTTTCAAGGTGCCAGGGCATTATTGTATGAATGGCAATTTTAGGCACAAAAGATAAAATATAACTGAAAAATAATTCTAAAGAGCTTAACAATTTCACAAGAACTTTTTTTTAATAGATAATTGAGACTTTTTAACTACTTGGGCTATTCCCCCATGGGCTCTGCCTCCATTCAAGTAATTCTTCTACCATCATAATAACTGAAATGGTAGGTCTTAAAACCCACTTTGTAGCAAGTAGTTGAGTTTAAAGGATGCTTCTTTATGTAAATATGGCTTTTGCATATATATTGCATGTGTCTTTGTTAGGTAAAAGTAGTGTTTGCCAAAACAACCATTGTGAGAGATTTTTAACTCAACTGAAATGCAGGTTGCTGTAAAAAAGAGAAATGGCTTTTGTTGTCTCTTTAGAACTTCTTGCCTATGTGTTTATCGCTCAGTAGTGTCCAGCTCTTCTTGAAACCATGGACTGTAGCCTGCCAGGATCCTCTGTCCATGGAATTTCCCAGGCAAGAATACTGGAGTGGGTAGCCATTCCCTTCTCCAGGGGATCTTCCCCAACCCAGGGATCACACCCTAGTCTCCTGCATTGCAGGCAGTGGTTCAGATGGTAAAGAAGCCACTTGCAATGCAGGAGACCCTGGTTCCATCCTGGGTAGGGAAGATGGAGAAAGGAATGGCTATCCATTCCAGTATTCTTGCCTGGAGAATTCCATGGACAGAGGAGGACTGACAGGCTACAGTCCATGAGGTTGCAAAGAGTTGGACATGATTTGATGACCAACACACGCTTTAGAACTTCTTAGGGCCACAGCAGGGGAAAAAATAGCATCATGAATTATGTGTCTTCGGCTCCTACTATTAAGCTAATGATTTCTATGTACTTGTTCTTATTCCTTGATGAGAAACACCAGTAAACTTGAGCCACAGGTTCATGTACAAGTTGAAAATTCTAATTTTGGGGGGTTGGAACATATTCATTGACTCAGATGCCAGTGGACTTGTTTCTTACAGAAGCGTCTGCTCCTTGGACCATGAACAGGAAGTCTGTAGTTTTATTTTATTTTTCCAATCTCTGCTTTTCCCAACTCTGCCAGTGTGTACTCTCCCTTCTTCCTAGGAGCAGCTCCCTGAGTCAGTTCTTGGACAGAATTTCTGTCCCTTTGGGTCTTCAAGCTGTCTCCCTCTGGTCCCCGAGATTCCCTGTTGTTCCTTTGCAAACATCCCTGTCAACTTTGGTTAAAGTCTCTCTTCTCCTCATAGAGCAGGCTACATCATCTCCTCAACTTCCTCCTCCCTCCTTTCTCTTTTCAGCACTGTATCCTCTGAGGATGGGGTGGAAAGGTTGACAAAAAGAGCAAGTGCTTCCTGGGTTGGTTGGCTAGGTGAGATTACACTCTGCTCTGTTGGTTATTGTTGCCTCTCTGGCTGATGATGACTGACTCGCCCTGTCCTTAAGCTGAGGATACAAATACGTGGTCCTTCCTGGGGTGTATTGTTAGGTGGTGTCAACTTAAAAAATTACACAATGCGAGAGTTGCAAGTTAAGTTTTATTTGGGCACAAAATGAGGACAGCAACCTGGGAGACAGCGTGTCAGATAGCTCTAAGAAACTGCTCTAAAGAAGCAGGCGCGATGGTCAGTGTATATGTGAGATTTTGGTGAAGTGAGTACATGCAATCAAGCATGTATTTTTCCAGAAGGTTTCTGCCAGTCACAGGAGCAGACATCATCATGAAGGATTTTAGTGTTTTTCTCTATATGAGGAGATATAAGAATTGAGCTTATAAAATTGGCACCTGAAAATATCTAATTATCTGAAGACATGTCCTGCCAGTTCTTCCCTGAGCACAGAGTGTCTCATTTCTCCTTTCCACCCTGAACTCTTTCAGGGAGTGTTAAAGTTCAGCAGCTGCAGCAGCATGTGATTTCATACTTGTAGAGGTAGCTGGCAAGTGTCCATGGCAAGTGTCAATGTGTAGTTGACATCTGGAAGACCCTCAAGAGATCTCCAGGGTCTTGTCCAACTTTCTGAGACCCACCTGCCGGGGTCCAGCCCCGGTGGATCCAGGGTGATTCGAAGGTGGGGACAGAGTCGGCGTCCTTGGAAAAATACATATTTAATTACAGATATATAGAGAGATTAGAAACGGACAGTGCAATAGGAAAATTAGTGGAGAAAAAGAGGCTGAATAACTTGGTTTACATGGAATAGCATCCATGCTCCAGATGGGAATTCAGCCAGAAAAATGGGGAGCAAGAAAGAACGACATGGGGAATCAGTCTTTCCAGGAACTGATCCGATTTCTTTATTTTTCAGGTTTGTTTATATACCTTTTGTTATATATAGGGATGAATATTGAGTCACGCTGGGGTCAGCAGACCTGACCCTTGTCACAGTCAGGTGCTTCATATAAAATTATACAAAGGTCTTATGGGTTTTTACATCATCTTCTGGCCATGAGGCCTGCTGACATTTTATGGCCCTTTCTGATACTGGTCAGTTAACCAGAAAACTTATTTTTCCAGGGGTGATTTTTTCTTAAATCAGGTGCCACCCTCCAAATAAAGTTGCATTCCTATAGGGTGAGTTACAACTAGGAAAGGAATTTACTTAACTTAGGGTTTAACATGATTAATCTTAAAGGTTAATACTTCTTTCTCCTATATGCTAGTTATATTCATTATAAGGGCAGAGAATATGGAGATTTAGCAGCAAACATCAGTGCAACAAATGAAAACCCTTCACCAATGTTTCCCTTAAGATCTATTTAGTCTTAAGATAGTGATAAAGTTACATTTTTGCATAGCAAGGGCACAGTGACATATAACAAAGTTCAGTGATCTATAACAAAACAGAAAATTCATTAATTCAAAAGTCTAGTATTGCTAACATCAAAAACTACTATATTTCCTTTTCTATATTCCAAATACATTGATTAATATATTCTCAGGTGTCTAAGGATATGGAGGCCTGGCAGCAATCATTGACTCAACAATGAGAAAAGCCCTATAATACTCCAAACTCTCTGCTGTTTATGGTTGAGAGGTTGTCACACAAGCTAGTCTGTCAGCAGAGAGGTTTGATCTGAGACACCCTTGTCACACCCAGGGCATGGAATTAGCAGTAATTATTGGCACAAATGAAAAAACCCTTCACCAATATAATTCCTAACCAACCCACTATATTAATAATTTCTAACTTCCCAAAAGAATTTGCCTTTAGTAAGTCTAAAACATCTTGTGCCTCTCACAGTTGGGGGGTTGTAAACAATCACATGTGGCTGGACGAACCTATACAGGCAGGCTAGATAACCTTCAGAGTTTGTAAATTGAAACACTCTTGTCACCCCCAGGAATTTTTATTAACTGGAGCTGCAAGTTAACTCCTTCTCTGAGAGAAATGGTTATGGGGGAGAGCCCTCTGTAAAGTACTCTGGTTTTGGGGGTAGATGCTCGGGAACAGGGGTTTCCTGAGGCTTGATCACGCCTTTGCATATGTCAAGCTTCCTTCCTTATGACTTTTGCCATGGGCGGAGTTCCTCACACTGGCCCCGGGCAGTCACCCTCATGTGAACCCCATATTTTTAATCTTCATCATCACTTTTGACTGGAAACACACTCTCTATAATATAAACTTTCTTCCCACAGAAATTTGTAAGGCTGATGTGCTCATTTTAAGAACAAGAAAAATACATATTTTCCCAAGTCATATTGATTATTTACCCAAATAATGAAAGTTTAGAGAATTTGATAACATTAACAGGTAAATGATTCTAAAAGGAGAAAAAGAAATGTGAGTGTGTTTGTAAGTCTAATTAATAAGTGGAGTTTGCTGCCAGTGAAAGTTATAAAAATCAGTGAAATTGCTAAGGTTCCATTAGATATTTGCTGTAGAACTAATATAGTATGAATGTGTATGCATGCATGCTAAGTTGCTTCTGTCATGTCTGACCCTTTGTTACCTTATTTATGATGCTATGAACTGTAGCCCACCAAGCTCCTCTATCCATGGGATTCTCCAGGCAAACTGCTAATTTTGAGGCTTCACAAGGCCAGTTGATAATTAGATGAACTTATATATATAAATGTCTTCCCTCCTAGAGTATTTTTTCTGGAAGAGCATTTCACTTTAGCCTAAAAGTTAAACCACAGCCTCTTTTCCATCAGTTTTCACTATGAGTCTACACTGTATAAGGCATTATTGCCAAATTTAGGGGGAAATAAGAAATAGCTCAGTTAGTAAAGAATCCACCTGCAACACTGGAGACCCTGGTTTGATTCCTGGGTTGGGCAGATCCTCTGGAGAAAGGATAGGCTACCCACCCCAGTATTCTGGCTTAAAGAATTCCATGGACTGTATTGGGATCACAAAGAGTCTGACAGAACTGAGCGATTCACTTTCACTTTAAGAACCATGCAGGAGATGAAATCTTAGTTCTTCTGCTAATAGATCCATATCTAAGCTATTGACATTAACTTGAAAAAAATCAAAGTAATATTTGATTTGTGTCAATAGTGTTGCTTGATGGTTATTCCTTTTAAATAATTTGCTCTACCGTTGTTTTGATTTTTCGTTGTTTCTCACTTATATAAAACTAATACAGTATGTGTGTGCATGCTAAGTTGCTTCAGTCGTGTCTGACCCTTTGTTGCCTTATTTGTGATGCTATGGACTGTAACCCATCAGGCTCCTCTGTCCATGGGATTCTCCAGGCAAAAATATTGGAGTGGGCTGTCACGCACTCCTTCAGTTCCACCCAGGAACTGAATCTGTGTCTCATGCCTCCTGAATTGACAAGTGGGCTCTTTACCACTAGCACCACTTGGAAAGCCCGAAGTATGAACATATCTTTTGTTTAAAAAAAAAAAAAAAAAAAAAAACCGAGAAAAGATCCCATGTACCACCTTCCCCCTTTCTTCTAATACTTTCCTTTCACACACCCTCTTTGCACTCTCCATCTGCCTCCTTCTAAGATGGACATAACCACTTCCTGGAAGCCTCTTGAGTTTAGGCTGACTTTATTGTCCCTTCTCCCTGGATACTTAATTTGGCACTAAGTTTCATCTGTTTTGTCTTATTTTTATCTGTTGACTGTATTGGTTTTGTTTCTCTAACCAGATGGTAAAATATTTGAAGGTGAGAATAACATCATCTGAAAGATTTATAGTCTCCTTTTAATTGACTAGAAAACGCCAAAAATTTGGTACGTATTTAAAAATAGTTCTTTGGAGTACTACTCAGCCCTTAAAAAGAATAAATTTGACTCAGTTCTAATGAGATGGGTGAAATTGGAACCGATTATACAGAGTGAAGTAAGCCAGAAAGAAAAACACCAATACAGTATACTGACACATATATATGGAATTTAGAAGATAGTAATGATGACCCTCTATGTGAGACAACAAAAGAGACACAGAGGTATAGAACGGACTTTTGGACTCTGAGGGAGAGGGAAAGGGTGGGATGGTTTGGGAGAATGGCATTGAAACATGTATACTTTCTTGTAAGAAACGAAGCACCAATCTATGTTCAATGCAGGATGCAGGATGCATGGGGCTGGAGCACAGGATCAGTCAGGTAGAGGATGTGGGGTGGGAGGTGGGAGGGGGCTTCAGCATTGGAAGATTGTGTTCACCTGTGGCTGATTCATGTCAATGTATGGCAAAACAAATACAGTATTGTAATTAAAAAAATAAATAAATTAAAAAAAATAAAATCTTTGGTAATTCTAAAAAAATAAAAATAAAAATAGTTCTTGATTTATTGGGAAGAACAGCAGCTCAAACTAGTTTTAGAAGCTTGGATCATTCAGGCATTTCCTTGAATCCTTTTTTATCTGGCAAACACCAATATATTTGAAGAAATCCATGATTAATAGACACCTCTATCTCTTCTATTTCATTTTGTGGGCAAATGTATGACCTTTGTTAGTTCCAACCAAAGGTATGCCCCCTTCGAATGCACCAGTGAGGGAGATGTCCCTGACCTACCTATTCTGAGATTCAGAACCTGCATGTGGTAGCCAAGGTCTCCTGTTCTACAACTCCCTTAGTCTTCCTGGAAAGGGTCTTCAACAGTGTCTCATGGAGACATTCAAGGAAATGGCAGAGAAAAACCAACACCACACTACAGAAAATGTGTTTAGAGTTTAATAAGCAGGAAACATTAGCTGGAACCTGCTAATAAAACCCAGAACTCCCATGTGGTCATGAAAATAGTCTGGTTTTGGTACTGACCTCAGGTCAGCACTCTCTTTAAGTATTGGGAAGTTGCTTCCCAGGTGACTCAATGGTAAAGAATCTGCCTGCCAGTGCAGGAGACACAAGAGACCTGAGTTCGATCCCTGGTTTGGGAAGATCCCCTGGAGGAGGAAATGGCAATGTGCTCCAGTATTCTTGCCTGGAAAATTCCATGGAGAGAAAAGCCTGGCGGGTTACAGTCCATGGGGTCAAAAGGAGTCAGACATGATTGAGCACACACACACACACACACACACACACATGCACACACAAGTGTTGGGAAACCTGAGTGACTCTTTTCTTCCTCTCATCTAGTTCTGTGATGTCCCCACTCCTCTTTCTGGCCCTTCACTGAATTCCATCAGATGGGCAGCTACTTGTGTTCTGGGTAAAAAAAAATAGAAAAAGAAAAGAAAACAATGGCAGCAAAGCCATCATCCATTCAGGAATTATTGTTCCAGATACTGGCTTTAAAACACAGTTTTCACAAATTAGACACCTATTACCCTTGATAAGGTGGAGGTCCCTAAATTGACTAAGAGTGCAATTTCCTCCACTTCCTCCCCACCCCACAACCAGTGCAAATTCCACATAACAGCCACATTCTCGACTGTTTCTTCCCAGGAATGGCTTTTGGTTTTTTCCTCATCATTTAATTGGCTGGATTCTATAATCCCCTCTGGCTCTTGAATGGAGAAAAACGAAAGTTAGAGTCATTCAGGGAGAAGGCAATGGCACCCCACTCCAATACTCTGGCCTGGAAAATCCCATGGATGGAGGAGCCTGGTGGGCTGCAGTCCATGGGGTCGCTAAGAGTTGGATACGACTGAGCGACTTCACTTTCACTTTTCACTTTCATGCACTGGAGAAGGAAATGGCCACCCACTCCAGTGTTCTTGCCTGGAGAATCCCAGGGACGCGGGAGCCTGGGGGGCTGCCATCTATGGGGTCGCACAGAGTCAGACACGACTGAAGCGACTTAGCAGCAGCAGCAGAGTCATTCAGACATGGATTCCAGTCTTTGCTGGGTGGCTTATTAGTAGCTGTGACTTTGGTCTACTCATTTGATTTCAATGTTTTCACAAGGCCACCCATCACCTGGTATCCATAGAGAAGGGATATGGGCCCTAAGTTATCAAAAGTCTCCGGCCTGCAATGCCCAGAGCTGGGGGAGGACAAGGCCAACTGTTACTGTTTCATGATTTTGCAATTAAGTACTATGGTGACTTTCATTTGTACAACAAACCTCCAAATTTTGTTGCTGTATCATACAACCTCGGTCATGCAGATACCACTTTAATGGCAGAAAGCAAAGAGGAACTAAAGAATTTTTGATGAAGATGAAAGAGGATAGTGAACAAGCTAGTTTAAAATTCAACATTCAAAAAATGAAGATCATGGCATCTGGTACCATAACTTCATGGCAAATAGATGGGGAAACAATGGAAACAGTGACAGATTTCTTTTCCTTGGACTCCAAAATCATTGTGGGTGGTGACTGTAACAGTGAAATTAAAAGATACTTGCTCCTTCGGTGAAAAGCTGACAAACCTAAACAGCTTATCAAAAAGTAGAGATATACTTTGCTGACAAAGGTCTGTATAGTCAAAGCTATGGTTTTTCCAGTAGTCATGTACAGATGTGAGAACTGGACTATGAAGAAAGCTTGTTGATGTTTTCAAACTGTGGTGCTGGAGAAGATTCTTGAGAGTCCCTTGAACTGCAAGAAGATCAAATCAGTCAATCCTAAAGGAAATCAGTCCTGAATACTCACTGGAAGGATTGATGCTGAGGCTCCAATACTTTGGCCACCTGATATGAAAAGCTGAATCATTGGAAAAGACCCTGATGCTGGGAAAGACTGTGGGCAGGGGGAGAAAGGGATGACAGAGGATGAGACAGTTGGATGGCATCACTGACTCAATGGACCTGAGTTTAAGCAAACTTGGGGAGATAGTGAAGGATAGGCAAGCCTGGCATGCTGCAATTTATGGTTTTTCAAAGAGCTGGACATGACTTATCGACTGAACAACAGTATTAATGTGCATTTCAAAATACTGATGATGATTTAAAAAGAAAACCCTGACATTGGTACATGAAATATTTTCACATGTAACATTAATTTGATTCTTTTTATTATTACTCATTTTTATGAGAGTATTTTGTAAGGTTTCCATAAAGTTCTCCTTGTTGATATCTGTAGATGTAGACTGACTCCTCATTTGAGTCTGTAGGGAGAAACAGGGGGATGGTAACAGCCCTGTGACCTCTCATGTTACCTATAATGCTATGAGCTCCACCTCTGCAATGGAGCCTGTGTAAGGAGTGACAGTGGAACCTTGAATACGGAGGGCCAAAGGTCTTGAGTGGCTAGAAGAGGTAGCAGTGGGCATGCCAGCCTTGGAGAAAGCTTAATCAAACCCAGACCAAAGATAAAAAGCGGAAAAAATTTAAAGACATAAAAAATCTCCATTAACCAGGAGACATTTGGACAAAACAAGCCTAAATCTTCCACAGATTGCTTATTTGGGCCTCAACTCAAAAGGATTCTTTAGCTGAAAATATCAATTTGTATACTTACTTCGAGGTCATGAAATATTAGCAGTGAAACTTTAATTAGAAACAGCCATTGCTTACTACTATGAGAGAATTTTTCTCTTCATAGAAGTGTCTTGAAATTGTTTACAATATCAGATTTATTTTCCTTCTTATAATAAACCTTTAAATCTTTCAGGAAGATAACAACAACAACAAAGTCTTTATTGACTCCCAGGGATGTTTCTGGGTACAGCCTTTTCTGCAGCAGGGAGCTGGTACTGCAAACAGCCATACACCTTCCAAAGCAAGGAAGGTAGGCATTTCCAGACCTCATCAGCCCAGATTCTGGGAAACCTTTCATCATCTATTCATTCCTCAATAAAATTGGCATGGATATCTTTTCTATTGGGCTTCTCTGGTAGCTCAGTGGTAAAGAACCTGCCTGCAATGCAGGAGACATGGGTTCGATCCCTGGGTCAGGAAGATCCCCTAGAGAAGGGAGTGGCAACCCACTCCAGTGTTCTTGCCTGGAGAATTGATGGATGGAGGAGCCTGGTGGTCTACAGTCCATAGCATCACAAAGAGTAGAACATGATGCAGTGACTAAGCACGTTGCTCTAAGATCTGTGATAAAGATTGGGAGCCAGAGCAGCCCTGGGAGGGATATGGGGAATTCTCAGTTCAGTTCAGCCCTTGAGTCTTGTCCAGCTCTTTGTGACTCCATGGACTGCAGCACACCAGGCTTTCCCTGTCCATCACCAACTCCCAGAACTTGCTCAGACTTATGTCCATCAAGTCGATGATGCTATCCAGTCTTCTCATCCTCTGTCATCCCATCTCCTCCTGCCTTCAATCTTTCCCAGCATCAGAGGCTTTTCCAAAGAATCAATTCTTTGCACCAGGTGACCAAAGTACTGAAATTTCAGCTTCAGTCCTTCAATAAATATTCAGGACTGGCTTCCTTTAGGACTTTGGATCTCCTTGCACTCCAAGGACTCTCAAGAGTCTTCTCCAACACCACAGTTCAAAAGCATCAATTCTTTGGCACTCAGCTTTCTTTGGAGTCCAACTCTCACATCCATACATGACTATCAGAAAAGCCATAAGTTTGACTAGATGGTCCTTTGTTGGCAAAGTAGTCTCTTCTTTTTAACATGCTGTATAGGTTGGTCATAGCCTTTCTTCCAAGAAGGAGATGGAGATGGCAACCCACTCCAGTGTTCTTGCCTGGAGAATCCCAGGGACAGTGGAGCCTGGTGGCTGCCATCTCTGGGGTTGCACAGAGTTGGACACGACTGAAGCGACTTAGCAGCAGATTAGCAGCTTTTCTTCCAAGTAGCAAGCATTTTTTAAATTTCATGGCTACAGTCATCAACTGTAGTGATTTTGGAGCCCCCAAAATAAAGCCTCTTACTGTTTACATTGTTTCCCCATCTATTTGCTATGAAGTGATGGGACTGGATACCATGATGTTAGTTTTTTTTTAATATTTAGTTTAAAGCCAAGTTTTTCACTCTCCTCTTTCACTTGCATCAAGAGACTCTTTAGTTCTTCTTCACTTTCTGCCAGAATGATGGTGCCATCTGCATATCTGAGGTTATTGATATTTATCCCAGCAATCTTGATTCCAGCTTGTGCTTCATCCAGCTCAGCATTTCACCTGATGTACTCTGCATAGAAGTTAAATAAGCAGGGTGATAATATACAGCCTTGATGTACTCCTTTCCCAATTTGGAATCAGTCTGTTGTTCCATGTCCAGTTCTAACTGTTGCTTCTTGGCCTGCATATAGATTTCTCAGGAGGCAGATAAGGTGGTTTTGTATTCCCATCTCTTGAAGAATTTTCCACAGTTTGTTGTGATCCACACAGTCAAAGGTTTTGGCATACTCAATAAAGCAGAAGTAGATTTTTTTTGGGGGGGAATTCTCTTGCTTTGTCGATGATCCAGCAGATGTTGGCAATTTGATCCCTGGGTCTTCTGCATTTTCTAAATCCTGCTTGAACATCTGGAAGTTCTTGGTTCATGAAGCCTGGCTTGGAGAATTTTGAGCATTACTTTGCTAACGTGTGAGATGAGTGCAATTGTGTGGTATTTATTTGTCACTTGCACTATATAATCATAAGTGATTTGATTTAGGTCATACCTGAATGGTCTAGTGGTTTTCCCTAGTCTCTACAATTTCAGTCTGAATTTACAAATAAGGAGTTTATGATCTGAGCTATAGTCAGCTCCCAGTCTTTTTTTAAAATGACTGTATAGGGCTTCTCCATCTTTGGCTGCAAAGATTGTTTACAATCTGATTTCAGTATTGACCATCTGGTGATGTCCATGTGTAGAGTCCTCTCTTGTGTTGTTGGAAGAGGGTATTTGCTATGACCAGTGTGTTCTCTTGGCAAAACTCTGGTAGCCTTTGCTCTGCTTCATTTTTGTACTACAAGGCCAAACTTCCTGTTACTCCAGCTAACTCTTGACTTACTACTTTTGCATTCTGGTCCTATATGATGAAAAAAGACATCTTTTTTTGCGTGTTAGTTTTAGAAGATCTTGTAGGTCTTCATAGAACTGTTCAGCTTCTTCAGCATTAGGGGTTGGGCCATAGACTTGGATTACTCTGATATTGCATGGTTTGCTTTGGAAATGAACAGAGATCATTCTGTTGTTTTTGAGATTGCACCCAAGTACTGCATTTCAGGCTCTTTTGTCAACTATAAGGGCTACTCAATTTCTTCTCAAGGATTCTTGCCCACAGTAGTAGATATAATGGTCATCTGAATTAAATTCACCCATTCCAGCCCATTTTAGTTAACTGATTTCTAAAATGTCAATGCTCACTCTTGCCATCTCCTGTTGACCACTTTCAATCTACCTTGACTCATGGACCTAACATTCCAGGTTCCTATTGTTCTTTACAGCATCGGACTTCCATCATCAGTCACATATATGACTGGGCATTGTTTTTGCTTTGGCTCTGTCTCTTCATTCTTTTTGGAGTTATTTCTCTATTCTTCTCCTGTAGCATACTGGACACCTACCGACTTGGGGAGTTCATCTTTCAGTCTCCTATCTTTGTGCCTTTTCATACTGTTCATGGGGTTCTCAAGGCAAGAATGGTGAATGTTTTGCCATTCCCTTCTCCAGTGGGCCACTTTTTGTCAGAACTCTCCACTATGACCCACCCATCTTGGGTGGCCCTACACAACATGGCTCATGGTTTCATTGAGTTAGACAAGGTTGTGATCCATGTGATCAGTTTGGTTAGTTTTCGGTGATTATAGTTTTCATTCTCTCTGCCCTCAGATGGATCAGGGTAAGAGGCTTATGGAAGCTTCCTGATGGGAGAGACTTACTTTGCGTGCAACTGGGTCTTGTTCTGATGGGTGGGGCTACTCAAGATGGAGGAGTAGAAGGACATGCACTCATCATCTCCTGTGAGATGCAACTAGCTGCTGGACAATTGACAGGAGAATGTTGGATCTCACCAAAAGAGATCCCCCATGTCCAAGAGCAAAGGAGATGAGCCAGCAAGACAGTAGGAGGTGAGAACTCATGTTTAGAATTAAGCCCCATACATGCCAGAGATGTTCAAAGGGCTCAAGCAAAACCTTGTGCACACCAGTACCCAGAGAACCCACAGAGACTGAGACAGACCTGCTTTTGAGTGTTTGAGTGTCTCATGCAGGGGCTTGGGCCAGCAGTGGCCTTCTGTGAGGGCAGGAGCTCTGACTGCAGCAGACCTTGGTCATCCAGCATGTGGCATAAGTCTTCTTGGAAGAGGTCATCATTAGCCCCACCATAGAGCCCTGGAGCAGATGACCCAGAAACTGCAGAACAATTATAGCAAAAGAAATTCTCTCACTGTTAAGAAAATTCTAGGACCCACAACAGATTTCCCAACCTGGGGATCTGGCAAAGGACTGAGAACCCCCAGGGAATTTGACTTTGGAGGCCAGTAGGATTTGATTACAGAATTTCCATAGGACTGGGGAAACAGACTCTTGAAGGGCACAAATAAAACCTTGTGTACACCAAGGAATCAGGAGAAAGAAACAGTGTCCCGACAAGAGACTGAACCAGACATGCTTGTGAGTGTCCAGGAGCCTCTGGCAGAGGCATGGGTCGACAGTGGCCTGCTGCAGAGTCAGGGACACTGAGTACAACAGTGTATGCGCAAATCCTTTTGAAGGAGGTTGCCATTGTCTTCATTACCCTTACCATAATTTGGCCTCAGGCCAAACAACATGGAAGGAACTGAGCCCCACCCATCAACAGAAAATGGGGAATTCTAGTTGCCTGAAATTTCACCTTCTATGCTTATAATCATGAAGGAAATCAACCCTGAATATTTATTAGAAGAACTGATGCTGAAGCTGAAACTCCAATACTTTGGCCACCTGGGGCAAAGAACTGACTCATTGGAAAATACCCTGATGCTGGGAAGGATTGAAGGCAGGAGGAGAAGGGGATGACAGAGGATGAGACGACTGGATGACATCACCAACTCTATGGGCATGAGTTTGAGTAAGCTCTGGGTGTTTGTGAAGGACAGGAAGCCTGGCATGCTACAGTCCATGGGGTCACAAAGAGTCAGACATGACTGAGCAACTGAACTGAACTGAACTGAATGCTTATAATCTCTGCCCTTAGTCAAGTGACTGTCTGCAAGCCTATTTCCTCCTAAAATGTTAGCATAACCAATGAGGGGCTGTGTGCACAAAACAGGGTGCAGGGAACTTGAAGCTTGGTCAGGGGACCAGACACTGACCTGTGGGAAGTGCCCTAAGAATAGCCTTGAAAGTGAAAGTGAAGTCACTCAGTCATGCTCGACTCTTTATGACACCATGGACAGTAGCCTGCACCAAGCTCCTCCATCCATGGGATTTTCCAGGCAAGAGTACTGGAGTGGGTTACCATTTCCTTCTCCAGGGAATCTTCCCCACCCAGGGATCGAACCCAGGTCTACTGCTTTGTAGACAGACGCTTTACTGTCTGAGCCTTGGGTTATGTAAATAGGGAGGGTCCACCATACCTGCATGGTGATGTGAGAATTTGGTGACTGCAGTTCTTGTCCCTATAAAAATGGGTTATTTGTTTCACACCTCGGAAAATGATTTGCATGGATCCAAAGGGTGTTCCTGTCCTGTCCAAGCTACAGAGCTAGCTGCTATGAAATTTTTTCAGATAAAGCACAGTCCCACCCCTCAGGTGGCTGAGTGCTTGTTGAGGAGATGGGGCAGAACCAATCAGACTAGATTTGATTCTCAGCATTGCGGCTGCTTCCTCTCATCCCAGCTCAGGTGAGTTTCTCACTTTTCTTGAGTCGTGGTTCTTCACCTGGAAATGAGGACTCTCATCCTTGATTTCTGGGCTGCTGGGAGGATTAAAAGTGACTTGAGGATGAGACTTGACAAACAGTGGCTTATCAGTATTAGGGGACTAGTAGGTAATCACGACTAGTTATCTAGCACAAAATGAGCAGCAATATTAGGGAAGGGAGGGTGTTTGGAAACTCAGATGATACACGGCCACTTTTAGCTGAGACAGTCAGAAAAGCCTCCCCCGAGGAGGATATGGAACTTGCTCTGGGCCTGGCAGAAATCACAGATCCTGTGGTGGCTTCAACAGTGGATTTGGCCAAGCTGGAACTACATTCCCCAGAATTCCTCTCCCTGCACAGGGTTGGGTACAGTGGGCCACAGGGCATTTGTGGGAGGTTTTGGTGCCTCAGATGGTAAAGAATCTGCCTGCAATGCAGGAGACTTGGGTTCAATCTTCGGGTTGAGATGATCCGCTGGAGAAGGGAGTGGCTACCCACTCTAGAATTCTTGTTTGAAGAATCTCAAGGACAGAGGAGCCTCATGGGCTACAGTCCATGGGATTGCTAAGAGTTGGACACAACCAAGTGACTAACACTTTGGAGGTGACGAAGAAGCAGCAGTCATGGTCCTTCAGCCCTCAGGAGGCCCGTGCCGAGGGTCCAGGTATCAGTGCTGCTGCACTCATCGTTCTCATCATTGGCTGGGCTGAGGGGCACAGCTGGGTGGCTCTTCCTGAGGGCAGGCTGTCTCTCTGACTCTACCTGGGCAGGACAGGCTTAGCTTCATGACAAAGATGCCAGCATCTCAGGCAAGACACCTCCATGCCTGTCACTGAAGTCTGAGGCTCAGAGGTGCCAGAGATTGGTGCAAGGCCTAAATGACATGTGTTCCCACACCTGGGAGACACAGGCAGGCCTCTGCTGGCCCACCTGCAAGCTCTGCTCCCCATACTGCTCCTACTGATTAAGTCCCCTGGCCAAACCACTGACCCATTATGAGGACCAGGCCAGGGCCTGCTTCCTGTAGGCTGTAGGTTTCAGTTCTCTACAAGCCTGCAGAATTATTCAAACAGGCTGACCACAGTCTCCTAATGGAACTCCCCCTTCTGATGGCCCAAAGCCCCTCCCACAGCCCTGGGTGTTCACTCTGTCCCCAGGCGTAACCCCCATGAGGCCCTGCCTAGCTGGTGTGTCCCCTCCTCCGGGGGCTGTGAGTGGGTGTGACAGACATGCTGCTGTCATCCCACAGGACCAGTGTCAGGTGCCAGGAGGCTGACCCCGCCACAGAAATGCTGCCCTTCCAAGGCAGTAGGGCATCTGTGTTCTAGCAGGTCCTGTGGTCTGCTCCCGCTTGGGTGGACCCTGGGCCTTTCCCACCTCTCCCCCAACTCTGTCTGGTACCCACACTCCCTTCCCTTCCCCACTGCCTCCTTGTGGAGCTTCAGCGCCAGCCCCAGACACAAGGGCCACACCCTGCAGGGACTATTTATTTAACTGGCTTCTAGGACCGCAGGGGTCAAAGCATGGGTCTTAGAACTTATGTCCTCCCCTGGAGGATCCTTTCTGCAAGAAGTAGGAATGTGGTTCCCTTAATTCAACACAAACACAATGAATTGTTCAGTCTCTGTCATGTCCGACTTTTGGCAACCCCATGGACTGCAGCATACCAGGTTTCCCTGTTCTTCACTGTCTCCCTGAGTTTGCTCAAACCCATGTCCATTGAGCCTGTGATGCCATCCAACCATCTCATCCTCTGCCACTACCTTCTCCTTTTGCCTTCAACTTTTCCCATTATCAGGATTTTTTTTTTTTTCCCAATGAGTTGGCTCTTTGCATCAGGTAGCTAAAGTATTAGAGGTTCTGCTTCAATACCTGTCCTTCTAATGAATATTCAGGCTTGATTACTCTTAGGATTCACTTGTTTGACCTCCTTGCAGCCCAAAGGGAAGAATTCTCCTGGCAAGAATGGAGTAGATTGCCATTTCCTTCTCTAGGGTGTCTTCCTGACCCAGAGGGTTTGAATATGAGTCTCTTGCACTGGCAGGTGGATCCTTTACACTGGGGAGGCTTAGGTAAACACAATGAACACCCAGGTCCCTTTCCTACTGCCCTTCTCTTCAGAAGGGAACACATCACTCCAGAGACTAGCGTAGTGGTGATCTGGCAGTGGGGGTGGGGAAACTGGGCATCAGTAGGTGGCAGCCTCCTTTGCAGCTGCATGGGCTATTGGGGCCCAGGCCCGGCCCTCGGACAGGGACCCCTCTTTCACACTACCCGCTGCTGCAGCTGATCCTCTGTGTGCTACTGCTGGTTGGGCTCTCTGTGAACCTGCCTTGTGCCCTTGGCCTCAGCATCCCATGCAGACGCCTACTCCCACCTGTCCTGATGCCCAGGGGCCCTGGGTCTCCTTGACTCTTGAGTCCTCAAACCTATCAGAGGTTTCCTTGTCTCCTTCTCCTGGGGTTTGTACTGGGCTGGGTCCCTGGCTTGTTCTCAGAGACCTTGTGTGCACTGAATTATTTTCCTTTATCCCTTTCTCTTCTGTTCTAAAAAGAGTATTTCTCCCTCTTAGGAGAGACAAGTATTTAAAAAATCTTATTATCTTTCCTTTGGGCTATGGCTTAAAAAAGGAAAAAGAAAACCCTGGGATATTAAGAACGTGACATCTTTCTTATTTCTTTCCAATTGACCTGATGGCTTTGGAGAAATGGCAGCCTCTACCTCTAACTGGAGAGGCCATGGGCTGGCAAGGGACAGAGGGCACACACGTCACACAACCCTTCAGGATCCCAGATGGCAAATGAGAGCGGTACAGAGTCTAGCATTATGGACTGAATGTCCCTGTCCCCCACAGCCATATGTTGAAACCTTTACTCCCAATAGGATGGTATTTGGAGGTGGGGCCTTTGGGAGATAATTAGGTTTAGATGAGGTCATAAGAAGGGGGCCCCTAATGGGTTAGCTCTGTTGGAGAAGAAGAAGAAAAAGAAGAAAGACAAGGATAAGGAGAAGAGGGAGAGGAGGAGGAGGGAGAAAGGGAACTGGGAAAGGGAAGAAAGAGAAACCAGCCTCCAGGCTATGTGGAATCACCAGGAAAGACCAAGTGAGGCACAGCAAGACGGCTGCCATCCACAAGCCCAGAAAAGAGGCCTCGTCAAGAACTGAAGCTGTGGGACCTTGAACTGGTGATGGTTTAGTCACTGTGTCCAACTTTTGTGACCCCATGGACTGTAGCCCTCCAGACGCCTCTGTCCATGGTGTTTTCCAGGCAAATATACTGGAGTAGGTTGCCATGCCCTCCTCCAGGGGACCTTCTCGACCCAGGGATAGAACCTGGGTCTCTTGTATTGCAGGCAGATTCTTAGCTGATTGAGCCACCAGGGGAGACCCTAGAACCATGAGAACTGTTGTTTAAGACCCCAGTCTGTGATGTTTTGTTTTGGCAGCTTGCATAGACCTAGACACTGGGGGAGCCAGGAGGATAGGACATCTCAAAGAGAGTATGGATGGATAACAGGCCCCCTTCTACAGGGTGGTCAGGAAGGCTGGACCTTAAGAAGGCCGTTCCATTTGACAGTTGGCTGATTTTCAAGAGAGCATTTTGGGGAGGATGCCAGAAAGAGAACAAGATTGTAAAGGGTTATGATGTAAGTGAGGTTTGGAACTATGGGAATGTTGAGCATCAGCCTCTTACTTCTATGAGATCCTAGTAAAGACAAGTGAAGGCAGATGATGGGCAATTTGGGGCTTGCAGGAGACATTCAGCTCTCAGGAGTGGGGAGGGAGAGACATTTTTAGGACAAGGGAGATGTGAGTATTTTGGTTGTAGAGGAAGAAAACCAAAGTAAAGAAAGAGATGGGACACGTAGTGATGAATCTCTACACTTGGAAGTGGAAATCCTACTTTTGGAATCTTGGCCACACTCATTGCTAACTTGGTGATCTTGGATAAGATACTAAACCTCTCTGAGTTTTTCTTTCTTCATTTTGTATAACTTCTGGGGATGGCAACTCTATGTCATAGGCTTGCTTTGAACTGTTTCACAATTAATTTAAAGGGGCTTTGCCTAATATGCTACTGCTTTTACAGATAGGGGCAAAAACAGAGCCCTTCCTCAGTGTCAGGCCCTGATCACCACCTTTAGTGCATATTAACTAACTGAATTGTGCTTACTTAATGTTTTTCAACTTGATTTTCAAAGTGACATTCTGAGGTACTTTTGTTATCTCTGTTTTACAAATAAGGTTCAGAGAGATCAATAACGTGGCCAAGAACAGAGAGCTAAAGAGGCAGAACTGCCAAGAATTTGTGCTCCTAACCACTGTGAAACACTAGTTCATCTAAATGAGGTTTCAGGATGAAAATTATGTGGTTGATTGGCTGAACAGTGAAAGAGGAAGGGTACCTGTTGGGAAACAATAGCAAAGAAGTAACAAAGGGGAGCATAAATAGCCCAGGTGGAAGGCTGAGTTTGGAAGATGAAGGGAAAGAGGAGAAGAGAGGAAGCTGCAGGGTGACAGAACACTGAGCACCTGGATCCAGCCATTCCTGAAGCTAAAGAGATCTAGCCCTCGAATTTCTGCTTGCATCAACGAAATTTCTTTCTTGCTAAAATCAAGACTGGATGGCTGCTTATCCACTTGTCTATGAAGGATAATAACTGATATGCTCATGGATTTTGGAAGAAAGGTGGAGCGGGCATCATTTCATGGTGGTAACCAGTCCCTGGGTAGCTGTCTGTATTAGTGTCCTAAGGCTGCCACGAGAAGCTACATCAAGTGAGTGGCTAAACAACAGAAATTTATCCTTGCATAGTTCTGAAGGTCAGAGGTTTGAAAGCAAGGTGTCAGGAGGGCCATGTTCCCTCCAAAGGCTCCAGGAGAGAATCTCTCTTTGTCTTTTCCTAGTTTCTGATGATGCTGATAATCCTTGGCATTCCTTGGCTTGTAGATCCATCACCCCAGTCTGTTTCCCACACTTCATGGCTGTTTGCCTATGTGTGTGGCTTTTTTCTTGTAAGGATGCCAATCAAGTTGAAGCACAGCCCACCTAAATTGAATAAGACTTCATCTTAATTTGATTGCAGCTGCAAAATTCTGTTTTGAAACAAGGTCACATTAATAGGTACCAGGGTTAGACTTCAACATATTTTTGGAGGGAACATAATCCTCTCACCATATCCTCATAGCCTATTATTCTGGTCAGTGTAGCAAACGATCATCTTTATATTTTCACTTCATTGCCTTCCAGCTTCCCAGGCAGCTTTCTGTCTCCCAGATCTCAAGGGAAGGGATCATAATGCCTAGAACAAAGACCATATTCTTAGGTTTGAGTTCCAAAACTGGCTTTTGAAAGCCTCTGCAAAGATAACAGTCTAAAAACTAAGGGGTTTTTGATATACAAGAGCTGGGCTTTGTTGAGGGACAAAAGGATTTGTGAGTTTTGGTGAGAAAGCTTAGAGGGCTGAGTACAAAGAGTATAAAATAAGCCAGAGTTCTGGAGAAGACACAGAATATAATGTAAGGGCAGCTCTTCAATACTTACAAAGGGAAAGAAGGACTCAACAAGCAAGGTGCTTTGGAAGCAATGAGGTGAGAACAGAGGTGTTGGTAGGGGACTGGATCCTCAACTCTAAAGAGCCAAGAGTCATGCAGAAGTTTGAGGAACCCCGTAAATATGGTCCAGGAACACTGCACGCTTCTTAGGATAGGGCCAGAGCAGATGGCCCTGTGGTAGATGCTGACCTAAAGTTGATGGAGGTGTTTAGACAGTTCTAAGGTAGTCTCCGGGTCCCTCACAGGGGGACCGGAGTGCCCAGGAGGTAATGATGGGGGGGTGGTATAGCCACATGGCAGGACCACAAACCTTGGCCCTGACTGTTAGGGAGTACTCAAAGCCCATGCAGGCTGCAGAAGTGGCCGGAGGCCGGCCCCTCACCCCAGGCAGCTTGTCCTGAACCATGTGTGTGTTCCTTAGAGCCCTCTCCCAGAACTTCAACTGTCATCAAGTCAGGAAGAAGAGAAGGGCAGGAGGGAGGCCTCCCTTTAGATAAATATTTACACCCAACATGGACCTAACATTCCAGGTTTCTATGCAATATTGCTCTTTACAGCATCAGACCTTGCTTTATCACCAGTCACATCCACAGCTGGGTGTTGTTTTGCTTTGGCTCCATCCCTTCATTCTTCCTGGAGTTATTTCTCCACTGATATCCAGTAGCATATTGGGCACCTACTGACCTGGGGAATTCATCTTTCAGTGTCCTATCTTTTTGCCTTTTCAAACTGTTCATGGGGTTCTCAAGGCAAGAATACTGAAGTGGTTTGCCATTCCCTTCTCCAGTGGACCATGACTGGTCCAGATATCTCCACCATGACCCATCCATCTTGGGTGGCCCCGCATGGCATGGCCTAGTTTCGCTGAGTTAGACAAGGCTGTGGTCGATGTGATCAGACTGGCTAGTTTTCTGTGATTGTGGTTTCAGTCTGTCTGCCCTCTGATGCTCTCTCTCAGTGCCTACTGTCCTAGTTGGCTGTCTCTTACCTTAAAGGGGGTATCTCCTCACAGCCACTGCTCCTGACCTTGGGCGTGGGGTATCTCCTCTCTGCCCCTCAGTGCCCCTGTATTGCCCCTGCTCTGCAGTCACCACTTGCTGCCCCTGCACCGTGCAGGAGGTGGTCAAACAGGAGATGGCAAGAGGGAACGTTGACATTCTAGGAATCAGCAAACTAAAATGGACTGGAATGGGTGAATATAACTCAGATCACCATTATATCTACTACTGTGGGCAGGAATCTCTTTGAAGAGATAGAGTAGCCATCATAGTCAACAAAAGAGTCCAAAATGCAGTACTTGGATGCAGTCTCATAAATTACAGAATGATCTCTGTTTGTTTCTAAGGCAAACCATTCAATATCAAGGTAATCCAAGTCTATGCCCCAATGAGTAACACTGAAGAAGCTGAAGTTGAATGGTTTTATGAAGACCTACAATACCTTTTAGGACTAACACCCAAAAAAGATGTCCTTTTCATTATAGGGGACTGGAATGCTAAAGTAGGAAGTCAAGAAACACATGGACTAACAGGCAAATTTGGCCTTGGAATACGGAATGAAGCAGGGCAAAGGCTAATAGAGTTCTGCCAAGAAAATGCACTGGTTATAGCAAACACCCTCTTCCAACAACACAAGAGAAGACTCTACATATGGACATCACCAGATGGTCAACATTGAAATCAGATTGATTATATTCTTTGCAGCCAAAGATGGGGAGGTCTATACAGTCAGCAAAAACAAGACTGGGAGCTGACTGTGGCTCAGATCATGAACTCCTTATTGCCAAATTCAGACTTAAATTGAAGAAAGTGGGGAAAACCACTAGACCATTCAGGTATGACCTAAATCAAATCCCTTATGATTATACAGTGGAAGTGAGAAATAGATTTAAGGGACTAGATCTGATAGACTGCCTGATGAACTATGGATGGAGGTTCATGACATTGTATAGAAGACAGGGATTAAGACCATCCCCAAGAAAAAGAAATGCAAAAGAGCAAAATGGATGTCTGAAGAGGCCTTACAAATAGCTGCAAAAAGAAGGGAAGTGAAAAGCAAAGGAGAAAAGGAAAGATATACCCATTTGAATGCAGAGTTCCAAAGAATAACAAGGGGAGATAAGAAAGCCTCCCTCAGAGATCAATGCAAAGAAATAGAGGGAAAAATAGAACGGGAAAGTCTAGAGATCTCTTCAAGAATATTAGAGATACCAAGGGAACATTTCATGCAAAGATGGGCACAGTAAAGGACAGAAATGTTATAGACCTGACAGAAGCAGAAGATATTGAAAGAGGTGGCAAGAATATACAGAAGAACTGTACAAAAAAGATCTTCATGACCCGGATAACCATGATGGTGTGATCACTCACCTGGAGCCAGACATCCTGGAATGTGAAGTCAAGTGGGACTTAAGAAGCATCACTACGAACAAAGCTAGTGGAGATGATGGAATTCCAGCTGAGCTATTTCAAATTCTAAAGGATGATGCTGTGAAAGTGCTGCACTCAATATGTCTGCAAATTTGGAAAACTCAGCAGTGGCCACAGGACTGGAAAAGATCAGTTTTCATTCCAATCCCAAAGAAAGGAAATGCCAAAGAATGCTCAAAATACCACACAATTGTACTTATCTCACAAACTAGTAAAGTATTCCTCAAAGTTCTCCAAGCCAGGCTTCAACAATATGTGAACCGTGAACTTCCATATGTTCAAGCTGGTTTTAGAAAAGGCAGAGGAACCAGAGATCAAATTGCCAACATCGCTGGATCATCAAAAAGCAAAATAGTTCCAGAAAAACATCTACTACTGCTTTATTGACTATGCCAAAGCCTTTGACTGTGTAGATCACAAGAAACTGTGGAAAATTCTGAAATAGGTAGCAACACCAGACCACCTGACCTGCCTCCTGAGAAACAACAGGAAGCAACAGTTACAACTGGACATGGAACAACAGACAGGTTCCAAATAGGAAAAGGAGTACATCAAGGCTGTATATTGTCACCCTGCTTATTTAACTTATATGCAGAGTACATCATGAGAAATGTTGGGCTGGAAGAAGCACAAGCTGGAGTCAAGATTGCCAGGAGAAATATCAATAACCTCAGATATGCAGATGACACCACCCTTATGGCAGAAAGTGAAGAAGAACTAAAGAACCTCTTGATGAAAGTAAAAGAGGAGAGTGGAAAAGCTGGCTTACAGCTCAACATTCAGAAAACTAAGATCATGGATTCTGGTCCATCACTTCATGGCAAATAGATGGGGAAACAATTGGAAACAAGGGCTGATTTTGGAAGGGGGAGGGGGCTTCAAAATCACTGCAGATGGTGATTGCAGCCATAAAATTAAAAGACACTTACTCCTTGGAAAGAAAGTTATGACCAATCTAGAAAGCATATTAAAAAGCAGAGACATTACTTTGCCAACAAAGGTCCATCTAGTCAAGCCTATGGTTTTTCCAGTTGTCATTTATGGATGTGAGAGTTGGACTCTAGAGAAGCTGAGGGCCGAAGAATTGATGCTTTTAAACTGTGGTGTTGGAGAAGATTCTTGAGAGTTCCTTGGACTACAAGGAGATCCAACCAGTATACCCTAAAGGATATCAGTTATGGGTGTTCATTGGAAGGACTGATGTTGAAGATGAAACTCCAATACTTTGGCTACCTGATGGGAAGAGCTGACTCATTTGAAAAGACCCCGATGCTGGGAAGGATTGAGGGCAGGAGGAGAAGGGGACAACAGAGGATAGATAGTTGGATAGTATCACTGACTCAGTGGACATGAGTTTGGGTAGGCTCTGGGAGCTGGTGATGGACAGGGAGGCCTGGTGTGCTGCAGTTCATGGGGTCGCAAAAAGTCAAAAATGACTGAGCAACTGAACTGAGCTGAACTGAATACACCCAACAGGAAATGGAAGGGATCCATTTCTTTGAATTGAGTTTTTATTTTTGTTAGTTAATTGAAATGGAGGCTGTGTTCAGTTATGGAGAAATAGAATAACCACATCTTTACATATCTGAGGCTTCTTAAAATATGTATGAGCTACCCAATACTGCATAACATGTGACCCTACGCTTAGCTGCTGAGAACAATATGTGTTCATGATCTCATAGTTTTGGTGAGTCAGGGGTTTGGATATGACGTTGCTGAGTTCTCTGCTTTGAGGTCTCACGAGGCTGCAGCAAAGCTCTTGAATAGGGCTGGGGTCTCATCTGAACACTCTGCTGGAGAAGAACCACTTTCAAGTTTGCACAGTTTGCCAGCAGATCTTGTTTATTGAAGACGAAGGGCTAACTGTTCCCTGGAGTCAGCTCATTATTCACAGGGGCCCAAAGTTACAAGCTTATCCATGGAACAGTCTAGATAGGAAGCTAGTAATCTGACTCCAAATTTCACACTCTTTTAAAAAAAATAATTTCAAAAAATATTTACTTATTAGGCTGCATCGGGATTTGTTGTGGATTGCAGGACCTTCATTGCGTCATGTGGCTGTTTTGTTGTGCTGTACAGACTCTAGCTGTGGCGTGCGGGCTCCGTAGTTGTGACCCACAGGTTTTGTTGCTCTGTGGCATGTGGGATCTTAGCTCCTGACCAGGGATCAAAGCAGTGTCCCCTGCACTGGAAGGCAAAGTCCTGACCACCAGCCTGCCAGGGAAATCCCTAGTTTTCACACTGTTTGCCACTTTGATTCAATTTTCCTGCAGGATGCATGCACCTGGGTAAGTCACTGCAAAAATCTTTGGAATGACTGAAGAAAAGCCAGTAATCCCCCTGCGAGCCATTCTGTTAAGTCTCAAGATTACCTACCTGATGAAAAGATGCAGGTGTGGTGTGTGTTTGGGGTAGCCAGTGGTTTCCATCTATACAGTGAGGTGGGTTTTAATGAAACGTCTTCTTTCATGTTTATTATTTTTGGTCCAAAGTCTAACTCATATTAACTTTCTGTGAAATGCCTTTTATTTTTTCCCCAACTCTCTTTTTGAAATGCTGTGCTCAGCTCAAGTCAACAGTCTCTGGCCCCAGGTGTTAAAAACACTGGGTTCTTCTTAGCAGGGAGCTAGGAGGATGAATCAGCCACAAAGTGGGATGTCACAAAGGAGACTTCAAAGGAAGCCAAACTCAAATTTCAGGAAATGGTGTCAAAGGTTCCACATGTATTGTGAGACCTATAAATATCTCATCTTCAATCTCTGAAAGCCCTTGCTGCTGGTCCAAATGTTAATCCTCATTAGGTTAGAAACCTGGAAAGGATTCTGTCATCAAAGATAGTGCTAAATTTGGATGTTTCTTAGTTGAGTTCAACCCCACTGAAGAAACCAAATGACTTTCCTCTTCTTGGCTTCAAAGCACAGACTGTTTTACCTCTTTCCCAAGCCTGTCAATTTAGATGAAAAGATCCTTCACTGGGTGCCTTCTCGAGCAGCATCCTGCCAGGTTTTCATCTCAAAGAGGGTCTGGGAGAGAGGGCTCAATCCAGAGCAAGCTTCCTGGCTGTGTGTCAGGCTCAGTATTAGGGCGCTCTTATGCTGGCTCCATTTACCTCCTCTTTGGCTCATGAACAGCTGCAAAGCAAACCCCCAGGGCTGGCTCATGTCCCCCTGAGAGTGCAGAAAAGCATTTTGCATTTCAAGAAAATTTAATCTTACAGTTTCTCATTTACTTTTCGCTGAGATTTACTTGTACCGTCCACTGAGAAATTTAGACCATTTTCAATAAACATCCAGAGAGTTCTTAACATGACTTACAAGGAGGATAATGATATTTCTTGATAAAGAAAATAAGAAACGAGGTATCACCATTTGTAATGATAGCTACTCTTAATAATTATTTATTGTCAAATATTTATTGAACGTCTAATACATTCTAGGTGCTTGGAGTAGAACAAAGTGGTAGAATGAAGAATAAGACTTTCATAACTTGTCAAAGTACTCCCAGAAGAAAGCAGAAAGGAAAGGAGAGAGAAATGTTTGGTGAGAGAAAGAAGTCAGGATGTGGTATCTGCAGAGTCCTAGCTCTAGGACAAAAATGGCAGCCAGGTTTTCCTCCGTGTGGAGGTGGGGGAGCCCCTGCTCTTGTCAGCCACTGGCTACGATCCCTCCAGTTACTCTGAGCTTGTAGGAAATGCAGAGTCAGTGTCTCCAGAGCAGCCTATTCAGGAAAGTTATGTGCTTTGTGCTCAGTCGGTCAGTCGTGTCTGACTCTTTGCCGCCTCATGGACTGTAGCCTGCCAGGCTCCTCTGTCCATGGGATTTTCCAGGCAAGAATACTGGAAGGGGTTGTCAATTCCTCCTCCAGGGGATCTTCTTGACCCAAGGATTGAACCTGCATCTCTTGCATCTCCTGCTTGGGAGTCAGACTCTTTACCATTGGTGCCTCCAAAGTTGTAGGTGCTGCCATTAAAAGAAAAGCACCCAGAGACTGGGGGAGGAGCACATGAAAGAGTACCAAGGGATGTGTGGGGTTGGGACATCATCAGGGCCAACTACAGGCCAACATTGCTCTGCTTAGATCTACTCACATTGAGATCACTCTGTCCTGTCCTGGTTTTTCAAGATTTTGTTGTTGTTGTTCAGACACTTAGTCATGTCCAACTCTTTCAATCCTGTGAATTCCAACACTCCAGGCTTCCTAGTCTTGTACTATCTCCTGGAATTTGCTCAAACTCATGTGCACTGAGTCGGTGATGCCATCCAATCATCTCATCCTCTGCCAACCCCCTTCTCTTCCTGCCTTCAATCTTTCCCAGCATCAGGGTCTTTTCCAATGAGTCAACTCCTCGCATGAGGTGGCCAAAGTATTGGAGCTTCAGCCTCAGCATCAGTTGCTCCAATGAATATTCAAGATTGACTTCCTTTAGGGTTGACTGGCTTGATCTCCTTGCAGTCCAAGGGAATTTCAAGAGTTTTCTCTGACACCACAGTTCATAAGCATCAATTCTTTGGGGCTCAGCCTTCTTTATGGTTCAAGTCTCATATCCATACATGACTGATGGACAAACTATGGCTTGACTATACAGACCTCTGTAGGCAAAATAATGTCTCTGCTTTTTAAAAATACTGTATAGGTTTATCATAGCTTTTCCTCCAAGGAACAAGCATTTTTTAATGTCATGGCTACAGTCACTGTCCACAGTGATTTTGGAGACCAAGAAAATAAAGTCTGTTACTGTTTCCATTCTTTTCCCATCTATTGGCCATGAAGTGATGGGACGAATGGAATGCTATGGTCTTAGTTTTTTGAATGTTGAGTTTTAAGCCAGATTTTTCATTCTCCTCTTTCACTTTCATCAGGAGGCTCTCTAGTTTCTCTTTGCTTCTGCCATAAGGGTGGTATCATCTGCATTTCTGAGGTTATTGATATTTCTCCCAGAAATCTTGATTCCAGCTTGTGTTTCATCCAGCCTGGCATTTTGTATGATGTGCTCTGCATATAAGTTAAATAAGCAGGATTCTGGTTGATTTCAGTTTCTGTATGAAATCCTCTAAAAGGAGAGTGAGTGGGACAGCTCCTTCTGCTCCAGCTGATCCCACCACATCTGATGTTCAGCATCTCTTTCCTCTGGCATTCATTCTAGATTCCCTTCACCTTCCTGCTAGTCCAGGCTGCTTGTTTGATGGGGTCACCAGGACCCTCATCCCTGAGTGGATGGAGCCCTTGATTACTAGCTTGTTGTAGGCTCAGTGTGTGCATGCATAATTATCATAGTTATGTCTGACTCTCTGCCACCCATGGACTGTAGCCCTCTAGGCTTCTCTGTCCATGGGATTCTCTAGGCAAGAATACTGGAGTGGGTTGTCATTTCCTCCTCCAGGGGATCTTTATGATTCAGGGATCATACCATGTCTTTTGTGTCTCCTGCATTGACAGGGGGATTATTTACCACTCAGATTCAGGCACTGTTAAAAATGAGTGAGGGACACCAAGAGATACTCCAGGGAATCATGTGGGTACTTAACGTACTTCCTTCTATACCTGTTACATAGAACACCTGCTTTCTGGTGATGACAAAGGGAATTGATTCCTGCCAGCAACTCTTCCAATGCCTTCACTGTGATCCTGATCTGTGGTCAGAAAGAATTCAGGATGGATGGACAAACAGCTGCTGCTTGCAGTTTAATGTGACTTTCACTGTGTCTCTTGGTGGAAACATTTCCTCCCTGTTCCCCGGGATCGCTAGACCCACCCAACAAAGTTATGGGAATGAAATCACAAGTTTCTCTGTGAGTCATTGGTGAGGGGATGGTGAGTGAAGTCACTCTTGTTCCTACACTTTTGTTTCTGGATCCATGTATCTTACCACTGGGGACTTAGTACTATATAACGGCTGTTGGTTTGAAACACACGCTGTCTCCTGAAGTATAGGACCCTAGCCTCATGAGGTGTCACCTCCCATCCAGCATCTTAGCTGTATCTTTAAGATGCCATTGCCATGCATCGGGGAGATTCTGGGTATAGCAGGACCTGTAGCTCCCATCAGCAGGTGCCCAGTGTCACACAGTCTTTGCTGTAAGCGGATCTCTTGGGTCTAGACAGCATTTTGTTCTGTGGGACCCTGCATTGCTACATGTGTTACTCTGTGAGCTCTTAGAGGTTGCCTGAGCCATGGCACTGGAGCAGGAAAGGGAGAGTGATGTGTGCTAATCCTGCTCACAGTGGCTACTTTCTCCAGGCCAGTGAAAAGGAAGGCAGGTGGCAACAGGACACAACTTCAGGCAAAGCTCATGGCTTAGAATTGTTTCTCTTAGAGAAACGGACAATAAGGTGAAGCTCAGGGGAGTGGTTGACCTGCGGTTGGGCAAGAGGGCTTGGATTCCATGCCATGGCACCAGTCCTGGGCTTCCCAGGTGGCACTAGTGGTAAAGAACCCACCTGCTAATGCAGAAGATGTGAGAAATGCAGGTTTGATCCCTGGGTCAGGAAGATTAAGATCCCTTGGAGGAGGGCTTGGCAACCCAATCCAGCATTCTAGCCTGGAGAATACCATGGACAGAGGAGCCTGGTGGGCTACGGTCTATAAATCTCAGTGCACTGGACATGAGTGAAGCAACTTAGCATGCATGCACACACCAGGCAGGGGCTGGCTAAAGGCTGCTTCACTCCTGGGACATAAACTCCCTTTACTTATGGGCAAAGTTGCTTTTGCAGCCAAAGGGAATTCTTCTCAAAAGGGTCACATGCATTAACACTTGAAGTCAAGAGATTGGAGAGGGGACTGTAAAAGGAATCTGAGGATATCTGAGTGAAGTGTAGACAGGTCTGTACTACAGACCTGGTTCCTGCTCTCTCACATTTCACAGCCTCAGGGAGCGGCCGATTCTAAGCAAATCCTTATGGGGCAAAGTGGGAGGTGCCATGACAGAGGCAAAGACAGGCACTTCCAGGGTCATGTAGCCCAAGTCTCTTCCTGGCCTTAAGCGTGTGAGTAAAGAGGAAGGACTGTTACCTCATTGGAGGTGACCTCTGAACTGAGCTTAGAAATATGAGCAAGATTATCCAGATTTATGAGTTGGAGGTTTGGTGGTCTAGATAGAGGAACAGGCATGTTCAAGGTCATGAGGGCAAAAAAGTCAATGCAAATATTGAAGACTGGTGAAAACACTGTATGTGTGAGAGATAGACAAAGATAGAGAGAGAGATGTGAATAAGGGGTGTTGATGGAGATAACAGAGTAGTCTCATCTGTCTAGACAGGAACCAGATCAAGACTAGTCTTATATGGTGAATTGAAGAGTGCAAATTTTTACTTAAGGGAATAAAAATCATTGAAAGATGTTAAGCAATAAATAACTCAATGAAAACTTTATGGTAGGAAAACTCATTTGGCCCTGGTATAGAGGGTAAGGTTGGATAATGCTCACTACTGGATCCCAAGACAAAGTTCAGGCATCATTGCAGAAACTCATATGAAGAAAGCTGTGAATCAGAGCAGGAGAGAGAATAGGAAGCTGAGGGGAAAGTGTGAGCCAATAAGATACAGGCTTAGTGAGCGTGGGGAGAGGAAGCATTGTGGGTGGGCTGGTAGAGTCATGTGTTAGGGTTAGAGTAGGGACTGGACAGGTGGGGAGCGAGGGGCAGTGGGGCGCACATGGTCATCAGTGTCGTGTAGGTGGAGCTTGAGGTTCACATGGGACATCCGGACAGAGAAGCTGTGGATGTGGACGATACTCAGGGCAAAAGTTCAGCTGGAAAAACACATGCCCCTAGGAATCAGCAGACCACAAGTGAGAACTCATGGCTGGGATGGCAGGTGAGATACTGAAACTGCCCAAGATGACAAATAAATGCACAAGAGTGATGGTGGAACTCCTGAAACAGACATATTTAAAAGGAGATTTGGAGAAAGAAGACTTTACCAATGTCACTGAGAAGAATTCACCCAAAGAGGCAAAGAACCAGAAACTGGGAAGAAGACCATTTCTCCAAGGCTTCAGAAGAGGTCAACTGGATGAGGGCTGGGGGATATGGCCACAAGAAAGTTATCTCTGTCCTCCAGGAGAGCAGCTTCAAGGGATGGGAGGAAAAGGTGGTGAGAGAGCATGAGCACATGTCTGCAAGATGTGCATTTGGTGGGGGAGGGGGTGTGTCTACAATGAGTGGAGGCAGGAGAGATTTCATTTTCCTCAATGGGAAAGAACTGAAAATTTTTGCACATGAATATGAAAGGAAATATTGAGTTTGCAAAAAAGTTCATTTGGGTGTTTTCCTAAGATATTATAGAAAAACCAAAATGAACTTTTGGTCAACCCAATATGCGTGAAAGGGTTAGGCTCTTGTGAATAGTTTGGGCTGCATACAGGAAAAGAAAGTCACAGCTCCTCAACGGCCTCTGCTTCCTGGTTGTCTGCCTGCTGAGAGCGAGTGAGAGATGGGTTGGGGTCTGGAGGCGATTCTGAAGGGTTCACCCGCTCCATGCAGAGCTGGGTCAGTGTCAGAGCTACTGGCCTCACGGGAGCCTCAGCTGCTCCACCTTGGCTCAAGTGTCTGTAGGTGTGGGGTGTGATGTACCTGCCAGTCCAGGTATTAAGGAGGACCAGCGCCCTGCGGTGGAGAAGGCAATGGCATCCCGCTCCAGTACTCTTGCTTGGAAAATCCCATGGACAGAGGAACCTGGTAGGCTGCGGTCCATGGGGTTGCACAGAGTCAGACACGACTGAAGTGACTTAGCAGCAGCAGCAGTGGCCTGGCGGATGGAGTGACTGCTGCCATGCTCTCCAAAGACAGACCACCAGCCTTTTTCCCCACGATGGCAACAACGACAAAAATCACTTTCTTACTGACTCTCACGAGGGTCACCAGCACAAATTTAGAACTCTGCTGCTCAGGATGTTTGTAAAGAGTCTACCTCAAGAGAAGCTTTTATTTAGAAGGGCCTGAGGGAAGGTTGGTCTTTTCAACACCAGAATGTGAGATTTTATACAGCATGCAGTGAGTTCTCTATGACTTTGAAACCTTCAAATAACTGGATTGTTTCTTCACTTTCCCCTTCCCTGAAGATAAAGCCCCCAAAACACAATTAGCTGAATTTAAAAAGCTTAACATCTGTCCTCTACCTGGGTTCAACAACAAAACTAGACAGTGTATTAAAAAGCAAAGATATTACTTTGCCAACAAAGGTGCATATAGTCAAAGGTATGCGTTTTCCAGTGGTCATGTATGGATGTGAGAACTGGACTATAAAGAAGGCTGAGTGCCAAAGAATTGATGCTTTCAAACTGCTATTCTGGAGGAGACTCTTGAGAGTACCTTGGACTGCAAGATCAAACCAGTCAATCCTAAAGGAAATCAGTCTTGAATATTCATTGAGAAGACTGATGGCAAAGCTGAAGCTCCAATACTTTGGCCACCTAGTGTGAAGACCCTGATGCTGGACAAGACTGAACAACAACAACCTGGGAATGGACATTTAGAGCATCATTTTTTTTTGTTTGTTTGTTTACATTCTATGACACATCTGCATGCCTACATCCACTTTGTAAGCATCATTTAAAAGCATTTACCCTTTTACTCTGACACCTCTAAAGGGGGTACAAAAAGTGCATGAGCTGCAGCCCTCACACTCACACACAGTTCTGAGGAGCTCAGCTATGAAGTTGACATTGAAATGATTAGCTGGTTGGTGAACCAGAAGGGCTTGAGAGATCTTCTGGTGCAATCAAGTCTACCAGATGATGAAGCACCAGATGTTCAGGCACAAGATCTCCCAGTGAGTTCCCAGAAGGGTTAGTGTCAGAGACAAACCTGTCAAGGCAGTGTTCTTGCTGTTAAATCACGTGACTTGTCGACCCTAAATCCTCTTATGATTTGACATAATTAAACAAACACAGTTTACCATATCAGGCATAATGGTGCATGAGGCTGGCAGACAAGTATATCTTGAGAACAGCCTTTGACATGGATGAACTCTGGAGGGTTTTCCAGTTGGCTTCAAGCCATAAGAAAGTCCTCTTCCTGGGGGCTATCAGAGACCTTGTTCGAAGCATCTTCATTATTCTTAGCTTGATATAAAGATTCCTATTCCTAAAGGAAATGTCAGCAACCTGATGATGAGGGTTAACTCTTGCCCCATGAGTGGACTGAATATCTTCCTCTAAGATGCACCAAGGTGAAGATCAGGAAAGAGCTTAAAAGAGAAGATGAGCAGTTTCTGTGCAGCAGGAATGTTCTCTTGTCAGGTGCTAAGCCACCAGAAAAAAAGGTACAGTATTGGGCTAATACTTCATTGACATACAATCATTTCTGACATATGCATCTTTACCTGGCTTATCCTTGGCTTTGCAAGAGCAGAGAGCATCTCTTGGGATTGTCACCTTCCTGGACAGTAGCAGGGCAACCTCTTACCTTGGATAGGGAGACAGACGCTGGAGGCTGTTGATGTGGTATACAGGGTATGTCTGATGTGTGCAGTGCCAAGTGTGAGCACAGTGGTTGTACTCTTGCTCAGGGTAAGGCTCCTCATTTTCCACCTCCCCAGGGACTGGATGCAGGATCAGCGCAGAGCCATCACTTCTTCAGCTTAGCAGCCACAATCTTATGTGATGCTTGTAATTTTATATCTAGAAACAAGAAGCATCTTTTTCATAGACTAAGTATTTTTCCATAGAGGGGCAAGACCAGGTCCCCTCTACTTTGGGAAGCACTGAGCCCTTAGGGGAAACCTCAGAAGATGAGAAATTGAGGCAAAAACTGAATAACTCTTTGAGAACAGAACCCCACAGCATCCACACACAGCATGGTTGGAAATGCTACTTCCCCTCTGATCGTGATACCTGAGCAGATCCGGTACCCACCCAGGCGATGGTTCAGCCCCTGGCTCTGGTCCCTTCTGAGCATCTTTTCTGACACACACATGAATGTATGTCCCAATTGTTTCCTTCTCGAGGAAGGGCTATCTCTTTGAGGCAGAGCACAGCCCTCTCTGGGGAGGCATATTGCCAGAAGGTATAAACATTGCTTTTTCTCCCTACAGCTGGTTTGAAGTTTTGGGGACACAAAGAGTGCTCTGGCTTTGTCAAGTTTGTCTAGGGAGATGAAACAGGCACTCTTTGCCATGTGCTTGAAGTCACTTTTCCCAAATTTTTTTTTTTTTTTGAAAAATGAGAGATTGAAAAGAGGAAAGAAAAAAAGGTTCTATCAAACTGTAAAAAAAACTTGTGAGTGAGTTGATCACAACCAGAAGTCTAAGCTGTAAGGGGTCCTGCCAGACAGTGGAGGAGGGGTGGTGCCACCCAGGTCTGATTAGTGTTGAGAACCCTAGAGATGCTCAGCTTTCCCCATACTTGAGAAATGATGAGCTGGCCTCCATGGTTCCATGGATGCTGGAAGACACTCAGTGTGATGTTCCTCATGACCCAGAAGTTGGCATGAGTGCCATGTCCCCATCAGTCCCACTGCTATCTCTCCCCCCATCCTGCCAGGCCCATGGGGTGACACAGAGCAGCAGGGTGGACCCTGTACACCCAGGGGTTTTGTGTCACAGCTGAGGAACCCTGAGCTTATGAAACCCCAATCTTTTTTCCAATTCAACAAATATTTATAGGATGCCTACTATGGGCCAGCTTCTTCTGTTTTAAGAACTGGGGACGCAATGAACAAAAGAAAGAGTTCTGACCTTGTGGAGCTGACACTCCAGTGGGACAAGACAAAAGTAATGAACAGTAACCATGGTAAATAAAGTAAATGATGGAGGCAGTTGAAGATGATAAAGAGATGGATAGAGAGGACCGAGGGCTTCCATGGTGACTCAGTGGTAAGGAATCTGCCTGCAGTGCTGGAGACCTGGGTTCGATCCCTGGGTCAGGAAGATCCACTGGAGAAGGAAATGGCAGCCCACTCCAGTATTCTTGCCTGGAGAATCCCATGGACAGAGGAGCCTGGTGGGCTATAGTCCATGGAGTCATAAAGAGTCAGACACGACTTAACGTTTAAGATTTTTAGGCTAATAAAGATGACCTCAGGAAGACATTATAGATTAGAGATGAGCAGAAGTCCAGAGGAAAATGATCATTACTCTCAGTAATGGACAATGCACAAAGACCCCTTTAAGCCGGATCTCTGTAGATATTAATACCAGGCCTCATATACACTACTACATATAAAACAGATAACTGATGAGGACCTACTGTATAGCACACTCTATTCAATGCTCTGTGGTGACCTAAATGGGAAGGAAATCCAAAAAAGAGGGGATGTATATACACAGAACTGATTCTCTTTGCTACAGAGCAGACACTACCAGAGCATTGTAAAACAACTATATTCTAATAAACATTAAAAAAAAAACAAACAAAAAACCAAGCCTCTACCTGAGGGATAGGGTGGACTACTTTTGATACAGTGCTTATGTGTTGAACTCATTTTAATGAGCATTTTCAAGGCAGTATTATTGAAAACAATCCATTCCAGAGACAGATGTAGTGTGAAATTTTTTATTTTTCTACAATTTGAGATAATTTTTTAAAGGTAAATTTCTAAGTTTTGGGGAATATAGTAAGTTTTAGGTTGATGAAAGATAGAACTTTAATTTTTCTTTCCAGAAAGTAACATTTCATTTCTTTGTATAAAAGAGAGCAGTCTGTGAAAGCCTGCGAGGATGAAAACAATAAGCTGTCAACACGGATTAAAGTCTGAAGCCACAGCAAAAATAAAACAATTCGCATCCAGGGAGTCACCTAATATCAGGACCAGCAGGCAGTCCTGGCATGGTCCTTGACCTGTTCTGCAGATGCTCAGTGTCACTGAATCTACGTAGGCAAATGGGCCTGCTTGGAAAATAAGCGGAAAGAAGGAATGTTGGAAAAGGAGTGAAGGAAGGAAGGGAGGAATGGAAGGCCAGCGGGAGGGACAACAGGAAAGAAATTCCTGAACATGTGTCCAGACGGCAATGGCTGGCACCAGCCTAGGGTGGTGGCTTTAGGGGAGCCTGTAGAGACTATAAAGGGAAGGAAGGTATTTGTGCAGTCTGCTACCTGGGCAACTGGGCAGTCACCAGCATTTGACCAAGTTTTCTGGCCAATGCCTAACCTCTGACATGAGACCTAAGAGAATCTGGAGTGGGGAATATGTGTGTTGGGGGTTCTTTCTAAAGTGTACTATAAGAAGAAAATGGTTCATACTATTTAAGAGTATGTGTTCTGTTGGGATGAACCACGTGGTAAATAATTTAAAATGAGAGGAAGGAAAAGAGTTAGATTTCAGCAGAGTACCACTTACTCTTGGACTTTTTTTCTCTGAGTGCAGAAGAGAGAGTTAGAGGAACAGATATTAAGATGTTCTACTGCACAATTAGATACTGGTCATGGTGGTGACAGGACAGGTCCCTGAGGGTTGGCCCCCTCCAGTATTCCTTCCTCCAGTGAGCTGAGACCAACCATGGAACTCCAGAGTGAGGGTCTGCAAACTTTTCCTATAAACAGTCAGATGGTGAACAGTTCCAGCTTTGCAAGCCATACCATCTCTGTTGTAACTGCTCAACTCTGCTATCATGGCATAAAACATCCATAGACAAAATGTAAGCAGTGTGAATGATTGTCTTCCAATAAAACTCTATTTGTAAAAACAGCAGTGTGCTGGATTTGTCCTGCAGGTCATAGTTTGCTGACCCCTGGTAAACTGGAGGGCCAAGTATCATTGGAAGGTAGGGAGCAGAGCATGTGAGGGAGCTCAGAATACCTGGCCAGCCCCTCATGAATACTCAGACTCACTGCATCTTCTGTGTTCTTCCCCACTGTCCTGCAGAGATCAGAGTCTTGGAATCCACTCTAGTTTATTAAATTGGGTTCTGGGTCCAGCCCTGGTGTCTGTAAACTCAAGCCTCCCTAGGAAGGAGGATCCAGCGATCAGTAGAAGACAAGAGAAGCAGACACTGAAATAAAGGCAGACCACCTTTCTTTTTATTTCGCTTAGACAAAATGCAAAGAGTGTCTCATTAAATTAAAAAAAAAAAAAAAAACAAAAAGAAAATCAAAACAAACTGATTCCTCCCACCCCTTCACTGACGGTACTCATTCTAAGTAACAACAGAAGGAGGTCAAATTGGGGACCCAGTTTCTAATGGGAAAGAAAGATGTGCAAACATGACGAACATTTCCCCAGCCCCCAAATCAAGGTTCCTTTTAAATTCACAAAGAGGGTTAATTTTTTTTCCTGTTTTTTTTTTTTTTATACTTTTGAATCTTGTGTGATAGAACTTCCAGTCAGAAGGTTGAATGAGTCCCCCATGCACTTTGTAGAAAATCAGTAAAAATGCAGTAACCCGTGAAGATCATAAAACTGGACTTCTTTCCCAAAAATCAGATGCCCAGACAGATGGATCTCACACTCAGACAGAAAAAAAGCAGGAGAGTCTTTGCACTGTCTGTGGGTTTTTTTTTTTTTTCAGCATTTTCTCTCTCTCTCTCTCCTTTTTTTTTAATATATTTTGGCAATTTTCTTTCATTATAAATATTGGAATTCCGTAAAAAAAGGTAGCTTTGATTGACTTTGTTAAACCATATTTACAACCGCTGTCCAGTCATGCCGTTGGTTATACCAGGGTGTAGGATTTGGCGTAGGGATTGTTGCCTTTCAAATGGCCCCGTGAGTCCAGCAGCGATTCCTGGGAGCTGCTCATCTTGGCTGCCTGTCCCAGCTCTGCCCCCTCGCGCTGAGGTAATGTGGCCACAGCCCCTGCTGCCACTGTTGCCCCTCCCTTGTGGAGGCCGTGGAGGAGGCCGCCTCCATGGGGATGGGCTCAAGGACCGGGGGGCGTTTCAGGGTCCGACTTTTCTGGGGCTCCAAGCACGCCTGCCCTAAGCTCGGGTCCCTGCTTGTGCCTGGACCACTTCGGTTCAACAAGAAGTCCATTCGAAGGTATGGAGGCAAGTGGATGAGGTCACCTGGAAGGAAATGCAGAGGATTAGGTGGGCTCTTCAACTTGGTCTATAGATACCCGGTGACCCTGTGCATATGTGATGGGCCACTCAGGGTTTAGAGGTGACTGTCATCACGCCCTTCGGGTGCCTTTCCCAAGACCCTTGGCCAGAATTCCTACAAAGGCATCATCTTCACCCCCCCAGCCCCCACCAGACTCAAGGAGAGCTGGCTTTTGTACTACTTGTTGACTTTAGCTATAAAAGTGATACTTAACCAGAGAAGCAGAAATCTCAAGGTACTTTGAAAGAAAAACTTAGACTAACGGTAGCAGTGCATGCTGAGTATAAATGGTGACAGACCAAACCCTGGATACAGTGGGCAGTGCTTAGGAGAGTGCAGGGCTTGAAGAGGGAGGCAGGGCTGCTGAGCAAAGAATGATGACGTCTCAGCACCTCCATGGAATTATGTGACCTTGGCCGTCATTTAGCCACTGGTTTCTATGATTGCTTTTGGTGGAAATCCCCGAGTACATGGACTCCTTACCAGGCTTTGCCTGCCTGCTAAAATGCTTGTGTCTTTCTGCTTCAGTCAGTGCCATGTAGAGAGAGGAGAACAGCTAAGACTGAGTATCAGGGTTACTACTTCCTTCCCAGGACCGCTCACTTTGACTTCTACTGTGCCAGGGAAACAATCCTCTTCAAGTGAACCTGCTGCAGGGAGAATCCAACTGCAGATTCCAGCTTCTCCCCCTCCCTAGACACTGAGGTCACCTTCTGGGCTGCTCCCAGCACTGCCTGAGACCATAGGTTCTCTTGATGACTAATCCTGTTGATTTGGGGTTTCCCAGTGAGAGGTTTGCTCAGGGCGTCCCCATTGCCAGGCTGCAGCTGAGACTCTCCCTGCCCACCTCCTCATTTCCCTTCTCCTCTGACAGGTGCCACACCTGCATCTTAGTCTGGGGACTCTCTTTGCCTGCTTCTTCTGTAATTGAGCAGGACCCTATGAGGCCTTCCTACAACACACCCTGGCTATACCCTCTGCCTGCCTCTTATTTGCAGAAAAACTTTAGCTTCCATGGCCTTGCCCAAATTCCAAAGAATAAATTTAGTCAGAGAAATAAAATGCAGAAACAAAGGACAACAGTCAAGCAAGATAAAATAATAACAGTTTAGCCATCAATCAAAGTAAAGGACCTTTACTTCTTCCTCAAGGGCTATAGAGAATATTTTCAGCTGTATCCTTTGAGCTGTTTTGGAGATATTGAAACCCCCATCAAATAGAAGAGGTTAATTTTACACTGACCACAAGCACATAAATCCCTGACCAGTTAGGAGGCTGATGATATTGATTTCCTGTGATCTCACCACCAACCACAGAAGAATGTCCCTAAGCTGATTATGCATCCCAAATCTTCTCTTCAGCATGTAGACCCTTCCTCTTTTTTTCTGTATAATCTCTGAGCAAAATCTGGGGTTTGGGGATTTCGTTCTTTGGGACATGAGTCCACCTTCTCCCCAGGTTTCCCAGCTTCCTCAATAAAGCCATCTTTTCTTTGGCCAACACCTGTCTCTTTGTGTTGGATTCTTGAGCAGTGGGAAGCTGAACTTGAGCTTGGTGACACTGCTTCTTCTTTATCTCTTTATTCTTTACAAGAATGCCTCCTGAAATCCCTTGCATATATAATCTGCCTTGGCATCTGCTTTTGGAAAATCTGAACTGGCACAGTTACCATCACCATCAACTACAGCAATTGTTCTTTGAAAGTTGGACTGTGCCTCTAACTGTCACGTTCCATGGTTTCTTCTTAGCACCTCTTATCACTTCTTCCTTCTATAGAACCGACAATACCTCATGCAGTTGATCTTTCTGTTCTCAGAACTCTCAGTTTCCATGTCACTGTGCTTTCCCAGAGCTCTTCTTGCACCCCTGACTGACACTTGTCAGTCCTTTCCTGGACCCTATCCTCCATCCATCTTCAAGTACAGGGTTTCTTCAGTGGCCTGAGCTCAGTCCTCTCTTTGGGGCTCAGCCCTCATCTAATCTCATTATGAAGAGCTCTCACATCCATCTTTTCCTTTAGCTTGCTCTCTCTTGAGCCCTAGACTTGAATTTTAGATGCTTTGCTTAATATTTCCACATGACTGTCCATTATGAATTCTAAATGCCACAGTCTATAAACACAGTTTATGAAGGCCAGCCCCTATTCCCAGACTCATTTCCAAAGGCCACTTTCTCCTTTGTGCCCAATTGTTTTAAATGTCATCCTCATCTTACCAGAAATTGATGCTTGAAATCTCAGATATTGATACTTCCTACCCAGGTTAATTCTACTTGAAATTAATTCTACTTCTATCTGTTGACTCATTTTTGGTCCTATTTTCATCACCCTGGTTCAAGTCTTTAATATACTTTGTAGATTTCCTAAATGCATAAGCATGGTTTCAGCCCAGTCACTAGATACGCTTTGCAAACTACATCCTCTAGGTTTGAGCTGGACTGAAGCCTGTATCTGATCTGTTGGCAGTTAAGGAACAGTGTTCATTGTGTAGCCTAGTGCTTCCGATTGTTCTCACTTTGAGAAGCAAGCAGACAAGGGATATTTGTGCAACACACTGGGATGAGTACAGCGGGCTTCCCTGGCCACACTAGGGGTGAGGGGCTCACCTGTAACTCCTTCATAGCATACCTGGTGAGCAGCTCTGGTTAGAAAATGGCCTGGGGGCAGGCAGTCCTGGAGCTGAGAGACCACGTGGGAGAATGTGCAGGTGAGGGAGCCATGATGGGCTGAGCACCAAAGGGAAATGAGAGTGAATGTGATTGTGAAATGTGGAGGAGGCTCAAGGAGAGGGCTCTGGAAATGACCACAGGTGGGACAGGTGAAAAGGAGGAAGAGTCAGGGATGACTCTCTTCCAAGTGTCAAGATCAGGAAACCTGGGCAGACAGCAGGATCATTCATTCATTGCAAAACAAAACAAAACAAACAAAAAAAAAAAAAAACTGTCTAGGAGAAAAATCACATTTTGGTGGGAAAAGATCATGGGTTTTCTTTCAGACTTGCTGAGCTTGATGTGGTTGGGGACACCGCAGGGGAGATCTTAGTAACATATCTAAGGCATAAGTCATTCCTTAACTTTCTGAATCGAAAATAATTGGTAATTCTTGTTTCTTTTGCTTCAAAATATTTCCAGCTTTCCATGCCTTCCTCAGCGAACCCCTTGTCTGAAGTCTCCTGTGTCTGGCAGGGCTGCTCTGAGCTGGTTGTGGTGCTGACAAAGAAGTGAAGTGTGTGCAATTAGACAATGACTTAAACCCCAGAGGAGCCTGGTGGGCTTCAGTCCATAGAGCTGCAAAGAGTCAAACAAGACTGAGCACATGTTCACAATCCCTCACCCCCACCACACACACACACACACACACACACACACACACGTAAATCCCAGAATCTTTGAAATTGAGGTTTACTCACTGAAAGAGAATAACCATTTAAACAGCAGGGAGAGACTGCTCAATGGTTAGGAGAACTAGAAACAAAAGCAAGACAGGCTGAAAAATTACTGGAAAATTCATTTTTGCACAGTATAAATGAGCATAAGGATTTTCAAAATGCTTTGAGTTTTCGTAAGATTTTTTCCCCCAGGATACGAGACATGATGACCTTATTTCTGGGAAATTTACTGAGCTGATTTCTGAGTCCTTGCATTACACTGTCATGTTATTTGGTATTTCTGAAGCAAGAATCCACTTAGCATTTTCCCACTGGCTTTTTCAGGATCTCATGAAGTGACAGTGAGTAATTATATATGATCTCATTAATATTTTTAGCCTGTATTCCACTAAAACAGCCCCAGGACACCTTGGTTTTGGTTCACTGAAGTCAAGATACTTTTAATTCAGTGCTAGCTTCATACAGTGAACTGGATCAAAGGAAAGCCCAATAATAAATTCTTGACAATAAATTGTCCACGACACTCTTAGAGAAAGAAATGATGTAATTTGGCATTCTTGTGAAATGGGTTTTGGTGACTTGATGTATCTGGACTTTGACTTAGAAAAAATGGTGACATGAATTTTACGGTTATAGACCCTAATGTTTAGGGTCTATCTAGCTGTGTATTAGCTTTAGTCCTGAAAAATAAAACTATTTAAGAAAAAAATAAAACCATATGTCCCTAGTGCCTTTTTTGATGGTGGTATTGAAAATTCTCTGTCTTCTTTTATGGTTGTGGATGTATTATTCAACCTTTTCTATTGTGGGCTAATTATTTGTAAACAAATATCACGAAAGCCTTGTCTAACTACCACAGCCTTGTCTAACTCAATGAAATTAAGCTATGCCCTGTGGGGCCACCCAAGACGGGTGGGCATGGTGGAGAGGTCTGATGCAATGTGGTCCACTGGAGAAGGGAATGGCAAACCACTTCAGTATTCTTGCCTTGGGAACCCCACGAACAGTATGAAAAGGCAAAATGATATGATACTGAAAGAAGAACTCCCCAGGTCAGTAGGTGCCCAATATGCTACTGGAGATCAGTGGAGAAATAACTCCAGAAAGCATGAGAATGGAGAAGGAAATGGCAATCCACTCCAGTACTATTGCCTGGAAAATCCCATGGACAGAGGAGCTTGGTAGGCTAAAGTTCACGGGGTCACGAAGAGTCAGACATGACTGAGCGACTTCACACCACCACAACACCATCACGAAAGCATTAACAGAGCTTTTATGTTTTATGTCATTAAAAAAAAAAAACTGTAACAATTCCTTTGTAGCATGAAGAATATTTTTTTTTGGCATGTGAATAAACACCCTAATGAGCTAATTTTGAAATTTTAATATACCCAATTTCCTGAAAGTGATCATGTCTTTATTCTAAGAGTCCAATAAACACATTGGATTTAATTGACTCTTTCATTTATTTACATAACTAATATTATTAAAAAAAAACATTTTGTTCAAACGCTGAGAAATTGTGGAAGGCATTTATTTACCTCCACGTTTCTTTTAAAATGTAGGTCAAGAGCGCCTTATGCTGTTTCTGTGACCCAACTGAATCTTGAGTGCTTGGCATAGTTGCAGTACGTTGTCACAGATTTAGGAATGGGTCTCCATCTCAGAAACTCCCCACTGAATGAACAGGGTTTATTAAATCCCTAAAAAGTATTAGCATCTTAGTCCCAGCCGGATTGCGGAATGCTCATGAGCTTGATTATGTGGAACGAATGTGTCTGAAATCAAAAGACAAAGCCCTTGATACCTGCCTCCCCCCCACCCCCTCCCCCCACCGCCAGCAGGGGTTCCCGCTTTAGAGGGAATGAACAAGGTAGCTGGAAAAGCATGGTGAGAACTGGAAATCCTTCATAATGAAAACAGCTCAGCACCACGTCTTTATGTACAAGGTCTTCTGTGTTGTCTTCTTGCAGGCCTGCCAAGCATCTCTGAACAGTCAATATCTCTGAAAGATCCAGTTTTTCAGGCAAAAGCTTGATTAAGTTGTATGATGCTCTCATTAGCTCCTTTTGACAGTGTGTGTTTTCTGATTAGCACGTAAAGTAGCTCTTTCAACTGTGTGAATGCTGCAAATGAGCTCTCTTAATAATGCATGCACTGATGTGGAAGAAAGCACCAGAGTGATCGTGGGGAGTGCTGTTTATTAAAGATGCTTTATGGTCACTAAAATCCCACCTCTTGTGCTAGGCCCAGTTATTTGTTGTTTACTCATTAGGCTATGTCCTACTCGTTTGTGACCCCCTGGACTGTAGCTTGCCAAGCCCCTCTGACCATGGGATTTCCCAGGCAAGAATATTGGAGTGGGTTGTCATTCTCTTCTCCAGGGTCTAGTCCCAGCACCAGTTAGGAAACTGGATTCTCTAATCGTCCGTCCATCTCTTAGGTTCTGCAGATGTCTATGGATGTCTGGACAATCAAGCACTTAGAGAGAAGCGGAATGTGAAACTGTCCTGACAGTCTAGACACCTACACAACTGTCTTCCTTGATCCCTGGCTCTCCATCCACCTGTTTCATGTGGGAGGAACTAAATGACGTTTCTAATGGCGGTGATTAAGGGTGAAAGTCTGGATAACATGGTGCTCAGTTGCTCAGTCATGTCCAACTCTTTGTGAGGGACTGTAGCCTGCCAGGCTCCTCTGTCCGTGAGATTCTCCAGGCAAGAATACTGGACTGGGTTGCCATTTCCTTCTCCAGGGGATCTTCCCCACCCAGAGATTGAACCTGCATCTCTTATGTCTCCTGCTACCACTAGAGCTACCAACTGCCCAGGGATCAAATCCCAGTCTCCTGCATTGCAGGCAGATTCTTTACCGTTAGAGCCACTGGAAAGCCCCTGGATGACACTGTCTGCATTTAATCTGATAGATTTAAGTCTGGGCTCAGTTTTCTTATTCATAAAACAGGAATAAGAGCTGAATCCACCGTAGAGTGCTGGAAGGAGGGTTTAATGAGATAATACAGGTGAAAGTTTTATTGTCAGATGTCTCCCTTCCCAGAGAGTCTGAAGTTACAGGGCTGGAAATCAGCCAGGTGAATGAATTGAGAACTCTTCTTTTACGTTAGTTTCTGTCTTTTGTGGGTTGATTAGTGTCCCCCAAAGACAGGTCCATATGCCAACCCTCAGCATCCAGGAATGTGACCCGATTTGGAGAAAGGATTTTGTTGCAATTCAGTAAAGGATCTTAAGATGAGAGCATCTGAATTTAAGGTGGGCCCTAAATACAACTACATATCTGTGCATGCATGCTCAGTTGCTTCAGCCGTGGCTCCCTGGACTTAGCCCACAAGGCTCCTCTGTCCATGGGATTCTCCAGGCAAGAATACTAGAGTGGGTTGCCATGCCTTCCTCCAGGGGATCTTCCTGACTCAGGGATCAAACCTGCATCCCTTAGGTCTCCTGTATTGGCAGGTGGGTTCTTTACCACTAGCATCCCCTGCGTAGCCCTAGTCCAAAAACATGTGTCCCTATAAAAAAAGAAAATAGAGGAGAATCTGAGGGACACAAAGGGGAGAAGGCAGAGACTGGACTGATCAGACCATGAGCAGAGGAACACCTGGGGCCTCTGAAAGCCAGAAGAGACGAGGGACGGACTATTCCCTGAAATTCCTGAGGGAGTGCAACCCCACTGACGCCTTGATCTCAGCCTTCTGGCCTCCAGAACTGTGAGAGGCACATGTCTGTCCTTCTGAGCCACCCAGCCTGCAGCGACTTGTTAGAGGTCACAGGGTCCAAACACAGAGGGTATTCCCAGCTGGGATGGGCTGGGAGCCTCACAGGATGCCTCTCTGAACACTTCTGCCATGTGGGACAGGCTCTGCCCCTTCCACCAAAAACAGGAGGGGCTTTCTCTTTAACGGTCAGTAAGAGCGGCCAATATGCTTGTGGTTTCCACCGTCCCCAAGGTGTGCCTTCGGTGGGCTGTCCTGTCATCCATCTTTCTCTGCTGAGGCCAAGCCAGTCCTTGGTCTGACCTGTCCTTGGTCTCCTGATCCCTGGGGAAGCAGGGTCTGCCCAGTGGGCACCCCAAGGCCCATGCTGCCCAGCCTGGGTGGGGGAGAGATTCCAGGAAACCAGGAGCATGGGGTTCATGTTCACTTCTTTGGTTATAACGTCCCCTCTTGGCTCTCCTCTGGCCTCCTCTCCACTTCCTCACTCCCTCTTTCTTGCTTGGTTTCTGCTGCTTCCCAGGTGGAGAATCCCATGGACAGAGGAGCCTACAAGTGGGCTACAGACCATAGGGGTTGCAGAGAGTGAGACAAGACTAAAGTGACTTAGCATGCATGTGCTGCAAGTTTCATCCAGAAAATCAGAGGCATGGGGGTGGGGAGCAGAGTACAGTGAGCGCAGGTGGGAGGGGTTAGGAGGTAGCCGAGTGCAGAGCAGGAGCCAGGCTGACCGGCTTCCCAGGGAGAGAGAGGGAGAGTGTGTGTGTCTGTGTGTGTCTCTGTGTGCATGCATGTGTGTCTGTATGTGCATGTGTATCTGTGTGTGTGTGTATGTATGTGCATGTGTGACAAGAGGACAGAGATGGGAGGGTATCAGAGCGGAGGCTGCATATTGAAAGGCAACATTGTGGCTGTAGGAGAAAAGGGCAGAGTCCGGTGGAAGCCCCGTGAAGGCTGGAGGGAAGGACCCGGGGAGCCCAGAGCTCCTTTCCTGCCCACTTTCCTTCTTCCTTCCCTCCCTGCCCTGCTCACCTGTCTGCCTGCAATTCCATCTCTTCTAGCACATTCCCAATCACCTGATCCATGTGAGCTACTCCCCCAAACCCAGTAGGAACCCAAAGATGGCCCTGGGGTCTGAATCCTGCCTTCGCCCTGAGGGGCTGTCTACACCCACTGGCTTTTGTGGGTCCTAATTGTACGTCTGTGCTCCCTGGAAGGTCATGCCCCATGCTCTGCTCCTTAGGAGGATGATGGCCCTTGTGTCAGAGTCGTGGAGGTGGGGAGAGTAGGGAAGGAGGTGAGTTGAGCAGGAAGAAAGAGCTAGCTGCCAGGCCAGCCTGGTCAACATGGTGCTGAGAGGGATGGAGCAGGGTGGGGGGTGAGGTGGGAGCGAGAAGGGCAGGGTCGGGGAGAGACAGACAGAGACAGAGAGAAGCAGAGAAATGGGGAGAGAGAGACAGAGAGATGGGGGCAGATAGACAGAGAGAGGCAGGGAGGAGGGGGTCAGAGGAACATGGCCAGAGGGAAGCAGATGGATGTCATGGAGACATAGGACCCAGAGAGATGACTTGAAAGACACAGAGCCATGTACGGAGAAAGGTCAAGGTGAGGGGACAGTGACCACAGGGGACAGTGAATCACAGGACAGTGGCAAAGGTGTCTGGGTCATGATTGCATTTGTGAGCCGGCCCTCGGCCCTCGAAAGTCCACCTGCCTGGGGGCCTCTGCGATACCTGGGCGTTGAGCCGCACCCTTAACCCCTGCCCTCCCCCGCCACCAGCCCAGGCGCTGCGCTGACTCATGCCCTGGAAGGATGAGAGGCGATTTAGCCATTATTTCCAAGTTATGCCTTATTATTTGACATAATGGGCCATTTCTCATCCTCTCATCACTGCCCTCCAGGGTTGGTGCCCCTAACATCCCCAAAAGTTCAGACTAAATAAATTGGCATCCATTTCTCTCTCAGTAGTTAACTCTGCTCACTGGTGTGCAGATAACTCCTGGCCATCGGCTGCAAGCCAGCAGAGTGATCCATCACAACATCCATGAGCAGATGTGAGCTCAGAGAGTGTCATCCACCACCCCAGGACCTTCAGCCCTGCTTGGCCCCACTGTGCGAAAACTGCTATGTTAAACTTGCCTCTTTTTAGCTGAAAACCAGGACACCCTCTGCCGCCCCCGATACCCCACAGCTGCCTATCAGGAGAGCAAAACCTCCTGAACCTTCTCTATCTGTTTAGACTCACACGTGATGTTTGAATGCACTTAAGCTTTGGAAGAAAATGTCAAAATCATTCCCAGCACAGAACGAGAATGGACCAACTCAGGAACTCTGTAATGGACTTGAACTCTGTGAATCTGGCTGTGATAGGGTTCTGGCCACTTGCCACACACAGTCCAGGAAAAGAAAGTCTACAGTTGAGAACAGTGGCTCTCAGCTGAGGGTCATTTTGCCCTCCAGGGCACACACAGCAATGCCTGAAGCTTTTTGGAGGTGTCTTGATTGGTAGGGCAGCTGCTACTGGCTTCTAGCCCAAGGCCAGGGATGCTCAGCATCCTGCCATGGCCAGGCTGGTCCCGGCCACAAAGCTTCACCCAACCCCAAACGTTCATGGCACTGCTGTTGAGAAGGCCTAGCTTAAATGGTCCAAGCTCTGAATTCCAAGTGGTCCTTACTTCACTTCAGTTTTATTTTGCGCTCAGTTACTCAGTTGTGTCTGACTCTGTGACCCCATGGACTGTAGCTCACCAGCTCCTCTGTCTACGGAATTCTCCAGGTAAGAATGCTGGACTGGGTGGCCATGTCCTCCTCTAGGGGATATTCCCAGCGCAGGACGGAACCTGCCTCTCCAGCATCGTCTGCATTGGCAGGTGGATTCTTTACCACTGTGCCACCTGGGAAGCCCTAATTTTACTTTTAAAGCATTGGATTCAATCAGAATAAGGAATTGTATGCCTCTGTGCCTCCTACTCCACCAGGAATTACAGCCTCAGTTTGTCATGCAGAAAAGCAAGGGATGTGCGTGATGGACCAGCAGTCAGAAGGTCTGTGTCAGACCTGCCCTGAAGAGGCGGGAGCTCAGAGCCATGGGCAGGTATGAGTGAGACCCGGCTGAAATCCTGCCTTGAAATACTGCGTCTGCTCAAGTAGTTCTGTGACCCCTGAGAGCTTTAACCCTTACCTATCTATACAAGGGAAGAACTTCTCAGGTGGCGATAATGGTAAAGAACCCACCTGCCAATGCAGGAGATAAAAGGGATGCAGGTTCAATCCCTGGGTTCAGAAAATCCCCTGGTGGAGAGCATGACAACCCACTCCAGTCTTCTTACCTGGAGAATCCCATCAACAGAGGAGCCTGGCGGGCTACAGCCCAGTGGTTCACAGAGTTGGGCACAACTGAAGCAATTCAGCATACATGCATACAAAGGAAATACGTCTGATCGTTTCTATGAAAATCTTGAATCTTAAAAGAATCTTTCTTATGCTCTGAACTATCTCATCCATGAAAACTGGTCAAGCAAGAACTTTTGAATTAGAAGTTTAGGGATAAAAAAGGGACAAATGAATGCATTTGGGGGAGCCTGGAACTCCAAGGCACGTTCCAATAGCTTTCTTCTCCCTGCTGGACAATTCTTTATTCATCAGCAAGTGTGCACGCTTTCACAAAAACTCATGCAGAATGACAGTGAAGCAAGGTCCCTGTGGGCTCCAGTCTCCTCTGGGGACACATAAAAAGGAACTTTCATCAAGCTCTAACAAGGTTTGATGTCTGTGCTTGGATGGAGCTGGAGACTGGTGCAAAAGTAAGAAGCCAAGGATGCTTACCTCGACTTCTGACAATTTTACTTAAAACCACACAGACTTGCAAGGACACTATAGCATCAAAGAGCTCCATAGAAAGGGGAGCGTGTAGTCTGCCCACATCCAAGCCCGGCCAGATCTAACGCTTTTCCAGTTTAATATTAATGTTGCAGTGGTAATGAAAACTCGTAAACAAACCCCTCTTGGTAAATGAATCTTCACTCCCAAACGGCAACCAGGAACAACTCTAAATAAGTAATGTGAGCTGGATACCAGAGGTCCCGCCTGCAGATTCTGTTACCATTCTTGGCTTGTACTTGGGAGGCCTCATGCATTTTTAAGGGCTCATCATTATTGTGATCCTCCTACTTGCTGGCGAACTTTTCAGAACCACACTGAGGTATGAAGTGGAGCTTTAAGTTTGTCCGTGCTCATGGTTCTTCTGAAATAGAGTAGTTCTGGATAAAAAGCAGGACTGGAAAATCTGCTTAGAGGATAGGTGAGCTGGGTGGGAACCTGCTGTCAGGGCATTCAGAGGCCCTAGTGGGGAAGGGTCCAAGAGGGTCAAAGGCAGCTCCAGCTCCCACGTGACACCCTCAGGGACCCCCCACACTAGGGTGTATCCCTCACTCTGGAAGCAGGACCAGTTGTGGAGTGGATGCCAGAAAATACAGGCTGGAGGAATGGAGGGAGACGGGGAGGTTGGGTGGGAAAGAGCAAGGCTACCTCTAGAAGGATGGAGGCCAGGGACCTCAAGCCTTGTATGTGTGTGTATGCATGTGTGTGTATGCACATGCGGGTACATGGCTACATGCACATACAACAAAAGCTGGGAACAAGGCCAGCCTTTGCAGGGGATGTGACCTGAGCAGAGGCTGGCTGGTCTTTCAAGGTGGGAACCCTGCCTCTCACTCCACACTCTTCTCTTTTGTTAAATACACACACACTCAGGAAAGCATGAGGTATGGGAGGAATGGATCCTAAAACTAAAATTCCCAGACTGCTTCGTGTAACTGTTTACTCTGAGAGCCAGCAAGTTGGAGGCAGGCAGTGGCCATTCCCAACCAGAAAACTTCCACTGCATTCATCGCGGCGGAGGAGCGGGGTCAGGGAGCCAGTCAGGGAGGTGCAGACATTCAAGGCTGGAGTCTTGGTGTCCACCTGCAGAGATCAGAAGGAGTGTGGGGGTCCTGACCCCACTGCTGGCAGGGATAGGCTATATTAGGTTGCACATTTGAAACTTTAACTTGATTTAAGTAGCTTCCTGCAGTGGCATCTCTTGAATGCACAGGATAAGCATCATAAATAAAGAAGCAACAGGAATCCAAGAACATCAGAAACTGGCTCCAGGTGCTACATGAAACCAAAAATTGGTACCGTAACCGAAGTATGAGAGCCACCTTGACCAAGAGGAAAAGATGCTGGTAAACTTTCCAGCTGCTTCTCGGAGAAATAGAGGGTTTGTTAGATTTGTTTTTAAGGTGTAATTGTATGTTAGTCACTCAGTCATGCCTGACTCTTTGCGATCCCATAGACTGTAGCCCACCAGGCTCCTCTGTCCATGGAATTTTCCAGGCAAGAATATTGGAGTGGGTAGCCATGCCCTCCTTCAGGGAATCTTCCTGACCCAGGGATTGAACCCAGGTCTCCTGCATTGCGGGCAGATTCTTTACCATCTGAGCCACCAGGGAAGCCTCAAAGATGGAAATAGCCATGCCTCATTGAAGAAAACAAAAGTTACAAAACCTGCATTTGATTTAAAATATACAAGTCCTAAAAGGCAGCAAATTCAAAGTTCAGATGTGTTAAAAATCTAAAACTAGCTTTTGATAACTGCCTTGGTAGTAACTGTCCACATTTCATTGGGAACAACCCCCATTGGTGGAAGAGAGTTTGTTTTGACTTGAGAACAAGATTAGAAAATGAATCACTTTGTTTAAAGTTAGGCTGGAAGATGGAGTAGACTTAAATGTACTCTTTTACTAATAATTTCTAACAGTTGTAATATTTGAACCAATTGGCCAGTCTTTTCATCATCACAATCATTATATATTAATTCACTCAATAACATTTATTAAGCACCTACTATGCATCAGACAGTGATAGGAGTATATATTCAATTAATTGAGTCAGTTGAAAATATTTGTTGAACACTTTTATGCTGTCACATATCTGATAGGCATGAGGGGGAGGAAATAAAGGTAATTAAGACATGTTTCCTATTTTCCTGCAGCCACAGTCTGGCCAAATTCATTTAACTTAATCCTGATTTGCAAAGAATTTAAAAGCTTGGGATTATAAATGGAGAAAAAAAATCTCATCAAAAAAGAACTGATGGCAAGGAAACAAATATCCAGAAACTTGGATGACTGATAAGCATTCAGAAACACGAGGGAACACAGGTAAAGAATTTGGTTTGAAAGACCAGCTCAAGGAACTGCTAATTTTGACAGTCTCCAATCAGCAGGATACTACATTGTAACTTTGGGTTTTGTGCCCAGTGTTTATAATGGAACTTTTTAGTTCCATTATAAAGGAGTTACAGGAAGGCTTCCAGAGGATGACATATTTTTCTAAAAGCATATCAAATGTTCAATAATAATTTTGGCATCTAGAGTGGACAATGCAGTTTGTGGACATCAGAATTCAGGTGAATTTAAAAGCTTATTCATACCTAAAGTTATAAAATCATTTTAGTTAAATAGTATATTAAGGGACTTCCCTGGGGGTCCAGTGGTTAAGAATCCACCTTGTAATGCAGGGAATGTGGTTTTGATTCCTGGTCAGGTAACGAAGATCCCATGAACTGTGGAGCAACTAAGCCTGAGTGCTGAACTACTGGGCCTGAATGCCACAACTAGAGAGTCCATGAGCCTCAACAAAAGATTTCACCTGATGCAGGGAAGATCCCACTTGCCATACCTGAGACCCAACACAGCCGAATAAATCAATGCTTAATTCATTAAAAAATGAGATTAAAAAGCAATATATAAATAGTGTATATATTAAGACAATAGTACCTTCTCAGATTTTCTTCAATTGTTCTGATGGATCCAGGCAACAATCTCATGAAAACAGTTCAAACATTTTTTAATATGAGTCAAAAAACACTGAACAACAAGTCATCAACAAGACACAAACCTTTAACTATTTAAAGACCTGCACACATACTTAGTGCTCCTCCAGGGGCTTGCTGTATACAAGGGGAAGTGTGGTGTGTGTCTCAGATGGGAGTGTGAAGTACTTAACTGCTGCTCAAGTTGTGCCGGACTCTTCGTGGCCCCATAGACTCAGCATGCCAGGCTACTCAAATACTGGAGTGGGGTGCCATTTCCTACTCCAGGGGACCTCCCCAACCCAGGGGTTGAATCTGCATCTCTTGCATCTCCTGTATTGGCAGGCGGAATCTTTGCCACTGCTTTACTTTTATCTGCCAAATACGGATGCCATTTTCTTAATTTGCCTTACTAGAAATTACAATGCAATATTAAGTAGAAGTGGTGAGAGCAGACATTGCCATCTCATTCCTGATCTTAAGGAAATAGTATTTATTCAATTTTTCACCATTAAGTATGATGTTAGCTGTTTCACATACATGCCCTTTCTCAAGCTGAAGGAATTCTCTTTTATTCTTAGTTTGTGGAGTGTTCTTATTTTTTTGAGAAAAATGTTGGGTTTTGTCAAATGCTTTCTCTGCCTTAAATGATCATGTATCCACCACCCCCCAATTCTGTTAATATTAATGATTTTATATTGAACCATCCTTGAATTCCTGAGAAGTCCCACTTGGTCACAGTGTACAGTAGAACTGGGTAACACACAAATGAGGTGGATGCTCTCCAGGAATTAATGGCCACAGAAGGAAAATAAACCAAGGAAGGGGTCACGGGCAGCACCTCATCCTGAGACCATCACTGGGGTCACTGTGGGAGACCTAACAGCACGTCAACCAGGCAAGACCCGACACTGCTGCTGCTGACCCTGCATCAGGCGACACACAGCTTACACAAAGCCCAGACAGTGGGCGTCTATGTCATTCCCATTTTACAGATGGGCCAACTGCAGCTCAGCAAGACTAAACAAAAGCCCAGAGGCTCATTTTCCTCCTCTCCTGTCTTCCTCAGTCTCAAGCTGTACAGTCTCAAAAAAGTCATGATATTTATCCTACACTTGCATCTGCCTTGCAAATAAATGCCAGCAACAGAAAGTCCTTTGGATAAAAACACCCACCGATAACAACATCTTCTCCCTGAGGAGGTAGACAGCACAGAAATAAATGAAGCCATCATTCTTGATAGTCGGCTGGTGTGGATCTTGACGTGGTTTGGGAGATTAGTTGCTGGATAGACAATTTTTATTTTATATATTTTTATGCATTTATAAAGGTTATTTCAGCCTGGTCTTCTGCTGAAAAACCCAAAGGAATTGTGGGTGATTTAAAATGGATATACATTTTTGAAATAGAACCAATATAGTGGCTCAGAAAATAGGAAAATGAGAAATAAAAATGGGTTCAACAAGAATGGATTAGCCAGTGCACAAAGTCAAATCTATAGAAAGGAACTTAAGGGTGAAAAAGGATTTTTGAGATGAGAACTACAACCGGTTGCCGTGGTTTGGGTGCAGTCTAAAGATGTGTTTTATTTGCTCTGTATGATGATTTGCACAAATCTGAGCAAACACTTGAAAACTGTAAGTCTCCATATAAAACCAAAATATCTGCTCCCGTTTGAGAATCTCCTCTTGCAGGCCCCCATTTCCACTCGGGATCAGTTGGCAGGGGTTTGCTGGAGTCCTTTTCCTCTACAGTCACTGAACTCTTGAGTTCTCCATGTCTCTATCCCTCCCTTTGCTCTGCTCCTCACCTTCTTCACTCATTCACAGGATCTGCCAGGCCCTGCAGGCCTCAGGGTTTGCAGCTTCTACTCACTATACTGCTCAAGGCAGACACCAACATATTGCCAATCTAATACCAGCCATTTACTGTCATTTTGGGCAACTCAGTGAAGCCAAGTTCCAGAGGCTGGCTCACTGGTAAGACTGCTCTCCTTCTGAAACCCTCACCCACAATTTTCAATACTTCTCAAGCAGCAGAGAGCTCCCTTCTTAGACCCTGGGCTCCCAGACCTTTGTGATCACTTGACCGACAGTATATGGCAGAAGTGCTGCGTCAGTTTCCAGGCCCAGGCTTAAGGAAATGGCTATTTCCACTGTCCATCTCTTGGGATACTGGCTCTTAGACAGGAGCAAGCACAAGCCAGATCATGGAGAAACCCATGGTGGGAGGACATGGCCAGAACTCACCCTCCAGGTTAGTGACTAAACATGTCCCATCCTAACTGGGCTTCCCCATGGACATGGCTGGAATGGACATGCATGTCCCAACCAAGCTCTGACTCAGTTTCAGACTCATACATGAAATAAATGATCATTGTTGCTGTAAGCCTCTAGGCTTTGGGGTGGTACATGATTCAGCAATAAATACACAGAAGACTAGTGTAAGCACCAACAAGGCTTTCACAGTGGAAGAGTGTGTCTTGGGGAGACGTGCTCCCCCGACACTGGTCCAGGATGTCTCGTCTCACCTGGCCGATGTGCCTTAGGAACTGCCATGTTCATCACTCGTCCTCCATCCTGAGGTTTCGGGGGAGAGGCGGTGAACCTGCAGATCCCTGACTCCGAAGGGGTGCTGGAGGTCAGGCTGTCTGTGTACTCGTTTGTCCCTGCCGTCAACTGCTCGGACGATGTGTCTGAGATGAAGCACTCCGTGATGGTGAACTTGGCATGCCTCAGCTGCTCTTCCATCTTGGCATGCTCGTAGGCCCTGGCCAGTTCTTCATAAGTGGAGGAGGCACTTTCTGTGGAGACCATGCTGCTTCGCGCTCGATCTGTGCCATGAAAAAGAGAAAACAAGATGATGAGGCGTCACTGGGAGTCTGCACTGACTGGGTGGTGACGGGGGCCTGTGGCTGGTTCTCCCCATCACTGGGCAGCCGGACAGGAGTCCTGGGTCTTTATCTGAGGACTGCCTTTGTCACTGTGAGGCCACCTTCATGAGCCTCAGCCGTGTGGCTTCAGGGTTTCAGCTGACTTGCTGGAGGCACCTGTCCCCAGTATGGAACATTGCCTTAGATCAGTAATACATCCCCCTAAAAACTTTTGCTTTCAGTTAAGACAGCTGGCTTGTTGTTTAGTTGCTCAGTCATGTCTGACTCCTTGGGATTCCATGGACTGTAGCCCACCAGGCTCCTCTGTCCACAGGATTCTCCAGGAAAGAATACTGGAGTAGGTTGCCATTTCCTCCTCCAGAAGATCTTCCCGACTCAAGGATCAAACCCATGTCTCCTGCCTTGCAGGTGGATTCAAGACAGCTGGGAATGCAATATGCATGAACAGCTGTGCCCCTTCCTGCTCTGCAAGTCTTCCTGGGCCACAGCAACACTTTCATTGTCGGGAATGATCTGAGCTCTGTGTTCAGCTCCTCTGGCTTCCGTGGGACAGGAATACAGGCAGATTCTTAGAAATGAACATGTAACTGCATGGAATTGGTCACTAGGCAGAATTGCAGCTGAACCCTGGGGCACATCCTTTGTGTTTGAGGCTCACCCTTTATGGGGACCAGAGACCCTCCAGAACCCTAAAATGTACATCTTGGGTAAGAGGACTCTCTACATTTTAAACCCACTCAAAAGTTCTGAAGTCACCTCAGTGGAACTCTGAGGTTCTTGTAAGAGAAATAACTGCCATAAAAATAAATGTACGTGGTGATGCTCCACCTCTGGAAGACTATTTTTGAGGTGTATCATCCAGAACAAAAGAAAATGAGTATGAAAATTTCCTACAGCTATTAAGTTTAGATAGAATTTCTTTTCAAAATTTTATATTGGAGGGAGGGTGGGCAACCCAGTGCTGTTCTTAGGCTCTGTCTTCCCTCTAGGGTGAGTTCTTGGCGAATGGCACAGACAGATAATCAAGCCCTGTTTCACTGTCAAATGGACCAGCCATGTTCCCCCTCCAGGGTGCTGTGACCTTGTCATGCAACTCCAAGTTCAGTCTTAATCCTGGAGATGGGAGTGGCCACACACCCTCAAGGTATAATCGGGGTGATTGTAATCATGGGAGAGTACTTAGAAATTTCTGTGTTTTTCTCAGCAGGGCAGGAGTGAAGGGCAGAGGGAGCGATGTGAGTCTGAGATTCGAGATGCCTGCAACATAGATTCCTCTGGTTTTGCTTGGCGGACTTTGCTGGACCCTAGATTTGGCCAGTGATGTACAGCTTCATCGGTGCCTGCCAGGTCAATGGTCCAGCAAGTTGAAAGTGACCTTGCAAGGGCGCAGGTAGGGCCCTGAAACTCAGAGGCCAGCCCTGCTCATTCGGGAGGAGGCGGGCAGGCCCTACCTGTGTCTTGTGAGGGGCTGACGCTGTAGCTATCACTCTCCTTGTCCATTGAGCCTGCGGCCCTGGGCGTTGGCAGCCTCCAGTCAGTGGTGAGGGTGTGTGTTGACACGGTGGGGTGGGGTCTGTTGAGGGTCCACTGGCTGGCGTACCGGTTCCTCGCCGTGGGCCCAGCCTTGGCATTCCTCCTGGTGGTGGGATCTGGGAAGAACCAGAACAAAGTCTATGTTTGTCTTTGGGAAGGTGGTCGGCTGTGATCAAGGTGTGGAGTGGGGTGCTCCTGATTCAGCTCTATGATCCACTCACACTGCCTCCAGGAAGCTCTCCCTGATTGCCCTGTCTGGAGCACTGGCTTCCCTTTTCCCTAGGGTCTGAAGCACTCATGTGATAATTAAGCACTTAAGCAATCCCTGTAGAGAAAGAACATCAGATTTGGACTCAGGGGTTATGAATTTGAGTCTTGCTCTGGGCTCATAATAGTTTCATGACACCCTTCATATCACTTAAACTTCCTAAGAATCACCACCTTCTGTAAAAGGAGAGAGTTGGACCGCGTATGCTCTAGTGGGGCTTCCTTGCTACAGGATTACCTCGAGGTATTCTTACAGGCTGAACTCTGTTCCCTCAAAAGATTCACACATCCACACCCTGAGCCCAGAACCTCAGCTGGTGATCCTATATAGAAGTAGGGTCACTGCTTTTGCTGTTAGTTCAGATGAGGCCAGACTGGAGTAGGGTGCCTTCTGGAGCTAACATAACTGGTGTCCTTACAAGACAAGAAGACAGACAAGGAGGAGAGGGTGATAGAGGCAGAGATCAAGGGCCGCAGCTGGACTGAGGAGCTCGGAGACCATCAGCACACACTGGGAAGGGGTGAGGAAAGGTCCTCCCCTACCAGCTTCAGAGGGGGTGTGGCCTGCTGACACCTTGATTTTGGACCTGTTGCTAGTGGGACTGTGAGAACATAAATTCTGGTTCTTTAAAGCCCCTCAGAAAAAAAAAAAAAAAGCCAGGCAGTTTGTGACATGTTTTTAACAGCGGCTCTCGGAAAGGAAGCAGGGGTCTCCTGTATAGACTGCTGTCTAATATTAACTCACTGCCTCAAGTATGACTGTCGTTCATCAACTAAATTGCAATGCTCTAGAGCAGAGGAAGAGGGAAGATTCGTTTTTGTCCAAACACTCTCTTATCCGTTTGCATATGGCAGCATCTCTCCAATGTGATTGTCTGAACTCTGACGAAGACTTGGGTGATTCAAAGTGCAGAAAGAACAAAGGGTTCACGCATGTTTGGATGTTCTGGCTCCGCCATCTTCAGAAACACAGAGATCTACGGACACACAGGCTGAAGCCAGGTGGGTTTCATCATCTCTGAGTCTGGGAACAGAGGCAAGAGGTCAAGTAGGTAGACTGAGTTCTTAGCTCAACTCTTAGCTCAAAGATGATTCAACAGCACAGAGTGTTGGACACTGGAATTTTGTGGAAAAGGGAGAGGCCCAGTTACTGGCACGATTTTTGGGGCTCCATCCTGAAGGCAACATAGGATCCTTCTCCATTTTTGAATTTTCTGCTTTTCAAAGAGGAATTTTAGGCAGTTCTATTTCAAAAATGATCTGGCTACTTCTCTACACTGCCATCTGTGATGACTGCTTATTACTAATGGAGCACTTTCTAAAGAACAAGAAACAGAGGGACAACATGTGGCCGGATGACATGGACTCATAATGCTCCTGAGCTTCCAAGTCTCTGCAGGACAGAGTAAGGACGCACATCCTGGGGTCATCCAAAATTAACTGAGAGCCCGCCATGACCTCTGGACACAGACGAGCTTGGATGAGTAGGATGAATACATGCAGCCCAGAGTCACTTTACATTTGAGGCGATGGAAGCTCAGAGAGAAGTGATACAGCTATTAAGTGATAAGAACAGAACTTAAGACCCCACCTGTCAGTCCAAGACTGCCCATTACTTGGCCAAGCGTGTCCTCAGCTGGACTCCTAAGAGTCAGGCGCTGTGTGACGCTAGCTCATTTATAATTCCATGCCGGGTCATGGGTCATGACACTTGAAAGCAGTGAAATGACTTTCTTTTAAAGTGATGTATGGCAAAACCAATACAATATTGCAAAGCAATTCACCTCCAATTAAAATAAGTAAACTTAAATTAAAAAAAAATAAAGTGGGGATTTTCCTTTTTGCCAGTTTCTAGTTATCAGACTTGGAATCTAATCCATCATTCTACAACATTGCAGAGAAGCATAAAAATGGCAGCTCGGTCGATATATTTTAAGATTTCCTGGATCATCAAAATGCTCCGTCTTGGTGCATAATTCTCTGGGGCATTGATTTTCAGACATTTCATCTGTTACTTGCAAAATTCCACGGACGACTTTATTGGAGGATTTTCGGGGGCCTTGATTAGAATGTAAATGAGTTATGCTGGAGCGCCAAGCTCTCTGGACAGAAAGGTATGAATGATAATTGGGTTTCTCTGCCTAAATGTTAGGAGAGAGGTCCTCAAAGAGACAGAAAAACCGTCTCCTGGGTAGGAGGCTGCATGTCTCCTAGGCACTGTCAACGTGATAAGTGGAGCTTAAATAGTGGAGCTTGTTATTTAAATGCTAATGAATCTTTTCCAGAAAATTACCCAGTCCCTTACATAAGTTTTGAGGGTTCTTATTTTTATTCTTCTTTAAACTGCTTGTTGGTGCAGCTATGGATCAGGTTTACTCCTGGTGTGGATGCTTATGGAAAAAGGGGTCAGACTGAGAGTTTCACTTCTAGGACACAATTTCCTCAAACTCCCCAAACCCACACCTATGAGCTTTCTCCTGCCAAGCTCACACACCAACGGTGGGCCAGAAAGAAACCTTCACTCCCACAGACCACTTTCACCAGTGAGATCACTCTGTCTGGAAAGTTCCATGGTCAGGTTGCACTATTCAAGCCAGAAGTCTTTTCCAGTTAATTTTGTTCATTATCACTTTTTTTTTTTCTAGATGAAGACAGCTTTACCAGTGGCCTGATAATATCGGGAATATAGGTCATGATATTACTTTTTGAACTGCAATTTATCCTGCTCTAAGCAAGCATCCTATGGGCAAAATTGTCTCTGTATACTACAGAGAATACTACTCTGTAGAATACTACAGAAGGGTTGACACAATTTTTAATCATCAGGTTTTCTGACCTGAATTGAACTTTTCTGTAAGATAGTTTCTAAGATAGCAGCTAAAACAAAAACCTTACTTGGGTTCCACTCAGTAATCTCCTTCGTACATCTTCCTAATCTATTAACCAAATAAATGTTGGGGTTTACTGCCTCTGCATGGAAAGTAGTTTATTTGGGACCTCAACATTATAAATAAATTCCAGTGATGAGGTACCATGCTTGCTAAGCAATCAGTGATAGGGTGTAAGTGATATAAATAACTCTTGGCCTTTCAACATCAGGTCTGAACTGGAATTATTAAGCTTCTGCCCATTGAATCAAATTATTTTAATTATCTTGAACTTGGGATAAGAGAGGATTTGGCGGATAATAGGGTTATAAAACATGCCATGTGGACTGCAATTGTGGGATTAACTGGCTTTTACTCCCTGCCACTGGTTTTTGTCTCTCAGATGCTGAGGCCTCGGCTTTGTAGGATTAATCTACCAGTTGTCTCATAGAGAGGATGGAATGAGGAGGGGCTGAATATTGCTATCATTTAATGAATAAACCTTTATGATTCACACACTAGACTCTTCATCCCCATCAGGTACTTTTCCACTGTTGAGTACCAGCATAACTGATGGAGTGTAGCACTTTTTTTTTTTTTTTTTTAAGACACAACAGGAAAGATCCAATTCATGTTGTAAACTCTTCTTATTTTATATATATGGGAAGTGACTTTCCTCCCTAGAGGTCCTATTGGAAGCATCGTCTCTGCTTAGAGGCAGTGTGGAGGGGCTGAGAGTGGAGTTTTGGGGTGAGCTCCTCTGAGACTGGTCCAGCATCACTCCTTGAGGGCTGTGATCTCATCAAGTGCCCACTGCCTTCCTCTCTGGGACTGGGGTGATGACCTCACCCACCATCTACACTGTCGAGAGATGTGAGTGAGATTAACTAGCTAGTGAACCGCAGGCACATGGGAGGAATCAACCAACCTGTGACTGAACCCATGATTCCTGAGTGACAAACACTTGACCAGGGATGGAGAGCATCATGTTTAATGAAGCTGATGATGGGAGATTTGGTAGGTGGACCAGGCAGGCGAGAAATTCACTTTAGAGAACTTGACAGGAAATAGCCATGAAAAATCACAGAACTAGATGTTGGGCAGGGGAGCCTAGGATGTTGCCATCCGTGGGGTCACAAAGAATTGGACACAGCTTAGCGACAGAATAAAAAATACAGCATAAGATGCTGGAGAATGCCAGGAATGCAGAAAGGCATCGACTGGTAGTAACTAGGGGAGACAGAGGTGAGGGGTGCAGGGGGACATGTCTTATTTGTCTACCAGTCCAGCCCTGCATGTGCCTGGGCTGCTTGCTGAATACTCTTTGCATGAAAGAATGAGTGAATGGATACATGATGTCCAGGTAAATATGGCAAAACAAACCCGGGTGATATCTTACAGTGATTACACATCTTTGTACCCTTGCACATCCTTATGGCAGGAAGTGAAGAGGAACTCTTGATGAAAGTGAAAGAGGAGAGTGAAAAAGTTGGCTTAAAGCTCAACATTCAGAAAACTAAGATCATGGCATCTGGTCCCATCACTACATGGGAAATAGATGGGGAAACAGTGAAAACAGTGTCAGACTTCATTTGGGGGCTCCAAAATCACTGCAGATGGTGACTGCAGCCATGAAATTAAAAGACTCTTACTTCTTGGAAGAAAAGTTATGACCAACCTAGATAGCATATTCAAAAGCAGAGACATTACTTTGTCGACAAAGGTCCATCTAGTCAAGGCTATGGTTTTTCCAGTAGTCACGTATGGATGTGAGAGTTGGACTGTGAAGAAGGCTGAGCGCTGAAGAACTGATGCTTTTGAACTGTGGTGTTGGAGAAGGCTCTTGAGAGTCCCTTTGACTGCAAGAAGATCCAACCAGTCCATTCTGAAGGAGATCAACCCTGGGATTTCTTTGGAAGGAATGATGCTAAAGCTGAAACTCCAGTACTTTGGCCACCTCATGTGAAGAGTTGACTCATTGGAAAAGACTCTGATGCTGGGAGGAATTGGGGGCAGGAGGAGAAGGGGACGACAAAGGATGAGATGGCTGGATGGCATCATGGACTCAATGGACGTGAGTCTGAGTGAACTCTGGGAGTTGGTGATGGTCAGGGAGGCCTGGTGGAGAAGGCAATGGCAACCCACTCCAGCGTTCTTGCCTGGAGAATCCCAGGGACAGGGGAGCTTGGTGGGCTGCCGTCTCTGGGGTTGCACAGAGTCGGACATGACTGAAGCAATGCAGCAGCAGCAGCAGCAGCAGCAGCAGCAGCAGCAGCAGCAGCAGCAGGGAGGCCTGGTGTGCTGCAGTTCATGGGGTCGCAGAGACGGACATGACTGAGTGACTGAACTGAACTGAACTCTTATAAGTAAAAAAGTGTATTCAGGTTCCCCAAAGTAATGAGAACTCTGGAGAAAAAGAAAATGTTACTTGCTCAGTTGCAACTCTAGGGACTGTAGCCTCCCAGGCTCCTCTGTCCATGGAATTCTCCAGGAGAGAATACTGGAGTGGACTGTCATGTCCTTCACCAGGGAATCTTCCCAACCCAGGGATCGAGCCCAGGTCTCCTGCATCGCAGGTGGATTCTTTACCATTCAAGCTACCTTCAGTTCAGTTCAGTTCAGTCGTTCAGTTGTGTCTGACTCTTTGCGACCCCATAAATCGCAGCATGTCAGGCCTCCCCGTCTATCACCAACTCCTGGAGTTTACTCAAATTCATGTCTGTCGAGTCGGTGATGCTATCCAGTCATTTCATCCTCTGTCATCCCCTTCTCCTCCTGCCCCAATCCCTCCCAGCATCAAAGTCTTTTCCAATGAGTCAACTCTTCGCATGAGGTGACCAAAGTACTGGAGTTTCAGCTTTAGCATCAGTCCTTCCAATGAACTCAGGACAGATCTCCTTTAGGAATGGACTGGTTGGATCTCCTTGCAGTCCGAGGGACTCTCAAGAGTCTTCTCCAACACCACCGTTCAAAAGCATCAATTCTTTGGCACTCAGCTTGCTTCACAGTCCAACTTTCACATCTATACATGACCATTGGAAAAACCATAGCCTTGACTAGACGGACCTTTGTTGGCAAAGTAATGTCTCTGCTTTTTAATATGCTCTCTAGGTTGGTCATAACTTTCCTTCCAAGGAATAAGCATCTTTTAATTTCATGGCTGCAATCACCATTAAGTATCTCAAAGTGTCCTGGCCCTGGGGGGTTGGGAGTGGAGAGAGGATGTGACTGTGTACATAGAAACACTTCTAACTGCAAATTCTGCCTGGTCCCCATAATCCCACTGCTGACTCATCATCCTATCATGCTGTTCTAATTTTTCCTTGTTGAGTTCAGTTTAGTTCAGTCGCTTAGTTGTGTCCAACTCTTTGCGATCCCATGGGCTGCAGCACACCAGGCCTCCCTGTCTATCACCAACTCCTGGAGTTTACTCAGACTCATATCCATTGAGTCGGTGATGCCATCCAACCATCTCATCCTCTGTCTTCCCCTTCTCCTACTGTCTTCAATCTTTCCCAGCATCAGGGTCTTTTCCAGTGAGTCACTTCTTCATACCAGGTGGCCAAAGTATTGGAGTTTCAGCTTCAGCATCAGTCCTTCCAATGAATATTCAGGACTGATTTCATTTAGGATGGACTGGTTGGATCTCCTTGCTGTCCAAGAAACTCTCAAGAGCCTTCTCCAACACCATAGTTCAAAAGCATCAGTTCTTTGGCACTCAGCTTTCTTTATAGTCGAACTCTCACCTCCATACATGACTACTGGAAAAACCATAACTTTGACTAGATGGACCTTTGTTGGCAAAGTAATGCCTCTGCTTTTCAATATACTGTCTAGGTTGGTCATAACTGTTCTTCCAAGGAGCAAGTGTCTTTTAATTTCATGACTGCAGTCACCATCTGCAGTGATTCTGGAGCCCCCCAAAATAAAGTCTCCCACTATTTCCATTGTTTCCCATCTAGTTGCCATGAAGTGATAGGACCAGATGCCATGATCTTAGTTTTCTGAGAGTTTTAAGTCAGCTTTTTCACTTTCCTCTTTCACTTTCATCAAGAGGCTCTTTAGTTCTTCACTTTCTGCCATAAGGGTGGTGTCATCTGCATATCTGAGGTTATTGATATTTCTCCGGTGCTCTTGATTCCAGCTTGTGCTTCATCCATCCCAGCATGTCTCATGATGCACTCTGCATGTATGTTAAATAAGCAGGGTGACAACATACAGCCTTGACGTACTCCTTTCCCAATTTAGAACCAGTCTGTTGTTCCATGTCTAGTTCTGTTGTTTCTTGACCCTCATACAGATTTATCAGAAGGCAGGTCAGGTGGTCTGGTATTCCCATCTCTCTCAGAATTTTCCAGTTTCTTGTGATCCACACAGTCAAAGGCTTTGGCATAGTCAATAGAGCAGAAATAAAAATTTTTCTGGAACTCTCTTGCTTTGTCGATGATCCAACAGATGTTAGGAATTTGATCTTTGGTTCCTCTGCCTTTTCTAAATCCAGCTTGAACATCTGAAAGTTCATGGCTCATATATTGCTGAAGCCTGGCTTGGAGAATTTTGAGCATTACTTTACTAGCGTGTGAGATGAGTGCAATTATGCGGTAGTTTGAGCATTCTTTGGCATTGCCTTTCTTTGGGATTTGAATGAAAACTGACCTTTTCCTGTCCTGTGGCCACTGCTGAGTTTTCCAAACTTGCTGGCATATTGAGTGCAGTACTTTCACAGCATCATCTTTTAGGATTTGAAGTAGCTCAACTAGAAATCTATTACCTCCACTAGGTTTGTTCGTAATGCTGCTTCCTAAGGCCAACTACGCTTCACAGTCCAGGATGTCTGGCTCTAGGTAAGTGATCACACCATCATGGTTATCTGGGTCGTCATGATCTTTTTTGTATAATTCTTCTGTGTATTCTTGCCACCTCTTCTTAATATATTCTGCTTCTGTTAGGTCCATATAATTTCTGTCCTTTAGTGTGCCCATCTTCGCATGAAATGTTCCCTTGGTGCCTCTAATTTTCTTGAAGCCATCTCTAGTCTTTCCCATGCTATTGTTTTCCTCTGCTTCTTTGCACTGATCACTGAGGAAGACTTACTGATAAATGAAAAATGCTTTCATTCCTTGTTTCACATTGGCTTCCTCCACTCAGAGGAAGTGAAAGTCTTTCTGTACCTTATGATGCACCCCCATCCCTGAGCACTGGGCCACATGTGAAGTAACTAACATCTTTATAATTCCTCTGAGTCGAATGAAGGAATCCTTAATGCTCCCCTCACTGTGCCTACACTGTGAAAGCCATGAGGCCGTGAGAGACACCACTGTGCCCCCTTCCACCAGCTTCCATGTTGCCCCTTCCACCAGCCTCTTGCCTGCCACTGCCCTCTCCATTGGCGGAGCTTCTGCTAGTGCCTCCCTGTGTGGATATTCTGAAAGCTGTCAGGTCAGCCTTCCCTCTTCTCGGGCTGACTGAGCAGCTAGCAGGCCCCCTGTTCTCAGGTGCACTGTCCTCCTCTCCAGTCGTAAGCTTTGATGCCTAGCCCTTGTGCATCTCTGCCAGTTGAGCATTGACAGGGAGCTGGAAATGCTGCTTCTTTTCTCCTGGTGAGCAGGGAGGATGCTGTGCCATGAGCCTGGCAGGCTTGGGGCTCCTGCACCACAGAGCCATGGTAGACACCTCCTCTGCACTCCAGGATCACGTCTAACACCTGGGGAAGTGTTTCTCAAGAATCAGTCCAGAAATCAGCATCAGAATCACCCAGAGTGGTTGTTATCATGTAGAATCCCCGGCCCCAGCCTAGAAAAAGCAGCTCAGACTCCCTGGGGGTGGAGGCCTGGAATGAGTATTTTAAACAGGCACCCTGGGTCATTCTGATGCATATGAAAGACTGGGAGCCACTTCCTGGGGCAACGTCCTGTGCCCCTCCCTCTTTCCTACCCTTCTCCTCAGGTCTCCATTAACAAGGGCTTGCTGAGGTCAGGGATCCACGAATGGAAATCCCCGGGGTCTACAACCTTTCTGGGGTTGAATAGCCCTAAGTTGAAAAGCCATAGAAAAGGCAGAAGAACCAGAGATCAAATTGCCAACATCTGCTGGATCACAGAAAAAGCAAGAGAGTTCCAGAAAAATATCTATTTCTGCTCTATTGACTGTGCCAAAGCCTTTGACTGTGTGGATCACAATAAACTGGAAAATTCTGAAAGAGATGGGAATACCAGACCACCTGACCTGCCTCTTGAGAAACCTGTATGCAGGTCAGGAAGCAACAGTTAGAACTGGACATGGAACAACAGACTGGTTCTAAATTGGGGAAGGAGTATGCCAAGGCTGTATATTGTCACCCTGCTTATTTAACTTCTATGCAGAGTACATCATGAGATAAGCTGGGCTGGATGAAACACAAACTGGAATCAAGATCACTGGAGAAATATCAATAACCTCAGATATGCAGATGACACCACCATTATGGCAGAAAGTGAAGAAGAACTAAAGAGCCTCTTGATGAAAGTGAAAGAGGAAAGTGAAAAAGCTGGCTTAAAACTCAACATTCAGAAAACTAAGATCATGGCATCTGGTCCCATCACTTCGTGGCAACTAGATGGGAAACAATGGAAATAGTGGGAGACTTTATTTTGGGGGCTCCAGAATCACTGCAGATGGTGACTGCAGTCATGAAATTAAAAGACACTTGCTCCTTGGAAGAACAGTTATGATCAACCTAGACAGCATATTGAAAAGCAGAGGCATTACTTTGCGAACAAAGGTCCATCTAGTCAAAGTTATTTTTTTTCCAGTAGTCATGTATGGAGGTGAGAGTTTGACTATAAAGAAATCTGAGTGCCGAAGAATTGATGCTTTTAAACTATGGTGTTGGAGAGGGCTCTTGAGAGTCCCTTGGACAGCAAGGAGGTCCAACCAGTCCATCCTAAATGAAATCAGTCCTGAATATTCTTTGGGAGAACTAATGCTGAAGCTGAAACTCCAAAACTTTGGAGCTGAAACTCCAATACTTTCATCTGGTATGAAGAATTGACCCATTGGAAAAGCCCCTGATGCTAGGAAAGATTGAGGGCAGGAGGAGAAAGGAAAGACAGAGGATGAAATTGTTGGATAGCATCACTGACTCAATGGACATGAGTCTGAGTAAACTCTGGGAGCTGACGATGGACAGGGAGGCCTGGCATGCTACAGTCCTTGGAATCAGAAAGAGCTGGACACGACTGAGCAACTAAACTGACTGAAGTGGTTCAGAAAGCCGTCCATGCAGTGTAGGGTCCCGACGTTGCCAGAAGCAGGCGCGGGAGGATTGTGATGGAAAAGTTTGTATCTAGGGAGAATGTCAAGGACCCAGGAGCAATTTTTAAAAGCAAGTCTCTTAGTCCTAAATATTCCTTCACAAAGCTGATCCTCACTCATGTCTTCAGAAAGTACTCATATCATCAGAGAAGGAAGGATGTGAGGTGACATAGAGAGGAGGAATAAAAGACTCTTTTAGAATATTCTTGAAAACATTTTTTTTTAGTAACTGCTAGCACCGTTTTCCTGCATAGTGTGATGTTATTTAGGAATCAACCAGTTTGCTTCAGGAAGCTCAGTCTCAGTACATTTCACAAATGCTTTACAAGTCAGACATTATAAAAAATAGCTTTTACACTGTAATATTTATTTTTCTAATTATAGCACTCTACTTGGAGAATGTAAATTTCGGCAAAGAGAGTGATTAATGATTTAAAAACTAGACATCAAATCTTCTGAAAAGACAGTAATTGGGGCATCCAAACAATTTCAATTATGAAGGAACCAGAATATCCAATTAATAAGCTTTAGATACATATTAGGGGATTTAATTTCATTGCAGTAATTAATTTCCATATAACATGAAGTCAAATATTAATAATTAAACAAAACATAATCCCTAGATTAAACAGAATAATGTTTTTTTCAAACAGTGGTTCAGGAGAAAAGAATAAGCTTGGAGGACAGACGGACCCACAGCTCAATCTGGGTTTTGCTACAGAGTATGTGTACAATTTTGGGCTGTTTCCTCACTCATAAAATGGGGGCTCTGAGAGCTGCTGTGTAAGTAGCTACCTTGCAAAGTTGTTGTAAAGATAAAAATATGACATCAATCTTTTTATCCCAACCCTGGCACAGAGTAGATGCTCACTAAGGTTAGCCAATTTATTCTTTCCCTGTGTTGTCTAAATTAAAAAAATATTAATAAGTTGACCTGAAATTTCTAACACTTTCACAGTAAACCAAGAGTTACTTGCTTCAGTTGATATAACTTTTAAAAGATTTGTTTGATTTGGAGCATTTTTAAAGTTTTTGTTAAGTCTGTTACAATATTGCTTCTGTTTTATATTTTGGAGTTTTAGCCACAAGGCATGTGGAATCTTAGCTCCCCAACTAAGAATCACATCTGCACCCCCTGCCTGGACCACAAGGGAAGTCCCTCAGCCGACACAATTTTAATGACAGCTAAGGTCAACAATACAAACTCAGTCTCCCAGTCAAAGATGTCATTACACATATCTGTTTCTTGGGCAGAGAGTTAAGAAATCCCACATTTTACTGCATAGGGGGATGGACCACAGATGACTTTTCAGCACTGACCACACCTACACGGTTTAAATGATGTTTGACCCACTCACTCGTTCCTGGCCGAGCGTCTGAAACATCCACTAACGGCCCTGTGGCCTGCGACACCGATTGGTAATGGACCGTGTGCGTCACTGTCAGGGACTTCTGTTTCGCGGCCTCTCCGAAGTCAGCATCCGTCAACAGGACTGTGGAGCGATCGTCTGCAGAACAGTGGAGATACAGGAAATCAGACACGGCTATACCTAGTCAGGGACTTCTTGGCCATCTCTCTCCTTAGTACTTGCATTATTATTATCATTTTAATTTTAAAATTGTTATGGAAGTATAAATTATTTACAATGTTAGTTTCTGCTGTACTGTGAAGTGTTCAGTGAAGTGAAGCTATATGGATACATGTATCTCTTCCCTCTTGGATCTCCATCCCATCACCCCATCCCACCCCTCTGGGTCATCACAGAGCAGTGAGCTGAGCTTCCTATGCTACACAGCAGGCTCCTACTAGCTGTCTATTTTGCACTTGGCAGTGTGTGTATGTCAATCCTGCACGCCCAGTCTGTCCCACCCTCCCCTTCCTGACTCTTGTCTACATGTCTGTTCTTTATGCCTGCCTCTCTATTCCTTCCCTGGAAATAGGCTCATCTGTACCATTCCCCCGCCACCCCCCCCACCCCAGATTCCACTTTTTGTTAATAGCAACAGCAACAAGAACCTCATCTCAACCAGCAAAAACAAAAACATATTCAAGCACTGAATTAGAATGACTCTAGGATGCAAAAATAGGTTTTCCTTCTTTAAGGAGCATGTCTTAAAGAGAATGGCTATGGAGAAAGGCTTCCTCTCTCTCCTGGTTTCCTCTCATTAAGCTCACATTGAGCTGGGGATGCCTATTGGGTGGCTGTCCACTTAGAGTTTGGGGTTTATGTGTTTGTCAAAAGCTCGCCTGAGACACCACCAGCCTTGTCAGTATCGCAGAGGAATGGGGCTGCTATTGTAAATAAGCTCTGTTTGTGGTACAAGAAAAACTGCTCTGTGCTGGTCTGTCCTGGGGTGAGGGTGAATGTTCAGGATGGGTTTTGGGGGAGGAGAAGAGAAGGGCCAGTCTTCTTGGTGTCCTGATTCCTTGATTTTAACTCTTCTGGGGTATATGCCTTGCCTTCCCACTTCTCCCGAGCTCCAGGGACTCTCACGCATTCTGTAATTGACTTCTCAAAATGACTCATATCCCAGATCCTACTGGTTCAGACACTTGAAGGTTAGGGAAGCCCGGACACAGATGGATTCAGAGCATTTTATGCTTTGGGAGGAGGGGCAGGTGGTCAGGATATGTGTCGGTGGTCTGTCTTAGATTTTCATTACTTTGTTGTGGTAATAATTTTCTCATTTTTCCTAAGAGTTTTTTTGACTTCGAGGGGTTCTTTGACTAGGATATTTGGATTTTTCATACATTTTCAGGTACGGCGGGCTGGGGTGACGTTCATATGCATTTATCAGTCAGCCAGGACCACGTCGCAGCAGCCTTGACAGGGAATGGTAATGGGCAAGTCATATGCAGCACAGCTAGACGTCTGTGTCCAAAAAGGCTCTGAACAGAATGAACCTTACAAAAATCAAATTACTCAGGCTCTGGCAGGAGAGGAAAACCTCTTGAAGTCAGAATAAGATTTCTTGGCAGAAAAACATAGGAAGGATTGCCAGGAGGTTGGTGGCACCCAGCGTGCGGTGTAGCCAGGCTGGTGCTGCGATGGGAGCCAGGACTCAGCAGCCACCCCCTCCACCCTCTAACAGGCTGCCTTCCCCCGGAGACAGGTTCTTATGACTGGACCGGCATCAGAGGCCCCACACCTACCTCTGTTTAGATCCCTAACACTGTGCTGTGGCTTCTAGCACGCAGACCTGCTAAGATCCTGCAGAGGACCTGTGGGGCTGGGTGTGCAGTTTTGATGGGGCATTTCAAGTGCCTGTCTGTTTTTGAGGCTGGCCATCCATTCCAGCTAGAAATTAATGGCACTCCCATATCAGATCCTTGTAGGCAGAGCCCAGAGCATTTGAAAGCATCACATCTCTACATCCCTAATAATTAGAAAATGCCATCGACCACCTGTCAGGTGCCACTGGGAGGTAAACGACTCTTGGTGATGGATGGTCCTGCCACAATTATGGTGCATCTCAGGCGAAGGGTCCTTGCTGTGTACAGAAGCGACAGGCAGACTTTTCTCTGCTGTTGGGTAAGCAGTGACCAGCTACTGGGAGGTGACACACCACTCCCAGGATCCGCCCAGTGACCTATTTTATCAGCCGTAGGTAGAATTATTAAGTCTGGTGAGGAATAGTAAATGTCGTAATTGTATTATAAAGTCAAAGGAGTTACAGTTTGATTTCTGAACTGATGTTTGAAAGGAAATCTTAGGGATTTTCCTTAAATTTAATTTTTATTTTATCTTGGAGTATAGTTGATTTATAATAGCTAGCTTCAGGTGTACAGCAAAGTGATTCACTTATATACACATATCCACTCCTTTTCAAATTCTTTTCCTGTGAGGGTAATTACAGAGTTATGAGCAGTTGCCTGTGCTATATAGTAGGCCCTTGTTAATTATCTTTCTTAAGAATTAGTTTTAGAGCTCAATTCCCTAGGTTTGATAAAAGAGATTCCATATATACTATAGGAAAGGTCATGAGAAACCACACACGGAGCCTTGCCTGATCTGAGTCAACTGATGAATTCTCAGGTACTTCAGGATGGGTCCTCAGACAACATGGCAGTATCTGATCGAGGGCCACCACCTTGGACTTGACTGAGCTGTGCTAAGTGCTGTTATGCCTGAAGCAACCTTGAATCCAGCAACGGCAGTCCAGGCCTCAGAATTAGGAGCCACCAGGTTAGATATTTCTGCTCTTCTATTAGAGACAATACAGGGCAGGGTGGGGACAGGGGGCTATGGAGGGTTCTGGCCTGTTAAAACTGTCTTCCTGGCAGGAGGGATCAAAGGTCCATGCCAGGAGGTGGGTCGCTTTAGTCAAACCACAGAGAAGGGTTGTCCTGGGATGGAATGCCAACAAACATCTTCCAGAAAAAACACAAAGAAAGTTTGAAAAGGGGCAGCCTAGGAAACCTGCCTCAGAGTCTGTTTCCATGGGTGCCAGGGGGTCCAGCTATACGTCTAAGGCGAGGGGTTCTGGGAGGTAGCCTTGTTGATATAGAAGCAGGTGACATCCTCTGAAGGTGAAGCAGGGGGCCAGGAGGGGGCTCTGCTCTGGTGTCTGCTCCTGTCTGTGTGAACTTCAAGCTACAGAACTTCTCAACCTCCCTGTTCCTAAGGAGTTTTCCTATGTGCATTGAGAGGAATGAATTAAATAATGCACATAAAGTACATATAAAGGATGTGATGTTTAAAGAGCTCTTAATTATTCTTTTTGTTGTTTAGTGACTGAGTCATGTTCAACTCTCTGTGACCACATGGACTGTAGCCCACCAGGCTCCTCAGTCCATGGGATTTCCCAAGCAAGAATACTGGAGTGGGTTGCCATTTCCTTCTCCAGGGGATCTTCCCAACACAGGGATCAAACCCACATCTTCTGTGTCTCCTGCACTGGCGGGCAGATTCTTTACCACTAGCGCCACCTGGGAAGCCCAAGGATTTAATAGCCATATTTAAACAACCCAGTATAATTGGGATGCTCTAAGCAGAGGAACCTGGAGAAGGAAATGGCAACCCACTCCAGTGTTCTTGCCTGGAGAATCCCAGGGATGGGGGAGCCTGATGGGCTGCCATCTATGGGGTCACACAGAGTTGGACACGACTGAAGCAACTTTGCAGCAGCAGCAGGAATAATTTAGGAGAAGGCAGTGACACCCTATTCCAGTACTCTTGCCTGGAAAATACCATGGACGAAGGAGCCTGGTGGGCTGCAGTCCATGGGGTCTCTAAGAGTCTGACATGACTGAGCAACTTCACTTTCACTTTTCACTTTCATGCATTGGAGAAGGAAATGGCAACCCATTCCAGTGTTTTTGCCTGGAGAATCCCAGGGATGGGGGAGCCTGGTGGCTACCGTCTATGTGGTCACACAGAGTCGGACATGACTGAAGCGACTTAGCAGCAGTAGCAGCAGCAGCAAGCAGAGGAACCAGAGATCAAATTGCCAACATCCGCTGGATCATGGAAAAAGCAAAAGAGTTCCAGAAAAGCATCTCTTTCTGCTTTATTGACTATGCCAAAGCCTTTGACTGTGTGGATCACAATAAACTGTGGAAAATTCTGAGAGAGATGGGACTACCAGACCACCTAACCTGCCTCTTGAGAAATCTGTATGAAGGTCAGGAAGCAACAGTTAGAACTGGATATGGAACAACAGACTGGTTCCAAATAGGAAAAGGAGTACGTCAAGGCTGTATATTGTCACCCTGCTTATTTAATTTATATGCAGAGTATATCATAGAAATGCTGGGCTGGAAGAAACATATGCTGGAATCAAGATTGCTGTGAGAAATATCAATAACTTCAGATATGCAGATGATACCACCCTTATGGCAGAAAGTGAAGAGGAACTAAAAAGCCTCTTGATGAAAGTGAAAGAGGAAAGCTAAAAGTTGGCTTAAAGCTCAACATTCAGAAAACGAAGATCATGGCATTTGGTCCCATCACTTTATGGGAAATAGATCGGGAAACAGTGTCAGACTTTATTTTTTGGGGCTCCAAAATCACTGCAGATGGTGACTGCAGCTATGAAATTAAAAGACGCTTACTCCTTGGAAGAAAAGTTATGACCAACCTAGATAGCATATTCAAAAGCAGAGACATTACTTTGCCGAATAAAGTCCGTCTAGTCAAGGCTATGGTTTTTCCTGTGGTCATGTATGGATGTGAGAGTTGGACTATGAAGAAGGATGAGCTTCGAAGAATTGATGCTTTTGAACTGTGGTGTTGGAGAAGACTCTTGAGAATCTTTTGGATTGCAAGGAGATCCAACCAGTCCATTCTGAAGGAGATCAGCCCTAGGATTTTTTTTTTTTGGAAGGAATGATGCTAACTCTGAAACTCCAGTACTTTGGCCACCTCATGTGAAGAGTTGACTCATTGGAAAAGACTCTGATGCTGGGAGGGATTGGGGGCAGAAGGAGAAGGGGGACGACAGAGGATGAGATGGCTGGATGGCATCACGGACTCGATGGACGTGAGTCTGAGTGAACTCCGGGAGATGGTGATGGACAGGGAGGCCTGGTGTGCTGCGATTCATGGGGTCGTAAAGAGTCAGACATGACTGAGTGACTGAACTGAACTGAAGGACCAAGGCAACCCACTCCAGTATTCTTGCCTCGAGAATCTCATGGACAGAGGAGGCTGGTGGACTACAGCCCACAGGGTTGCAAAGAGTCAGACATGTCTGAGTGACAGAAAGACCTAACTAGTAAACTTCAGAAGGGAGCCTCATGTGTTTAGGGAGACTCTAGGGGCAAGATCAGGGGCTCTACTTGTTTGTCCATATTTCCCTGTTCCCTCTGTATGCTCTGTCATGTCCAACTCTTTTGTGACTCCATGGACTGTAGTCTGCCAGACTCCTCTGGTCATGGAATTTTCCAGGCAAGAATACTGGAGTGTGTTGCCATTTTCTTTTCCAGGGGATCTTCCCGACTCAGGGATTGAACCCGGGGATTCTTTACCACTGAGCCACCAGGGAAGAGCTCTTAATAAATGTTAGCTATTCTTCTGATCATTGCAGCAATGGAAATATGAGGTCTGATTCTGGAATAAATAGAACCATCTAAGCAGGCTGTGTGGACAGACTTCGAGCAGAAAAGGCTAGAAGGAGTCGAGACACCTGGGTTCAGGGCAGACAGGGGCTGGAGTTCTGCAGGTGTCTGTTTGTGATCATGGAATGGGGGAATTGGGACTTTTTCAAATCCATGAGAAAGAAACCATCACAGGATATCTATGGTGTGCCAAAGGATGGAGAAAGATGCCCTGTGTGAAGACGTTTGCAGAATTTAAACATTTTCTTTAATAAAGTCCTTAGTGGAATTGAGGAGGAGTTCAGAAAGTGGGTTTCCACGATGGGGTCTTAGTGTGCAGCCTGTCGTGGCTTGCTTGATTACAGATGTTGTTTCTTTGGAGTGGCACTGACAGCCTCTCAAGGAAAGATCCAACTTGGGTCAGAGTTGGAGTTCTCTCAGGTGAACTCTGTGGTTTCTCTAAGTTCATTTCCCCATATTTGCTGGTACTTATTATTCTCAATAACAGTTGTCTACCTTCTAACTTGTTTGCTCATGTAACATTCAAGATGTTCCTATATCTAGTATTTTCAGTGGCTCAGGCTTTAGGCAGAGAGGGCATGGCTGTAGCAGCCACACTGTGTAAAGCGGCAAACAGGACACCTTACCAATGGTCTCCATTGTGTCTCTCTCTTCAATCAAGAGCTGAGCCCTGGGTATGTCAATATGCATCCTCAGGGTTTGCTGCTGCTTGCTCAAGGTGTCTGAAGTCCGGGTATTTTTACTGGGAATAAAATAAAGGGGATACATTAATGAATTTGTTCAGTGTTACATTAGGCACACCAACTAGACTTATTATCTAATTATGTGAACGCTGGTAGGGAGGGAGGAAAGGAGCACATGATGATTTTTTTCTCCATGCAAATGATATTTATTAATATTAAGTTTCAGCAGACAGTTGTGAGGTTCAAAAAAATATCAACTGTCAGTAGAGGTTGGTTCTACAACTATCAGTAGAAACTTACTTTGGAATTTCCCATCTCTTGTGTAAAAAACAAACAAAATACACATACAGAAACTTTCTTAAATCAACAATATTTTCATTGGTTAGACACGAAATATTCTAAAGATGGCAAGGAGAAAACATGTGTACTGGTTATTCCCTGGATGGGGTTTTACTGGTAAATTTGTTTTCTACCTGGAGTCACTTTTTGTTGTTCTAGTAACAAATCATAAACCTTGTTAGCTTTCCTGACAATAGTTTAGTTTTCTGAATCCAATTACATTTTAGAAGAGGAAAAAAAAGCAATTACTATAAGAATTTATCTCAAAATTTGTGTACCAGAAAATTGCTCTTAGAGTGAGCTGTCTTCTAAAAGTAAATGAAAATAGGTAGTAAAGCTGCATGGTCTAATCAAGTTCAGTTACAGCTCATTGTAAAAAGAAAAAAATCTGCATGTTGGACAAAAATACAAAAAGTAGATAAACGCTTTAATCAGCAATCCACATTAGAAAAATGGTTGTTCAGTCTTTACCGAATTATAAGAATCAAGTAGATTTATAAATATATTCTGAAATACCCTCCAGAAAGCAGCAACCAGTTAGATAATTAAATCAATGTGATAATCTATGGTGTCCCTAAATCTAGCTCATTTACTGCCAAATTCTGTTTTGAGAGAGATTTGTGGCGCTTGGCACACACTTGATGGTTTACCCGCTGTTAATTACATGTAATAGGGGACAATAAAGATGCATCTGTACTGAAATCTCAAATGCTTTTAGCTTCAACCAACCATTCACCAGGAGTCCCAGATTCTTCCTTGACCGTAAGGATGCATCCACTCTTGAACCATGTGGTTGATGAATGTCAATAATCCGAAGGTCAAATTCACTCAAGAAGCCCTTTACATGTTTGCATTCAGAGGTCCATGTTAATATTCTGAATATTTTACAATGGCTCTTTCTTCCTTTGGGTGTAAACAAAACAGCGCATGAAAACAGCTGCTTTGAAAGGTGCAGCAGCCCTCCTGGGACTTGATCTTGAACCAGATTTTTTTTCTCTTCAGATGAGTAACTGGGTTATGTAGCTAGACCATGCTAATTAAACAGAGCCCAAATTCAAATGTTTTGGCCTGAATTTTTTGCGTGGTCTATAAACAGTTTTAAATTATTTACTTAACCAAGTTCTCACTTTATTTGTGTGTATATTTAAAGCAAAGATTCAGATCCTTGTACAAAATGAAGAGCATTGGTGACTCAGGGTTCTGTGGTTACGTCAGATAAGCTCTATTTCCACAAAAACATATGGGGAACTCCTCCTCTGCGAATATCTGAGATCTGTTTTGAAACTTCACGAGGGACCAGAGCTTGTCCTTGCACCAAAAATAGAAGTGTGAGCCAGTTCCTTCTGCTCCTCATGAATAGTGATGAGGCAGTCAGCGGCTGCTCAATGAACAGCTAGGAATCCGCCCAACAACACTTGACAATGAGGGGTCTGCTCGACACAGGAAGCCAGTGGCATCACTGCTGTGCCCCTCTGTGACTGGCACAAGGACTTGGACTATGACTGAACTTTATGAACATGGACAGTCAAAGCTGGAGGTGACTGCCTCTTCACCGCAAGACTCAGCTGCCAGACCCTGCGGCCGGAAGACGGGAAAATGACCCCATAAACCTTAAGGTTCAAAGTCTACTTGTCCCTCCTCCTTTTGCGCTTGCTGGTTCCTTTGCTGGGACACACTCCCCTGGCCCAAAGGCATGTAGTGCCCCCCTCTGTCCATCTTTTCAGAGGAGCCAGCTGGCCTCACTGTGGGAACTCCCCATTCTCCACTTGTCTCCTCAGTACTTACAACTTCCTAGCAGGTGTTTGAATGAGCTTTTTATAAGGTGTCTCTGCCAATGGACTATAAGCTTCCTAAAAGGTATTTTCATCTTTCTGTCCCTTGTATAGCCCTGAAACTTGGGACAGTATGTGACTGAAGTAGGTGCTCAGTTAATATTAGTTGAAAGTTGTTGAATGAATAATGCTTGGACACAATGGGAGCTGAGTCACACCTCCAGAAGCCTGTACTTTAGAGCCAATAACATCCTCCTCAATCTAAAAAGGTTATTATATCTCAAGCAAGTTGCTTCTTTATCTTAATCTGTGCTGCCATATTCTATGATCTATTGTTACATGAATGTTGATTTCCCTAAGCTATAACAATTGGTCATTAGAATAGCAGCAAACCTTTTTTTTTAAAAAAGCTAATTAAAGAAACTTCATTTGTAATCTGAAAAAAAGATCTGAATGTTTTTACGGTGGAAGCAAAATTGCCTCTTTTATATGATATGGGATCATGCTAAATATATTAGCTAGTTATTATTGAAATATAATCATCTGCCATCCATTTGCCATCTGGCTGTCTGATTAAAGTGACAGAGGGCTGAAGCTGGTTCCTGGTGGATGGTATTTCTGGGCTCAGCCAATAAATTATGTGCAATTGCTACAACTTCATAAAGTCAATATTTCCTTAAGCTTTGGGGGCAAAAAAAAACCCTAATGACAATGTTTGCATAGCATCTCCCTTCCTCCCAAAAATTTGATATGGAGCATTCCATAAGTATAAAGTAACTGTAAAGATATCAGGATATATCTCACTGTAGTAGCTGGGAGAGCATTTTCACTGTTGCTGAAGCTGAAGCTCCAATACTTTGGCAACCTGATATGAAGAGCCAACTCATTGAAAAAGACCCTGATGCTGGGAAAGAGTAAGGGCAAGAGGAGAAGGGGGCAGCAGAGGATAAGATGGTTACATTGCATCACCAACTCAATGAACATGACTTTGAGCAAACTTGAGGAGATAGTGAAGGACATGGGAGCCTAGGGTGCTGCAGTTTATGGGGTTGCAAAGAACCAGACATGACTTAGTGATGGAACAACAACAAATAAATATATAAACATGAAAAAACTAAACTACCTTGAATCTCAATCTGAACCCTTCACTGCTCACAAGTAGCTTTCTTATTAATACTGGTCTCTGGACACTAACTATGTGTTACTTAGTGCCTTAGGGCAACCCAGTCTCACCTTTGAGAAGGCTGGTATGCTTGAAAAACATTTTCTTGCTTCATCCTAGAAAAGGAAAACCCTTTCTATCTGTGCACGGTGGGTGACCTCTCCCTTCTCTTTCCTCTACCAGGTGACTTGCTTGGGTGACATGGATGAAGGTCCAGACGCGTGCGGACTAGCAATGGCAGGTGGCAGCACGTGGGGGCAGGGGTCCCCCAGAGTGGGGTCCAGGTGTCTGTGTTTGTCGTGCAGTTGTGCCTGCCCGGCTCTGGGACAGCCGATGTCACTGAAATCTGTAGATCCTTCCTTAAGGAGTGTGAATGGACAGTAAATGTGCATTCACCTAGATCACAGGATGACACAGCTAGGAACTGATTCCAACAGTTGTTTTTAGATGAGAGAAGCAGGGCACAAAACCAGCCAGTGGCAGCATCTAGAACTTAGGTCTGTGATTCTATGTCCTAGGCTGCTCAGTCCTCACCTTCTGAGAGAAAGAAGTGGTGAAGATAGGGGACAGCGCTTCTGCAGGCTTCTCTGTGCCAAGGGATCTGACCTTCCTAGACTTTCAGGGCCACATTTGGAACGTGGTTGGCCCTAATCTGACCAGGCAGGGGACAAGGTCTTTTGTTGCTTGACCTGTTAACCTGCCAACCTTAGGTTAAATTGACACTTCAAGAATAAAAGCGTTGCTTTTTTTTGATTTATCAACCAATTTATTATTTCTATTTAATTCATAAACATGTGTTTCAATAACTATTGTCTGAGAAAAATCAGATAGGCTGTGATACATCTACATAAAATATAAATAAGTTCTGGGTACAGGCACTTGGCCTAGAATGGTTGATTGTTTGTTTCTTTTTCCCCAAGATGAGCCACGATGAAAGATATATATTCTGGTCCTCTGGTTCAATCATTTATTATTGAACGTTTCTTTTTTTTTTTTTTAATTGGAGGATAATTGCTTTAGTTGTGTTGGTTTCTGCTGTGTGACTACACAAATCAGTCAAAATTATATATATATAATATACATATATTTATCCCCTCCCTTATTGCTTTTACTTTTAAATTAATCCCATAAAAATCCACCTATGGGAGGAGCTTGGAAATTCTCCTCCTTTTCAATCACTTTCATCCTTTGGGAGAAAAACTACCTTAAATATCTTAAGTGGGAGTAATTACTAGTTTTAATGTTCCTAATTTCATGTTGGCAACTGTCACCTGAAAATATCATTGCTGATTCCTATTCTTATCAATAGATGGTCTTTCTGCCATGGTAACTTCCCCTGTTAACAAAGAAGGAAGAAGATGCTTTCTGACGTCTTACCTGGAATTCATGAGGGAGAGAACACAGCAGAGAAGCTAACACCACATCACACTAATGGAACAAATGTTGCACTTGTCAGGAAATGCAGACCTTCCCCAGGGACATGGGCTTTGGGCAAGGTCGATGGTCTAGGAGATGATGAAGGAAGTGGCCAGAAGCTATCTGGGAGGACACACAGCTGCAAGCACCAGGCTAGGGCACAGATCAGTGAGGTGGACTGGGCTGGAGACAGGGACGGGCCCCTGGGCTGAGCAGATCACACTCACTCTAAAGGGGCATCAAAGGCAGGTGCAGACAGCCGTGGTCATTGAGGCTGTGTCTAGTGTGGTCAGAGCACTTCCAAGAGAAGTCAGAAAGCCATAGTTTTGTGTGAAATGTCTTGATTTTTAAATGTCATCAACAATTTCATAAGGAAATGGCAATCTACTCTAGTACTATTGCCTGGAAAATCCCATGGACAGAGGAGCCTGATAGGTTATAGTCCATGGGGTCACAAAGAGTCAGACATGACTGAGTGACTTCACTTTTACTTTCAAGACTCCATTATAACTTACCGTATTAGATAATTATTATAAACCAAGTGACTCTGGCTTGTTCTCCAGATGTTTTGTCAGATCTGTTCAACACAAGTGCACATGTGTCTGGCAGCCTTCCCTGTGACCACTAGCCAACAAGGACGGGCTTGCACAAAAGCTTGGGCCCAAGACACTTCAGAGAGCTTTTCATAATCTTCTCATGCAATTTGATCTAGTATGATGGGATTAGACAGATGAAGGAGATATCTTATAGGCCATTTGAATTTCTGAGCTCTACTCTGAGCTCCAGATAGGTGCTACTAGCTTTACTGGAAGCTTAAAAAGCATCCTCAGTTCAACATGATCCATGCAAGTCCTTTCATTCTGATCCACATCCCCTTCCTTTGCCCTGCATTAGTTTAATTTAGTCACTCAGTTGTGTCCGACTCTTTGTGACTCCATGAATCCCAGCACGCCAGGCCTCCCTGTCCATCACCAACTCCCAGAGTTCACTCAGACTCACATCTATCGAGTCAGTGATGCCATTCAGCCATCTCATCCTCAGTCATCCCTTCTCCTCCTGTTCCCAATCCCTCCCAGCATCAGAGTCTTTTCAGAGTCAACTCTTCTCATGAGGTGGCCAAAGTACTGGAGTTTCAGCTTTAGCATCATTCCTTCCAAAGAAATCCCAGGGTTGATCTCCTTCAGAATGGACTGGTTGGATCTCCTTGCAGTCCGAGGGACTCTCAAGAGTCTTCTCCAATACCACAGTTCAAAAGCATCAATTCTTCGGCGCTCAGCCTTTTCACAGTCCAACTCTCACATCCATACATGACCACAGGAAAAACCATAGCCTTGACTAGACGGACCTTAGTCTGCAAAGTAATGTCTCTGCTTTTGAATATGCTATCTAGGTTGGTCATAACATTTCTTCCAAGGAGTAAGCATCTTTTAATTTCATGGCTGCAATCACCATCTGCAATGATTTTGGAGTCCCCCAAAATAAAGTCTGACACTATTTCCACTGTTTCCCCATCTATTTCCCATGAAGTGATGGGACCAGATGCCGTGATCTTCGTTTTCTGAATGTTGAGCTTTAAGCCAACTTTTTCACTCTCCTCTTTCACTTTCATCAAGAGGCTTTTAGTTCCTCTTCTCTTTTTGCCATAAGGGTGGTGTCATCTGCATATCCGAGGTTATTGATATTTCTCCTGGCAATCTTGATTCCAGCTTGTGTTTCTTCCAGTCCAGCATTTCTCATGACGTACTCTGCATTAAAAAGGTCCATACACCAAATCTGTGGTGTATGGCATATGGCACACACCATACCTCGGCATATGGCACCAATGTTTATCTAACTGCTCACACCAAAGATTTCAGAGTCATCCTTGAGGCTTTCATTATCTGTTCCTGACAATTCATATTGTTTTAAAACACAGCATGGGCAAAAAAGGTGTCTGTGAGAAACGTAATCCGTGGGCCAATGGTATTCAACCTCTGTCTTAAGTCTTCAGGATACTGCTACGGACACATCTATTTGTGAATGATAAGAAAGTAGTACTTTGATATGGAAGAGTAGGGGAGGAAGTTAAAGCCAACTATGGTGGGGTAGGGTCTGGGAAGAGACCTTATATGCCATTGTTTTTATCTTCTACATTAGTCATCCTAGAATGACAATATCAAAGTCACCATCGGGGCTCTGATGTTTTTCTTTCTTTTTTTTTTTTCATTTTGGTTGTACCTTGCAGGATCTTAGTTTCCTCATCAGGGATCAAACCTAGGCCCCAGGCAGTGAAAGTGCTGACTCCTAACCACCAGACTGTCAGAGAATTCCCCTGACATTCTTCTCATCTGGTTCCTAGACACTGATTATCCTCCTGTTACTTTTGGTTTAAATTTTTATTATAGACAGTGCAAATATTGGAGTGGCTTGTACAGTTATGAACATGCTCTTATTCAGTTACGCCTAGTTGTTCATCTATTCAACAGCTATGAGTGGAACAATTATAGTGCTGGTTTCTCCTAACTCAGTGATGAGACAGATTGTGGCCTCTGAGGCCAGACTAAACATTTTCAGCAGAAGTTGGTGGGTGCTTTGCTGGAGGGGTGCTAAAGAAGCCATGGGAGGTGAGGGCAAAGAGAGTTTTTATTGATCAGCCCATCAGTTTGAACCCATTTCCTTTTGTGGATTCCTTCTCACCTGGCTAACGTTAGGAAGAAGGCTTGACCTCTTGGTGGAAGCAAAACCAAAGCTTCTTACTGATACTTATAATGTGTCTCCTTATTCTCAGGTCAGGTTAATGGGAAATATTCTATTGGCTGAGTCTAGCCAGTAAGATGACTACCTACAGTGTGCATTACAGCGCATTACTTGGTATCTACTCCAACTAGGCATTACATGGATATTTAATTTCCTAGAATGAAAACTATATGTCAAATAGAAAATGGATTATCGAGACTGTCATTAAACAAAAGAAATCATCAAAACAAGTTGGAAATTGCTCTTTTAAACATGATATTTAGGATACTAGGTCTTTTTCTTACCTCATGAGCATTTCGGCTAAACTCTTTGCATCTGGGGAAAGAAAGCTAATGTTAGTTCAAGATAAACAACTCACTAACATTCACTTAAGCATTTCTGACAAATATTCTACAGAATCAGATAACAGTAGCCATTTTAAGATGTAATTGTATATCGAGATCACTACTAATAACTGAACTTTTGTGGATTCCTTATTTCTTCTAAATGAGGCACATATAAATAGCCACAGAAATTCTCAGATACGTGATAAAGGTTTTATTATAACCTATTCATTTGTCACTTTTCAAAACCAACTTTATTTTTAGAAGTCAGAAAATGAACATCTTAAAAGTAATTCATTATATAGTATAAATTCCATCCTTTTTGTTATTAAAATGAAAAAGCTTATGATCTCTTAAAAAGTCATTATTAGAGAGCTATGCATCTGTTTGGTTGATCAAAGAATTATATACACTGCGTATCACTATGTCTGGAAACCTAGATGTTTGTTTCAAACTCAGAAATAAAACTTTTAAAATTTCTTTAGTCTGAAGACACTGTTTACCAAGACCTAGTTACCACTCCTGATAAAAGAAATCCTGCCTAAAAATGATGTAAATTTTTAAAAACTTTTTGGATGGCATCATTTTGAAATTCTAATTTCCTTTAAAATATAATTTGATCCTTTTACACATTTTTGTCCAGGCAAAAAAATGAATGTTTCCTTTCTAAGAATACAAGGGTCTTCTTCATATTTTCTTTCAATTTTCTTTGGATGTTAAATGTCCAATGAATGGAACTTTCTGGGAATGGATTCAGCTGACTCAGAGTGTGAGTGAAGCAATGCATTTGTTGGAGCTTTTTGGTGTTTGGGGGCTGACCCTTGAATGCAGTCGCTTTCGTGTCAGGGAGCAGGATGCTATAACTGGGAGGTGTGGACGGACAGTCATAGGAATAGCCACACACCGGCAGTCATCCTGTGCACCAAAGCACTGCTCTTCAAGTCAGCGGTGCCAGGTCCCACCTACAAGGAGGCCCCGGGCTTGTGCACAGATGGGTTCAGTCTGGGAAGTGAAACAGCTCCCTTCACCCCATCCATATGGCAAAGCAAAGAAGGCAAAGCAGTGCTGAATTTCCCATCTCGTGGCTTTACATTTATCTGCAAAGACAAGATAAGCTTCTTCTCTTCCTGAATGATTTAACACTTGCAAAGTAAATATACATATACACATATATAAGGTACCAGAAGCTTGGGATTAATTAGCTCGATGGAACAACCAAGCACTGGCTAGTTCAATGCTCTAAAAGAGGCTGGAATTCCAAAGAGTAAAATGCTGCACGTCAGCTCACAATGTGAAGGGAACTCAGGCTCAAACGTCTTCAGGATGGATCTGCGGTCCTTGTTCTGACACCATCATCATTCTTTTTCTATTCCTGAGCTAATCACCACAGCTTTCTCTCCTGTGATATTTTTTTTCCCCTATCAACGTGCCAAGGAAAGACAGCTTCCAACTAGTGGGGACAGAGGTACTGACAAGCTCCAAAGTAAAATTTCTGTGTCTACAATTAATAGGCAGCTTCATCTACAGGCTTTGGTACCCAAAGCTTCTTTGGTCTACCCTTCCCTATGCTTATCCCTTACAGTGGATCCCTTACGCTGTCTATCTTGACTGCTATTTCCTCCTTCTGACTCATCTAAAACTGTGAGCAACATTATATTCATGGAAACTCGCTTCTTCTCTGAGCCCCCCTTGAGGAAGCTGAGAGCTGGTGGAGTGTGAAGCTGGTGGAGAGTCTGGATGACACAGCGGGCATCAGGGACCAGGCATGAATGTCTCCTGGGGGTGGGACCAAGTGGACTAGGGTCACGTGCTAGGAGCCCGGATTACTTAGGACTGCCAGCCCACGTCTTTTTATACCCATCTGCCTGGGAATTTCTGAGCCCTCCTTCAGAAATCAGGAAACTAGAATCCAGATACATTCAGTCATTTGTTGCAGCTGAGCGGGAAGTCATAACTAGTGCCTGCTGATACAAAGTCTTTTAAAATTATTATCCTCAAAGTTTCTTATACTGGAGTGGGTAGCCATTCCCTTCTCCAGGGGATCTTTCTGACCCAGGGATTGAATGCAGGTGTCCTGCATGGCAGGTGGATTCTTTACCATCTGAGCCACCAGGGAAGCCCTTTATCCATAGAGGGGGACACACAGAGGAGCGCATTCCTCAGCTGACCAAGGGACACACCCTGGAGGGCACTCTCAGGCTGGGTCAGTTGGAGAGGAAGTAAGACTGTTATCACCTTAAAGAGAGCGCACACTAACAGGGAGAATGCCCCAGGGCACAAGGAGCCCGTGGTGGATTCTGAGCTCCTTCGGGAAGCAAGAAAACAGCAATTTGGGTGCAGGCTGAGATGCTTGGCTTCAAACATATCGAGTCCTTTAATGTACTAAAGTAAATTATGTGGAGGGTTGCTGATTTGGAAGCCAGCTGGGAGAGACGTCAAGGATATGATGGGTTCTGGGTCTTCTGTTCATGCAGGGGGTGGGGAGAAGAAAAGGAAGAACTCTGGACACTCTCCTCTTTAGGGGAAAGAAGGGGGTGTCGGACAAATTAAGAGAATATTTTAAAAATCATGGAGTTGTGGTATCTTAACAGCATCACAGACTTTTTAAATCCTCCTCTAATAAATGTCTGAATCCCTTCCACAGTGCCCTGGACAAATGCTACAATGAGCCGGGGCCGACAGTAGCCCCAGGGAAGACAATATCTTTCCTGACGGGACGGTGCCGACATCTCCTCCATCACTGACCGGGCTTCCATGTCTGTTGAGGGCTCCCCACTCAACACATCATTCTCCCTAGGACTTTGGCTTTTTTTTTCTCTCTCCCAGTTCAATTCTCATTTCCTCATCAGCATCTCCCTCTTTGGTCTGCCCAGCTCCAGACTCTCAGCCCTCTAAGCAGTTTGCCCACAGCAGAAAGGGCAGAAATGGCTCTGAGTCACACCCCTCACTTGGTAACATCTGTACTCTGAAATTCTCAAAGAAGATTCCTTGCCAATAGGACTCCTCAGTTTAGGGTACCAGCCTCCTGTGCTGGACCTAGTTGTCTTTCTAGCTCGGTTCGCTCTTACTTTGAACCGCCAACCCTCTCTGAGTTTTCTGTTCTTGCATTCTCTGCAGAGAGCCCCCATGATATTATTCCTCCAAGCCCTTGCCTCCACCCTCCTTCCAGACATGACTTGCTCTGTACACCCTCCCGACCCAGCAGGTGATGCTGGTGTTCTGGTTTCCTGGGTCTCCGAGGACCTTTGCACCTGTCTAGCATCTCTGCATCTGTTCAGCTCCGTCTTGGCACTTTGCATCAAGACTTCCTGGTTTCATGCTGTCTCTCTAATGGCCCTTTTGTTTTTATCTCCAGCCTCTGGTATAGTAAAGCCACACAGTCTTTTCCTGAGGATACAATTCATTATGAAAAACACCTTCCTATTCTTGTATTGAAATCCCTTGATGTAATTTCTCCTTGGCTATAAGAAAGGCACCTTCTGGAACCACTGAGAAACCATTTGAATATTTCCAGGTAGCTGGCATGTCTGAGGTAGCCTGGCTTCAGTGTTCTCTTTTCTGGGCTGAATTCTCTAATTTTCTCAATCACTCCTCAGACGGCAGAATTTCTAGGCAATTTTCCACTTGAGACTCTCTTCTATGGAAGACCTGTGATTTCTTGTTGTCCTTTATTAAATGAGGCTGAGCCCAGAAACTGGTAATTTTTTGCTAGTCTCTTACCCACTGTTGGGAACACAATGCTCATTATATGTTACACAAATGAATTTTCACAACTTACACTGGAGACTTTCCAATTATCCCTATTAAATTTTATCTCCTTGGTTTTAGCCTTTCATCCTTTACTACATTAGCTCCCACCTGGATATATGCCATCTCAGAAATCAGCTTAGCTCGCCTGTATTTCAGCCCAGTCGTGTAACCCAGTCCTCTCTTCTCTATCAACCGTGTCAAAGTGCAAATAGGATTTGTCCAGGCTGTGGCTGATCCCTATCATGTCCTTTGATGTTCACAAACTATCCTATAACCTAAACTAATTTACTTCAATCTACAGTTTCTAGAACTTACTGTTTTTGGAAAATGGGTATGGAGTATACTTCCTAATACCTCTAATCTGATTGTTCAAAGATGATGTACAAAGGTCCTTGGGATTATGTCTGAAAACATTTTGTTCAGAATCTTAAAAAATTTGGGAGGGGGGGTTGCAATACTTTGGCCACCTAATGCAAAGAGCTGACTCATTGGAAAAGACCCTGAAGATGGGAAAGATTGAGGAGAAGACGGAGACCGAGGATGAAATGGTTAGAAATGGCATCACTGACTCAATAGACATGAGTTTGAGCAGATTCTGGGAGAGAGTGGAGGACAGGAAGCCTGATGTGCTATAGTCTATTGGGTGGCAGAGTCAGACACGACTGAGTGACTGGACAGCAATGGAGGGGAACCACACAACACCTTTGCTAATCTTTCCAGTGAGAGAAAACGTCCCTCTTGGGGATTATCACTGCATCGACTGGTGCCCACAGTTTGGTTCTCATCATCTGGGGTCCTGTGTAATAGTTTGTTGTAAGCCTGGCTTGCCTCATTTACTAGCAAGGAGTTGAAATCACTAGCACATAGTAGGTTTTGAAAGAGTAAATCAATTTAAATAATCAGGGGCTTTGATGATTTTCTCAAACAACCCGAGGTATCTTTTTTCCTTTTCCTTCCTTCCATCCCTCCCTCCCTTCCTTTCTCAAAATCCCCCTCATCCTTCCTTCTTTTTCTATAATTCTTTTTCATATTTTCTGGTCTGAAAAGCACTTCTCTTGGTTCACACCAAAGTAAAACAGATGCTGAGTCCATCTTCTTCTACCTGCCATCTGTTAAGATGAGAACATCATCTCAAGTCTTCTTTCCCAACACAGCTCCACACTCTTTTGTGTTGTCTGCCACTTTCTTTCCCCACAAATTTCAGCTCAGTCTAAGATTTAGACTTTTGACACCTTTCTAAAGCCCTGGATGTTTCTCTATACCCACATTGGCTCTGTGTTCTTCCCTTCATCTTTCGGTCTGGGAGATGATGGAGACAGATTACCAGGCTTTTCTAGTGATACTCAATGATGGAAAAAAATAGTTTCAAAAAATTACATGTGGTAACACTCTGGATGTGCAAAGAGGGCTGGAAGATGATAGCTAAAAGGAGAATTTGGGGATCTTAAGGTAACTGACCCCCTGCCTTTAGGAGAGCATTTTAATTTGAGGGTTTGGGGAGCAGTGAGACAGGATTCAGAGGAGCTTGTGAGACATGATATAGTTGACTGTCAAAGAGTCTTTCAAGAATTCAGAGGGGAAAAGAAGTGGAGAGAAGGGCAGTAGGTTAAGGATAGGCAAGCAAAAGGAATCCTTTTTCTTTAAATATAGAGGGGCCTGGGTAGTAATGAATATAAAGATAAGAAATGAGCAAACCAAATATCTTTCATGGGGAAAAAATAAAATGATAAAGTCATTATTGATTCTGTGTTAATACATTGATTCTGTGTTTAATTCTATGTTTCTTTGACGTGTCTTTCTAAGCTAGCTTAATATGGATGTGACAGACTATTTCTTTCCTGAATGTTCCAAAACTGAAGAAGTGTCATGGAGAAAGGACTGGGTAGAAAAAAGTGATCTCAGCTCTTCTGCTAGTCCCTACCTAACTGATGTGTGGTTTTCAAGTTCCCTTCAGTTTTCGTGTCAGCAAAATAGAGCACAACAGTTTCAAGATGTCAAGTTTATTCACACCTATTTGCACAGCTATTAAGAGACTAAAGCAGGACAGTATAAAAGACTTACGGAAAAAGAAGAAGAAAGCATGGAAAATGCTAGCACTCTGTCAATTAATTGTGATTCAGTTTTCTGGAAGAGGCATCCCAGCTGGGTAAAAGCATCACAGGGTGGTCTCCTCGGTTCCCTATTCTTTGTGAACCATCCCTTCTGAGAGGTCTGCACTTGGGTTAGGCGTTCTTATCAACGAGGTAGGACAGGCCTCCAACACTTCAGCTGTGCTAGTCCTGAGCACATGCTCTAATGTTTATTTTTAAAGATTTTTTTGATATGGACCATTTTTAAAGACTTTATTGAATTTGTTTTTAATAAAATAGTTTCTTTTTTTTTATGTTTTGGTTTCTTGGGCACAAGACATGTGGGGTCTTAGTTCTCTGATCAGGGATGGAACCTGCCTCCCCTGCATTGAAAGTCAAAGTCTTTAAGCACAGGACCGCCAGGGAAGTCCCTTATGTTTTGTTTTTTAAAAAGAGGACTCTCATTCATAGGCACATCGTCACACTTTCATCTCCAAAGTTCTAGTTAACTGGATGGAATTTGCTTTGCTTCATACGTCTCCAGGGCAATCACATGCACGTGCCCCCCAAACACAAAACCAGCTCGAGAGTAGCGGATTACCCCTTGCTTCACGTGCCTGCTAAACTGCTGCAGTCATGTCCAAATCTGTGCAACCCTATGGACAGTAGTCCACCAGGTTCCTCTGTCCATGGGATTCTTCAGGCAAGAATACTGGAGTGGGTTGCCCTGCCCACCTCCAGGGGATCTTCCCAACCCACGGATTGAACCACATCACTTACAACTCCTACATCGGCAGGCGTGTTCTTTACCTAGTGGGTGCCACCTGGGAAGCCCTTTTCCCTGCTTTACCATCCCTCAAAGCTCTTACTTGCAAGCTCCCTCACAACAACCCCTGCTTTTCTGTGGAACTGAAAGGGAGCTCATAAAGCAGCTACTTTCCTAAGGGCTCTAAAACCTCCATTTACATTTTTATAGGCTCAAAAAGGACCCCCAATCATCTAGTCAAATGAAAGCTGATTCCAAAGCCATGACAAAATACATAACCCAGAAAAGAAGACCATATATTCTTGCCATCTCAGAAAACTGCAAATACAAAAATGGACAAAATAGAACCCACAGGCAGGGCAAAGCCCTGGGTTGAGACCACCCGGCTCCCTCCTCCTCCTGCCTGCACCCCGCCCACCCCTGTGCCCCCATCCCTCGCTCCGTGGCTGCCATTGGCCTGGCTCTGTTACCTTCCCTCTGTTCCTGTGCTCTCCCTCTGTAAGATATAGAAACCCTTTAAAAAAATTTAGTTCTGCCATAACACATTTGAAGTTTTGAAAGGATGATTTTTAAGAAATGAAGGTCAAAAGGATAAAAGAATGAAAACAGAAAGGAACGAAGAAGGAAGAAAATGCAAAGCTGAGAACTACAGTTTTAGACTTCTGATTCCATCTCAGCTACAACTGGGACATTTATTAGTTCGGCAGTGATGTCTCTGGGGGGCCCACCCACCACTCTATCTGCATGCATATGACTCAAGGCATCATGGCCACCTTTATACAAGTCCACCTTGAGTCCAAGTGTCTTTGAGCTCCCAGATGTACACCTTTCTTCCTTTAGATTATCAGAATTCAAGCTAAGTGATGGTTTTACAGAGGAGGAGACATTTAGCTCAGATATTTGCAAAGCAGATAAATGGAATATTAGAACAGTCATGGCCCACCCCTTCAGCTGTGCCTGTGGATGACCAAAGGCCACATTCTCTTTAGGAATGGTCTTCCGGAACTAATCGGCTTTAAACTATTAATCCATTTGAAAACATGTTTCAAACAATAAATATGCTTCTGTTCAAGGGAAGAAGGTCAGATTTTACGTCATCCACAGATTTTTATCTTTAGCTTATTTGAAATGTTGGAAGCAGCTTTTGGCTTGGCACTGCCAGTTGACCCATACTGGTTTGGTAGTTTGCACCCTCTTGGGTAAACTCATACTAAGAGGGAAGCTTTTAGTGACCCTGGCCTTGATTACTTGACATTGGAATCAAATTTTTATAATTTGGCACTGCTGGGATCATGGGCCCAGCCAGTGATTTATTCTATAACCTTGCACTTCAAAGGAGCTAGCAATAGGAAAAAATCAGGGCATCATTTAAAGCAAAATGTGGCTTCTGAACTTGTGGATAAGGTTATAGATTTTTAAAAAAGGTAGCACTTGAAGACAATTTAGATTTTAGGAGGTCGTTAGGCTCTAAAATTAGTAATTCACTCAGGAAGGAAGAATATAGGTTGGCTAAACTGCTTGAGTCCCATTTTCTTTCTTTCTTTAAAAAAAAAAAAATTTACATAAAGCATGTTATGGTGCATTATCTAACTAGGTTGCTTATCAATACAGTGAAACAAACCTACTTATAAACACTGAGTAGCATATAGCAATCAAACAAGGTCAATGGCATGGAGTTGATCTTACAGTGTTCATTAGGAACCCCTGCAGTATTTTCCTATAATCCAAATTTTCCTATTTCCAGTTTTGATCCTGAAGAGTAGTTGCTCAGGAAATATTGACCTATTATTAGAAATGTCCTTATTTTACACAATAAAATATTGTATGAAGCCATTCAATCTGTAAATATATCTGGACTCATTCTAACCCAGGACATGATCTGTGCCTTATGTGGGTCAGGGAGCAACTGAGTGATTCTACTGATGGGCTCTGTTTAATAGACGGGCACCTACTACCTTAAACTCTGTGGCTCTAGCTTCCTCCCATGAGTCAATGGGAAACATGTTGTATTATTAATTAACATACCAGCTCAAGGGCCCTTCAAACCTAAAAGACAGATCTTTGAGGGGCAGGGTCTGGCCTTTTGGGCCTCCCATGTGACTCAGTTGGTGAAGAATCTGACTGCAATGCAGGAGACCTGGGTTTCATCCCTGGGTCAGGAGAATACCCTAGGGGAGGGCATGGCAACCCACTCCAGTGTTCTTGCCTGGAGAATCCCATGGACCAAGGAGCCCTAGTGGGCTATAGTCCACAGGGTCGCAAAGAGTTGGACATGACTGAGCAACTAACACTTTCACTTTCTTTTCTGGCCTTTCACTGATTCTCCCAATAGCTCTAGTCACTCATTCTGCCCCTTTATGGCACATTTTTCAATTTATAGAAAGACGAGCTTGTCCCACGTAAGCCTTTGCTGACTGCCACGAGGGTATCAGCTTCCATTATCCTGGGACAGAATCTTAGTAACCTTTCTTTCCTCTCCAGGACCTGGATAAATTCTTGTGATCAAATAGAAATGGTTAATAAGAAATTTTTACAGTTAGTTTTAAAAAATGTTGCATCTGGCCCATGGGAGATAATCAGTGAGAATGTGTTGAATCGACTATTTCAGTGTATCCAAAGTAAAACCTGCTGTTTGGAAGACTATGGAATGAGGTATCTCATCATTTTCCCTTCTTCCTGCCCTCTCCCCAAACTCTTGACTTAGAAGCTTTTATTAGGCAAGTAAAATGCAAGACTGCAGATACCTTTGTGCCCTGCCAGCTACTTCTCTGGGATTCTTTGCTCCTTAGCATCTCCCATGAATACATCTTTGCCACAGCACTTATTTTCTGCCCCTGCTGAAACCTTTGTGTTAGCTCTCTCTCTCTGCTCCGGCACAAAGAAAACAAACTTGTTTCCGGGAATGAAAAGCTGGACTTGAGGATGTGATGAGTTGCTCTATGTACCGAGGCCAGTGACAAAATAGTGGTGTGGGACGGCGGAGGCGCCAACAATAAAAATGCCAGCCCAGGATATTTTCTAGACAGAGTCCTTGCAAGGCAATAACGAAATTACAAGGGATTGTGAAGAACAAAAAGAAAGGACGTCCCACCTGCCACCGGTCTGACTCAAATGCACCAGGAAGAATATGCAACAGCTTTAGCATCTTTTTCTTGCTCTTGGCAGAGAAGAGCGAGCTTGGGGTGTTCAAGTTGTTAAATAGAAAAGGAAAATCAGACAATAGCTGGGGAGGTGAAGGAAGCAACGGGGGCCAGGGCGAAAAGAAAAGGTGAATTTAGCAGAGGCGGGGGGCAGGTGCTGGGAGGGATTTAGTCTTTAACACATTTCTAGGTAATCCCTTGTGATCAAACAGGAATGATGGATGAGAAAGTGTTACTGTTGGTTTTTGAGAATGTTATATGGACAATTTCTAGTCTTCTAAATGCAGCCAGTTCAATCTGTCTAGGTGCAACAAGAACAGACAGCCTTGGTACCTCAATAACAATGCCCCTAAGGCCAGGCTCTGGGTTTCTGGTTTTGTTTAAAAAAGGGGTCGGGGGATTTAAAAAGTCCTTTTGGAGGCTTTCCTGGTGCTCAGTGGTAAAGAATCCACCTGCTGATACAGGAGATATAAGTTTGATCTCTGGTCTGGGAAGATGCCACATGTTGTGGAGCAGCTAAGCCCATGGGCCACAGCTACTGGGCCTGTGCTCTAGATCCTGGGAGCTGCAACTATGGAGCCTGTGTTCCACAACAAGAGAAGCCACTGCAATGAGAAACCCTTGTACCACAACCAGAGAGTGGCCTCTACTCACCACAACTAGAAAAGAGCCCGTGCAACAATGAACACCCAGCACAGCCAAAAATAAATAACGAAAAACTTATTTTTAAAAGAGTCCTTTTCGTATTTTAATGATGAACACTTGTGAACAGAATCCAATACAGCACACCTGATACTGAATTTCTCAATAGATTAGGCAGTACACTGTTTTTGTGATGCTGTGCTCATAAATGGCACCCCCTTTCCTCCCCAGTTGCAATTAATCTCTTTCTGTTTTGTGCTTACTGTCAGGTGAGTGTATGCTCCTCGATTCTGTCTTGTCACAACAAAGATTTGGAGTGCCCCACATTAAAGCCCTCGGCATGTCACAGCTCTCAGGTCTTGGACAGACCATGTTATAGCTCTTAGACAAATCAGTGTTACAGCTCTATTTTATTTAGAAAATAGCAAGAGAATCCATCCTTGAGGCGTGAGGGCATGCTGACCCAAAGACGGGAAGAGAAGAGAGTGGGGGAGCATGGCAGCGTGCAGGAGAGAGATAGAAGGAGAGACCGTGCTTTGGGTCCTCTTTTTATATGTTTTTCCCTCCCCTGGGCCTGCCCTGTGTAAATTGGGCTAGCCAGGAGTGCTGTTTGTTTTACCTGAGGTCCTCACTCAGGTCCTCGGACCTTCCTTTGACCTTCCTTTGTTCTATTTTCTCAGGCTTTTCCCTTCCTTGTCTTTTAGCCACCTCCATTTCGGACTCCTGTTTCCTATACTAACTATCTAACAGAGCTACATCAAGAGGATGCCCTGGCTACGAGAAGACAGGTGGAAATATCCCCTGTCCCACTGATCTAACTGGTCTATGGTTAATTACACAAGAGGTCAACGTTCAGATCTACCAGCAGGGCTTGGGGATATCCCGAGAAGTTTTAAGGACAGAGCTTTCAGGCTTGTCTTTCAAATGCAAATTTGAAGAACACAGGGGACGCTGCATTCCCCACTGCTCTGACACTAAAGTGCAAACAGCCTGCATATGCATTCTGCTGAAACTTGGATTTACTCAATATCCCGACAGGTAAAGAGGAGGGACTCAGAGAACTCTGTCCTGGCCAGGGCTGTACATTTGAAAGAGTTCACTGTCCTCACACCGCAGCCAGGGCAGTAGGGCTGTTGTGCAGGCCCTGGAAACAGCTCCGGTGCACAGAATCTGCAGAGCTGGACCTCGTAATAATGGCGCTGACAATGGCTCTCATCTGGCCCAAGTTATTATCATCTATCATTTTATTTTCTATTAGTTAAAGCGAAACTCTTACACCAGAATTCTGCTCCAATTTCTAATTCAGGAAAGCGTGTGTTTTCTGCCTCACAATGCTTTCCCGGGACCATAAACCCTCAATTTCCTCTTCCCAGCAATAAAATAGTTCTCATTTCCAGAGTCCATCAGACAGGTCTTTTTAAGGAGACCATAATTGGTGGCATTGCTGCAGAGACTGAAAATTAAAGAGTGGTTGTTGGCAAACCCATGGGAATGTCGTTCTCTTGGTCTGTCCTACTGACAAGTTAGGATTTAAGACACTTGAAAGAGGTTGACTTTCACCCAGTTTCTGAGCAGTAACTTTTGTATGACTTGCCCGCGGGGCCCTGACACCCTGCTCAAGGAATATCACGGGTCACAGAACCAGGTAGCCTGGGGATCTAGCTCAGAGAGGGAAAGGCATTCGTGGGGTGAGATCCCTCCAGCTAGCTGTTGGTCCCGCTGTGCAGGGGGGACAGCCGAGCCCCACCGCTCACCTCTCAGCCGTTTCAGCCTCTGCTCACGCCTCCTCCTCCGAACCACCAGCAGGAGCATAAACAGCATCAGGACCCCCACCAGGATACAGGAGATGGTCACCAGCATCTTGAGCCCCTCGTTGGTTGTCAGCCCTTCATCGCTTTGGACAACTGACTTAATGAGTGGGGGATTGTACCTGAAAACAGGGTCATGATGTTAGGTGGCTGTTAATGACGACAGTATGGCGGAGTTTTTAGGGATGATGGGTTATAAGAACCGCGCGAGTGATCCGAGGGCGTCCACGGAGATGAAGATGGAAGGAACTCTTCATCTAGGTCCTTGCTAATTTCTTTACTCACTCACTTCCTTCCTATGCTTACTCTATAGAAATGGAACTAGAGTCTGCGCAAAGGACAAAGCTCATTTCTTTGAAAGGGACTTCGCTGGTAACATGCTGGATGCAGACACTTGAATGCATAATATCCAGGCTGAGTGCTTTAAAAGTCACATGCATTTACCTGGAGTTGAATGTCACCCAGAACACAACTGAGAGTGGCTGTTTGAAAAATTGCACATCAAAGAAGGAACAATGGGTTTGGCAAGTGGACAGAAGGCAGGCTTTGGGAGACTGTACCAGATAGACCTGCTTAAAGGAGCTGAAAATCTCTTTTCTTTGGTTATTTCATTGCTTTTTATCATGGATGTAAAACCAAATCTACTTTTAAAAGTCTCCTTTCAGGACATTATAGCAAAATCAACTTTTCAAAGAGAAGCTATCCAGGTCTCTAAAGCAAGCTATTTATTGACCCTTATAATGCCCTGAAATTCAGATTATTTAGAATTACAAGGAAACACTTAAGCAGTCTGAACTCTGAGCTGCTTTAAGCTGCCTTCTGCTGAGAGGCTGAACAAAATGGGTCCAGAGATTCAAACACAGGCATCCCCTCTTATGGAGCTTGCATTTTGGCATCCACCACTATGAAAAGATGCTCCAGTCTTCTGTATTTTCCATGTAAAACAAGGGCCAGGAAGTCAGCAATTTAGGAAAAATAATGCAAAAATAATATAATTTCCCTTGAACAAAACATATCTTTGTCCTGCATTTAGTGAGTAGAGCGGGTATACAGAACACCAGGCCCCTCTGCTGTCTGCTAAGGCCAATAATATCATTCTTCCAACTTATAAACTCCAGTTTTGGCTGGAGTCCCAGGTCTGCAAATGCTCAAAACTCAGATAAGAGGTACAAAAGGGGAGGCAGGTGAGGATGTGTCTACAAAACCAAGATGACACAGGACCAGTACAAACACCTGGCTGAGGGAATGGCAGAAGAAAGAGTCCAAAAAAAAAAAAAAAAATACAGAAGAATCTGAAATCTGACTAGTACAGCCAGAAAGCTAATCATCAATGTTTGTTTTCTCCCCAAATGAAAAAAAAATTCTTCAGGCAGAAGTGACACAAGAGATATTAAAGCTATATATCCACGAGCTTGGTTCAAAGAAATATGTAACCTTTTTCAAGGAAAATAGACATATGATTTTTCTTTCTAGTGTAATAAAATCATCTCAGATTTCAGAACATTTTACATGTAGGATGTTTTTCATGATTCTAATCTGAGATCTTGGATAAAGTGAGGATATTTCTTTTAGAAAATAACCATTTAAAGTCTGCAGAGCACTTTGTAAGTAAGAATGACAGTTTCAAATGCTGCATGTGAGAGGTTGCTGAGTAAATGATTAGCTGTAAGCCTATCAACAACGTGCACCTTGAAGCCGTGCACACTGGACCACACAGATTACAGTGAGGCTGGGTGCCAGAGCGGGATGATCGAAAGGCAATCAGTGGACGTCCATCATCTACAGCAAGAAATATACGCTCAAATGTGTACCCTGCTAGCAAAGGACTTTGGGGAGCCTTTAAACGCTAGGGAAAATGTCTGGTCAGCATCAAAGCCCTTTAGTTTGTCAGATCAAAGAATGAAATAGAGTTGGAGGCGAAAGCAGGTCAGACGTGCTGCTCTACGGTGGCTGATGCTCTGTGTTGAAACCTCTTGGAGTGAAGTCACTGCTGATTGAGGCCAGGAGATTAGTGATGTGGCCCAGGAGGAGCAGGGCTTCTGAGGAGAAGCCTCACATCTGGGAGCTGGATCAGGGGCCTTGACAGCGGGGGCCCAGGCTGGTATCACCAGTCCCAGGACTCCCACATAGATACCTTCTTGCCTTCACCCCACCAAGGCCTGCAATGCTGAGGTCAAGCCTGTGCTGTCGCTGAGGAGGAATTTGTGCATGAAATTCCAGGGTGGGTTTACAGTGTGCCAGGGTGGGAGGAACAAGCCCAGGGCTGGTCAAGACTGACTAGGAGAAAATGGCTAAGGGAGGAGCTGAGCCCATATCACTTTCAGAGCATCCTTTGATCATGTCCCAGGCTCCTTGGGTTTATGGACTCTCTTTTCTTAGGACAGGATAACAAGTATTCCAAGGAAGCTCCTGCCAGGGGCTATAATTAAGGCAAGATCCTAAATGCACACAAGCAGAGGAGAGGACACCCTTTAGCCTTTCCAGTGAAGAATACAGTAGGGGCTGTTTGCTCAAGTACAGACTTTCTGGGTAAGTCACCCAGCACCGTGGTCTGGCCTGGTAGGTAGATGCTGGACAGGGGCTCCGAGGGAGCTGAGCCCACAGCTCCAAATTATCTAACCAGTGGAGACTGTTTTTACGAATGAGCACAGCATCTAATTCAGCCACTGCCTTTCCCAGATTGGACTACTGCTGCAAAGCTGCAAAAATCAGCTCAGCTTGCTTCTAGTTAGGACTCTCTGAAATTCCCTGACTGCAGAACCATCAATGTCAGACCATCTTTAGCTTCTCTGGGCTTGCCTTTGTTCAACATCAATAAATAGCCCACAATACTAGGTTGTAGGAAAAAAAAGGAGAAAAATGTCTCTCTTATTTTCGGTCAACTAATCATCATGAGACACTTTGCCTGGTTTTCAGGAAACCCCTTGCCAATTGCATGTTTGTGTGTGTGTGAGCCTACGAATGTGTGCATGTATGTGTATGTGCATGTGTGTGCATGCCCACTATCATCCTATGACATTATTCTATTTCTATCTGTGCCTCTGTTTCTTCTCAGAGACTAACATAAGCACCTTCACTTATGGAAAACTGCTTTTGAACATGCAATCTAAGGGCTAAATGAGAGAAAAAAGAAAGCTGTTATGTGGTTTGGGATGGGGTGGGCGGAGGGGAGGAAGACAACAAAAGCAGTGTTAGCTCACAGTCATGACCAAGCACCAACCACGTGCAGAGAAGCCTTCAGCCCGAAGAGAAGTCACTCCTGCACCCTGACTGCCTAGTGAGGGTCCCCGGGCCTCAGTCCCTCCTTCCTGGAACTCAGCCATGGGCACATGGGTACCTGGTCTAGGGAGCCCTGTGGGGAGCAGACTGGAAGGCCCCCAAGCCTAAGGGGATCCGTGGGCACGGGTCACATTGTGCCGAGGATGGATGTCGAATGGGAGAGGGACAGCGAGCTTGTGCACGTGTCTCGAGATGCAGGCGGGAGGCTGGGGCCAGCTTACTGCCATCATAGTTGAGCGTGGCGAAGTTGGTCTGCTTCTCTGCGCAGCCCGCGCTGTGCACACCCTCATCTGTAGCTCGTACCACGTGGCCTCCTGCAGGTCGTACAGGATGTAGGACTTGGAAAGGGAGGTTCGCTGGGCCGTGGTCCAGACTGTGGTCCCAAAGGGTCTGTACTCGAGTGTGAAGGAGGTGATGGGGCAGCCGCCGTCATTCCAGCCGATGAGGTTGAGCCGCACGCGCGCGTGGTATTGATGCTAGCAAAGAGCTCCTGCTCCTTCGAGAACTGGGGCTCTGCGGAGAGGGCACAGGGGGCCAGGCCATGGGGTGTGTGAGTAAAGGTCACCAAGGTCATCCCGCACTGCCCTTGGACTGCTTTCCTGCAGGCGAGGGCTCAGTCCAAGTCTGGGTCACAGGCTACTTGCTACCTGTCCACTCTTTACCAGGATCTTATGAACCAACAGGCTGTCCCAGCCAAGATAATCTAGGAGTGAAAGGGAACATTGGGCGGGTGGCGATTATCTTTGTGAATCTTAGACTTCCCTGAAGAACAATTCTGTTCTCAGGTATGTATTTCCTTGAGTTTTTTTTTTTTTTTAAAGTTTGTTTTATTTGGTGGACAAAACTTAGGATGTCAGCCCAGGACACAGCCTCTCAGGTAGCTTTGAGGATTCCTCCTTCTTGAGTAGTTTTGAAGGAACCACTGTGATGTGCTGGGCTGATGTGTCCATTCATGGACCTGACCCAAGAGAAGGCAGACTTGGACGTGGGAAGTACCCACAGCACCCTTACTGTCCACGTGCCTCGTACTGGAACCCAGGGACCTGACGGGTACATTTCTGCAGAAGTCAGCACTTCATCATCTGAGCCCTGGTGTTTGTTATCCAAAACTCAGCACTGCATCCAAATGACACCCTCGCCTGCTGATGTCTGGCGTGCCTGTCATGTGGTCCATGCCACTGGATGAGAGTCAGCGGGAGGAAACCTGCAAAGATGCTCTCTTCACCTCCTCACCTACACTCACGTGCAGCTTTGTCCCTCCCTCCCGTTGCTGTTTTCAGGCTGCACATTTCACCTCTGAACATCACTGCCTTGGGGTTCACCTCCCTGAAGGTCCACCTTTCAGAGGAAAAACCAGCTCACGCTGAAGGTTAACAGTCAACCCCAGTGACTTCTCACCTGGAAAGCAGAGTCTTATGAGGCAATGTGATAGTTATAAATAGAAGGGAGGAGGTGACAAAGGAGGAGGTCATCTTAGGAGAAGGTGAGAGGGCAAGGTCACACTTCATGGCTACTCAGCCTGGGAATGGAGTAGCACTCTTGGTACCAAAGCCCTTGATTTTCAAATGATATTAAAAAAAATTTTATTGAAGTATAGTTAATGTACAATGTTGTATTAGTTTCAAGTATAAAGCAAAGTGATTTAGTAATACATATGTGTGTGTCTGTGTGTATATATATATTCTTTTAAGATTCTTTTCCCTTTTAGGTCATTACAAAATAGTGAGTACAGTTCCGTGTGCTATGCAGTAGGTCCTTGTTGAAGATCTATTTTATACACAGTAGTGTGTATTTGTTAAATCTAAACTCCCAATTTAGTCCTCCTCTCCACCTTTCCCCTTTGGTGACCACAAGCTTGTTTTTATGTCTGCAGACACTCTTCTTTTAAACTGCCAATGAAATAATTAAAAGAGAATCAGACTATTTTGTAAAGACCAGTCATCTCTTTCAGTATACTGAAATACTGCCAGACCCATCCGGGGGTAACAACATTCAAATTCACAGATCCATGATGCGTCTTTTGTGACTTCAATCTGCTGCCCCACCCCCCCAACTTTGATCTGAAAGACAGAGGAGCTCTAGAAACAACAGAAGTCTTACGTACCTTTGCCCAGTGTTTTCGCTTCTATGATCTCACTTATGCGCCCGGGTCCCACTCCGTTCTGTGCAGTGAGGTGAACTTGTACCAAGTCCCGCACTTCAGGTTTTCCAGGCGGTAGGAGCGTTCGCTGGGGCTGATGGGAAAACTCCCCACTGCTCACTGTTGTCCTCGGAGTACTGCAGTATATATCCTTTGGAAAACAAGAGGCAGCCAGTGGAATGTTACTTGCTTTCCCTTGAGTGTTTGGATTGTGTGCAGGGTGAATTCTCAGAACTGTATATCTTCAGAAGAGAATAATTGAGCTCCAGGACACTAAATCCCAGCTGGGAGAAGTGCTGTGATGACATATTGATTATGTCAATCTAGCTACACCAGACGCTGCAACGGTGGGAGTGCTGGAGAGTGTAATGCAGTTAAAGCCACGTTCCGCCCATTCTCTTTAAAAGGTGTAACTGGACATCCAGTCTCTAAATATCTGATCTTCCGAGCACATGTGCCCAATCCTTGGGAACAGGTGTAGTCTGAAGCTGGGCTATTTTTTATATATTATACATATTACGTGCATGCATGCTAAGCCGCTTGAGTTGTGTCTGGTTCTCTCTGACCCTATGGACTATAGCTCATCAGGCTCCTCTGTCCATGGAATTCTCCAGGCAAGAATACTGGAGTGGGTTGCCATGCCCTCCTCCAGGGGATTTTCCAACCCAGGGATTGAACCCGGGTCTCCTCCTGCATTATAGGCAGATTCTTTATGGTTTGAGACACCAGTGAAGCCCTCATATATAAATATATGTTATATACTCAATATATATTAATCAATATTATATATAATATTGTGTGTATCAATATATATTTACAATAGAATATATTATTTATTAAATATATTAATATATAAATATTTTATAATATTCTCCTGGTGGTTCAATGGAGAAGGTGATGGCACCCCACTCCAGTACTCTTGCCTGGAAAATCCCATGGATGGAGGAGCCTGGTGGGCTGCAGTCCATGGGGTTGCTAAGAGTCGGACGTGACTGAGCGACTTCACTTTCACTTTTCACTTTCAGGCTTTGGAGAAGGAAATAGCAACCCACTTCAGTGTTCTTGCCTGGAGAATCCCAGGGACAGGGAGCCTGGTGGGCTGCCGTCTATGGGGTCACACAGAGTCGGACACGACTGAAGCGACTTAGCAACAGCAGCAGCAGCAACCCACTCCAGTATTCTTGCCTGGAGAATCGCATGGACAGAGGAGCCTGGTGGGCTGCAGTCCTGGAGACTCAGAGAGCCAGACAAGACTGAGCTACTAACACTGTCACACTTTCATTATTTATAATGATAAATAATATATATTTGGGTTTATAGAGAACCAGAGTTTTGGAGAAGGAATAAGTTATCAAAAGGGGTAGGACTCTCCTCAGCCAACTCTGCTCAGTCCACAATCACTGTGTCGGGCATTATCCACAGCCTGTTACTCACACCACCTCACATAAGCCTGCACATTAGTAATTAACATCTCCAGAGCACTGACCAAGACACTGAGTCCAGAGAGGTTAGGTGATCACACTTGGGTCTTACCAGCAGGATTCACATTCCACTGTCAGACTCTGAAGCCTGTGCTCCTGGGCCCCTGTGACCATGGAGACAACCCCCACCCCTGTTACAGCCCTCATCCCTGCACCCCATCCACCTTCTTGGGGCAAACATGTCCTGTCTGCTCTGCCCTTGTCTCCTAAGCCTTCACACCCAGGCAGCCCAGGACTAGCCTGCTTGATGCATGGCGTCCTTATAGCAGCATGCTGGCATCTTCTCTCCTGCCCACGGAACTCCGTTTTAACACCAGTAAGAAAGCACTTCTCACCTCCACACCACAGAGCCTGTGACCCTAGGCTGCCAGAAGTCAGTGTTTTCCAGGAGTCTCACATGAGGTCACCTATGTCTAACGCCTCCTTCTGTGGCCAGGGTCAGCACCATCTCTACTGCCTCCTCCTTCCCTGCCCTCTGGCCCTTGCAGCCTTGAGGCCCCTCCTCTTTCCTGAGCTTTGTTTTCCCCTCCCTGTTCCTGACCTGCACTCAGCATTGGACCGGTGAGTGATGGATCTGGGTCTAGTCTCCACTGTCATATCCTGACTTCACCACTCCTTGGTGCCCCATGGCATCATGGGGTTCATGCTTTCCTTCTCATGTCCTCCATCTAAACCCCTTCTAGGATGGCTTTTCTAACCACTGGCCATGGGAACCCCCATGTCAATGGCTTTGGCCCCCACTGTATTTCAAGGATTTCTGGTCATCTTTACTTGGAAACTCTTCATTACTGAAATTGGCTCCATCTCTAAGACCTTCTGCCGGGAGCCAGTGTGAGGAATCTCACCCGTGGCAAGGTCATGGGGCAGAGGCCTGATGGGCAAGGCAAGTCAAGCCTCAGGGTTTCCCCCTGGTATTTCCTGAGCATGTACCTCAGAAATAAAAGTCTGCCTGCCTTATTGTACTCTGCTTTTCCACTCTTCTGACACATTCTGGAAAAAGTAAACTCAGGGCTTTAGTCTTCTGCATTTGAAAGGGATGTTTCAGTTCAAACCCTCTCTGATAACTCTTTAGCTTGCCTAACAGGTTCCCCTGGACTTTTTACAACTTGTGAATTGCTTACAGCCAACCAACCACAAGAAGCACAAAGCTTAAAACATCTTAAGATACAGAGCCTTTTCTAAAGAGCTAAAAATCATATTGGTGACAGGTTTTTCACTCTTCACTCAATGATTGCTGCCAGGCCTCCATATTCTTTATCTTTTAGGCACCTGGGAGGATACTAATCAATGTAATCGGGATATGGAAAAAGATACATAGTAGTTTTGATGTTAGCAACACTAGAAGTTTGAGTTAATTACTTTTCTTTTGTTATAAATCACTGTACTCCTTTCACTTGTTATAAATTGCTGTATCTTTGATACGTAAGAATGTAACTTTATTTAGTGCTTTCTGAGAGTGGTACCAGACTTTGGGAAGATCAACACAAATAAGTCTTCTGGTTGACAAACCCTTATCAGAAAAAAAGGCTGTAAAATGTTAATTGGCCCTTTTGGCCAGAAGATGATGTAAATCACCTAAGACTTGTGTATACAACTAGGTATTCAGAGAGAAAAGCCTGGTTTTGATAAGAGTCTGGGCTGCTAACACTGCATAATTTTGTATTACCCATTGATCTCTATGTACAATCAAAAGGTATAAAAGGCCTTTCTAGACAATAGAGGCCAGGCCAGCCATTGGAAGGACTGGTTTCCCCGTGTCTCCTCTTTACTCTAATTTCAGGCTTAATTCCCATCTGGGATGTGGAGGGCTCGCCATGTCTACTTACTTGCCCCAGCTTTTAAGATCCATGCAAGGGGAGCCCAGGTGGGGCACCCTCCGATATTCAAGAGGATGCTGGTGGCCTAACGTAGATGGTCCAAATCTCTTGTTCTGAGATTTTACTGGCTTTCCACGTAAACCAAGTTATTCAGCATCTTTTCTCCACTTAATTTTCCTACTACACTATTTCTTCCTAATCTAATCTTATATTTCTATATTAATAAATAAATGTTTCTCCTCACCTATGCCATTCACGCTTCAAATTATCCTGGATCCACCGGGGCTGGACCCCGGCAACCTTCCACTCCATGCCCTTCCTGTAATTCTTCTCCCATGAATTCACACTTCCTCTGTCCATGAGATTCTCCAGGCAAGCATACTGGAGTGGGTAGCCATCCTCTTCTCCAGGGATCTTCCCAACCGAGGGACTGAACCTGGGTCTTCTGCATTGCAGGCAGATTCTTTACCATCTGAGTCACCAGAGAAGTCCCTCCAGACCCAAGACTTTGTGTCATTTGAGCTTCGAGTTCAAGGGTTCCTCAAACTCCTCCATTGGTGCCCCATTTTTTAAAGGTTCTCCACCCAGCTTTGAACTTCTGGTAGACCATCTTAACCAGAAGCCTGCTTTCACTCACTCTGGTGAGTCCTGGCCACACTTACCCTGCTGGTCATCAGCTTTGGTAACCATGCTTCTCCTCCCTCTGCAGCTGGTCCAGCACCTTTTGAGCAAGTCATTAGCCTGCGGTGACTGTGACCACTGCAGTCTTGCCGTTTCCCTGCAGCTGGGCCCTTGTTTCTCTCGGCAATGGCTTTGCTTCCCCCATTAGTGACTCCCTGTGGGCTTCCCGTGGCATGTGTTACAGATTTTACTCACGCTCCTCAAACCCACAAAAACATCCTCTCCCCTAATCATCCAACTATTTTTAAAAATAATATCACAGGACAGAAATAGTATGGACCTAACAGAAGCAGAAGATATTAAGAAGAGATGGCAAGAATACACGGAAAAAAAAAATACATGTACAAAAAGATCTTCATGACCCAGATAGTCATGATGATGTGATCACTAATCTAGAGCCAGACATCTTGGAATGTGAAGTCAAGTGGGCCTTAGAAAGCATTACTACAAACAAAGCTAGTGGAGGTGATGGAATTCCAGTTGGGCTGTTTCAAATCCTGAAAGATGATGCTGTGAAAGTGCTGCACTCAATATGCCAGCAAGTCTGGAAAACTCAGCAGTGGCCACAGGACTGGAAAAGGTCAGTTTTCATTCCAATCCTTAAGAAAGGCAATGCCAAAGAATACTCAAACTACCGCACAAATACACTCATCTCACTTGCTAGTAAAGTAATGCGCAAAATTCTCCAAGTCAGGCTTCAGCAATACATAGACCATGAACTCCCTGATGTTCAAGATGGATTTAAAAAGGCAGAGGAACCAGAGATCAAATTGCCAACATCCGCTGGATCATGGAAAAAGCAAGAGAGTTCCAGGAAAACATCTATTTATACTTTATTGACTATGCCAAAGCCTTTGACTGTGTAGCTCACAAGAAACTGTGGAAAATTCTGAAATAGGTGGGAATACCAGACCACCTGACCTGCCTCCTGAGAAACTTATATGCAGGTCAGGAAGCAACAGTTAGAACTGGACATGGAACAACAGACTGGTTCCAAATAGGAAAAGGAGTACATCAAGGCTGTATATTGTCACCCTGCTTATTTAACTTATGCAGAGTACATCATGAGAAACGCTGGGCTGGAAGAAGCACAAGCTGGAATCAAGATTGCTGGGAGAAATATCAATCACCTCAGATATGCAGATGACAGCACCCTTATGGCAGAAAGTGAAGAGGAACTAAAAAGCCTCTTGATGAAAATGAAAGAGGAAAGTGAGAAAGTTGGCTTAAAGCTCAACATTCAGAAAACAAAGATCATGGCCTCTGGTCCCATCACTTCATCAGAAATAGGTGGGGAAACAATGAAAACAGTGTCATACTTTACTTTGGGGGTCTCCAAAATCACTGCAGATGGTGACTGCAGCCATGAAATTAAAAGACTCCTTGGAAGAAAAGTTATGACCAACCTAGACAGCATATTCAAAAGCAGAGACATTACTTTGCTGACTAAGGTCCATCTAGTCAAGGCTGTGGTTTTTCCTGTGGTCATGTATGGATGTGAGAGTTGGACTCTGAAGAAGGCTGAGCACCGAAGAATTGATGCTTTTGAACTGTGGTGTTGGAGAAGACTCTTGAGAGTCCCTTGGACTGCACGGAGATCCAACTAGTCCATTCTGAAGGAGATTAGCTCTGAGTGTTCTTTGGAAGGAATGATGCTAAAGCTGAAACTCCAGTACTTTGGCCACCTCATGAAAAGAGTTGACTCATTGGAAAAGACTGTGATGCTGGGAGGGATTGGGGGCAGGAGGAAAAGGGGACGACTGAGGATGAGATGGCTGGATGGTGTCAGGGACTCGATGGACATGAGTCTGAGTGAATGCCGGCAGTTGGCGATGGACAGGGAGGCCTGGTGTGCTGTGATTCATGGGGTCGCAAAGAGTCAGACATGACTGAGCGACTGAACTGAACTGAACTGATCACCCATTTCTTCCCAACAACAGGGAAAGAACCTCACCGTCACCCGTTAGAACACTAATCAATGTTTAACAATTGGCTCTTGAAAAAGAAAAAAGCCCCTATAGGTAGCATTTTTGATTTTGGTGGTGTGCAAATATCCCTGACCTGGTTGTGATTACTGAAGGCAAAGCTGGGAAGAGGAGCGGCAACTTGCTATCACGTGCTGAATGAGCTGGCTCCAGACGCCACTGGCCTTGCTCTAAAATGGCTCTGTTTGTCCACTTATCTCTTCGCCTTCCTCCTCTCCTCAGAAGAGGGATGTCCTCTGCCTGCAGAAATCTATCCTCCAGCCTCTCCCAGCTGCTCTAGGACCCCTTTTGTCACTTGCTCCTTAATCTCATGTATCTGTAGTTTCTCCTCTGGGTTCTTTCTCTCTGCTTGGTCCATGTATTGCTCAGAATGTTCTCCCAATCCTACTGAGGCTGGAATCATCAGGCTAGCTCATTCCTTCAGTTTGTGAAAGTGGACGTGTTAGTCTTTCATTCATGTCTGACTCTTTGTGACCCCATGGACTATAACCTGCCAGGCTCCATTGTCCACTGGAATCTCCAGGCAAGAATACTGACATGGGTTGCCATCTCCTTCTCCAGGGGATTCTCCCAACCCAGGGATTGAACCCAGGTCTCCCACACTGCAGGTAGATTCTTTACCCTCTGGGCCACCAGGGAAGCACCTTCCTTCCATTTAAATACCCTTATTCTTTTCTACTCCCAATTGCAAAAGATTTGTGGAACTAGGTCACTCCCATCTTTTAGTCCCTTCTAAATCAGAACAGTCACTGTGGTTACTCAACTGAAGGAATGAGTATCTGAACAGAAGAAGCAGTGTTGACAACAAGGGGGAAGAAACACAATGCAGCCTCTTAAGGGAGAGGCACCACATTTGTTTTTTTCTTTCTTTATTGCTGTTGTTCAATTGCTAAGTCATGTCCAACTCTCTGTGACCCCATAGACCCGAAGCACGCCAGGCTTCCCTGTCCTTCACTCTCTCCTGGAGTTTGCTCATACTCATGTTCTTTATTGGCATGTGTTAATATTTCACTCAGATTGGATGCATGGTACTGATACTGTGAATGGATTTCCTTGGATGAATGAGTGAGTGACAACAAATACTATAAAAATAGATGTGTGTTTTTGGGGGTGTGTGTGTAGGTAATGGAAGAATTCATTATATGATGAGTTTGGTGGAGAAATAAACTAACACATGATACTTGATAAAAATGTGTCACTTATCAACTTGTGGATAATGTCAATTAATCAACCATTGTGGGCAACCTCTTTCTTCTTACCTCTTATAGAGCTGCCTCCATTGTCCCCAGGGAGCCACGAGAGGGTGATGGAAGAAGAGGTGGTTTTTGAAACTGTGAGCCGAGGCTGATCTGGTGGAACTAGAGAGGAAGCAGTTTTTAGAAAACAAGAATTAGTTGTTCACATCTTCAGTCTTCTTTAACAGTCATTTACCAAATGATTTTTAACAGCCACTTATTAAATAAATGTTTCAGGTTGACAAAATATGCAATTCATGTCTGTCAAAATGTCTATTTAGTTGATATCTTGGCCTAAAGAGATAAAAAGAATGATTCTATTCTTTAAGGAAATTCAACCTCATTTCTACTTGGATTTATTTCTTCATTCCCTCGCCAATTCCTTGAGTATCTGAGTTGCTTATCACTCATTAAAACCTTCTGTGAACTTACTAAAGATACATGCATTATTTTACTCTGAATTTCAGCCATGATTCAAATGACGAAGACAAATGGCACCCACTTAGCTTTTCTGTTCTCAGCTATATAAAAGGGGAGGTTAAGTGTAGCTAGTGAGAAAAAACTGCAAAAATTTCCAGTATTTGACCCACCCTTCCAAGAGGCAACACACACACACACACACACACACACTCACATTCTCCACTAAAATCATAGGTGTTCCATTGAGTGGCAGTACGCACACTTGAATTGTCACAAAAGGTTCAAAGAATACATACTTCTTATCAATGAGCCTTAGTAATATCTTGGGTTAGCTCTCTGAGCAGAAAAACTGAAGAAATTTGGAGTAAGGTTATCAAAATTATATAGAAAGCTTCTCATAAATGTCCTTCTCTTTTCCTCTGAGAGAAGCCTGGTATTAGCCCAAAGCCATGAAAAATAGATTCATCTCTTTAGAGTTATAACACAGTGTCTATCTCTGAAAAATGCCCTGAAATTATACCAACTTTAGTTACTTGAAATTCCAGGTCAATTTTACATTATTAAAAAAATAGTTCTCCTTCCCTTCCCTCCCAATGAGGGCAACATTTATTTTATTTTTATCAAGTCTTCTGTGATTTATTAATATGATAATACAAATTAAGGTGATTAATTTAATGTGACAATATTGTTAACACTATATTAATTATTAATATAATGACACTTACATTTGGAAACTTACACACTTTGATTTTTCTACTAATAAAATATCACTGTGTATCCAAATTCGAACCCAATTAGCAGCCATTTGGGATTTTATGCATGCTTTTAATTTGACAGTCTTAAATTTGTCATGTACTTTTGGAGTATGAAGTCAAGAAAAATTACATATACTGTATTAAACACATAATTAAACATGAATACCCTATAGAGTTTCAGCTAGTATCCTTTAATATACATTGTATATGCCTAGTGAGTTAATTAACATTCATAAAGCATCTCAATTTGGAATTATTTCTTGCTGGTATTTTTTGGGTGATGCTTATATACATGTGGAATAAATCGTGCAATTAGCATGTTATTAGGAAGGGCTTTTTCAGGGGTGCACACATAAAGACAGATGAGACTACGTTCTCATATGAAAATATGGAAACAGTGTTAGCTCTCAGGTTAGGAATGTTTTTTTTTACTTTGATTTATTTAAATCTAATCTCCAAAATGAACATCTGTGCTTTTGTTATATGAAAGTATGGAGAAGGCAATGGCACCCCACTCTAGTGCTCTTGCCTGGAAAATCCCATGGACGGAGGAGCCTGGTGGGCTGCAGTCCATGGGGTCGCGAAGAGTCAGACACGACTGAGCGACTTCACTTTCACTTTCCACTTTCATGCACTGGAGAAGGAAATGGCAACCCACTCCAGTGTTCTTGCCTGGAGAATCCCAGGGATGGGGAGCCTGGTGGGCTGCCGTCTAGGGGGTCGCACAGAGTCAGACACGACTGAAGCTACTGAGCAGCATATGAAAGCAGCGATTAGTTCCTTACAAAGGCTGATTTTTAAATTTGCTCACTTTCATTCTTTGCACATAGGCATACATACAAAAAGTAGCATTAAGAAGAACCCCCAGATGTGGTACCTTGTACTTGTAAATTTAAGATAATTTCATCCGACCCCCAGTTGTTATTGGCGATACAGCTATAATAGCCAGAGTCCTCTGCCTTCACAGTGCGGATGACAAAGCTGCCATTGCTGAAGACGCTTCTTCGCCCATCAATCGTTACCAGGCTGGGTGTCCCGTTACTACCTCACAGGAAGAAAAAGGCGCAGATTAAAGAAATTACAATCTAAGTTAGCTGAGGTTGGGGAAAAGCATAAACACCCTCCAACACAGACAACCATTCAGAATATTATATTAAGTAAGACTGCAAGGAAATCCAACCAGTCCATTCTGAAGGAGATCAACCCTGGGATTTCTTTGGAAGGAATGATGCTGAAGCTGAAACTCCAGTACTTTGGCCACCTCATGAGAAGAGTTGACTCATTGGAAAAAACTCTGAGGCTGGGAGGGATTGGCGGCAGGAGGAGAGGGGGATGATCGAGGATGAGATGGCTGGATGGCATCACAGACTTGATGGATGTGAGTCTGAGTGAACTCTGGGAGATGGTGATGAACAGGGAGGCCTGGCGTGCTGCGATTCATGGGGTTGCAAAGAGTTGGACATGACTGAGCTACTGAACTGAACTGAAGAACTAAACCATGATCCAACCAGTCCATTCTAAAGGAGATCAGCCCTGGGTGTTCTTTGGAAGGAATGATGCTAAAGCTGAAACTCCAGTATTTTGGCCACCTCATGCGAAGTGTTGACTCACTGGAAAAGACTCTGATGCTGGGAGGGATTGGGGGCAGGAGGAAACGGGGATGACAGAGGATGAGATGGCTGGATGGCATTACTGACTCGATGGACCTGAGTCTGAGTGAACTCCAGGAGTTGGTGATGGACAGGGAGGCTTGGAGTGCTGCGATTCATGGCGTCGCAAAGAGATGGACATGACTGAGCAACTGAAGTGAGCTGAGCTGACTGAAACCATGATTATATGATGAAAACAGCCACACAGCTGAGTTTGATTATTTGTACAAAATGCTGTGTTGAGGTGAAGTCTGAGTGGCTTCTGGCTCCTGACATAGGTCAATGCTTGTCATATCCCAAACGAGGTTGGTTCTGTGGGCAGATACCATTTTGACAAGATCATAGAGGGACAATTAAGTTTCAGGGTGGTTGTAGATTCATGGAAAATTGCAGTTGTTAATGACTGTGGCATCAGAAATGAACTGCAGTGTGCCAGGAGGGTGATGAGCCAACCCTGTATAAAGAGAGCTCCCTTGGCTATTTCCTTGGCCACAGGGAGAGGGGGATTGTCCAGTCATCTAGGGCCATCCCCCACATCTGGTGGATGCCACTTAACCTTGGGAGCTTACTTATTTCCTTAACTGACATTAAAAGAGATGAGAGAGTAGTCACTGAGGAGGGCATGGAAACCCACTCCAGTGTTCTTGCCTGGAGAATCCCATGGACTGAGGAGCCTGGTAGGTTATATTCCATGGGGCTGCAAAGAGTCAGACATGATTCAATGACTTAGCACACAAATACCAAGACTATCATTTCAATAGTTTATTTTCAAAGTGTCTTTGTTTGAAAATAAGACAAATAAGTGTCTTTGTTTGACTGACTCTTCTCAATCTCAAATCTCTAGGTTCATCAATGAATGCTCAGCCCTTTATTTATATCTTAATTTCTTCCTCTGAATGAAGTACTTAAAAAGTTACATGAATGGAATCTATTTCATCCACTTGCTCCCTTCCATCTCAGTTGTTATTGTTTCAATAATTCCTACCAAGCATGGAAAACCAGGTTTTACATTAGCAAAGCCCTAATGTATTCCATAAAGAAGGCAAAAGGATTGTAAAGAAGTATGAGTGCTGAAGAACTGATGCTTTTGAATTGTGGTGCTGGAGAAGACCCTTGAGAGTCCCTTGGACAGCAAGGAGATCAAACCAGTCCATCCTAAGGGAAATCAACCTGAATATCCATTGGAAGGACTGATGCTGAAGCTGAAACTCCATTACTTTGGCCACCCGATGTGAAGAACTGACTCATTAGAAAAGACCCTGATGCTGGGAAAGATTGAAGGTGGGAGGAGAAGGGGGTGACAGAGGATGGGATGGTTGGATGGCATCACCAACTCGATGGACATGAGTTTGAGCAAACTCTGGGAGATAGTCAAGGACAGAAAAGCGTGGCATGCTGCAGTCTGTGAGGTCGCAGAGTGTGACATGACTTAGCAACTGAACAACAATAACAACAATGCATTCCATTTCTTAAAGCTATTTCTCAGAGCATTTCAATTAGGGTTGGTTGGCCCATTGTCTTGGAAGGAGAAAAGATAAGTGTAAGTCTCCAGTCTCCTTGGGTATGTTCATCTCAGATATATAGGTGATTTTCATGATAAGGTACAGAAAACTTCACAGAAATTATTCAGTTGGCTAAACTATTTTCCTCGGGAGCATTGTCATGAACTTAAAGCTAAGAATTTTAAGAGAACTGACATGATAGATCAGATCCTTTTAGTACTAAAGCTGAGATTCCTCCCCCATCACCCTCAACCAGCTTCCTCTCTATTGCAGAAGATTGGGTAGTTTTCCTGGAGCTTTCATGGGTGTAAATCTACAACTTTATACATGAGACCCAGCGCAGTGTGTCCGAAGCACTCTCCTAGAGTTTTACTGAGGGCATACATTGGGTTACTGGTTACCTGTCTTTCATCCACTTTACGGCAGGAGAGGGGTCCCCAACAGCTTTACAAGGCAAGGCAATGTCTTTCATCCAGGGCGTAGTCACCGTGCCACTGAAGGTCAGGATTCGTGCAGGAGCTGGACCACCAAACAGAGCAGGAGCACGGTCACTCTACGGATTCGTCCACAGAGGCCAAGATGACCTTCCCTAAACCAGTGACACCCCCAAAGGTGAGTGCAGCCCTGCCAGTGAACGTCACACTTCTCAACACTATTCCTTGTATCAGAGTGTGTCTAAGGGATTTTCACTGTATGAACATATTAACTGCTGAAAATCCCTACTATAGTATTTTCTCCCCTTGTATCGACTAGACACAGTGATCTCAAATTAAATACATAGGACTTCATAAGCCTAGCAGCTCCAAGCTGTGCTTTCTGTGAGTCCAATTATTTTTCAAAGCACTTTATTAAGCAATTTATCTCACCACCCCAAACTGTACATTAAAATATACTTTTAATATCTGAGAGAAGAGACAAAACAAAACATAAAGCCCCAAGACAGGAAGAGGTAAAACTGAAACGACTTCTATTTATCAGTTTTGTGGTACTTTCCCAGCGTTTTTATATCAGCTTGATCTTTAGCACGAACGTTACGGAAATAAACGTTAAGGGAAAAATTCCGGAGTGACCTCTCTCAAAGTATCACTATTTTCTTGGGACAGTGATTCAGATGGTGGAACAAAAGCTTCTCCTGGGGACATCAGGCACTGGGACAGTCCCAGAGTGGCCAAATAACATGGGAGTCGGGGGAAGAAAAAGCCCAGGGCAGCCCTGTTTGCAGGGACCTCCTTGGATGCCGGAGGAGTCCTGTACTGACAGGTTCCTAGCATCATCTTGGGTGAGACACAAAAGCTGGCAGAGGCACCAAGAGATAAGTCCTCCAGAGGCAAAATGATCTGCTTGGCCTCTGCCATACCCTGGGACCCTGGTTTCCGGGATGCTCCCTCCAGAAGCTCAGCCCATCTAGATGCACAGAGAAGAAGCCTGCAGGCAGAGGATGTTCCAATATGATTCTGGACTCAAAAAGATGGAATCAGTGTTGGGACCCTTGTACCATTTTGGACTTGAGAGTTGAGACTGACCAACGGACATGAGGGACAAGCTCCTCAGGAAAGTACTGGAATTCAAGGAAAGGTGAAGTTCCTGGAGTCAACTCACCAGGAGTCACTCTGGTCTAGAACACGGGTCATTATGAACTAGCAGAACAACTCTGACTTTTGTTGTTTTGAGCATTGGAGGCCAGAGGAGAGAGTGAGCAAGTGCCAGTGGGCTCAGAGGCAGAGTCTATTTTATGCAGCAAATGTCACAGCAAAACCCATCCACATGCTTAAGCAACATGCTCTGCCTGCAAAGGAAACTGTGGCACTACCTCCCAAGGGGAGTGTTTTTAGGGGCGGCCCAGCGAGGAGACCTTGTCACCGTGGAATGCTCTTTCAGTAATTGACATTTCTGATTTTCTTTCCTTTTTTAAATTTTATTTTTACTTTATTTTACTTTACAATACTGTATTGGTTTTGCCATACATTGACATGAATCTGCCACGGGTGTATACGAGCTCCCAATCCTGCATCCCTCTCCCACCCATATCATCTCTCTGGATCATCTCTGTGCACCAGCCCCAAGCATCCTGTATCCTGTATCGAACATAGGCTGGTGCTTCGTTTCTTACATGATAGTATATATGTTTCAATGCCATTCTCCCAGATCATCCCACCCTCTCCCTCTCCCTCAGAGTCCAAAAGTCCGTTCTATACACCTGTGTCTCTCTTGCTGTCTCACATACAGGGACATCATTACCATCTTTCTAAATTCCATATATATGTGTCAGTATACTGTATTGGTGTTTTTCTTTCTGGCTTACTTCACTCTGTATAATCGGCTCCAGTTTCATCCATCTCGTTAGAACTGATTCAAATGTATTCTTTTTAATAGCTGAGTAATACTCCGTTGTGTATATGTACCACAGCTTCCTTATCCGTTCCATCATGGTAACAAAAATATCCTGGGCAGGCGGCATTGGATTTCTGACACTGGAAGGCTGGCCGCTTTCATACCTTTCAGACCATTCTTTTATATGAGGAGGAATGTTCATGCAGCAAAATGGGGTTGATTAGGGAAACTCAGCTAGAGGTGGGGCTTTTAAGCTTTCCAATAGCCCCCTCCCCTATAAAAACATATATTTTACATTGAATTCCAGAATGTGCACATATGTGCGTGTGAATGAAAATAGGGTTCTACACATGAATGCTCACTGTATCATGCATTCTGATATTTGCTAATTTTTTTCAAGCCTAGTCTAGATTCCTTGACTCTTTTCCATTCTGTTCATTTCAGTAATATGTTGACTCTAACTCATTCCAGGACTTAGGAGTGCTTTTCCACCAGCATTTTGTGGAAAGCACTGTCTAAACCCACTTCATCTTCAAGCCCAGCACCCCCGGTTTCTAGAATTAATGCCTGTTGGTGGCAATTGGCATGTATAGGATCACAATGTGAAATTCTAAGACTAAGCAAACTGGAGCAGGCAAGAGAATCACGTAGAATCTTTGGTGAAAAAGTGCCGATTCCTCCCCTGGCTCTGTGATTCAGGGGATCTCAGAGGGGCTCTCCAGGAAGCTGGCTTTGAATGAGGACCTCAGGTGATTCTAATCAGACACTGTGCCTCACCAGCAACCTGGATGTCCTTCCCAGTTCCTGTGGTGCTCTAGCTCCATGGCCCTGAGCTCTGTGCTGCCCCCTGACCCTGGGCTCCCTCCCAGGACACTGTTTCTCCAGGACTGGGTCTGTGGTTGCATTCTGCTCATCCTTGTACCAAAGTCTCAGCCCTCTTCCTGAACCTAACCCTGGATTTTCTAGCGTATCTGCCAGCCTGCCTTGACCTCCCAACAATTACAACATAAGCCATACCTGTCTCTTTCACCTTTGGGCAGCCTCGTCTGTCCAGCTTGGACCTTTGACCATTATGGTTTACAGTTTGCCAGGGTCTGGGGCTCCTGGGTGGTGCCAGCTCTCTGAATGCCTGCACCACGCTAGAGGCCTTCTCTAGCTCAGCTCCTTTCTGGAAAGCCCATCTCGATCATCATCTCCAGCTCTGGGTGAACTCTAGTTGAGAGTGAGAAGCTGGAATCTTGGAAGGTTTGTTTTCTCTTTCAGGCACCTGGAAGCCTTATGAGTACTAAATTTCCAATGTGGTATATTCCAGAGTCAATAGCATCTCTGGTTGGCTTGGAATTTTGAGGTAAATACATTTGTTCATTGACGAGGGCTGATTTATGGGGACTCTGAACACTGTGCAGCAGCAATTACCAGAAGTCAAATAAGAATATTCTGTGTCTATACGTGCTTTTTAGGGCCAGTATAACATCTTAATGTGAAGATATTACATCCACTTTGTGGAACTTTTTGTTCCTAAAACAAACTTCATTTTGTTACCTAAGGTCTTTACAGCATTCTCTCAATAGCCTCCTTGGTGGCTCAGGTGGTAAAGAATCTGTCTGGAATGCAGGAAACCCAGGTTCAATCTCTGGATCTAGGAGATCCCCTGGAGAAGGAAATGGTAATCTACCCCAGTATTCTGGCCTGGATAATTCCATGGAAAGAGGATGTTGACAGGTTACAGTCCATGGGGTCACAAAGAGTTGGACACAACTGAGAAACTTTCACTTTAACATCAATTTAAGAAGAACTAATGATTTTCTTACAGCTGTCAAGTTGCAATTCCATAGACCAAAAAATAGACATTTCTCCTTAAGAAGCATGATACCTGAGTTTGAAGATGGTAGAACTTGCTTGGGAAGCAGTAATATAGTGATTTTCACTCTAAGAGATGGATGAGGGCTCCTTTTCCTAATTTCTCCTGAGACACTGGCAGTTGTAAAGCTGCTCATCCATAGAAGGGGGTTTTCCATTTGGCACAACAGCCCAGTGCCAGCTAGCAGTGACCCATTTCTTGGGCTGAAATGGGTAACACATGGTATTCTGGTTTACTTGATTCGTAGGGCATTATCAGCTTTATTTCAAAGAGAACAGAGGTGTAAAGCCAGTATGACTGTAGTGGGAAATAAGGTCCTTCCTGCAGCATGCCACCCACCTTTAGCAACAGGCTCCACGGTAATGATTTCACTGCTGTTGCCTCTGCCAGCTGAGGTCACGGCCACCACCCAGACGCTATACTGACGATTCCGACTCAGGTTAGGAATTCTGTAGGAAAATGAGTCAGGAGAGGCTTCAAACTCGCTGATCACCTGTGAGAGGAGACATAAATGTTCCCACATTCAAGGAGGCAATGGCACAAGTGAATCTCCTAAAGGAACAGTTATCAACATGTTATCTGTTAGGAGAAACAAAAGCCACCCTCTTCCTTCTCTAAAAGCTGGGGCTTACAATTTATACAGTCTGCATGTCTCAATGCTGCAGCTTTGACAGCCACGAAGAGTTAAAAAGTGGAAGCGGTGACAGATTTTATTTTCCTGGGCTCCAAAGTCACTCAAATGGTGAATTCAGCTATGAAATTCAAAGACCCTTGCTCCTTGGAAGGACAGCTATGACAAACCTAGACAGCATATTAGAAAGCAAAGATATCACTTTTCCAACAAAGGACCATGTAGTCAAAGCTATGGTTTTTCCAGTAGGTGTGTACAGATGTGAGTTGGACCATAAAGAAGGCTGAACACCAAAGAATTAATGCTTTCAAACTGTGGTGCTGGAGAGGACTCTTGAGAGTCCCTTGGACAGCAAGGAGCTCAAGCCCGTCAATCTTAAAGGAAATCAACCCTGAATATTCATTGGAAAGACTGATGCTGAAGCTGGAACTCCAATACTTTGGCCATCTAATGTGAAAAGTTGACTTATTGGAAAGGACTCTGATGCTGGGAAGGATTGAAGGCAAAAGGAAATTGGGCCAACAGAAGATGAGAGGATTAGACAGCATCATCGACTCAATGGACATGCGTCTCAGCGAAATCCAGGAGATGGTGAAGGACAGAGCAATCTGGCACGTTGCAGTCCATGGGGTCGCAAAGAGTCAGACACAACTTAGCAGGTGAACAACAACAAGGGGTAATTTAACCCTTTAAATATGGGTCATGACACATCTGTTTTCAGCTGGGATGGAATAACAAGAACAAGATGAATCACCCTACCTGAGACAACCAAAGAACACACAAAATATGTGAAACAACAGTTTCAAAGGCATTGCACACCAGGTCATGAAGGACAGTGATTCCTTCCCTGAAATATGGGAAATACATGAGGTGAAGACTACAGTTTCAGGGTTGTTACAGTTTGTGAGAGTTTCCAGGCCATGGCATTGAGAAAGGAACCAAGGAGAAGACCAGCAGCTTCCCTGAGACGAGGAGACAGAGCTGAGAGCCTGGGAGGGGGCTGGAGTACACAGGAAGGAGTCCTATGAAGAAAACTTCATGGAGAATTTTGAGAGGGTCACTCTTGGATCTTAGCTGAGCTGACATGTGCATATGGAAAAGCTCTCTGAGGTCAAGGAAAGAACCACTGGAAAGGATTGGAGGTTCTGGTGCTCAGCTTTCACACAAGGCTAGAAATAGTGCCTGTTCCCACCAGCCAGACAGGAAGCCCTCAGGATCTATGGGCCATTGGATATTGTGCATAGGGTCCTGATGGTGGGGGATAATTAGCCCTTGATCGAACAGTGTTCATGTGTTGCCTACCTGCATGCCTGCTAAGTCACTTCAGTCGTGCCCGACTCTGTGACCCTACGGACTGCAGCCTGTCAGGCTCCTCTGTCCATGGGATTCTCCAGGCAAGAATACTGGAGTGGGTTGCCAGGCCCTCCTCCAGGGGATCTTCCAATCCAGGGGTGGAATCCATGTCTCTTATGTCTCCTGCATTGGGAGGTGGGTTCTTTACCACTAGGCGCCACCTGGGAAGCTATTGCTTAACAATTATTAAACTTAAGATTCATAAACATCAAACCATCACCAAATAACTGCATCCATGGACAAAAGTAAAAGGGCCTATACTTTTTATAGGAATAAAAAAAAATCCAATAAGGTAAAAGACAGAATATTTGGCATCCAATACAAGTTTTCTAGATATGAATAACCCAACTATGTAGCAACTAATGAACAGATAAAGAAAATGTATTGCACCATAAAATGGAGAATTACTCAACAATAGAAAGAAATGAAGCACTGATACAGCTCAACTTCCATAAATCATGAAAACACTACTAAGTGAAAGAAGCCAATCACAATAAACTATTTAGCAGATCATTATGCTTAGATTATCATGTTAGGCTATGTCATATTAGATTAATATGATTGTCATATGAGATTAATATGATTACCTTCTATGAAATGTTCAGAACAGGCAAATCCATAGTAACAGAAAGTAGATTAATGGTTTCCCAGGGAAGGATAGAAGAGGGGAAGAATGGGGATAGATTAATACTGGGTGTGGGTTATTTGGGGGATGATGAATGTTCTAAAATTAGATAGAAATAGGGGCTGTAAAACCCTCTAAATATTCTAAAAGTCACTGAATTATATACTATAAAGGCATGCATTTCATGGTATGTGAACTATAACTAAAACAGAAAAACCTGTTAAAATGGGTGGACCTAGAGATGATCATACTAAGTCAGAAAGGGAAAGACAAATGATATGATATCAGAATCACAGACATAGAGAACAGACTTGGGGTTACCAGGGGACAGAGGGTAGGGGAGGGTGGATTGGGAGTTTGGGATTAGCAGAGGCAAGCTGGTGTACACAGCATGGGAAAGCAACACAGTGCTACTGTATAACATGTAGCACTGTATAACATGTACTCAACACCCTGTGAAGATAACACGGGGACTGTATTCAACACCCTGTGATGATAACATGGGGACTGTATTCAATACCCTGTGAAGATAACATGGGGACTGTACTCAACACCCTGTGAAGATAACATGGGGATTGTATTCAACACCCTGTGATGATAACATGGGGACTGTACTCAACACCCTGTGATGATAACCCACGGGCTGTATTCAATACCCTGTGATGATAACACAGGGACTGTATTCAACACCCTGTGAAGATAACACAGGGACTATATCCAATACCCTGTAATGATAACACAGGGACTGTATTCAACACCCTGTGATGATAACACAGGGACTGTATTCAATACCCCATGATGAATCACAGTGGAAAGACATGAAAAAAATATGCATGATTGAACTGATGCTGTGCAGCAGAAATTAACATACCATTATACTTCGATAAAATAAATTATAAAAAAACTTATAAAAAATTCCAAAAATGCAAAGAAACAACAAAAAGCAAGACTCATATAGACAATATAATTTAATCAATCAAAACTGACCTATAATTGACAAAGATTTTACAGACAAGGGCATTAAAACTGTTATAATTGTATTATAGTTGCATTATAGCTAGAGATATTACAAGCCTAAACATATACATGAATGCTATAAAAAGACCAAAATCAAACTTGAGATGAAATTACAATATGTGACAAGAATTATATACTGGATTAGATTAATAGTAGATTAGATCTTGCAGGAAAAAAAGGGGTTAGCAAACTTGAAGTTATATTACTAGATGAAGTACAGAGATAAAAGAGAATACAAAATTTAACACAGCATTAATGAGCTATGGAGCAACATCAAGCAGCTTAACATATATGTAGTTGGAATCACTAAAGGATGTAGGACAGAATAAAAGTTTTAAGAAATACTAGTTAAAATTTTTTGCAATTTGATGAAAACTATAAGCCCAGAAAGCCCAAAATCTAAATAAAATCCAGCTACAAAATATGAATAAAACCATGCCAAGGCACATCATAACCTAATTAAGAAGACAGTCTTAAAAGGATCAAGAGAAAAAAACGTTAGATAGGTTAAGAACAAAGACAAGGATGTCAGATCTCTTATATGTGGAATCTGAAGAGGAATGATACAAATAAAGTTTTGTCTCTGTTTCATCTATTAATATATCTTATTTATAAAACTGAAATAGACTCACAGACTTAGAGAATGACCTTACGGCTGCTGGGGGCAGGGAATTTGGGATCCACATGTACACACTGCTGCGTTTAAAATGGACAGTCAACAAGGACCTGCTGCATAGCACAGGGAACTCTGCGTGACGTTTTGTGGCAGCTTGGATGGCGGGGCAGTTGGAGGAGAATGGATACTGTACATGTGTGGCTGAGCTGCTCTGCTGTGCACCTGAAACTACCACAGCATTGTTCATTGGCTATGAAAGTGGAAGTGACGTCACTCAGTTGTATCCGACTGTTTGCGACCCCACGGACTGTAGCCTACCACGCTCCTCCATCCGTGGGATTTTCCAGGCAAGAGTACTGGAGGAGGTTGCCATTTCCTTCTGCAGAGGATCTTCCCGACCCAAGGATTGAACCTGGGTCTTCCAAATTGTAGGCAGACACTTTACCGTCTGAGCTACCAGGGAAGTAATTGGCTATAGTCCAATATAAAATAAAAAGTTGAAAAAGAAAGGATGTCAGCAAGTCTTGTCAAAAACAATTTTAGTCTGACTATCTTCCCTTAAGTCATATATTGAAAGCACACTCTTCCAGGACATGGAAGCAACCGAAATGTCTAACAACAGAGGAATGGATAAGAAAATGTAGTACACATATATATCATGGAATACTACTTGGCAATAAAAAAGCAGAAAATAATGCCATTTACAGCAATATGGATGGACCTAATGACTGTTGAGTGAAGTAAGTCAGATACAGAAAGACAAGTATCATATGATACTGCTTATATGTAGAATCTTATAAAAGAGTAAAAATGAATTTATTTAAAAAACAGAAGTACAGTCACAAATGTAGAAAACAAACTTATGATTACAGGGGGAAATAAATGGAGAGGTTGGGACTTACATATACACACCATTATACATAAAATAGATGACTAATAAGAACCTGCTATAGAGCACAGGGAATTCTACTTAACACTCTGTACTGGAGTGTCGCACAGAGTTGGACGCGACTCAAGTGACTTAGCAGTAGCAGCAGGACTATCTGGGGAAAATCTAAAGAATGAATGGATATATGTGTTGATATATGTATAACTGATTCACTTTTCTGATTCATACACCTGAAACCAGCACAACATTATAAACCAAATATACTCCAATAAATGTTTTTAAAAAGATAAACAAGTACTAGGGATGTCATATACAACATAAGTAAAATTAACATTGCTGTATGTTATATTATGAAAATTAAGAGAGTAAATCCTAAGAATTCTCATCACAAGGAAAGTTTTTTCTATTTCTTTAATTTTATATCTATGTGAGATGATAGAGGTTCACTAACCTTACTGTAGTAATCATTTCGTGATGTGTGTAAGTCAAAGCAGTATGCTGTATACCTTAAACTTACACAGTGTGGTATGTCAATGATATTTCAAGAAAATTGGAAGAAAAAAATGAAAAGATAACAATGTAGTATGGGGTTCATAAAACATATAAAAGTGAAATGTATGCAAACAACTGCTCAAATGTTAGGAAGGGAGAAAAATGGAAGCATACTACTGTAAGGTTTCAAACTCTCAGTGAAGTGCTTAATATCACTTGAAAGTAGAATGCAGAAAGTTAAAGGAAAGTGAAAGTCTCTCGGTCATATCCAACTTTTTGCTACGCCATGGGCTATATAGTCCATGGACTTCTCCAGGCCAGAATACTGGAGTGGGTAGCCATTCCCTTCTACAGGGGATCTCCTCAACCAAGGGACTGAAGCCAGGTTTCCCGCATTGCAGGCTGATTCTTTACCATCTGAGCCACCAGGAGAGTCCTGGTGGCTCACCAGGTGAAGTTAAAGGAGTGTGTATTCATTCCAAAGAAGCCATTGAAGTTACAAAGTAAGAGTACAGTGAGAGCAATGACTCAACAAAAAATAAAATGGAATTACAAAAAATATGCAGTTGATCTAAAGAAGGCCAACAAAGAACAAAAGGAAACAAACAGGAAAATAAAAATGTAGCAAGATTGTAGGTTTAAACCTGTGTCCATGTAACTATACTTATACTAAGTGTTAATGCTCTAAAATCCTAATTAAAGAGAAAGATTCTGAGACTGGATATGAAAGCAATATCTAACTACATGCTGCCAAGAAGAAATGTTTTTCAAACATAAAAATACAATTAGGTTAAAAATAAAAGGACAGAAAAGCTATCCCAGTCTGTATTATTATTATTTTTTGCTGTTTAGTTGCTAAGTCATATCTGACATTTTGCGACTCCATGGACTGTAGCCCACAAGTCTCCTCTGTCCATGGGATCACCCAGGCAAGAAAGCTGGAGTAGGTTGCCATTTCCTTCTCCATCTCAGGCTAACATCAATCAAAAGAAAGTTGGAGTGTTTTTTTTTAAACATCAAATGAAGTAGATTTATGAGCAGGGAATATTACCAGTGACAAAGAAAGTAATTTTATAGAGATAAAGGGATCAATTCATCAAAAGAACATAGAAATCTTAAGCATCTATGAATTTAATTACAAAGCAGCAGTCCAGACATAAGACCAATACTGAACTTAGCACTGAGAAATGAGTTGCTGCTGTAAGAAACACCTAAACATGTGGAGGTGGGTAGAATCTGGAAGAGTTTTGAGGGTGATGCTTGAACAAGTTGAGATTGCCATGATGCAAGTGGTAAAGCTGATTCTGATGAAAATTCAGAAAGAAGAGGAGACCTGGGGGAAAGCCTCAATCTTCTCAGAGAATACATAAATAATCACGAACAGGAGGCTGGTAGAAATGGGGATGTTAAAGGCCGTTTCAGTGGATAGATACCAAGAACATGCTGGACAATGGAGAAAAGGTAATCCTTGTTACAAAGTGGCAAAGAAGCTGGCTGAACTGTGGTCTGTGAATGATGAAACTGGATGTCTAGCCAAAGACATTTCTAAACGAAGCATTGGTTCCTAGTGACGCTGGTAGGAAAACTGAGAAAACAGACAAAAATTGAAGAAGGAATTGTGAAGCAAAAAGGAACTAGGGCTTAACAATTTGGAAAATTCTTAGCTTAACCATATTGCAAGGAAACTGAGGTACAGAGGAAGCGACTCACTGAGGTCACAATGCCAGACAGCGGTGAGCTGAGGCTCAAGTTCAGTACTTCCGATCCAAGTGCAGCGCTGTTTTTCCCACTCCGTGCTGCCAATTAGAAGCAAGCCAACACAGGAAGGGTTGGCTTTTACCCTGTGAGCTGTTAAGTAAACCTTATGTAGGTCAGGAGGCAGCATAAGCTGCAATCCCAGCTTTGCAGTCAAACAGGGGACACGGATGTTTGCAATTTTTTTGTTGTTTAGTCGCTAAGTTGTGTCTGACACTTTTGTGATCCCATGGACTGTAGTCCATCAGGCTCCTCTGTCCATGGGATTCTCCAGAAAGAATACTGGAGTGGGTTGTCATTTACTTCTCCAGGGGGTCTTCCCAACCCAGGGATCCAACCAAAGTCTCCTGCGTTTCAGGCAGAGACTTTAATACTGAGCCAACAGTATACCTCCTAATTGTCATCAAAGCCATGCTCCCTCAATAAAAAGTAGCATCAGAGAATTTCCCCTTGTCAACTATTTGACGTACAGGTACCTCGTGTCGGAGGAGTAAAGGAGACCATATGTCTCTTGCACAGAGTGCTCAGAGGTGCCTGCACGTGAGGGTGCGTCTGCGCATCTGTGCTCCACTTGGCCCTTTATCCACCCACCCCCCCACCACACACACAGCAGCCTGATTCCTCTTTAGAAAATCATGTGAAAAAAATGAGTCCCTCTAGAAGTTCGGAGGGAATTTGGCTTGTTTCCTGGAAAACCGAAGAGACGATCCCAAAACTGTGCATACGCTTGTGTTCTGTGATGTTTGAAGGCTATGCTGTTGCCAAATTAATTATACGAAGCTTATGATGTGAAAATTATAACAATTGTTTCTATTGAACACTCAGCATCAACAGAGCATTAGAATATATTTACAAAATCTTCTGTGAAGAGTACATAGTCTTCAGTTAAAACTCAATCACTCCCCTGTCTATAACATACAATTGGTCTTTATTCATTGAATTTTTACCTGAAACATGAGCTATAGCTAAACATGAGGCTAAAATCAATGATAAAAATATATGGCAAAACAAATACAGTATTGTAATTAAAAAAATAATTAAATTTAATAATAATAATAAAAAAATAAAAAAAATGACTTCCTATGTAACAATATTTGTTGTACCATTTACATAGATGATTAACTAAAAGTTGAAACAAAGAAGGTAAGGTAAGGTAAGGTAAAGTTGCTCAGTCGTGTCCGACTCTTTGCGACCCCATGGGCTGTAGCCTACCAGGCTCCTCTGTCCATGGGATTTTCCCAGGCAATAGTACTGGAGTGGATTGCCATTTCCTTCTCCAGGGGATCTTCCCAACCCAGGGCTCGAACCCAGGTCTCCCACATTGTAGACAGATGCTTAACCATCTGAGCCATAGTGCCTGAGATACAAAGAAAGTTTATGTATGAAACAAAGAAAGTTTCTGCATGAAAGAAAGAAGGTTTATGCATGAAACAAAGAAGGTTTATGCATAAAAACTTCCCCCAGTTGGAATGATTTTTCTCTACAGATTAGGATGGAAAACAAGAGTCAAGCTACTTTGCGGTTCCTGCTGGTTATTTGGGAAAATTGGTTACACAGATGCTGCCACTATGCTGCCCTGATGACTTCCATAATTGGGCACAATTTTTTGGTCTCAGTAGAAGGGCAAGCAGAAAATTGACTGAACAATTTAAGCAATTAAAGAAGCAATTCATTCTCTTTGTACACACACACACACACACACACACACACACACACACACACACACACACACGCATATATGTAACTGGATATTAAATGTAACTTTTCTTGTTTTCATGAAGTTTTAGCAACATCCTTAAGAGGTGAGAATAGTTCCAAAGACACCAGTACTTGCTTGCCTTACAAAAATGTGAGACCACCTACCCAGGGCTTTCTGATTGTAATGTTTTGATGGTCGTTTACCTCTGAGTCTCATAAGAGGCTGAGTTAAGAATAGGATATTTTTGCTGACGGAAGTCTATGTGCATTCCCACCTGCGGACTGTAGAGGCCCGTGAGCTCACCTTAGAGACTGGTGAATCACAGCTGAGAAGATTAAATGCTAACTCAGCTTGCAGAGGAGAGAAGGCTGTGCAGAAACTAGCAGGCTGTTGGTTAGGGATGCTCACATATGGTCTCGTAGAGGGAAGCAAGACGGACATCTCCAGAAAGATGCTCATAGGTGTGAGCTGCTGCTGCTGCTAAGTCACTTCAGTCGTGTCCGACTCTGTGCGACCCCATAGACGGCAGCCCGCCAGGCTCCCCCGTTCCTGGGATTCTCCAGGCAAGAATACTGGAGTGAGTTGCCACTTCCTTCTCCAATGCATGAAAGTGGAAAGTGAAAGTGAAGTCACTTTTAGCGACCCCATGGACTGCAGCCTACCAGGCTCCTCCGTCCATAGTATTTTCCAGGCAAGAGTACTGCAGTGGGGCGCCATTGCCTTCTCTCATAGGTGTGAGATGTCTCCAATAAAGAGGTTTACTGAAAATTATATGATGTTTGTCTTAAACAGCATTATTTATCCATTGTTGCTGTTTTTTGGTCTCTCAGTCATGTCTGATTCTTTGCAACTCCATGGACTGTAGCCCGATAGGCTCTCCTGTCCATGGGGATTTCTAGGCAAGAGTACTGGAGTGGATGGCATTTTCCTTCTCCAGGGGATCTTCCCAACCCAGGGATTGAAACTGCATCTCCTGCAAGTCTGGCACATTGCAGGCAGATTCTTTACTGCTGAGCCACTGGGTAAACCTTTTACTTATCCATCTTGTTTTGTTGTTTCAGTCATATCCAATTCCATATCCAACTCTTTGGACCCTATAGCCCACCAGGCTCCTCAGTACACGGATTCTTTAGGCAAGAATACTGGAGTGGGTTGCCATTTCCTTCTCCAGGGTTACTTGTCCATGAAAGTGAAAGTTGCTCAGTTGTGTCCAACTCTTTGCGACCCCATGAACTACAGTCCATGGAATTCTCCAGACAAGAGTACTGGAATGGGTGGCCTTTCCCTTCTCCAGAGGATCTTCCCAACCCAGAGTTCAAACCCAGGTCTCCTGCATTGCAGGCGGATTCTTTACCAGCTGAACTACAAGGGAAGCCCAAGAATACTAGAGTGGGTAGCCTATCCCTTCTCCAACGGATCTTCCTGACTAGATGGTGCATAATTCAACCATTGCTAACATGTTCAGGAGGTGGCAACAGGTAAGAGAAAAAGAGCTATATGGGAAAAAGATTAATTAGAAACTCATTCACTGTAGTGAAGCTAATCTATTTGTTTAAATTCTTTCCCTTAATGCTCAGCCAAAAATGACTGTTCTGAGGAAAAGGGAAGATGACTATTATTTCCTTATGAAAAGTTTTCCTTAACATCCTACATAGTGTATAATAATACTGATCCTATTAATATTTCCTTAATTTTGTTTTTATTGATGCCAGATTTTCCAACACGAGGATTAAATCGTGTTTAAGCTGACTTGTTAATTTCTCCCTTCGTTCCGTTATATAATGCTACCTCCTAAATGCTGAGAATGTTCAGTGAGAAGGATTGATATCATTTCCATATTTTTCCTGATACTTCAACCAGGCTAATCTTTCACAAATTTTGAAGCATTAAATGAACACAGAGGGATAGAATAGAAAAATAGAATAGAAAAGACCATAGTAGAGCTTCACTCTGCTGTGGGCAACAAGACAGAAAATTGTACCATAAGGAAACACAGACTCCCAGTGTAGTTTCTTAGGGATGAATGAATCAGATCTGGCAAAAGGAGAAATTGTGGGGAGGGTAGAAAGACACTTTCTCTATATTTAAATATCTAACCATTTAATTTTCTTTCTGGTAAATCTTTAACTTTCTAATGTCATCATTTTCAGTTAGGACAGAGATATTAGCCATTCTAGAAGATGTGATTATCCCTCAAAATAAAACATGAATTAATCCTGAGTTGATGACTGTAATTGGGCTAAACATTTGTTTTAAATGGCACCCCACTCTAGTACTCTTGCCTGGAAAATCCCATGGATGGAGGAGCTTGGTAGGCTACAGTCTATGTGGTCGCTAAGAGTCGGACACGACTGAGCAACTTCACTTTGACTTTTCACTTTCATGCATTGGAGAAGGAAATGGCAACCCACTCCAGTATTCTTGCCTGGAGAATCCCAGGGACGAGGGAGCCTGGTGGGCTGCCGTCTAGGGGTTGTACAGAGTCAGACACGACTGAAGCGACTTAGCAGCAGCAGCAGCAGTGTTACGTTATGACCTGTAGACATATAAAGCAAATCAACATTCAGAAGCTCTGATGCCAGGTATATGACTTGTATAGGCTTGGCTCTTCATAGAAGTTTTGTTCCACAGCTCATTTTTGTTTTTAAACTTTTTATTTTGTATTGGGATATAACCTATTAACAGTTTTGTGATAGTTTTAGGTGAACAGCAAAGGGAATCAGACAAATGTATACATGTATCCATTCTCCCCAAACTCCCTCCCATCCAGGCTGCCATATTACACTGAGAAGAGATCCATGTGCTAGACAGCAGGTTCTTGTTGGTCATACACTGTAAATATAGCAGCCCGCAACTCATTTTTAACTGTGGTCTATGCCAGCATGATGGAGCAGACAGAGCATCTGTAGATTGGGCCAGCCAATTATTCCAAGTCCATCATAAATTCCTATTAGCTTTTGTTTTCTCATCTAAAAACTATTTAAACATGCTGATTATATCAGAAACCATTTAACCTGATGTTGATTATTAGGTAATCACTCTCCATTGAAATCCTTGAAGTGACAGTGAAGTGATATATTTCTTAGTCCATGAGAGATGGTTAAATAAGAAGAGCAGGGTTCTTCTCTTTAGCTGGTGTCATGCAGCAAGAGCAGTCTATAGCTTTCTGGAGGGAAGACTTTGATATTATTTTGGGACCCACACGTACATTATAACACGTGCAAGTATTTTATCTTTCGAGCTGTTGCAGAGATGGTGCTTATAAACGGAATGTTCATGGGTTTTTGCTGTGGGAGGTGGGCTATTATGCCAACACTACCGCACTGCAAGTATGGAGGCTATTGTTGGTGTTGTCTATTTGCTAAGTGATACCCAACTCTTTTGTGATCCCATGGACTGTAGCCCACCAGGCTCCTCTCTCCATGGGATCTCTCTGGCAAGAATACTGGCATGGGTTGCCGTTTCCTTCTCTAGTGGATCTGCCCGACTCAGGGATTGGACCCATGTCTCCTGCATTGTAGGTGGACTCTTTCCCTCTGAGTTACCATGGAAGACCATACAGAGGCTGACACGGGTGGAAATCTGTGATGAGGCTTGACGATAGGTATAGGACACCTGGGGTCAGTCATATAAGCTTGCTGGACTACAGATCTCTTCTTTGAGCTGTGCAAATGCTCTTAATGTCATGCCTAGTGATAATGAAACTCATAAATAGCTGTTGAGCTTGAATTCATAGACATTTATGGAGTTTTATTCCTTTGTATAAGGGGGGCTTTCTAGGAGGTGCTAGCGGTAAAGAACTCACCTGCCAAAATAGACATAAGAGATGCAGGTTCGATCCCTGGGTTGGGAAGATCCCCTGAAGGACGGCATTGCAACCCACTCCTCTAAACTTGCTTGGAGAATCCCATGGACAGAGAAGCCTGGCGGCTGTAGTCCATAGGGCCACAAAGAGTTGGAAACAGCTGAAGCAAGTTGTTTCCACACACCCACACAAGATAAGTTTGCTCCTCAAAGGACAAGATATAATCATGGTTTGGCAAATTGGAGGGTTGATTAAAATAAGGGATCTGACACACTCCTAAAACCTAGAAGTAAAATCATTTGAATTCCTTTCCAAAAATCATCCCTGTCATAGTCAAGGGCATGGGTTCATATTTATAAAATGCCCTGGAAAATAAATGTAGATTCCATGCATTTGAATCAAAAATGTATTTATAGAGAGTTTTTAGCAAGGCTTCTGACATATTTGCATCTCTAAAATTGTACCCCGGGTGGAAAATGCAGCTAATTCACTTTTTGAGACCCAAGTCAAACAGGTCATATTTCCAGTGTTCAGCCTTCCTGTGTTATGGTTTTCAGTCTGGTGGGTAGAGTCGTGCATTTCTGAGGAAACTGACAGTATCCTCCTCAAAAGAATGGGAAGCTTGGAAGATTGGCCTTATCCTGGTGCTTCAGTTTCACCCCATGAAAAGCCTAGGAACAGTGTCTTCCAGACCTATTTTCACTCCCAAATTATTCCTTTCTTGGGATGTGCTAAGTCACTTACTCATGTTCAGTTCTTTGCATCTCCATGAATTGTAATCCTGCCAGGCTCCTCTGCCCATGGGATTTCACAGGCAAGAAAACTGGAAGGAGTTGCTACTTCCTTCTCCATGTGAAAGTAAAAGTGAAAGTCGCTCAGTCATGTTCGACCCTTTGTGACCCCATGGACTGTATAGTCCAAGGAATTCTCCAGGCCAGGATACTGGAGTGGGTAGCCTTTCCCTTCTCCAGTGGAGCTTCTCAACCCAGGGATCGAACCCAGGTCTCCTGCATTGCAGGCGGTTTCTTTACCAGCTGAGCCACATGCTGGTGTATTAATTTTCCTTTTCTGTCTAAGAAACTATTTAACTGGAAAATGAAATTAGCCATAATGAGCTACTTTAAATGCTCTTTAGTAATTTCTATAAAACTGGATGTTTACCCAATAATGGCTGAATCCATTTCCAAATCTCTTACACTATTTAGCTCGATGGATGAATTTGTAAAGCCTCATAAAGCCTTCTTTAATCTCCTCAATCAGGTGTCATATTCACTCTTTGTTTGGTGGTGGTGGCTTAGTCACTCAGTAGTGCCAAGCTCTTTGTGAGCCCATGGACTGTAGCCCACCAGGCTCCTCTGTCCATGGGATTCCCCAGGCAAGAATACTAGAGTGTATTTCCATTTCCTTCTCCAGGGCATCTTCCTGACACAGGGATCAAACTCATATCTCCTGCATTGCAGGCAGATTCTTCACTGCTTAACCACCAGGGGAGCCCTGCATATATCCATTATGGCCCTTATCTTTATTTCCCTTTGGATTAGTCTCCATGTAATCATTTTTTTTTCTCATTTCTTTTCTGCGGTTTATTTCTAGTTTCACGTAGGTGTGGTCAGAAAAGATGCTTGAAATAATTTCTATACTCTTAGGTTTACTGAGGCTTGCTCTGTGCCCTAGCATGTGGCCAACCCTAGAGTACTCTTCAGATTATAGTTTTGCATGTTCTTATTGTCACTCTGCCATGGATGCTTCAGGCACTCTGAGAAGGGCCTTGTCTTTCCTATCCCTCCACTTATCTCCCAGGGATCCTAGGTCAGAGTACTGCAGTTTGGGGACCTTCTAAGCACTCATTGGGATTGACTGAGGAAGTATCTGTTGTCTTAGGGACTTTAATAATGACCTAGAATTTATTTGAATACAACAGAAAAAATGTGTAGAGAATGCCTATAGAGTTGCAGACTGTTCAGATCAAATTATTCAGCAATTCTGATGGATATAAAAAGAATTCCACTTTAAAAATTTTCAATTAACTTTTTAATGAAACACTAATTCCACCAAAGAAATATGGTGCTTTTGGTCTCTGAGGGAGAGGGAAAGGGGGTGGGATGGTTTGGGAGAATGGCAATGAAACATGTATATTTTCTTGTAAGAAATGAAGCGCCAATCTACGTTCAATGTAGGATGCAGGATGCATGGGGCTGATGCACAGGATGATTCAAGTAGAGGATGTGGGGTGGGAGGTGGGAGGGGGCTTCGGCATTGGGAGATTGTGTTCACCTATGGCTGATTCGTGTCAATGTATGGCAAAACAAATACAGTATTGTAATTAAAAAAATAAATTTAATAATAATAAAAAAATTAAAAAAATAAAAAGCTTTAACATCTAATTATTAACCTCCTATTTTGAAAAATTGAATGCTCTGATTTTGTAGATAGAATGTTCACAGAAGTGATTTAAAAAAAATACCTCCCTCAAAGCAGAATAAACAAAACGATAGCTCTTTTAATTATAGGGCAATGACTCTTTCAGAGCATATAAATCTTTCTGTTTAGTGGCAGAGAAATACTCTGGATTACATAAAGAATAAATAGTTAGTTGGATCAATTTAAGATTTTCCTCTTCTTAAAATTTGTATGTATATTACATTTTGATCTGATTTCCATTTTATTTCAGTATTTTCATCTCTAGAAGAAGATAATATTTCACAAAGATCTTCCTAAAGAAATAGACTAAGATGATCAGTTCTCACTGAAATAATAGCACATTAAAGCTACTTGTTCTACATCAGTCAGTTTTGGTGGTTTCCTATGTACTTTACTAAGATCACTTGATTGGCTATTATGTAAATGGTTATGGACTACTCTTAAAAGAGTTCCAAGCACAAACTATTTTAATTTTGGGTCTCCCATATATAAACATTATTGTTACAGTGTTTTGGAAGTGAATTACAGTTGATACCCAGAAAAGGCAATAAAGAAAGTAGTCTGTCCATGCTATTGTTTAAAATCCAGGCATCATCTCAATAACCAGACAGACATTACAGGATTTTGTATTCCTCATGCTCTTTTAAACAAAATTACCTCCATTTACTATAATCTTGGCTCATCCCTTTCCCATTGTCATACTATCTGTCATAAAAATTATCTCTCTGTAAAAGTGTTTTATTAACTTGATTGCTATCACCTATTCAACAAATTTTAAACAGAAGAACTGGTTTAGGATTATATAACTTTTCATATATGAGAAAGAAATTGTGAGAAGGGCTCTTCTCAGTGATACACATTATAGAGGTATAAAATACAGTTTTGGCAAAGGATAGCCATTCTTAATTGAAGAAGATGTAAAGCCATTTATTTCCTTAAATAGCAACCCATGTCTGTATCAGGCCAAGTCAAAAGATGATCTTTTTCAAAGCTGAAATCTTTCAAAAGCTCCAAAAGCTAGTTGATCAAAAGGCATTTTCATCTATGGCTACTCAAGTAGAGGTAAGAAGCAGTGAGGAAGCTTACACCACTGTCTACTCTCAATGAATTGTAGCTCAAAGCCAGTATGTGTATTGGCAATTTATCTGCAAAACTGGGCAGGCAATCTTGTGAGACTGGGCTTGAAAAGTGAATTTCAGGGCTTGTTTCTGTACAGAAAATCCATTTGATTATATGCTTCTATTTTCCTTTGTTCAATAAAGTACAAAATCAGTTTCAGGATTTTAAAGATCAAGCTTTTGCCCAATCTTAACATAAGTGTTGGGCTTTCCTCACAGCTGAGTTGGTAAAGAATTCGCCTGCAATGCAGGAGACCCAGGTTCGATTCCTGGGTTGGGAAGATCTGCTGGAGAAGGGATAGGATACCCACTCTAGTATTCTTGGGCTTCCCTGGTGGCTCAGCTGGTAAAGAATCTGCCTGCAATGTGGGAGACCTGGGAAGATCCTGCATTTTGATCAGTTAGAGAAACTGGACAACTTTACTTGATTGATGCCTAATATAACTGGAGGACAACTGATGGTGATTTGTTTTTAATTATATGGACTTAACAGAAATATTGAGCAGTTATTGGCTGGTTCATTGAGAACAGAAAGAAGCAGATTATTGTTTATCTTTTTTAAAGAATCAGGTTATAAAACATATCATGTTCTTCCCCTCACTCTTCAAAGACTTGGAGTCCAATAAATATATGTAAATTACAGCATAAAAAGTTTTAAAGCAGATTTAGAACATAATTCATCAGAACTGGCCAAGAAATACTGAACTGGCATCCCACCCAGGCTCTGTCCATGGGATTCTCCAGGCAAGAGTACTGGAGTGGGTTGCCATGCCCTTCTCCAGGGGATCTACCTGACCCAGGGATCAAACCTGTATCTCTTATGTCTTTTGCATTGGCAGGTGGTTTCTTTACCACTACCTGGGAAGTGGTGGTTTCTTTACCACCTGGGAAGCCCTGTGTTTCACAAATACATATGCAGTTAATCACGTGCCAGCAGTTCTTTGCCACACTTTTGTGTGGCAGGCACAGATTAGACTCTGTCTATGCTGAAGGTGAAACTCCAATACTTTGGCCACCTGATATGAAGAACTAACTCATTGGAAAAGACCCTGATGCTGTGAAAGATTGAAGGCAGGAGGGGAGGGGACGACAGAGGATAAGATGGTTGGATGGCATCATCAACTCAATGGAACATGAGTTTGAGCAAGCTCCGGGAAGCGTGCTGCAGTCCATGGGGTCACAAAGAATCAGACATGACTGAGCAACTGAACTGAACTGATGCTCTTGTGATTAACCAAACTTTACTCTAGCAATCAGTACCATAAGTACAATCATATGCCCGGGGGAAAAAACTAGAAAAAGTTTCCTTAAGACAGACTAACATCTAAGCATTTGAAAATCAGCTCTTTTTTTATATAAAATTTATAAAACTTTTATAAAAATTTTGGGGAAGTATATTCTTGAGCTTCCTTAGAAACACTTAGGTGTTTCATGTACTTGGTGTGTACACACAAATGAACACAACTGTGTACTCTTTGGGTGACTTCTGTGCATGCGAAGTTGTGTCTGACTCTTTGTGATCCCGTGAACTATACAGCCCGCCAGGCTCCTCCATCCGTGGGATTCTCCAGGCAAAAATACTTCTGTGTAGGTACATTTCCTACTCCAGGGGTTCTTCCCAACCCAGGGGTCGAACCCACATCTTCCATGTCTCCTGCACTGGCAGATGAGTTCTTTACCACCAGTGCCACCAGGAAGTCCAAGTGACTTCTGGTATCTCCATCATTTTCAGCTTTGCTACTAGAGAGAAAAAAAAAAAAAAGTCCAGCAGCATATCATGTGGCTGAAACTATGGAAGAATGATTTCCATGTCAGTGACTCAAAACTGCAGGCGTTCTGTCTAAATCCTTCTGGGATGGAAAGAATCCCAAAGTATTTAACACACTTTCCCTGCCTTATTAAGCAGAAACTTCATTATCCAATTTAACCTCTATTGGATGACTCATAGCCATCATCCAGAAGATTTAATTCAACATAGCATTTGCTGAATACCCACTATCTCAGCATAATATTGGGATTTCCAGGGTATAACAATGACTAACAGTGGTCCCTGTACTTAAGAAACTGACATAGTACTATGGGAGCCCAGGGATGCCCATCTAACAATGGTGTAAGAGATTACGGTTATACCAAAGAGGAGCTAAAAATCAGTTCTGGGGATGCTGAAAAGAAATGGAGCCTACTTCTCTGGGGAAGGCAGTAAGCTGTCAGGGTGGAGACTCTGGGTCCTGCTCCCTCGGGCTGCAGCCCCTGTCTTAACCTTGCTAAGCTATGTCCTGCACAGTCTGCATGTCAGTACCAGTACGAAGAAAAGAATAATAACATCCCCTCTTGCATAAGGTCATCATCAGAATGAACTGATGAAAAGCAGTATTTTTAAAAATATGGGCCATAGAAGCAATTTAGCAGATCTAGCAACCATTTTAAAAATAAGAGAAAAAACCCCATAGAACAGAAAATACCAGAGAATATCACAGTGCATTGTGTGTAGTAAGTGAGATGTTGTTTACAAGGCTTTGGTTTTGTGTGTGTGTCTCTGTGTGTGTGTGTACTGGAGTGTGATCATAAAATGTATTTCTGATTGTGAGTAATGAGGAAACAAGTTTGAAAACTTCAGGCAGAGAGCATTTGACACAATGAGTTTTCCAGGTGGCTTAGGGGTATAGAATCTGCTTGCCCATGCAGGAGACATAAGAGATGTGGATTTTATCCCTGGGTTAGGACGATCCCCCTGGAGGAGGGAATAGCAACCTACTCCAGTATTTTTGCTTGGAGAATCCCATTGACAGAGGAGCCTGGTGGGCTATAGTCCAGGGATTCACAAGAGTCAGACATGACTGAGCAACTGAGTACATAGTTAGCACATAGCTCACAACCCAGATAATCACGATGGTGTGATCACTCACCTAGAGCCAGACATCCTGGAGTGTGAAGTCAAGTGGGCCTTAGGAAGCATCACTACGAACAAAGCTAGTGGAGGTGATGGAATTCCAGCGGAGCTCTTTCAAATTCTGAAAGATGATGCTGTGAAAGTGCATGCCAGCAAGTCTGGAAAACTCAGCAGTGGCCACAGGACTGGAAAGGTCAGTTTTCATTCCAATCCTTAAGAAAGGCAATGCCAAAGAATGCTCAAACTACCGCACAAATCCACTCATCTCACATGCTAGTAAAATAATGCTCAAAATTCTCCAAGCCAGGCTTCAGCAATACGTGAACCATGAACTCCCTGATATTCAAGCTGGTTTTAGAAAAGGCAGAGGAACAAGAGATCAAATTGCCAACATCTGCTGGATCATGGAAAAAGCAAGAGAGTTCCAGAAAAATATCTATTTCTGCTTTGTTGACTGTGCCAAAGCCTTTGACTGTGTGGATCACAATAAACTGTGGAAAATTCTGAGAGAGATGGGAATACTAGACCACCTAACCTGCCTCTTGAGAAATCTGTATGCAGGTCAGGAAGCAACAGTTAGAACTGGACATGGAACAACAGACTGGTTCCAAATTGGGAAAGGAATATGTCAAGGCTGTATATTGTCACCCTGCATATTTAACTTCTATGCAGAGTACATCACGAGAAACGCTGGACTGGAGGAAGCACAAGCTGGAATCAAGATTGGCGGGAGAAATGTCAATAACCTCAGATATGCAGATGACACCACCCTTATGGCAGAAAGTGAAGAAAAACTAAAGAGACTCTTGATGCAAGTGAAAGAGAGTGAAAAAGTTGGCTTAAAGCTTAACATTCAGAAAACTAAGATCATGGCATCCAGTCCCATCACTTCATGGCAAGTAGATGGGAAACAGTGGAAATAGTGGGAGACTTTATTTTTCTGGGCTCTAAAATCACTGCAGATGGTGACTGCACCCATGAAATTAAAAGATGCTTACTCCTTGGAAGGAAAGTTATGACCAACCTAGACAACATATTAATAAGCAGAGGCATTACTTCGACAACAAAGTTCTGTCTAGTCAAGCCTATGGTTTCTCCAGTGGTCATGTATGGATGTGAGTGTTTGAGTATAAAAAAGCTGAGTGCCAAAGAATTGATGCTTTTTTTTTTCTTTTTGATATAGTGGTGTTGGAGAAGACTCTTGAGAATCCCTCGGTTTCAAGGAGATCCAACGAGTCCATCGTAAGGAGATCAGTCCTGACTGTTCATTGGAAGGACTGATGTTGAAGCTGAAACTCCACACACTTGCTCTCTTGGTTTGAATGTTGTCTGGACCTGCTGGAAGTTATGTTCTTGCTTCCCAGAAGATTTGCTTAATTCTGAGGTGTGGGGTACATGGAGGAGAGTCAGCTGCTACAAGTCTCACTGGCTCATCCAGAAACATCTACTGAGCCTTATGATGTGCAGGAACTGGCTAGCTATATTATCTGAAACTGGAATAACTGAGGTGGCTCACAGCTCACTGATATAATGTTTAGGCTTTCTGATTTTTATTCTTCATTAATGAGAAGTTTCCTTGGAGGAGGAAATGGCAACCCACTTCAATATTCTTGCCTGAAAAATACCATGGACAGAGGAGCTGGGCAGGCTACAGCCCATGGGGATGCAGAGCCAGATGCGACTTCGCAGCAAAAAGTTCAGACTAATTTCACACTTCTACATCCTTCAGCTTAGCACTGCAAAATAGACAATTTCTACATCCTCATGCTTCTGTAATATATAACCCTTCTCACAGTCTGTTTTTAAGTGGGGAGGGTTATTAGAAAGGAAGCCCAGGTTAGCTCCTTTCTACCTGGGACCTTACGAGGCTAGCTCACTTCTTCAGATTTCCATCACTTCTCATAGAGCATGAATTGATCATCCAAACCATTATATACTAAAATAATAGCCATGGTCCCAAAATGATACGGATGAATTCCTGAATCAAACAGACTTTGAGATTTTGCTCTGACTGAGGAGGTGGGTGTCTCATGGCATCAACTAGCCCCTACAATGAGATTAATGTTTACCAAGCACCACTTTTAGGCAATCAGTCTTGAGACAAATTTACAGTGTCTTGTCTGGCAACACACAGTTTCATATTCTGATGCCTTTTTACTAAGCTGACCTGAGAGAACACCATGAAACAAATGCCTATAATCAGACAAGGCATTTCACATATTAGGGGAAAGAGCCTGTGTCTTTTAACAAAGCCCTTCCATAAGGAAGGGGGATGAACCGAGGACCTTCAGAGAAAATTTACATCTGTTAAGGAGGTTAGCCGAGGGACTCTTATAAAGAAGATTAAATTACAGAGTGTGCTGTGTCCTAATTTATCCTCCCATGTTCTACATTTGACTATGAAGTCATTTCAAAGAAAAAAAAATCAGCTACATGAGCAGGGAAAATAGACAGAACTAGGACTGCCCTCTTGTGTTTCTTTGGCTACACAGGCAGAAACGCAAAAGCCTCAGAAAATTGATAGCATCCAGTTTTCTGATTTAAAATTACATTGCAGAAATTAAAGACAGAGAAAAAAATCCCCCTTCTAGTAATTTATAGCTTCTTCTTCACTCCATGGGAAAGCACGGACTAGTAGAGGCGATTTTTCAGTTCTTCACCTCTGAAGAGACTTGCATTAGTTCTCTCTGATCTTTCCTTGTAATGGTATTATTTTAAAAATAGGTCTCATATGAGAAATCTCTGCATCTCACACTCAATTTTGCTGTCAACCTAAAACTGCTCCAAAAAATAAAGTCTATTAAAAATAGACCTCATGGTCTTAAATGGTGTTTGAATTAGATGAGTAGCAGTGAGGCTCTAGAGATGGAAGAAAACTGCTTCTGATTACTTTTCATTATTGAGGACAGCTCTGGGGTTCTGGGCTTTCCCAGAAGCTTAATAAGTGGCACTTCCCAGGAGACCATAGGCACCTTGGTGATAATTGTACTTCTAGATCAACAGTGGTTTTTTTTTTTTTTTTTAATATGGTCCATTCTTGCCTAGAGAATCTCATGGACAGAGGAGCCTGGTGGGCTACAGTCCTTGGGGTCATAAAGAGTTGGACATGACTGAAATGACTTAGTGAAAGTCACTCAGTCGTGTCTGACTCTTTGTGACCCCTTGGACTATACAGTCCATGGAATTCTCCAGGCCAGAATACTAGAGTGGGTAGCCTTTCCCTTCTCCAGGAAATCTTCCCAACGCAGAGATTGAACCCAGATCTCCCACATTGCAGGCAGATTCTTTACCACCTGAGCCACAGGGGAATCCTCAAATGACTTAACATGCATGCAAAGACAGCACAGGCTTCCGAGGTGGCACAAGTGGTAAAGAATTAGCCTACCAGCGCAAGAGATGCAAGAGGTGTGGGTTCAATCCCTGGGAAGTTTCCTGGGGGAGGAAATGGCGACCTACCCCAGTATTCTTGCCTGGAGAATCCCATGGATAGAGGAGACTGGTGGGCTACAGTCCACGGGGTCGCAAAGAGTCAGATACAACTGAGCACAGAGCAGAGTAAAAGACAGCAGAGGGACGGCCGCTAGTGGTCGGAAGACATCAGCGGGGTGAGGAAGTTCACTGCAATTCCCACCTTTATGATTGGCTGGATCTCACTACTGTAATTTTTGGAAGGCTCTTGTTGAGAAGGTTCTGGGAGGTTGAATCCCATTATTCTGTGCAGGGAGAGACGGGAAATCTCTGAGCAAATCATTTATATTCCATCTTACACACTTTTCCATCACGAGATCAGGCTAGTAACTTCTCTTTTTATAGGATGAAATTTGTAGGCTGGGAGGATGAGGACTAACATGGCACCCTAGGTCCACAGATGTGAGCTTGCTCAGCAAAGCCTCAGTCACTCAGGACTAATTCCAAATAAGCCAGGTGGGGGCTTTTAGTTTAGACGTAAAGAGTCAATTGGGAAGACAGACGAGAGTGAGCTGCTGGTTGTCCCTATACCCTTCTGGTTTCTCTCTAGTTTGTTGGAGTCAAACAGTAATTGTGAGTCCTACGGCAAATAGACAAAGGAATGACTGAATAAAAATAAAGAAACCCCAAATTGAGAGAGTAGCTTTGACACATACATGCTACCTTGTGTAAACAGCCAGTGGGAAGCTGCTGTACAACACGGGGAGCCCAGCTCAGTGCTTTGTGATAACTTAGAGGGGGTGGGATGGAGGGAGGCTCAAGAGGAGGGGATGTATGTACACATATGGCCAATTCATGTTGGTGTACAGCAGAAACTAACACAATACCGTAAAGCAATTATCCTCCAATAAAAAAATAAATGAAAAAAAAAGCCCTTCGAATGCTAGTGAAATGTGGACACGCTTTCAGCAATAAGTCAGCATCTCTTTGGTGAATGTGGTGCTATGTCAGGGCTAATGATCAGCAGGGCAGAACCTGCACAGGGACCTCAGTGCTTGGCCTCTGAGCAGAGGAACAGGGCCACCCACTGTTGCCATCTATGCTGCTCTGTATCTCCAGACTTTGATGGCAGGATCTGACGCAGGATTCAGCAGGTGAGAATTAATAGCATGTTTGCAACCAAATAAGGAAGTCACACCAGTTCTGAAACCCAACTGTGAACGTATTGCTTCTAAGTCTCCACTTTAACTCCAGAGGTGCTGCTGTTGATGTATAAACAGTGGAATGGACAATTGATACTTTTCAGTGAGAGATGAGCCCCTGTGAGCCTCAGCCCTGCTCTCCCCCTGGCTCCCCACTGTTAATCATCTTCACTTTTTAGGGGGCCACCAGGCCTCTGGACCCATTTAGACTCCAGACTTGGGAAAACATGCCATTTTAATTAAAAATTAATTACTAAATTAGTTCAGGAATGCTATTCAGTCTTTAAAAGGAAGGAAATTCTGACACGTTACAGCGTGGATTCACCTCGAACACACTCAGTGAGATAAGCCAGCCACAGAAAGAAACACTATCTGATTCTCCTGATACGTATGAGAGTCCTAGATCTTCCTGAGTTGGGAAGATCCCCTCAAAAGGAATGGCAACCAACTCCAGTATTCTTGCCTAGGAAATCCCATGGGCAGAGGAGCCTGCTGGGCTACAGTCCATGGGGTTGCAAAGAGTAGGACATGACTGAGCGACTAATACACACAGACTTGGGATGGTTGCCAGGGCCCAGGGGAGAAGTGGGGAGCTGGTGCTTAATGGGGACAGAGTTTCAGTTTGGGAAGATGAAAAAAATTCTGGAGATGGATGGTTGTGACGGTTGCCCAGCAATGTGAATGGACTTAATGCCACTGAACCCAACACTTAGAAAAGGTATATTTTATGTTATAATATTTTATGACAATGAAGCCAAACGTAATTTGCATATTCATTCCACAAGCACTTATTGAATGGCTATGCCGGTCAAGTTTTATGCCAGGAGCTGGGAGATAGAAGGATGGATTGGATATAGTGCCAACCTCAGGAAAGGCCATAAACATTTCTATGAAGACATCATCATTTGATGAACCATTTTTGTTTTCTTTATGATATCCTTCTTGGATATTCAATTTCTTATTTGTTAAACAGTTTAACTCTGTAAGTATTATTCAGTGATGATATTAATGAAAATAAACACTGCACTTTGAAATATTAAGTACTCTAACTTTTAATTCTTCCACAATGAATGAAGCTAACTATTGTCCTTGGGGGCTTCCAGGTGGCCCCTGTGGTAAAGAATCTGCCTGTCAATACAGAAGACTCAAGTGATAGAGGCTGGATCACTGGGTTGGGAAAGGGCATGACAGCTCACTCCAGCATTCTTGCGTGGAGAATTCCATGGACAGAGGAGTCTGGTGGGCTGCAGTCCATGGGGTCACAGAGAGCTGGATGTGATTTAGCAACTGAGCAGTGTGTGCACACACACACACACACACACACACAAATACACTGTACTTGGGAGGGTCACAGATTGTTGATAAAGTCCCTCATTTCTAGGACAACAGGGGTTTGTCTGCTGCTAAGTCTCCGCAGGGAATGGGCAGGGAAGGAAGGCAAGGTGGGAAGTGGGAAGCAGGCGGGGGAGGCGTCTGAAGACAAGTGCAACAGCAAAATCAATAGGCGTTGTCCACTGGCTATCAATTAAGCCTTCTGGGTTTTGATTTTGATAAGCCAGCTGGCAGTTTTGTGGGAACTCACCCAATAAACAATAATTCCAAACAATTGTGTCCCTTGGAAGGATTCAGAAGTCTATTTTCAAATGAGGTGGTAATGAGAACCTTGCTTTGTATGTGGAGACAGCAGAGAGAAAAATAAAACCACTGGGAAGACCCGAGTAGGCGGAAACAAAAGGAGGATGACCCAGATGGGAGACCGAGGCTTGTTTCTGGAAGGTGCTTGAAAGGGACGGGGTGATTTACAAACTTACTGTGGGGTAGGGGTGTGAGCAGAAGATCGTGTACTTTCGGATGACGCCGTTCAGCTTGAGGGGGCGGCAGCCAGGACACGAAGACCATGGAGGCGGAGGCCGCTGCTGCCTTGACCCCCGGCAGGGGGCCTGGAACTGGACAAGGAGGATATTTAGTCACAAGATGAGGGTCCTTCCCCTCCCCCAGTGCTGCACCCCACTCCGTGCCCCTACCCCCAGGACCCCACTGGCCTGGCCACGCTCTCTGCTCTGCTCTTCAGGAGTCGGTATTGGAGTCCGAACTGTGTCCCCCAAACCTGTGCAAACTACAAACTGGTACTTGCCCATCCACCTCTACAAGGATTAAATCATGGCCACTGCAACTTCTGACTTTCCACACCCCTGGAAAGGAGTTCAGTGTGGAAATCAGGAATGCGGCCCTCTGTGCTGTGGGAAGAACGGGCAGAAGAAGTCTTCAGATAGAGCAGATTTTATGATCCCACTTCTTGCCTCTCTTCATATCTAGAAAAGCACTAAAATCTTTCATGGTGACATCTGTTCCTTATGACCAGCAGTGAGTTTCTGCCAAAACATATGTTTGATTGTAACTCCTTCACAAAAATCATATATACACTGACCATCCCCCTGCTTCTTTGAGGTGGTTTCTCAGAGCTATCTGAAAACCTTTCTCCTGAGATATAGTCCTCATTATGCCACAGATAAAACTTAATTCACAATTCTCACTTTGTGCTTTTTTTTTTTTTCCAGTTGACACCCATATGTTGAAGCTCTAACTCTACTACCCCAGAAAGTGACCTTATCTGGAGATGGTATCTTTACAGAGACAATCAAGTTAAAGTGGGGTCATTTGGGGAGCCCTGACCCAGTGTCTTTGTGAAAGACACAGAGGCTGGTGTCTTTGTGAAAAAGGAGGTGTGGACACAGAAAGGCCATGGCAGGGGAAAATGATGTAAAGACACAGGGAGAAGATGCCTTGCAAGCTGGGGAGCTGTGCTCCCTCACAGCCCTCGGGTGGAACAGACCTTGGCTACAACTTGACCTTGACCTTGACCTTGAGACCTTCTGGCCTCCAGAACCGTGAGAGGACACATTCCTGCTGTTGGTCCCCCAGTCTGAGGGACATGGTTATAGCCACCCTGGGTGCTGACACAATGTCTCTCAGACCAATGATCTGAGAACTGCGTAAGCCCTGTTCTTGGCCATGTCCCCTAAGAGGTCACTTCAACAAGAATCCTGCTCAATCAGTTTAGCCAGTGTGCTCGGTCACTCAGTCATGTCCGACTCTTTGTGACCCCATGGACTGTGAAGCCTGCCAGGCTCCTGTGTCCATGGGATTTCCCAGGCAAGAATACTGGAATGGGTTGCCGTTTCCTCTTGCAGGGGATTTTCCTGACTCAGGGACTGAATCCGTGTCTCCTGAATCTCCTGCACTGCAGACAGATTCTTCACTGCTGCTCCACCTGGGAAGCTGCCATACTACGCCTGAAATTCCCACCATGTCTGATCACCTTTGATATCTGATCTAAGTCTCCATTCTCTGTCACCCCTAGGTAATATCTGATCATCCTCATTTGCCTTCTGCAAAATTCCAGTGAGGTCAGCTTAGCCTGAATGCCCTTCCTCCCTGATGTTTCCTTTCAGTTAGTGAAACATTTTATTTATTTATTTACTTTGGCTGTGCTGGATCTTTGTTGCTGTGTGTGGGCTTTCTCTACTTGTGGTGCATGGGTTTCTCACTGCTGTAGTTTCTCTTGCTGCAGAGCAAGTGCCTAGACCTCCTTTCTGCAGCAAGGTGCTCTTAGAGCTCACACATCTAACAAACATCCGATCACCCTGCATTTCCACTCTTGACTCACAAACCTTAGAACTCTCCTTTTCCAAACAGGGTTCACCACCTTCTCTCTGATGCCTCCCTTCTCCCCTAGCGCAGGGAATGGCACAGCCATCTTCTTGGTTGCAAGAGCCAAAACTAGAATTTCTCTTCCTCCTCACTGCCTGTCAGTGGACATGTAAAGTTGCCCTTTAAACCTCCATGTGGACAAATCCAGTCAGATATTGGGCTTTCTTCCTGGCCCTATGTCATTCCTTAGAACTGGACCCTATTTTAGGTCCCCAGATAAGGGGTACATCTCCCACGTCAGGTCATTGACACATGATGACCGACAGCCTTAGGCTCCTCTTGCCTGGGGTCATTTCCCACCCTCCACCTCGTCCTTGACAACACTTACTCATCACTCATCTTCTGCTAACTCCCACTTTCTCAAGAAAACCTTCTCTGTCACCAGCTTTGATGAGGTTAGGACTCCCGGGTTCTCTGAGGACTCTTCTTCATGATACTTGGGGTCGTAACTGACTCAGGAGTGACTGGTAAATATCTGACTCCCCCACCAGCCTGCAAGCCTCACCAGGTCATCCTGTTGTCCACTCTGTCTCCAGGGCCCTGGCCAGTATCTGGAACATATGAGGTCCTCCAAGCAGACTTTCTAAATGAGCTCAGTGTGGCAGGCAGGGTTCTAAGACAGTGCCCAAGATTCTCACCCCCTGATGTACACACCTGAGTAATTACTTCCCCCTCCATGTGGGTGGTACCTGTCACTGTGATGGATGGATCATTCTCAAAATCAGGTTACATATTGTGCAAAGGTGAAGGGATTTTGCAGATATATTAAGGATGTAATCAGCTGGCTTTAAGTTAATTGAAAGGGGAGTACCTTGGGTGGGCCAGACCTAATCAGATGAGCAGCTTAAAAGAGGGTCTAGAGGTCAGACAGGGGTTGGAACTGTAGAGACAAGGTCCTGTGGGTGATGAGGGGCAAGCTGCCCCACTGTGACCACATGATCATGAGACCCTGCTGGGCCACGTGACAGGGATAGGGGCGTGGCCTCTTGGAGCCAAGAATGGTCTCAGCCCTGAGGTCACATGGCAATGGATTCTGCTCGACACCAGTGAGCCTGGGCTTCCCAGGTGGCTCAGCAGGTAGAGAACATGCCTGCCAGTGCAGGAGACGTAAGAGATGTGGGTTTGATCCCTAGGCTGTGAAGATCCCCTGGAGGAGAGGATAGAAATCTACTCCAGGATTCTTGTGTGAGGCTTCTCTCATAGCTCAGTTGGTAAAGAATTTGCCTGCAATGCAGGAGAGCCTGGTTTGATTCCTGGGTCAGGAAGATCCCCTGGAGAAAGGATAGGCTACCCACCTCAGTATTCTTGGGCTTCCCTTGTGGCTCAGCTGGTAAAGAATCTGCCTGCAATGTGGGAGACCTGGGATCGATCTCTGGGTTGGGAAGATCCCCTGGAGAAGGGAAAGGCCACCCACTCCCGTATTCTGGCCTGGAGAATTCCATGGACTGTATAGTCTATGGGGTTGCAAAGAATCGGACACAACTGAGTGACTTTCACTCTCTCTCATTCTTGCCTGGAGAATCCCGTGGATAGAGGAGCCTGGCAGGCTATAGTCCATAGTGTCACAAAGAGTTGGATACAACTAAGCATGCATACCAGTGAACTTGGGTGAGGCCCTAACCTCAGGTGAGACTCCGATACCAGTAACCATGGCGATTTCAGCCTGTGAGGTCCTGAGTTGGGGGTACTCAGACAACAGTACCTGGATTCCTGACCCCAGGAAATGGTCAGATAATGAATTTGTATTTTAAGGTTTTGAGGATTTGCTGTACAACATAGAAAATGCATCCATATAGTCCAGCCATCTAATAGTGTATCTTAATGTGAAACATCAATGTTATTGCTCTGTAAAAATACTGCCTTGATTTGAAGTAAGACAGAAGTCTAAGAATCTTACAGACACTTTGATCAACTTCATTTTTATCATCATCATCTTTCTGGCCTCAATGATCAGCCATAGGCAGGGTTGTGCATGTGTGTGTGTGTGTGGTTTATGTCTTGTCTGGTGTGTGTAGTATTTGTGTATGTGATGTGTGCTTTGTGATTTGTGTGATGTGTGAAATGTGTGTGTATAGTATGTCTGCATGTGTATTGTGCAAATGGTATGTTTGTGTGTATGTGGTGTACACGATACATGGTATGTGTGCTGTATGTGTAATGTGTGTTTATAGTGTGTGTGCATATGTGTCATGCATGTGTATGTGGTGTGTGTGGTGTGGATGGTATGTGTCGTGTGAGTGCGTGTATGCATGTGTCTGGTATGTGTGGTTTGTGGTGTGTATGCACTGTTTATGTGTGCATGTGTGTGGTGTGTGTAGCTTGTGGTATATGTGTATTGTATACATGTGCATGCTTGTCATGTATGTGTACGTGATGTGTGTGGAGTGTGTGTGGTATGCATAGTGTAAGTACACGTTTGTAGTGTGTGTAGTTTGTGCATAATGCATATTTGTGTGGTGTATGTGTATGTGGTATGTGTGGTGTGTTATGTATAGTTTAAGTATCTGTGCATCGTGCATGTGGTATGCGTGTACTGTGTGTGTGCATGTGTGTTGTGTGTGTGTGTGTGTGATGTGTGCACCTGTGTGTGCATGTGACCCACCAGCACGCCTGGGCCCACTGGAGCCACGACTCCACGTGGCTTCTCTGAGCCATGAGCCGGAGATGCGGGGCTGCAGGGACACACCCATGATGGGAGTATCCTCACACCCAAGCAGTCTCCATCACACTCCAGTACATCTGGCCTTTGCTCTCACAAGAGCTGTGGTTTCCAGACAGCCTTTAAAGTGGGAAAATCCTTTAAAGTATCATGTGGGAGGCCCATGTGTAACATGATGGAAGTGGAGGGGCTCTTCCTGAAGCAGAGCAGGGAGTCCTCCAAGGGCTTCCTGATCACCACTGGACACCTCTGGGGGCCCCAGGAGCCTGTGTGAGGGCCCCATAGTGCAGGGAGTTTTGATGCCCACAGGGTGGAAGGCCTCCTGGGATGTCCTGGTCTACTGTGTTGCTGTGTGTGTGACTACGGCACAGAGAAAATCCCAACCCTGCCAGCTGCAGCAGGACTCTGGAGCAGGGCTGATACAAAGCCTTCTGTGTTTCCTGGAGGGCGGCACTGCTGGTGGCTAGACAAATACACACACACACACATACAGAGTCCATCACTTCTAAGATAAACCAAGGTGTGGTTACTCTATCATCTGAGAACACACCATCCGTGCTGTCCAGGGGATGCATGGCTCAAGATAGGGATGGCCAGAGGACTCAGAAATGTCCTGATTCTGTTGCTTTCTCTCTTTCTCTTAGCTCCACTTTCAGATGTCCTAACAAGGAGATTGTTAACCACAGCAGGAGGGACAAAGATCACATATCACAGTTCCTGTTGACCTTCCCACACATCAGTTCACAGAGCTCCGTGCACTGCGATGCATTCAGTAAATATTTGCACTTAAACCATCTCTATTTATACATGTGCAATGTTTACTTTGCAGAGAAAGATCAAGGCTGAAGTTACCTTATGCATGCAGGATGAAAATAATTGGAAAATTATTAGATTGTGTTTGTGTGTATTCTGTTTCTCCTTGGCTTTGCTCAGATTAAAATCTCAAGCAAATAAAATGGTATTAGGATTTCACAAACATTTTAGAATTCAGAATTAGTTGTCTTGTGTTCAGAACCAGAAAGCTACATCCACAAGTAATCTTTTGCGATGCTGAAGCAATAATAAAAATGCAAGTTCTCATTGATTTAACAGTTCTCACTGAACATTGGGAAGAGAATCTGAAATGTAAGCAATTCTTCCAGACCTCAAGAACGCATCCATGGACCATGACTATGGTCCTGATGGATCTGAGACTTGTCTATGGACCCAATAATGGGTCCAACAGTCTACGTCACAGATGTGTATGAAGGATCTCTATATTCTTGGAGAATATGACCAAGAATCGTTATGCTGCTGCTAAGTCGCTTCAGTCGTGTCTGACTCTGTGCGACCCCACAGATGGCGGCCGATCAGGCTTCCCCATCCCTGGGATTCTCCAGGGAAGAACACTGGAGTGGGTTGCCATTTCCTTCTCCAATGCATGAAAGTGAAAAGTGAAAGTAAAGTTGCTCAGTCATGTCTGACTCTTTGCGACCCCATGGACTGCAGCCTACCAGGCTCTTCCGCCCATGGGATCTTCCAGGCAAGAGTACTGGAGTGGGTTGCCATTGCCTTCTCCGAGAATCTTTATAGACACTGAAAAACTACTTCAATTCAGTTCAGTTTAGTTGCTCAGTCATGTCCGACTCTTTGCAACTCCATGAATTTCAGTACACCAGGCTTCCACGTCCATCACCAACTCCCAGAGCTTGCTCAGACTCATGTCCATTGAGTCGGTGATGCCATCCAACCATCTCATCCTCTGTCATTCCCTTCTCCTCCTGCTCTCAATCTTTCCCAGCTTCAGGGTCTTCTTCAAGGAGTCAGTTCTTTGCATATGGTGGCCAAAGTACTAGAGCTTCAGCTTCAGCGTCGGTCCTTCCAATGACTATTCAGGGTTGATTTCCTTTAGGATTGGCTGGTTTGATCTCCTTGCTGTCCAAGGGGCTCTCAAGAGTCTTCTTCAGCACCACACTTCAGAAACATCAATTGTTCGCACTCAGCCTTCTTTTTGCTCCAATTCACATCTATGGCTGGCACAATTCTTCACCATTTCTAGATTGGTGAGTTTTTTGTGTGATTCTGGGAGATAGGCTTATTGTTATACCAGTTTTTCTCCCCTTTCCCCCAATCTCTACTCTGCTTCTTTTTGAACATGCTAATGGTTTATCTCAGGTAAATATTAACCCTCGGTTTTGCACTACTCTATCCACTCACTACCACAAGCGGAATTCCTGACTCCTTCCTGGGGTAACTGACATACCTGAGGTAGGACCTTCCCAGTCAATTGCATCTCCCCTTATTATTAGCACTGGATATGAAAGAAGGGAATAATTGATTTAAAAATTAGACTTTGGGTCTCAGGGCCAAGTTTGAGATAGAACTGTATGATGATTTCTAAATTTGGAGCGGTAATTAAAAATTGATCCCAGTGAGGGAGCAGTGGAGAGGCTTCCCCTGTCACTGGATTTCTGTACTTTCTTCTGAAAAATGCAGGTGTCAAAATTCATGTTGCCAATCAATTTGTTCTTTAAATACTAATTCCAGTGACATCTGTGTTATTGCTTAGCAAAGCAAAAGACAGTTCCACCCTCACTCTGAAGGAGTGGAGATCAAATAATCAAATGTCTAGTGTCAGGAACTGTCCCACTATGTGTCAAGCTAGGTGATGTTTGCACACATCAGTTCACTTTTTAGATTTTAATTCTCTGTAGTCTGATTGTCATGGAAATTTGGTACATGAAGATAGTTCAGTTCAGAGAAAGTGTGATAAGGTGTCAAAGTCCCCTGGACAGCAGGCGGCATAGCAAACTCTTGATGAGACTCTTTGTTTACTGCATTTAAAAAATTAGGGACTTCCCTGGTAGTCCAGTGGCTGAGACCCCACACTTTCGATGCAGAGAGCCTGGGTTCGATCTCTGGTCAGGGAACTAGAGAGCACATGCCTCAGCTAAAAGGTAGTGTGTGCTGCAACTGAAACCCAGCACAGCCAAATGAATAAATAAGTAAAAATTTTAAAAATTATTTTAAATTTAAAGTTTATTTTTAATTTAATTTTAAATTTATTTATTATGTTTTAAATTTAAATGTATTTAAAAATTAAATTATTTAAATAATAATTTAAGGAATTAAATTATTTACTCAGAACATACCTTTGCAGACATCTCTTTGAACCTGTGACTTCCTAACGGCATGTATTTTGACCTTCAGTTCAGTTCAGTCGCTCAGTCATGTCCGACTCTTTGCGACCCCATGAATCGCAGCACGCCAGGCCTCCCTGTCCATCACCAACTCCCGGACTTCACCCAGACTCATGTCCAGCGAGTCAGTGATGCCTCAGATTTCCCTAAAGAATCCAACAACTGAGCAAAATGACTGGCACCTGCCTTTAACTGGGAATAATTATTCGTGTGTACTAGAAAGACTCGGAGTAATGAGGTTTAGTCTGTGGGCAGGAGCTGGCATGCAAGAAGGGCTGGTGAAGATGGTGGAAGGGTGGATGGATAGGCTGCTTCAGGGGCAGGGCTGGGTTCCCTGAGGGGAGAGCAGAGAGGCTCTGTGACCATCAGGGCAGCGTCCTTAGGAGGCAGACAAGCTGAGGGGAGAGTGTCTCCAGGCCTCCGAGTGCATGTCCCTAGCCTGTTCCCACGGGACAGTCATGGGGCGCAGCAGCAGCCTGCTTATATCCTAGGTAGTGCTCTTGCCTGGAAAATCCCATGGACAGAGGAGCCTGGAAGGCTGCAGTCATGGGGTCGCAAAGAGTCAGTCATGACTGAGTGACTTCCCTTTCATTTTTCACTTCCATACATTGGAGAAGGAAATGGCAACCTACTCCAGTGTTCTTGCTTGGAGAATTCCAGGGACAGGGGAGCCGGGCGGGCTGCTGTCTCTGGGGCCACACAGAGTCGAACACGACTGAAGTGACTTAGCAGCAGAAGCAGCAGCAAAGAACACTGGGCTTCCCAGGTGGCACTAGTGGTAAAGAACCTGCCTGCCAATGCAGGAGACACAAGAGACGTGGGTTCAGTCCTTGGGTTGGGAAGATCCCCTGGGGACGGCATGGCAACCCATTCCAGTATTCTTACCTGGAGAATCCCATGGGCAGAGGAGCCTGGTGGGCTATAGTCCATAGGGCCACAGAAAGTTGGACATGATTGAATGACTGAACACACACATACACACACACATACTCACATATAAACACACACACACACACACTCACACACACACACACACAGAGTAAAGGACGTATACTCCGCCCATACACAGGCACTCATGGGCAGTGAACAATAGCTCTCCCACCCCTGCCCTGGCCAGCTTCCTAGGGAACTTAGGCCTGAAAGAAGTAAAAAAAAAAAAAAAAAAAAAATTGTGGAGCCAAAACAGCACAAAATTTAGGTGTAGTGGTTGCATCTCAACCCTGGCTCTGGTGTAATTCTGAACTCCAGTCTGGAAAGTTCCACATAGGTATCAATTTGACATCAGTTGCCCCTTCCTTTCTTAAGGTGGAAACTGCTTTTTCACTATTGCTATAATATGTTTGCTCATGCTTCATTGCTCAGTAATGTCTGGCTCTTTGTGACCTCCATGGACTGTAGCCCTCCAAGCTCTTCTGTCCGTGGGATTTCCTAGGGAAGCATACTGGAGTGGGTTGCTATTTCCTTTTTCAGTTATAGCATGTATCAGAAGTCAAATTATTCTTCAGTACATCTTGGATAAGGCACCTCAGGCTTTCCCTTAATATAAAAAATGATTTGCCATACAGTTTTTGTAGGACTGGGAAACAGTCACATAACAAGTCCAAATTGCATGGAATGATAAGTTAGTGATATGAGAAATGAGTCATAATTAAAATTTTACTAAATTATCATAAACCTTTGTAAAAGTGAAAGTCACTCAGGTGTGTCCAACTCTTTGTGATTCCATGGACTATACAGTCCATGGAATTCTCCAGCCAGAATACTTGAGTGGGTAGCCTTTCCCTTCTCCAGTGGATCTTCCTGACCCAGGAATCAACCTGGGGTCTCCTGCATTGCAGGAAGATTCTTTACTAACTGAGCTATGAAGGAAGCCCCAAAACCACTTGTAAGAAATTTTTAAAAATTAACATGAAATTCTCAACTGAGGGCTTATTCTAATGTTACTCCAAAGCTGGCAAAGCATAGGATGATGTAGATTATTATATAATTTTTAAGTGGAAAGGTGGAATGGTCAGAGCTTACATTAATAGCTGAAGAGTCACTGAAATTATTCTAATGGGCATCCCAGGTGGCTCTAGTGGTAAAGAATCTGCCTGCCAGTGCAGGAGATGTAAGAGTCATGGGTTTGATCCCTGGGTAGAGAAGATCTCCTGGAGCAGGGCATAGCAACCCTCTCCAGTATTCTTGCCTGGAGAATCTCACAGAGAGCAGAGCCTGGTGGGCTACAGCCCATGGGGTTGCACAGAGTCAGACACAACTGAAGCGACTTTCCAGGTGGCTCCCCAAAAGAATGAAAAATTCTTGGGGAAGAGAGAAATAATGGATAATCAAACAAAGGTGACACAGAAAGTGTGGTCTGAATCGTGCTGGAGTATTTTAGGAGGGCAGCAAAAAGTTTTCAAGGAGCCAAGTCAGGAATTGGTGGGTGAATTAACCTTCTGACCCAGCCTTTCCAACAATAGCTCCTTCCTGGGAATGCTGCCATGTGACAGGAGCCTGCTGTGTGTCCCCTGGAGGTTCAGACAGGACCTGAGCCCCCAACGACCTGCCCCCATACTCACCATCCTCTTTGGTCCGAGTGAAGATCTGCTCGCTCCGGACGCCATCTCCAGCCCGGGTAAAAGCCAGCACCTGGATGCTGTAGTTGGTGTATTTCTCCAGCCCATCCAGCTCTAGGGAGGGCTGTGTGGTGGTGACATTTTTAATCTCGCCCAGCTCTGGAGGACAAGAAAACACAAGCATGTTAGCATGGCTGTTGGCATGTTCTCACTGCTGCCCAGTGATTGATCCCCTGTCAATCACTCCCTGAAATCACTCAGGGGTGTGGGCACAACCTTGGTGAGACACTGACCTTCTGCGGTCTCTTGAAAAACATCATTTGCACCAAATTGCTACAGAGTGCTAGGAAGAAAAGAGGTCTGGAAAACAGCAGTTCAGTCCAGTTAAGTGTTATAAACCCGATGCCAACAGGCCCCTCTGGAACTGTCCCCAGGCAGGAGTAACCCAGCAGATTCCCTGCACACTGGCCCCAGGAAGCCAGGACCACGTCGACTCACTGCATAGAGATACTTCTAACTGCTCATTAAGAAGCTTCTACAAGTCAAGCTTAGTTTTCTGGTTAACACAGCAGACTCCTTTAAGGTACATGTGTTTTTTAGCACCTAACTTAAACTGTGGTGGCCCAGCACACTCCTCCTATCACCTGGAGTGAAGCTCTTGCCCACATGATAGGTTGATGTATCAGGAACGCGTCGTCAGCTAAAAATGCTTCGTGTTCTGCAGCGGGATCAGATAATGACAGGCAAAGATGGAACTTTATGCTGGCCTGCCTGAAGCCCATGATGCATGGCAGCTTGAGAAAACTCACAGGGCCTTGTGAAATACTGGCAGGGGTGCTCTGGATTTAGAAATGAGCCATTGGCAGAGGAGCTGGAGGAGGAGAGAGGGGCCAAAGAGCTGCCCACCTTTAGGGCAAGTGGTCATTTGTGGAATGTTTGGTGCAGCCTGACCCCTGTGCCTCGTGGGCTGGTTTACTAAGAACGGGGGGTGGGAGATGGGCCAGGAAGGAGACCTCCCTGGTGTCTGGTCATCTCTGCGCCCGATGCCCACAGTGCACGCCACACTCACAACAAGTTGTCCCGCAGGGTCTCTCGCTTTCTCTGGCCTCAGGAAACACAGCTGACACGCCACGTTGCTCCTAAGGTGCCCTGTGCTGGGTTCCCATGCTAACCCACTCACTCAACACTAATATCCTTTTGTTTCCACTGGCTGTTCCTTTTATAGGAGGGGAAACTGAGGCAGAGAGAGGCTCAACGTCTTCGCCAGGTCACGGATCTGAACACAAAGGCTGAGAGCGTGGGCTATGGCACCCGCACATGGTGTGGCCGTATGCCCACGGTCCACACTCTCAGCTACTCCCTGAGGACACTGGGTGGATGCATGTTGGCCAGAGGAACTGGATTTCTGCCAGCCTGGTCTTCCCTTCTTGCTCTTTGTTCTTCTCTCTTGTCCTCCTAGCATGTTGTATGGATGTTCGGAGATTAGCGGTCAGTTATTTTGTGGTTATGGTGAATATGAATGTCTATGTTTATCTTTTGTCATCAAAAGGTGATATCAGGGATGAATTGGACACAGTAGGAAAGCTCAGTTTCAAATAAAGCAGGCGGTAGTCAAGATTTGTCACTCCCATGCCAGGGACCCCTGTGTTTGATGATGGTTGGGACGGGAGGGGAGAAACAGTGGGTCTCAGGCATGGCCCGGGACCCAGTAGGAGCCCAAGGCCTGTTTCCATCATGAGCAGCTCATGGTCAAGTTCTGGAGGCAGGATGCTCCAGGGGGAGAGCAGGGCCAGGGTGTAGCCCCCAAAGATGCCTGCAGTCCGGTGTCTCCTCGGGGCTACCAGCCAGTGGCAGACTTTCAAGGGCCACAATTGAGAAGTTGCAGCAGATGGCTAGCGAAAATGAGAAGAATGTTTGCTCCTGTGTGGTCCTCATGCACTTGGAAAGTTGACAATCATTACACTCAGATGGGTTAGAAATGCTTTCCTGTGAAAGAACAGTCTTTCCTAGGTGGCCATCTGACCTCTTTCCATTACACTATTCATTTATAATTTCCATTTTCCTGAACATAGATAATATAGGTCAATGGGAGTAGCATAAAAACTCAAATGCTAATGAAAAAATGCAAGTATAGTTCTCCTCAAGATCTTTCCAGATTTAGGAACTTTTACATTGTGATAAAGATTATGCCAAAGATTATGCCAAAGAAGGGCAATGCCAAAGAATGCTCAAACTACTGCTCAATTGCACTCATTTCACATGCTACCAAAGTAATGTTCAAAATTCTCCAACACAGGCTTCAATAGTATATGAACCAAGAACTTCCAGATGTTCAAGCTGGGTTGAGAAAAGGCAGAGGAACCAGAGATCAAATTTCCAACATCCATTGGATGGTAGAAAAAGCAAGAGAATTCCAGAAAAACATCTACATCTGCTTCAGTGACTATGCTAAATAAAGCCTTTGACTTTGTGGATCACAACAAACTGTGGAAAATTCTTAAAGAGATGGGAATACTAGACCATCTAACCTGCCTCCTGAGAAACCAGTATGCAGGTCAAGAAGCAACAGTTAGAACTAGACATGGAAAAACAGACTGGCTCCGAATTGGGAAAGGAATACATCAAGGCTGAATATTGTCATCCTGCTTATTCAACTTATATGCAGAGTACATCATGAGAAACAGCAGGCTGGGTGAAGGACAAGTTGGAATCAAGATTTCCAGGAGAAACATCAGTAACCTCAGATATGCAGATGACACCACCCTTATGGCAGAAAGTGAAGGGTAACTAAAGAACCTCTTGATGAAGGTGAAAGAAGAGAGTGAAAAACTTGGCTTAAAACTTTCATGTCAATGTATGGCAAAACCAATACAGTATTGTAACATAGAATAAAGTAAAAATAAAGTTTAAAAAAAGAATAAAAAAAGAAAAAAAAAAAATCAAAAGAAATTAGAATCTTACTGTAGTTTGAAGTAAAATTCAAAAAACAAAACAAAACAAAACAAAAGTCATGGCATCCAGTCCCACCATTTCATGGCAAATGAATGGGGAAACAATGGAAACAGTGATGGACTTCATTTTCCTGGGCTCCAAAATCACTGCAGATGGTGACCACAGTCACAAAATTAAAAGACCCTTGCTCCTTGGAAGAAAAGCTATGATAAATCTAAAGGCTATGGTTTTTCCTGTGGTCATGTATGGATGTGAGAGTTGGACTGTGAAGAAAGCTGAGCGCTGAAGAATTGATGCTTTTGAACTGTGGTGTTGGAGAAGACTCTTGAGAGTCCCTTGGACTGCCAGGAGATCCAACCAGTCCATCCTAAAGGAGATCAGCCCTGGGTGATCATTGGGAGGACTGATGTTGAAGCTGAAACTCCAATCCTTTGGCCACCTGATGTGAAGAGCTGACCCATTGGAAAAGACTCTGATGCCGGGAAAGATTGAGGGCAGGAGAAGAAGGGGACAACAGAGGATAACATGGTTGGATGGCATCACCGACTCAATGGACATGGGTTTGGGTGAACTCTGGGAATTGGTGATGGACAGGGAGGCCTGGTGTGCTCTGATTCATGGGGTTGCAAGGAGTCAGACACGACTGAGCGGCTGAACTGAATGAACTGAACTGATGCTGGGAAAGATTGAGGGCCAAGTTTTCAGCCTCCTCTTTCACCTTCATCAAGAGGTTCTTTAGTTTCCCTTCACTTTCTGCCATAAGGGTGGTGTCATCTGCTGCATATCAAGGAAAACATAATGCAACTCAGGAAAAGGGCTCCTGGGGGCTGTGTGCTGGGCTAGTTATAAAAACCATACTACATCACATGACCTCTGGTTTTAAGTTTTTCATTTTTATCTTTATGAAGGACCCAGGGTCTCTATGTCACAGGGGAAATATGACCTCTAATTAATTATAGCCCAGGGAAGGCATGCCGAAGGGGCTGGCTGTTTCTGGGTGAGATATAGTGATGCAGAAGAGAAGAGTTGAGAGGAGAAGGGCAAAGTGGGGTACCCTGATCTTTTAATACACCAGATCATGAATTACCACACTAATTGGAATTAGTATTTGGATGTTGACTCATACTGTGGTCCACATTATTTGGGTGACTGAATTTATCACGGACCATGAATAGGCCTGCAGTCCAAACCCCTATTTAAAATTATCCCCAAGTGTTTTTAAAAATCCCTAGAGCCCCTGAATCAACCACAGAAACACCTCATTCTCCCTGTTTCAAGGGTATCTTCCTGACCAGCCCATGTGGAAGAAGTAAAAAGGTGAATCATGAAAAAAGCCAAATGCAAACAGTACGTTCCATTTGTTTCATTTAAGCTCCCGGTCTTCTTTATGGCGTAAACATCAATTTCTATCAATTACTTTTCACAGTGCCAGTGGAGTAATTTAAAAATATGTATATGGGACTGTACAATGGAGATTAACACAATATTGTACATCAACTATACTTTGATAAAATAAATTTTAAAAATATATGGCAAGAATAGTGTTCAGTTGAAGTCATGAGTAAAACAATATACAATGAATAGAGAAAAAGAAATTCAGAAACCATACTATTTATAGAACAAAAGTTTTTTTAAACTTTATGTTTTAAAGAAAAATACTTTTTATGTATTTATTTATACTCTCCCTCATTCTTAACCGGTTTTCAGGAAGAAATCAAAACAGGGTGGAAATGACTCCCCCACCTTGACTTGCCAGCATCACACCAAAAGCCCAGTTTGGCACCTAAGTGTTGCATTGATTCAGAATCTGTCTTTTTGTCTGGAAGAAAGAGAGGAGGGTTGAAGAGCAGTTGGATTCAGATGAAACGGGGCCAGTTTCCCAGTAATCTCAGAGAAGCTGCTTCTCTCTTTAAAATTCTTTGACTTTCAGATAATAAAATACTCAGAAATTTCATGGACATATTGTATATTTAACTGTCCTAGCAAGTGAATTAACCATTTTTGTTTTATCTGGTCATATTAGCAAGAAGAAAATGCTTTTTATGCATATTTTTGAAAGTATTTGGGGAAAATACTAACCACAGCGGTAGTCACAATGTCTTTCTCAGCCTGCCTGAGCATGTAAGCGTGTGTGTGGTGTGTCCTCAAGCTTAGCGGGTATAACCTTGACACGAACACTGTGTGTTCTGTGTCTGTGGGTACCTCGAGCCACAGTGTGAGGAGTTGGTGCAGAAGAATCCATGCATTCCATGCCACTCCCTGCTAATTCCCAAATGTTAGCTCTCAGGGGTATCACATAAAATGTGGCTACTCATAGCAGGCTTACGTTTCTGAGAGTTTTTTTTTTTGGAGATTAAGTGTAGAACTTGTACATTAGGTACTAAATCACATCACCTTGGTCTTCACAGAGGGAGTAGAAGTATCTTTAGAAACTATACGCATTTCCAAGCATTCTTTATTCAAAGTCTTTAATTTTTAAATATTCAAGTTTTTAAAGCTTTAAAATATATTGCAGACTAGACCATATTAATGACATCATTCTCCATAGAACTAAGATGGCAATAGGCACAATCAGCAAATATGAGTGAAATGTGAAAATATGATGAATAATCAGTACTGGATTATGGAAATATTTCGAAAAAGAACAAAAAAGGAATAATCTTAGTATAATTTAACTTCAGGTATGTCTGTTAGGGTGTTTAATTTAATCTGACTCAATATGAGGATTAGAATCAGAACAAGAAATGATATATTATGGTACTATGTCAGTAAAATAGATAATTTACAAAGTTTTTAAACTCTGTACTTTACATCTGGGGCCTCCTTGGAAGATCAGATAGTAAATAATTTGTCTGCCAATGCAGGAGACATGGGCTTGATCCCTGGGTTGGGAAAATACCCTCAAGAAGGAAATGGTAACCCACTCCAGGATTCTTGTCTGGAGAATCTCATGGACAGAAGAGCTACATTCCATGGTGTCATAATGAGTTGGACACAGCTGAGCAACTAAACATACTTGACATCCATGGGAACTGTTAAAGCTCTTTTGGGGGATGAAGTGGAGTGAATCATCTGTTTAACTCCATCCCTCGGCGGGGCTGTCTGTGTATTACTGGGCTTGCAGTTCTCTATTCAGAGCATCCTCCCCGTCTCACTAGACTAGAGCATCCATCTGAGAGGAGCTGCATCTCAAGAGTCTGGCAGGAGCTTCACACAGAGAAGATGCTCAGAAGGTGAATCAATGTCTCCCCCTGCTGGCGCTGTGCAAAGTGCTACCCTGGACACCAGGAGGAACTGGGGCCGATCCTCAGCTCTGAGATGCAAGTCTGGTTACAGACATAAACAGCTCAGTCAGCCTCGGACCCAGCTGTGTACTTATCACATTTATTAAGCTGCCTTTGCTGAGGTGTCTTCCATCCTTTATTCTCACACCATGGCAACCCGCTCCAGTATTCCTGCCTGGGAAATGCTATGGACAGAGGAGCCTGCGGGCTACAGTCCACGGGGTCACAAAGAGTTGGACACAACTGAGCTACTGAGCACAAGAGCAGATCTCTGCAGCCTCTGAGGCCCAGTGTGTTCTGTTTACCTGGGTTGTCAGAGCAGACCCAGGCGGGCCTGAGCAGAGGTGGGAGGTGCTCCGGGGACCTCGACTGGGACCCTCAGAAGGGCTGAAAGAAGGGTGAGGAGGAACCCTGAGAGCTGGGGACGATGGAAGGAGGCTGGAAACAGGGCCTGGAGAAGGGTGCAGGCATGGGAGTCCCCAGCCTTGGTCCACAAGCAGAGAGCAGGGCCTTTCCTGTTAGGGGTTGTAGTTCAGGGTGAGCCTGTCCTGCTCTAGCCTGGCTCAGGGGCACCTACCCTCTGCAAGCGGACAAACAGAGCTGTGTTCTGCCTGGGATGCTTGGAGCCCCAGTCTTGCTATCCTCCCAGCTGACCCTCTCGTGTGCTACATCCTGCCCCTAAACAGGAGGATTTTGTCCTACAACTTGAAAGCAAAGAAAGAAAGAGAGAAACAAGAAGAATGAAGAAAGAGAGGACAGAGGAGGGAAAAAAAGAGAAAGGAGCCAAAATGGAGTGTTTGGGATAAAATGTCTCCTCGCAGAGATAATAATACCCTCTGGTTCCAGTATTCTTCCTGAACCCCTTCCAGTTCAACTACAGGAGCTCAGGGACTTTCCCTGCTGAGTCCTGTCAGGAACAGGAAGGGGTCAGTCTTTGAGGACACACGTCACGTAGAACTTTCTAGATACAGATCAAGGTTTTGGTGCTGCCTGCAGAGGCTTGACATAGATACTCATAATTAGGAAAACACTTCTATTCCTAGATATCCCAAGTGCCATCCACCCCCTCCATCCTTTAAATTTGGAAAGTATATGATGTTTGAAAGGGCTTCCTGGATGGCTCAGCAGTAAAGAATCTGCCTGCAACGCTGGAGACACAGGCTCGACACCTGGGTCAAGGAAATCATCTGCCGAATGGAATGACTACCCACTCCAGTATTCTTGCCTGGAAAATCCCATGGACAGAGGAGCCTGGTGGGCTATAGTCCCTGAGGTCATAAAAGAGTCAGACATGCATTAGGGACTAAAACACCAGCACCAATGTTCTAAGCAGCTGTCCTCACCTGTTAAAATGTCAGATATGAGACAAGAACAGAATGGTGTGAGGAAGGAGGAAAGGGCTCAGTGATAAAGAAGTGCCCAGCCTGTACTGAATCCCAGGGTAGGAGGGGGCAGGTACAAATTCCATCGCCCGTCATTTAATCCTCTTACCTCCATCCATGAGGTTGGCCCAGTAAATGACTCTGAACCCCTGGAGAATTCCATTCAAAGCTTCCTTGGAAAGCGTGGACCAGGATATTGATATGCTTTCTGGTGATGTTGCTATGGCTTGGACATTTTCAGGGGGTAACTGGGCACTGAAATGAGATAATTAGACTCTATAAAAACTGATACTGAATAAGCAACATGAGTTTAATATTTCAAAAGTGCAAGCAAAAGAAAAACAATTGCAGTCAATCCCCCAAATTAAGGGGGAAAATGAGTATCACTTTCCTGTACAAATAGGATACAATGACTTCATAAGACTTCCAGTGTCTCTCTTTGCAGAATAACTGCTTCACCTTCAAGCAGCTCACCCGCTTAGAGAGTTGAGAACACTTCTGACCCTATTGCATGAATTAAAGGCCATTGCTGGTTTGGCTTATTTCCCCAGCATTCTTGAAAACTACTGTGGGGATGAGGTGGTTAGATGGCATCACTGACTCAACAGACATGAAACTGACCAAACTCGAGGAGATAGCTGAGGACAGAGGGGCCTGAAATGCTGCAGTCCATGGGGTGGCAAAGAGTCAGACAAGACTTAGCAACTGAACAGCAACAACGATACAGTAAGTCCCCTGGTGCTGAGCAATGTCTAGAGTGTGAATTAAAAGCTCAGACACAGACTGCTCCAACTCCAGCAGTGCCCCTTTCAATCCTAGACCACCCATCAGAGGAAAGAGAAAATGGACTAGGATAGAGGCTAGAAGGACATTTCACATCGAGTTTATGCAAACCTTAAACATCATGACTGGGAAAGGGAGGGGGAAATAGTGACTGAATCATAAACATCAATGAAAAATAAACATCAAAGTGCAAACCCAGAGGCCTGTCTAACCACAACTGCGAGGACTATGAAGATGGAAAGAAAATCCTGGATTTCCATTTACTAGCTCTCCCTATAAAAATGGCCAGGATTTTTTTCTCAGTTGTTCTTTAGGTCAGAAATTATAAATGAAAGTTACCACGTGTGTTCTCAAAGCACAAGAGGTAACTGCCATGCCAGCTTTCTTCAGGAAAATCTGCCACCTCCTGCTACAGCTAACTCGGTATTTGGCCTCCGCACCTGAACGATGAGGCTTCTAGACACCCTGATTTCTCTCTTTAATTTACTTATTTTAATTGGAGGCTAATTACTTTACAATGCTGTAGTGGGTTTTGCCATACATTGACATGAATCAGCCATGTAGACACCCTGATTTTCATGTACTGCAGGAGAATGTGAGCTTTTAGCCTGTCCACGTGGGAGTGTATAGTAATTCCTTTTGGCCACTAGGGGGCGTGCGGTCACCGTGAGATTTGCTCCCGGAAGCCTGCTCATGTCTGTTCTCCGGTCTTAGAATGCTTGAAAATAAAAAGCAATGATTAAAAAGAAGAAGGAAAGAGAGGGGGGGGTGAAGCCCTCCTTAACGTTGACTTATGAGAAATTTTTAGAAAATCGAATTTCTACACTGTGCCCAGACTGCTGCAGTCACAGGGAGAGGCTTGGATTCACTTGGCAGAAGTCTACCTCTTGGGCTTGAAATGCAGGAGAAAGATGCTGGAAAGGGAGTAGATTTGGCTTTTCCATCAAGATGTATCCAGGGCGCCGAATCCAGGCAGCCTGCGAGTTAATTAGGACATGCTTCCCGCTGGAAGAAAGCCCCGGTCCCCGCCGGCCAGGCTAACATCATCCCTGCACAGCCTGCAGGGGGCCAGGCACCTACCGTCCTCGAGGGTGGTGGTGATGATTTCCTGAGAAGAAGGCCCTGTCCCGGCCCGGTTGCAGGCCTGCACCACCAGGCCATATTGGGTGAACTTGTTGAGGTTGTCCAGGGTGTAAATCTCACTGTCCCCCGTGGTGTCGATACTGATGATGTTGAACTGGAAGTTGCCGCCGGTGCTGTACTCCCGGTAACCAATCTGGTAGCCACGGATAATCCCATTTTGCAAATGTTTCTTGGGAGCCTAAGCAGGAAAGAGAAGAACAAATACCATATATTAATGCATATATGTGGAATCTAAAAAAAAAAAAATGGTACAGATGAATCTGTTTGCAGAACAGGAATAGAGATGCTGCCATAGAGAATGGATGGAATGAGAGGGTAGGATGAATCGAGAGAGTAGCATTGACATATACAGACAGAGAAAATAGAGAGCTTGTGGAAGCTGCTGTATATCACAGGGAGCTCAGCTCTGTGCCCTGTGATGACCTAGAGGGCTGGTAAGGGGGCAGGGAGGTTCAAGAGGGAGGAGATATACGTACACGTAACTGGTTCACACTGTTGTACAGTAGAAACTAACACAGCATTGTAAAGCAACTTTATTCTGATTGAAAAACATAATACATACAGAAAAAAAGAATGCTTGAGGTGGGACAGGAAATAAACCAGCGCCTGCCTATATCGTAGGGAGACAAAAATAAAATTATGAAAATCATACAGATGTGGCAGTAGCAATAGCAGCTATAGCAGCAAACTCATTCCTAGAGGATGCTTGTGGCCAGGCGCTCTGCCTTCCCCTGCGTGGATACACCCGGCCCTCGCCACCGCCTGGGACACAGCACCTCGGGACCCTCATGGACACAGGAGGTCACGCAAACAGCAGAGATAGGAGAGGAGTCCACTGCAGTGCCTGGGCGCCCAGGCCCTCTGTCAAGCTGCTGGGCCGCTGGCTTCTCTAAGTGGTGGTGGAGTTTCAAAAGACAGATTGAGTTTGCAGCACCTCAGCCTCCATCAGCCATCGTCTCGTGAGACTGATGTTCATGTGTTCACCGAGCAAAATCGACTGAGCTCCACTCTGCCACATGGTCCCAGGCACTGGAGAATAGAAGTGATTTTTAAAAAATGGTCCTTGCCTGCATGGAGCTTACACTTTAATGGAATATTCCAGAATAAAGGTGTTTCCAGGTTGAAAGCTGAATGTGAACGGGAGCCCACCCCTGGCAAGAAGGCAAACCTGTTTTATTAAGGTCTGAGTCACTCTGGAATCATTTTATGGTAATTTAAGCTGGGCAAGAGAAGGCTGGAGCTAGCTTCCCTCTGAAAAGGATAAAGGGGTCAGTCTAGTAGAAGACAGAACAGTTTTCACAGCTATGTTGAATTTATATATATATTTTTAAGAATCCAGACTATTTTCAAGTATGTTTTAAGAACAACATCAAAGTGATGCTCTATAGTGACAAAGGTATTATAAGTTTTCAGACAATCAACAGATACTTGGGTATATGTGTGAGCATGTGTGCATATCTGTATTATGTCTGTGTGTGCACATGTATGAGCATATATGTGTATGTGTGTGAATGTGTCCGTGCGTGTGCGTGTATTTCAGTACAAGCTGTGGATCTCTCAGGGCTCTGAAAAGCTTTCTCAGCCCTGAAAATGTCTACAGCCCCATTGGAGAGAGGAAACAAACATTTAGGAAGCTGTAGAGACATCTGAAGTGCCCAAGTGTGTGGCGGTGGACAGGAGGCCAGCAGGCGTCCAGAAAGTGGTGAAGTGAGAGCGGTCTGAAGCAGTCAGAAGACGCTGACCGCAGGCGGGCCTGGAAGGACGGCCCGGGCTCTGGAAAGGGAGGGAGGGCATGGGGTGAGAGAGCGACTGAGCAGCAGGAATGGACGGTGGGGAGAGATGAGGAATGCACAGGGGTGAGGGATGGCGGGTAGGAAACAGACAAGGTGGATCTGCCCCGGGTGCGGCAGGCCGGGGGATGCCCTGGACCACCGACAGGAAGAAGTGCACGAGCAGATAGCAGCACAGATTCCGCAGACGTCTGTGGACTGCTCATTATGCCGGCTTCCTCATAGAATGAATGTCTCTGTTGTCTTTAGGAATTTGAGTTATACAAGAGCAGTAAAATCCCATCTTTTTCCAAGCATGTTTCCTCATTTGTTGTTTTCTTGGATCCCACTGCTTTTCTCAACAGCCCATTGGGTTTCATGCATTTACATGGTCTAAATAGATATCAAAAAAACAGCCCCAGAAACCATCACTTCTGCAGTCAAGTTGGAACTTACAGACTTTGATGTAAAAGCTCACACCTTTTTATCCGAAGCAGATGTCTGTGCTTTCCTGTTTTGCATCGATGAACCACAGCTTTTCATCTTGCTTTTCGCTTTGCTAAAAATCAGATCTAAAGATTTCCGATTTTGAGACTTCCATTACCTGGAATTTGTTTTACCTCAATTGCTTAACCAATTAACCAGTTAATAATTTAACCAATTAATAAAATTAATTTCCCTCCAAAAGCCAATGGATAAATCAAATATAAAACAAAGACATTCCTCCTATTTCACATAGTTTTTCATGTTAAATACATCACTCAGCCAAATGTGAAGAATATTTTTTAATTTGTAAGTATTCTAATTTTTCAATGTGACGATTTAAGGCTCCCTAAGATGCCAAGTCTGAATCCCAGGATAGGAGCTGTGGAGTCTGATCAGGTAGGAGGTAAATACCCACAAGAGAGTGTTTACACAGAGCACCCAGTTTCGCCGAATCTTCTACAAGCAGAGGGCCCTGCTGGCTGACATTTCCCTTCTTGGATTTAGGGGGATTAATCACACCTGTGGTCTGGATGCACAGACAGGTGGAGATATCTTCCTTTTTCTCTCTCCATGGGTGAAAACACACTCTAACTGGCTTAAGTATATGATAGGCAACACAAAGGTTTTTGTCCTGTTGAGTTTAAATATTTTGTACAGAATATAACATTCTTTACATTCTTCATAGAAATACATTTTAGTCCTGTTAATTCTGCAGCAGTAGGAAAGATATTTTTGCTTATTAGGTTCTTCTGCAAAATATTTTGTAGAAAATATTTTTATAATACTAAAGTATATCGCCAACCTTCCTAGGTAATTGCTATTCAAATTTTGATAACATTCCTATCTCTCTAAGTAAAGTTGAAATTTATTTTTGTTTCCCACATGGTTGTCTTCATACTCTGCAGAGTTTGGTGTCTGATTTTTTTCATTTAATAGGCTACTATGATCATATTTCATGTTTATGGGCTTTAAAAATCATATGCCATGTTTTATTGAACCATTTCTCCATCGCGGGGATACTGTTTTTTGTAACTTATTTCCTACCACAAATTAACCTTTGTGATACAGTGCATCTGTTTAAGTTTGTTTATTGGACTGAAGTCCCAGAAGTGGATGGGTGTCTTATTTCAAGGAGTTGTGTTTCAACTGACTGTTAATGACATAGCATTATTTGTTGTTATTTTTTCAGATGTGGTAACTAACTTAAGGGACTGTGTTTATCACAAATAACCAGGGAGAGAATTCTCCTCCAGGTTTCTGAATATTCTGATTTTGAAGAGATATATGTTGAACAGGTACAGGTGAGTTATTTGAGGGGATGCATTTGAAGGTATATATTTGAAGTGAGCTGACGTCTTTTCTTTCAGGGCTTTAATACAATCTCAGTTATCATGCAGAAGGAACTGTTGCACCTGAGAAAGAAGTGATGGCTTTTTCTTACAAATGAATCTTACACTTCTGATTCTACAGCTCACAAGCCTCCAGAGGCTCTGTAAACCATCTAGGAAGGTTGCATGGTGGGGTGGGGAGTGACTACTAACAGGTATGGGTTTTGTTGTGGGGGATGAAATTTTAATAAATTTAGATTCTGGTAATGGCTGTGCACCTCTGTAAGCATACTAAAAAACCATGGAATTGTAACCTTAGAACAGTGACTGTGATGGTGTGCTAATTTCATCCCAGTAAAGCAATTTTAATAAAAGCTAGTGTGCTAAAATTGTCTCTAGGTTATTTCTCTTTCTAATTCAATTACAAAATAGCTTCCTCTCACCATGACCACAGTAACCACCAACAAACAATAATCACCACCTGGACCACTGAATCTTCATCATCACCATCACTACTATCAGCGTGAACACCACTGCTTCTAACCACCTCTGTTACTCCATGCTCCATCATCACCACGCATCACTGCCACCCCCTCATCACCAGCATCACCATCTCCATCACCATCACGATCACCACCTTCATCACCGCCACCACCTCATCACCAGCATCACCATCTCCATCACCATCACGATCACCGCCTTCATCACCGCCACCACCTCATCACCAGCATCACCATCTCCATCACCATCACGATCACCACTCATCACCGCCACCACCTCATCACCAGCATCACCATCTCCATCACCATCACGATCACCGCCTGCATCACTGCCACCACGTCCATCACCAGCATCACCATCTCCATCACCATCACGATCACCGCCTTCATCACCGCCACCACCTCATCACCAGCATCACCATCTCCATCACCATCACGATCACCACTCATCACCGCCACCACCTCATCACCAGCATCACCATCTCCATCACCATCACGATCACCGCCTACATCACTGCCACCACGTCCATCACCAGCATCACCATCTCCATCACCATCACGATCACCGCCTTCATCACTGCCACCACCTCATCACCAGCATCGCCATCTCCATCACCATCCACGATCACCACTCATCACCGCCACCACCTCATCACCAGCATCACCATCTCCATCACCATCACGATCACCGCCTGCATCACTGCCACCACGTCCATCACCAGCATCACCATCTCCATCACCATCACGATCACCGCCTTCATCACCGCCACCACCTCATCACCAGCATCACCATCTCCATCACCATCACGATCACCACTCATCACCGCCACCACCTCATCACCAGCATCACCATCTCCATCACCATCACGATCACCGCCTACATCACTGCCACCACGTCCATCACCAGCATCGCCATCTCCATCACCATCACGATCACCACTCATCACCGCCACCACCTCATCACCAGCATTGCCATCTCCATCACCATCACGATCACCACTCATCACCGCCACCACCTCATCACCAGCATTGCCATCTCCATCACCATCACGATCACCACTCACCACCGCCACCACCTCATCACCAGCATCGCCATCTCCATCACCATCACGATCACCACTCATCACCGCCACCCCTCATCACCAGCATCACCATCTCCATCACCATCACGATCACCGCCTGCATCACTGCCACCACGTCCATCACCAGCATCACCATCTCCATCACCATCACGATCACCGCCTGCATCACCGCCACCCCCTCATCACCAGCATCACCATCTCCATCACCATCATGATCACCACTCATCACCGCCACCACCTCATCACCAGCATCGCCATCTCCATCACCATCACGATCACCACTCATCACTGCCACCACCTCATCACCAGCATGAAGACCATCGCTACCAACACTGCTACCATGGGTACCAACATCACCACCACCTCCACCAGCATTACCCAATGCTGCCTCCATCTCTGCCACGTTTACAACCACTCTTATCGCTACCTCCACCATAAATCACGGCTGCACCTCCAAGACTTCCATTGCCATCACCACTGACATCCGCATCACCATCAGCATCACTATGACCACCTTTGCCTCTGCCACTAACTCACAGCCGACATCACTGCCGCTAGTTACCTCTATCCTTCCACCATCTCCTCCATTTCATCATCTCTGTCATCTTCACCTATTGAGACTGTGATTTTCCCAATCAGTGTAATAAGTGAGATTATCTATCTATCTATCACTGTTTATTGTCACAACAACCTCAAGAAGTATCATTCTCCTTCTTACAGAGGAAGAAACTAAAGATCAAAGAGGTTAAAAACATATTTCTCAGGGTAAATGCAGATTTGTAATTCTAACCCAGGTTTTCCCCAGAGTTGTCTTTAATTTCCACCACTCAGCCCCAATAAATTCTCTGCTTTTTGCAAAGCTTGATAATTAGGTTTACAAAGTTACATGAAACAAAAAAATTTAATCAAAGAAAAATTTAACAAATCACACAAAGAGAAAGTATTATGTTTTCATGTGCAAAAATTAGCGAAAATTATAACTATTGTAGACAAAGTTTAAGTTCTATTATTAATTTGTAGGCTAACTAGTCAGATTTACACTTAGGGATGTGTTAACTTTAAGAAATCCTTGAGGGTTTATATTCATATTGAGAAACACCAGATGTCTTTTAAAAGTCTATAAATGCAGGAATTTTATACACTATAATTGTACATTTTAGGGGTTCTGATGCAAGTTCCAAAGTGTTTTGAAAGTGACTCTCTGAGCTGTATGGGGAACAAGCCATGGTGGGGTGAGGGCAGGGGGTGTGGACCCAAAGAGGAGCTTCAATCCATTTGTCTGGTGGTAGGTTTCATATCTGGAGAAGGAAATGGCAACCCACTCCAGTACTCTTGTCTGGAAAATCCCATGGATGGAGGAGCCTGGTAGGCTACAGTCCATGGGGTCTCGAGGAGTCAGACAGGAGTGAGAAATTTCACTTTCATGCATTGGAGAAGGAAATGGCAACCCACTCCAGTGTTCTTGCCTGGAGAATCCCAGGGATGGGGGAGCCTGGTGGGCTACTGTCTACGGGGTCGCACAGAGTCGGACATGACTGAAGTGACTTAGCAGCAGCGGCAGCAGTAGGTTTCATATCATCCTAAGACAAGTTGGGTCATAATGTGATATCCCTTACTTTAACAACTATTTTGGATGATACTGAAACATGACTTCCTGGAGCATGTGTCTACTTGAAATAAAGTGAAATGGTTGGCTGGCATGTGAAGAGAAGGCATTCAAATGGGAAGACACTTTTGGACACCCTTCTAGGGCTGTTAAATAGCCTCAAAGAACAATTGAGTAAATGGATCAAAAATAATTGTTTCTGGAATAGGAAGACAGTAGGGCTTCCCTGGTAGCTCAGATGGTAAAGAATCTGCCTGCAATGTGGGAGATCTGGCTTCCATACCTAGGATGGAAAGATCCCCTGAAGGAGGGCATGGTAACTCAGTCCAGTATTCTTGCCTGGAGAATCCCATGGACAGAGGAGCCTGGCAAGCTACAGTCCATGGAGTCACAAGAGTCAGATACTACTGAGTGACTAAGCACAGCACAGAAAGAAACATAGAAGAAAGAATCAGGCAGGGGTCCTGAAACACGTTTGACTCTGGGTTGCAAGATACTGGAGAAGACAGACTTCTAAGAAGCTACTTTGATCATGTCCTTATTCTCCCTCAGTCTCAGCAGTGCCTGCTGTTAAGTTCTGAGCCCCATGGCAGTGTTTCCAGACTAACAACCCTGGATGTCCATTCCCCTCGAATCCTCAAGTGCTTGAGTAAGCATGGGGATCCCAGCTCCTTACACTTTCCCATCTCATGAAAGTCTCCATCAGAGAATGCATTTCTTCCCTTTTTCCTACTGTCAAAACTTGACTCATCCCATGGCCAGCTCAACTTCCAACTCCTCGAGGAGCCTCCTGTGACTGCCTCCACCCAAGGAGTCCTCTCCATTCTCTGTCCTCCACTGGCACTCTCCCACCCCCACCAACATTCATAAGGTGGCTGAGGAGGTAAAGAGTCCTCTTACAATGCAGGAGACCCAGGTTTGATTCCTGGGTTGGGAAGATCTCTTGGAGAACAAAATGGCAACCAACTCTACTATTCTTGCCTGGAGAATCCCATGGACAGAGGAACCTGGTGGGCTACATTCCATGGGGTCACAAAGAGTTGGACACAACTAAGCAACTGTCACTTTTCACTTCACCATCAACTCGTAACCATGATGGTGTGATCACTCACCTAGAGCCAGACATCTTGGAGTGAGAAGTCAAGTGGGCCTTAGGAAAAATCACTATGAACAAAGCTAGAGGAAATTCCAGCTAAGCTATTTCAAATCCTAAAAGATGATGCTTTTAAAGTACTGCACTCAATATGCTAGCAAATTTAGAAAACTCAGTGGTGGCCACAGGACTGGAAAAGGTCAGTTTTCATTCCAATCCCAAAGAAGGGCAATGCCAAAAAACGTTCAAACTCCTGCACAATTGCATTCATTTCATATGCTATCAAAGTAATTCTCAAAATTTGCCAAGCTAGGCGTCAACAGTATGTGAACTGAGAACATCCAAATATTCAAGTTGGATTTAGAAAAGGCAGAGGAACCAGAGATTAAATTGCCAACATCCATTGGATGGTAGAAAAAAGCAAGAGAATTCCAGAAAAACATCTTCTGCTTCACTGACTACGCTAAAGCCTTTGACTGTGTGTATCACAACAAACTGTGGGAAATTCTTATGAGATGGGAATATAAGACATCATACCTGCCTCCTGTGAAACCTGCATGCAGGTCAAGAAGCAATAGGACCAGGCATGGAACAATAGACTGGTTGCAAATTGGGAAAGGGGGTATACTTCCACCCTCCTTATTTAACTTGTATGCAGAGTTCATTTCAGTCACTCATTCATGTCCAACTTTTTGTGACTCCATGGACTGCAGCATACCATGCCTCCCTGCCCATCACCAACTCCTGGAGTTTGCTCAGACTCATGTCCATCGAGTTGGTGATGCCATCTAACCATCTCATCCTTGTTGTCCCCTTCTCCTCCTGCCTTCAATCATTCCCAGCATCAGGGTCTTTTCCAATGAGTCAGCTCTTCAAAGTATTGGAGCTTCAGCATCAGTCTTTCCAATGAATGATCAGTACTGATTTCCTTAAGGATGGACTGGTTGGATCTCCTTGCAGTCCAAGGGACTCTCAAGAGTTTTCCAACACCACAGTTCAAAAGCATCAATTCATCAGCACTCAGGTTTCTTTATGTTCCAACTCTCACATCCATACATGACTACTGGAAAAACACCCATAGCTTTGACTAGATGGATATTCAGAGTACATTATGTGAAATGCTGAGCTGGATGAAGCATAAGCTGGAATCAAGATTGCTGGGAGAAAAATCAATATTCTGTCTCAGATATGCAGATGACACTACCCTTATGGTAGAAAGTGAAGAGAAACTAAAGAGCCTCTTGATGAATATGAAAGAGGAAAGTGAAAAAGCTTGCTTAAAACTCAACATTCAAAAAACTAAGATCATGGCATCTGGTCCCATCACTTCATGGCAAACAGATGGGGAAACAATAGAAATAGTAACAGACCTTACTTTCTTGGGCTCCACAATCACTGTAGATGGTGACTGCAGCCATGAAATCAAAAGACACTTGCTCCTTGGAAGAAAAGCTATGAAAAACCTAGATAGCATATTAAAAAGTAGCGACATTCCTTTGCTGACAAAGGTCCCTATAGTCAAAGCTATGGGTGTGCTGCAGGCCATGGGGTCACCAAAAGCAGACAGGACTGAGTGACTAAACAACAACCAACTCAGCAAGAACTGACCACCTCCATCTCCTCTATGGTCACCCGGAACATATCAAATATCTGGATTCCAAGAACCTGACTGCAAGCACCAAGAGCACAAATATTCCTAAACAAATATTTGAAATCTGATTCATTGCCCTGGCCATATCAGAACTTCAGCACAGTGGCCATCCTCAAAAAGTGTTATTGTAGATAAAGAAGAGGCTGGTTCTGAGCATTTGTTATTGTTCACTCAGTCGTGTGGCTCTTTGCAGCCCCATGGACTGAAGCACACCAGGTTTCCCTGTCCTTCACCGCCTCCCATAGTTTGCTCAAATTCATGTCCATCAAGTCGTTGATGCCATCCAACCATCTGACCCTCGGTCACCCCCCTTCTTCTCCTGCCCCCAATCTTTCCCAGCATTAGGGTCTTTTCCAGTGAGTCAGCTCTTCACCATCAAGTGGCCAAAGTATTGAAACTAAAGATTCAGAGTTGATTTCCTTTAGGATTGACTGATTTGATCACCTGAGCATTTATGAGGTCTAAAAAGTGATGGGTAAGGATGACCTTAGGTGAAGGTTTATATCTTACTGAATATAAGGAAGTGGTGGGAGTGAGGAGGGTATAAAGACAGAGGAGGCGCCTAGATATCAGACCCATGACACAGCTATTTAACAAACGCCCGGGTCAGCCAGTTCAGAGGGAATTCTTAGGCAGTGTGTTCCAGTCTGGACACATGGGTGCAAGTTGAGACTTGGCTTCCATGCTGATGTGTAACATGGTGGCCAACCCATCAAGATGGAAGAGCCAGACAAGATTTGAAGGAACGTGAAAGTGTTAGTTGCTCAGTTATGTCCCACTCTTTGTGACTCCATGGACTATAGCCCACCAGGCTCCTCTGTCCATTGAATTCTCCAGGCAAGAATACTGGAAGCGGGCTGTCTTTTCCCTTTCCAGGGGATCTTCCTGACCCAGGGATTGAACCTGGGTCGCCTGTATTGCAGGCAGATTCTCTACCATCTGAGCAGGATTTGGAGGGGTCCATGTCATTTCCTAGGCCATATCAGGGAAGAAAATAGCTTCTGAAGAGCTAATTTATCTGGAAAATGTCAATTTTTGTTTCCTGCTTAAAATAAGGATTCCAGAAGTGCTATTCACTTGTCAGCCAGCCAGTGGGTTATACAAGTTTATAATAAGGATCCTTGAAGATAGGCCAATGGATTTATAGCAAACCTCTCCTGGCAACCAGCCCTCTCAATGGAAGACTTTAGAAAATAAATGATTGGAACAAACAAACAAACAACCTAAGGCGAAGGAGGGCTCCCTTCACCCCATAATCAAGAATTCAGGAATCGGAGTGTCTCTGCAGGCAGATGCTGCTGTTTACAGAGGGCTTTGACCTCTGAGTGTTCTGGCTTTATGTTGTCTCAAATCCCTTCGAATGCATTGCAGTTCCTAAAGAAGGCTTTACCTCTACACTGCTGTTTCTCTTGTGAGAACTCATTATTTTCTATGTTGAATTTTCCTCTTCCTTTCCTTCACCTTTGCATCAGGAACGATCCAGACCTCTTTTCATTTGTCTCATTTACCTGCCTTCTGTGGAGCTCTCTCTCCCTTCCAGCCTTGATAGTTTGTTTTTTTCCTCCTGTGGTCTCCCTAAACAGCCTTCTTTCATCTTTCCAGAAGCCCTTTCTCCAGTCTCCAAATCCCTCCCAACCCCCCACTTCCTTTAAGAAACTGTCTCTTTTGATCTCCATGACAACAGGAGCCCTGTGTCAATTTATTCCTGTGGTTTGCAAGTGCCTGTATTTTACGTGTCCACTGGAATCAGCCTGCAAGCTGCCTGTGGCAGAGTTTCCGCTCCTTATAGAGATGGGAAAATCAGGGACGAGCAAATGCTCACAGCACCACCAGCATGGATGTGATGGATTAGAAGTGGCATCTCAGGTTCAGAAAACCACTGGCCAGGTCCTGTTTCCAGCATGCTTCCCTCCACCTGCTCACTGCTGGTGGGTGAGTGGACCGTCCTGGATGTCAAGATCCAGCTTCTGGCCTGGGGAGCCCGAGGTCTCCACTGCAGAATCCCACACTTGGAACAGTACATCAAGCCAGCATGTCGAGTGACTCAGTTGAAATATGATTGAAAACATTTCCTTCAGCTTCCTGCAGATTCACTTAAAATGTCACCTGTCCTTATTTCCCCTTTTATTACAGAAGTGGAGACAGTCTTTCATCTCCGTGTGCTTCCTCCAGTCCCTCTCATTGCTCCTCAATATAAACAGCATAAATTCCATAACTTGCTCAGTGAATGGATGCATTAAGTATAACTACCAGGAGCTGGCGTCTCTTCTGTACAAGGCACCGTGGGTAGGAGAGATGTACAGTGAATTGTGATTAAAAGGGAGTGTGACGCTGGCAGCATTGAAGGTTGGCACAGGGGGCTGTTGGCACAGAAGGGAAAAGTGAGAGGTGCCTTTTCCCAATGGGAGCAGGGGGATTCCCAAGAAGGGGGCAGTGAACCTGGCTGTGCCTGGTGAAGGTACAAGAAATGATTCAGGGACGGAGGGTGGGGAACTTTAGGGAGGGGTCCGCAGGAATTTTGGGAGAGTTGGGGGGAATGGTAGGAATGTGGGGGAGCTAGGGAAAAGCTGGGACCACACCCAGACCTGCTGATGTCAGAAACACATACTGCAAGGAGGTGGCCACTGGTCTGTGTGTTAACAAGCCCTCCCCAGGGTCTGAGCATGCTCAGATCTGAGAACCACTGGTCTGTGTGTTAACAAGCCCTCCCCAGGGTCTGAGCATGCTCAAATCTGAGACCCACTGTTGCCGTCACTAGAAAATCATGGAATGGTTTAGGACTGGCCTTGCTTGGAGTGGACTATCTAGTTAAGAACCAACAGCTGTGCCTTCCCCAGTTTTTCAGATCCCCAAGAACCCTCTTTTTGGTCTCTGCAGAACAAAAGGGAATGAATAGAATTAGGACTGTAAGCCTTTTGTGGTCTTAGGAGTCAGAAGGCAGCAAAAGGACTGCTTCAAAGGGTGGGCAGGATGGAGGGGGAATAGATGCTTCATCGGTCAGAGCCCTGCTGGGGCTCAGCTGGCCCCATCGCCTGAGAGAGCATTCATTGTCTTCTACAAGGGATATGTGTGGCCAGGCAGCTCCCCCTTCAGTGTTACTGCTCATTGAGGAACAGGTAAAGAACAAGGGGCCACATGGTGTGAAATAAAAATTGGATCTGTGATCTGACAATGAGACACTGTTTGGACAGCAAGGAGATCAAACTAGTTAATCCTAAAGGAAATCAACTCTGAATATTCATTGGAAGGACTGATTTGAAGCTAAGCTCCAATACTTTGGATGTGAAAAGAATGACTCATTGGAAAAGACCCTGAATCTGGGAAAGAGAGATGGCAGGAGGAGAGGGGGATGATAGAGAATGAGATAGTTGGATGGCATCACTGACTCAATGGACGTGAGTCTGAGCAAATTCCAGGAGCTGGTGGAGTACAGGGAAGCCTGGGGTGCTGCAGTCCATGGGGATGCGAAGAGTCAGACACAACTTAGCAAACAACTGAACAACAAGAACAACAGACAAAGGAGCTCAAGAAATAACCGTGAATGGCAAAGTGTTTGAACTGTGTACCATCTGGACAGGCCAAGAACTTGGCCTTGAAGCTGATGGTCACCATAGGCTGGTCACACTTGGCAGCCAAGGAAGAGATGGCAACCAGGGGTTTGCTTGGAACACAAATGCAGAATTTTAGAAACAGGTTTAAAGAATGTTGTGGGATGAACTTGAGGTTAACTACTGCACACCAGGACCTACTTATTCTATTTCTAAACTTAAGGGTGGCTCCCATCTCATTCATTTGTTCACACATTCATTCAGTCATCCCACCAACAAACAACTGTTGAGTAGCTACTCTTGCTGCTGCTGCTGCTAAGTCACTTCAGTCGTGTCTGACCCTCAGCGACCCCATGGACTGCAGCCTTCCAGGCTCTTCTGTCCATGAGGTTTTCCAGGCAAGAGTACTGGAGTGGGGTGCCATTGCCTTCTCCAACTACTCTTGCTAGACCTCTCCTTCTTTTGAATTCTGCTGTCCTTTGCAAATCTCACTCTTTGGAAGCAACATAGAGTATTTCTCACCAGCTGTATAAGTTTATCCAGTGGTTTCTGCTGATGGTCTAACAGAGGAATTCACAGCACATGTGCAGACCAGGATCAGTTTGTATCTACCAGCTCTGAGGTCTCCAGGAATAACCTCCACCTAACATCAGGGTCTCTAGATGCCCTGTATGCTTCCTAAGGGTCTATGTCCAACTCAGGCAGCCACTGAGGAGGGGGCAGTGGCCTCTGAAGCTCAGCAAAGCTAAAGAAGACTTCTGAGACATGAACTATGACAGAAGGGTGATGGCTTCTGGTTCCCAGAGCCTGGCAGTGGAGTCAGTCAGAGAGAACTGGCAGGGATGGGGAGATGCCCTGAGTTCAGACCAAGGAGAGAGTGAGGAGGGCAATGTGGAAGTTTCTGTGGGGAAATGAAGGGCACAGCCAAGGCCCAGCCAGGAAAGAATTCATTTAGTGACTGACTTAGCCAGTGTTTTTAAAAGCAGAGACATCACATTGCCAATGAAGGTTCATACAGTCAAAGCTATGGTTTCCCCAGTAGTAACGTATGGCTGTGAGAGTTGGACCATAAAGAAAGCTGAAGACTAAAGAACTGATACTTTCAAACTGTGGTGCTGGAGAAGACTCTTGAGAGTCCCTCTGACTACAAGGAGATCAGAACCAGTCAATCCTAAAGGGAATCAACCCTGAATATTCATTGGAAGGACTGATGCTGAAGCTGAAACTCCAAAACTTTGGCCACTTGATGGTGAAGAGCTGACTCATTGGAAAAGACCTTGATGCTGGAAAAGATTGAGGGCAGGAGGAGAAGGGGGTGACAGAGGAGATGGTTGGATGGCATCACTAACTCAATGGACATGAGTTTGAGCAAAATCTGGGTGATAGTGAAAGACAGGGAAGCCTAGTGTGCTGTAGTCCATGGGGTTGCAAAGAGTTGGACATGACTGAATGATTGAACAACAACCAAAAAAAATTGTTATTAGAAAGGACTGTGCTGTCCAGAGGATCAGAGGGGCCAGCGTCCAGGGTAGAGCAAAAATCAGGGTTGTTATTCAAAGGACCAGCCTGCATATCCTAAAATGCTCTTCTGACCTTCATGCTTCATGGCTGTCAAGGCAGCACAGAGTGATGATTACAGATAAGGCTACAATGTGCTCTTGTCTATCTGTCTATGACATAATGAAAAGGAGTCACAGATTGGACCTAATGGAAGGGTTCAAGCTTCAGTGATGACAAATCAAGTTACTTGTTCAAGATCATTTCTACTAAATGTGGAGATGGGAATAATATCTAATTATTTTGAAGTCTAATCCAGTGCTTTTCATGCTGCATCAGATTATTCTTATTATCTGTAATTTACCTGCCATAGATACATTTAACCTAACGTCAATCATATTTTATATGTAATGTAATAAAATCCTATCCAGCTATATTTTTACATACGCTCTTTATTTTCACATGCATGCAAGTTGCTTCAGTCATGTCCAACTCTTCGTGATTCATAGACTGTAGCCTGTTAGGCTCTTCTGTCCACAGGATTCTGCAGGTAGGAATACTAGAATGGGTTGCTGTTTCCTACTCCAGGGGATCTTCTCAACCTAGGAATCGAACCCACATCTCCTGTGTCTCCTGCATTGGCAGGTGGGTTCTTTACCACTAGCGGCACCTGGGAAGCCTTATTTTCACTGCAAATATTAAATATTCAAACATGTATGACACCAAGGTTTCACTGGTAACATGCCTAGGGTACTCAACAGACAATCAAATAAATTTTAATATTATCCTGTCATAAGCAATTTTTACGTTAATGTCCAAACTTTGGAAGCCAATCCACTTGTAAAATGTGATGCTGATATAAATAAAGACCTATGACTGGTCACCAGTCAATATCCAAAATTCTCTTTTGATTCGAACCTCGATGTTCCTATTTACTACTCTTAATTGCATTTCTGATAAAACATTCCAACAATCAATGCACAAATATCATGCTTACCTCCAAGTTTATTGTGACCTAACAGTCAGTAACTTGTTTATGAGCTAACTGTTCTGAAACAGAACAAGAAAAGTATCTGTCCTTAGGTCTCTTGTACTATGCCAGGTTCATCCAGGCTCTAAGTGAAACCTTCAAAAGACACCATCTGAAAGGACTGCCAGCTGATGAATGGAGTGGGCCCTGATCTGAGCCCTTGGTTCAAGTTCAGCTGATGTCCTATCAGGGCAAATGAGCCGAGAGGGCTGGCCTTTTCACTGGGATTGGATAGAGACAAGCCTCCTGGGCTGTGAATCAGCCAGCCTTCTTCCCAGCATGTCCAGGTGTGGGCTGGTATCCCACACTCTAGGCGGCTCAGCAGCCTTTGTGAAGCTGGCCAGCATCTGCTCACTGCCCTTTGAGGCTGGGCACTAAGAGGGTTGCCTGCTTAGGTGGGGAGGCCAGCCAGGACCCTTGGGGCAGGCAGGTTGGCAGCTCTGTTTTGGGGTAGAGAATTGGAGTTCTAGGAAAAGACCAATCACGTGGCTAAACCAAGAGGGCTGATCCAGTGGAGAGGTGGGTAGAGGGGCAGAGTATACCCCAAATAAAGCAAATAAGCAATGAGTGGTTTTGTGAAGGGCGTCTGTATATTTTATACATGTGCAAAAAAAGTAAGATGTTAACTTAGTCATGTAGGGCTCTTTAGGGCATCCAGAGTTTTCCAAAGGAAAGGGACCTCCTCCTGACATGCATATTTTAACGTGAAGGTGCACAATGAGAAGTCCATGTGTTTACTTAACAAATATTTACTGTGCTGCTACAGGAAACATAAAGAACAACAAAACATGCCCTCTCCTCTCAGAGATGTAAGGGGATTGTAAGAGACTGAGAAAATAGCCCTGTGTTATGCAGATGATCAACACATTTTGAAATCAGTTTGGATTTTTCTTCTCTCATTATAGAGAAAGAGGTTAAACTTATCAATATGAGAAGGGCTGACAATTCCTTAAATATTTGTCAGGCATGTTGGTCAAAAAATGCTGAAAATCTAACTCTAGAACCAATTGATTACTTCATAAAAGAAATTCAAATTTTGTAATTTTTCACAGCTTAAGGAGAGAGTTAAAAATTAAAGTGAGGGCTTAAAAATTAAGTAAAACTAATTCCAAGGCAGCTCTTGAATTTCCTCTGACTGCGGAAGCAAGGGGGTCAACTTAATGCCCGGTTATGTCAAGGTTAATTTTACAGTTTGGAAAGAAAGGGGTAGTAGGTAAAAGTGGACAGCTTACTTTATTTCCTTTAACTTTAGTGGGGCTAGTTACATTTATAACATGAGGCTGAAAGGTGCTGAAAGGTTTGTTGAAGCTTTCCATGTACAAGCACAATCTTGGCATTTCACATATATTAGCACATCTATTCAGAGAAGGCAATGGCACCCCCACTCCAGTACTCTTGCTGGAAAATCCCATGGACAGAGGAGCCTGGAAGGCTGCAGTCCATGGGGTTGCTGAGGGTTGGACACGACTAAGCGACTTCACTTTCACTTTTCACTTTCATGCATTGGAGAAGGAAATGGCAACCCACTCCAGTGTTCTTGCCTGGAGAATCGCAGGGATTGGGGAGTCTGGTGGGCTGCCGTCTATGAGATTTCACAGAGTCGGACACGACTGAAGCAACTTAGCAGCAGCAGCAGCAGCACATCTATTGCTTATAAGCCTAGCCAGCAGAGTCAGATAGCCAAGAGAGGCGGGGGCCTCCATTGGACAGTCAGGAGCCCTCAGATCTTGGGCAATTCCCTGCCATGTTGGGTATGTGCTCAGTCACTCAGTTGTATTTGACTCTTTGTGACCCCATGGACTGTAGGTCACCAGGCTCCTCTGTCCATGGGATTCTCTAGGCAAGAATACTAGAGTGGGTTGCCATTTCTTTCTCCAGGGGATCTTCCTGACCCAGGGATCGAACCAGCATCTCTTGCATCTCCTGCACTGGCAGGAAGATTCTTTACTGCTGCACTGGATGTAGAAGTCAAGTGGCATCTCCTGTTTATTACAGTGTTGCTATGAAGGTCATTGGCAATAAGGCAGTTTTGTTTTTAAATGACAAACTAAGCCATTTTCTCCTGTAAGAGTTCATCTCTGAAATATATACTAGGTTGTAATGATGCCTTGATTTGTTGGAGTTATGGAGATAAGGCACTCTGTAGAGTTAAAAGTATTTTTCAGATTGTTGCTGTTGTTTGGTCCCTAAGTTGTATCCAACTCTTTGCAACCCCATGGACTGGAGCCTGGCAGGCTCCTCTGTCCATGGGATTTTCTTCATCTTCCATTACACAGACAAGTTCTTGGGCATCTTCCCGTGGGCTTACCATTGACCATCAGGAGGTTTAATGTCTAAACTGGCTATATTCCTCCCTAAAGCCTGGAGCTGTTCTTTCCTCTGAGCAACTAACACATCTTCTTAATACAATGTCTCTTTTTTTCTTTCCTTCCTTCTTTCTCCTCCTTTCCTGTTAGCCTCGTTTTTTAAGATTTTTTTTTCTTTTTGATGTGGACCATTTTTAAAGTCTTTAAAAAAATTCTTACAATATTGTTTCTATTTTTAAGCTTTGGTTTTTGGGCTGTGCAGCATATGGGATCTCAGCTCCTGACCAGCAATCGAACCCAACACCCTGCACTGGAAGGTGAAGACTTAACCACAGGACTGCCAGGGAAAGTCCCTCCTATCAGCCTCTTTACACAAAATGTAAATCTGGAGCTTTGATACCATAAAATCAAGGCTTATTTTATGCAACACATGGTACTTTGGATCACTTAGTATTGCCTACAGTTAGACTGAATCAGTGACGCACTTGCATGACACAATCAGGCCAGTGTGAAATGACAGTTCCGCGGGCAGCCCCTCCTCCACTCAGTGGTTCAATCACCACATCTCTGTCTGCAGCCCGCCACCCTGGAATAAATCAAGGTTCCATGAATAGGACAGTGCGGCTGGTTCAGTCTAAAGCAGGCAAGGCCTCCTTTCAATAGCCCACAACTCGTTCATCCTTTTGACATTCAGAAGACATTTAACTGCAATCTACTGACTTTTCTTGCTGTTTCTCTATAGAGACAGAAGGGATACAATACCTTTTCAAGCCTCTGAAGTTTCTATTTTTAGTTATAAGAGCTCTGGGGACAGACACTTCTCTCCTGCAGGACAGAGAAAGCTCTAGGGCCCGCTGTGATAGCTGGTCTTTTCAGTGGCAAAATGCAGGAGAATGCGGAAGGCTGGTGAGGGAAAGTTCCCAGGCTTGAACGCAACACAGAGTGAGTCAGCATTCGCTTTGCAGCAGGGCCAGGCTATGTCGGGGGCTGGGGCCTGCTGAGTGCCTTTCATCACAAGGCGAGTGATGCTCACTGCTGGCGGATGCCCTCACAAAGACCCTCGGCCCCCTCCCACCCGGCTCAGCCTGCCCTGTCTGAGCAGTTGAACAGACAGTGTGCTGTCCACAGGGATGACAGCTCAGTGGCCAAGCCTGTAAAAGCCAACACAAAGGGGCTGGCTGCACTGACGTGTGTTTACATCCAAGGTGGTGTCCACTCCAGCCATGAAAATCCTTTATTAGTAGTAGTATTATAGAGGCTAGTCATTTTATGAAACAGCTGATGCTAGAAGAAAAGAAAAAAAAAAACACAGCAAGAGGTGCAATGGATGAGGTTTTCCAGGGGGACGAGAGGCGTGTGTGGGTTAAAGACCTCACTGCGGCTCTTACCTTCTCTAAGGGAGAACACGGGAAAGAGGATGAGGAAAGTGGGAAGAAGCAAACAAGAAAAGTGCAAAGTGCAACACCAGAAACCAGAAGTGGAAAAGGAAGTGCAGCTTTGCAGACTTTTGACCCAGCCACGGCATTCTAGATAAAGTGGAATTGGAAGGAAGGGGGTCAGCTCCAAGGTCACACGGGGCCGATTCACCCACCCCCTCAGTGACTGCAGGCTCCCAGGGGCAGCGCTGCCCAGCATGCTAGTTTGTGATGAGTTCAGGCCAGAACATCAGTCAACGCTGCTTCCTTCAGTGAGAGTTTGGCTGTGAAAACCATGCATGCCGGAGGAAGCAGCATGCCGAGCGGTGTGGTTGCTTGCACTGTGGCCCAGACTTTCCGTCCCAGCAGCTGGCAGTGAGCTCACTGGCAGGCAGTCGATATCTGCTGGCCATGCCGGAGGACCACCGCCTCAGCCGGCAGCTGGCCCAGTGCCCCCTCGCTGGGCATGCTCGAGGCCACTGGCAGCTAGGGGCACGACCAGGACCACTCTCCTCTTTGCCACTTGGCAAACTGTCTACCACATAGCCCATGATTTGGCATTTAGGAAGAGGAATTAGGATATGTTTTCCACTGGGATGAAATTCATGAGTGTGGTCACGCCTATCTTTGCATGAAGACCAGCACTTGGGATCCGATCACAATTCAGAGACTGAAAGCATGGTCCACAAACTACAATCTGTAGATACAGAATCTGCCATAAATCCAAAGATCGAATTTTAGTAAAAAAGGTATTTAATCTAACTTTGTAAAACAAAAGTTTCCTACATGTGAGTGAATCACTTGCTGTACACGGAAATGAACACATTATAAATCAACTATGCGTGGGTGCTCATTGCTTCAGGCATGCCTGACTCTTTGTGACACCATAGACTGTAGCCCACAAGACTCCTCTGTCCATGGGATTCTCCAGACAAGAATACTGGAGCCGGTGGCCATACCCTCCTCCAGGGGATCTTTCCAATCCAGGGATCGAACCCATGTCTTCTACATCGCAAGTGGCTTCTTTACTCCTGAGCTACCGGGGAACCCCAGGAAATCAACCATACTCCAATATAAAATAAAAGTTAAAAAGTGTGCATGCCTTGGCATCATAATGCTTAATGTGAGTGAAGGCTCCCCCACCACCCCCACAGAGAAAGTGCCAGGAGGATGCGTGCTTGCTGGGTTTACCTTCCAGGTGACCCTGATGCTCTGGGAAGAGATAGGCTCCAGGTGGACTTCCTGAGGTGGGCCGTCAGGGAGCTGGAAAGACCAAAACCCACAGGTCAGTTAGAGATGGGTTCCAGCATGGACTGAAACCCACATTACAGGACTCAGGGCTAGAAGAAGTGCCACAGCAACTTTCATGGGAAAATCAATTTTGCTGAATCACTGTGTACAACAGTTACCCCGTGCTCGCTCGCTTCTAGATAAAGTGAATTTTGACACATATTTTTGTATTCTTCCTCATCTTGCCTTTCACAACTTGATGAATAAACCATAAGTTAACACACTAGTAAAACAGAAAGTGGTGAGACATTTCTTTGATCAAAGTCTATAGTGCCTAGAAGATCCCTGGTTCTTTTGGAGACGCTGTTTAGTGATGTGCATTGGAGCACCTCAGGAGACTCAAACTACCTGGGGAGGGACAAAAGGATTCTTCTGCCTCTGATTCTCTTTGATGGTTTTGATTCTCCACTCTTTCCAAGAGAAAACTTACTAACCTGGGGCAGTAGCCACAGAGGGCAGATTGGAGTAGAAGAGAAAAAAAAAAAAGCACACAGTTCACACCAACCTATATCCAGTGGTGATAGGGGTGCCAACCGCTTGCCATGCACAGTCTATCACTCTGTACGAGGGACTCTACCCTGTATTACATACACAGTGTAAAGCTTAGAGGAGACGGCCTTGTCCAGCAGGAGTCTGCAGTCTGATCAGAACAATGGGCTGAGCACACAGAAGCTGAGGTTATAACACACACACACACTCAAGTGGAAGCAAAGGGAACCCAGGGGTCAGCAGGGAGAGGCCCACTGGGTGACCACATATTGTTGGGAAGATAGCTTTACAACCACTGCTGAGCTGTGAACGGGCCGTTTCTGTGGATGTGGAGATGCCAGTTTGCAGAAAAGTGAGGAGCAGTGGGAGATGAGAAATCAAAAATAGGGAACAGAAACAAGACTGAAGGTTTGGAAAGAAGAGGAAGGAGAGAGAATAAGGTAATTTTAGCAGAAACTTGTTTTTCCATTTAACCGAGAAAGAAGTTTTGAGTGATGCCACAATGCAGCTGCTAAGTTGATGGGCGCTGGAATCTTTCTGCCTGGGTTCAAATTGTGGCTCCCTTGCTTAGTAACTTGGAGGTGTTTTGCAGGTGACAATTTTCTGCACCTTTGCAAGTGACAGTTTTCTGACAATTTTTCCTTCTCCGTATAATGGGATGATAGAATGTATGTCTGGGTTATGATGCTTAGAACATATAAGCAGTCATGATGATTATTCTCACTGGGTGTTTTTATGGAGCACATCAAAGGAGAAATTCAAATTTCAAAAGAAAAGGTATACTTGAAAGAACAAGGTCCCAGAAAATTAGCAAGAGGACAGAGCAAGATGGGAGGTGTTGGAGAGAGGGGGCGTAAGGCAAGCACCTCTGGTATGAAAGGAAGAGAACCCAGTGGGCGGGAAGCAGGGTGAGTGAACACCCAGGTATACTTGCTCCTTAAAGAAAGCAGATTCAAATCCGATTGTCTCTTTTCTCACCAAAACCATAAGGTACAAAGTCAGGGGAAGAGTGGTGGGTGCCAGGAACACAATGGAGGCTTGGACTGTTGCAGTATCCTGTGGAAAGGGTGTACCCGGTACATGAGAGCACTGACCCACCAGTAGGGTTAGTTTCACTGATGAGGATAATGTGCAATGGAACCATCACACCCTGTCTCAATTGAGGCTTTATGAGACCACTGATGCATGCAGGAGAAATGCCACTGGGGGAACTGGGGATAAACAGTGGCAACAGGTGGGAAGAAGTGGGTGCTGGGATCATTACTAAGTTCCCTGGTGGTTCAGACAGTAAAGAATCTGCCTGCAATGCTGGAGACTCAGGAGTTCAATTCAACTGAATGCAGGTTCCATCACTGGGAGAAGGAAATAACAACCCACTCCAGTATTCTTCCTTGGGAAATCCCATGGACAGAGGAGCCTGGTGGGCTACAATCCATGGAGTTGCAAAGAGTCGGACACAACTGAACGAATTAAGAGTTTCTTTTTCACTTTCATTCCACAGTTGGGGATGGTGGGACTCGGGGAGAATGCCAACCCAAAGGGGCGAAGAAAGGAAGTTTTCTAGGAAAAGTTTTCTAGGAAAGACGCTTCATTGCATGTTAGGAATATATATGTGAAGAGAAGAGGGGCTATTGTATGGAGGTGTCTGCTCAGCAGCTGGAAACACTTACGAGAAGCCGGTAGACAGCTGGGCCTGCAGGCTGCTCCCTTCAGCTCGGAAGCTCTCCCAGAAACCTACTCACCAGGTCTCCATCCTCGCTGGGGACACAGCCTCTGTCCCTGAATCACCCCTTCCAGCCCAGCAATGATGCCTGGCACCAGCTTTCAATTCTGTCCCTAAACATTAGTACTGGTCTTCACTTTACCTCTTTAAAGGGGACGTGGCACCCTTCAGAGCTTCAGACTTTTCGTCCCTCACACTAACTTTGCACATCTGTGTCCTGCCTCCCTCTTCCATGCGCCCCCACCTCCTTGCACCCGGCGTCCCAGCCATGTCCACCTTCGCAGGGGAAACCTAAACAGGACTGTCCCTTGGGCAGGTCAGAGCCAGCCTTTTCCCTCCACCAGTTTCCTGCCTGGGCCCAGGAGCCCTCCACCTCGGCTTGGGAACCTGTCAGAGCAGGCTCGGGTGTACATCTGCATATCAGTCCTTCTCTTTTTCCTATCAATCTCAATCAAAGCTGTGTGGTCTTAGGAACCAAGTCTAGAGTGAGTCCTTGCTTTGATCAGTGCAGCGCTGTGTGGATACTGAAACCCAGAGCACTCCTCTCTCTCCCTAGTAGGTCACGGGGACAGTGAGTTTTCTGGGGGTCCTGCAGCCTCTTGGATTTATTGATTCTTCAGTGCAAAGACAGTGCTAATGCTGAAGTAAATTTCTGTACCCGGGTGAGGGGCTTCCCATGTTGAATTAGTAATACAGAAAACCAGCCCTTTCTGCAGGAATATTTCCATATCAGATGCAATGAAAGCATGTGGAAGAGATTTCTCTTAAACATGGAGAAGTTCTGTGGTCAGCGAGAAGCGCGTGGTGCGTGCATAAAAATCCTTGGAAAAAATTTATTTTGAGGTCTGACGGCTACACTCGGGCTTGATTATTTTAATTTAATTGTGTGAAGTCAGATTGAACAAGGAGACTTCTGGTTAGGAATCAGAGGCACTGCAGAGTACCTCCCATTTCTGGATTCTTTGTCCTTTGTTGTAGCCTTTTCAATGGGTTGGCTGGCAATAGTCTTCTGTCATTTTCTTGTTGAGATATATTCATAATCAAAAAAAAGTCACTAGGAGAGTGTTTAAAAATGCCCTTGATTCAACCAGAAAACATTAAGTGTGAACTTGGGGCATTTTGCTTTTTCAGTCTGGTCTTACATTTTAAGAAGTTCCCTGTGAAGGGGTCTGGGGACATGGGATAATCCTTGTATCCAGGACAGACCTGACATTTTTGTTTTTTTCGGTCCCATAGCATAGCATGTGGGATCTTACCTCCCCGAAAGGGATGGAACCCACATCCCCTGCTTTGGAAGCATGGAGTCTTAACCACTGGGCCACCAGGGAAGTTTCGTGTGTGTGCATGTATGCTTGGTCTTTTGCCAGGCTCCTCTGTCCATGGGATTCTCCAGGGAAGAATACTGGAGTGGGTGGCCATTTCCTCCTCCATGGGGTCTTCCTGACCCAGGGATCAAACCTGCATCTCTTTTCCGTCTCCTATTGGCAGGCAGGTTCTTCACCACTTGCATCAGCTGGGAAGCCTGAAGTCCCAGAGACTTGACAGTTTATATAGAATACAAAGCCTTTTTGGCCTAGTCTATCAAGACTTCTGTGGTTTGTTAGTAATTTATTTATTAGTCTGCTTAGTCTCTGATGTGAAAGGATTCAGATCTCTCCTCTCTTAAAATACAGTCATCCCACTCCAGTACTCTTGCCTGGAAAATCCCATGGATGGAGGAGCCTGGTGGGCTGAAGTCCATGGGGTCGCAAAGAGTCGGACATGACTGAGCGACTTCACTTTCACTTTTCACCTTCATGCATTGGAGAAGGAAATGGCAACCCACCCCAGTGTTCTTGCCTGGAGAATCCCAGGGACGGCGGAGCCTGGTGGGCTGCCGTCTGTGAGGTCGCACAGAGTTGGACACGACTGAAGCGACTTAGCAGGATCTATATTAAAGGCAGAGATGGAAAGAATTTGACACACATTACAGCTTTGCCCAATATAATTAGGAAGAGCTTTTGTTTGGGTGCTGAATTTTCTACTTTAAGTTTCTAAAACATTCTAAGACAAGCCCCTTTAAAAATGATGCAAAAAATGATGCTGGAGAAGAAAATGGCAACCCACTCCAGTATTCTTGCCTGGGAAATCCCACAGACAGAGGAGCCTGGTGGCCTACAGTCCATGGGGTCACAAAAGAGTCAGACAAGACTGAGTGACTAAACAACAAATAAATCAACCATGCTTCAATAAAACACAATTTTTAAAAATGATGTAAAAAATTAGTCTGCTTCCAGAATTTTAGTGCTTTCCTTACAGTGCCTAAACTGTAATTTTTTTTTTTCATGGATCCTCATCTCATTGCAAAAGGACAATTTCATAAAATTAGAATCCAAGGCAGACTGAATTCCCAATGCTGACATGATTGAAGACTAACCATTAGGTATCCACTGATTTAACTAAATTTGAAAATTGTGTTGACATTTAACATTTAAGAATTTATTTAACAGTCTTGAATTGAAATTGCACTAAAACTAGAAAGGATAATTTTTCTTCTGTTTTTGTAAACCAGAATATTTACCTTATTCCTACAGGAAGAGCAGACTAGAGGTAAGAATTACTAATGAATGTGACTTTCCAAAATATATAGTTGCTGCATTTTTTTAAATAGAAACTGAAACTATTCAATTTGTAAAAGAGTAATGAATGAAGAGTATATATACAGTTCCTAATGTTTACTCTAGGCAAGGCTATGTCCTGCCTGCAGGCTTTGTCCTGACTGTGACTCCATGGACTGTAGTCCTCCAGGCTCCTTTGTCCATGGGATTTCTCAGGCAAAAATACTAGAGCGGATTGCCAATCCCTTTCCCAAGCGGTCTTCCGAACCCAGGGATCGAACTTGCGTTGCTGGCATCTCCTGCACTGCAGGAGGAGTCTTTACTGCTGAGCCACAGTTAAAGCCCCATGACAAGTGCAAATTTCTGTGAAAAATGATAATTCTTTACCACTAGCGCCACCTAGGAAGCCCACTAATTCTGTTTGGCTGAAAATACAAGGTGGGTAGGCCCTTCCTAACTGTCAAACCCATGGTGGTCCCCGGTCGTCTCTGGTCTGGATGTCTGTTTTTGGTCCTTCCCACAAAGGCAGGACAAGCTGATTTGTTCATTGTTGTGTCTCGGATGCCCAGAACAGCACGTGGCACATAATACATGCTCAATGAATAATAATTTAAAGGAATAAGCTATTTATTTGATAAATAGTCCCTAAATGAATTCATCTTCTCCCCATTTAGCTATCAACTGTTCTTCAATTTATTTGGTTCTTACTAAACTCTGTCTTGGTCTCCTATGCCCAGCAAAAATGTTCTGCCCACCCAGGCTACTTCTCATTTTTGGCCATACCAGGCAGCTAGAGGGATCTTAGTTCCCCTGCCAGGGACTGAAACTGTGCCCCTGGAAATGAGAGTGTCCTTTCCTAACCTCTTGATGCCAGGGAATTCCCCAGGCTACTTCTGTCAGAGATGAGCATGTTGTTCAAGACTCTGTCGTTGTGTCTCAGTCCTTCTTTGCCCATTTTTACACCCCAGTTTCTGCCCAGTCTTGGACCTGGCACATGGTAGACCCTTAGCAAATTCTCCAATGAGGAACCAGAGATAGAAGTTCAGGAGTGCCTCTCACTGGGTGACTCAGCCCAGCCCCATAAGCAAATTAGACCCAGGCCTCTGGATGAAGCCAGGAGACTGCTATGTGAAGAAAGTAATTTGACAGCAGAGGGGAGGCACTGTACTAGAGCGTGACGCTTGACCTGCTTTTCAAGGGAGAGGACAGAAGAGGAGGCACGACCTTGGCGGGCTCCAGACGCGAGCAGGAGCAGCTCACATGAGGAGGAGGCGGCAGGAAGGGAGGGCATCACTGCTTGGGCCACGAGGAGCCTGGTGTAGCTTCAGTAATGGGCTAGGGGAGACCTGGGCCTACACCTTACGGGCTCCTTTCCTCAGCAAGTGGGTGGTGAGAGGCATCCTTGGGTGCCTTAGACTTGGGGACTTGCATGCATGCTAAGTTGATTCAGTCGTGTCTGACTCTTTGTGACCCTATGAACTGGAGCCTGCCGAGCTCCTCCATCCATGGATTCTCCAGGCAAGGAAACTGGAGTGGGTTGCCATGCCCTCCTCCAGGAGATCTTCCCCATGCAAGGATTGAACCTGCATCTCTCGTGTCTAACCTGTGTCTCTTGGATTGGCAGGCAGATTCTTTACCACTAGCGCCACCTGGGAAGCCCTTGGGCACTGCATCACCAGAAAAAAAATGAGTGGGTCTATGGCTTCTAGAAGCTTCCATCTGGGGATTCTCACTGCTTAAGTGATGACCTCATTTCTTCAGTGAAAGACGGCCATAGGGCTGGAAAAAGATTCTCTCGAGATGGCTGCAGCTCCTGAAAGAGGTGCCTTTGGGGAGCCCCCCGGAGGTGGCAGGGACAAGCCCCGTCACCCCAAGTGGAGCTGGAGAGGGAGGCTTTGGTCAGGAGAGCTGCCCTCCTTTCTACGTGAGTCAAAAGTAAGAAAATGGCTCTCTGATTTCATTCATGCAAACCTATGCGGCAAGGCAAGGCAAGTTCTGGTTTGCAGCTTTTCTGTGCTCATGCCTGACCTCCCTTTCACATTCTCCCTTACCTAGTTTGAAGAGTGAATGGTGAGTTGTGGGGCTGCCTGGTGAAACCCCAACTGTCAGCCCAGGAGCCCCGAGGGTGGGGGTGCTCTGTGTTCATCTGTCTGCAGAGACGCCTGAGAGTGGGCTGCACATAGGTGACTGGTGACCAGGAGTAGCTGTTCATCTGACATCCTGGGCTGGAGAGAAGCACTGCCATGGCAACTGCCAGCTACAGGGAGATCACAGAGGAAATGGCAGAAGAAAACCCACAGCACCTGCATCGGTCATGGCAATGAGGAAAACGGTGTAAATGCACCATTGGAAACCATCCCTGCCTTGAGAAGGCCATGGAGGTGGGCAGAGTCAGAAAAGTGGCTCAGAGGGAGGAGAAGGCTCAGCCCCAACCCAAAGCTTTCGTTTTGAGGGTGGCTTATTCTCCCTAAATCCCCAGCATGATGAAATTCCAGGAAGTGAGTGTGTTGTTTACATCAGTATTTAAATAAGATTCTATTTTTGTGGGAGCTTATTAACACTCATTTCCTACTTATTTCAGAACCGTGCAAAGTACTTTCAGAAATTAGGGTTTTTTCCAGTTACCCAACATGTTTGTGGTGAGGAGTAGAAAGACATCATTAAGTGAATCTTGCAGATGAAAAATCATGCAGAGAGAGTTTCCAAGCATTAGAAGTGGCTCGGCCTCAGACTGAAGCACAAAGCTATCCTATCTCCCACCCTTGAAAATTATTTTTCAAGAACTGATGTATTCCATAGTTGAAAAATGAAAATGTAGGTGCAGTTCAGGAAAAACAATACATGTTAACCTATTTCCTTGAGGACAGTGTTGCCTGTGCATAACAAAGGAGTTAGATTTGGGCATTTGCTTTCATCCTTCTTGGAATTTAACATAAAACATATTGTTGGAAATGGCAAAAGATATATCACAGGATATATCAAGTGATGCTCATCATAGAAGTAGTAATGATGACCCTATATGTGAGACAACAAAGAGACACAGAGGTATAGAGTGGACTTTTGGACTCTGAGGGAGAGGGAAAGGGTGGGATGGTTTGGGAGAATGGCAATGAAACATGTATATTTTCTTGTAAGAAACGAAGCACCAATCTATGTTCAATGTAGGATGCAGGATGCATGGGGCTGATGCACAGGATGATTAAAGTAGAGGATGTGGGGTGGGAGGTGGGAGGGGGCTTCGGCATTGGGAGATTGTGTTCACCTATGGCTGATTCGTGTCAATGTATGGCAAAACAAATACAGTATTGTAATTAAAAAAATAAATAAATTTAATAATAATAATAAAAAGAAGTGTTTATGATAATGAAAACTTGAAGAGAAATGCAAATCAAAACTACAATGAGATGTCACTTCACACCAGTCAGAATGGCCTCAAGATGTCTACAAATAATAAATGTTGGAGAAGGTGTAGATAAAGAAAACCCTCCTACACTGTTGGTGGGAATGTAAGCTGATGCAGACACTACCGAAAGCGGTAGGGTTGTCTCTTACAAAACTAAAGAATAGAGTTGCTATATGATCCAGAATCCTCACTCCTGGAAATATATCTGGAAAAAATTAAAACTCTTATTTGAAGAGATACACGCACCCCAATGTCCATAGCAGCACTATTTACAATAGCCAAGACATGGAAGCATCCTAAATGTCCATCACCAGAGGAATGGATAAAGATGACGTGGTGCATATACAAATGGGATATTACTCAGCCATAAAAGGAACATTACAAGGCCATTTACAGCACCATGGACAGACCTGGAGATTATGACACCAAGAGAAGTAAGTGATTCAAAGATAGATATTGCTCATATGTGGAATCTAAAAATGATACAGATAAATTTATTCACCAAACAGAAACAGGCTCACAGACATAGAAAAAAAGACTTACAGTTACAAAAAGGAAGAGAGGAAGGGAGGTAAATTATGAGTTTGGGGTTCACAGATACATACCGCTATGTGTGAAATAGCCAAACAGTAAAGATCTACTGTATAGCATGGGAAACTATTCTCAATATCTTGTCATAAGTTATAATGGAAAAGAAATATATATGTATATCTGCCTATATATAACTGAATCAATTTGCTGTTCACTTGAAATCAGCACAACATTGTAAATCAACTATACTTCAATTAAAGAAAGTAACGGACATACCTAACAATATGGGGTTTATTAAAGAAATGGTGGAAGGCAGGATTACAAATTTTAGGAAGTTTTTAAGAGATATAGATGAATGATGTCTATTCAAAGTGCAATTAGGGAGGGTAACAGAAGTGAGCCTTCACTGCTGGCTCAGTGGTAAAGAACCCATTTGCAATGCAGGAGACACTGCTTTGATCCCTGGGTTGGGAAGATCCCCTAGAGAAAGAAATGGCAACCCACTCCAGTATTCTTGCCTAGGAAACCTCATGGACAGAGGAGGCTGGCAGGCTATAGTCCATGGGGTCTCGAAGAGTCACACAGTACTTAGCAACTAAACAACAACAAAACAGAGACGGAACAGAGTTAAGAGCAACTGCAGCTGAAAGATGCAGCGACCTCTTGTGGAAGCTTCATCATTTGGCGATGATCCCTTAATCTTGGAGACGAGAACAAAGGTCTGAGCCCAAGCTTCCACCTCCCCTGCAGCAGTTGGGGGTGGCTGATCAGTTTTGAGTGCAGGCAGGAAAAGATAATCTAGGTTTGGGGCTGGATACTCTTTCGCCCCCCAAAGATGAGCCAGGCAGTGGTTCTTTCCCTTTCCTTCTGTGGAGAAGACCTAGGGCAGCTCGCTTCCTTCTCTTCTGTAGGAGGCAGTTTGGCAGGTGGCGTCCACTGCCCAGTTGCTTAGTCCTCTGCAACCAGGTTATTGCCATCTCAGATGACCACGAGCAAACTTCTGTATCGAAGGCTGTGTGTCTGTGTCTCTGTCTGTGTGGGTGAGCATACATGCATGCATGTGTGATGAATAATTTAGTGTGTGGTATCCATGTATCCATCAATAACTCTGGGTGTTAAGATCGTGTGCACTGTTCTGTCTTCAAAATGCCTATCTCAGTCTTCGACATTTTCAACATAACAAAATACTTTGTCATAGGAAAAATCAGCAGTACCACTGATGACGAAAATATTGTTGTTTTCAGTCAATAAAATTATCTGTACCACCTTCCCCCAGTCCCCAAACAGAGAATATTCTAGCTATTTTCTAGTTAAGTGATCCTTCCTCCCCTGACTTCACAGGGACTTGGGCAAGACAGGCTCTCAGCTCTCCTGTCAACCTGGATTCTACGCATCCAGACAAAAGGGTTGTAAGAACAGCGTGGTTCTTTAAATCTCACCAGATCATTAGCCTCATATGTCTTTCTTTTAAGTCTTGGGTGTGAGAACCTTGACCTGAGTCCTGTTTGAAGAACAGTGCCTTCAAAGTAGGCAGAGAGTGCTGTCTGTGTTTTTGATGGGCGTGGAGCTACAGAGAGCGTTCATCACGGCTGTGACTTTGCATTAACCATCTGATCCCCGCCAGCCCCGCTCCCAGAGGACCCCTGCCCATCAGACGTACCTGCCTCGTCCGCGGTGATGGACAGCTCGTTGCTAGGCTCACTCTTGCCAATCCGGTTCTTGGCGTACATGCGGATGCTGTAGGTGGAGGAAGGGTGGATGTCAATGATGGTGGCCGAGTTCAGCTGAGGGGAAACGTCTTTGGTTCTCTGAGCAGAATCCCAGGAGTCTTTTGGGTTTTGTTTTTCAAAAAGAAGAGATAGAGACATGAGTTTTTTTCCCTCTGCTTTTGAAAGTTCACAAGTAGGAATTTTTAAAAAAGAAAGAAGGAAAGAAAAAAAGTTACAACTCAAAGTGAATTCTCAATGCAATGCTGCCAGTATTCTGGTGGGCTAGCCATCAGAGGGGATGCAAAACTAAACATTCAACACCCACATTGTGGGGTACAAGGCTGCGGGCAGCTGGTTTCAGGGAGTTTTGTTGGAGGCAACACAACAGACTCCTTGGCAGAAATCACAGAGGAAAATAGAAGCAGGGAAGCTGATGCCAACAAAGTGAAAAACAGCTACTTCCAAGCACTCATGGTACAAAATCATTAAAAAAAAAAAAGGCATGGTTTGAGCAGCCCTCCACCCAAGAGAAAAAAAAATCCCTAGTTCTTAAAGGTATCTGAAAACCAGCAAAGCCTTTAGCCGTGTCAGACCCCTTGTTCACCAAAAGGAGGGTGGTACAAATGAAATACATAAAAACTAATCTCAGTCTCCCCCATAAACACTGGTCATTAAGTGTACTTTTCAGTTCTAAGTTTTGAAATCATTTTTGTCTCCAATCCTTTACTGTAGGAATTATTTTCAACTACAGCTAATTTTAAAGACAGGGCATGCCTTCTAAATTCATGATGGTGTGCACCTTCTGGCTTTCGGGCTTCAACCAATGATGAGCACATTGATGAACAGTTCTTATTTCAGAAAGAGTTTGAGCAGATGCTGACTGGGACTGGGAGGGGTCAAGAGATGATTGTGGTTGTGGAAGTACCAAGATCCCCCTGAGACGGTGGCAGAGAGAATGCATGCATACTCTCATGCTCCCCCCACCACCCCGCCCATTCCAGGATCCTCTTGCATTTGCTCTGCTGAGCTCATCAGACTTATAAGAATTGCACGTAGAGTCTGAATTTCCTGATGAATTCAAAGCCCCATGAGAGCATGGACCATGCTGGCCATGTTTAATGCTGCAGGCCCAGTGCTCGCACAGAGCCTGGCAAATAATAAATACACATTTTCTAGATGAAAAAAATACATGGCAAATAGACCTCTGGGTCCTGGGAATGACCCCGTGCCCTTTTCCACATGAATGATGGCCATGGAAGTTCCAAAGGCTGCTCTGACCAAAGATCATTGCAAGTGCAAGAGATTTCCTGGACTTGTAGGGGGAATATGTGGCTTCAAGTCTTCCTCTGAGGGCTCTTACAGGGAATGGAGTGTATAGAAACTAGCTACTCATATTTCCTGAAAGCAACAGTATCTTTTGAGTCCAAATGGCTGAAGGGAGAAGGGCATGACAGAGAAAGAGAAGACACACTATTGATGCCTTGTATAAAGTGGTTAACTAATGAGAACCTACTGTATAGCACTAGGAACTCTACTCAATGCTCTATGATGACCTATATGGAAAGAAATCTAGTGACAAACCTAGACAGTGTGTTAAAAAGCAATCATTTTGCCAGCAGAGGTCCACATAGTCAAGGCTCCCGGTAGACATGTACGGGTGTGAGAGCTGGACAGTAAGGAAAGCAGAACACTGAAGAATTGATGCTTTGAACTGTGGTGCTGGAGAAGACTCTTGAGAGCCCCTTGGACTGCAAGGAGATCCAACCTGTCAGTCTTAAAGGAAATCGACCTCCATACTCTTTGGAAGAACTGATGCTGAAGCTGAAGCTCCAATACTCTGATGAGAAGAGCTGGCTCACTGGAAAATATTCTGAAGATAGGAAAGATTGAAGGCAGAAGAAGAGGGGTGACTGAGGATACGATGGTTGGATGGCACTACCGAGTCAATGGACATGAACTTGAGTAAACTCTGGGAGAATGTGAGGAATAGGGAAGCCTGGTGTGCTGCAGTCCATGGGGTTTTGAAGAGTCAGACATGGCTTGGCGACTGAACAACAATATGTACACATATAGCTGATTCACTTTGCTGTATAACAGAAACTAACACAACATTGTAAAGCAACTATACTCCAATAAAAATTAATTTAAAAAGAGAAGATGCCGCAAAATAACAAATTATAGAACAGAAGAATGGGATTCAGTAGAGGACAATGATGGGAAGGAAGTTCACGCCAACAGAATGATGTATAAGTAGGAGCCTTGTCCCACAAAAAAGAAAGCCAGGCCTTCTGGAGAAGATAATTAGGATGACAGGGAGGAACTCCAGGCCCTGCATGATGCAGAGGCAGTTGCTAACCAACCCCGGGAGGAAGCTGACACCTGTAGGGTTTGATGGTTCTTCCCAGGCTATTATGGAGCCTTCTGGAACTGACATAACCATGGAAACATGCCATACTCCCTGAGGTGTGTCTGGGAGATGGCTGAGAGCTTGCAGGGATATAGTGACTGCCCATCTCCTTCTCCTGCCAGGGAAGTCATGTGAATAGCTCCTGGGGAGTCACCAAGGCGGGGGTCTCAGGCAGGAAGTGCATGGTCCTTGGAGAAAGGGCTGTATTTTTAGCTTCTTTCTTGCAATGATTAGACTTTGAAAGAAAAAGGTGATGTCAGTGATCATAACTCTTAGACTATGGTTCAAAACACTACAGGGTGGGCTTTTCAGGTAAAGATCAAGAGGATGAGAAAGAGAGAGACATGTGTTATCCTGAAGGATTTTAAAGTAACTGAAAGAAGAAGAGGAAAGTCCAGTGAAATTCCCAAACACACTCTAGCAAGTGATATGACATCAAAAGAAGAACACAACCAGGGTGTGGCTACTCAGGAGAAGAACTGAGAAAGGTGCCAAAAACGCCACTTCTGATCTCAGATGTCAAAGTGCACACGGACTGGTCGTGGGTTATAAACAAAGTGTGCTTGAGAATATCACACTGAGCACTAAAAACAGGCTCCAGGGAAATCTTGACACTTGAGGACAGAACTGCAAATTGAAATACAAATAAAACTAGCAAGAACACGTAATAGACAAAATAAAGATACTTCTTAGGAGGAATATGTCACGAGCAGAAAGGCATGCCTAGAGATGGAGCTGGAGGATGCAAGTATGAATGGGGGATTTGGGGTAAGGACATGAGCAGGAAGAGCAGGTTGAAGAATGAAATGCTTGTGAGGACTGATTATAGGTCTTGACCAATGGAGGAAGCGGAGGGTGGTTTCTAGACTCCCAAGTAGCATCGAGGAGATTGTGTAAGTCATACAAAGATGGTTTGTAAGGTGTCTGTTTACTGAGATGTGGGCTTGGCTAAAGGGACCTGCAGGAGATGCTGAGGTTCCCAGCACCTGTAAGAGTGGGGAGTTTCTGCCTCTGGGGTCCAAGGGGGCCTAAGGGGAGGAACTGTATTTCTGGGGTGTAGACAGGACTGAAATCTCAAAATAGGGCCCCTGATGGAAGCTGTACACAGGGGACTGTCTCTGTGGGATCCTTCTGCATTGCTTTCTGGGTCTGCCATTGGGCAGGAGAAGGAGAAGGGGGCGGCAGAGAATGAGATGGTTGGATGGCATCACCGACTCAATGGACATGAGTCTGAGCAAACTGGGAGATGGGGAAGGACAGGGAAGCCTGCCATGCTGCAGTCCTTGGGGTCACAAAGAGTCAGACACAACTTAGCGGCTGAACAACAACAACCCTAAACTCAGAGGGAAAGGGAATCTCCATGGTGTGGACCACGGGGCTCAGCTTCGGGGAGAAGAGCAGATGCTGGGTTTGGGCAGAAGTCAAGGTGGCGGGTGAAGAAAAGCCAGAAACAAGGTGAACTCAGGTTTCAGAGTGGCATCTGCTCACTGGGTGCCCTGCTGGCATTTTACAAGGGTGACTTCTGCAGTCCCCATATTTATGGGCACATCAGAAACAAAGCTTTCTGACAACTGCACTTTCACATCCATGCAGTCAGAATCTCTGGAGGTGGTACTTTAAAAAATGCCCCTCTCTCTCTGGGAGGCTGTAGCATGTGAGAGCCACAAGGGCATCTCTGAGATTCATGGTGCTATTCCTACTCGGGAATAAAACAAGCCTCAGAGAGGGTAAGCAACCTGGTCTGGTTAAAAGAGCTAATAAGTGGTGAAATTGCATACTGAACCATCTGACATTAAAACTGGCATCCTTATAGAAGCTCATGTGGTTAGAACCACATGAGGCTCCATCCATGACATAGCACCAGGCATTTCATTGTTTAAAGAGCTAGTAATTGCTTCTTGGCATGAAAGCTATAACAAACGTAGATAGTGTCTTGAAAAGCAAAGATATCACCTTGCCAACAAAGGTAGTCAAGGCTATGGTCTTTCCAGTGGTCATGTACGGATGTGAGAACTGGATGGTAAAGAAGGCAGAGGGCCACGGAATTGATGCCTTCAAACTGTGGTGCTGGAGAAGACTCTTGAGAGTCCCTTGAACTGCAAGGAGATACAACCAGTCAATCTTAAAGGAAATCAACCCTGGATACTCATTGGAAGGGCTGATGCTGAAGCTGAAGCTCCAATAGTTTGGTTACATGATGTGAACAGCCAACTCATCAGAAAAGACCCTGAAGCTGGAAAAAATTGAGGGCAGAAGTAGAAGAGAGCATCAGAGTATGAAATGGCTGGATGGCATCACTGAGGCAATAGACGTGAACTTGGGCAAACTCCAGGAGATGGTGAGGGAAGGAGGCCTGGTGTGCTGCAGCCCATGGGATCAGGAAGAGTTGGACACCACTGAGCGACTGAACAATAACTCTCTGGGTCATTCTGCTGCACAGCTAGAATCTGGACAGAATGTATTTTAGACTGGATTCTGACAATATTCTCATGAAGCAGGGATTTTTATTTTCATGGTGAAGGTCAAGAACCTCAGACCCTGTTGTTGAGGTGCTGAGCAGTGAGGCTGGGATTTGACCCCTCTTGTGTTATCCCCAAGTTCTAGGTGAGCTCCCCGCAGCATAGGACCTTCACAAGGTCACTGCCGGATATCCGACGAGACTCGATTTCAGTTTTCTAGGAATCTGATGGAAGTCTCACGTGCTTAGAGGAAGACTTCTGATGAGCTTCTGACTCGGCTTCCTGATGAGGAGGAGCAGTATAGAGAGCTTGGCTAAGTGCAGGGGTGTGGAGGGTGGAACTTGGCTAAGAGTTGTTGTAAGTCCTCTGGTTTGTAGGAGGAAAAGGTGAGAGAGCTGTTCAGGGTCAGAGTTGTCCCTTGGCTTAGAAAAAATAAGTGAGAAGCATCTGTTGAGAAAGGAGGTCGGATTGTATGACATGATCCAGAGAGATCAGGGGTAAAGAGGATGCAGAGATTCAGAGTCGAGTCTCTGCCTCTAAAAGTCCAGTTATCCCCTGAGTGAAGACTGAGGAGAGCCCCCAGGAGCAGTGTGGTTGAACTGGATGCTTGACGACGAGCCCAGCTGGAAGGGGATATGGCCTGAGTCAGGAGAATGGCAGATCATCAAGGACAAATGTAAGGCAGCGAACTTCATTTGGAGAAGAGTTGTCAGAGGCTTGAGACCCAAAGTCTGAGAGGCCAAATTACACAAAAGGTAGAAAATGAAGAAGTGGCTCGGAGAAAGATGAGAGCTATGGTGTTGGGTGAGAGAAGGGAGGATGAGCACCTGGGGAAGCCACTTCTGCTCTGTCTTCTCCTTGCAGGAGAGCCCTTATGTGAAAAGGCCGGGGGTGGAGGGGAACTAAGGCACCAAGCCCAGGCAGTGATTTGTGAGGCCTCGGGGAGAAGGTACCCAAAAAGGGGTGTGGGGAACATGGCAGGCTGGAGTAGATGCAGTAGGCTGCAGGCTGATGGGCTGGCCTTGCACACAGGGCAAGATGCTGGAAGGGGATGGAAGGTGGATCTTGGTGTCCACCTGGAGGAGAGCAGTGGCCACTAGGAACCCAGTATGTGGAAGCCATAGAAACCAGCAGGACACAAGCCACACGAAGAAAGTCAAAGGTTCCAAACGAGGGAGGTGATGGCTCCTTTGTGCCTGTGGCCAGCCAGATGACCCCAGGGGTGCTGCCACGGGACAAGCGAAGCTGAAGGGCCAGGTGATGGTCCAAGGAGGAACACGCAAAGGAACTTGGGATATTTTATTTTTCTTGGCAAATGGAAAACTAAGGGGTGTCATCTGTTTTCAAACCATGCAAGGGAGGTCATTTGATCAGAGTTTAGGGGTGGGAATTCAATCCACAGCAACATCATAAAAATGTCATAAGCTCTAATTAATAAACTTAATGGGATACCATTAACAATAAAAAAAAACATGTGTTTATGGAGCTAAATGAGTTGATCCTGAAATTATATATGGAAAGCTAAGAAAACACTGGGAGGAAAAGTTGCAAGGGTAGACTAGCCTTACCGAAGATGAAGACATAAAGCCTCTATGATTAAAACAGTCTGGTACTGCTGCATTAGTATATAGGTAAACCAGTGGAATAAGGAAAGTCCAGAAATAGACAATTACATATGGAAGGGGGACAGCAGAGGATAAGATAGTTGGATGGCATCACCGACTCAATGGACTTGAGTTTGAACAAACTCTGAGAAGACGGTGAAAGAGTGGGTAGACTGGCATGCTGCAGGCCATGGGTCACAAAGAGGTGGACACAACTGTGACTGAACAACAACATATGAAAACCTAGTATGTGATAAAAGCATCTGAAATCACTGGATGAGGGTGGATTTTTAATAAATGATGTTGGGGCAACAGAACACCCATTTCTGGAGAAGATAAAATCAGATCCATCTCTCCCAGTGCACACAGAGTAGATTCCAAATGGATTGGAAATCTCAATTTAGAAAAGGGAGGGAAAGAAACACAAAATGATAGAAGAAAATAGGGTGATTTATTTTATGACCACAGTGCAGAGAACGATTTTTCTAACTTGAGTCAAAACCCAGATTCAATAAAAGAAAATCTTGATAAATTTTAAAAGACACACAGACACACAGTTAAATATGAGTTCATGTATCTGCCAGGCAAGGAAGGGAGAGAGACTGCAGCAGCACATGAGACGGAGGCGGGGCTTGATGTGGACCTGGGATGCATCCCTGTGGAGGTCAAATGAGGAGTGGGGTCTGAGCAGCAGGTGGGAGTAACCATGGTAACTGTGTGGTCCAGGGATGGGAGGGCAGCCTTTGAGGGACCCTTGTCACAGGTGATGCTGTGCTTGCCCATTTCACAGAGGAGGATGGTGGCGGGGGTGCTTATAGCTGGTAGAGACAGGGCCAGGGACACGCTGAACCCAAACTCCCTTGAGGAACCACTGGGTCATCACGAGCACCTGGAAACGACCAATCCCTTGAAGACAGGGAGCCACGCAGCTGCTCCCCTGACTGGCTTTGTGGGCACTAGCTCCCAGACCTGCAGCCCTTCTATTAGCGCCGGCCTGCGAGGCTTGGGGAGGGGGTCTGCCCCTCTCTCTGTAGACTCTGCAGAGTATCCCCACTGTCTGTTTGTGTTTCTGCCAAGTTTTCATTCTTTCCCTCAGTTTCCAGGTTGTTCTCTGCAAGAACATGCCTGCCTCACCTAAGAGACTTCAAGACCCAGATCTCAGAACTTCTCAATCTTTGGTTCCATCCTGCCCTTATTTCTTTAGAACGAAGGCAGGGCCTCCTCTCTGCCCTTGGCCCTGGGCAAGCCCGTTGGTCCTGATTTCTGAACGATCCCTGCTGGTTCAACACCACCCTCAGCTTGCTCACCGGCCGCCCTCTACCTCCATCCCGTGCAAGGGATCTGGTTTCCCAGGGACTGTGTGACCACAGCCACCGGGCTCCTCTCAGGAGGCTTTCTCAGGGTCCATGGAGGCATCGCCTCACTTCCAGGTCTCTGGTTGTGGCTCAGGAACCAAGCTGGTCACCATGCCTCCTCTGATACCTTATGCATCTCTAACCCAGGACTTCTAGCCATCTTCAAGCACTATTGCTATGACCTCTGTTCTTGGTTTGAAGCAAGCTGTTTCCATCCTCAGTAATTCCTTTCCTTAACCCCACCCTTAGCCTTTTTCTGGACTCACTTCCTCATCCAGTCTCACACTTTGCCCCACCCTGCCCCTTGCCTGCTCCTACAGAAACATTTCTGTCCATCTGACCTGCCTTTCCACATGCCACCAGCTTAATGTTTCGCTCTAGCTTCAGCTCACAGGATAAATGTGTCATGACAGTGTGCTGTGAAGTGATGCACGGTGCCTAGAAAGTAAGAAACAAGGCTACTTTCCTGGACTGTGAGACTATCAAACCCTCACGAGCTGATGCTGCTCTAATTCCTCATGCCTTTCGTGTCCAAGTCCAGACCTGGAGCCACAGTGTGGTACCCTCCCCTTGGCCTGATGGGTCCGAATGTTCATAGTGGCCCTGTCATTGTCACTTTAAGATGATCAACCGGCGTGCCTGATGTGGTCCCGACAGCTGGTCTGTTTTATTTCAGGGCTCTTGGTGAGCTGGCCACGTGCCCAGAGGAAGCACAGGAGTGCCTGGCTGCATCTGTGCCACCAGCCTGTCCCTGCACATCCAGGAGTTCCCTGCTGGGTCAGTGCTGTCTCAGCAATATGTGGCCCTCTGCACACACCACCATAGCCCAGCTCAGCCCACAGACACTGAACGCAGCCAGTGCTCAGGGATGTGAACACGAGGGAAGCAGAGGGAAGGTGGGAAGGTGGGAAAAATAATTCCAGTGGCTGGGTGGGATTGGCAGCAGCCTGTGCACCCTTTGGTGATGACAATGCCAAAGTGACCCACGGGAAGGCAACAGGATTGAGATCCAGCTTGTTTAAGGAGAAAAGAGGCAGGGCTGACCTGACAAAGAGATCTCAACACAAAATCACTCCCACCAAAGGAAATGGGGGTGAGTGTGCTTCACGCAGGGAAAGAGATAGACTGGCGGAAAGAGCTCCCTCTGAGTTTCCTGGAGTCCAGGTTGTGCTTACATTAAAAGGCAACCAATAAAACAGCTTTTGGAAGTGGAAGTACAGCTGGAGGAAATGAAGGACTTACCTGATTTATTTTTGCATTCAATGTCATAGCCCGTGATGGGGCTGTTCCCATCAAAGCCCATGGTCCACCTGAGGGTGATGGTGCGTGCCTTCACGTCTTTGATCTCAATTTCAGGAGGATCTGGGGGCTCTGTATAGTCAACAGAAAACCTGGGTTAGTTTGAACATTGTTCAGGCATAAGATGCTAGTGAAAATCCCGAGTGACTCACAAAACCTTTGTCAGCATTCAACACGGCAGACTTTTTTTTTTTTTTTAACCTGGAAGTATTTTTTTCCTAATCGCATTTTAGGATGGAACGATTTTATTTTTCCAAAATTGCCAGTTTTCATAGCACTTATAAAGCTGGGCCAAACCTGAAGATTTACATGTCACTCTTCTGGTCTGGCTTGGGATCTATTAACTCAGAAACTGTTTTGGCCCCAAATACGAAATTTTCATTCAGACCATCTAGTTGTTGTTTAGCTAATCAGCTGTGTCTGACTCTTTGCGATCTCATGAACTGTAGTCCTCCAGGCTCCTCTGTCCATGGATTTCCCAAGCAGGAATACTGGAGTGAGGTGCCATTTCCCTCCTCCAGGGGCAGAACATCTAATAAGAATTCCTAAATTTGAACAAGAAAGGCACACTGTCGGGGCTGCCCAGTCAGCTGACCCAGTTCCTTTATGGACTTTGCTCCCTCTGTTTGGGGGCTGCACCTTGGTATAATCGTGAAATCTGCGAAATGAAGATTTAGCACCAACTTTGTTCAGATTCAGCATCTTCTTAGGACTTGAAAGTGTTGACGTATCAAGCTGAGGCCACTCAGACACCTGAGCCTGGGCACAGACTGTCCTGAGACTGCCAAGTCTCTCCCCTAGGTTCTGTCTGTCCTACCTTGCACCGTGAGCTGAATTATTCCACGGTCCTCTCCATAAGAATTGATAGCGTGACAGGAGAAGAAGCCAGAATCTTCTCTTACCGTTGGCAAAATCTATGTGTAAAGCAGAGAGAAATCCATCTTACCCAGAAGAATGCAGAGAGAGAACAACTCAAAGGGCTCTTGGCTACAAAAATCTCTCTACTCTCATTCTCCTCCCAGCCCCAAGCACACAAACAAACACTCACACACAGGGACACAGAAAGCTGAGAACAAAGTATTTCAGCACAATTGTAAATGTGCAGATGGACAGATTCAGTGTACATGATCCATGTCAGCTGCCAGCTCATTAAACTGGATGTGAAATTTATGTAGGATGTCACGTTCAGGTTGACATATATTCCACATACTCCCACTTTAAAAAAAAAAAAAACCTCATAGTGGATTTTTTTTTAAGTTGAGAGAAATTTTTTATTAAATGTCTTCTTTATATTATTGCTATATGTATACTTGTCTCTAAAAGACAGTGATGGGCCTTAGCAAACAATTTCCAAACTATTTCTCACGAGCCAGTAGAGCCAGTGCTGATGAAGTTTCTCTACATCACTGGCAGAGTGTCCATCAGACCATCATGTACTATATTTGTAAATATTTAAACAGTGTCATTGGGTGGAGTTTTGGTTAAATCTCATAGTGGATTTTTAAAACAGCCAGAACAATCTTGCCTAAATAAAACAGATCTGTAAACATTGTAATAAAGTTTTGGTCTCCCAGGACTCCAAGACTGGACCTGAGGGTGAATCAATATGCATGTTTCAAACACGGGGCTTTTTTTTTTTTTTTCTCATGCATGTTTTTACAGCATCGTTTCTCCCCCATATTAAAAGAATCACTCAGCTAACTACCAGCAGTGCTAAAAATTCTAAGAGACTGCAATACTTTTTTACTCTGAGTTTTCCCCCAAAAAGCAAAATATTTTCCTTATAATATTTTTGTGGCAGAATCCTTCTGACTTTGTTTTCAGGAAGTTAAAAAAAAGTGCACAGTGTAGGCTGTCATTTCTCCAGAATTATCTGTCATTAAAGATGCTATTTCCCCAGACATAGTAGATTTATGGACTTGGGGAGAGGGGAGGAGAGGGTGAGATGTATGGAAAGAGTAACATAGGAACTTACATTACCATATGTAAAATAGATCACCAATGGGAATTTGCTTTATGGCTCAGGAAACTCAAACAGGGGCTATGTATCAACCTAGAGGGGTGGGATGGGGCAGGAGACGAGACGGGAGGGAGGTTCAAAAGAGAGGGAGTATATGTATACCTATCACAGATTCATGTTGAGGTTTGACAGAAAACAACAAAATCATCCTTCAATAAAAAATAAATTAAAAAATATGCCATTTCTCTCTTATTATTACAGTTTGTTTCCCTGCCATGTGGGCAGTGATTTCACTCTTAACCATATGTAGGATAAAGTGCTATTTTTGCAGGCTACTCTGGAATCCTTTACAGAGAGATAATGTTTCATAAATTTTTTTAAGATTTTTTTGATATGGACCATTTTTAATTTGTTTTTGCTTTGTTCTTTTTATTAAAAAGTTGTTGTGTTTCTTGGCTGTGAGGCATGTGGGATCTTAGGTCTCCGAGCAGGGATTGAACCAGCACCCCCTGCATTGCAAGGCGAAGTCTCAGCCACTGGAACACCAAGGAAGTCCCGTTGTAACTATTTCAAAAGATGATTTGTGGCTTTCCCCACATGCACTCACTTATGTGAAAGGACTGTATTATTCTGCCTGTGAAGGTAGGTGCTCATCTGTCCTGTTTGCCATGCTCTTACCTGCAGAGTAGAAATCACCTCCTCCCCCACCTCCTTGGTGGACACGAGATAACGCGCCATTTCGGGTTAATGATCCGGTCCTCTTTCTCCCAGCGGACTATGATGGGCTTCTCACCATGGGCCGTGCAGCTCATTTCCTTCTTTTGACCCTGAGTGGCCAGGGTGGTGTTTGGGTAGGATGTAATCATCGCAGGAACTGAAAATCCAGAAATGACACAACTTATTCAGCAAAGCAAGGTTCACGGTTTCCCCACCATAACACATGGCTCAACTGCATTTCAGATGTTTCTTTGAAATGTATTGGCTGAGCAAGAATCATGATCAAAAGAGTTGGAAGGGTGGCATAAAAATGAAACTGGACTCAATGAGCCCCAAGCAGAAACTGCTGTGTGGTTTCCTATTTGGGGGGCAGGTGCATGGGTCTTACTCTCTTCCAGTCCCTGTGGAAAGTAAACTTATGTTCCCTAAAACACACAAGAAAATGATGTGACTTGCTTATTAGACAGGAAAAGGGGCTTCCGTTGAGAATTACACTCCTCCTTCCATAATCACCTACATTTCCAACTATCCGTGTCAATTATGGGAATTTCTGAAACCTTGTTAGTCAATTGATTGGCTAACCAACCCTTGAAGTCACCTCTTGGCATCCCTAACCCACAGTTCTGCAGACCTCAAAACCAGACTTCTCCCAAAGTTTATGGCAGGGAATCTCATCTCAATGTATTGAGAGAATGGGAAACTTTATATGTGAAACTTGTCAAGTTCCTTCCCTCCATCTCAAAATTCCTCTTGATGAAAGTGAAAGAGGAGAGTGAAAAAAGCAGGCTTAAAACTCAACATTCAGAAAACTAAGATCATGGCATCTGGTCCGATCACTTCATGGTAAATAGTTGGAGAAACAATGGAAACAATGACAGACTTCACTTTCTTGGGCTCCAAAATTACTGCAGATGGTGACTGCAGCCATGAAATTAAAAGATGCTTGCTCCTTGGAAGAAAAGCTATGACTAAACTAGACAGCATATTAAAAATTAGAGACATTACTTTGCCAACATAGTCCATCTAGTCAAAGCTATGGTTTTTCCAGTAGTTATGTATGGATATGCGAATTGGATTACAAAGAAAGCTGAGCACCGAGGAAATGACGCTTTTGAACTGTGGTGTTGGAAAAGACTAATGAGAATCCTTTGAACTGCAAGATCAAACCAGTCAATCTTAATGGAAATCATTCCTGAATATTCATTGGAAGGACTGACGCTGAAGCTCCAATACTTTGGCCATGTGATGGGAAGAACTGACTCATTGGAAAAGATCCTGATGCTTGAAAGATTGGAGGCAGGAGGAGAAGGGGACAACAGAGGATGAGATGGTTGGATGGCATCACATGCTCGATGGACATGAGCAAGCTTCAGGAGTTGGTGATGGACAGGGAAGCCTGGAGTGCTGCAGTCCATGGGGTCACAAAGAATCAGACACTGAGTGACTGAACTAGTGTGTTGGAGAAAACTCCTGAGAGTCTCTTGGATAGCAAGGAAATTAAAGCAGTCAACCCTAAAGGAACTCAACCCAGAATATTCATTGCAAGAATTGATGCTGAAGCTGAAGCTCCAATACTTTGGCCACCTAGTTGGAAAAGCAGACTCATTGGAAAAGCCTTCAATTATGGGGAGACTGAAGGCAAAATGAGAAGGGGGAAGTAGAGGATGAGATGTTGATAGCATCACTGACTCAAAGGATGTGAGTTTGTGCAAACTCCAGGAGACAGTGAAGACAGGGAATCCTGGCGTGCTGCAGTCCATGGGGTGGCGGAGTTGGACATGACTTAGTCACTGAACAATTAGCATGTAAATGGACCTGAGGAATCCAGCAAAAGCAAACACAAACACATTCTAGAAGGAGGTACCTCCACCCAGGCCCACTGGGTTTCTCCCAGATGAATCTCTGCTAACATGAGCTCACAAAACAAAAATAGTAAAATGCATGAGAAAACAATCTACCCTCATGGAGAATCAGGCCCCCAAGGGCTTCAGATGCTAGCAGTATGAGATACAGGCCTTGAAAAAATATTTAAAGATATTTTCAAAACATGAGAAAGGAACAAAAAGATAAGAAAAACAAACAGGAAGATTTGAAAAAGAACTAACACAAATTTTATTTTTTATCTACTTCTTACCTAATTTTCCCAATCACGGGAGTAAGGGCTCTCCCTCATTCATAAGGTCAAGCTCATGCTCTATTCTTTGCCGCCCACCTCAGGGCCCTCCAGTGCCTCTCCCTGGCCACTTGACCATAGAAACACTGTGCCTTCTCCTGAGATTGACACATGCCAGGGCATGTCCTCCCTGTAGCTGGCTAGAGTGGTTTGAGACACACAACAAGGCAGAGATCTCCCAGTTTTGTAGGCTGGACCCCACAGAAGACCCCACACTGTGGAGTTTCTCTATAGTCCAGGAGGCATATAGCAGAGATAACACATTGTGGAGTGGACAGGCTGGGAATGGAGCAAAAGAAGCAACATGAGGCCCACATTTTTAAAAAAGTTGCCCACAACCATGGTGAGATTCCTCTTCCTAAGCATCTGAGAAGCAGCAGAACTGCTCCACATCCCCAAACTTTGGTCCTGATCCCTCCTTCTCTCTCACCACTTTAAGATAATTTTTAATTTTATTAATCAGTATCAGTTCAGATCAGTGGCTCAGTCGTGTCCAACTCTTTGCGACCCCATGAATCGCAGCACGCCAGGCCTCCCTGTCCATCACTGTCTCCCGGAGTTCACTCAGACTCACATCCATCAAGTCAGTGATGCCATCAAGTCAGTGATGCCACCCAGCCATCTCAACTTCCTGCCCCCAATCCCTCCCAGCATCAGAGTCTTTTCCAATGAGTCAACTCTTCACATGAGGTGGCCAAAGTACTGGAGTTTCAGCTTTAGCATCATTCCTTCCAAAGAAATCCCAGGGTTTATCTCCTTCAGAATGGACTGGTTGGATCTTCTTGCAGTCCAAGGACTCTCAAGAGTCTTCTCCAACACCACAGTTCAAAAGCATCAATTCTTCGGCACTCAGTTTTCTTCACAGTCCAACTCTCACATCCATATACGACCACTTGAAAAACCATAGCCTTGACTAGATGGATCTTTGTTGGCAAAGTAATGTCTCTGCTTTTTGAATACGCTGTCTAGGTTGGTCATAACTTTTCTTCCAAGGAGTAAGCGTCTTCTAATTTCATGGCTGCAGTCACCATCTGCAGTGATTTTGGAGCCCCCCAAAATAAGGTCTGACACTGTTTCCACTGTTTCCCCATCTATTTCCCATGAAGTGATGGGACCGGATGCCATGATCTTCGTTTTCTGAATGTTGAGCTTTAAGCCAACTTTTTCACTCTCCACTTTCACTTTCCTCAAGAGGCTTTTTAGTTCCTCTTCACTTTCTGCCATAAGGGTGGTGTCATCTGCATATCTGAGGTTATTGATATTTCTCCTGGCAATCTTGATTCCAGCTTGTGCTTCTTCCAGCCCAGCATTTCTCATGATGTACTCTGCATATAAGTTAAATAAGCAGGATGGCAATATATAGCCTTGACGTACTCCTTTTTCTATTTGGAACCAGTCTGTTGTTCCATGTCCAGTTCTAACTGTTGCTTCCTGACCTGCATATAGGTTTCTCAAGAGGCAAGTCAGGTGGTCTGGTATTCCCATCTCTTTCAGAATTTTCCACAGTTTCTTGTGATCCACACAGTCAAAGGCTTTGGCATAGTCAATAAAGCAGAAATAGATGTTTTTCTGGAACTCTCTTGCTTTTTCCATGATCCAGCGGATGTTGGCAATTTGATCTCTGGTTCCTCTGTCTTTTCTAAAACCAGCTTGAACATCTGCAAGTTCATGGTTCACGTATTGCTGAAGCCTGGCTTGGAGAATTTTGAGCATTACTTTGCTAGCCTGTGAGATGAGTGCAATTGTGCAGTAGTTTGAGCATTCTTTGGCATTGCCTTTCTTTGGGATTGGAATGAAAACTGACCTTTTCCAGTCTTGTGGCCACTGCTGAGTTTTCCAAATTTGCTGGCATATTGAGTGCAGCACTTTCACAGTATCATCTTTCAGGATTTGAAAGCGCTCAACTGGAATTCCATCACCTTCACTAGCTTTGTTCGTAGTGATGCTTTCTAAGGCCCACTTGACTTCACATTCCAGGATATCTGGCTCTAGGTGAATGATCACACCATCGTGATCATCTTGGTCATGAAGATCTTTTTCGTATATTTCTTCTGTGTATTCTTGCCACCTCTTCTTAACATCTTCTGCTTCTGTTAGGTCCATACCTTTTCTGTCCTTTATCGAGCCCATCTTTGCATGATGTGTTCCCCTGGTATCTCTAATTTTCTTGAAGAGATCTCTAGTCTTTCCCATTCTGTTCTTTTCCTCTATTTCTTTGTGGTATGTTTATTGTACCTCAGTATACTGTATTATATTGTACCTATATATGAGGTACAATAAACATACTACAGAATTCACATGCTTCAGGTTTATAATTCAGTGGATTTTAGTATTGCCTTCACTTTCTAGGGTCAAGGGCTGGGGGCAAGACATTTTATTGAGTCAAAGATTCTTTAAATTCTATAGTACTTTACAATTTTCAAAAGTTTCACCCACATGATTTCATATAACCCCATAATAACTCTTATTAACCCCCTAGTCCTATCTTGCCCCTCTCCCTTTCCTCTCTCCACTAGTTTTTTTCTCTGTATCTGTGAGTCTGTTCTCTTTTGTTTTGTTCACTAGTTTGTTGTATTTTTAGATTCTACATAGAAGTGATATCATTGAGTATTTGTTTTTCACTGTCTGAATTGTTTCACTTAACAGAATGCCATCCAAGTCCATCCATATTGCTGCAAATGGCAAATTTTCATTATTTTATGGCTCAGTAGGATTCCATTGTATATATATGTATACATCTTTATCTACCCCTCTGTTGGTGGTCTTTTAGGTTGCTTCCATACCCTGTTGTGAATAGCACTGCTATGAAGATTGGGTGCACGTATCTTTTGAATTAGTGCTTTTGTTTTTCTCAGATCTATACCCAAGAGTGGAATTGCTGGGTGAGTTTAAAGCAGGGACTGGCTCTGCTGCTTCCCCCATGAGGGCTGCAGTGATGATTGTGAGCCTCATCCTGACTGATGCTGAGATGTGGGCATGTCTGGGGGTGAGGGGATGGGCCAAGGTGGGGAGATGTGGAATACCAGCTGGGGAGATGTGGAATGCCGGCTGGGGCTTCTGCATCTTAAATGCAGTGGAGGGTAGGGACCAACAGAAATGCCCAGAGCTGTAGGAATTAGGAGTCCTGGGCAGGCTTGTCTGGGACCTCAGGCAGATGATGGGTTAATGTGGAACGGACTTACAAGGGCACTGTGGGAGTTAGAAGTTAATGAGTCAGCTCATATCCACGTCTGTAGAGGTTACACATCAGGGTTTGGTTTACTGTTTTATTGGCTGATTGGATTTAAAACAGAAGAAGAGAAAACGTTGATAGTGAGGACTAGATGTCTGAGGCCAATGCATTGTACAGTGTCCTAAATAATGAGAACTAATTCTTCTAGTTATAGTATGAAAAGTGAAAGTGTTAGTTGCTCAGTCAAGTCCAGCTCTTTGCAACTCCATGGACTATAGCCCCACCAGTCTCCTCTGTCCTTGGAATTCTCTAGGCAAGTATATTGGAATTGGTTGCTATTCCCTTCTCCGGAGAATCTTTCTGACCCAGGGATCAAACCTGGGTTTTCTGCATTGCAGGCAGATTCTTTCCTGTCTGAGCCATCAGGGAAGCCCACAAACAATTTAACAACTGGAATATAGCCCCCGGCCCCTCCTGTAGCGAACCAGTTCCTACAGTCCCCTTTGTTGAGCACAGAGTAGAGAGACTCCAGTGGCAGAGCTGTGTTCTGGAAATTAATCCACACTAATGCCTCCCAGTGTGTGGTGGGCTGCTAAAGGCCACACAGGATTTCTCAGTGCATGCTATTTGCTAAATAAGGAAAAAAAAAAAGAGGCAAAGAAATATGTCACATGACAGGGTATGAAAAAATACAGATTTCTTGTGAAGACACATTGAGTGTGATCACTTCTCAAGTCTGGGGTATTTTACCACTCTCAGTACATATTTCAATGCTGCTACTGCTAAGTCTCTTCAGTCATGTCCGACTCTGTGCGACCCCATAGATAGCAGCCCACTGGGCTCCCCCGTGCGTGGGATTCTCCAGGCAAGAACACTGGAGTGGGTTGCCATTTCCTTCTCAATGCATGAAAGTGAAAAGTGAAAGTGAAGTTGCTCAGTCATGTCCGATTCTTTGCGACCTCATAGACTGCAGCCCACCAGGCTCCCTCTGTCCATGGGATTTTCCAGGCAAGAGTACTGGAGTGGGGTGCCATTGCCTATGGGAACGAGGATCAGGCAGAATTCCTGTGTTGTCTCCAGAGAACTAAATAATTTGACCAATGGCATTATCATCCAACCGAGCGAGAAGGTGAAAGTTCTTCATGACAGAGGATATGGGATGTAAACTCCGGAGTCCTCGGTGATGTAAGTGCGACCCACCCAAGCACCTCTGTGAAGTTCAGTCTCACTCCTGCACAGTAACTGAGCATTTGCAAAGGCATGCTGAGCCTGCCCCTCCTCCCCGCCAGGGGAGAAGTTTTCTGGTCAAAACCAAAGGAACCCCACTCTCAGCCACAGGAACAAGAAGACGGATGCCGAATAAGGGTTTCTGTCCAACCTCATGAGCTGCTACACAGGGAGCAAATGCATTTAGAAGGCTGGAGTCTGCCTGGAATGTAATTTCCTATCCCTTTGAAAGAGCCAACTAGAGGAACACATTAGTGGTCTCCAAGAAAATGCAGCTGTGCTCAGAGGGCTGGCTTGTTGTCTGCCCTTTCCTTTTCCTACTAATGAAAAGCTTTATTGCTTTCTGCATGGGAGAAGTACTTTGACTAAACCCTGGCCCTCCAGTGTACGATTTGTCCATCTTACCTTGCAAGAAAAGCTTCTCTTTTTACTCATATTTCTCCTTCGAAGGAATGCCCCCACCAAAATGGGTATTTTAGTTCTGGTTCATGGTTAGAAATGGTCTGACAAGCCCTTGTTCTGTCTCACCCAAGTATTCTCAGCCCTTTAAAGAGACTGATCATTTTCACATCTCTTTGCAATGCTAATGTTTGAAGGCACGACCTTTCCGCTCATCACAGTCACCAGTGCTGAGAGATGACGGCATGTCAGTGGAGCAGGGCTCTCTGCAAGGGTCTCTGAAGCATAACTAATGGCTGGGGTAACAGGGCTGAGAATCAAGGGAGGCCAGGCTGCCCTGCTAGTGGGAGAGAAGGAAACCAAGACCAAGAGGGCTTTGTTCAAAGATCACATGCCCTGTGCTTCTCCTGCAAAATTACCCATTAAAGAGACAGCTGTTGCACTTCGTTACATACTGGTTTATAAATTTCCTTCATTAACCACAATATCGCCTACCAGCACCTTAATGTTCAGCAGATCTGCATGCTTCCTGTTTAAGGAAGGCTCATCTGACCTACTTCCTTGCAATTCAAACAGGCAGTGGTACAGTGGAGCTGCTGCTACGGCCAGGGAGAGCCGAGCCTGTGCATAGAGATCAATCCTGTGGTCCAGGGATGCCATCTACTTAGTCTGAAATTGGCCAAGTGGGAAGAGTTACACCAGTGAAACTGACAAACTGACAAATGCTCAAAACTGGTTCTTTCTTCTCTTCCTCCTCTCCCAACGGCTAGTTGTTTGAAAATTAAGAATTTAACAAAACACTACATAGGAGGGTGTGCTACTATGTGAATGATTTCAAAGGGTGTTCCCATCTTTCCACAAGCACTGAGAAGGTGTGAATTTACCTCAGAGCAATAATCAAACTTGGGTTTACCAAGTGGTGCTAGTGGTAAAGAATCCGCCCGCCAAGGCAGGAAATGCAAGAGATGCGGTTTGATCCCTGGGTTGGGAAGATCCCCTGGAGGAGGGCATGGCAATCCACTCCAGTATTTTTGCCTGGAGAAGCCCATGGACTGAGGAGCATGGTGGTCTTCAGTCCAAGGGGTTGCAAACAGTCAGACATGACTGGGTGACTGAGCACAATAACCAACCTTATTTGTAACAGTTGTTGATGTTTAGTCACTCAGTTGTGTCTGACCCTTTGTGACTCCATGGGCTGCAGAATCTGCAGAATACCAGGCTTCCCTGTCCTTCACTAATTCTCGAAGCTTGCTCAAAATCAGGTCCATTGAGTCAATGATACCATCCAACCATCTCATCCTCTGTTGCACCCTTTCTCCTCCTGCCTTCAGTCTTTCCCAGCATCAGGTTCTTTTCCAATGAGTTGGCTCTTCCCATCAGGTGGCCAGAGTATTGGAGCTTCAACATCAGCATCAGTCTTTCCAATGAATATTCAAGGTTGATTTTCTTTAGGATTGACTAGTTTGATCTCCTTGCTGTCCAAGGGACTCTCAAGAGTCTTCTCCAGCACCACAGCTTGAAAGCATCGGTTCTTCAGTGTTTAGCCTTCTTTATGGTCCAACTCTCACATCAATACATGACCACTCAAATATGAACAGCATATCACTGCATGTTTTGACAGGAATTCAATAATAAATTGACATACACATTGATTTTTCAACACAAGGATATATATATATATATAAATAAAAATTATATTAATAAATCACTGATATGAAAGATTATTTCTCAGACTTTACTCTTCTGTTTTCATGACTCTATCAGTAATATAAAATTGGTTCAAATACAATTTTATTTCTTTTTCCTTCTTTAGCTCTGCTGAAAGCACTGAAAAAGAAACAAAAGGAAATACCAAGTGTCCTGGATAAGCCCCAAGTAGACAACATGACTGTCAAGATCATCTGGTTCAGTCCCTTCCTTTCACAGAGAAAGAGAAAACCAGAGAAGCAGAATGGGAGTCAAAGGCCCGGATGCAAGAGCAACCAGAATCTGACTTTCATGTTGGTGTTGTTGAGTCACTAAGTTATGTCTGACTCTCTTACAATCCCATGGACTGTAGCCCACCAGTCTCCTCTGTCCATGGGATTTCCCAGGCAAGACTACTGGAGTGGGTTGTCATGACCTCCTCCAGGCAATCTTCCCCACCAAGGGATCAAACCTGAATCTCCTGATCTCCTGCACTGGCAGGGAGATATTTCCCTCTGAGCCACCTGGGAAGCTTCTGACTTTCAGGAGTCCTGTTCTATCTAAAACCATCATTAGATCTTGACTTGGTCACAGATAATGACTCCCATAGAGGTGGCCAATCTTCCTAGAGGCCCATGACCTCCCATATTTGACCTGCAACCTGGGAAGTCCCTCAGTCCCTCCACATGGTCAGAACAGAGGTGGCAGAGGAGGGTGTGAGGTCAAGAACAAGGCAGCAAGGCTTCCCCAACCTGAGGCAGGAACACTAGGGTCTCCAGGTGGAAGTTCTAGGGAGGGAGATACTCTGAGATATGAACACATTCTATGAGCCACTTCTTTTTGTTTCTTTAGCTACTTCTTCAACTATATATTTACATCTTCCTACCATTTGACTATAAACATTTTCAAACACATAGAGAGTTGAACAGCCATATACCCGCTGCCTGTGCTTTGCAATGAACATTTCATTCAGAGATTTGAATCAAAATTTATTTTCACTGTTATTCCACCAGTCAATCAAAATTTACTGAACACATGATTTTTACTACTCTGAACACATAAAATAGACTTGAGTGAAAACATGAATCTGTGCGTGTTGCAAAGATCAGGCGCTAAGATGGCAGCTGCCTTCTGGAATTCTGCTGCTCAGGGTGAAGCCCCCTGGAGGTGCTTTAGTCTGGACCCGATGCTGTGGCTTGGGGTCTAGCTGCCTTGGGTTAGAGCACTGGTCCTCTCAGAGGAGGAAGGGAGAAAGGGGATCAGAAGCCAGGAGGCTGGGCTCCAACCTTGTGCCATCTGTGTACACGCTGCTGTGAGTGGGCAAGACGGTGGCTCCTCTGGGCCTTGGTGTTCTCACCTGATTTATGGGTGAGCTGCATGGGACAAGGTGCTCTCATCCTGGGCTGCATCTTAGAAGTGGAATCATCTGGTTTTTAAAATAAACCAGTGCCCAGGTCCTGTGTGTACTCAGTTGCTTCAGTCATGTTCAACTCTTTGGGACCCTACAGACTGTAGCTGATCAAGCGCCTCTGTCCATGGGGATTCTATAGGCAAAAATCCTGGAGTGGATTGCCATGCCCTCCTCCAGGGACTCTTCCTGGCCTAGAGACTGAATGTATGTCTTCTGCATTTATGCCTGAGCCAGACCCTACCCTAGACCAACTGAATCAGAGACTCTGGGGGGCTGCATATAGGAATGAGCTTATTTAAAGTTCTTCAAGTGGTCCTCATATACAGCCTTGAATGAAAAAGCTCAACAGATGATCCCAAGGCCTTTCCAGCTCTGACTGTCCTCCTCTTTCCCCTTTAACTTCCTTTAAAATTTATTAAATTGATTTAAGCAGAGGATAATTACTTTACAATATTGTGATTTTTTTTTCATATATCAATATGAATCAGCCATAGGTATACATATGTCCCCTCCATTCTGAACACTCCTCCCACCTCCCTCCCCACTCTCCTTTTTATTTCTAATCTCCTCTTCACTCTGTCCCTTTTCCCTTCCCTTCTTCCTTCTCTCCTGCCTGTCTAGCTTCCTTCCTTTCATCTAATCCCTCTTTCTTCCTCTTGTTCCTTCTCCCTCTCTGTGTCACCATCCCATAATAACAAGAGTAAACTTTCCTGAATCCTGACTTGGTGCTGAGATATTTCCTGTATACTGTGTCTGTACGTATTCACTGCACACAGCAACCTCACTGGATAGCAACTCTGGCTGTAGAAATGACCTGAGACTTATTTGTAAGTGCCATTTTTAGTAGGCTCCAAATTATACTACAAATATGTGTGAATGATACAGAAATAACATTTCTAGCAGATTCATTAGATTTAAATTTATACGAACATATGTCTATGCAGATGATCAAAGAGAACCAGACACCAAACACCTACTTTGAAGGGAAGCGAATTAAGATTAACATATAAGAGAATTTCAGCATTTATTTCGTCTCTGACATCTTGTCCTTTCCTTTTTATTTATAAGTAAGGAAATAGAACTGGAGGGCTAAGGCTAGCTAGATGAGAACCTTCTCTCTTCTGACCCTCTTCTACTCCTATTCCAAAACTCTGTTTCATCTAGTAATGAAAACAATCAGTATCACCCTAGTCGTGGCATGTGGGATCTAGCTCCCTGATTGAACCCAGGCTCCCAGCAGTGGGAAGCTGGAGTCTTAGCCCCTGGACCACTGTAACTAAAAGATCTCACATGCTGAAGCTAAAGATCCCACCATGCCACAACTGAGGGCCGGCATAGCAAATAAATAATTTTTAAACAAAAGAATAAAAAAAAATCAGTATCACCATAAAAGTCATACAGTAAAATTATCTTTACTTCCAAAGATGACAAATCTTGCCCTTCCTTTTCTTTCCCTTCTTCCCTTTCTTTATCTAGGCTCTGGAAAAGCTAAGCAGGTCCAAGCTAAGTCTCATGAAGTGAATCATATATCTGGGACTTCGGTGGTGCAGTGGGTAGGAATCCACCTGCCAATGCAGAGGACATGGGTCCCATTCCTGGTCCGGGAGGTTTTCACATGCTGTGCAGCAACTGAGTCCATGCATCACAACTATAGAAACCCACATGCCCTAGAACCTGTGCTCTGTGACAAGAGAAACCACTGCAGAAAGACCACACACCTCAGTGAAGAGTAATCCCCGTGCACTGCACTAGAGAAAGCTCACACAGCAGCAAAGAACCAGCGAAATTAAAAAAAAATTAAAAAAATCGTATGCCTGAACCTGTGCATCCTCTCAAGTTTCACATCTCTTTTACACCCCTGATCTCACAGTGACACACATGTTCCCAGCAGAGAAGAGAGTGCTTAATTCCATGTACTCACATTGAAACAGAATCAGAGCAGGCAAACAGAATTGGAGTCTGAAGCCACCAACAAGTCAATGAAAGCCCGAAGGAGACCCCAGGCCTTCTGGACCCGAGCATGACGCTCTTTGCCCAACCATAGTGGAGGCCCCGAGGCTGGTCCACAGGGCGCAGAATGCCCCCTGCTGGGCGGAGGGGCATCAGAGCATCCTTGGAAGCCCCTCTACCTGGGGCTGGGCCTGTTCAGGGAGACTTCCCTGATGTCCTTGGTGGTTCCCTTCCTTCAACTACAGATAAGGACCCTAACATCTCTCCTGCAAGCCTACTGTCTATATGATCATTGAGGCCCGCAGGACAGGCTCCACAATTACAGGTTCCCAAGCAAAATGAAAATGTGTAGACCTTTATTAACAAAGCAGGAAACTATGAAGTCCTTTTTCCTTCTTCTGTAGTCTCTTTTTCTCCATGTGCCATGATGGTTTATATTCACTGTTTCCCCAGTCCTCCCAGGCCCCCAGGGCATACTTTGCGACTTGCAAACACATGCGTGCACCCTACGAACTCAGGGTGCCTTTCTCATCAGAATGACTACTGCATCCACGTCTTGGGTGGGTGACCTCCAGGTACCCTAAATTGCTCTCTGAAAGCTGCCTGGTGCAGCTGCCTCCAGCAGAGAGGCTACCCTTATATTCTCCATGGAGATGCCAGCCCACACCCAGATCCTCACAGGGCGGGAGGATGGCAGCGATGAATGGGTGGATGCAATAAAGGGGAGGCCTGGGGCCAAGGGTGTGAGAGGAAGATAGTTGAGCTCCACAACAAGAGAGGCCACTGCAATGAAAAGCCCGTGCATCTCAAGGAAGAGCAGTCCTCGCTCGCCGCAACTAGAGACAACCCTCCATCCTGGAGAGGCAGAGAGGCAGAGACAGGTAGGAGGACTCAGGAGCGGAGACTGCAAGTGCCCAGTTCATGCTGCATTATTCCATCCAACTTTATCACAAAACACACATTTACAGATGAAATCATCGAATTCCCTAGTGGTTCAGTGGTTAAGAATCCACATGCAAGGCAGGGGACAAGAGTTCTACCCCTGATGCAGGAAGATGTCACATGCCACGGAGCAACTAAGCCTGAGGCCACTCACCCTAGAGCCTGTGCCCCACAAGAGAAGCCAGTCGGTGCCGCAGTGAGGACCCAGCACAGCCAAAAGTAAATAAATAAATATTGAAAAAATAAAGATAAAATTATTAAGAACTTCAATATGGTGGCTGACGAAGCTTAAACCGAAGTGCAGGGTCCCTTGGGAGCTGGTGACCCCGTGTCATGGGATTGGCCACATACTCCAGACACCAACCCTCCATGCTGTAAGCGCCCAGCCTCCTAGGAAGACACAGCTGTGACAGGTAGACAAGAATAGCTTGGTTACCTTCAGGGGTAAGGAAGCTAGGAGAGGTCTCTTGAGTTTCTGGGGCAAGACTGGGGCACACTAACTGCAGCCTTGAAGAAGGACCAGGAGCCAGCAGCCTCCGCTTTTCTCATCACCAAGGCAACAGAGTGGGACCTCTGATGTCATGTTTCTCTGTCACTGTGGTTCTGATCCTTACATTACTGGGGCTACGGAGGAATCCATGGTCACATGTTCTCCTCAGGATTCTTCTCTTTTTCTTTCTTTAAAAAATTTCTTTTCTTGGAGTACAATTGATTTACAATGCTGTGTTAGTTTCTGCTGTACAGTAAAGTGAATCACACACACACGCAGACACACACACACACACACACACACACACACACACACACACACATACATGCATACACCCCCTCTTTTAAGATGCTTTTCCCATACAGGTCATTACAGAGTATTGAGTAGAGTTTCCTGTGCTATACAGGAGGTCCTTATTAGCTATTTATTTATACACAGTAGTGTGTATGCATCAATTCAATCCTCCAATTTATCCCTTCCACCCCATCCTTCTCCTTTTCAAAAAATTGGAGCAAAGTATACAATGTATTAAACTGATTATTTTAACTGCAAGTCCAATAGCATTAAGTGCATTCACCCCATTGTACAAACCTTACCATCATCCATCTCCAGAACTTTCCCATTTTTTTCAACTGGAACTCTGTCCTCATGAAGTAGTAACTCCCCATTCTCTGCTCCCCAGCCCCTGGCACCCACCATTCTACTTTCTGTCTTTGTGAATTTGACTGTTTCAAGTACGTCCTCTAGGTGGACTCTTACAGTATGTTTGTCCTTCTGTGATGGGTTTCTTTCACTTAGCTTAATGTATTCAAGGGCTTCCCAGCTGGCTCAGTGGTAAAGAACCCACCTGCCAATGCAGGAGACATCGGTTTGATCCCTGAGTCGGGAAGATCCCCTGGAGGGCAATTCACTCCAGTATTCTTGCGTGGGAAATCCCATGGATAGAGGAGCCTGGTGGGCCACAGTCCATGGGGTTGCAAAAGAGCTGGGCATGACTGAGCAAAAGCAACAGTGACAGTGTGTTCGAGATTTACCTGAGTTGTAACATAGGTCAGACTCTCCTTCCTTTTTAAGCCTGGATGATATTCTGTTGTGCATAGATACAATATTTTGCTTATATGTTCATCCATCGATGAAGCTGTTTCTGTCTTTTGGCTCCTGTGAAGAAGGCTGCTATGATCACTGGTACACAGAGCATTATTCTTGAAAATGTCCGTTGCCCTTTGCTAGAGAAAATTGTTTGCAATTCTGTGCCTGCTTTTTTTTATGCTTCTTTTCAACATTCAAAGGCCAAGCGGCTTTCTCCTGGTTTGGGGTCCCTGCCTCTCAGCTGCGTCTCCGTTTCCTCATCTGTAAGAACAATGGGGCCTCCAGCCTCCCAAGGCTGTGATGGGGATTAATGAGATTATATGCGTGGAACCCACTGAGTGTGTCCTCAGAAAGGCCCTGAAGAAACACAGAGTGCTATTATCTCTGCTGCAGAATCAGAAATGCCTCCTGTCCAAATACATATTGTTCATAAAAGTTTCAGCAAGGAAGACTGCCTACTGGGCAGTGCTAATCCTCATCAAGAAAATGATTTCTCCAGTCAGGAATTAATAAGTTCTTAGCACATACTAAAATATCTCCTCGGCTGGGTTATTATGCTTACATAATGAAGTTACTTTGATTATAACCATTAATCAAATACGTGTTTCCAAGCTACAGTGGGCTGTGTTTGATGTTAAATTTTAACAAGAATGACAACTTCTCCACTTCTTGGCAGCTTTGCCAGGACCCCATGACTTGATTAAATGTGTCAGGGTAAAGACAGAGGACATTTAGGGTTCATATTACATTCACTCTGTATGTGTTTTCAAGGTACCTTATTGAAAGAATTTTTTTTTTTTAATTTTAGTTTAAAATATTTATTTATTTATTTAGCTTTGATGGGTCTTGGTTACAGGGCTCTGGATCTTTGTTGTGGTGTGTGGGCTCCAGGGAACATGAGCTCAGTAGGTCCAGTGCTCCAGTTTAGTTACCTCTAGACAAGTGGGATCTTAGTTCCCTGACCAGGGATTGATTCCACATCCCCTGCACTGCAAGGCAGATTCCTAAGCACTGGATCACAAGCAAAGTCCCTAAAGTTGAGTTATTTTGCAAAACAGGTATAAATGTTAACCAAAAGATTAAAAATAGTATTTCCCTCAAATTTGCATAGAGATAGGCAGTCATTTCCCTTTTTTTTTTTTTTTAAGCCTGTCTGATCACATATATAGACTCTACACTGCTCAATAAGAAAACTTCCTAATAATTAAGTAGAAAAAATATTAAGTAGACTTTTTTGCCAACAGTGATAGTAAAACATAAATTAAAAATTGTAAGAAAATAGACCCTGACATCATGAAAAATGAAGTGATGTCCAGAATATTGATCAGAAAAACAAGGGCCCACAGAAAGGACCACAAGTGATACAAATGTCTAACCAACTGCATGCGAGGATTTCAGGCTGCCAGCGGCCTGTGCGGGGGGCATTGAGGTGGGTTCCCTCCCAGCCAAGACTTCTTCCTTCTGGAAATATTCACATATGGTTCTTGAGAGGCAAGTGGTTTCCATAGAAACCAGATCAGAGTGTTTTCCTGGCTTAGGGATGGAAACATGGAACAGTTCTGTCTAAAGCCACGTTCTATCTTTTAAGCAGAGGCTTCCTTCCCATACAGCTCTTCTTCATGGAGAAGCAAAGGAACAAACATAAACCATTTCCCCTTTCACACTCCTGGGGTGACCTGAGCCTCCCTCTGCGGATACCAGTGGCCATGTCTACCACCCTGAGGCTCCCTGGAATCCAGGGCAGGGTCTCCCGGCAGCTGTGCTGACGCCATCTTCTTCTTCAGGGGTTCCCAGGGCCTTCCTCCTCTTGAAGGATCTTGTTCAAGACAGGTCAGTGACCACGACTTTGACTCTGCCATGGGCTCTCAAATCCTCACGATATTTTAAAATTTCCCTCATTTTGCCTTTTCCTTGAAGCCATTTAACCAGTTGGCCATCATCCTGTGTTCATATTCATTTCCCCAGGACTTCTTCATTTGGCTGCTAATGAGACATTCCCATTTGCTTGCATACAACGCACACTTGCTTTTATTAAGCTGGTTAGCTGGATTTGGTTATAATATTTGGTTTATTTAATTTGATTATCATTTTTTTCCCTTGCATGTCTTTGTCATTTGACTATGCTAGTTTCAGGGACACAATAAGTTCTTTCAGAGACACCTGATGTAATAATGATACTAAGTATAGCTAACCTGTATTAAGCCCTATGTTAATCATTTTATTAGCTTTTAATCTTTACAGCTTGAAAAAGAAAATGGCAACCCACTCCAGGATTCTTGCCTGTAAAATCCCATGGACAGAGGAGCCTAGCAGGCTACAGTCCATGGGGTTGCAAAGAGTCGGACATGACTGAACAACTGATCACATCTTTACAGCAGCCCTAGGAGGTAGATGCTATCATTACCCTGATTTTGTGAGCACAGAAATTCAGGCATAGAATGGCTCACTCCAAGTCACACAATAGAGATGGAGCCTGAATTTTAATACAGTCATACCCCTTGGGTATACATCTATAAGTGCCCGAGTTAAGTCTTGCCTGGTTTTGAACTTGTTCATATAATAGGTCATGTTCTGTTATTTTCTCTCTTTCATCTTTCATTCGTTGTTATGATTACCTGATATCTGCTATACATATTATACGTCTATCACCAAGTCATGTCTGACTCTTTGTGACTCCATGGACTGCAGCACGCCAAACTTCTCTGTCCTTCAGTATCTCCTGAGGTCTGCTCAGACTCGTGTCCACTGAGCTGGTGATGCCACAACCATCTCATATATATATGTGTATATAATATATATGGAGCCTTCAGTTATTCTCATTGCTGTATAATATTTCTTTGCATGAATATTTATGGCTTACTTACTTGAGAGGGTTCAGAATTTGGACATCACAATGTGAGCATCAAAATTTTAGTACATGAATAACAGTCATTTATCCACGAAATTCTCTAGGGAACATTTAGAGGAATACAATTTCTAGTCAATATATATGTGTATCTTTAAATTTATGAGACAATGTCAAGCAGCTTTCAAAAACAGATGTGCCCATTTACAGTCCAACTGTCAATTTTTGTTACTCCTTTGTTCACAACAGTGGTTCTTCAAGAGTGGCCCCTGGGCTTCCCTGGTGACTCAGTGTTAAAGAATCCACCTGCCAATGCAGGGGACACGGGTTCGATCCCTGATCCGGGAAGATCCCACACGCCAAGGAGCAATAAGGCCGAGCACCACAACTACTGAGCCTGTGCGCAAGGCCCTGGGAGCTCCTACTGAAGACTCCATGCTCTGGAGTCTGTGCTCTGCAGCAAGAGAAGCCACCGCCATGAGAAGCGTGCACGAGGCGACAAAGGGTGGCCTCTGCTCACTGCAACTGGAGAAAAGCCCGCTCAGCAAGGAAGATGCGGCACAGCCAAAGATCAACAAGTTCATTACATATATCTCCCCAGGTGGAAAGAGCCTGCCTGCCAGTGCAGGAGATGCAAAAGACACGGGTTGGGAAGATGCCCTGGAGGAGGGCACGACAACCCACTCCAGTATTCTTGCCTGGAGAATCCCATGGACAGGAGCCTGGTGGGCTACAGTTCATAGGCTAATAGTCAGACATGACTAAAGTGCCGTAGTGCATGTACACACGTGCACACACACACACACGCACAGGGTGGTCCTGAACTCACAGCAGAAGCATGACCTGGCAACTTGCTAGAAATGCCAGTTCTGGGGCTGGTGGTCCTAACAAGTGTTCCACGTGACTCTGGGGAATGTACATAGCTGAGAACCACTGCTTCAGAGCTCTTCTTGGCCTCATCTCTCACTCCTCCCCAAAACTACTCAAAGCCTTTTTCTAGGTGTTGTGGGAAAGTGCAGGATTTGAAATCAAAAGAGCAGCCTCTGAGTTTTGGCTCTGTCGATGCTCAGGCTGTGCACCGAGGTGAGTGTTTACACTCTAAGCCCATTCCTCAGTGGGTGCCATGGTGACGGCTGCCTCAGCACAGACCCACGGCAAAGATCAAACACATGAAAAGTCCTTTGTAGACCGTGCCAGGTTTAGAATATCAGTTATCTTCCTCCACCTAATATTTGCATCTGTGAACTTGTTTTCCCAACTAGATTTACATTCTATCAAGGCTAAAGGGCTTTTCTATGTATGTATATATAGGCCAGGACCAGTAGAGAAAAACAAAAACAGTTTGTTAGGATGAAGGTACCTTAGAGATTTTAAAGATTTAAACACATTGTATGGAAAACATAGGCAAAACACTCTCTGACATAAACCACAGCAGGATCCTCTATGACCCACCTCCCAGAATACTGGAAATAAAAGCAAAACTAAACAAATGGGGTCTAATTAAAATTAAAAGCCTCTGCACAACAAAGGAAACTATAAGTAAGGTGAAAAGACAGCCTTAGGAATGGGAGAAAACAATAGCAAATGAAGCAACTGACAACTAATCTCAAAAATGTACAAGCAACTCCTACAGCTCAATTCCAGAAAAATAAACGACCCAATCGAAAAATGGGCCAAAGAACTAAATAGACATTTCTCCAAAGAAGACATACAGATGGCTAACAAACACAGGAAAAGATGCTCAACATCACTCATTATCAGAGAAATGCAAATCAAGACTACAATGAGGTACCATTTCACACCAGTCAGAATGGCTGCGATCCAAAAGTCTACAAGCAATAAATGCTGGAGAGGATATGGAGAAAAGGGAACCCTCTTACACTGCTGGTGGGAATGCAAACTAGTACAGCCACTATGAAGAACAGTGTGGAGACTCCTTAAAAACTAGAAATAGAACTGCCTTATGAACCAGCAATCCCACTGCTGGGCATACACACTGAGGAAACCAGAACTGAAGGAGACACATGTACCTCAACATTCATAGCAGCACTGTTTATAATAGCCAGGACATGGACGCTACCTAGATGTCCATCAGCAGATGAATGGATAAGAAAGCTGTGGTACATATACACAATAAAGTATTACTCAGTCATAAAAAGAATACACTTGAATCAGTTCTAATGAGGTGGATGAAACTGGAGCCTATCATACAGAGTGAAGTAAGCCAGAAAGAAAACCACCAATACAGTATACTAATGCATATATATGGAATTTAAAAAGATAGTAACGATAACCCTGTATACGAGACAGCAAAAGAGACACAGATGTATAGAACAGACTTTTGGACTCTGAGAGAGAGGGAGAGGGTGGGATGGCTTGGGAGAATGGCATTGAAATATGTATAATATCATGTAAAAAATGAATCTCCAGTCTAGGTTTGATGCAGGATACAGGATGCTTGGGACTGGTGCAGTGGGATGACCCAGAGAGATGGTATGGGGAGGGAAGTGGGAAGGGGGTTCAGGATTGGGAACTCAGGTACACCCGTGGCAGATTCATGTTGATGTATGGCAAAATCAATAAAGTATTATAAAGTAAAATTAAAAAAATAAGTTAATCAGGTTAAAAAAATCACATTTAAAAGTAAATTCCACTTTGTAGGTTCTAAATGAAGTATTAATAAATTTGGTAAATAACTGTTCAGTTTCTAAGTCATGTCTGACTCTTTACAACCCCATGGACTACAGCATGCCAGGCTTCCCTGTCCTTCACCATCTCCTGGAGCTTACTCAAACTCTCGCCCATTGCGTTGGTGATGCCATCCAATCCTCCTCTCCTCTGTCACTCACTTCTTCTCCTGCCCTCCATCTTTCCCAGCATCAGGGTCTTTTCCAGTGATAAATAATGGATTTTTTTCATTTATCCAATGGTAAATAATATGTATCATCATATTGTTTAGAAAACTGATGTCATAGATTAAAATAAAAGAAAGGCTCTTTTAAAAGAGCTAAATTCCATTAACTCAATATGAAAGGAATAGGGTGACAGTTTGCTTACTCTCCAAGATCAGGGTTTTGGGTGGGATTTTCAAAGGGACAGTCTCCACAGGTTGATAGAAAGGTGTGTATGTGTGTGCATGAGTGCCTGAGATCATGTGCACCTGTGTGCATTCTTCTGTAAGTGCCGGAGTTCACGTGTGTATAATCATGCAGGCATCACACACATGTGCATGGCTGTGTGTACATGAGCATGCCTGTACATGTGTGTCTTAGAGGCAGAGAAAATGATCCTGAATTCTATCTCCAGAATTTTATGTGAAAGCCAAGGTGGTGTACATTTTTAATAATGTCTGTTAGAAAATAAACACACATTATATATCTTTCTTTTTAAAGAGGTTTCTCTCTTAAAAAGGAAAATATTCAAAGTACTCAGATGGTCTCCTGTCCTGTTTTCTTAGGTGTGCTGAAGCAGTGACCAATAGGGAGGTGATGGACGTGCAAGATGGCACCAGTGATTCTGCAGACAGAAAAGCGCATTTTCTGAAGGATCAAGCAACACAGTTCCTCCCAGCCTTGCCAGAGCCCAAACAACCTGCCTTTCCTTTTTAATTTGAAGTGGAGGGAATTCTCCTCACGTACTGAGCTGTAGGATTAATGATGCCAGGGAATGGAGACTGAATCCTAGCTTGTGAGCAAATGCCAGGATAGGTCCATGCACACGTGCTCACATGCCCACATACGCCTGTGCACACCACTGCCCACCCTCATCTCAGACACCTCAAACCAGCGCTTTCCCCGGCTTTGTGTCCTGGCCTTGGGAACGTCAGATCCAAGCATGAAGTCAGGAAGCCGCCACTTGGCACCTTTGCACGGGCATCTTCACTGTCACTGTGCCAGGTGGCATCATTTGGTGTCCCCTGTTTACAGCAGTTGATAAATTTTACCAAGGAAGAAACAGAAAGGCGCAAGGGGTTCTTGGAAAATAGCCTTCCTTGTTAATCAGACGATACTTTATGACCCAGCGGCTCCCTGAGGGTTTTTAGATTTCAGAGGCTTGTGAAGCAACGCATGTAACTGTGCCTCCCAGAGCAGGAGAGCAGGCGCTAATTGAGGCACTGACGGCTCTAAATGAAGCAGGAACCCACTAGGAAGGCTCAGCTCCCGTGGAAACGAGCGCTGCCAAGCAAGGCATGCCGGAGCCTCAGCAGGTTTCATTCACCACCGTGCACCCATGCAAGTAAGCGCACACTTAGGCACCCGACTGGGTCTCTTACAGCACAGGATCAGAGCAAAACAGCCACAAAAATACTGTTAAAATATTAAAACATCTCCCTATGGATCTTCCAGTTCATTGTCTCCCTAAGTGGATATTTTTATTGTCTATTTCTCCTTTCCCACATGCAAAACAGGTATGCTATTGCTTAGTCGCTCAGTTGTGTCCGGCTCTCTGCAACCCCATGGACTGTAGCGTACCAGGTTCCTCTGTCTGTGGGATTTTCCAGGCAAGAACCCTGGAGCGGGATGCCATTTCCTCCTCCAAGGGATCTTCTCGCCCCAGGGATCGAACTTGTGTCTCCTGCTTTGGCAGGCGGATTCTTTACCTGGAATGCTCCCAGACAGGTATAGGAAATCTTTAAATATTTCTCAGCCAGGCATATTGCAGAATACTTAACAGCATCATATTCAGCTTCCTGTGATGAAAGGAGGGTGGTGTTATCCTCTGCATCCCCAGTGCATGCAACAGGGGCTTCAGGTTTTACCTCATCTGACCTTGTGGATTTAACACAGAAGCATCTCACCTGCAGACCTATGGAAGCTTCTGGGCGCTGGCAGCAGCACCTGCTTCCTTCTCAGAGAGCCCTGGGGGCCAGAGGGCCAGGACTGTGACCTCTGAGTCAACTTTCAAATGTGCTTTAGCAGTGATGCTCTTCGTAAAATCCACTCTGAGTTCTGAGTATGTCCACACATACACATAACTAGGGCTTTAAGCAGGGTGTGTGTGTGTGTGTGTGTGTGTGTGTGTGTGTGTGTAGGGGCGAGAACTAAAATGCCCTTATCTGAGTGGGTGTATCCCTAATGATAGCAACAGGATGTGAGGTTGAAACCCCTGGAAGCTGCTCTGGGGAAACCTGTGTGCAGTGGAGCAGCTCTGACTGCAGCAGCTCATCAGACTTGAGCTGTTCAGGTACCAGGCAGCGGCCGGGTGAGAGCAGAGATGCATGGGCTCAGCTGTTGTCTGACTCAGCAGTTCCAGGGAGGGACCCCAGCATCAGCACCCATGAGATAGAGGTGCCACTGTCTGGCCACCCCACTGGCCAGAGGAATGGGTGATCCGAGCACCAAACAACATCTCCTGACCCCTCTCGTGCAGCTATCTGGGGGTGTTATATCAAAAGTACAAACAAAATTTCTTATTGCTAAACCAATATCTTGCTACCCCATATATTGTGTGTCGCACACATTCTTCCCCCTTGCTTTCCCACTGATAGTTATAACATTTTCAAAACAAATTTAGGTGAATACTTTGGAGAAAGGAGAAAAAATGTGCAAGGTGTGTAAGCCAGAAACAATGAAAGAAAGGTTAAGAGATCTGTAAGTAACAATTTAAGAATTCGATACGGCCATAAACAAGCGAACAGCTAAGGAAGACACAATGAAAAGGAAAACGTCAAATTGGAAAAGACTGTGACATATTATAGAGAGAGGATTATCACGTGATAACAGGAATTCTAAATATTAAGAAAAAGCATCTTGAAAAATGAAAAAGGATACAGAGAGGTTATTTAAAAAGGAAAAGTGGGAATTTTAATAAACAAATATCAAGATACTCAGCTTCTTCCATTATAAAATTAAGCAATCGTTTTTGCCTATGTGAATGCAGGGCAGGTTATAGACTAAACATATCCAGTTTGGGAGGAGATGGGGGCCTGGCTCTCAAATCCTGCCCAAGGAAATGCCAGCTGGCACAGCCTCTTGGGGAAGCTTGTCTGGCCACCTGTGACACCATTTGGCACCAGCACCTCTTCTGTCCTGCAATTCCCCTTCTTGTACTTTATCCTAATAATCGATTTGATGTATTTGCACAGTTGATGTGCAAGGATGCTCCTTGCAACCTTATTTATAGTAAAAACCTTTAGGCACAACATAAATGTTCCTAATAATTTAAATAAGTAATGACATAACCACAGAATGAAATGTTCAGCCTTTAGAACCCTGCAAATTATGAAGTCCCAGAATGGCAGCTGTATGAGTGTGCTGGGGCTGCCAGAACAACACATCACAGACTAAGCACACATTGTTTCCTTCTCACAGTTGTGGAGGCTGGAATTCCAAGATCAAGGTGTCAACAGGTTTGACTTCCCCGTGGCCTGCAGTTGGCCACCTTCTCATTGCCCTCCCAGGGTCTCTTCTCTGAGCACACACATCCCTCTTGCCTTTTCTTCTTGTAGAACGCCAGTCAGATTGGATCAAGATCCCACCCTTATGATATCATTTAACCTCAATTACTTCATTGAAGTTGGCTTACCAGGTAGCATTAGTGGTAAAGACCCTGGCTGCCAGTATAGGAGACATGGGAGATGTGGGTTTGATCCCTGGGTCTGGAAGATCCCCTGGAGGAGGGCACGACTACCCACTCCACTATTCTTGCCTGGAGAATCAGGAGCAGAGGAGCCTGATGGGCTACAGTCCATGGAGTTGCAGAGAGACAGAGAGGCTTGAAGCAACTTAGCACACACATATACACTTCATTAAAGTAACACAGAAACGTAGTGGGCTAGAACTCGAACATATGAATGTTGTGGTTCAGTTGCTAAGTTCTGTCTAACTCTCTGTGATCCCATGGATTACAGCATGTCAGCCTTCTCTGCCCTTCACCATCTCCCAGAGTTTGCTCAAACTTCTGTCCATTGAGTTGATATACCATCCAACCCTCTCTCAATTCAGTCCATACCGATATCAATAATACATTATCAATCTGACAAAACGGCCTATAATGCACAACGGTTTTTGGTTCTTAAAAACTGTATTTATGAAATATTCTTTCTCTCTCCCTTCGTCCCTCTGATCTGTATAAATATGCTAACTGGGGTAAGAAGTCACATTCTACTTTATTTCTTTTAGTTGTGTCTGAATCTTTTATAATAAACATATTTACTTTTATAAACAAACATTTCAAAGTACTTTTTAAAATATAATAATATTATTTTAGTGGCTTGCATTTAAGGGTCCATTAAAGCAGCCCAGGTTCATATGTGAGCAGCACAGTGACCCCTTGAAGACAGGTGAATCAAATATTTTTAAGCCCTAGCTGAGGACATGACCAGGGGCTGCACAGATGGGCTAAACCAGGCCACAGCTGCACCATCCAGGCAAATTGGAGGCACGTCCCTAAGGTTTCTGGTTAGGTGCACAGTCTCCCTTGTTGAACTGGCGCTTCAGACATGTTGCTCATTTTTTTCAGGGACTCAAAACTGCTACATACTTTCATATTGGTAAATGGCCAGGGATTCTCAAACAGTGGGGAGAAACTGGGAAAAAAAGAAACATTTTCTCTTCACCTTTCACGTGAAGGGACTTTTGATTTAGTGGTAGGCGTACTCGCTCAGTCGTGTCCGACTCTTTGTGACCCCATAGACTGTAGCCCGCCAGGCTCCTCTACCTGTGGTATTCTCCAGGCAAGAATACTAGAGTGGGTTGCTATTTCCCTTTCCAGGTGATCTTCCCAGACCAGGGATCAAACCCATGTCTCTCCTGCATTGGCAGGTGGGTTTTTACCATTGAGAAGCTCTTCTTTACCTTTGGGAAGCTCTTGATCATGGTAAGACCACATGGTAAGCTCCCTTGAGCAGGTCTGATTAAGCACCCAACAAAATTCCCTTGGGGCTCATGGCACAGTGATGGAGAGGTAGCTGCGGCCTCCTGCCTGGACAATATCCCATCCACCCATTCCTCCCTGCTCTTCTCACCCTCTTACTAAAAAACAAGTAGCAACATGAAACAGACAGTGCTGATCTCCAGGGAGACCTAAGAACTGTTTGCTGGTGATGGGATGCACCCCTCCACCTCCAAATAAGGAAAAAGCCTTCAAAACAAACAGCCCTGAAAACAAGGTCTGAGTGATTGTGATCTCTTTCTGCGAGCTCTAAGTACAAGGAAGCTGACAGCCAAATGAAGGGAATAGTTTTGAGAAGTTGCAATAAGGATTAATTGAAGAGATGAGGTTCTGTGGGCTCTGAGAGGCTGCCTGTAGCCACTTGGACAATGAATGATTTTCTCCTCCTCTCCCCGCATCTGGGATGCTCTGAGCTGGTTGCTATGGCTGATGAAATGTACCTGCTTTTGCCTTGACAACAGCCTGGCAGGAGCTTATTAAGGAATCATGGGGAGGGTGAGCAATAGGGTTATGCAAGGTGTGCAGCCAAGCCTGGACCTGTCAAGGATGATGGCCAGATTTGAAAAAAATAAGAAGTAGAAGGGCTAAGTGAAGAACTGTTTCTTACTTTCTAGACACTGTATCAGGAGCATCTGCACAGCTTCCACACTTCTCTCTTTCGTCCTCCACGCTCTTATCCACCTTTCCCTTGCAGATCTCATCTGCCTGGGCTGTTTTGATGATTTAGTATAAAGCCCTGATCCACCGTAATTTCAGAACTGTCTCACATCTCTGGAAGTCAGCCAGGTATTTCCGATGAGCTAGTACTCCGTCATGTCAATGTGGGCAAAATGAAATGTGACATCCCTCATCTAAAAGCTCCGGCCCCATCCTTACATCCAAGGCTCCACCGCGGATGATTCCAGGTCCCACAGCCAATCAGTGACCTGGTTACTTTTGGTCCATGCTCATATCAAATTAGATGTGTGTTTTCCCCTCTCATGACCAGCACCTTACTTCAAGCCTTAATGAGGATGCCGGTACTGAGCTGTTGCGGTAGTGTTCTTATCGTTTTGTCTGCCCCTTCCTTTCCTTCCCCACTCCAGTCTGTCCTAAGTTCCTGCCAGCTTCAGCTTCCGAAAATGCCACTGAGGCAGCACTGAAAAACATGCCACTGAAACTTCAGTATGACGGTTTCTCACCTGCAGTTTACAATGGCTTCTATCTACTCTGTTTGCACGGACGCTTCATATGCTTGCTGCAGCCTACGCTTTGCAACCAACAAACTCTTCTGGTAACCAAACAGGCCGCTGCAGCCCATTGTGTGTGCTTCTCCACTTTTCCATCCCACGTGTGGTCTGGGAACACACTCTTCCTTCCCAGGCAGGGCTGGCAGGAAGTTACCTTGTCTTGCTGGAAGCTATCTCTGGTTCTCCAATCTGTCTTCCACTCGGCCTTCCACATTAAGCATAATCCCCCCCACCCCACCGCCCAAAGCTTTCCCTGATCTCACTTCTTCAAGGTGAGGACGTCTCTTCTCTGAACTTCCACCACATTGTAACGTCTGTTCACACATAGTTTACATATCCATCTGCTGCCTTTTGTCTTTGGATCTACCTTTGGGGGCATTATTTACTAGTAACTATTTAATTTTTAGGGCTTCCCAGGTGGCACTAGTGGTAAAGAACCTGCCTGCCAATGTAGGAGCCAGGGGTTTGATCCCTGGGTCAGAGGGTCCCCTGGAGGAGGGCATGGCAAACCCACTCCAGTATTCTTGACTGGAGTATCCCATGGACAGAGGAGCCTGGCGGGCTGTGGTCCATAGGGTCACAAAGAACTGGATACGACTGAGCACATATATGCATGCTACTGCTGTTGCTGCTGCTAAGTTGTTTCAGTTGTGTCCAACTCTGTGCACCCCCATAGACAGCTGCCCACCACGCTCCACTGTCCCTGGGATTCTCCAGGAAAGAACACTGGAGTGGGTTGCTGTTTCCTTCTTAAATGCAGGAAAGTGAAAATTGAACGTGAAGTCGCTCAGTCATGTCCAACTCTTAGCAACCCCATGGACTGCAGCTCACCAGGCTTCTCTGTCCATGGGATTTTCCAGGCAAGAGTACTGGAGTGGGGTGCCATTGCCTTCTCTGACATATATGCATGCACACACTTAATCTGTATAGAATTACAGGGAGTCTGAAACAGAACTGTAGACTCACAGAGAGTTGCAAAAATAATTGGATTTCTCTAAGGACTGTGGCAACCCACTCCAGCATTCTTGCCTGGAGAATTCCACGGACAGAGGAGCCTGACGGGCTACAGTCCATAGGGCCACAAAGAGTCAGACACGACTGAAGCGATTTAGTATGCACACATGGGCACATAGTCAACACAAAGAGTCACTCCATCACCACAAAATACCTGTTGTTACCTCTTCGTATTTGCACCTGGCCTCGCAGCAGCTTCTCACTGAGCCATTACATTGCTCTTCACTGCTGCAGTTTTATCATTTTGAGAATAAATGTAACTTTTTGAAATTAACTGTTTTCACTAAGCACCTCTTTAAGCTCCATCCAGGGTTTTACGTGTATACACAGTTCATTTCTTTTCATTGTTGAGTCATAGTATCCCATTGTGTGGATGAATAAGACTTCTCAACCATTCATCTCTTGAAGGGCATTTGGCTTTTCTGTAGAATTTGGCTTATGATAAATGGAGCTGCTATGAACACTCAAATACAGGTCTTTTTGGGAACATAAGTTTTCATGTCTCTGGGATAAAGATGCAAGAGTGTGACTACTCACTCATGTGGCAAGCACCTGCTTAGGTTTATGAGAAACTGCCAACTATTTGCCTGAGTGGTTGCATCATTTTACATCTCTACCAGCGTTGCATGAGAGATCCAGTCTCTCTGCTTTTTCCCCATCATGTGGAATTATAACTGATTTAAAGAAAATTTTTTGCTGCTCTTGTTGATAATAAGTGTGCAGCAAGACCTCACATTTTTAACATGCAAACCTATATGTGTCTGTGTGAAGTTGCTTCAGTCGTGTCTGACTCTGTGCGACTTCATGGACTGTAGCCCGCCAGGCTCCTCTGTCCATAGGATTCTCCAGGCAAGACTACTGGAGTGGGTTGCCATTTCCTGCTTCAGGGGATCTTCCTGACCCAGGGATCAAACCGCCTGTCTCCTGCACTGGCAGGCGGGTTCTTTACCACTAGCGCCACCTGGGAAGCCCCAACAGGCGCACCTGTCTGCTCATAAATCAGGCAATGGGTTGAACATTTCCAAAGTTGCATGCCTCTTGTAAGCTTTAGTGCTCACTGAGCATCTTATAACATCATATAAACTGCATTTTACCTGCAGTTTACATGTCTGTAGCTACTGTTGTATGAGACTGAAATTCTGGAACTTTTATCTGTGGGAGCAAAGTGTTCAAAGCAGAGAGAGCAGGGCATTCAAAGGCACAGAGGAGTAAAGTGTGGATCCTGTGAGCCACAAAGGTGGCTCCCTGCACTGGACTGCAGAGAAAATGCCAAGAAGGGTTAAGACTGAGGCCTGGGAAAGCCATGAAGGACCTTCTGGGCCAGATCAAGGTGTGCAGATTTAACATAAAGGAAGTGACAGTCTGTTTACAAATTTTATGCTGGAATCAAGCATCCAGTTTTTTCCACATCATAGTCATCATAGCCAGTGTAATGCATTTTAATTGATTATTTTTGTTTGAAATGGAGTTTCTCCTTAGTCTCTGATATTCTTCTGTTAAGTTTGTTGATTTCATTATTTAAGATTTCCATAACCTCTCTACTTCCTTCCTCCCTTCCTTACTTTTCCTTCTTGACTTTATTTTTAAATGTAGTTTAAAGTTCATAGAAAATGGAGGGAAAAGCACAGAAATTTATCATTACCCTTCCTTATTTGTAATTCCATTTGATGCCTCCAAGGTTGAAAGCCACGTGCTGAAATCCATCAGCATTCTGTTTCTTTCACTTCCTGCTTTATTCTAGCAGGTTGTATTGTTTGGATACAGCAGTGGGGAAACGTGTGGGGATGCCTCACTTCCTAGTGTTTGCGTGCTCATCTGCACAAGCTGATGAGCTGTAAGGTCTTTCCAGCCAGGAGATGCTCTGACTCCACTTGGCACTTACAGCCTTCTACTAAACGGGGTTCAAGGAGCAGCTCTTCCATATATGGGTAAGTAAGGCATCCACCTCAACAAAGGGAGGGTGACTGCCCAGCACTACATGGGCACAGAGCTGGTTCACACCTGTAGGAATAGGTCAGACCTTGAGCTATAAAAACAGAACAGAGATCTATGCTCATTTCACCTCGAGTGGTATGAACTCCTGAGCTAATCTCTATATAATACAAAGTTAGTTTAATATTGTTTATTTTATTCTCAGAGTAAAGATTTCAAACCTCTTTATAAAAAATGAGATGGGGTCCATCTCGTCTTACATTTGAGCCACAGCAGTTTATTGACTATTTAGGGCTTCCCAGGTGGCACAGTGGTAAAGAATCTGCTTGGAAATGCAGAAGACAAAAGAGATGTGGGTTTGACCTCTAGGTGGGGAAGATCCCCTGGAGGAGGAAGTGGCAACTCACTCCAGTCTTCTTGTCTGGGAAACTCCATGAACAAAAGAGCCTAGTGGACTACAGTCCAGGGGGTCTCAAAGAGTCAGACATGACTGAGCGTGCAAACACACAGATGATTAAGAACTGGCTAAGCAAAAACACCTAATAAATAATGAATTAGTATCATGACCAACCTAGACAGCATATTGAAAAGCAGAGACATTACTTTGCCAACAAAGGTCCGTCTAGTCAAGACTATGGTTTTTCCTGTGGTCATGTATGGATGTGAGAGTTGGACTGTGAAGAAGGCTGAGCACCGAAGAATTGATGCTTTTGAACTGTGGTGTTGGAGAAGACTCCTGAGAGTCCCTTGGACTGCAAGGAGATCCAACCAGTCTATTCTGAAGGAGATCAGCCCTGGGATTTCTTTGGAAGGAATGATGCTAAAGCTGAAACTCCAGTACTTTGGCCACCTCATGAGAAGAGTTGACTCATTGGAAAAGACTGATGCTGGGAGGGATTAGGGGCAGGAGGAAAAAAGGGATGACAGAGGATGAGAGGGTGGATGGCATCAAGGACTCGATGGATGTGAGTCTGAGTGAACTCTGGGAGTTGGTGATGGACAGGGAGGTCTGGCGTGCTGCGATTCACGGGGTTGCAAAGAGTCGGACACGACTGATCAACTGAACTGAACTGAACGGATTATTTGTCTATATGCTTTACAAAAGGGTAAACCCATCCCCTTTCTTCTCCTTTTTCTTTTTAACTTGGATGTTTATAGTCTAGACTCTCAAGAGAAGGACTCAGCCATTAACAAGCGTTTCATCCCAATATTCCTTCCATAGAATAAGTGATAAGTATACGCAAATCAAGGAAAGCCATGATTTCTTTTAGTCTCCTATCAAAACCATTCCGTTTTTTTTAATGAAATCAGTTGCTTCCTGCAAAACTCTTTAAAATGTCTGAAGGCAAAGTCTGTTTGCTGATTTGAGAATCTTGCTTGCAATCACAGAAGCTACTGATGGTCAACACTTCCTATTAGTCTGTAACCAGTTACCAACACTGAATTGTGAGCTGTGATATAGAAAAAAGCCCACACACAGAGTTAGAGGTAAGGGACTATGAGTGGAGTCACTTGAAGAGCTAGTCATAGAAGAAAACAATTTCATGCCTGTCAGATGGCCCTTTGTTTACAGACATCCTGGAGGGTCCCCAGAGGGGTGATGAGGGGCCCCTAGCCCCCAACGACCAGGGAAGCCTGTGAATGAGGAAGCAGCACGGGGGTAGGGACTCTTGCCTGGAACTGCCATCCTGCTAGAATATGGTGGCAGAGATGAGACACCTTGGCAGAAGTAAATGGCAAATGTCTCTTCCCGGCTGAGAATGAATGTCCTTTGCTTTATTTTTCAGAGTCAGTTTCCTTGAGTGGAAAACAAAGACCCATGGGTCTGAAAGGTGGACCATAACCAATGATGCTCCTCTACATTGGGCAAGGGACCCGTGGGTAAATCTCTCTCATGCATCCTGACTTTCTAAAAGAAGACATCTCTTAGCCTTTTTGTGAAAATGTTATGAAGATTTTCATCATTTCATGTTTACTCCCTATTCAACAACTCAGAACATATATTTTATAATTATTTTTATTCTATCTCTTGATTAATTTTTTCTGATGGCAAACTCACAGAGTCTTGAGGTAGAATATTTGGAAAATGCAGAGAAATGTCAAGGTGACTTGTTCGGCATGGGCTGCCATAACAAAATGTGGCAGACTGGGTAACTTAAGCAAGAGGAAATTGTTTCTCCCACTTCTGGTGCCAGAAGCCTGAAATCAGGATGCCAGCAGCATCAAGTTCTGTGAGGTCTCTCTTCTTGAGATTCTCATTACATCCTCTCATGGCAGAGAGACATTGAACTCCGACCTCTTCCTCTTCATACAAGGACGCTGATTCCATTACGGGGCCTCACTCTCGGGACCTCACCTAAAAGCAATTATCTTCTAAAGGTCCTATCTCCAAATACCATCACATTGGGATTAAGGCACCAAAATATGAATTTTGGCGTGACACAGTTCAGTCCACAGCAAAGCACAAAACTATATAACCTATAACTGGGATTCATAGAGATCTGACCATTTTTAACACTGACATTTCCTCCTTATCTTTGCTATGCTTTTCTGCACATTGGCAAGATCATACCATATGCACATTTCAAATTCTGCTTCTTAAAAGTCTAACTATACCCAATACAATATTGTAAAGTAATTAACCTCTAATTAAAAAATAAATTTATATTAAAAATAATAATAACAATAACAAATGACTTTCATCTACATTAAGAAAACTTATCTAAACACTGAGGGCTTCCCAGGTGGCACAGTTGTAAAGAATCCACCTTCCAAGCAGGAGAGGTGGGTTTGATCCCTGGGTCAGAAGATCCCCTGGAAGAGGAAAGGGCAACTCACTTCAGTATTCTTGCCTGGAAAATTTCATGGACAGAGGAGCCTGGAAAGCTACAGCCCATGGGGTTGAAAACAGTCAGACACGACACAGCACACAGGCACATTTACAATTATTAAATAATGACTTAGGTGGATACAATACTTTGAAGAAGCATCCCTTTAATTTGGTTATTTAGAGATAAATTTTTATTATTATAAAGAGCTATGTGGGCTTTTTTACATAAATCTTTGTTAACACTTTTTAATTTCTTTGCTGTGGATAACGAAGGATGAAAATTGTGGATCAAAAGAGATGAAAAATATATGGCTTTTGTTATATGATGTCAAACTGCCTTAAAGACGTTTTCCTGCCAAACAGTATATTACAATGCATATCTTTGTGTATCTCTGCTAGCATTCCATATTACCAATTTTTTGTTTCCCTCCATGTTTATTAAGAAAGACAATACTTGGGGGGGTGAGAGGATTAAATAGGAGTTTGGGATTAGAATATACACACTACTATATGCAAAATAGATAACTCAAAAGACCTGCTGTACAGCTCAGGGAACTATACTCATATTTCATAATAACATAATAGAAAAGAATCTAAAAATGAATATATATATGTATAACTGAATCACTTTACAGTACACCTGAAATTAACACAGCATTGTAGATCAATTGTATTTCAATAAAATTTTTTAAGAAGAAAAGCAAAAGGTCAACACTCAATACATTGTGAAATTAAGTGAAATTCTTTCTGGATCATATTCTACCTCATATACAGCATATCTTTTGTGAATAAATACTAATGTCAGTATGTTGAATTTTGTTTTATTTAGTTACATAAACCAAATCATATTTTTTGGATGTGCTTGGTGCAGATCAGACATAAATTTTCATTCCCTCCATAAAAGATACTTTATAGTTCTGGGGAAGTCCAGCTTGAAGCATCTATGGAACAAAATCTCCTGGGAATCATCATCATGTTGCTGCATCCTGGTCTCCTCAGTTCAGTTCAGCAGTCAGCTGTATCCAACTCTTTGCAACGCCATGGACTGTAGCATGCCAGGCTTCCTTGTCCATCAGCAACTCCCAGAGCTTGTTCAAACTCATGTCCATCGAGTTGGTAATACCATCCAATCATCTCATCCTCTGTCATCCCCTTCTCCTCCTGCCCTCAATCTGTCCCACCATCAGGTGTTGGGGGCCAGTGTGAGGAACTCCGCCCATGGCAAAGGTCATGAGGAAAAAGAAGCTTGGCATATGCAAAGGCGTGATCAAGCCTCAGGAGATCCCCTGTTCCCAAGCATCTATCCCAAAACCAGAGTACTTTACAGGGAGCTCCCCCCCCCTCCCATAACCATTTCTCTCGGAGAAGGAGTTAGCTTGCAGCTCCAGTTAATAAAAATTCCTGGGCATGATAAGAGTGTTTCAGCTTACAAACTCTGAAGGTTCTCTAGCCTGCCTGATCAGGTTGTCCAGCCGCATGTGACTGTTTACAGCCTCCCAGCTGTGAGAGGCATGGGATGCTTTAAAACTTTCTAAATACAGACTCTTTTGAGAAGTTAGAAGATTATTAGTAGGTTGATTAGGAATTATATTGGTGAAGGGATTTTTCATTTGTCATGCCAATAATTACTGCTAATTCCCTGCCCTGGGTGTGACAAGGGTGGCTCAGGTCAAACCTCTCTGCTGACAGACTAGCTTGTGTGACAACCTCTCAACCATAAACAGCACAGAGAGTCTGGAGTATTAGCATAGGGCTTTTTCTCATTTGATTGCCCACAGGCTTTCATATCCTTAGGCACCTGAGAATATATTAATCAATGTATTTGGAATATAGAAAAGGAAAAATAGTAGTTTTTGATGTTAGCAATATTAGACTTTTGAGTTAATGAATTTTCTCCTTTTGTTATAGACTACTGTACTTTGTTATAAATCACTGTGTCCTTGCTATGCAAAACTGTAACCTTATCACTATCTTAAGACTAAATAGATTGTAAAGGGAACATTGGTGAAGGATTTTCATTTGTTGGACTGATGTTTGCTGCTAAATCTCCATATTCCCTGCCCTCATAATAAGTATAACTAGCATATAGGAGAAATAAGTATTAACCTTTAAGCATATAAGAGAAATAAGTATTAACCTTTAAGACTAATCATGTTAAACCTTAGGTTAAGTAAATTCCTTTCTTGATTGTAACTCACTGCACCCTCTCCCTATAGGAATGCAACTTTATTTGGAGGGTGGTGCCTGAAAAAAAAAAATCACTCCTGGAAAAATAAGCTTTCTGGTTAACTGACCAGTATCAGAAAGGGCCATAAAATGTCAGCGGACCTCATGGTCAGAAGATGATGTAAAAACTCATAAGACCTTTGTATAATTTGATATGAAACACCTGATTGTGACAAGGGTCAGGTCTGCTGACCCCCTGCGTGACTCTGTATTCATCCCTATGTGTAACAAAACGTATATAAACAAACCTGAAAAATAAAGAAATCGGATCAGTGCTGGAAAGACTGATTCCCTCATGTCGTTCCTTTCTGCTCCCCAGTTTTCTGGCTGAATTCCCATCTGGAGCGTGGGTGCCCGCCATTGAGATGGTGCAAATTCCTTGTCTGGAATTTTATTGGTACCCCACGTAAGCCAAGTTATTCAGCCTCTTTCTCTCTCTCTTACTATTTTCTGGCCAAATTCCCATCTGGTACATAGGACCCACCAAGCCTACTAATTCTGCCTGGGCTTCTAAGATCGGACTGGGGGGCCTCAGTGCCTCCTCTCCTTCTGGAGAATGGGAAGATGCCTGTGGCCTTCGTAGGTGGTGATTGGTACCCTGTGTTAACCAAGTTATTTGGCCTCTTTTTCTCTGCTAAATTCCTAGTCCCTCTCTATCTGTAATTAATTAAGTTTTTCTAGGACGCCTACTCCGTCCCCACCTTCGAATCACCCTGGATCCACCGGGGCTGGACCCCGGTAATCAGGGTCATTTCCAAGGTGTCAGTTCTTCACATCAGGTGGCCAAAGTATTCAAGCTTCAGCTTCAGCATCAGTCTTTCCAATGAGTAGTCAGATCTGATTTCCTTAAGGATTGACTGGTTTGATCTCCTTGCAGTCCAAGGGACTCTCAAGTGTCTTCTCCAACACCACAACTCAGAAACATCAGTTCTTCAGTACTCAGCTTTCTTTATAGTCTCCTAGTCACATTTAATAATGAGACACAGGAAACTGGAATCACTTGGTTAATGACTAAAATTTTAATTTTAGTTAAAAGTTAATGACTAAATTTTTTCTAAGAATTATAAACTCTTTACAAAGTTTGACTGATTTGGTTTTTATCCTTATTTTATCTATGACATGGGAGACCGAGCAACATTTTTTGTCTTTCAGCACCCCCTTGGTGTTTCACTCTCATCTCCTGGAATTCTGGAGGCAGGTGTTGGGTTCCAGGTGCTCAGGCAAGATGGAGCTGATACTTATGTGTAGCTATATCCCTTCCTCCTCCATCTGCTGCTCTCAGGGGCTATTTGCTAAAAACAGTAAAGTCAAGAATCAGAAAAGTTTCACATAAGCTGACTATGTGTTGTTGTTCAGTCACTAAATCGTGTATGACTCTTTGTGACCCCATGGAATGCGGCATGGCAAGCTTCACTATCTCCTGGAGCTTGCTCAAACTCATGTCCATTGACTTGGTGATACCACCCAACAATCTCATCCTCTGCCGCCCCCTTCTCCTTGTGCCTTCAATCTTTCCCAGCATCAGGGTCTCTTCCAGTGAGTTTGCTCTTTACATCGGGTAACCAAAGTATTGAAGCTTCAGCTTCAACATCAGTCCTTCCAGTGAATACTCAGGGTTGATTTTTCTTTAGGATTGACTGGTGTGATCTCCTTGCAGTCCAAAGGACTCTCAAGAGTCTACTTAAGCACCACAGTTCAAAAGTATCAGATCTTCAGCGCTCAGCCTTCTTTATGGTCCAACTCTCACATCTGTACATGACTACTGGAAAAACCATAGCTTTGACTAGACGGACCACAAATGGACTTTTGTGGGCAAAATAACATCTCTGCTTTTGCATACGCTGTCTAGCTTTGGAGCAAGTGTCTTTAATTTCATGGCCGCACTCACCATCCACAATGACTTTGGAATCCAAGAAAATAAAATCTGCCGCTGTTTCCATTTTCCCCCATGTATTTGTTATGAAGTGATGGGATTGGATGCCATGATCTTAATGGCATCCAGCTGAATTTTAAGCCAGCTTTTTCTATACACTACTGGATTTAATAAGAAAATATAAAAGAAAGATACAGTAAAATATTAATTGAATTGACACTTTTGTCAGGTCAAAAAATATTGTAATAGACTGGTGAGTGCACTCTGCCTGAGTTTGAGGTGAAGGCATTTGGTAGTCAAGAGGGAAATTATCTAATTCTGTCTTTTAATTAAAATTACTTTTCTCCATGGTAAACACATTTATTATAAAGGAGTTGGATGGTGTGCAAACTCTGCTATGATAAACTCTTATGCTTCTTAATTCAATTAAAAATCTCTAATTTTGTTGACACACAGTGATGAGTGAGAGGCAGGGAGCCTGGCGTGTTATAGTCTAGTTCAGTTCAGTTGCTCAGTTGTGTCCAATTCTGCAACCCCATGGACTGCAGCTCGCCAGGCTTCCCTGTCCATCATCAACTCCTAGAGCTTGCTCAAACCCAAGTCTATTGAGTCAGTGATGCCATCCAACTATCTCATCCTCTGTAATCCCCTTCTCCTCCTGCCTTCAAACTTTCCCAGCATCAGGGTCTTTTCCAAAGAGTCAGTTCGTCACATCAGGTGGCCAAAGTATTGGAGCTTCAGCTTCAGCATTGGTCCTTTCAATGATATTCAGGACTGATTTCCTTTAGGATTGACTAGTTTGATCTTCTTAGAGTCCGAAGGACTTTCAAGAGTCTTCTCCAACACCACAGTTCAATTCTTTGGCACTCAGCTTTCTTTACGGTCCAATTGTCAGTTACAGGCCATGTCGCAAAGAGTCAGACACAACTTAGTGACTGAACAACAGCAACACAGTCATGAGGAAGGATTGGAATAACGACATGAGTTATATGGGACTCCTCCTAAGACAGCTCACTGCTCTGTGACCAATAAAATAGGTGGAGGACCCAGTTCTTCCCTGCACCCCAATGTGATAGAATTATTTGCAAGCAGAGAGAAAGCTAGAGGAAAAGGAGCAGCCTTTGACCACAGGCCTGCTCACCAACCAGCTGAAAGATGGCCATTGTCTTGTTCATGTTTGTCTCTGCATCACTGGACCCTGAGACTGGACCAGCCCTCTTTACAACCCATCCTCTGAAGTCCCATCATAATTAATTTTAAAAATCTCATCAGTCTCCAAACAATCCTAGAGTTAACTTTGTACTACCCCATTTCACAGATGCAGAATCAGAGGTTCAGAGACATTCAGACACACGCTACATACAACTCACACAGCTGGTGAGAAGGAATGTCAGTATTTCATTGTATTTTTGTCTGACTCGAATATCTCTGCTTATTATTTTGCAAAAGGTCAGTAGCCTCATTAATATCATGAGGATAGTAAACAGGTCCCTCCCACACTATAACCTGCACAGAAAACCGAAATCCAGCCTGGATCTCAGATTTGAGATTTGTATAACCTGAAAAAAAGGTATATATTTGTATTCATATCGTCATATCTATGTATGTATGTATATATGTACGAGTGCTGAGTCACTTCAGTTGTGTTCGACTCTCAGTGACCCTATGGATTAGCCTGCCAGTCTCGTCTATCCATGGGATTCTCCAGGCAAGAATATTGGAGTAGGTTGCCATTTCCTCCTCCAGGAAATTTTTCCAGCCCAGGGGTCAAACCCCCCATCTTCTGCAGCTCCTGCACTGCAGGCAGATTCTTTACTGCTGAGCTACAGGGAAGCCCTCTCTCTCTCTCTCTCTCTCTCCTCTCCACAAAACACACACACACACACACACACACACACACATACATATATATATATATATATGCTATGTATATATTTACATATATATACATATGTGAAAGTGAAAGTGAAGTTGCTCAGTCGTGTCCAACTCTTTGCGACCCCGTGGACTGTAGCCCACCAGGCTCCTCCGTCCATGGGGTTCTCCAGGCAAGAATACTGGAGTGAGTTGCCATTTCCTTCTCCAGGGGATCTTCCTGACCCAAGGATTGAACCCAGGTCTCCTTTGTTGCAGGCAGACGCTTTAACCTCTGAGCCACCAGGGAAGCCATATATATGTATAAATCACACATAAATAATCAGAGTTATTCTACATCCACTCTTCTCAGATGACCCCAGATATAGTTGACAGGCACCTAGAGTCCCTGAGAATCTCTCAGTGATCTGTAAAATTAAAAGCTATTTTCAAAATAACACTAGACAGTATTTGCCTTTAAGAACTGACAGATCCAAAGTGGTCATAGGACAGCCTCCTGGGGCGTTAGTTGGACTCAAGGCTGTGGGAGTCTCCAACACACTGTCACTGTTCTTCACCCTCACACAATTGCCGCAAAAACAAACGCATCAATTGCTAGCTTTGCTTGAGCATGTCCTTGAGAAAGCAAAAGATACACTTCATTTCTGCCCATCTTGTGCCTTGAGGACTCACTCATTTTTCCATAGTCTGTGAGGTGGAACAGCAAGAATGCACAGCGCACATGTGTGCTGGGGCTCAAAAGGAAGATGGGTGTGTGCTGGGCTGGCTGTGAGCTCGTCAGCTGCCTTTGTCATGGAAAACCATGCTCACTTGAAGGAAAAACCAACAAACAGTTTGGGTATTTGACAAATACTTTCTCAAAATGAAAAGTGAGTATTATCACTTCCAGGAAAACAACTGAGAGTGTCTGTTGCCAATGACAAAAAGTGAGCTTTCAAATCAAAATCATATTTTTGAAAATGTATATTCTTCACCACATTCTTAATGTATCTTCCCAAAATCTAAATACTTTAATGGTGATATTAGTGGTGATATTAGAAGCTATGCTTTAAAAAGTACTATAGAATGGAAACAACTCATACAACTCAGTAACAAAAACAAGCAACAATTAAAAAAAAAATGTACAGAAGACTTAAATAGACAACTCTCCAAAAACACTTACAGATGGCAATAGGGTCATGAAAAGATGCTCAACATCACTAATTGTTAAAGAAATGCAAAGCAAAACTATGAGGTGCCACTTTACACAAGTCAAAATGGCATTAAAAAGTCTACAAATACCAAATTCTGGAGAGGATGTGGAGAAAAGGGAACTCTCCTTGTAATGGGAATGTGAATTGATACAGTGCTTTGGAGAACAGTGTGCAGGTTCCTCAAAAACTAAAAATGGAGCTACCATATGATCCAGCAATCCCATGCTGGGCACATATCTGGACAAAATTATAATTCAAAAAGATGCATGTACCCCTATGTTCATAGCAGCAATATTCACAATAGCCAAACATAGAAACAACCTAAATGGTCATTGGCAGATGGATGGATAAAGAAGGTGTGGTACATATACACAATGGAATATTACTCAGCCATAAAAAGGAGCAAATTTGAGTCAATTCTAGTGAGGTGAATGAAGCTAGAGCCTGTTGTACAGAGCAAAGTAAGTCAGAAGGAGAAAAACAAATGTTGTATATTAACACATATATGTGGAATCTAGATAAATAGTGCTATGAACCTATTCTCTGGGAAGGGATGGAGATACAGATGTAGAGAAAAGACTTGTGGACACAGCAAGGGAATGAGAGGGAAAGACGAATTGAGAGAGTAGCACAGATGCATGTATATAGACTATCACGCATAAAATAGACAGCTGGTGGGAAGCTGCTGTATAGCACAGGAGCCTAGCCTGGTTCCTTGTGATGACCTAGAGGGGAGGGATGAGAGTGAGGAGGGAGGGAGACTCAAAAGGGAGGAGATATATATATATACATATGACTGATTTGCACTCTTGTATGGCAGAAACCAATGCAACACTGTAAAGAAATTATCCTCCAGCTAAAAAATATATTAAAAAAGATGTGGTACATATATACAATGAAATATTACTCAGCCATTAAGAGAGTGAAATAATGACATTGGCAGCAACATGTATGGACTTAGAGATTGTTCATACTAAGTGAAATAAATCAGAAAGAGAAAGACAAATACCATTTGATATCACTTATATGTAGAATCTAAAATATGACACAAATGAATTTATTCATGAAAACAGAGATAAATTCACAGACATAGAAAACAAATGTATGTTTAACAAAAGGAAAAAGGGGTGGGGAAGGGATAAATTAGGAAGTTAGGGATTAGCAAATATAAACTATTTTATATAAAATAGATAAATAGCAGTTGTATAGCACAAGGAACAATATTCAATATCCTGTTATAAACCACAATGGGCTTCACTGATAGCTCAGTTGGTAAAGAATCCGTCTGTAATGCAGGAGACTCCAGTTCAATTCCTGGGTTGGGAAGATCCCCTGGAGAAGGGACAGGCTACCCACTCCAGTATTCTTGGGCTTCCCTCGTGGCTCAAATGGTAAAGAATCCACTTGCAATGTGGGTAGACCTGGGTTCAGTCCCTGGGTTGGGAAGATCCCCTGGAGAAGGGAATGGCTACCCACTCCAGTATTCTGGCCTACAGAATTCCCTGGACTGTTGAGTCCATGGAGTCGCAAAGAGTTGGACATGGCTGAACCACAGTGGGAAAGAAAACCCAGGTCTCCTGTACTGCAGGCAGATTCTTTACAATTTGAGCCACCAGAAGCCATATACACACACACACACCTTGTACGTGCACATATATGTATATGTACACACATGCACATATATGTGCATATGTATATGTCCATGTGTACACATATATATGTGTGTGTGTATATATATAACTGAACCATTTTGCTGTACACCTACACCTAAAACTAACACAACATTGTGAATCAACTATGCTTCAATGAAAGAACATTTTGTATAATGAAATGTTTCAACATTCAAAATATTCACCTGACTAAGAAAATCAATATTTTTCCAATAAACTATCCATAGATAGAGGACTTTTTATATTAAAAATTCACACATATACAAATGATCCATTCAAAGTGCAAAATACAATGATAGATTTTCATGTATGAAAAGGCTGTTGATGTGGTTTCTGATTCTCTATGTCAACTAACCTTTAAATGCTACCTCTTGTTGACTTTTGGGGTCGTATCAGAAGAAAAGCCACGTTTATCTTAAAAGGCTAGTAGGCCCCCTTTTCCACTTGTCTGTGGGCAGCTGTGTTTTCTTCACATACTCGAACCAAAACAACATGTCACAGCAGATTGAAGATAGAAGCAGCTACTTTGCCCCCATTGTAAGCCACATGTTTAAGGAGATTTTCCAAAACGTAAAACAATGCCTTTCTTCTCACTAAATTCTTTTGCTTATTTTGGAAAATACAGTTTTCATTTAAAAGTCCTATTTATGATATGATATTGTGGGTTTATTATTGTCACTTCATTTTCTAAAAGTTTTCTCAGATGACTTTCTAGTACAATAAATAATGACAAGTCTAACCCACATAAACAAATGCTCTTCAGGGATCTCAATAATTTTTTAACTTTAACCTTTAAATTTTAATTTTGTATTTATATATAGTTTACTTACCGTTTCAGGTGTGCTTCATGGTGATTTTTACTTTCTCTCTCTCTATATATATATTTTTTTTCTTCTTCCTTTTCAGATTCTTTTCCATTATAGGTTTTGAAGAATATTGACTATAGTTCCCTATGCTATACAGTAGGGCCTTATTGGTTATCATTTTATATATAATAATTTGTAGCTGTTAATTCCAAACTCCTAATTTATCTCTTTCCTTTCCCCTTTCAGTTCAATTGAGTTGCTCAGTCATGTCCGACACTTTGTGACCCCATGGACTACAGCACACCAGGCTTCCCTGCCCATCACCAACTCCCACAGTCTACTCAAACTCATGTCCATCGTGTCAGTGATGCCATCCAACTATCTCATCCTCTGTCGTCTCCTTCTCCTCCTATCTTCAATCTTTCCCAGCATCAGAGTCTTTTCTGATTAGTCAATTCTTTGCATCAGATGGCCAAAAATGTTAGAGTTTTAGCATCATTCCTTCCAGTGAATATTCAGGATTTCTGTTAGGATGGACAGGTTGGATCTCCTTGCAGTCCAAGGGACTCTCAAGAGTCTTCTCCAACACCACAGTTCAAAAGCATCAATTCTTTGGCGCTCAGCTTTCTTTATAGTCCAACTCTCACATCCACCCATGACTAGTTTTTTTCTATATCGGTGAATCTATTTCTGTTTTGTAAAGGAGTTCACTTGTGTCAGTTTTAGATTCTACATATCTGCTATCATATGATATTTGTCTTTCTCCATCTGATTATTATCTCTCTAGGTCCACCCATGTGGCTACCAAACCTGGATGGACAAATTTTTAAGAGCCATCCCAAGACCCCAAATTTTGAGATGAGTCCTGTATAATCGAAAAGGTTTAAAAGTTTAAAATCTGTTTTGATGTGCTTTCAAGGCTTATTCAAGGCTGAGAGTCTAATGGAATTTTCTTAGAACAAGGGTCAAACCTTCCACTAAACTTTAACCCCTGAGATCATTCTTTGATAGCTTTGCATCCTCCCCAGCACTCGGCCCTCCAGTACTCCCTTTAGCCATCACCATATCCCAGCCTTGCTTAGTCATCACGTTCTCCTCCTTACCTGTGTAAGTTGCTGTCTTTCTGGTAGTGTCTCCATATCCTCCCCTCCCCTCCCTATAATGGGAGCCCTTGCTGAGAGCAAGTCAGAGAGTTGGGCAGCCTTTCTGAGAGCCCTGGGCTGTACATCCCTGGACACCTGGTACCTGCCTATCATCTTCCTCCTGGTACCCAGAGCCCAGAACAGTGTTACTGATGGATGCTGGGTAACACCTGGGTATTGTCTTCCTCCTGGTACCCAGAGCTAAACTCAGGTTCAGCCTCACCTCATGGGTCACCATCACCACTTTAATACCAGCTGCTCCATCCTAACAGAAATGCCATTTTCAGCTCTTAGAAACTTTTCCAGCTCTCTTGCTTCATGATACGTAAGTTTCATATAAAAACGGGTAAAATAGCTCAAAGAGGTATGGACAGTCACCTTATAATCATAAAATTATTTTCAAAAATCCTCAACCAGAAACTTATCACACTTAACCTGTTGCAGAGTTGACACTTGAACTACATGGGGGTTGGGGTGCCTGTCCCCCACACAGGTAAACATCCATGTTTAACTTTGCAGTCTGCTCTCCATATCCAAGGTTCCAAGACCTGGAACTCTACAGCCATAGGTTGTGGAATACTGTAGTATATACTATTGAAAAAAATTTGCATGTAAATGGACCAGCACAGTTTAAACTTGTTGTTCAAGGGTCAACTAGAGGTAGACACACATGCAGAGACACCATATAGCTATCAAAATGGATTTACCCCCTATTTTCTAAGGCATCAGGAGTGATTATCAGTGTGGACTAACAAAATGCCTAAGCAACTTTTCAATGTCAAATTTTTAAAAGTCACAACATTAGGGAATGGTTACTCTTACATATGATGAGGGGGTTTTGGATGCGAGGACGACATCAACTATGGGAACATGTTTAAAGTCCTCCTTAAGACAGATGATGCTCAGATAATTCTTATCCCCACTTCCACCTGCTCAGACAGACCAGGCTTCATGAAAGATGGAAAGTTCAGGACACTCCATCTGCATGCTGTGGGGTCTTGGGAGCTGTGCTGATACTTACCAAATTTCAGATAAATAAAGAATGAAGGCATTGTGAGGAAGCAAAGTGAATTTCTCAAAATAACCCACAGCATCATAACAACATCTGTTGTAGGTAATGAAAGAATATTTGGCTAAATACAAATATGACAGGGATATTTTCTAATTGAAAAAGAAAATCTCTTTAAATATCCTATAATCCAGTCTATCTTCCTCTCCAAGAAATTGAGGCATATAATCTTTCATTAACTAATTGCTGATACATTATTTAATAGCAACACAGATTCAAAAAGATTTGGTTGAATGACATCTTAGAGTATATCTGGTAACACACAGATACATATTTTAAAATCTCTTGCATTTTGGATTTAGTCAATGGTTTAAGTGAATAATAAGATAGGAAACAGACTTGATCCTTGGTGGAAACAATCACAGGTACTTTGCAATGTATTTATCTTTTATACCCACATTTCATCAGAAATACAAGGAATCAAGACAGAGCCCCTGAAATCTGTTGAAGAAAGATGATTTATGGTCCCCAGATTTCCACTACATACACCAAGAGTATTTACAACATCAATAATGTGTGTGTGCTTAGTCGCTCAGTTGTCTCCAGCTCTTTGTGATCCCATGGACTGTAGCCCATCAGGCTTCTATGTCTATGAAGGATTCTCTAGGCAAGAATACTGGAGTGCATTGCCATTTCCTTCTCTAGGGGATCTTCCAGACCCAGGGATCAAACCTGGGTCTCTTGCACTGCAGGTGGGTTCTTTACCACTGAGCCACCAGGGAAGCAAAAGAAGGCTGAGCACTGAAGAACTGATGCTTTTGAATTGTGGTGCTGGAGAAGACTCCTGAGAGACCCTGGGATAGCAGGGAGATCAAACCGGGCAATCCCAAAGGAAATCAGTCCCGATTATTCAGTGGAAGGGTTGATGCTGAGGTTCAAACTCCAGTATTTTGGCCACCTGATGTGAAGAGCTGACACACTGGGAAAAAACCTGATACTGGGAAAGATTGTGGACAAGAGGAGAAGGAGCAATGGAGGTTGAGATGGTTGGATGGCATCACCAACTCAATGGACATGAGTTTGAGCAAACCCCAGGACACAGTGAAGAACAGGGAAGCCTAGTGTGCTTCAGTCCATGGGGTCACAAAGAGTCAGACATGACTTAGCAACTGATCAACAATAACAACTTGAATAATATTTCACAACATTTAGGGTAAATTGTTTTCTAAATGTCTGGTGGTTATCTTCAGTTCACCCATTGCGTTTCCCAAAATGGAAAATGCTTCAATTCTACCCTGAGATCACATAGGTATTTTGAAGGTTGTAGCTATAAAGCATCACCTCTTGCCCCAAGGGCCACCCGACTCATCCACCGGGGGAGGTGTCTCCTCCTCTTTTCAGGTTTTGAAGAAATGAATGTTACACTTTAGAATGTACATTGTGAAGAAAACAGGGAAGATTCCTCATGCACTGCATACCCAGTGCCCTCCATTAGATACATCATTCGATATCACAGTAATCCAAGTCTATGCCCTGACCAATAACGCTGAAGAAGCTGAAGTTGAACAGTTCTATGAAGACCTACAAGACCTTCTAGAACTAACACCCAAAAAGATGTCCTTTTCATTTTAGGGGACTGGAATGCAAAAGTAGCAAGTCAAGAAATTCCTGGAGTAATGGGCAAATTTGGCCTTGGAGTACAGAATGAAGCAGGGCAAAGGCTAACAGAGTTTTGCCAAGAGAACACACTGGTCATAGCAAACATCCTCTTCCAACAACACAAGAGAATACTCTATATATGGACATCACCAGATGGTCAATACTGAAATCAGATTGATTATATTCTTTGCAGTCGAAGATGGAGAAGCTCTATACAGTCAGAAAAAGCAAGACCGGGAGCTGACTGTGGCTCAGATCATGAATGCCTTATTGCCAAATTCACACTTAAACTGAAAAAAGTAGGGAAAATCACTAGACCATTCAGGTATAACCTAAATCAAATCCCTTACAACTATACAGTGTAAGTGACAAATAGATTTAAGAGATTCGATCTGATAGAATGCCTGAAGACCTATGGATAGAGGTTCGTGACATTGTACAGGAGGCAGGGATCAAGACCATCCCCATGGAAAAGAAATGCAAAAAGGCAAATGGTTGTCTGAGGAGGCCTTACAAATAGCTATGAAAAGAAAAGAAGTGAAAGGCAAAGGAGAAGTGAAAAGATATACCCATTTGAATGTAGAGTTCCAAAGAATAACAGGAGAGATAAGAAAGCCTTCCTCAGCAATGCAAAGAAATAGAGGACAACAATAGAATGGAAAAGACTGAAGATCTCTTCAAGAAAATTAGAGATACCAAGGGAACATTTCATGCAAAGATGGGCTCAATAAAGGACAGAAATGGTATGGCCCTAACAGAAGCAGAAGATATTAAGAGGAGGTGGCAAGAATACACAGAAGAACTATACAAAAAGATCTTCATGACACAGATAATCATGATGGTGTGATCACTCACCTAGAGCCAGACATTCTGGAATGTGAAGTCAAGTGGGCCTTAGGAAGCATAACTACAAAGCTAGTGGAGGTGATGGAATTCCAGTTGAGCTATTTCAAATCTTGAAAGATGATGCTGTGAAAGTGCTGCACTCAATATGCCAGAAAACTTGGAAAACTCAGCAGAGGCCACGGGACTGGAAAAGTCAGCTTTCATTCCAATCTCAAAAAAAGGCAATGCCAAAGAATGCTCAAACTATCGCACAATTGCATTCATCTCACATGCTAGTAAAATAATGCTCAAAATTCTCCATGCCAGACTTCAACAGTACATGAACTGTGAACTTTCAGTTGTTCAAGGTGGATTTAGAAAAGGCAGAGGAACCAGAGAACAAATAGCCAATGTCTGCTGGATCATCAAAAAAGCAAGAGAGTTCGAGAAAAAAAATCTACTTCTACTTTATTGACTATGCCAAAGCGTTTGACTGTGTGGATCACAACAAATTGTGGAAAATTCTGAAAGAGATGGGAATATCAGACCACTTGACCTGCCCCCTGAGAAATCTGTATGCAGGTCAAGAAGCACCAGTTAGGACTGGACATGGAACAACAGTTTAGTTTATTTCATTTCAGTTCAATCACTCAGTTGTGTCCCACTCTTTGCGACCCCATGAAGCACAGCACGCCTGGTCTCCTGTCTATCACCAACTCCTAGAGTCCACCCAAACCCATGTCCATTGAGTCGGTGATTCCATCCAACCATCTCATCCTCTGTTGTCCCCTTCTCCTCCTGCCCTCAATCTTTCCCAGCATCAGGGTCTTTTCAAACGAGACAGACTGGTTCCAGATCAGGAAAGGAAAGGAGTATGTCAAGGCTGTATATTGTCACTTTTATTTTTTTCTTTTTTCTTTATTTATTATTACAATTTATTTTTACTTTAATTTACTTTACAATAATGTATTGGTTTTGCCATACATTGAACTTCTATACAGAGTACATCATGAGAAATGCTGGACTGGATGAAGTACAAGCTGGAATCAAGATTGCTGGGAGAAATATCAATAACCTCAGATATGCAGATGATAACACCCTTATGAAAGAAAGTGAAGAAGAACTATAGAGCCTCTTGATGAAAGTGGAAAAGCTGGCTTAAAAGTCAACATTCAGAAAACTAAGACCATGCCATTTGGTCCTATCACTTCATGGCAAATAGATGGAGAAACAGTGGAAACAGTGGCAGACTTTACTTTTTGGGGCTCCAAAATCACTGCAGATGGTGACTGAAGACATGAAATTAAAAGACACTTGTTGGTTGGAAGAAAAGCTATGACCAACCTAGATAGCTTATTAAAAAGCAGAGACATTACTTTGCCAACAAATGTCCATCTAGTCAAAGCTATGGTTTTTCTGGTAGTCATGTGTGGATGTGAGAGTTGGACCATAAAGAAGGCCGATTGCCAAAGAATTGATGCTTTTGAACTGTGGTGTTGGAGAAGTCTCTTGAGAGTCTCTTGGACTGCAAGAAGCCTCAAACCAGACAATCCTAAAGGAAATCAACTTTAAATATTTATTGGAAGGACTGATGCTGAAGCTGAAACTCCAATATTTTGGCCACCTGATGTGAAGAGCCAACTCATGAGAAAAGACTCTGATGCTGGGAACGATTTAAGGCAGAAGAAGTAGGGGACGACAGAGGACAAGATGGTTTCATGGCATCACCGACTCAACGGACATGAGTTTGAGCAACCTTCAGGAGATGGTGAAGGACCAGAAAATCTGGCATGAGACCAGCCCATGGGGTCTCAAAGAGTGGGCCATGACTGAGTGACTGAACACAACAACAACCAAGCTATCATGACTAAGTTTCCCAAAGCCGAAGATCAGTACCAGTTCTCTTTGCCTTTATGTGAAGCAACTCTTTCAGCAATGCAACAGTGTTAGGGGTAATTTACTGGCTCTGTAGCTAAAGAATCCACTACAGACTACATGCAAGAGAGACGATGGTCAGCAGAACGTACATTGTCCCATCACTGTGCCACAGGAGGTCTTTTTCTACAGAGCCATCCACCATCAGCGCACTGAGGCAGTGGGATGTTGGCCACATTGTTTGAACCCAGATAGTCTGCAGCCTCCTGTTTGTCTGTGTTGCACAGTAACCATCTGGAAGAGCAGTTACAAAGAAACAGATTTTACCTACAAAGTAGGAAAACACAAGACCGAAAACTGTTAAGCTTGCAAAAATATGGAGCTATTTGTCTTCTCTCCTATTTAAAGAGTGTTACATAGGGCTTCCTTGGTGGCTCAGTGGTAAAGAATCCACCTGCCAATGCAGGAGACCTGGGTTTGATCCCTGGCGCAGGAAGATCCCACATGCAGCAGAGCAACTAAGCCCCTGCACCACAACTACTGAGCCTGCGCTTTAGAGCCTAGGAGCTGCAGCTACTGAGCCCACATGCCCACATGAGCCCACATGCCACAGCCACGGAGGCCTAGGCACCCCAGAACTCCCCGCTGTGCGACAAGAGAAGCCTCTGCTTTAAGAAGCCCCTGAATCAACACCAGAGAGGAGCCCCCACTCGTGGAAACTAGAGAAAAGCTCAGACAGCAAGAAGACCCAGCACAGCCAAAAATAAGTGAATAAATGAAATTATTTTTAAAAGAATGTTACATAAATTCCAATAATTAAGACAAAAATTGCTGCTACTTAAGTCTGTGCAGGATTCTTTATGACCTCTTGAACCACCCTGTCTCTCTTCAGCAAGAAAGGCTAGTCAGTGAGGTGGGAATAGACTTAAGTCCATTTGGAGGAACCATTTGGAGGGAAGAAAATGGCCCCCCTAACTATGAGGGTCAAATACCAACTTTCATGCAACTCTCAGCTTCTCATTCCCAGCTAAAACCCCCTTCGTTTGTCACTTCTTCACATGCATTCATCTGCAGACAAATTTAGCCCTGGTGGCTCAGACAGTAAAGAATCTTCCTGCAATGCAGGAGAGCTTGGTTCAGTCCCTGGGTTGGGAAGATTCCCTGGAGAAGGGCATGGAATCAATACTCTAGTTTTTTTGCCTGGAGAATTCCATAGACAGAAGAGCCTGGCAGGCTACACTCCATGGGTTCACAGAGTCAGACACAACTGAGCGAGTAAGCACCCAACAGTGCAGACAAAAGTTAATGATGATGCATTCAGCTTGTATTTGAAAAAAAAAAAAATCATAGAATCCATTTACACCCTCTAGAGGCCATCATCATTTCATAGAGAGCTCTCTCCCATCAAATGTGATAAACATATGTTTGTATCATCAACAAGGGTAACGAAAAAGCTCAGTAATGAATGAGTAATTTTTCCATTATTCAAAAGGAAGGTTGTATTGCTAAAATAAAAATGACCAAAGTGTAAGTGAGGAAGTCCAATGCAGCTGCATTATCAAGTGGTACATCAAAGGTGGAAACATTGCAGTTAAAAATAACATTCTTCCATACATGGGCTCTAATCTGCACATCTAAATATAAAACAACTAGATTCTTCCTGCACACCAGCGTTTATTACAAAATGACTCTAAACCTGGCACTTGGGGGCCCATTTCCTGCACACATTCTGAAAACAGCTTCCCAAGCACAGAGAGCAGGCTGCCTTTTCCTGCGTGGTGTTTCAAGCAGGGAGACCAGGGTCTGGCCCAAAGTGAAGACTCAACATCTGATGAGTCAAATGTGCTTCCCAAAGTGCCCACATAGCGGAACCTCTGTTTGCTTCTCACTGAGCTATTGCTGCTGCTGCTGCTAAGTCACTTCAGTCATGTCTGACTCTGTGCGACCCCATAGACGGCAGCCCACCCGGCTCTCCCATCCCTGGGATTCTCCAGGCAAGAATACTGGAGTGGGTTGCCATTTCCTTCTCCCATGCATGAAAGTGGAAAGGGAAAAGTGAAAGTGAGCTATTAGGTCCCCTTAATCCATGGTTTTCTGGTTCTTTCATATTCTGATGAGTGTCCTGGGTGTTGGCTAGTTTATCGTTTCATGCTTTTACAGAACTTCCTAGTCTGCAGGGTTTTATTTCACTGGGAGAAGCGTATGGAATAAGAACCTAGGTCTCTGTTGCCTATGACTAAAGAAGGGAATGCCCCAGACACGGGGACACAGCACAGAGAAGGTTTGGATGGGACTGTGGGTATAAGGTGGTGCTTATGGTGAAGAACCCACCTGCCAATACAGGAGACAGAAGAGACACAAGTTCAGTCCCTGGTTGAGATGATCCCCTGGGGGAGGACATGGCAACCCACTCCAGTATTCTTGCCTGGAGGATCCCATGGACAGAGTAGCCTGGCAGGATACAGTCCATAGGGTCACAAAGAGTCTGATACAACTGAAGCTACTTAGCACGCCCTAAGAATAAGGCTTCACTGGTGGCTCAGACTGTACAGAATCTTCCTGCAATGCAGGAGATGCAAGAGTCACATCTTCTATCCCTGGGTTGGGAATACTGCCGCCCCCAACCCAAGCCTTGCCCAGAGAAGGGGAATGGCAACCCACTCCAGTATTCTTGACTGGGAAGTCCCATGGACAGAGGAGCCTGGAGGGTTACAGTCCATAAAAGGGTTGCAAAGAGTCTGACATGACTGAGAATGCACACAAAGACACAAGGTAATTATTTACACTTACTTTACAATGAGAAAGAGAGTATTTACATAGTATTAGGTACTATATATAATCCAGAGCTGATTTAAAGTATATGGGGGATATATGTAGGCTATATAAGTACAAACGACATCTTTTTATATAAGTGACTTGAGCATCGATAGAGTTTGGTATCTGTGGGGCATCCTGGAACCAGCCCCCCACAGATACACAGGGACGACTGTGCTGGCTTTACACGGCTTTAAATGAGTGCCACTATTCTTTTGGGTGACAGCCACCAGAGGTGACTGCAGAGTACCTGGGAGGAATCAAAAGCCTTTCCATGATTTTCTAGAACCTTACTACTTTCAAGTGAGACAATGACTGTGCCCTTCTCACCTGACTCCCCGACAGTGATGTGAGCCCCCATGCCGGGTGACTTTCCTGCTTCCCTTGACATGAGAGGCAGCAGCCGTCCCACTCTGAAAAGCGTGGATTCTAATATACTCATCGCATGTGCCATTCACTGTCTAATTTGTAACCTCTTAAATTCTCCCCATGAATGACTTCAGAGATGGAGAACAGTTACTTGTCCTGAGCGGAATCAGGCAATTACGGTGGGTTTTCACTGACTACCCTCACCTCTAGAAGATTCGTTTCAAAGGTCTTTTCTGTGGAGAAGAAAAAGCAGCATTTCAGGATGTCAAAACCCTAAATACCTTAAGATACTGGAAGATAATTTTGGACCTAGGAAAGGAGACAGAAATTGTTATTTTTTCTAAGCGAGAAGAAATAATAACAACACATACTGACAATAGAATCTTTGACTTTGGAACTTCTCAGGAAGAGAGTGAAAGACCCAACTGTGTCCTACTCTTTGTGACCCCATGGACTACATAGTTCTTGTAATTCTCTGGGCCAGAATACTGGAGTGGGTAGTCTTTCCCTTCTGCAGGGGATCTTCCCAGCTTAGGGATCAAACCCAGGTCTCCTGCATTGCAGGCAGATTCTTTACCAGCTGAGCCACCAGGGAAGCCCAAGAATATTGGATTGGATAGCCTATCCCTTCTCCAGTGGATCTTCTTGACCCAGGAACTGGGTCCACTGAGGTCTCCTGCCTTGCAGGCAGATTCTTTACCAACTGAGCTACTAGGGAAGCCCAAGAATATTGGATTGGATAGCCTATCCCTTCTCCAGTGGATCTTCTTGACCCAGGAACTGGGTCCACTGGGGTCTCCTGCATTGCAGGCAGATTCTTTACCAACTGAGCTACTAGGGAAGTGAATCTTTGACACTGGAACTTCTCAGGAAGAGAAGATAATAATAAAGAACACTCAAGACTAAAGCAATGCTGCTTTAGATCATAAGATTGAGAAGAAGCAGATCTGTTTTGGAAACATACCTTCTTATGAGGTATGAGTGAGTCACTTTGTGTGCAAGATATTGAATATCATCAAATAACAACACTGAACTAACAGGCACCTTCTAAGTTTGTAATAAAAATTATTTATTGAAGGAAAAAAAGCATGCAATGACTTTTCAAGCCAAAGGTAAATTATACTATTCAGATTATGTGGAATCTAGAAGAGCAGTACAAATGGATCTATTAGCACAAAAGAAATAGAGACACAGATGTACAGAACAAACATATGGAGTCCAAGGGGATAAAGGGGTGGGGATGAGTTGGGAGATTGGGAATGACACATATACACTGCTGAGTATAAGACAGATAAAAAATGAGAACCTAAAATCACTGCAGATGGTGACTGCAGCCATGAAATTAAAAGACGCTTACTCCTTGGAAGAAAAGTTATGACCAACCTAGAGAGCATATTGAAAAGCAGAGACGTTACTTTGCAGACAAAGTTCCGTCTAGTCAAGGCTATGGTTTTTCCAGTGGTCATATATGGATATGAGAGTTGGACTGTGAAGAAAGCTGAGTGCTGAAGAATTGATGCTTTTGAACTGTGGTGTTGGAGAAGACTCCTGAGAGTCCCTTGGACTGCAAGGAGATCCAGCTAGTCCATTCTGAAGGAGATCAGCCCTGGGATTTCTTTGGAAGGAATGATGCTAAAGCTGAAACTTCAGTACTTTGGCCACCTCATGCAAAGAGTTGACTCATTGGAAAAGACTCTGATGCTGGGAGGGATTGGAGGTAGGAAGAGAAGGGGACAACAGAGGATGAGATGGCTGGATGGCATCACTGACTCGATGGACGTGAGTTTGAGTGAACTCTGGGAGATAGTGATGGACAGGGAGGCCTGGCATGCTGTGATTCATGGGGTTGCAAAGAGTCGGACATAACTGAGCAACTGAACTGAATTGAACTGAATGTATAGCATATTAAAAAGCAGAGACATTACTTTGCCAACAAAGGTCCGTCTAGTCAAAGCTATGGTTTTTCCAGTAGTCATGTACAGGTGTGAGAGTTGGACTATAAACAAAGCTGAGTGCCGAAGAATTGATGCTTTTGAACTGTGGTGTTGGAGAAGACTCTTGAGAGTCCCTTGTACTGCAAGGAGATCCAACTAGTCCATCTTAAAGGAGATCAGTCTTGAGTGTTCATTGGAAGGACTGATGTTGAAGCTGAAACTCCAATACTTTGGCCACCTGATGTGAAGAGCTGACTCATGTGAAAAGACCCTGATGCTGGGAAAGACTGAGGGCTGGGGGAGAAGGGGACAAGCAGAGGATGAGATGGTTGGATGGCATCACTGACTCGATGGACATGAGTCTGGGTAAACTCAGGCAGTTGGTGATGGACAGGGAGGCCTGGTGTGCTGCAATCCTTGGGGTTGGAAAGAGTAGGACACAACTGAGCGATTGAACTGAATCGAACTGAATGTATAGCCCGGGGGAAAAAGAAGGTATAGTCAGTCAGTCTGTAGGACATATATTAAGTTAACCTTAAAATGCGTTTCAATATAGATTAGGCAGACAATACTGTTTGATTCCACTTACATGAGAGACCTGGCCCCATTAGTGGTTCAGACAGTAAAACATCTGCCTGCAATGTGGAGACCCAGGTTTGATCCCTGGGTTGGGAAGATCACCTGGAGAAGAAAATGGCAACCCATTCCAGTACTCTTGCCTGGAAAATTCCATGGACAGAGGAGCCTGGCAGGCTAAAGTCCATGCGGTCGCAAAGAGTCAGACATGACTGAGCGGCTTCACTTTCTCTTTTCACTTTTATATGAGAGACCTAGAATAGCCAAATTCATACAGTTGGAAAGTACAGCGGTGGATGCCTAGGGCTGCGGGGTCGGGGGGTGGGAGTTAGTGTTTAATGGGGACAGGCTTTCAGTTTAGGAAGGTGAAAGGTTGGGGGGACAGATGACAGTAAGAACTGTAAGCAATGTGAAAGCACTTAGCGTCATTGAATTGTAGAGTTAGATATGGTTAAATAGTAAGCTTTATATTAATTAGTTTTTACTATAATAAAATTTTTAAATGAAATAGATTAAGTAGCTGTGTTACACTGGGAATAACTTATTTAACTGAGCAAAGTGCCTAGATTCCTACAAGAAACTTGGAAAAGTGTTTGATTTAGAAGGATAGATGAGCTTTACTATCACAGTTTTCCTCTAAAGGTAGTGTAGGTAGCAGGATCATCACTTAATCCAGCTCTGAAAGAGTCCGCTAAGCACCCCAAAACTGCTAATTGCAAATGGAGGAAAACATGTGTTTGAGACATTTTTACTGTGATCTTAAAGGCTCTTTTGCTGGCCACGTTTGAACATGTTTGGTATTCGCCTAAGTGTTAGTTGCTAAGTCGTGTCTGACTCTTCATGGCACCATGGACTATAGCCCACCAGGCTCCTGGAATACTGGACTGGGTGGCCATTCGTTTCTCCAAGAGATCTTCCTGTCCTCGGGATCAAACCCTGATCTCCCGCATTGAAGGCAGATTCTTCACCATCTGAACCATCACCGTTCAACTTCAGGCATTCATCTGCAGAGACCTCTCCATCTGAGACACCAGTTACAAGGCCACGTGGTCCTCAAAAGAACACTGGACAAGAAGGCAACACGGTTGCTGCCACCCACACTGTATGCTATGGGTTGAAAGTTTGTGTCCTGCCGAAACTGAAACCTTAACCCTCTATGGGAGTGTATTTGAAGATAAGGCTTTTATGAAGTCATTAAAGTTAAATGGGGCTTCCCTGTTGGCTCAGTGGTAAAGAATCTGCCAGCAATGCAGGAAATGTGGGTTTGATTCCTGGGTTAGGAAGATCCCCTGGAGAAGGGCATGGCAACCCACTCTAGTATTCTTGCCTGGAGATCCCTTGGACAGAGGAGCCTGGCAGTCCATGGGGTTGCAAAGAGTCAGACACAACTAAGCAAGTAACACCCAGTAGGGTGGAGGGTGGGGGATGTGTGTGTGTGTGTGTGTGTGTGTGTGTGTGTGTGTGTGTGTGTATGGGCTTCCCCTGTGGCTCAGCTGGTAAAGAATTCACCTGCAATGTGGGAGACCTGGGTGCAATCTGTGGGTTGGGAAGATCCCTTGGAGAAGGAAATGGCTACTCCAGTGTTCTGGCCTGGAGAATTCCAGGGACTGTATACTCCATGGGGTCACAAGAGTTGGAAATGAATGTGTGTGTATGTGCATAAAACTGAATCACTCTGCTGTACATCTGAAGCTTCACTACACTTCAAGTTTTAAAAAGGCACAGAGTCTACTTTCTCATGTGCTTCATTTTCTTTTTTACCTAGTGAAAGGCAGTGGAGAAGAAAAGAAATGAGCATTTTTACCAAGGCAGGTTTCACATGGGTTACCTGTAAGCAGGAGATGTCATTTGCAGGGATCAATGCAAAACGAGCACACAGAGGCCCTTGTGTAAAAACTGTTCAGAATTTCCAGACCAGGACAACACCGCACTGATTCGAGCACGGGCTTTTATGAGTGCTGGGGCCTGAAAGATGCACGGGCTGCCCTGCCTAGCACACGGTACCTCTCAAGGTTCTAGTGAAGAACTTTTAAATTTTAGGTTTTAAAAATATATAGTAGTTTGATGTTAGAAAAACAAGGCTCTTTGGGTTAAAGAATTTCTCGTTATAAATCATTGTATTCGTCTTTCTGTAAGAATGTAACTTCATTTAGTGCTTTCTGAGAAGGACACTGGAAACTTCTGGGTTAAAAGTTAAAACCTGAAAGGCAGAATGTGCTGCATAGAAGATAGCTTTCCCCCTTATCTCAAGGACTCAGAGCATCCTGACTGATCTGTTCTTAACTAATGACTTAGTTTCCACTGTGTAACAGGCTTCTCCTCAAAAATGCCTTTCCCTGTACTAGGCACCGCCGGGCCAGGTGGTCAATTAACTGTCTCTACTATCATCTGTAAACCGTCCCCATCAATCAAATGTCTCCACTTCATCCTCAGACCCCCTTATCACATTGTTCCCACATTCTGATCTCATTCCCCGTTGTCTTTGATCTCTCGTATAAAATCCCCTCGGTGAGTGTTGGGGGTTCACTTCTGGAAACGGAAGATTGAACCCCGGCTTGCCGGCCCCAATAAATCCTCCTGCTGATTGCATCGGTCCGAGTCACTGTGGTCTTTGGGGCGCGGTTCCCGAGAAAGGCCATGAGGTCTTACACTAGAACATGTTTCGCTCTTGCACCTGTGCTCCTGCATCGAAGTCCATGACTTTGGAGAGTGCAGGGTGAACTCCCTGTCCGGCAGCCTCTCACCCCCGTGTCATAGGAAGGGCTGCGACAGTGACCCATGCTAGGGGCCGAGGAGGGACCTCTCAGGGGTCTGCGTGCATTTCTCATCTATGATGGTCCTTTAGGACTGTTAGCCTCAGGATGCCCAGCCAAAGGGAAACAGAAAACAAAGGCACCTCCATGTCCACATGGATTCTGTCTTTCACCGTAGACAATGCATGGGGAGACCATGTCTTCACAGAGAGTCAGGTGGAAATTGACTGTTTTCTCCTCATGGCCCAGAAGCCTATGTCTCCTATCATATGATTGCAGCAGAAGTTATTAAAATTCACATCAGCTATTTCCTGTTTAGTCACTTTCTTAACCTCCTTTTCCCATTTTGCATTTCCTTTTACAGGATACAGTCCTGTGGGGTCTCAGAGATAAACTCTGAAAGAATGAGAGCCACTGACAGTGTTCTCCATCAGAGGTCTGTATGCCGAAGCTTCAGGGATGAAGGATCAGCCCCTGGTGGTGGGAACCTGCTTCGATGGGGGCGGGCGGGGCGTGTGGGGGTTGATGTCAGGCAGGCAGAAAGGCCACGGGGGTGATAAGATATGCTTTTTATGACAGGCTCACTTTTCTCCAGCAGCCAGTAGAGGAGTGGATGGAAGCACTGTTTTAAAAAGTGAGAAGGCTCAGTGCTGTTATGATTTGCATGCAGAAGAGCTCACGTCCTAGCAATTATTTCACAAGGCAGTGTCCAGTCTACTGATGGCCAAGGGCTCAGCCTCACAATCTGGCAAGGCACTAGGAATCCACAGGAGGGAAACCAAGAGAGGGAAAGAGGGGTGCTCCTGCCTTCCACAGCTACCTCCAGCCCACTCCCTTCTGCCCCATTGTCCTGAGGACGCCCAGCTGCTGCGGAATAGCTGGGAGGGAAAATCAACAAACGGTCGCCCCTGCAACTTTCAGCATGATTTACTGGTGTTTGTGTCTTGCGGCTGCAGCTGCCTGTCAGGGTGATGACACATGATGGGTGATTAAAGTGCCTGTCCTTAAATCAAAGCTGAGCTGATGGCTGGAACAGGCAGTAAATAGCCCTGGGAGCTTGCTTATCCCACCAATGACAGGACCTTATTAGGACAATAGGGAGGCTATTATCCTAATAAGAGGAAGCCTTGTATCCCGGAACCTTCTTATGTTTGCAGGGTTTACCTGAGCTCTTTATGGATGGCTGAGAATGTAGCCCCATTCATCCTAGTTTTCTGGTCATCTGTGTGGCCTCTGTGGACCCTCACCTCCACCCCTCCTGCAGGGAGACCTGTGGGGTGAGGAACAGGCAGGGAAACTTTGCCAGGTGCTCTGAGCACGGTCTGCCTCTTCCTGTGTCTCTCTCCATGTTGGTGCTGGCAGGAAGGATGGCCAGGGCAGTAAGAGCTCATAAATTTTCCTTCTCTTGATCCCAGGAGTCAAGGGGTAAAGAAGACATTGTATGTGAGCCTCACTGAGCAGGGAAAGTACACCTCAGGGTTTGCTATGGGTTCCAAGCCCTTCATTCTTCTGAAACTGGGCGGACCCATGATGCTTTCTGCTGTCACAGTGACCCAGTCATGAGTCAGATGGGGGTGGTGGAGGGAGAACAGTCTTCGAGCTCCAGTGACCCAGGTTCCTATTCCCTTAAAGATTCAGGAAGAATGTCTAGGGCTTCCCTGGTGGCTCAGTGGTAAAGAATCCACTTGCCACTTCAGGAGACACAGGTTTGATCCCTGATCCGGGAAGATAACACATTCCTTGGGGCAACTAAGCCTGTGCATCACGATTACTGAGCCTGCGCTTTAGAACCCGTAAACCGCAACTTCTGAGTCCACGAGCCACAGCTCCTGAAGCTCTTGTGCCCTAGAGCCCACACTCTGCAACAAGAGAAGTCACAGCATTGAGAAGCCTGTGAGCCACAACTAGAAAGCAGTCCCCACTTTCTGCAACTAAAGAAAAGCCCGTGTAGCAATGAAGACCCAAAAGAAAGAAAGAAAGTGAAGGCACTCTGTCGTGTCCGACTCTTTGTGACCCCGTGGACTATAGTCTACCAGGTTCCTCCTTCCATGGGATTTTCCAGGCAAGAATACTGGAGTGGGTTGCCATTGCCTTTTCCAGAGCAGATGATACAAAGACCAAGTACCTGAACACGGGGATCTGTAAGTACCTTCGTCTGGCCAAGATCCTGGGGGTAGGACAAGAGCAGGTGAACCTGCACCATGCTGTCCGGATGTCCCAAATCTCCCACCTGCCTGGCTCCCCTGCCGGAAGGGAAGGGGTTCCCTCTCTGCCCGCGTGGGTCCCGGGAAGCCCTGCTGGCTGGCAAGCCAGAGCAGCGTTTCTGGGCGACAGACAGCATGTTGGTCTTGTGACACCTTGGGTGAGATTCTGCTGCTGCTGCTGCTGCTAAGTCACTAATGTCATGTCCGACTCTGTGTGACCCCATAGATGGCAGCCCACCAGGCTCCCCCGTCCCTGGGATTCTCCAGGCAAGAACACTAGAGTGGGTTGCCATTTTCTTCTCCAGTGCATGAAAGTGAAAAGTGAAAGTGAGTGACTGCTCAAGTCTTGTCTGACTCTTAGCGACCCCATGGACTGCAACCCACCAGGCTCCTCCGTCCATGGGATTCTCCAGGCAAGAGCACTGGATTGGGGTGTCAGCACGTGACCTCAATTAGATGCCAGCATTTCCTCTCACTAAGGAGCAGGGGCCCCTAGGGTGGGGCCTGAGTGCAGAGCTGACATACAGGGTTGTCCTGATGTTAATTCTATGGCCGTTCTGGCTCTATCCTAGGTACCCATCCTCTAGGCTTATCCAGGAGGGAAAAGGCTTAGAAAGTGCTAGAATGCTTTCTTAGCTGGAGAGGGTGGGATGGATGGAGTACAAGCCGGCTAGACAAAGTAGACTGCTGCCCGATGGAATGGGTGCCCCCACCCAGCAGAGGGCTCTTTGGCGGCCTGGAGGTTGGCATGGGTGCCTGCACTGAGACCAAGGAGGCAGGGGAGACCAGGGACAAGAACCCTATTCTCAAGACCCAACACTCAACACAACCAAAAATAAATAAATCAATAAGTAAAAATTATATAAAAAAGAAGAATGTCCAGGGAGAGTGAGTGAACATGGGCAAGACTCCCATACCCACCTTCCGGATGTCTGACAAGGAGGAGGGTTCAGCCCTAGTGACTCTGGGCCAGGTGTGCCCTGCTTAGAATGTGGGGGCAGGGAAAACCTAAGGTGGAGAGAAAGCATGGAGCAGTGACTCAGACTCTGAAGAGCAGAACTAGAAAAGCAGGCACAGGGGAATGTGTGTGGTCTGAGAAGGCAAAGATGTAAACCTCAGCTCTTCACTTCCTGCTGTGGGAGGAGTCCTCTGGACACCGAAATTTTAAGGCTAACACCGGAATTCTCAGGGAAACCAGGACCAGTTGGTCAGTTTATATATATGACCTTGAGTTCCTCTTAACTTTCAGGATATCAGTTTTCTCATCTGAAACGCTACAGACAGAGTAAGTGACCCAAACTGCAGCCCTGTTGGAAATCAGCATATATTGAAAGTGTCTAAGTATGTTTTATAGAACAATGTAGGAATTCTACCATAATATTATAAAAAATGTTCATGATATTTCAATTGGAATAAAATGCCATAGAAGTAGTGAGTTCTCCATCAATAGAGGCATTCAAATCAAAGCTACATGAGCTTCTCACTGGGTTGTTGGAGGGAGTTGAAGCCTCAAGCAGGACCAGGGGACTAGGTGGGGTCCCTCACTGCTGGCGACTTCAGACTTCCTGGATGGAGGGTCTGCAGCATTGTGAACAAGGAGGAGCCAGTACTGCAGGGGGGTTCCTATAGGCTGTGCATGAATTTTGCTGTCACTCTGAAAGGTGGAGTGGGCCAGGTCTCCAGGGGCAGGGGTGCAATAGCACCTTTCTTTGCAGCTTGGGAGGCTGGCTTTGCAGCTTCAGGGCACCCATTCTTGAAGCGGCTGATGTTGACTGTGCAGCCACTGGCGTGATGGAGATGAAGATGGGAGCCCCAGGTGGGGGGCCCATCCTGTCTGCAGGGACAGAACCCAGAGGTGGTGCTGGCTCCCAGGCAGGAGACCCCAATCCCTCAAAATGCTGTATCAAGTATCAAGGTTGGCCCTCAGAGCCAGACCACTGGCACTGTGCCTTGGGGGCAGGAGGCTTCCAGGCACAAAGGATCAGAGGTCTCAGGTGTGGCAGAGCTGATCCAGGTGAAGGCTATGGTCTCCTTGTTGATTTTTAAGCCCAAGCACAGTGTTACCTCTTGATTTTGCAGACTCTACTCACAGTGACCTTGACCTCATGACCTTTGCATTTAAGTCTGAGACTGCAGGTACCTGCAGGATTCTTCAATTCCAGGAGCCAGGCAGCCAGAATGACATAGGGAAGGCTAAGATTTCACGGTCTCTGCTCTGAGCTTCCTCCAGTCAGCATCTGGGAACCTAAACAGTCTTCCTGTGTCTGTATCTCTGAAACACTCCTACAGAGGTGAAAGGTGTTGGTGTTTTAAGGAAAAGTCGGGGGGCAAACTCCGGGAAACAGTGAGGGACAGGGAGGCCTGGCACAGGGCAGTCCATGGGGTTGCAAAGAGTCAGACATAACTGAACGACTGAGGGATGGTAACAAAAACGCATGCCTGTGTTAAGAACCTGCGAAAAGGGAGATGAAGACCATCAAGGCTAAGCAAGGACAGGTAGAAGCGAGAATGCAGGTGTAAAGAGAGACGAGAAGGTACATTGCCCTGCAGGGTGAGCTGGAGATAAGATTTCCGTTATCTTGGTGCATCGTCTGTGGTTTGCTTTATAATAGTTTTTAACTTCCATACTCAGAGTGGATGTGTGTGATGAACGGCTCGCTAACACAGTGCCCAATGCCAGCGTGTCACATTTCCTTGAAGAGTCAGGCCAGAAGGGCTGAGTCCCCATCCAGCCTCACCGTGGCCTCCTTTTATCTATGCTGCTGATCAGGGAGAGGGCGACGCTCACAGGCAGTCACCGCTGCAGCGCCCGTGATGGCTCGGCCGCTGGCCGCTGGGCTGCACGGGGTCGGGCTGGCGCTCCCATCCTCACAGGTAATGAGAACATTTGAAAGATTCCTGACAGGTGACGGCCACGGAGGCTGCTGGAAGTCACCAAGCACTGCTTCCATGAAGGGCTACGGCCGCACGTTCAAGACTCAGGTGATAAACGAATGAGAGGCGGGGTTGTGAGCATGCGTACTGGCCCTGGCATCTCCGAGATGAAGCCTCCAGACTCTCAGCTCGGAAGGGCCGGATGAACCTCAGAGCTCGCCTAGGGTCAGCAGAGGGGCCCCTGCAGCTGCACCCCAGTTCTACATCTGTCCTTCCTTTCTGGCCTCCCTCAGCCTTCTGGCTAAGACCAAGTGTAGTGTGGGGGCTTCCCAGGCGCCTCAGTTTTAAAGAACCCACCTGCTAGTGCAGGAGACTCAAGAGATGCAGGTTCCGTCTCTGGGCTGGGAAGAGCCTCTGGAGGAGGAAATGGCAACCCACTCTAGTATTCTTGCCTGAACAGTCCCATGGACAGAGGAGCCTGGCGGGCGACAGTCCATGAGGTCACAAAGAGTCAGACACGACCGAATGGAGCACATAGGTGCTAATTCCAAGTGCTCTGCAGCCAGCTTCCTGCACCCAAATACAGGAGGTATTAAAGCACATTTCTATCTTTAAAATGGGGTCCTAAATGAAAAGGCAGCAAACCCCGGGCACCTGTGAGAACATCCTTGGTTCTAACTCTGTATAAATGATGTCAGACTTACAGCCTGTCAGGATGGATGACTTCCTGGAGGCAGACATCATGGTCGTGGAGCTGCAGGCAGATGGGGAAACCCAGTCCTTCCTGGGCTGCCGGCCACTAGCATCAAAGTCTGTTAGTCAGGGTCCTCCGGGAAAGGGAGCCGATCAGATGGCTGCTGCTGCTAAGTCGCTTCAGTCGTGTCCGACTCTGCGACCCCATAGACAGAAGCCCACCAGGCTCCTGTCCCTGGAATTCCCCAGGCAAGAACACTGGCGTGGGGTGCCATTTCCTTCTCCAATGCATGAAAGGGAAAAGTGAAGGTGAAGTCACTCAGTCGTGTCTGACTCCTCATGACCCCATGGACTGTAGCCTACCAGGCTCCTCCATCCATGGGATTTTCCAGGCAAGAGCACTGGAGTGGGGTGCCATGTCCTTCTCCCGATGGAGGTACAGGTAAATTCATCTTGAGGAGCGGGGTCATCATAAGGCTGGGGGGCAGGCTGGAAGCGGGCAGGCTGGAGACTCAGGGAAGGGTCACCTTTGCAGCTATAGTGAGAAGGTAGCCTGGCAGCAGAAGTACTTCTCCCTCTGGGCAGCTCCATCTGTTTTTGTGAAGGAGTTTCAACAGATTGGATGAGGCCCACTCGCATTATAGAGCAAGGGTCCCTAACCTCCAGGCCACAGACTGGTACTGGCCGGTGGCCTGTTAGGAACCAGGTCACACAGCAGGAGGTGAGCAGCAGGCTAGGGAGCAAACCTTCGCCTGTATTTATAGCCACTCTCCGTTGCTCACATTACCACCTGAGCTCAGGTGAACAAGCTCAGGGCTCCCACTGATTCTTCATTATGGTGACCTGCATATTTATTTCATTACATATCACAGTGTAATAATGGTAGAAATGAAATGCACAATAAATGCAACATACCAGAATCATCCCCAAACCAGCCCCCTTACTCCCGCCCTGGTCTGAGGAGAAAAGTTGTCTTCTATGAAACTGGTCCCTGGTGCCAAAAAGGTTGGGGATCGCTGCTATAGAGGGTAATCTGCTTCCCTCAGAGTCTACTGATTCAAATGTTAATCTCATTGTGATGCTGGAGAAGACTTGAGAATCCCTTGGACAGCAAGGATATCAAACCAGTCAATCTTAAAGGAAATCAACCCTGAATATTCACTGGGAGGATTGATGCTGAAGCTGAAGCTCCAATAATTTGGCCACCTAATGTGAAGAGCCTGGAAAGACCCTGATGCTGGGAAAGACTGAGGGAAGGAGGAGAAGGGGGCAGCAGAGGATGAGATGGTTCAGTAGCATCACGGACTCAATGGACTTGAATCTCCAGGAGATAGTGAAGGACAGGGAAACCTGGTGTGCTACAGTCCATGGAGTTGAAAAGAGTTGGTCACAGCTTAGCAACTGAATAACAACAACTCACCCCAAAAATACTTTCCTAGAATCATCTAGACAGGTGTCTGACCAAAACTGGGCACCATAGCCTAACCAAGTGGACATACATTAACTGTCACAAACTCACCACTGGCCAACCTGGCACCACACACACTCCTTTACACCATGTTTATTCTCTGAAAAAGACAATACAGCAGGGCCATACTTCCACTTAACATGATGTGACTATCTTATAGAAGAACACGCATATGTGCGTACTCAGTCCTGTCCTACTCTTTGCAACCCCATGGACTGTAGCCCTTCAGGCTCCTTGTCCGTGGGATTTCCCAGGCAAGAGTACAGGAGCAGGTTGCCATTTCCTTCTCCAGGGGATCTATCTTCCCAAACCAGGGATCAAACCCAAGTCTCCTCTATCTCCTGCATTAGTATGCAGATTCTTTACCACCAAGCTACCTGGAAAGCCCCTGTGCTCCCCCATAACAGTCCCTAAAATCAACAGCTAAATGGACAGATACGCACATGTGGACAACTAACACCTAGGTGCTGGAATCACTTGGCTAAGCATGTGGGGATTTACATAAATAAGTGGGAAAATATATATATTTAAAGGCCCACTGCTCACACCCTCTGTCTTTCTGATGCAGCCACATCTGGAGCTGCAAAGAGCAGATGGCTGGTCACTGCCCTGCTGACCACAGGCACCCTCCGTGACCCACCCTTGCATTGCAAACGTTCATCAGTGTTCTTGTGCACTGTCTTTGGACATGTCCTAACATGAGTTGTTCAGATTGTCCCTGAGGAAGGTCAAACCTGGGAGTCCCCAGGAGAAAAGTGAGCTTATAGCCCAGATACCTGCACGCAACATGGCATTAACTGTCACAGAGGAACCTCCAAGCCTCCTCTTTCCATAAGCTTATTTCCATGCACCTGTTCACAAGACGAATGACAGACCAGATGAATTGGTGGAGGTTATGATAAAACTGGTCCAGTTTTATTTATTTACCAGGGAACTATTTAAATCAGGGTATGGATTAGTAGTAAAAGCCTATTAGCTTCATTTACAGAGAGCAGAGTTAAGGACTGTGAAGGCAGTTAGAAAATTAGAGGGAAATTCTAGAAAGAAGGGAGTCACAGAGAGTGAAAGTCCCAATATTTTCATATATTATCTGCCCAAATCTTGGATGACTACTAAACAATGCAAAAGGTCACAGGGTGACCAAGCGGGGGACTCCTGTGGGCAGCTAGGCAGTGACCAGGTGGGTGTGCAGGGATCTCAGTGGATGCCAGAATGGAGGGCGACAGATAACTAAGAACCCAGAGTGCTGGTGCCACCATCTCCAGAAACCTTGAAACAGCAGACTACCTCGAACTGGCAAAAATAACTTCAGCTGCTGAGTAGAAGGGTGCCCTCGAACAGAAGAAGGGGGAAAAAAGGAGGGAAAACACATGTTCTTTCCCACAGAGGAATACTAGTCTAGCGACATTGAAAAGATGCTGTTGGTGTCCTTCACTCTCCATCCACCAGGGACTGACCCCCGCTCTGGGATGTGCCTGAGGTCCTCAGCTTGCCATTGACCCTCAGCTGACATTCCTTTGCAGACCCCTCCTCCCCTAACCCAGAGCAGCGTGCTGGATGAATTCCAGTTTAGACTGTGTTCCTCAACCCAAATAGGACCCCTCCATCCCTCAGGGGTGTTGTGCTCAGCCTGACTTGCTGGGAGAGGAGCAGTGATGGTAGAATTGAGTCCCATGACCTGCTGTCTGCTTCCTACTTAGTTTGGATGCTTCCAGCTGTAAATGAGAATACCCTGATCCATACTGGCTGAGACAGCAAAGCCATCAAATAACTGGTCCTCTCAGACAATGATGAAATCGCAGGTGGGGAGATTGCAAATGCAGTAAAGAAGGGACAAATCTCTACCTTTCTGTTTTTCTTTTTAATAGTAGAAAAGCACACAACTTTATTCAATTTTACATGCACAGGAGTTCACAGGAAAAAAAAAAAGCTCAAAGAAATGGCTAGACTCAGGGGCTTATGTATCCTTTTAACAAAAAAAGAGAGGTTGGGCTTAAAGGGTCAATGAATTATGGGGAAGTGGTTAGGAGATATATGGAGTTACTAATGGAAAATAAGGACTTTTTTTTTTTTATTCTACCTTCCTTTATGTATTGGTTCTATCCTCAAGAAAATGCCAGTGTCGCCACGAATCAAGGTGTCACTTCCAGATAGGGTCAAGAATTAGAAGATGTGTATCTCTTGCAGAGTCTACTATGAAGACTAGGGAAATCTTTTCAGAATGATCACACATCTCTTCTACATTCCATTGACCAAATTTGGTCACATACCCATCCTTAAACCAATCGTGCTCAAAGGGAACAGGCTGCCATTGGTTGGTTCAGACTAGAGTTCACATCCACTGGTTCAGACAGGTTGGGATTTACCTGCTGGGGCAGGTGACCTAGCTGCTATGATTGCTCTGAGTCAAACATAAGACTTAGCCAAACATCTCTACTGTCACTCACTGCATGCAGGGATATCATTAAAAAGTGCCACAAACTGGCGGTTTAAGTAACAGAAATCTATTCTGCTACAGTTTTGGAGTCTGAAACCAAGGTGTGGCCAGGGCAGTGTTCTCTCTGAAGGACTGAGGGAAGAATCCTTCCTACCTCTTCTGGCTTCCTTTGGCCGAGGAAGCCCAAATGCGATGTCTTGTCTTCACATGGCTGATTCCCTCCATGTCTGTGTCCAAATTTCCCCTTTTGTATGACACCAGTCCTTTTAGACTGAGGTCCACAGGACTCCAGTAATACCTCCTTCTACATATTTTCTCTATAAAAATCCTATTTCCAAACAAGGTTATAATTGGGGGTACTGGGGTTAGGACATCAAACTATGAATTCTAGGAGGACACAATTTAACACTTTATATTTAGAGAGGAGGGGAACTGAAATTGAGGCTGCTGACAAGTCAGAGTTGCTCTAGTAGCCTTCCCAGCTCGCAGATCCCTTCTTAACATCAAGAACCTTCAGCTGGTGGGATTCCAGGCTCAGTGAAGATGTGAAATGCAAACGTTCAGCTGCTCTTCCTGGCAGGAGCCAGCACCCATCATCAGCCATACAGCCACTTTGGGGGTCCGCCAGCTAACAGGTCCCTCCACTTCTCCATGCTTCCTTTTCCAGGCTCTGCTCCATCCTCTGCTTCTGACACAGACATCATCATGAAAGCTGCCAGTACTTTTGTCAACTGGACTTCAGATGGGAAGGGCAAGGGCTATAAGCCTGCACATACATGTATGTGTCAGATACCATGGAGGGGGCCTGGTGGGCCCCACAGTTAGGAAAGTGTGTAAATTGGGTGATTTTGAATCAGGGCACCTCGTAGTCTGTTGGAGGCACTGATCCATCTTGGGGGCTGTAATTTAGGAATGATGATGTTGACACCAGTGGTCACAGCCTCCAGCTCAACGACAGCTGCCCTCACCCTGCACCAACCACGTGTCTGGCTGAGCCCTCACATGTGATGGTTCACCACAGCCACAGAGAGAGGTGTGTGCACTGTCTCTGTGTTTCACAGTCCTGGAGAGAGGCTGAGTCACCTGCACGGGGCACTGGACTGGACCAGACGGAACATAGGCAGCGGGCCTGGAGCCTGCCTGCGGATCGCAGGGTGTTTATACATGCCTTTGATCCATTTATGTTTCACCAGCCCCAAGGCTGCACTACAAATGTGGATGTGCTCCTTCAGTTGATAAAGAAATATCAAAACCTAGTTTTCCGTAATAGCTAGTTTGCCACTGGTTCATGGTTGTTTATTCCTCTTCCACCTGCATGACCCTGTCGTTGTGGGCTTGTAGCTTCCAGCCCGATGTTCTGAAATATTTGCCTGAAAAGTACAACACACCGTCTTCATTTGAGGCCATCCGGGCCTTGATTTTCTAGAAAAGTTATGCTGACCTTTTTTGCATCACGAATCCCTTTGAGGATATCATGAAGGCTACATGTTCCACTCCCCCCCAATCCAGATAAACACATACATTTTTACATATGGTTTCAAGGGATTGCATAACCCAATGGCCTCATTCACAGTCCTCCATGGGTCAGGGAATCAAGGTTCAGAAGGTTTGATTTAGAAGCTCTCCGGAATTAAAATAATAGAGGGAAAGGAGCATTCGCATTAGACTGGGAGAAGGCGATGGCACCCACTCCAGCGCTCTCGCCTGGAAAATCCCGCAGATAGAGGAGCCTGGCGGGCTGCAGTCCATGGGGTCACTAAGAGTCAGATATGACTGAGTGACTTCACTTTCACTTCTCCCTTTCATGCAATGGAGAAGGAAATGGCAACTCACTCCAGTGTTCTTGCTAGGAGAATCCCAGGGACAGGGGAGCCTGGTGGGCTGCCATCTATAGGGTCGCACAGAGTCGGACACGACTGAAGTGACTTAGCAGCAGCAGCAGCAGCAGCAGCAGCATTAGACTAAGACACACATAAACTATCTTGACAGTTTAAGGAACACAAAATTTTAAATAGGCCCTTGAACAGTAAGGAGATTAAACCAGTCAACTCTAAAGGAAATCAACTCTGAATATTCATTGGAAGAACTGATGCTGAAGCTCCAATAATTTGGCCACTTGATGCAAAGAGCTGACTCAATGGAAAAGACCCTGATGCTGGGAAAGATTGAAGGCAGGAGGAGAAGGAGGTGACAGAGGATGAGCTGGTTGGACAGAATCATCAACAGGAATGTGAGCATGGTCCAGAAGATGGTGAAGGACAGGAATCCTGGGCTGCTGCAATTCATGGGTTCACAAAGAGTCAGACACGACTGATCGACTGAACAACAGCAGAGTATTCAAACGTGAGTCTGCTACTTCTGTGAGCCCCAAACAAAGAGAGAACACAAACCTGCATCTCTTAGGCTTGGAGTGCAGAGTGGCCTTTCAGAGTGACCAGGGGATCCTGGGAGTGCCCTGTGGGATGGCCTCAGGCCATCATGACCTCCCCTTGGGGTCAGCCTGGGGCAGTGCTCCTTCCTCCCCACAGAGCATCACAGGGCAAGGCTGCAGGTGTTTGTGGGTGAACCTGTGGGTCCTGAGGTGGCACGTGAGTGCAGGAGGTTGCAGGGGTTGAATGGACTGTCCAAAGGTGGATATGAACAGATTCTATTCGGGGCGGTGGTGTAGAGTGATGAAATATTGTATTCCACCCCCAACAACCACTCTGGCAATAACAGGACAAGAGGTAGCCTGAGGTCAAATCATGTTACTGTCCAGAAACAGCCAGGACCTGGGGACTGTCTGACCGGAGTTGGTGCATGCACACTCATGCATCCCTACATTCTGGGGACATGGAGATCAGATGGCATGGGACCCGGGCACCTGCTCAAAGCGGGGGGCCTGAGAACCAAGACGAGACTGGAACCTGTGGGTGGACTCTGGGATCCAGAGATAGGAGAGGGTGGATTCCATGAGTAACAGACTCTGCAGGGAAGCGTCTGCTCCTGTTTGATGAGGGATGCTCTATTGCACAGCATGTGGGGATCAGAAGGGACCTGTGAGAGTGGTGGATGAAAGAAGAGCTGCCTGGTATCATGGGCTAGAGATCCACATGGAAAGCAGTGTTCCCAGAGGCACACAGGCTCAGATTGGCTGGGGCAGAAACCTGGGACAGTGAAGGATGCAATTTTGGCACCTGAGAAGATAGCTCTTCCACTTGAAAGATTCCACAGCTTTAGGAATTGTTTTCTTAGCATTCCTCAGATCCCAAGTGGTCCCTGATATGGGAGTGGGAGAGACTTCTGCAGCCCCTGATGGACCTGGGATGAGGGGTATAGCATGGTCACCAGAGGCCAAATTTGATTCAAAGTCGAGCCTAGTTCCCCTGTCCTTTTGCCAAAAGATCTGACCGTTATCTGGTGTTTTGGGTCCCTATCCCTGGGATGATCTTTCATAAATGATAAATCAGCACTGAGATGATAATGTTGAACCAGAAGCAGGAATACCAACAAAGCTGGAAGCATATGCAGTGATTATATTTTTATCTCACGATGGCTTTCTATCTCATGACCTTTCATTCCAAACGTGGTTGCCCGCTACCTTCCCTTCCCATGGCCTTTGTATGTCTGACTCCAAAATGGGAGACAGCAGGGAGGCACTCATAACATTGCTTTATTATTAGAGGGGTGGGTTTTGAAATCATTGGAGCAGCGGTAAGAAAACTTCTCAGACAGGAAACCCAGTCTGCGCCAGGACTTGGTTCCAAGCATCCACGGAGTCCTCCTCCACACCAGGCTCGAATAGTAGTGTTCGTGCCTTTAAAGTATATGTAAAACCCAGTGCCAGCCTCCCTGGACATCCGGAGTGTTCATCTGAGAAGCTGCCTTAATTTCCTGACAAACCCGACTGGGTAGAAAGCCCTGACCTGACCCATTGCATTTAAAAATATTTGCAGACCAGTTTTTTTTTTTAATGACTTATAGAAAAGAGAGAATACTTAATATTTTTACTGAAGGCAGTGCAGTTTCTTTTAAACATTAAAGAAATCATGCCTGATGCAAGCCTGGGAAGCATCAGATAAGAAGAGCCCAGTGCCTCTCTGCTGCAGTGTCAGGTATACTCCCGCCATGGCTGCAGGGATGCACAATCCTCTTGCTTGGCAGCTGGGTACGAACTCTGACTGTGCCAGACCAGAGTGGAGGCTCTCCGTTCCCACTGCCTCCTGTTTTCCTGGTAAAAACTATCTACACACCAACTGGCAGGTCTCCCATGACTATGTGCTGAGCCTAAACCTGTCAGTGTTCACAGACTTAATAGTGTTGTTAAGCAAGTACATAAAAAACAAGTGCAAGCCATCCCTCTGTTAGCTGGTGTTTTTGTTTAAATGATATCACTGGAGCAACAGAGTCACTGTGTATCTTCTGTCTCTGTGCTTTTATATCTCTTCATGAGATTATGTTTTTGCTTTTCTGAGTTTAAACATTATGCTTTTAGAGAGTTAAAGATACCAGATGCCTGAAGTTGAAATTATGTACAAAGTTTGTTGTTCAGTCACTCAGTCATGTCTGACTCTTTGCAATCTCCTAGACTGCAGCACGCTAGTGTCCTTTACTGTCTCTTGGGGTTTGCTCAGACTCATGTCCATTGAGTTGGTGATGGCATCCAATCATCTCATTCTCTGGCATGGCCTTGTCCTCCTGACTTCAGTCTTGTACAAAGCTACCCGAGGGTTATCAAGAACTGGTAAAATGAATTATTTCATAAATGCACCTCTCTGCTAATAGTCTGTATGGTTTGAGAGACAGAAACTAAGATTGGCCAGCTCTAAGAACATCTGTCTTTGACGAACAAACACTCACTGTGAATTTTTCTTTCTCTGGTCCCCTCCACCCCTGGTACAACATTCAAACAGAGTCACCTCTCACTTTGAGTCTTCTGATCTCTTATATCTGCTCTCTCTCCCCTCCCGTGCCTCTGTTTACCCTCAACAACTCTATCTTTCGAACTGCATCCTTCAGGACAAAACTCTGGCGCCCTGGGTGCTGGTCTGTAGTCACTGATTTTACAGGGGATGGGAACCTGTGTGTTTCAAGTGTCCCACCTTCTGTCCTGACAGGGGTGCCCTCTGCTGGACCAAAGCTGTCCACACCCAGGCCTGATGGTCCCAAGGAGGGAAAGCCCATTAAGAGGAAGTGGACATCTTTGTGGTCACATGTCTACTATAATACCAGCATCAAAAGTATGGAAAGAGATGCGGGGAAACCTTCAATTTCTGCCTTTTCAAATTCTACCCATTTTTAAAGATTTTTCCACCCTGACACTTTCCTTAATCTCCTCAAAATGATGGTGCTGTCCTCCTAGGCATCTCTGTGCACCTTACTCTTTTCCTTGCACTGTGATTATCAGGCTCTACTCCTGCCTTGCTGTCTCCTTTCTCAAAACATAAATTCTTTCATTCATGAAGATGAGGTCCATGGTTGACTGTATTTACGTCCTTCACAGGGTTCTGTATCTATTAGAGCCTAGATATGTATAAGTGGGATAGAAAAAAAATTTTTTTTTAATATGTTATTCTTAACCACCTTACTCGGGAGATGAGTGGTAATATTAATGAATGTGATTTTTGCAGGAAGACCCCCTAGAGAAGGAAATGGCAACCTACTCCAGTATTCTTGCCTGGGAAATCCCATGGACAGAGGAGCCTGGTGGGCTATAGTCTAAGGGGTCGAAAAGAGTGTGACACAACTTAGCAACTGAATGACCACCACCACCAGTGAAATGCCTCAGTCAAACATTTGTTAGACTGGTGTAACTCAGTGAGCCAATGTTTTTAAAATGACCAATATAGTGTGTTACAGGCTTCCCTTGTGGCTCAGCTGGTAAAGAATCCACCTGTAATGCGGGAGACCTGGGGTCGATCTCTCGGTTGGGAAGATCCCCTGGAGAAGGGAATGGCTACCCACTCCAGTATTCTGGCCTGGAGAAATGTACTGTACTGTACATGTATTGTATAGTCCGTAGGGTCACAAAGAGTGGGACACAACTAAATGACGTTCACTGTCACCTTCATCGTGTGATACAAAATTGTGCTTGTGTAAAGTTTCTATTTAAAGGGCAAGAAAGACCAATGGGATAGTGTAACCAAGTATGAAAATCTATTAATGTTGTTTCAAATTCCACATGGTAACTATTTTCTGGAAAATCATGACTGGTTGAGTTTTGGTATAGAATCACTAAAGAATATCCACAATTATCTGAGAAAGCTACTAAAATATTCTTTCCTTTTCTGACAATATGTCTATACAAAACTAGATTTTCTTTATTAATTCAACCAGAACAATATATTTTAACAGTCTAAATGTAGAAAGAGATATCAGAACTGAACTGAACAATCTTCTATAAAACCGTATTTTAAAAGCATTTGTAAAAATGTAAAATGATGCTCCTCTTCTCACTTATTGTTTTGGAAAATAGAATCATTTTTCATTAAAATATGCTATTTTTAGCATGCAAATTTTTTTAAAATGTTAAAGCACTGCAAGACATATTCTTTTGTTGGGGAAAGATGGATCAACATTGGTCAATGTTGGTCCTCAAATCTTGAGTTTCCTTAATATTTCATCAATTTATTATTTTTAAAAATTACCACTTCAGCTTTGGATTTAAGTGATGACTTTTTGTCCTTTAATTATTGCAAATCAGTTTCTCTAGAATATGACATTTAGCATTCAAAATTATGTATTGATATGTCCACAGTGCATTAATATTTCAAAGCAACCTTATTTCAGAACTATAATCTGTCCATGATACAAAAGTATAGCAATAGATAGCTTGATATTTTCATTGTCATGTTAGAAAAAAAATAGATTAACTGGAATAAATTCTTAGTAAAATAGATCGGATACTAGACATTGTGTAGCTAGCCTTTAAGTCTCTGTCTCTCTCACACATAGCACTGAAACTCACTTTTAAGTCCAATCTCCTAATAAATAATATGGTAGAGATCCTTGAAAACCTATACACAGAATAGTTGAACAAGAGGAAATAAAATAAACAAGAGCAAGTAAAATAAAATAAGAAATAAAATAAATAAGAGGAAGTCTGATTACAGTTTGTGGTCAGGAAGAAATCTCAATCTATCCAGTAGAGAAGCATATAAATGAAGAAAGACGTAAGCCATTCACTGTAAACTAGATATACGATCATTTGCTAGGGAGCAATGCTCAGTAGAAGCTGGTCTACTTTACAGCCTTTCTTTGGTGGTTTAACGACCAAAGTAAAAAAATAATTTCACCTTTTCCTATAAGATCTGTCAGCAACATGGACCCCAAGTATAGTCCTACATGCTTTATCTTCTTGTAGGGATGTATGTTAATAATGAGGTTTCCAGTTTCTCGATTTTACAGTGATCTTAAAGAAGGAAATCTATGGACAAGCTTGCAAATGAAAAAAAGCACGAAGAGACCTCTGAAAAGAACACATCTGAGACCATGCACTAGGCTTTTCCATGATAAAATCAACAGGAGAGAAATCTGGGTGCCAAAGGCATCAACTCACTCATCCTCTGGGCTGCTCAGAGCCTGAACCCATGGCCAGGGGAGCGGAGGGAGGGAAGCGCGGGGCTCCCTGCCCTGGACACACATTCTGATGCACACTCTGCATGTTCTGACCTTCACTGGACCTCTACGATCCTCTTCAACTGTATGTTTAAGGCAGGAAAGCATCAACCCCCCAGCTACAACAAACCACATTTTGTTTTGTTTTTAAACAGTGTGCATGGAGACCACTGAAAGTGGAAGCCCCAGAGCCCTATTTAGGTAAAATGAAGAGCTCGTCTTCCTTACTTTTCACCGTGAGGTACATGGACTTGCTGACGTCCGCGCCCACATCGTTGCTGACCTTGCACAGGTAGTAGCCACTGTCTTCTTCCACCACGTGCTTGATCAACAGAGACCCATTGCTGAGGACCTGAATTCGGCCATTCAGGGCAATCGGTTGGAACTGGGGAACCCCAGCACCTGGAATAAAAGAAAATGAAGAGGAATGGTGATGCCAGCAGGAGTAAATACAGGGAGACAATAAACTCAAGGTCATCAGACCACAAAGGGGAGGTGACGGATGCTGAACACACATCATAGCGGACAGGCACCTGATGTGCCAGAATTTTTTTTTTTTCTTTCTTCTGATAATGAAATTCTTGTGTAGGGAGAGATGTGTTTATTTAAAATGATAGCAGTTCAAACACTGAGATGAACAGTAAGAGACCTTGCAGATAGTTTCCACATAAAAAGCCAGATTTGATGAGCCTTAACTGGCTGATAAATTATTCACAGGAATCACAGTAGAATGACTATAGAAGTAGACATCTTGTGTGTAACTCACTTAATTTGTTGTGTTCCCAGGGACTTAAAGTGAATGTAAACAAGAGTGCTTTGTGGGGAGGACATTTGAAGACTTCCCATGATGCACACATCTGAGACTACAAGGTGAATACCAATATTGCAGACTTCCCTTCTAAGCGTGGTCTAGAAATACAATGTACTATTAATACCATTTAATGATATTAAATAAATGTTAGATCATTGCATTAAGACAGAGCACAATTAAAACACCTTGCTATGATCATAAATGTGATCCATATAAAAGAGCCATATGAAACTACTTTGAAAAATAAACCTAGAAATAATAAAACAGAAGATAAGGGAGGTTTCTGGGAAAACAGTAGTTAGATGAATCAGATGATACTACTGCGTTGCTTTTCCCCCTTCTGGGACTTAGGAGGTTGTGGTCTAGGGTTTGAAAGGCTAATAGGTTTTCTCTTATATTCTGATCTGAATCTGAAGATTTGGGGAGAATACCCACAAGTGAAGACAACTCCATCTTTCCAGAGAAAGCCCGAAGCATGGGCCAAATATGCGTTCTAGAGAAGAGCTGCTGATTTCTGTGTGCCCAGACCTACATGGGACCTGAAAAGGTGAGAGGTTACCTACTCATGTGGGAAACTTCAGACTTTGTGTATGGGAAAATGAAATGAAAGGGGATACACTTCTTCCTGTAGATTCCTCTGTAACTCATCATTTACTTATTGGTGTCCTTCAGGTCACAGTAGCAGAGACTACTGCTGTGCCTTCTCTTCCCTGTTTCAGCTCCACCAAAGAAACAAAGGAAGTTAACTGTGTATCTAAGGGGACCTCCACAATGAATCTGAAGGGCAAGCAGCATCGCTAAAGCAAGTAGGTTCTACCAAAAGAGAACTTCTAGAGAAGATATATGAATGAGTTCAAATTTAAAAAATAGAATTCCATTTCTGAAAAGGATGGAGAAAGACACAAAGAATATCACTTCCATTCTAACTACCAAAGGGAGATTGTTAATCTATAAAATCATACATTTCTTGGAATGAATCACAGAGCAGATGTCACAGGCAACTGGGTAAAGTTAGTCGCAAAGAATTTAAAATATCCTACAAGGAGCTATGGCACGTGTAAACAATCTCATGTTTGGTAGAGAGTGAGAGGACAAGATCCTGGACATACAAGCAGGAAGAAATAAAGAACTGGAAATAAGTATAGCCCAATTCAGTTTCTACTCTTTTATGCATCAGAGTATTATAAGATAATAAAATGTTGTAAGATACAAAAAAAAAAAAAAAAAAAAATAAATAAGCAAGCAAAAGGACCAGAGAGGAAATCATCAACAGTCTTGAAAGCTTAGTATGAAGCTATCGAATAAGAACTTTATGACAACTATGACTAATAACCATAGACAGGTAAGGGATTCAGAAAGAACATTAAAACCATATAAAAGAAAAACAAAGATAAATAAAATGTTAGAAACAACATTTCAACAATATTAGATGTAAGGAATTCCTTAATCTAATTAGCAGATTGAATAAGGTAGAGAAAATAATTAGTGAACCTGAAGCTAGGCCAACAGAAATTATCCAAATTACAACAAAAAGTGCAAAAGAGTGAAAAAGACAGAATAGGATGTCCTAGAACTGTAGGACAATATCAAATATTCTAACATTGGGTAGTGACAGTCTCAAAAAGAGAAGATAGGGGCAGAAGAAATAATATTTGAAATATAGATGACTTTAATATCACTATCAATCATTTTGACTGAACTGAAATTTATAGAACTCTACATCCTAGAACAGCAGATTCCATGTTGGTTTTGAGTGCACATGGAACAGTTACCCAGAGAGATAGTATTTTGAGCCATAATAAAAAGTTCAATACATGTTATAAGATAAATTAATACAGACTATGGTCTAGTTCCAGAAAAACATCTATTTTTGCTTCATTGACTATGCCAAAGCCATAGTCAAAGAGACTGTGTGGATCACAATAAACTGTGGAAAATTCTTCAAGAGATGGGAATACCAGACCACCTGACTTGCCTCTTGAGAAACTTGTATGCAGGTCAGGAAGTAACAGTTAGAACTGGACATGGAACAACAGACTGGTTCCAAATAGGAAAAGGAGTATGTCAAGGCTATATACTGTCACCGTGCTTATTTAACTTATATGCAGAGTATATCATGAGAAATGCTGGGCTGGAGGAAGCACAAGCTGGAATCAAGATTGACAGGAAAAATATCAATAACCTCAGATATGCAGATGACACCACCCTTATGGCAGAAAATGAAGAGGAAGTAAAGAGCCTCTTGATGAAAGTGAAAGAGGAGAGTGAAAAGGTTGGCTTAACTTTCAACATTCAGCAAACTATGAGCATGGCATCCAGTCCCATCATTTCATGGCAAATAGATGGGGAAACAGTGGAAACAATGGCTGACTTTATTTTTCTGGGCTCCAAAATCACTGCAGATGGTGATTGCAGCCATGAAATTAAAAGTCGCTTACTCCTTGGAAGGAAAGTTATGACCAACCTAGACAGCAAATTGAAAAGCAGAGCCATTACTTTGTCAACAAAGGTCCATCTAGTCATGGTTTTTCCAGTGGTCACATATGGATGTGAGAGTTGGACTATAAAGAAAACTGAGCCCTGAAGAATTGATGCTTTTGAACTGTGGTGTTGGAAGAGACTCTTGAGAGTCCCATGAACTTCAAGGAGATCCAACCAGTCTATCCTAAAGAGCTCAGTCCTGGGTGTTCCTTGGTAGGACTGATGTTGAAGCTGAAACTCCAATACTTCGGACACCTGATGAGGAGAGCTGACTCATTTGAAAAGACCCTGTTGCTAGGAAAGATTGAGGGCAGAAGGAGAAGGTTGAGGGCAGAAGGAGAAGGTTGACGACAGAGGATGAGATGGTTAGATGGCATCACCAATTCAATGGACATGGGTTTGGATGAACTCTGGGAACTGGTGATGGACAGGGAGGCCCTGGCGTGCTGTGGTTCATGGGGTTGCAAAGAGTTGGACACAGCTGAGCGACTGAACTGATGTTCTAGTTCCACAGAAAAACTAACATTGAGATCAATAACAGAAATGTATCTGGGAAAAACCTCAAATATTTGAAAATTAAGCAATGCAATTCTAAATAACTCATGAGTCTAAAAAGAAATCACCAAAATAATTAGAAGATATATATATATATATATGAATATACATATATTTTTGAGTTGAATAAGAATGTAAATACAATATATCAAAATGCATGGAATGCAGTTAAAAGCAACACTTAGATAGAAGTTTGTAGCATTAATGTTTGTATTGGAAAAGGAAAAAGATCACACATCATTGATCATCCTTCAGAAGCTCTTCAAAAAGAACAAATAAAATCCAAAGTTAGGAGAAATAAGGAAATTAATAGAGAGGAAAACTGAAATCAATGAAATAAGAAAACAGAAAAAAACTAAAGAAAAAATCAATAAAGCAAAAATATAGTTCTTGAAAAAACATGATAGATAATCCTCTATCAGGACTGATCAAGAAGAAGGGAGAGATATAAGCTACAAATAATCATCATGAAAGAGGCTATCACTGCAGCCCTTACTTGAATTAAGAGGATAATCGAAAAATATTGGGAATAATTTTGTGCCAATAAATTTGAAAAGTTATATTAAATAATACATTTCTGGGACCAAAAAAACTCTCAAAGAACAGTCTGGAAAAATTAGATAACCTTAATAGTCCCGTATATATAAATACATTTAATTTATCATTAAAAATCTCCCACAAGAATACTCAAAGCTGAGACAGCATCAAGTAGTGAGGTTAGCTAACACTTAAAGAAAAAAATGCCAATTTTACATGAAGTCTTTCAGAAAATACAAGAGGAAGGTTTACTTTATCACTGATTTTATGAGGCCAACATCATCTCAATACCAAAATCAAATAAATACCTTAGAACTACTGATCAAAATCCACAACGAATCCAGACATAAAAATCCTTAACCAAATGTTAGCAAGTTAGGTTTATCAACATATAAAAAATATGTCATGACCAAGTGATATTTAATCTAGGAATGCAATAGATCACATCCCGGGCCATAAATCTAACCTTGATAAATTCAAAAAAATCAAAATTATTCCAAGCATCTTCTCTGACCATAATGCACTAAGGTTAGATCTCAATTACAGGAGAAAAACTAATAAAAATTCCAGCATTGGAGGCTGAACAACACCCTTCTGAATAATCAACAAATCACAGAAAAAATCAAAAAGAAATCAAAATATGCATAGAAACGAATGAAAATGAAAACACAACTACACAGAACCTGTGGGACACTGTAAAAGCAGTCCTAAGAGGAAAGTTCATAGCAATACAGGCATACCTCAAGAAACAAGAAAAAGTCAAATAAATAACCTAACTCTACACCTAAAGCAACTAGAAAAGGAAGAAATAGAGAACCCCAGAGTTAGTAGAAGGAAAGAAATCCTAAAAATTAGGGCATAAATAAATGCAAAAGAAACAAAAGAGACCATAGCAAAAATCAAAAAAGCAAAAAGCTGGTTCTTTGAAAGGATAAATAAAATTGACAAACCATTAGCCAGACTCATCAAGAAACAAAGAGAAAAAAATCAAATCAACAAAATTAGAAATGAAAATGGAGAGATCATGACAGACAACTCGGAAATACAAAGAATCATAAGAGACTACTATCAGCAATTATATGCCAATAAAATGGACAACTTGGAAGAAATGGGCAAATTCTTAGAAAAGTACAACTTTCCAAAACTGAACCAGGAAGAAATAGAACATCTTAACAGACACATCACAAGCTTGGAAATTGAAACTGTAATCAGAAATCTTCCAGCAAACAAAAGCCCAGATCCAGACGGCTTCACAGCTGAATTCTACCAAAAATTTTGAGAAGAGCTAACACCTATCTTACTGAAACTATTCCAGAAAGTTGCAGAGGAAGGTAAACTTTCAAACTCATTCTATGAGGCCACCATCACCCTAATACCAAAACCTGACAAAGACGCCACAAAAAAAAGAAAACTACAGGCCAATATCACTGATGAACATAGATGCAAAAATCCTTAACAAAATTCTAGCAATCAGAATCCAACAACACATTAAAAAGATCATACACCATGACCAAGTGGGCTTTATCCCAGGGATGCAAGGATTCTTCAATATCCGCAAATCAATCAATGTAATTCACCACATTAACAAATTGAAAAATAAAAATCATATGATTATCTCAATAGATGCAGAGAAGGCCTTTGACAAAATTCAACATCCATTTATGATAAAAACTCTCCAGAAAGCAGGAACAGAAGGAACATACCTCAACATAATAAAAGCTATATATGACAAACCCACAGCAAACATTATCCTCAATGGTGAAAAACTGAAAGCATTTCCCCTAAAGTCAGGAACAACACAAGGGTGCCCACTTTCACCACTACTCTTCAACATCGTACTGGAAGTTTTGACCACAGCAATCAGAGCAGAAAAAGAAATAAAAGGAATCCAAATTGGAAAAGAAGAAGTAAAACTCTCACTGTTTGCAGATGACATGATCCTCTACATAGAAAATCCTAAAGACTCGACCAGAAAACTACTAGAGCTAATCAAGGAATATAGTAAAGTGGCAGGATATAAAATCAACACTCAGAAATCCCTTGCATTCCTATACACTAATAATGAGAAAGTAGAAAAAGAAGTCAAAGAAACAATTCCATTCACCATTGCAACGAAAAGAATAAAATACTTAGGAATATACCTACCTAAAGAAACTAAAGACCTATATATCGAAAACTATAAAACACTGATGAAAGAAATCAAAGAGGACACTAATAGATGGAGAAATATACCATGTTCATGGATCGGAAGAGTCAATATAGTGAAAATGAGTATACTACCCAAAGCAATCTACAGATTCAATGCAATTCCTATCAAGCTACCAGCAGTATTTTTCACAGAACTAGATCAAATAATCTCAAGATTTGTATGGAAATACAAAAAAAAAAAAAAAACCTCGAATAGTAAATTCAAAGATTAGTTAATGAAATTCTTCATATCAACAGACCAAGAAAGAAGCACAATATGATTACTTGAATGAATACAAAGAAAGAATAAAAAATATTTTATAGAATCCAGCAATCTGATAAGACCCTGATAAAAATCTCATAGTAAACTAGTTATAAAATGGAATAACTTGATAAAAGATTTGAAAAAAGTCACAACTAGCATCATTTTTTTACTCAATTGTAAAAACTAAATTATTTTCCACCAAAGATCAAGAAAGAGACAAGAGTTCTGGTCTTGACCTTTTTGTTCAAGATTGTTCTGAAGATTCTAACAAGAACAATAGAAAAAGTAAAAGAAATAAAGTGTACATATATTAGAAAAGAAGAATGAAGCTGCTTTCCCTTATGGATGACAGAATTATTTATAGATGATCCAAAGTATCTATAAAAAGTTTCTAGAAAAACAAGTGAGTTTAGCAAAGTCATAGAACACATGGACACATCAAAATATAAAATTTAAAGCTAATTGTATCTATATATGTAACAGGCAATTGGAAACTGGAATTTTTAAAAAGCAATAATGTTGCATTAAATCATGAAATATTTAAAGATAAGTTTTAACAAGATAAGTGCAAGACTGGCCTACTGAAAATGGCAAAAGTTGTTGCTAACAATTATAGAAGACCTAAATAAATGGAGATGGAGCATTCATTATACTATGTTCATGGATAGAAATTTTCAATATTTTCAGTGATTGGAAATCTTTTTTCTATAAAAGGCCAAATAATAAATATTTTATGGTTTGCAATCTGTCACAAATATTTTATGTTTGTAAGTCTGTGACACTCCTTATTTCTGTCACTGAAGCATGAAAGCAGTGATAGAAAATACATGTGTGTGTGAGTACTTAGTTGATCAGTCATGTCCAACTCTTGTGACCCCATAGACTGTAGCCTGCTAGGCTCCTCTGTCCATGGGATTCTCCAGGCAACAATACTGGAGTGGGTTGCCATTTCCTTCTCCAGGGGATCTGCCCGACCCAGTAATCAAACCCAGGTCTTCTGCACTGGAGGCATACTCTTTACTCATTGAGCTATGGAGGAAGCCAAATACATAAATCAGCACAATCATGTTTCAATAACATTTATTGACAAAAGCAGGTTTTGAGCAGGATTTGACTTGTGGTTCAGTTTGGTGACATCTGATTTAAAGGGATTACTGATTTAAAAAAAGTATATGGATGTAAGTGAAAGTGACTCAGTCATGTCCAACTCTTTGGAATTCTCCAGGCCAGAATACTGCAGTGGGTAGCCTTTCCCTTTGTCAGGGGATCTTCCCAACCCCGGGATCAAACCCAGGTCTCCTGCATTGCAGGCGGATTCTTTACCAGCTGAGCCACAAGGAAGCCAAGAATACTGGAGTGGGTAGCCTATCCCTTCTCCAGTGGATCTTCCCAACCCAGGCATCAAACCTGGGTCTCCTGTTTTGCAGGCAGAGTCTTTACCAACTGAGCTATCAGGGAAGCCCATATGGAAGGATATAAAGTTAGAGGAGTGGTATATACTAACAATACTCACATATCTGTTTTAGTTCTTTATCTCATATATAATGTATGAAAGTGATTTCTGTGGTGGCTTTGACAGCCTTTCATAACATCATTCTAATAGATAAATGGTTTTAATTCATCTTATTTATAAAGAATTCAAAATCAGGGATGAAAAAAAACATTATAGTAGTTTTTAATGTTGAGTTTGCCAAAAAGTTTGTTTGGAAAGATGTCATGCAATAGTCATGGAAAAATGCAAACAAATGTTTTGGCCAACCCAATACTTTCAGTATTACTTTCTTCAGTATCAGCTACTGATTGTTTTATAAAGTAAGATGAAATTAACAAAATTATTCTTATTCCTATACCTTTTACTACTTGGGAATAGACCAAAAATTATCAAAATGCATAACATGCAAAATTACAACAGAAACACATACAATATTAATTATTTAAAACAATTCATATGAATATTCACAGAATATTTAAATAGATGTTTGATGATTAATGAAAATATCTGCCATAAGGGTGGTGTCATCTACATATCTGAAGTTATTGATATTTCTCCCGGCAATCTTGATTCCAGTTTGTACTTCATTGAGATCGGCATTTTGCATGACATACTCTGCATATAAGTTAAATAAGCAGGGTGAGAATATACCGCCTTACGTACTCCTTTCCTAATCTGGAACCAATCCTTTGTTTCATGTACAGTTCTAACTGTTTCTTCTTGACATGCATACAGGTTTTGCAAGAGACAATGTAAGATGGTCTGGTATTCCTATCTGTTTAAGAATTTTCCAGCTTGTTGTGATCCACAGTCAAAGGCTTTAGCATAGTCAATGAAGCAGAAGTAGTTACTTTTCTGAAATTCTCTTCCTTTTTCTATGATCCAGTGGATGCTGGAAATGTGATCTCTGGTTCCTCTTCCTTTTCTAAGTCCAGCTTGCACAACTGGAAGTTCTTGGTTCATGTACTATTGAAGCCTAACTTGAAGGATTTTGAGCATTACTTTGCTAGCATGTGAAATGAGTACAACTGTGCAGTAGTTTGAAGATTCTTTGGCATAGCCTTTCTTTAGGATTGGAATGAAAACTGCCCTTTTCTCCTCTATGCACATGTAAAATTGTGTTTTGTCTTTACAAAACAGTGTTTATTGTCTAATTACTAAGCATCCACTATGTGTTGGATCCAGGGAAATTTGCTATGGTTACAAAAGATGGTGTCCTCTTTGTCAGATTCTCTCTCTCAGGTCAGAACCCTCACTCTGAGCTGTTATATTGTAAGCCTCCCTGTAGAAAGATTTCCTTGAGGGTTTTCTTCAAACAAAGTTCTGTGAGAAGCTGGATCCTGCCAGCAACCACACAAGTGGGCTTGAACTTTGAGATGACTGCATCCCTGGCCAGAAACCTGACCGCAGCGCTGAGAGATCTTAATCTAAGGACTCGGCTAAGCCATACTCAGATTCCTGCCCCAGAGAAATAGGAAGATCGTAAGTATGCATTATCATTGTTAAGTCACTAAGCTTAGGGGTAACCTGTTACACAGTGAGCAATCTCAGTAAGAAGAAACTAGGTAATCAGGAAGGCATTCAGTTCCTCAGTTTCCTTACCTGTAAAATGGATTAATCATAGATCCTCCTTCATAAGGTGGTAGAGACATTTAAGTTCTTTACCTATGGTAGGGCATAGAGCATGTACACACTATTGCTGCTTGTTTTTTCTAATTTCTGTTCTAAGTATTTAATTATTTAATGCTAGTTGACTTTACATCTTTCCTGTTCCACAATACCAAGGATCGTGTTACAGTGGACCTCTCTGCTTATCAATCAGTTCATCAATAGAAAGATATAGTGGAAAGGAGGCTTTTGGTAAATCCTTGGAGTGGAATTCTGTATATTTAAGTGTTAAAATATATTGTTAAGTTGCTTAGTAAAAGATGGAGCTATTTTATTTCCACTGGCTGGGGTTCATTTTTTTCCTCAGACATTGATCTTCACCAATATGGTATATATCTCATTATTTTAATTTACATGATTTTACTAATTTTTATATTATTTTTTGCTTTTATTCAGTCACTAAGTCATGTCTGACTCTTTGAGACTCTATGAACTGCAGCACGCCAGGCTCCTTGTCCTTCAACGTCTCCCAGAGTTTACTCAAATTCATGTCCATTAAGTCAATTGTGCTGTCTAACCATCCCATCCTCTGCCACCCTCTTCTCCTTTTATCTTCAATCTTTCCCAGCATCAGGGTCTTTTCCAAGGTGTCAGTTCTTTGCATCAGGTGACCTGATTGGAATTTCAGCTTCAGCATCAGTCCTTGTAATGAATATTCAGGACTGATTTCCTTTAGGATGGCCTGGCTTGATTTCCTGGCTGTACAAGGAACTCTTAAGAGTCTTCTCAGAACTACAATCTGAAAGCATCAGTTCTTTGGTGCTCAGCCTTCTCTATGGTCCAACTCTCACATCCATACAATACTGAAAAAACCATAGCTTTGACTATACAGACCTTTGTTGCAGAGTGACATCTCTGTTTTTATTATGCTGTCTAGGTTTGCCATAGCCTTCATTCCAAGGAGAAAGCATCTTTTAATTTCACACCTTCTGACCTGGGGAACTCATCTTCTGGTGTCATATCTTTTACTTTTTCACATTAGTCAGGGTTGTTGTAGCAAGAATGCTTGAGAGGTTCGCCCTTCACTCCACCAGTACATTACATTTTGTCAGAACTCTTCACTCTGACCCATCCATCTTGGGAGGCCCTGCATGTCATAACTTCATTGATTTACATAAGCCCTTTTGCCACAAGGCTATGATCTATGAAGGGATGCTTATAGATAAGTGAGCATCTTTTAATGAATGCATCAGTAATTTGCACTTGTTTTTTTGGGTGAACATTATGTCTATGTTCTTTGCTATATTCATGTACCTACTAGATACATCAGTAACCTCAGATATGCAGATAATACCACATTTATGGCAGAAAGTGAAGAAGCACTAAAGAACCTTTTGATGAAAGTGAAAGATAGAGTGAAAAAGCTGGCTTAAAACTCAACATTCAAGAAATGAAGATCCCATCACTTCGTGGCAAATAGATGGGGAAACAATGGAAACAGTGAGAGACTACTTTTTGGGGCTCCAAAATCACTGCAGATGGTGACTGAAGCCATAAATTAAAAGATGCTTGCTCCTTGGAAGAAAAGCCACGACCAACCTAGACAGCATATAAAAAGCAGAGACATTACTTTGCCAACTAAAGTCTATCTAGTCAAGGCTATGGTTTTTCCAGTAGTCATGTATTTGGCCACCTGATGTGAAGAACTGATTCACTGGAAAAGACCCTGATGGTGGGAAAGGTTGAAGGTAGGAGGAGAAGAGGATGACAGAGGATGAGATGGTTGGATGACATTATCGACTCGATGGACATTAGTTTGAGAAAGCTCTGGGAGTTGGTGCTGTGCAGGAAGCCGGGCGTGCTGCAGTCCATGCGGTCGCAAAGAGTTCAGTTGACTGAACTGAGCTGAACTGTTGGATTTTACCTTTTTTCTTCTTTTGCCAAAGCACTTTGAGTCCTAAAAATGATTCTATATTCTGATTTTTAGAAAATTTTATTTTTCTTCATGTTGTTTCAATCAGGATTGCATTTTGGATATTATCAGCTACCTCTTCATCACTTATTGAGATGATCTCTTTTTCTTTTTCTTATAAAAGTTTATTGCATCTTTAAGGTCTGGTTTCATAAATTGTAAAACTCCTTCTTATGGATAATGTGTTCATTATGGTAAGGATAAATATTATTGAAACTTAAAAATCAGAGGAAAAAGCCTTTGATTTTTATTTATTTGCTTAATTTTGGTAAACTGTTTGAAAAATCTATAAAGGCTATCATTGCCTTTCTCAAAGTTAACTTCAGATTGGGAGCCAGGTCTAGACTAATATACATCAGCCTGAAAATTCAGTCAAATGTAGGATTTTTAAAATATATCCATAAGGCAGCAAACCAGGAAATCTGAATGCTGTGAAATTTACAAATTATATAAAAATGTGTTACAAAGCCCTGAAACATCAAAATGCTGATAGAATGTGAGAAATTTATAGGATTGTTCATGTCAAAAACTTTCCTTTCCTTGAATAATTTTCACCAGAGAAATACTTACAGTATTTGACCCATTTATAGTAAAGAGTTACAATAAAATTCAGCTTCATTGCTAAGGCTTTCTCAGTTGAGTCACTGAAAAAAGATTATCCATTAATTCCTATGTGGACTGAGAGCAGTCTCTTCATCAATAAAAGATCCTGGTGGAGACAGAGACAACGCAGAAGTGCACTTGTTCAGTTCAGTACAGTTGCTCAGTCGTGTCTGACTCTTTGCGACCCCATGAATCACAGCACGCCAGGCCTCCCTGTCCATCACCAACTCCCGGAGATCACTCAGACTCATGTCCATCGAGTCAGTGATGCCATCCAGCCATCTCATCCTCGGTCGTCCCCTTCTCCTCCTGCCCCCAATCCTTCCCAGCATCAGAGTCTTTTCCAGTGAGTCAACTCTTCGCATGAGGTGGCCAAAGTACTGGAGTTTCAGCTTTAGCACCATTCCTTCCAAAGAAATCCCAGGGTTGACCTCCTTCAGAATGGACTGGTTGGATGTCCTTGCAGTCCAAGGGACTCTCAAGAGTCTTCTCCAACACCACAGTTCAAAAGCATCAATTCTTCAGTGCTCAGCCTTCTTCACAGTCCAACTCTCACATCCATACATGACCACAGGAAAAACCATAGCCTTCACTACAGACGGACCTTAGTCAGCAAAGTAATGTCTCTGCTTTTGAATATGCTATCTAGGTTGGTCATAACTTCTCTTCCAAGGAGTAAGCGTCTTCTAATTTCATGGCTCCAGTCACCATCTGCAGTGATTCTGGAGCCCCCCAAATAAAGTCTGACATTGTTTCCACTGTTTCCCCATCTATTTCCCATGAAGTGATGGGACCAGATGCCATGATCTTCGTTTTCTGAATGTTGAGCTTTAAGCCAACTTTTTCACTCTCCTCTTTCACCTTCATCAAGAGGCCCTTTAGCTCCTCTTCACTTTCTGCCATAAGGGTGGTGTCATCTGCATATCTGAGGTTATTGATATTTCTTCCAGCCCAGCGTTTCTCATGATGTACTCTGCATAGAAGGTAAATAAGCAGCATGACAATATACAGCCTTGACGTACTCCTTTTCCTATTTGGAACCGGTCTGTTGTTCCATGTCCAGTTCTAACTGTTGCTTCCTGATCTGCATACAGATTTCTCAAGAGGCAGGTCAGGTGGTCTGGTATTCCCATGTCTTTCAGAATATTCCAAAGTTTATTGTGATCCACACAGTCAGTTGAATACCATTAAATTTTTTTTTCATCAGAAAATGAACCAAACTTGATGGGATATAGCATTTATAAATGTGATCATGCTAAACAGAGTCATTCATCCACCATATGGACAACAGTTCCAATGGTGAGCACATGTTCAATCAGAGGAAAGTGGACTTGGGCCACGACTTGACAGAATTATAGTTCATCGACTTTAGATGCATCACTATCATAAAGAACAAAATTTAACACAGTGCACACTCTGTTTCAAAAACCTGCAATCCTGTTAGCATAACATAAGCACTTTGGGTAATTAGCTAGAAGATACACTTACAGAAACCAGAAATCATTAATTAAAACTTGGTCAGTTTTCTGTGGCTAGTTGAGGTCAAGTGGGGATCATTTTAATGCTCCATTACATGAAAAGAGTGTTCACACATTATGTAAGGCACACACTGAGTGACTGGGTATGTTCCTATTCTGTGACCCTTCTTATTTATTGAAAAGCTATGCCTAGCAGAACTTTCAAGAACTGAGGAGATGGAAACAGGAAAAAGAGAAATCAAGTATTGCCAAGTAAGCCTGCTTTGAAGGCAGCAGTAAACACCATCTTTGTTTCATCTCTACTTCCCTTTGAGGTCTTTGTGGGTCTATAGGGAGAGGATTTGACCAAGAATCAGAACTGAGTTCTAATGGTATCTCTGAATCCTTAAGGACTGAACCCTTGAGCAAGTATTAGCTTATTCTGTCTGCATCCTTGATGTCATATATGAAATGGGAAGAATAACCCATTTCTAAGCCATATAGATTGTTCACACAAAAGGGAACAAGACTGCATGAATGCAAGTGGGCATCAGTGCCCATATGCTGGGACCAGAAGATGCTGGTCAATGAGAACACTCAAGAGAGTTTCCTGGAAGGTGAAAGATGATTTCTGTGTAGGAGAAAATAGGAAGGATATGGCTTTCTGCTCCCTAGGCTGAACCCTAGATGACCAGGCTCTATGTTATTTCTCTCCTGCACCAAAGAATCAAAGCATAGTCCCTTTCTTTTTAAAATATATATTTATTTATTTTGATTGGAGGCTAATTACTTTACAATATTGTATTGGTTTTGCCATACATTGACATGAATCTGCCACAGGTGTACATGTGTTCCCCATCCTGGACCCCCCCCCCCACCTCCCCTCACCATGCCATCCCTCTGGGTCATCACAGTGCCCCAGCCTCGAGCATCCTGTATCATGCATTGAACCTGGATGGGCAATTCATTTCACTTGTGATAATACACATGTTTCAGTGCCAATCTCCCAAATCATCCCACCCTTGCCCTCTCCCACAGAGTCCAAAGACTGTTCTATACATCTGTGTCTCTTTTGATGTCTCTTTTCCCATACAGGGTTATCATTACCTTCCTTTTAAAATCCGTATATATGCATTAGCATACTGCATTGGTGTTTTTCTTTCTGGTTTACTTCACTCTGTATAATAGGCTCCAGTTTCACCCACTTCATTAGAACTGATTCAAATGTATTCTTTTTAAAGGCTGAGTAATACTCCATTGTGTATATGTACCACAGCTTTCTTATCCATTCATCTGCTGATGGACATCTAGGTTGCATCCATGTCCTGGCTATTATAAACACTGCTGCAATGAACATTGGGGTACACGTGTCTCTTTCAATTCTGGTTTCCTCAGTGTTTATGCCCAGTAGTGGGACTGCTGGGTCATAAGGCAGTTCTATTTCCATTTTTTACGGAATCTCTACACTGTTCTCCATAGTGGCTGTACTAGTTTGCATTCCCACCAACAGTGTAAGAGAGTTCCCTTGTCTCCACACCCTCTCCAGCATATATTGCTTGTAGACTTTTGGATCACAGCCATTTTGACTAGTGTGAAATGGTACCTCATTGTGGTTTTGATTTGCATTTCTCTAATAATGAGTGATGTTGAGCATCTTTTCATGTGTTTGTTAGCCATCTGTATATCTTCTTTGGAGAACTGTCTGTTTAGTTCTTTGGCCCACTTTTTGATTGGGTCATTTATTTTTCTGGAATTGAGCTGAAGGAGTTGCTGATATATTTTTTAGATTAATTCTTTGTCAGTTGCTTCATTTACTATTGTTTTCTCCCATTCTGAAGGCTGTCTTTTCACCTTGCTTATAGTTTCCTTTGATGTGCAGAAGCATTTAATTTTAATTAGGTCCAATTTGTTTATTTTTGCTTTTATTTCCAATATTCTGGAAGGTGGGTCATAGAAGATGCTGCTGTGATTTGTGTCTGAGAGTGTTTTGCCTATGTTCTCCTCTAAGAGTTTTTACAGTTTCTGGTCTTATGTTTAGATCTTTAATCCATTTTGAGTTTATTTTTATGTATAGTGTTAGAAAGTGTTCTAGTTTCATTCTTTACAAGTGGCTGACCAGTTTTCCCAGCACCACTTGTTAAAGAGATTGTCTTTTCTCCATTGTATATTCCTGCCTCCTTTGTCAAAGATAAGGTGTCTATAGGTTCATGGATTTATCTCTGGACTTTCTGTTTTGTTCTATTGATCTATATTCCTGTCTTTGTGCCAGTACCATACTGTCTTGATGACTGTGGCTTTGTAGTAGAGCTTGAAGTCAGGCAGGTTGATCCCTCTAGTTCCATTCTTCTTTCTCAAAATTGCTTTGGCTATTCAAGGTTTTTTTGTATTTCCATACAAATTGTGAAATTATTTGTTCTAGCTCTGTGAAAAATGCTGTTGGTAGCTTGATATGGATTGTATTGAATCTATAGATTGCTTTGGGTAGTATATTCATTTTCACTATTGATTCTAAATCCTGACAAAGATGCCACAAAAAGGGGAATACAGGGCAATATCACTGATGAACATAGATGCAAAAATCCTTAACAAAATTCTAGCAAACAGAATCCAACAACATATTAAAAGATCATACATCATGACCAAGTGGCCTTTATCCCATGGATGCAAGGATTCTTCAATATCCACAAATCAATCAATGAAATACACCACATTAACAAATTAAAAAATAAAAAAACATATGATTATCTCAATAGATACGGAAAGCCTTTGACAAAATTCAACATCCATTTATGATAAAAACTCTCCAGAAAGCAGGAATAGAAGGAGTGTACCTCAACATAATAAAAGCTATATATGACAAACCCACAGCAAACATTATCCTCAATCGTGAAAAATTGAAAGCATTTCCCCTAAAGTCAGGAACACGACAAGGGTGCCCACTTTCACCATTACTATTCAACATAGTTTTGAAAGTTTTGGCCATAGATAACAGAGCAGAAAAAGAAATAAAAGGAATCCAAATTGGAAAAGAAGAAGTAAAACTCTCACTGTTTGCAGATGACATGATCTTCTATATAGAAAACCCTAAAGACACCACCAGAAAATTTCAGTTCAGTTCAGTCACTCAGTTGTGTCCAACTCTGCGACCCCATGAATCGCAGCATGCCAGGCCTCCCTGTTCATCACCATCTCTCGGAGATCACTCAGACTCATGTCCATTGAGTACGTGATGCCATCCAGCCATCTCATCCTCTGTCGTCCCCTTCTCCTCCTGCCCCCAGTCCCTACCAGCATCAGAGTCTTTCCAACCAGAAAATTACTAGAGCTAATCACTAAACGCAGGCAGCTGTGAGCCGGCGCAAGTGCGGTGGCTGCAAGGAGCTACCCCATGCTGAGGTCAGGAGCAGAGGCCTAGGTGCCAGGCTGCGACAGCACAGAAACAGCTGGGGGCTACCTTGCCTCCGAGGTCAGTGGCGGCTGGGAGGAGCTACCCGTGTCTGAGGTCAGGGGCGGGCGGCCGAGAGGAGCTACCCTGGTTCCAAGGTCAAGGGCGGTGGCCAGGAGGAGCCAACCCATGTCCAAGGTCAGAGGTGGTGGCTGAGAGGAGCTACCGTGCATCCGAGGTCAGTGGCAGCCAGGAGGAGACACCCCACACCTGAGGTCAAGGACGGCCAGGAGAAGCCACCTCATGCCCGCGGCTAGGGGCGGTGACCCTGAGGAGTCACCCTGAGCCCAAGGCCAGGGACGGTGGCTGGGAGGAGCAAACCAAGGAGTGGTGGCTGCGCAGAAGCAGGAGGGCCTAGAGGAGCTATCACACACTGAAGATCAGGAACAGTGGCAGTAAGGAGATACTACTCGTCCAAGGTAAGGAACAGTAGCTGTGCTTTGCTGGAGCAGCCATGAAGAGATACCCGACACCCAAGGTAAGAGAAACCCAAGTAAGATGGTAGGTGTTGCAAGAGGGCATCAGAGGGCAGACACACTGAAACCATACTCACAGAAAACTGCTGCTAAGTCGCTTCAGTCGTGTCCGTCTCTGTGCGACCCCACAGACAACAGCCCACCAGGCTCCGCCATCCCTGGGATTCTCCAGACAAGAACACTGGAATGAGTTGCCATTTTCTTCAACAATGCATGAAAGTGAAAAGTGAAAGTGAAGTCACTGACTCGTGTCCAACTCTCAGTGACCCCATGGACTGCAGCCCACCAGGCTCCTCCATCCATGGGATTTTCCAGGCAAGAGTACTGGAGTGGGGTGCCACTGCTTTCTAGTTAATCTAATCACACTAGGACCACAGCCTTGTCTAACTCAATGAAACCAAGCCATGCCTGTGGGGCAACCCAAGACAGGCGGGTCATGGTGGAGAGATCTGACAGAATGTGGTCCACTGGAGAATGGAATGGCAAGCCACTTCAGTATTCTTGCCTTGAGAACCCTATGAACAGTATGAAAAGGCAAAATGATAGGATACTAAAAGAGGAACTCCCTAGGTCATTAGGTGCCCAATATGCTACTAGAGATAGGTGGAGAAATAACTCCAGAAAGAATGAAAGGATGGAGCTAAAGCAAAAACAATACCCAGTTGTGGATGTGACTAGTGATAGAAACAAGATCTGATGCTGTAAAGAGCAATATTGCATAGGAACCTGGAATGTCAGGTCCATGAATCAAGGCAAATTGGAAGTGGTCAAACAAGAGATGGCAAGGGTGAACGTCGACATTCTAGGAATCAGAGAACTAAAATGGACTGGAATGGGTGAATTTAACTCAGATGACCATTATATCTACTACTGCGGGCAGGAATCTCTCATAAGAAATGGAGTAGCCATCATGGTCAACAAAAGAGTCCGAAATTCAGTACTTGGGTGCAATCTCAAAAATGACAGAATGATCTCTGTTTGTCTCCAAGGCAAACCATTCAATATCAAAGTGATCCAAGTCTATGCCCCAGCCAGTAACGCTGAAGAAGCTGAAGTTGAATGGTTTTATGAAGATCTACATGACCTTTTAGAACTAACACCCAAAAAATATGTCCTTTTCATTATAGGGGACTGGAATGCTAAAGTAGGAAGTCAAGAAACACTTGGAGTAACAGGAAAATTTGGCCTTGGAATGCGGAATGAAGCAAGGCAAAGAATAATAGAGTTTTGCCAAGAAAATGCACTGGTCATAGCAAACACCCTCTTCCAACAACACAACAGAAGACTCTACACATAGATATCACTAGATGGTCAACACCGGAATCAGACTGATTATATTCTATGCAGCCAAAGATGGAGAAGCTCTATATAGTCAAAAAAACAAGACCAGGAGCTGACTGTGGCTCAGATCATGAACTCCTCATTGCCAAATTCAGACTCAAATTGAAGAAAGCAGGGAAAACCACTAGCCATTTAGGTATGATCTAAATCAAATCCCTTATGATTATACAGTGGAAGTGAGAAATAGATTTAAGGGCCTATATCTGATAGAATGCCTGATGAACTATGGAGTGAGGTTCGTGACATTGTACAGGAGAACAGGATCAAGACCATTTCCATGGAAAAGAAATGCAAAAAAGCAAAATGGCTGTCTGGGGAAGCCCTACAAATAGCTGTGAAAAAAAAGAGGTGAAAAGCAAAGGAGAAAAGGAAAGATATAAGCATCTGAATGCAGAGCTCCAAAGAATAGCAAGAAGAGATAAGAGAGCCTTCTTCAGCGATCAATGCAAACAAATAGAGGAAAACAACAGAATGGGATAGATAAGAGATCTCTTCAAGAAAATTAGAGATACCAAGGGAACATTTCATGCAAAGATGGGCTCAATAAAGGACAGAAATGGTCTGGACTAACAGAAGCAGAAGATATTAAGAAGAGGTGGCAAGAATACACAGAAGAACTGTACAAAAATGATCTTCACAACCCAGATAATCATGATGATGTGATCACTCACCTAGAGCCAGACATCTTGGAATGTGAAGTCAAGTGGGCCTGAGAAAGCATCACTATGAACAAAGCTAGTGGAGAGAGGAATTCCAGTTGAGCTATTTCAAATCCTGAAAGATGATGCTGTGAAAGGGCTGCACTCAAGATCCCAGCAAATTTGGAAAACTCAGCAGTGGCCACAGGACTGGAAAAGGTCAGTTTTCACTCCAATCCCAAAGAAAGGCAATGCCAAAGAATGCTCAGACTACCACACAATTGCACTCATCTCACATGCTAGTAAAGTAATGCTCAAAATTGTCCAAGCCAGGCTTCAGCAATGTGTGAACTGTGAATTTCCTGATGGTCAAGCTGGTTTTAGAAAATGCAGAGGAACCAGAGTTCAAATTGCCAACATCCTCTGGATCATGGAAAAAGCAAGAGAGTTCCAGAAAAACATTTATTTCTGCTTTATTGACTATGCCAAAGCCTTTGACTCTGTGGATCACAGTAAACTGTGGAAAATTCTGAAAGAGATGGGAATACCAGACCACCTAACCTGCCTCTTGAGGAACCTGTATTCAGGTCAGGAGGCAACAGTTAGAATTGGACATGGAACAACAGACTGGTTCCAAATAGGAAAAGGAGTACATCAAGGCTGTATATTGTCACCTGGCTTATTTAACTTCTATGCAGAGTACATCATGAGGAATGCTGGTCTGGAAGAAACACAAGCTGGAATCAACATTGCGGGGAGAAATATCAATCACTTCAGATATGCATATGACACCACCCTTATGGCAGAAAGTGAAGAGGAACTAAAAAGCCTCTTGGTGAAAGTGAAAGAGGAAAGCGAAAAAGTTGGCTTGAATTTCAACATTCAGAAAATTAAGATCATGGCATCTGGTCCCATCACTTCATGGGAAATAGATGGGGAAACAATGGAAACAGTGTCAGACTTTATTTTTTGGGGCTCCAAAGTCACTGCTGATGGTGACTGCAGCCATTAAATTAGAAGACGCTTTCTCCTTGGAAGAGAAGTTATGACCAACCTAGACAGCATATTCAAAAGCAGAGACATATTGCCGACTAAGGCCGTCTAGTCAAGGCTAGTTTTCCTGTGGCAGGGGGGGTTGACTGGGACGGCGCCGAGAATTGTGCTTTTGACTGTGGTGTTGGGGCTCTTGAGAGTCCCTTGGACTGCAAGGAGATCCAACCAGTCCATTCTGAAGGAGATCAACCCTGGGATTTCTTTGGAAGGAATGGTGCTAAAGCTGAAACTCCAGTACTTTGGCCACCTCATGCGAAGAGTTGACTCACTGGAAAAGACTCTGATGCTGGGAGAGGATTGGGGGCAGGACGAGAAGGGGACGGAGATGGCTGAGATTGTGGATTGCATCACTGACTCGATGGACATGAGTCTGCAGTGAACTCCAGGAGTTGGTGATGAAGAGGGAGTCCTGGTGTGCTGTGATTCATGGGGTTACAAAGAGTCGGACATGACTGAAGGACTGAACTGAACTGAACAGAATCAGTGAGTATAGTAAAGTTGCAGGACATAAAAACAACACACAGAAATCCCTTGCATTCCTATATACCAATAATGAGAAAATAGAAAGAGAAATTAAAGAAACAATTCCATTTACCATTGCAATGAAAAGAATACAATAATTAGGTATATATCTATCTAAGGAAACAAAAGACCTATATGTAGAAAAGTATAAAACACTGGTGAAATAAATCAAAGAGGACACTGATATATGGAGAAATATACCATGTTCATGGATTGGAAGAATCAATATAGTGGAAATGAGCATAGTCCCTTTTGACCTTATGGTGAAAGAAGTGTTCTCCTGAGGAAAGGACCTATTTTCCTTTCTCAGGAGAGGGGCTTTCCTGCTCTGAGAAGATTTGATGGGTTGAAGGGAGTGAGTAGACACAAAGATAGGGTGAAGATGGGATTAAATAGAGTAAGTGCCCAAAGAACAGCAGTTGGACCTGTTTCAGGTGTGGTTGTGAGAAGGGAATCCTTGATCAGTGACAGAGGGCTGGGTTCTAAGAGTCTTGTTCCAGAGAAAACTCCAAAGGGGACAGAGGCACAGTTCTGAGACACGGGTCCAATTTCAGGCTGGGGACTATTCCCAAACCCAAAAAAAGAAACTTCCATATGGTACACAATGCTCACGTCATGTTTTGTCTCTGTGCTTGCATCAGAGAGTGCCTGTCTATCTCAGCACTACTGCTGTACTTCTAAACTCTCCTCTAAATTCCAGGGATGGGAAGCCTGAGAAGAAAATTTTCTTGGCTGATTTGTCATGATTCTGGTTTATATTTCACCAGTGAGAGGCACCTGAATATGACTTGGAAAGTGGAAGGAAGGAGAAATCACAGTTCTCCTTTAGAAGCAGCCAGTCCCTGCATGTGTAGACACCAGACATCCAAACCCAGAACAAATTACCACTTCATTCTAGGGTAGCGGGGACTCCAAATGGTTCCCACGTTTGTTAAGTTCCTGAAAGGCATCTGACTCCCTCCCCTCCTTCTAAAAATATGCATGCATCTAATGTCCTGTACTAAATTACTTCCTGATACATCACACCCTTACTAGGACAGCATCAAGGTTGCTGTTGTTAAGTTACTAAGTCCTGTCTGTCTCTTTGCAACCCCATGGACTGCAGCATGGCAGGCTCTTCTGTCCTCCACTGTCTCCCAGAGTTTGCTCAAATTCATGTCTGTTGAGTCAGTGATGCTATCTCACCATCTCATCCTCCATCACCCCCTTCTCCTCCTGCCTTCAGTCTTTCCCAGCATCAGGGTCCTTTCCAATGGGTTGGCTCTTCACATCAGGTGGCCAAAGTATTGGAACTTCAGCTTTAGTATCAATCCTTCAAATGAATTTTCAGGGTTGATCTCCTTTAAGATTGACTAGTTTGATCTCTGTGCTGTCCTAGGGACTCTCAAGAGTCTTCTCCAGCATCATAATTCAAAAGTGTCAAGGCCATTTCTTTTGTAAACCTTAATCTTGTTCATTTCAGTTCAGTTGCTCAGTCATGTCCGACTCTTTGTGACCCCATGAATTGCAGCACGCCAGGCCTCCCTTGTCCATCACCAACTCCCAGAGTCCACCCAAACCTATGTCCATCGAATCAGTGATGCCATCCAACCATCTCATCCTCTGTCATTCATCAAGGTCTTTTCAAATGAGTCAGCTCTTCGCATTAGGTGGCCAAAGTACTGGAGTTTCAGCTTGAACATCAGTCCTTCCAATGAACACCCAGGACTGATTTTCTTTAGGATGGACTGGTTGGATCTCCTTGTAGTCCAAGGGACTCCCAAGAGTCTTCTCCAGCACCACAGTTCAAAAGCATCAATTCTTTGGAGCTAAGTTTTCTTTATAGTACAACTCTCACATCCATACGTGACCATTGGAAAAACCACAGCCTTGACTAGACTTTACTTTGTTGATAAAGTAATGTCTCTGCTTTTGAATATGCTGTCTAGGTTGGTCATAACTTTCCTTCTAAGGAGTAAGCGTCTTTTAATTTCATGGCTGCAGTCACCATCTGCAGTGATTTTGGAGTCCAGAAAAATAAAGTCAGCCACTGTTTCCACTGTTCCCCCATCTATTTCCCATGAAGTGATGGGACCGGATCATAATCATAGTTTTCCTGAATGTTGAGCTTTAAACCTATATTTTCATTCTCCTCTTTCACTTTTATCAAGAGGCTTTTAGTTCCTCTTCACTTTCTACCATAAGTGTGGTGTCATCTGCATATTTGAGGTTATTGATATTTTTCCTGGCAATCTTGTTATGTCTATCCTAATGAATCTTATCCTATGAAAACAAGTGAACTTAAGTGACTAGTACCTGCCCAGGAGTTGTTAGAACTTGGTAGTCCACTAGTTTATCATGCTGATTTCATAACGTTTACCTTGTATTTAAACTGCAAGTGTCTTTTTTTCTTCAATATGGAACGTAGTTCTCTAACTCACTTATCAGAAAATGGAACCGTGAACTGCATGACTCAGTACTAGCTGAAGGGATGTGAGACACTGGATAAAGTTTGAGTGGCTGAATTTTGCTGACGCCATCAGCTTTGTATTGGGATGGTGGACTGTGAGGCACCCCTGCAGCTGTGTTGATTGTATGAGGTTTTCAGTTACCATCTCCCTGGAGAAAGAGATCTCCAAACATTTGTCCTCAGTGTGGCTATTCCTATCCACAATAGGACAAGTTACAAAGTTCCTGGGGAAAGTCAGTGAAAAAGAAGGAAGACAGAGGAGTAGAGAAAAAGAAGCGGACACAGGATCAACCAAGGATCCATTTTCCTGGTGACTCTACCAAGGCTCAGGGTAATTGCAGCTTCCTTGGGTGTGGGATTCAGGGAGAATGGTGTATGGTGTTCTTGATGCAGGTCCTTGAGCCAGAGACTCCATTTATTTTAGCAAAGAGGAAGGCAGCAGTTATCCATCCCTGGTTGTTTTACTCTACCAAGAAAGGATGAAAGTAAAACAACAAAATGGCACTCATCCTCTCTGTTCTGCTTGAAATAGAGCAGGACCCTATGGTCCTTGTCCACACAAGTCCTCAGTCTGCATTTTGTCTGAAAAAGCTTTAGCCAAAGAATAAGTTTAATGAGAGAAATGAGAACACGTAGAAACAAAGGAAAGCAGTCATCAAAGGAGGCCAAATAATAATAATGTAGTCATTAAGCAAACTCAAGCACCTTTACTTCCTTCTTCAAGAGCTAAAGATAATTTTCTGAGCCATCTCCTGTGAGCTATCTTACAGATACTGAATCCCCCACCAGGTAGAAGAAGTTAACTGCATGATGACCAGACTGTAGCCATGACATAAGCTGCCACAATTCAAAGAATTGACTTCAAAGAACTGAAAACACATCACCCTTGAAACTGAAGACTAACTGTACCTAAATCAAGATGATGCTGGTCAGACCATTGATGACCAATTTCAAGATGACTGCCAGAGTTGACTGTGCTGTTTCTGCCTGGAGCCCCCTTTTCTGTCCATAAATTCTGTAAATCTCTTTCCCACTGATTGTCAATGGTGGTGGATGGGGGAAGTTGACCTTTGGACAGATGTCTGTCTTCTTCCCACTCCAGCTGGTGGCATCTGAAATAAAGAAAATTTTCCTTTCCACCAACCTGCCCTGTTTGTTGGCTTTTGAGTGGCAAGCAGCTGGACTCCTCCTACCTTTCAGTAACATGCTCACCATCCTTTTCCAAGAACTCATTATTGTTCAATAAGACCCATTGATTCTACTTGGAACAGACAAGCAGAGCTGCCTTTATTGTACCTGAAGGAACCACACTTGACCCTAAAGTTGGGTTTATTTTCACCACTTTTTTTCCCAGGGAGGTGTCACCTTCTTCTTAGATTCTTTGAGCTCTTTCTCTGTATTCATTCAAGATATATAGCTTGTCATATTTGCATGTTAGTGTGTACAAGGAGTACTGGATGACAAACGTGACTACATAGCCTTGATGAGTCTGGTGCAGGGGTTTGGAGCAGGTGCTGCTGGAAAAATCCAGCAGGATGCCCGCAGGTCCAGGAAATCAATGGACCAAAGAGGTTGGACACATGAAAATGGAGACTTGGCACATCCTAACCTGAGGTGGTGAGTCTGGGAGCAGGCAGGGTTAAAGCTCTACGTAGTAATCAGACAGCTAGACAGACAGGCAGGGAGGTGAGACAGGATGAGAAGTCCAAGGGCCAAGCAGATGACCAAGGCAGAGATCCAATTTCCAGGACATGGGTATGAAAGTGACACTTGTTCTGAGCAAAGGCTTTGAGCTGGCATTCAAGACACAGTGTACGTGGCCACGGGAGTAAAGAAATGAAGCTAAATGCTTGGAGGCTAAAATAAGAAGGAGGCTCAAGCCTGAGGTTAGGAGCAGAGTAAAACCTCCAAGGGTACAGTGAACAGGATTAAGGGACCAGAGTTTGGAAGGAACTTTTGGGAACCAGAGAACTGAGAACAATCCTGGCTGGGCTATAAGAACCTACCTCCACACTAAATTATTCCAGTAGGAAATTTCCTGCTTTCCTAGAAGGGAAATGAGGAACATCTTCTCTAAGTGAGTTTTTTTGGGGTGAGGGGTCTCTTCGTTATTTGCCCCCATCAAGACATATATGAATGGAAAGCAGAGATCTCTGGGGCAAGGGGTTAGATCTCTTCACTGCTGAGGAAGGGGTGGCCTTGGTCAACTCATCAGGGAAGTCTGGAACATGCATTGCTAGCAAACATGTCCTAAAATCAAGATGCTTGAGAACTTGAGTTTGTCTCCTGTTACTGGTTCTTCATGGCATTTGGAGACAGAGGCCTCGGGAACTGTGGAGGGCTCCCTTATGTCACCTTGACCTTGGGAGATAAGGTGTGAGCAAGAGCAAGGTGAGATATTCCAGAGCAAGCCCTGGTGTAGGGGAAGGCTCCAGAGTGTTCACCTGAGCAGTCTAACCAAGTGTATTGAGTACATGTTTTCTCAGTAAGGAACTGAGCCTCACTTGTGGCTCAGGTGTTAATGAGAGGGTAACAGGCAGGAAGGCCAGGGGTCTCCAAATGGAGGAAATAGCCTGCAAGGGTCAGACATTTTATCTCTCTTAAGTGGCAGGAGGAAACAAACTAGCGATATTTTCTCCTTCTCTATACAAATTTAAAAAGAGGTTACTCTTAAAATTCTGTGTTGCCATAATGACACCTGGTTTCACTTGAAGTTAACCATTGCCTTTTTCTTATGGAAATGTTTATCTTAAGCAATGCTAATGTACTGTGCATTTACCCCAAACTCTGTCTTCAAGTCGGTTCAGCCTTTTGGGCCCAGAACCTACTTGATAAACCAGTATGTTATACTCTGATATTGTTCCTCTAATCTATGTAAATGAAACTATTTGTATGGTGATCTGCCCTTCTTCAAGATTCAAGTTAATCATTTTATGGCCCAAGATAAACCATTTGGAGCCAAGGTTATCCCAAAATACATCTTATGGGTGAGGGGCCTGGTGCCATTCTAAGTTTTGAAACATTCCTTTCTTTCATTAACAGACTGTTGGTGATCATATAACATCCAGCTAAAGACTAGCAGGGGGTACTCTTTCTGTCCCCTTCTGATGCCTATGTCAGAAGCTTTCTCTATCTCCTTTATACTTTAATAAAACTTTGTTACACAAAAGCTCTGAGCGATCAAGCCTCGTCTCTGGCCCCAGATTGAATTCTTCTCCTCCAGGGGCCAAGAATCCTGGCTTCGTAATTCAACAACAACCTTTCATTAAGAGTCTGCCTGCAATGTGAGACACTCAGTTTCCATCCCTGGGTTGGAAAGATCCCATGGAGAAGGAAACGGCTTATCCACCCCAGTATTCTTGCCTGAAGAATTCCATGGGCAGAGGAGCCTGGAAGGCTACAGTCCATGGAGTTGCAAGAAGTCAGACATGACTGAATGACTAACACTTTCACTTTCAAGTAATTGAACACCTGCATAGAAATTTCCAGAGAACTGTTGCCAGTGTCAGATGTTTTTTCCTGTGGATTTCTAAACAAAAGATTCAAGTCCCTGTGGGCCCTGACAAAGAGTCTATAGCTTCTGCTGACCACCATCTGAACCTGCAAGTAGATCCTCCCCCAGCTGAACCTTCAGATGAGACACAGCTCTGGCCAACAACTGTAACTTTGTGACAGATTCCAAAACAGTGCACTCGGCTAAGATGTGCCCAGGCTCTTAACTCACAGAATTCATGAGATAATGAAGGTGTGCTTTTACATTTCTAAAAATAAAGAGAAAATAAAAGAGCCTGTGGCCAGACGGGAGGGTTTTGGCAGATGGGTTGATACCAAGCAGAAAAGGACAATTGGGACCTGAAGGTAAGGGACAGTGCTGGGAGCCAGTGGGAGGAATCTCGCCAGTGGCAAAGGTCATGAGGAAGGAAGCCCGACAAAACGCAAAGGCGTGATCTGGCTTCAGGGGTTCCCTCAGGGTTTTCCTGAACATCTACCCCCAAAACCAGAGTCTGCTTGCTTTATTGTACTGTGCTTTCCACTCTTCTGACATTCTCTGGAAAAGGTTAACTCAGGGCTTCAGTTAACAGTCTCCTGCATATAAAAAGAATTTCTTGGTTTTAAACCCCTTTGATGGCTTTCTAACTTACCTAACCAATCTGCCCGGACTTTTACAACTTGTGAATTGTTTATGGCCCCCAACCGTGAGAGGTACAAAGCTTAAAGCATCTTATAGATACAGAGCCTTTTCTAAAAAGCTAAAAATTTTATTGGTAGAGGGTTTTCACTGTTGAGTCAATGACTGCTGCCAGGCCTCTATAGTCTTTATCTTTTAGGCACCTGAAGGATATTAATCAATGTAATGGGGATATAGAAAAAGGAATATAGTAGTTTTTGATGTTAGCAACACTAGACTTTTGAGTTAATTACTTTTCTCTTTGTTATAAATCACTGTACTTCTTTCAATGTTATAAATTGTTGTGTCCTTGCTATGTAAGAATGTAACTTTATTTAGTGCTTTCTGAGAGTGGCACCAGACTTTGGGAAGAATAACACAAATAAGTTCTCTGATTGACAGACCCTTATCAGAAAAGGGCCGTAAAATGTTAATTGGCCTTCTGGCCAGAAGATGATGTAAATCACCTAAGACTTGTGTATACAACTAGGTATGTAGAGAAAAAAAGCCTGGTCTTGATAAGACTCAGGGCTGCTGAGGCTGCATAATTTTGTATTATCCATTGATCTCTATTTTAAATCAAAAGCATATAAGGCCTTTCTGGACAATAGAGGATGGGCAAGTCACTGGACTGGTTTTCCCCGTGTCTTTTCTTATTCTTTTTTCTGGCTGAATTCCCATCTGGGACGTGGAGGCTCACCATGTCTACTTACTTGCCCTGGCTTTTACGATCCATGCGAGACGGAGCCCAAGGCAGGGCACCCCCTGCTATTCAAGAGGACGGCAGTGGTCTAACGTAGATGGTGCAAGTTCCTTGTCTTATACCTTTACTGGATTTCCACGTAAACAAAGTTATTCAGCATCTTTCCTCCACTAAATTTCCTACTATACTATTTCTTCCTAATCTCTCTTTATATTTCTCAATAAATAAGTTTTTCCTCACCCATGCCATCCCCACTTCTAATTACCCTGGATCCACCAGGGGCAGGACCCTGGCAGGACAGCCAAGATGTCCCTTATTCACATGGTAGAATGTACCATGTGAGTAGAGAAGAGCAACTTCCAACAGTGTTTTGGGGACAGAGGGAGATGCCTGAGCAAAAGAAAGATTATTGTGCACCAAATAGCAGTGGGTTCTTAGGTGTCTCCAGGGAAAATTGGAGCCAAGGAAACTTTGGTCTCATGTTCTCTGGAAGAAAAGCTATGACAACCCTAGACAGCATATTAAAAAGCAGAGACATTACTTTGTTGACAAAGGTCTGTATAGTCAGAGTTATGGGTTTTCCAGTAGTTATGTACAAATGTAAGAGTTGGACCATAAAGAAGGCTGAGTGCCAAAGAACTGATGTTTTCAAATTGTGGTTCTAGAGAAGACTCTTGAAAGTTCCTTGGACAGCAAGGAAATCAAACAGGACAATCCTTAAAGAAATTGGAAGGGCTGATGCTGAAGCTCCAATACTTTGGCCACCTGATGTGAAGAGCTGACTTGTTGGAAAAGACCCTGATACTAGGCAAGACTGAGGGCAGGAGGAAAAGGGGGGCGACAAGGGATGAGATGGTTGGATGGCATCACTGACTCAAAGGACATGAGTTTGAGCAAACTCTAGGAGATAGTGAAGGACAGTGAAGCCTGGCATACTGCAGTCCATGGGGTCACAAAGAGTCGGACATAGTGACTGAACAACAAATGTGCTACAGCTAAGGAAGGGCACAGGGAGAGGACAAGAGAAACAGGCAGGAAAGGAGGGGGCATTCCATCGCATTGCAGCCTCTGTATGTGCTATAGAGTGGAGGAAAATAAGAATTCCCCAAATTAAGGACCACTTTTCCCTTGCTTAGAGAAAAAGACAAGGACAGTTGAAGAGAGTCAGGAAGCACTGGATCTAGATGTAATTCTGTTCCACCCAGAAAACCAAAGAGGATCAAAGTGAAAAGTAGGCAGAAGCTTATTAATGCTTGCTGCCACACACCATAGTAAGAGCAATAAAATAATAATGGACATAAAAAAATTTAAATAAATGCAAAAACTATCCATGATATGGTCTGGGAAGGTTCAATAGTTTAATGATCTTGAAAGTCTCCATGCTTTTAAATTGCTTACATTCTCCCAGATTTTTCAAAATATTTTTTTAAACTAGATAAAATTAGCCTAACATTCAATTAGAAGAAACATGCAAATACAGATCCATATGATGAATCTAGCACATTTTTGAAAAAGAAAATTAGTGAGGGGAGGAGTCTTATATGAGATATTAACATGTAGTAGGAAGTGATAGACCTCTAGTATGCATGGTTCTGATGCCAGACAGACAGTGCAAGCAGGGAAGGATAAAACAGACTTCAGCAGACACATTTTTTTCCATAGACTATAAAGGAATTCAAGATAGTGATAAAAGGTGGGCTATTTAATAAACGATTTTAGGACAATTGGCTCACCGTGTGAGCTGAAGCAATGACAACAATGATGACGATGACAGCAGAGATTTCTTCAAGAGAATCTGAGATACTAAGGGAATATTTCACGCAAAGATGGGCAAAATAAGGGACGGAAACAGCAAGGACATAACAGAAGCAGAGGAGATTAAGAAGAGTTGGCAAGAATACACAGAAGATCTATATAGAAAAAGTCTTACTCACTCAAATAACCATGATCATGTGGTCACTTACCTAGAGCCAGTCTGCCTGGAGTGTGAAATCAAGTGCATCTTAGGAAATATTACTACAAACAAAGCTAGTGGGGGTGGTGGAATTCCAGCTGAGCTACTTAAAATCCTAAAAGATAATGTTGTTAAAGTAAGTTTGGAAAACTCAGAAATGGCCACAGAACTGGAAAAGGTCAGTGTTCATTGGAATCTTGAAGAAAGGCATTGCCAAAGAATGCTCAAGCTACCATACAGTTGCAATCGTTTCGCAACTGATGCTAGAAAAGCTAACATCTGGCAAAGATACTACGGGGAAGATGGAAGAATAAAACAGAAGGAGAAATTAGACAAAGAAATCTTCTCAGAAAAATGCCATGATAGAGGTGAAATCTGTGAATACAATAGCTACTTGTCTGTGAAGCAGGAGCTCAAGAGAGAAGGAAATGAGCTAGCAGAACTGGAGAAAGAAAGAAAAAAAGTAATAATCACAAAAGTACAGGGAAATTTGGAGAGAGCACAGAGGAGAAAAGATTTGGGAGGGGGGGAGACAAGAGAATAGACATGAAAAAAATATCAAGCAAATTAAAATGGGAGTGAAGTGAAGTGAAAGTCACTCAACTGTGTGACCATGGAATTCTCCAGGCCAGAATACTGAAGTGGGTAGCCTTTCCCTGGGAGATCTTCCCAACCCAGAGATCAAACCCAGGTCTCCCGCATTGCAGGTGGATTTCTTAGCAGTTAAGCCACAAGGGAAGCCCAATATGGGAAGCCTAATAAGTCAAAAAAGAATCAGAGAGAAAGGGACAGCCTCTGAACGACAGGTGGAAGGGATCCAGTGACATCATAATGGAGACCCGGCTTGCTGTGCTGCCTCCTAAACAGACAGGACTTCCTGATTTCAAAGGACCAAGGACAGAAATCTACTAAACACCATAAAAGGTTTCCAAAAATACCTGGCAACAAATCTGGAAAATAATTCCATAACTTTGTTGAAATATTCCAAAAAGATGACTTCTGCACCCTAACTAATCCTTAAAGAACTCAAATGGGTGTCAGGTAACTCTCATCATCTTCTCTGAGAGTGAAATCTGTTCATTCCATTATCTTAGTTAGTATACTTTCTGTAACTTGAAATAAACTCTGAAGTTACACACACACACATGCAAAGCATAAAGGAAAACAAATAATTAGACATGATTCAAGATGAATTTTCCTACATAAAAGACAATTTGAATCTACATATTTAACAGGCATGCCCCATCTGGGGGGTCATGGCCCCACAAGGATAACATCAGGGCATAGACTATACATTTGTTTGCTTAGTCGCTTCAGGCATGTCCATCTCTTTGCCACTCTATGGTCTGTAGCCCACCAGGCTCCTCCGTCCATGGGATTCTCCAGGCAAGAACACTGGAGTGGGTTGTCATTTCCTTCTCCAGGGAATCTTCCCAACCCAGGAATCGAATCTGGGTTTCCTGCACCGCAGGCAGATTGTTTACCAACTGAGCTATAAGGGAAGCCCTGGACTTCAAGAGTCCTTTCTTAGGGGAAATCAGGCAACTTCTGTTCCTTCTCAGGAAATAATACAAGCTCCCACCAGCCACCAGCTAAACTCACTTTATGTGCAAAAAGGTGAGATGCAAGCCATTATGAAGAAAGAACTTGGAATATTCCTCATTGGAAAAACTGTGTATAGCTAATGGGCCAGCGATGAACAGGGGCTCAGTTTCACACAGAACTGAGGTGATGCCAGAGTGGGGCATGCAATGGCTGAGCAGAACGTCGAAGGAATGAGACCTGACCTGGAGAAAGCATTCATTGATTAAAAAATTAGCATACTTGGATAATGAATCAATGCTTATATTAATACTACTGGGAATTGGGTCATCTCTACTGAGAGTGAGGATTGAACTCCTAGTATTGGTCCCAGGCAATTCCCTTTCTCAGGAAGTAGCACCTCTGCTACTCTTAAAGACCCAGGCATCCTGTTCGACTCCCTTTCTCTCTGACATCTGGTCCACCAGCCAGATCGATTCAGAAATCAACTACCTGTCCCTCCTTGACAACTCATCCATGCCACATGACAGCAAAGGCCTCCTATTGGATCTCCAGCTACAGTTCCAGCTCCCCACACAGGCTGCTCTCAACAGCAGGGCCACTGGGGTCCTTTGAAAATATTAGGCAGAGCACATGGCATCTCCTAATTACTCCAATAGCTCTGGAGTCTACAAGGTGGCGCAAGAAAGGAGAGTGCTGCTGTCAGGATGATGCCGATCCCACTGCCCCCAGGTGAAACTACACCTTTGAAACCACCCATCTGACCTGCTGCAATCTCCAGAACCTCTTTGCACTCATCCCACAGTGAGCAACAGGACCCAGCTTCAGTATCTTCCTTGATTCTTCTGGAACATTCCAGGTACAAACCCACTTCTGGTGTTGGTTTTGGTCCCTTGACCTTCAGAGCTCCCCCTGCAAATGTGCACATGGTTTGTCTGCAATTTCTTCTAAGTTTCTGCTCAAACATTACCTTCCTATGGGGCCTTCTCTGATAACCCTATTTTATATGCAAATTACTCCCTATAGCTCTCACCCCCTACACCAGATGTGTTCTGACTCTTGTCCTTGGAACCTCCTACAATCCAAGCTTCCCTGGAGGTCAGCACAACCCTATTTGTGGGCAGCCAGAGAGCTTGGACAGTAAAGAACCTGCCTGCAATACAGGAGACATGGATTTAATCCCTGAGTCAAGAAGATCCCTTGGAGAAGGGCATGGCTTCTCACTGCATTATTCTTGCCTGGAGACTCCCCTGGACAGAGGACCCTGGCAGGCTGTGGTCCTTGAAGTTTCAAAGAGTCGGATATGACTGAGTGGCCAACACAACAGAGCAAAAGATGTCCAGGCAGCCCGCGGGTGGGAGCGCCAGCTATCTCTTGCATCAGCAGCCCCTCTTCACCCTTCAGCAGCTAAAAAGGGGATGGCCCAGTCCCCAGGACAGCAACCCAAAACCCATTTCCTCCACAACAAATGACATACATTTGCTTAGCTACGGATTTCTGGACACACAGGTGAGGCCCACCGTAGTATTAAACTGAGAGGAAAGGTGGATAAAAATAAAGGTTAAAGTTTCACTAGAGCCTTAGGGAAACAGGCCCTCCTGTTAATCTTAAGACAAAACTTTATCTCAAGAATGTGTAAGGGGCTCATATCTAAGGCATGCAGCCTCCGGGGGATGTTTATCTCAAAAACCATTCCAGGAAATTATTTTCCAGAGAACGGGTTAACAGTAAAAATGCAGCTCGTCCAGCCATGTCGACCTGATAACAAATAAACCTATCCCTGAAAATATCAAGACCTGTACACCAATCAGGTTGCTTCACCCTAGCTGTACCCGTTTGTGGTTTTTGTGTTTAAAAACTGCTCTGTAACAAATGTTCGGGGCTCCTTCTCCCCTGGTGGTGATCGAACCCCGGCGCGCCAGCCTAATAAATCCTCTTGAGGTTTGCATCGAGTCTGAGTCCTGGAGATTATTTGGGTGACGGTTCCCTGAAAGAGGCCGAGAGGTCTAACAAAACCTTGACTTTTTCCCCCTAAATCTCCTTTAGACAAGAGGTTTTGTTTGTTCATATAAAATAAAAAAATCAGGAGATAGAAGTGAATATCTTAGATGCTGTGTATCCAGACCCAAGGTCAAAAATGTAATAACATTATTTTTCAGCAAAGACTGTTTCATTTCTGTAATAGCTGCCCTTAAACCACTGCAATTTACTCTGAAATTCTGTAGCCTCAGGATTAAACTGTTGAAACTCTCAGAGAAACACCTTGAATCTTTTTTTTTTTTAATTTTTCGCTTTTTTTCCATTGGTCACATATAGGGGAACTGCACTTATGATCTTAGTGACTATTTGATTATGGGAAACACATTCCATAAGCAAGACCAAATTTTTCTTAAAATACATCTTTATCATTTGCATAAATATAATAATAATATACAATTTCTCTATTACATTGAAAATATTAAAAAAAACAAGAATAATATGTAGTAATATTTTCATCATAAGATACAGGCAGTACTATAAACTGCAGGAAGGAGTATAAATGAACAAAATGATGACAAGTGGCCAGTACGTATGGAAATCTATAGAAATTATTTACTCTTTGAACTAGTAATTCTACTTACAGAAGTTTATCCACAGAGAAAAAAAATAACACATATACAGAGATCAATGAGATGGAAGCCACTGTGACATTTTAATAATAATGAACAAATGGAAGAAACAAACACAATATCCAGCACTAGCGTTGGACACACCTGGTTGCCAAGCCTCTACCTTCTCTTCTTAGTGAAATAGCTAGGGTTGCAGTCACGATGGCCGTATTTAGCTGTAACACAGCCTGCAGACACCCAATGGTGAGGAGCAAACAGACCAGTGAGATGTGAGCAGAAGCAATTAATGACACGTTCTGGAGAGGTCCTTAGAGGGAACTGACTCAGGTGGCTGTGACAGCCCTCTCTCTGTACTCTTGCTTCTCCATGCAAATGTGGAAGTAGCCACCAGACCTCAATGGCCATTGCTTAATGGTGGCCATGCTTTGGAAGAACGGCAGAAGAGACACATGTTAACAGCGTGGGTCCCTGATGACTGACGGGAGAAAAACTACTCCTGACCTAGCTGTACCCGGCTCCTCTTATGATACAGCTTTCCTGGTGGCTCAGAATCTGCCTGCAATGCAGGAGACCCCGGTTCGATTCCTTGGTTGGGAAGATCCACTGGAGAAAGGAGTAAACCATGTGGCATTAAGTCACTGAATTCAGTCCTAACAAAGGCAAGAGAACTTAGACATACTTATTGATGTATGACTGTAAACTCGACAGAGACATTAAAAAGTCACATTGAACCCATATTTGCTGCCCTGGAAAAACATTCATTGCCTATTGTGAACTGAAGGAAGATTATGGGTCAGGAAGAAGAATATGCTTGCAATTTTTTAAAGACCCCAAATTATATGCTTATCTATAGATCTATATATGTATATTTGCCAGGGGACAGGTCTAAAAACTAGGTAAAAGCATTTATAGTATTTATCTTTGATTATCTTTGATTGATGTATTTAAAGGGGAATTTTAACTTTTAAAAAATTGTTTGCTGCAATTGTTGATTTTTCTTTAATGATTTTAAATTGTATATGAAGTTCACAGATAAAGCTTTTATAACTTAATTTGCACACCAGTGATGGGAAGGCATAAGACGTCTGTAACACTCATAACTGACACAGGGTTATTTAATCTATGAAAAACCTTCTTATAAATAAATGAGATATGGAGATAAGTATGCAGGTAACATGAATAAGAAATTCCCCAAAGGGGAAACAGAAATGGTCTGTAAAAAGGATAAAATGTTGCAAACATCATCAGTAATGTACATTTGCAAATTAAAACATTCACCCATCTCAAAGTAAAGTTTAGGGAGAAAAGGATATTGTTGAGCTGGCAAGGGTGCAAGACACACACAGCCTCATTCTGCTGGGCCATGTGTATACTGCCCTGATACCTTCCAGTGTGTCCTGGTCCAGTTCAGACCAGGAGCCCTCAGTGTGGTCGTGGTATCTTGTGCTGTCTGCCCAGTTGCTCAGTCGTGTCCGACTCTCTGTTACCCCACGGACTGTAGAGCACCAGGCTGCTCTGTCCGTGGAATTTTTCAGGCAAGGCAAGAATACTGGGATGTGTTGCCATTTCTTCCTCCAGGGGATCTTCCTAACTAAGGGAAAGGACTCGAGTCTTCTGCATCTCCGGCATTGGCAGGTGGATTCTTTACCACTGTGCCACCTGGGAAGCTCCTTGCACATCTACATAAACTACATTAAATCAAATATATGCTGTTTGTTTCCATGTAATGCAACACTGGACTATAAGCATGGACCCAAATAAAAAGGGGTGTGGGCAGATATTCTGAATAACAGGATTTTATTCCGGGATAAACTGTTTTTCATATGGACAATGTATGTGGCATGCTACAGGGCAGTAACCTAAGGGATGTAAACTAATTTAATTGATTCTACCCCCAGCTAAATGGTGTCTATCCCTCTCTTTCCTCCCACTTCTCCTTCTCCCTAAAGGAAATACATTTAAGCCAACTATGTGGCAAAAATGCCATTTGCTTTTCTTCAATTTTTATTTCCATAAGAAAGCGCAACATGCTACATATGTTAAGTGTTAGATTGTTAGGAAAAAAGGACATTATTTACTTATTTAGTTGTTGTTTTCTTATTTATCTTGTTGATACATATTGGCCTTCAACTGCTTAATAAATAAGTTACTGAATCAAGACATGTGAATGAGGAAGAAAAGAGAATTTCCAATACATTTGTAAGCATTTAAGGAAACCTTCCTGGAAAAGGGCTTCCCTGGTGGCACAGATGGTAAAGCATCTGCCTGCAATGCTGGAGATCAGGTTCAATCCCTGGGCCGGGAAGATTCTCTGGAGAAGGAAACAGCAACCCACTCCAGTATTCTTGCCTGGAGAATCCCATGGATGAGGAGCCTGGCGGGCTACAGTCCATAGGGTCTAAAAGAGTCAGAAACATCTGAAGTGACTTAGCAGCAGCAGCAAACAGTTAACAAAACTTTCCTGGAGAAGGTGATAAAATAGACAAAAATGATTTTTACCACATCTAGAATGGCTTCCCCCATTAGTTTCCACACTGCCCATTTTTATTTATGTAATCTTTACAATGTTACCTCAATACGGGGAAATTATGCTGTGCCTTTGAAGAGAAAGCATGATTAAGAGTGAAAGTTTGTTTTTAAGAAGATAATACCCAGGTGATGCTTTATATCTATGTTATCTAGGTAAATAAAACAGACTCTAGTTCTATTTTAACCTTCTAAAGCCACCTAACTTTACTTATCTAAATACTGGGGAAATAATTTCAGAGAAGGCAATGACAACCCACTCCAGTACTCTTACCTGGAAAATCCCATGGACTGAGGAGCCTGGTAGGCTGCAGCCCATAGAATGGCTAAGAGTTGGACATGACTGAGCGTCTTCACTTTCATTTTTCACTTTCATGCACTGGAGAAGAAAATGACAACCCACTCCAGTGTTCTTGCCTGGAGAACCCCAGGGATGGGGGAGCCTCATGGGCTGCCGTCTATGGGGTCGCAGAGTCAGATATGACTGAAGCAACTTAGCAGCAGCAGCAATTTCCAACAATGAGTAATTCTGACAGTTTATATTTGTTTCTCCATGTGTATGTGTATGGGGTCTCCAAGAAGATCGCTGTTGTCGAGTATAGATGGTCAACAGAGATCTTCCACAGGTGCTGAAACAGTGTGCATGAATAACCTGACTCCCCAACAGGGTCTTTCCATGGCCCTGTGATACAACAACACTTCACGGCCCAAATGAAAACACTCAGGTGGTTTACCAGGTTTGTACATGAAGGACAGACATACTTGGTGGAGGTGAGGATGGATGTATTTGTGAGAAACATCTTTGGAAGAAATGCTCATTTTTGGCCTTTTAAAACAGGGGGTCCCAACCTTTAGGATGGGTGACCTGAGGTGGAGTTGATGTTAATAGTAGCAGAAATCAAATGCACAGTAAACGTAACAAGTTAGAGTCATCCCGAACCATCAGCACCACTTCCCGGTCCGTGGAAAAACTGTCTTCCACAAAACCAGTTCTTCCTGCCAAAAAGCTGGGACCGCTGCTATAGAATATACCACATGTTTTGTAGATAATAAGCAAACCAAGTGACTTCATACCTTTAGAGAATTTCCACACGATGGTGGGTACAGGGTAACCCTCAGCTGAGCAATTGAGGATGACAGCCTTGCCATAAATCCCGTCCTGGTCCCGTGGTTGAACCACAAACTTGGGAGGAACTGAAAAAGAGAGAAATGCCAGCAGTAATTCAGACAACACTGCAACTTATCAAAGGTGTGATTTAAAGAAATTCAAGAATTTTAACATATGGGAAAGTACAAAGAACGCTTTACGTATGTGGGGAAATAAAACACAGTATTTGCAATTAAGAACCATCTGAGGACGTAATCCCAGTGCAGGTGATTTGTCTTATTATATCAGTGACCTGATGCAGGTGGAAGTTGACTTGCACTGGGGGACACTGGATTCTGGAGTGTGGCAGTTTGACTAGACCAAGGGAATGTGACATTTTGTTTTTGATTTGTGTTATGGCAGATCTTCAGGGATCCACTCTTGGATGTGAAAGGTTTAAAGCATCGAGTATCTATTCCTCCTCTAACAAGAGACAGAGGGAGAATTAATAGGCTCTTGCTAAAGGCAATAAAGAGCACAACATGGTGTTGAGCTTTTCTAGAAGTCTGATGGAAACACATGGGCCATTATTCCTGACACCGATATGCCTTCTGCGCCAAAAGGGGACTATGGAAGCCAGTTGAATCGAGGTGCCAAGATGACTTTATAGAGTACCTATTTTAAAAAATATATAGATCAAGTAACTGCTTGTTTGATGAGTTTTGTGAGATGCTAAAGGAAAAAAAAAAAAAACACCATCCCTATGCAAAATATACACATGTACTCTGCTTAAAACATACCTGCCAAGAGAAAGCAAATGTTTTGAGTTAAGTTCCTGTGATTTTAGATTATTCTAGTCTTCTCTTAAAGTGAAGAAACAGATTTTTCCTAGGAGAGGTAGCATCTAAAGGTATTAGAACCCAGAAATCTTTTTAGCAGATTAGTGGCTAATCGTAGGATTGATTTTTAATGCGGCAGTCACAAGGTTATATGAAAAGGACATGGATTATGTCAACCATTGACTAGATATTTAACAAATGTGGGTGTTCTTCCTCTTCTTTCCACAATTCCTCATAAGGCTAATCTTCTCTGCTTTGCAGTTTCCGAAGTTCTTCATTTAGAGACAGAAATGTGGGCTTATGTGTCATATAGAATTCCACCCACCATGAGAAATGGACTGAGGAGAAGGCTGTCCTTTTGCCTCGTCCCTCCAGTCATGTCCTACTTTCTGTGGTCCCATGGACTGTAGTCTGCCAGGCTCCTCTGTCCATGGGATTTCCCTGTCAAGAATACTAGAGTGTGCTGCCATTTCCTACTCCAGGGGATCTTCCTGACCCACAGATCGAACCCACTTCTCTTGTGTCTCCTGCATTGGCAGGCAGATTCTTTACCACTAGTGCCACCTGGGAAGCCCAGGGAGAAGGTTAGAGTCTATGTTAGTTAGGATTTTAGAAGCACATTGAAATGGCATGAGTCATAGTGAACATTACTTTACCCATAAAACAGCCAAGAAGGGGGAACTGACATCAAGACAGGAAGCAGCTGGAGATGGAACTCACTGCTGTGTTTCTCAGAGAAAAAGCAGAGGGTGACAGCTAAGAGCACAGAGCCAAAGGCCAAACACCTGGGTTCACTCTCCAACTTTGCTGCTTCTAGGTGGGTCATCTTGTGTAAGTCGTCAAATGTTTCTTAGTTTTTATTTCCTCATTTGTAAACTGGGGATTCATTTTATAGAATTGGTATGGGGATAATATGAGTTAAGATTGTAATAATTTTTAGTACCTGGAAGATATAAAGTGTTGTAGGAGTGCTGGTTAATTTAGCATACACAGGTATGTCCAGCTTTAACATATCACTAACAGTTCCCAATCTGCAAATTAAATATTTGCACAGCCAATAGGTCTTTTCATAGTGAGCAGTTTTACTTCACCAGATGATATTCTGAGGCAGCTGTACTCAATACAATCTAAATATATTTAAAATAAGGTGATAAGGGATGTCCGTCTCATGGTGAGAAAATTTTCTAAGAAAACAAAAGGCTGGAGATTTTATAAAGCAAAGTTATTTTAGCAAAATTAACCTAACAACCACAAGGGTAGATTGCAAAGTTTAAGACATCATGTCAGAATCATTCTGACCAGGGCGGTAGGTAAAAAAAAGATCATCTACATTCTATGTCTATTTGGTTGAAATTTTGCTAAGAGCACTGAATCCCTCATCAAATGGACAGAGGGATTCCTCTGGAAGAATATTTAATTATCACTCATCCATGATCCCCCCACCTCAATTTGGTTCTAACCCAAAAAATATTATTTAAAAACATATCAAATAGGTTTACATGGAAAATAACCACTGACATCTTGTAAGTATAAGGCAATTGCAGATGGAAATGGCTCAAAAAATTGAGAATTCTTTCGTATGCTCTCTTTAATCCCTTGGAATCAGGTACAGGACAGAGAAGACTGGTGTATTGCAGTTCATGAGGTCACAAAGAGTCAGACATGACTGAGCAACAGACAGCAACATCAGGTACTAATGACCTTCTCTGAAAATGTGTCACCTATCCTCAGATTCTCTTCCTCTTCACTGCCATGGCCTAGTCATGATGGATAGACGTGTGGTGAAGTGTCTTCATCCATCTGGTTTCAGCACCCTAGGCTGGACAGCTCCATGCATTTTGCCATGGAAACACACCAAGAAAGGAGTCCCTGCTGTCTCAGGGCCTCCTCTAATGTAACACTCACTCACTTTCATGGATACAACCCAGAAAAGTGGGAGACGGTCACACACCAATGACGTACGGGCATCAGGATAAATGTCCTGTTTTTCCATCCTCCAAACTTATGGGACAACCATGAGCTGTACTCTAACCTGTGCTTCTCACACCAGAAGGCATCAGAATCACCCAAAGCATTGATTAAAATCCAAGTTGCTGAGCCATGTCCCTAGAAGTTTTGACTCAGTAGGTATGAGGCAGGATCCAAGATTCTGCCTTTTCTAATGAGTTCTCATGCTAACGAAGAATTCTCCATGAAGAATTGATGTTTTTGACCTGTGGTGTTGGAGAAGACTCTTGAGAATCCCTTAGACAGCAAGGAAAGCAAACCAGTCAATCCTTAAGGAAATCATCCCTGAATATTCACTGGAAGGACTGATGCTGAAGCTCCAATACTTTGGCCACCTGATGTGAAGAACTGACTCATTAGAAAAGACCCTGATGCAGGGAAAGGTTGAAGGCAGGAGGAGACAGGGATGACAGAGGATGAGATGGTTGGATGGCATCACCAACTCAATGGACCTGGATTTGAACAAGTTTCGGGAGTTGGTGATAGACAGGGAAGCCTGATGTGCTGCAATCCATGGGGTCACAAAGAGTCAGATGTGATGGAGCAACTGAACTGAACTGACTGAATGAGTTTCAGATAATGCTGTGTGTCTAGAGATCACCTTTGAGAACCACTGTTCTGTGTGATGCCTTGGAAGGTTCCCAGAAGGAATGAGCCCCAGTTGACCACAGTAGCAATTAGCTCATTAAAGCAACTTTTATGGATTTTCCCCCTCCTTTCTTGATCTCATTTCCCTTCATTCTTTCACTCTGGGTTTCAGGAATTACATGTCGAATAAATGATCTACAGCCAAACCTGTGACTAACACTGCTTTCAGTAGGAATTTAAGCTGACACAAGGTGAAAATTGGCTCTTATCTGGATTTCTGAAACAACTTCTAACTGGTATATGTGCTGCCTTCTGGCCTACCTGAAGGCATGAAAAATCCTTCAAAGACACTAATCACGTGATGGAACTTCTGTGATTAAAATCATCAGTCCATCACATTGTTTCTGGACATAATCCAAACTCTTAGAATATTTTGAAGGCTCCTTATGACTTGGGTCCTCAATCTTCAGCTGCATCTCTTGATAGTCTTCTGTTTCAGGGTTTACCGTATTCTATCTATTCTCTGGTTCCCCCTGGTTCTTCACATGCATGCTAAGTCGCTTCAGTCATGTCCAACTCTGTGCGACCCCATGAATGGTAGCCGGCCAGGCTCCTCTCTCCATGGGATTCTCCAGGACAGAATACTGGAGTGGGTTGCCATTCTCTTCTCCAGGGTCTTCACATAGGCTCCTGCATTTCTTTAACAAATTATCAATAATTATTATTTACATCTCAGCCTGGTGGCTCAGAGGTTAAAGTGTCTGCCTGGAATGCAGGAGACCTGGGTTCGATCCCTGGGTTGGGAAGATCCCCTGGAGAAAGAAATGGCAACCTACTCCAGTACTCTTGCCTGGAAAATCCCATGGAGGGAGGAGCCTGATACGCTACAGTCCATGGGGTCGCAAAGAGTCGGACACGACTGAGCCACTTCACTTTCACTTTCACTTTCATTTCACTTAGTTTGGGTGCCTCCCCAGAATCATCTTGCATTACCCTGTCATAGCCACAGAAGTTTGGTGTTGCTTGGTTAAATTCCCACCTCCCACATCTGGCTGCATCCTTGGGAAAACAAGAATCATCCTTTTCTGGCAGACTGTCGCACCCCAGCACACAGTCCAGTGTGGGAACACACAAAGTATTCTGCAAATGTTTGCTGAATGGACAAAGCAATGAATGGAAATTATGATTCCAGTTTTAAAGACTAGAAAATGGATCTGATCCAAAGTACCATGGCTCAGTTAACAACTCAGATCAGAGAGACCCTTGATGCACAAGGTCTCTGAGTAGGATGGGTCTGGAAATACCATCTGACAGAAGACAGCACAGGGCACTGTAGGAAGATTTTGGCCAAGGAGATACAAAACTAGAGGTGGAACAGTTTCAGGGCTATTGGGACTGTTGTGATTTTGGCCTAAACTAGTGATTGGACACAAAGACTGAAGATTCTATATTTTCTATGTTATAATTCTCCTAAGTACCTGTTTTCCTTATATACATATATATGTTTATGCATGCTAAATTGTTTAGTTTTGCCTGACTCTTTGTGACACTATGGACTGTAACTTGCCAGGCTTCTCTGTCCATGGGATTTTCTAGGCAAGAATACTGGAGTGGATTGCTATTTCCTCCTCCAGGGGATCTTCCTGACTCAGGGATCAAACCTAGTCTCTTATATCTCGTCCATTGACAGGTGGGTTCTTTATCACTAGCGCCATCTGGGAAGCCACATATATATAAATAAATGTTTATGGACAGAGGAGCCCGGTGGGCTATACAGTCCATGGGGGTCACAAAAAGTCAGAGATGACTGAGGCACTATGACTTTTCTTCCTTTATGATATATGCATATCATACACACACACACGCACACACACACATATATATGGGCTTCCTTGGTAGCTCAGACAGTAAAGTGTCTGCCTACAATGCAGGAGACCCAGGTTCAATCCCTGGGTCAGGAAGATCCCCTGGAGGCAAGAATACTGGAGTGGGTTGCCATTTCCTTCTCCAGGGGATCTTCCCGACCTAGGGTCGAAGCCAGGTCTCCCACATTGTAGGCAGACACTTTACCGTCTCAGCTACCAGGGAAGCCCTATATGTATATATGATATGCCTATATCATAAAGGAAGAAAAGTCATAGTCCCTTAGCCATGTCTGACTTTTTAGGACTCCCATGGACCGTATAGCCTGCCAGGCTCCTCTGTCCATATACATATGTGTGTGTGTGTGTGTGTGTGTGTGTGTGTGTGTGTGTATACACATACATACATACATACATAGGTTTCCTTTTATTTGCATAATGCTTATTTGTGATGAACACTTCTGCCAACATAGTTGGCTTTCCAATAGTGAGACTTTTCCAGTGGGTGAGGGTAATTAAAGAGGTAGAAGGGATGGGTTTAAGCAAATAATTATGTTGCATCTCCAAAAGGCAATGCAGGCCACTGTTGCCATATATTTCTATGAGTCATAATTGCATGCACATTCTGTATGGTACTCTCTAGGTCCATCAGCATCTTATAAATGACCCAATTTTATTCCATTTAAAATGGTTGAATAATATTCATTTGTGTATATGTACTACATCTTATTCTTCCATTCTTCGGTTGATGGATGTTTAGGTTAAGTAAGTCAGAAAGAGAAAAACAAACACTGTATATTAATACATGTGTGTGGAATCTAGAAAAATGTTATGCTGCTCCTGCTGCTAAGTCACTTCAGTTGTGTCCGACTCTGTGTGACCCCATAGACGGCAACCCACCAGGCTTCTCTGTCCCTGGGAGTCTCCAGGCAAGAACACTGGAGTGGGTTGCCATGTCCTTCTCCAATTCATGCATGCATGCTAAGGCACTTCAGTTGTGTCTGACTCTGTGCGACCCCATGAACAGGAGCCCACTAGGCTCCTCTGTCCGCAGGGTTCTCTAGGCAAGAATACTGGAGTGGGTTGCTATTTCCTTCTCTGAAAAATGGTATAGATAATCTTATTTGCAAAGGAGAAAGAGAGACACAGATGTAGAGAACAAATGTATGGATACCAAGGGGAAAAGGCACAGGGGTGGGAGGAGTTGTGAGATTGGGATTGAACTATATACATTATTAATATTATGTATAAAATAGACAAGTAATGAGAATATTTTGTAGAGCACAGGGAACTCCACCTAGTGTTCTGTGGTGACCTAAATGGGAAGGAAGTCCAACAGTGAGGGGATTTATGTATAACTGGATCACTTTGCTTTATAGTAGAAACTAACAGAATATTTTAAACCAACTATACTCTAATAACAATTAATTTAAATAAATAAAGGAAACAATAATTACAAGCACATTACTCCTGTCCTCCTAGAAGGAGTAATTTCAGATGTATACTTTCTAAAATGCCCCATCCTGTCATACAATCCATATAGCCCGATAGTACCCGAAGTTTGGAAAGGATTCCCCATGGTGCTTAAAATGATAGTTGTTTACATGATCATTGGCTTTGGTCTATTTATTAAGGGAAAGAATGATTTTTCTGTTTTAAAAGGAAGGATAGCTTATTTGTAATTGAACAGGTATTTCTCAGTGTTAGATATAGTCCAGTGTTTTATGTTTGGAATTCATGGCTTCTAAATAGCTATGTATAGGCAAACAGTAGAAACGGTGACAGACTTTATTTTCTTGGGCTCCAAAATCACTGCAGATGGTGACCGCAGCCATGAAATTAAAAGGCGTTTGCTCCTTGGAAGAAAAGCTATGACAAACTTACACAGCCTATTAAAAAGCAGAGACATGACTTTGCCAGTAAAGGTCCATATAGTCAAAGTTATAGTTTTTCCAGTGGTCATGTATGGATGTGAGAGATGGACCATAAAGAAGGCTGAGCACTGAAGAATTGATGCTTTTGAACTGTGGTGCTGGAAAGACTCTTGAAAATCCCTTAGACTGCAAGGAAATCAAACCAGTCAATCATAAAGGAAATCAATCTTGAATATTCATTGGACGGACTGATGCTGAAGCTGAAACTCCAAAACTTTGGCCACCTGATTCGAAGAGCCAACTCATTAGAAAAGACCCTGATGCTGGGAAAGATTGAAGGTAGGAGGAGAAGGGGACAACAGAGGATGAAATGGTTGGATGGCATCATTGACTCATTGGACATGAGCTTGAGCAAGCTCCAGGAGATGGTGAAGGACAGGGAAACCTGGTGTGCTGCAGCCCATGGGGTCATGAAGAGGTGGACAGGACTGAGGGATGGGGATTTCTTTTTATTGAAGGTAAAACTGGAATCTACTTTTGTGGTGGCAGTGGAGGGTGGCGGTGCTGTACAAATAAAGATTGCCATTCTCTGCTGGATGGTATTTAATCAAGATAGTAGTTGATAAAAACTCTAGGTTAGATTTATGACACTGGAAACTAGACTCCAATGGCTTCCTGTAACACCAGAATAGATGACCTGGCTCCTCCCTCCTCTCCTACGGAATGGTGAGCACACTGGTCTCTGGCTGTCCTTTGCAAACACAAAACCCACTCCTGACTCAGGGTCTTGGTACTTGTTTGCCTCTCTGCTTGTAACTGGATTCCTACAGAGAGATCTGTGACTCAACCCTCCCTTTTGTCATGTCTCTTTCCAAAAGTCTCTTCAGAAAGGCTTACCCTGTCCATTCTTTGGGAGGAAGAGTTAGTTAGGGAGCTTGGAATCTACTTGTATCCACTGCTAAATTTGAAATGGATAACCAACAAGGCCCACCATATAGCACAGGGAACTCTGCTCAATGTTAAGTGGCAGCCTGGATGTGAGGGGAATTTGGGGGAAAATGGAAACATGTATGTGTATATCTGACATCATCTGTATGTTCACTGCCTCTCTCCTGCACTGGAATGTAAGTCTTTTTAACTTCTTAATATTATATTGGAGTATAGTTGTCTTGGAGAAGAAACTGGCAACCCTGGCAACCCACTCAAGTATTCATGCTTGAAAAATCCCGTGGAGAGAGGAGCCTAGCAGGCTACAGTCCATGGGGCTGCAAAGAGGTGGGCATGACTGAATGACTAAGCATACACACACAGGTGTTGAACAACACTGTGTTAGATTCAGGTGTACAGCACAGTGATTCAGTTATACATATCCACATACCTATTCTTTTTACATTATTTTTTCAGTTAGGTTGTTATTAAGTTCTATGAGTCAGGGACTGGGTCTCCCCATATTGACCCCCTGTATAACCAGCACTCAGTTGTTGTTGAATCACTCAGTAGTGTCTGACTCTTTGCAACCCAAAGGACTGCAGCACGCCAGGCTTCCCTGGCCTTCATCATCTCAAATTCAGGTCCATTGAGTCAGCGATGCCATCCAACTATCTAGTTCTCCATTGTCCCCTTCTCCTCCTGCCTTCAATCTTTCCCAGCATCAGGGTTTTTTCCAGTGATTCAGTTCTTCACATCAGGTGGCCAAAGTATTGGAGCTTCAGCTTCAGCATTAGTCCTTCCAATGAATATTCAGTATTGATTTCCTTAAGGACTGACTGGTTTGATCTCCTTGAAGTCAAGAGTCTTCTCCAACATCATAGTTCAAAAGCATCAATTCTTCAGCACACTCAGAGTATCTCTTATTAAGCATCTTATAAAATAGATGCTTAATAAGTATGTTTTGGAAAAAAATGAATGAAGCAACATAAGAGCATGAATATGGTCTCAAAAATTGGGTTAACAAATAGCAACCAGAGAGTGCCTTTACAAGTTTTATTTTTCCTGCCAAATGAAGGTCAAGTAGGGGCTTCTTAGATAATGTGTTCGTTTCACTATGTGGTGGCTCATTATTAAAAGGCAGAAACATGGACTCATCATAAGATATAAAGAAGTGTAAAAGACTGACCTCTGGAGTCACAGACAGGAAATCATAATGTTGGCAGCTTGCCCTGCAGTAACACAGAGCCAATAACAGGAACCAAAGGGCAGGTGTGTTTTGCCATTAATTCCAGTCCTTTCCCTCAAAATGGTTTCACCAATACCAAGGTCACCCAACTGAGTGTGACATTAGGGTCATCATCTACCCACTGCCAGTGTAAGCCACGGGGCACATGACTAAGTGCTAAGGGTTTTTTCCCTCTAACTTCCCTTGTGATAACAGCTAATTTATTTTAAATTAAGCTTTCATAAATCTTCCCTGTGACCCAAACTATCAAAAATGTGCTAAGCTGTACAAAGGTCCAAAGCCATAAGACTCTGGGATGAGGAATAAGCAGGAACTGAGCCCTCAGATTCCATTTCTCTCATTGCTTTTTATCCTACACCTCATTTTTACAGCCTCAGTTATCACCTCACTTCCCACACACAGTTTATTCCCAGCTGCTGCAGGTGCTTCAGAAGTATAGTGCATTATTACCTTTTTAACTATATACTCTAGGCCACTATTCTAACTAATGCGTGATGCTTGGGATTACCACCTGGCCTCCTCCGTGTAACATGTCCTCAGTCAGTACCAAGGTCATGTGCACGTGAGTGGAAGGAAAGGAGAAACAGAAGAGCAGGAATGGGAGTTAACACCTGTTGCCTTTGCTCAGTTGTGTCCGACTATTTGTGACCCCCTGGACTGTAGCCCGCCAGGCTTCTTTGTCCATGGGACTTTCCAGGCAAGAATACTGCAGTGGGCTGTCATTTCCTATTCCAGAGGATCTTCTCCACCAAGGGATCAAACCCGTGTCTCTGGCATCTCTTGCACTGGCAGGCAGATTCTTTACCACTAGCACTACCTGGGAAGCCCTTATCCCATTTTACAAATAAGAAAATTGAAGTAAAGTATAAGTAAAAATAGGTTGAGGAATATAGCTAAGGTAGCACAGCTAATGGGTGTCCAGATCCTGATAGAGATGAAAGGAAACAGAGGGCAGAGAAGCAGGGAGGGGGTCTGGGGAGGCAGACTGACAGGCCACGGGGTCTTTGCTGGGCTCTCTGCAGAGCCACAGACCATTGACTGATACCATATGTATCTCCTACTTCCAAGGGCAATCAGTGCTAGGACTTCTGAGGTTCCCCATCATCAAGCATGTACTTGGTCGTGGCAACAAGCAGGTGGGCTGACTCTGATCATGGCACCACTTGTGTCTTAGCTAGTCCTGTTTATCCCTTACTGGTCTCAAAACACATGCCTGAACACCTCTGTCCTGCTTCCTGCGCATTCATTAAAGGAAGAGGAACTGGAAAGCCCTGCAACTAGCTGGGTGGTAAGGACATTTACAAATGTTATCTGATTCCATTCTCTCAGCAACTCCAAGAAGTAAGTCTCATAATTTCTATTGAACAGATGAGGAAACTGTGACTCAGAAATTCAGTTGCCTTTTCTAAGTCATATAGAAGATGAACAAGCAGAAACGTGGACTTTAGTTTACTTATTAAAAGTTCCAGTGTTGCTGTATTTTTCAGTTTCTTTCTAACCCGACTTACACATCAGAGTTGATGGTTCCTGCTTCTTCCATGAAGTCTCTATCAAAGCCACAGAGCTCTCCCTTATCATAGCTCACTTTGCTCTTTGACATTGTCACTTGGAGACTTTGCAACCACCCTAGCTGCAAGAAGGCAACTTCAAAGTCTTCAAAGTCCTTGCTCTAGTTCTACTTTTCCCAGGTTACATCTCAGACCAAAAACTTTAAAGCCTCTTAGAGAAAAACATTCCCCAACTGATGTTACAGATTGAAATAAAAACCCATATAAGTATTCTCTAATACTGTTTGCTGTTTTCATGTGGGTGTTGTTTCTCCAACTTATTTTTGCATATTTTTCATGAATCAAAGGACAGATTATGCTCCAAAGTTAGCAAGTCTGCAGTTTGCAATATGGAACTCTCATTATTCTAAATGGCACCAATAAATGATAAGATTCTTTATTTTACCTAAAGATCTGTTTAGCTTATCTGGAATGTGATCTAGCTGAAGTGGTGACAAAATTCAACTACTTGACCATTCAATCTCAAATTTGAAATTCTGAGAGCAGCTGCCTGATCTAGGTATCCAAAAAGAAAGGATGTCACTCACAGCAGCAATTAGTCATTCAGGTAGAAAGTTCTCTGCCCCAAATGTTGTGTGCTAGGGGCAGAGCAGAAATGGATGAGATACTGTGTTTTTCAGATCCAGAATTTCCTTTGGTTCATTTTTTTTTTTAATGTTTTACACTTCTCTTCTGTGTTCCCTATGTATTCACTCATTGCACACATCTTTTATTTGAAATTTTCAAAATGTTTATGATTGTTGTTCAGTTTCTAAGTCATGTCTGACTTTCTGTGACCCTATGGACTGTAGCACTTTAGGCTTTTCTGTCCTTCACTGTCTCCTGGAGTTTGCTCAAATTCATGTCCATTGAGTCTGTGATGCTATCCAACCATTTCATCCTCTGCTGCCCCTTTCTCATTTTGCCTTCAATCTTTCCCAGCATCAGAGTCTTTTCAACTCTTCACAGCAGGTGGCCAAAGTATTGCAGCTTGAGCTTCAGCATCCATCTTTCCAATGAATACGCAGGGTTGATTTCATTTAGAATTGAATGGTTTGATCTTGTAGGCCAAGAGACCCTATGTATTCACTGATGGCACACATTTTCATTTGAATGTTTCAAAATGATTATGGTAGCTACTTTAAAACCTTGCTTCTAATCCCAACTTCTGTATGTTCATTAGGTTGTTTCTTTTCTTTTTCTTTTATTTATGGCTCACATTTTCCTATTTTTTCCCATACCCAGTAGATATATGTAAGGTATTGTGGATATGCTATGTATTGATAGTCTGAATTTTGTTGTCTTCCTTTTAAGAGTATTAAATGTTATGATTGCAGACAGTTAATTTACTGGTGAAGAAATTTATCCTGTCAAGACAACTCATAGCCTTGGGGGTTTAGGAAGAACACTTATTCCAGGACTAGATTAGGTCTCTCTTAGTTGTGGCTTCTCTGAGATTTCAACTGAATTCCCTGTGTATTCTCTACTCTGCTTGGTCAGAAATTCAACACTTCTCAGCACTGTATAACTCTTGGAATCTTTAATCATGTCACATTTTCCTGGTAGCTGTTCTCTACTAGATCTCACAAGTCTCACCCTAAGCATGTGAAGCATAGTACCTAGCTAAAGACTCAAAGGAAACCCTATACAGATATTAGTAAATATTTCTTTGACCTGGTCCCCATCCCTAGTACTCTGCCCTGAAATATCTAGCACCTAAATAATTCTAAATGTTAATCTTTGTTTATCATCACCTAAAAAGTCACTATCATCTATAAGCTCTTCATCCTGCTATTATGGTTTGGAAAGTGCACCAAGCAAAAATCTGGGGTGCATTTGGGGAATATGTCATATTTATCTCAAGGACCACACAGCCCTCTACTGTGTGTTTCACTGCCTGAAAAATGATTACTTTACAAATTTTTGTCTAGTTTTATAATTGTTGATGGGCTTTCCTGGTGACTCAGATGGTAAAGAATCTGCCTACAATGCAGGAGACCTGGGTTTGATCCCTACATTGAGAAGATTCCCTGGAGAAGGAAATGGCTAACTACTCCAGTATTCCTGCCTGGGAAATCCCAGGGACAGAGGAGACCGTGGGGCTACTGTTCACAGGGTTGCAAAGAATCGGATAAGACTGAGTAACGCTTTCACGTTTCATAATTGTTCATGGTAGGAGGATAAATCCATTGTGTTACTCTCTAATGACTTTTTAAATTTATCTTTTATGTTCAGTTCAGTTCAGTTCAGTCACTCAGTCATGTCTGACTCTTTGAAACCCCATGAATCACAGCAAGCCAGGCCTCCCTGTCCATCACCAACTCCTGGAGTTCACTCAGACTCATGTCCATCGAGTCAGTGATGCCATCCAGCCATCTCATCCTTGGTCGTCCCCTTTTCCTCCTGCAGCCAATCCCTCCCAGCATCAGAGTCTTTTCCAATGAGTCAACTCTTTGCATGAGGTGGCCAAAGTACTGGAGTTTCAGCTTTAGGATCATTCCTACCAAAGAAATCCCAGGGCTGATCTCCTTCAGAATGGACTGGACTGGTTGGATCTCCTTGCAGTCCAAGGGACTCTCAAGAGTCTTCTCCAACATCACAGTTCAAAAGTATCAATTCTTCAGTGCTCAGCTTTCTTCACAGTCCAACTCTCACATCCATACATGACTACTGGAAAAATCTTTTAAGTTACTTGACCCCAAACCTGGCTGTCTGAAATTTCCAACCATTTCTGTTGGTTCTACCTTATGGGGCCTTACCAGGATTATTATTATTATATTAGTTTGGACATATTCCATTGGTAAAAGAGCCCAATTAGCTAAGTCAAAGACCTGGATCCTCTAATAATCTCTTTGCCCTTCCACATACAGTTTTTCCTCTCTACTGGCTCATTCCCATTAGTATGTAAGCTTCCCTTGTCCCATGTCCATATCTAACTTCCTTTCCATTTTCTCTGCCTCCTGCCACAGCAACATTCTTGAAAATATAAAAATAAGTGTATTTTCTTGAGTTCCCACACATTCAGTTACCTCCCTTTCTATTATAAGCCCCACTAATCAGTTATTCACTGTAGCCACCCCATTGTACAAGGTCAAACCAGTGTTCATCTTCCCCCAAACCCAATGAACAATTCTTGGTTTTCCTCTTTTTCTACTTTTGGTGGGACACGATATACTTTATTACATATCTTTCCTGATTATTTGCTATTTTGCTTTCAGGGCCCCACAATCCACTGGATTTCCTCTTGTTTCAGTGACTGCTTTTTCTTCCTGTCTCCTTTGTGGATTTCTTCTCTTTTTCTGAAATCTTAAATTTTGGAATGCCTTGGGTCTAGACACTCTTGTAGTTCTCATATCATTATTTCCCTGTGACAATTGCTACTCCTTAGATCTTTTCAACTTTTGCTGCAGACACTTTGATCTACCTGACTAGGCAAAATATGTACTCCAATTAAGGAATCTTCTCTCTCACTTGCTATAGTCACTTTATACACATGTTTTGTTTGCTCTGCCTCCAAAACATATTGCAAATTAAAACTGCTTCTCATTATCTTGACTCACTACTTTCACTCAAGTCGCTTTCTATCTTGCCTCAACCTCTGAAATGGCTTCTTACCTACTATCTTTGTTTTCTGGACTAGTCCATTTTTACACAGCTGCTAGTGTGATGACAAAAAACACTTAGTTTTGGCTAGTTAAAGTGGCCAAAACTTTAACTTAGTTAAAGTTTAACTAAGCCAAGATGGCTTAGTTAAAGTCATCAATGGCCTCTCTTTGCATTTACAGAACAAAATAGACTTCTAAAGTAGTTGTATATTCAAATTACCTAGGGTACATGGACTTAAACTTCCCTGCACTTTAGAATTGGCTTAGGAATTTTACAAATTCCTGGTGCTTGGGTCCCCACCACCACCACCCCGCCAGTGATGTTTATTTATTTGGACTTTAGCCTGGACATCAGGCATTTTTAAAGCTCCTAAGTAGTTTAAACATATGACAAAATTCAAGAATCATTAACAGATGATTTTTGAATTAAAAAAAGAAAGAAAGAAAGAAAGAAAAACGCCCCAGAGATTTGGGAGATGGATCTGCTCCCAGAGATGGTGATTTAGTTGTGTTTAGTTTGGAGAAGGAAATGGCAACCCACTCCAGTACTCTTGCCTGGAAAATCCCATGGATGGAGGAGCCTGGTAGGCTACAGTCCATGGGGTCGTGTATTTAGTTAGGACTAGAAAATAGTCATCAGTGTTTTCTTAAATCTCTCAAGAGATTTCATAGTGAGGTCCAGATTGAAAACCAGTGCCCCACATCATTTCTTCCTTGACTATTTCTCCAGCTACTGACCTACTTGTGAAGGACATCTTCTTTCTCAGGGCTATATTATCCAACTAGTGATTCAACGTTATTTTCACAGAAGCTTATTTAACATATTTTTTAAAACAGCCACAGAGAGACACTAATCAGATTGTGATCAACTGCATTATCCTGATTGGCTGAGCTCAATTCCAGGTCACTTGACTTTTGGCTTGGTCAGAAAGTTCACTTGCCTTTCCTGCAAAGCCACGTGATTCACAGAACACTCGTGTACATTTTCATCTAGCATTTCTCTTCTCTGACCTGGATCCTTCAGAGTAGATTATATCAGAGTCAGGCTGATGTACTCCCTGTTTTGACCTTTCAAATGATAGTGAGAGTCAGTTCTTCTCATAAGAAAGCATTTGGGAAGCAGTATTGGAGCAGCTCCCATGTTTATGTATCTTCAAAACTGGGGGAAAAATCATTGCTCCTAATTTTATTAGTATAAGGCCATTTGTGCCTTTGGTTTGTATCTAACTGAAGGTAGATGTTCTGATTTACTCAGAGAAACTCTTTTTCACAAATACAAAGTCGGTTTCTTCATATGAGTTCTAAGTATGCTTCACTTTATTCTGTTGCCAACTAGCCAGAATGGGCATTACTTTTCAGTAGAAAGGAAGGAGAAGGGTCATGGAGACCAGGTGCAAGGTCTGAGAAAGGACTTGGGAATCTACAGCTCAAGAAAGAGTTTGCTCAGATCTACTGACTGTCCTGAAGGTAATGGAATCCATCTCTTTTGATAACTATAATAAGAGCCTTGTGTTAGAGAACTTGGCTTAGATGGTAAAAAAATCTGCCTGCAGTTCAGAAGACCTCAGTTCAGTCCCTGGGTCAGAAAGATGCCCTGGAGGATGGAATGGTAATCCACTCCAGTACTCTTGCCTGGAGTATCCCATGGACAGAGGAACCTGGTGAGCTACAGTCCATGGGGTCGCAAAGAGTCAGACACAACTAAGAGACTTTCTCTCACTTTCTTTAATTCTAGTGTCACCTGTGAAGCCCCCAAGTGCAAATAGTCAACATTAATATAAATCTTTAATTTCATACAATTACTTCCACAATGTGAGTGAATTGTATGGGTAGATGAACACATACACTTCTAGAAGAATCCTGAAATCACAGAACATCCATGCTCCACAGACACGGGGGAAGACTAGCTTTTCATTTTGCAGGTACTGCATGTGAACCTTAATGAGAACTGGGAGATTTGGGCAGAGATGTGAAATGAGACTTTAGCTTACATTTCAGGTTCACTGAAAGCCCTAGAAAAACTTTCTGCAAATTAAACTACCTTCTTTCAATTTTTTCATAAATTTTTGCCATACTTCACTTAATTTAATAGATGTTTCAATATCCTCCCCAAATAATGAGAGATTTAATGCTCAACAGAAATGAGAAAGAAAACTACATTTTAGAAACTAGAAAGCAAAAACACATAAAAGCTACCTTATACATTTTGACTTTAGAAAAACTGTGATATATGGCTTTGACAAATATTATTTTTAAAACCATTGGTCTAAATGCTAATACAAAAAGTGCTATAAGGTAAACTCAACACAGCATGTGCTCATGATCTTTGGGCCTCAAATATCCCTACATTACTGGGTTAATGTACGGAAACCCTATTGCAAGAAATATATCCCATGGACCCCACATCTTTATCCACACATTTCTTCTTGGTTAATTTTTGAAACTTCATATTTTAGGTAAATATCAATTAAATCTTGGTTTGGAGTTTAGGGAGTTCATAGCTGGTTCCTACAGCTGTGTGTGTGTGTGTGTGTGTGTGTGTGTGTGTGTGTGTGTGTTTGAATGGGAATTCTAGTTACTTTTAACATTTCAAGGAGACACCATTGACGAGCATTATTGAATTTGATTATATATGGCATGCATCCTCAGTCCCTCCTTACCTCTCACAATTAGCTGGCTTTGGTGCTCCACAGCTGCTGCCTCATTGCGGGCTATGCAGGTATAATTCCCATTGTGCATCAGGGAAAGATTGGAAATCCTTAAGGAGCTTGTGAAGTCAATGTTGTCAATGGTCACCCCGAGGCTTGCTGGGATTGGCCGGCCATCTTTCTGCCAGGTGATGGTGATGGGTAAGTCCCCTGAGACCACAACGCATGGGATGAAGACCCGCTGTCCAATGGAGAATCTTGGAAACTCAAAAGGCTGGATAAAAGGTGGAACTGAAAGAAAAGATAAAGTAATAAAGGAAAGATGATAATGAACTGCTATTACTCTACATTCTCTTCTCTTTAACCCTCTTGCATGACATTGAAAGAACAATATAAATCACTGCTGCAGCATACAAATACATACACTAGCAGAAGATTTGAAATAGGGCTCTCTTGTTCTTTGAATTTTCTTATTGTTCTAAATGATAAGCATGGATTAATTTGTATTAATATTTCATAAAATATACTTAATCTCATTATTTTGATAAAAATGTTTTAAATTCAATAATCATTTTTTAAAGGAAACACTTAAGGTTCTGCATTTTTCAGTGTAAATGCCTTGAAAGAGGACTTTGGGATTGGCTTTCTCTTGGAAGCTTTTAAAAATGATGTGTTCAGGAGATTTCTTTCCTGCCTTGCTAATACTAACTTCACAGTTACTGTTTTCCTTTCAATCCATTCCACGCCTTTTTAGTAAACATACTAAAGAGATTTCAGTTTTATTATTAATTATGAAAGAGATGTCAGTTTTATTATTAAATACTTAAAAATATCCAATATCCAGCCAATAGCAAATGTTAATTTAAAATGCTTATATTAGGGTAATTGCACAGTCACTCAGTTCTTGTTATTGCCAGTCAGTCAGTTGTGTCCGACTCTTTGTGGCCCCATGGACTACAGCATGCCAGGCTTCCCTGTCCTTCTCTATTTCCTGGAGTTTGCTCAGATTCATGTCCATTGAGTTTACTCTGTACCCCCTTAATTATGCACATTCCTTGCCCATGATCTTATATTATGTACTGGTCCATGGTCAGTTTTCTGAGTTGAGGAGATGTGCTGCTACTGAAGATAAGGTTATAACCTTCAGCTCAGCCAGCCGTGGACACAGCCACACTCCATCTGGAATGCTCTGTTTTCATTTAATTTCCCTAATACATTCTTATTTTTCCCTCTTGACTTAGGATCATTCTTCTTGGCAGCTTCCTAGATGGCCTCACAGGGCATCAGCATCATAAAATGGTCAAAATGCCACCAGAGGAGCCAAGTTTGGATTCTACTTTGATTATTTATTGGTCATGAGGTCATGGGCAAGCTGACAATGTGCTCTTCCTATCAGTTTTTTGGGGTAGTTATTCATAGATTATTAAGATTTTAAGCCCATAATAACTTAATGCAAGCCACTTATTATGCTAGCTGATTTCATAAAATGAAATTATGAAATAGCAGGATGTCTGCAGAATTTATTCATTAAATCAGTCATAGTTCCATTTCATTATCAACTCAGGGGAGATGTAAGTAATCCAGCTAAGAAACAACTGAATGGAAACTAGTCGTTCATTCATTCACTGAAGAAGTGTTTTTTGAGTATCTGCTGCTACTGCTGCTAAGTCACTTCAGTCGTGTTCAACTCTGTGCGACCCCATAGACAGCAGCCCACCAGGCTCCCCCATCCCTGGGATTCTCCAGCCAAGAACACTGGAGTGGGTTTTGAGTAGCTAGTATGCGCTCAATATTGCACTATATGTCAGTATGTCAGCCAGCAATGAACATGATGTACCATCTCTACCCAGTATAGCTGTCATGCATGCATCATCATAGGCTGCTAAGTTAACAAAGTATAGCAATGGCTTTTCTGTTATTTAATATTATTATTACTACTACTGTATGGGTTTGATCCCTGGGTTGGGAAGATCCCCTGACGGAGGCATGGCAACCCACACCAGTATTCTTTCCAGAAGAATCCCCGCAGACAGAGGAGCCTGGTGGGTTACAGTTCACGGGATTGCAGAGTTGGACATGACTGAGCGACTGAGTGCGCGCACGCGCGCGCACACACACACACACACACACACACACACACACACACACACACGCTTCTAGAGGAGGTGGGAAGTTAGAACTCAGAACTGCAAATACAGCCAGAATCAGTAAGCAGGTGGCTCAAGTTAGACCTTACCAGAGAAACAAGCAAGTAAACAAACAAAGAGCCAAAGGTACAGACAAGCATATTCAGTGTCAAAACTGCTGTGTATACTCAGTGTAAAGCTATTAATAGAACTTTGGGTCTGCAACAAGTTGGTCTGATACTAAGAGACAAAGATCTCAGGATGGGTTCTATCTGGTGATTACAAACTATTGAGTTAGTGCTATTTTAGAAATGTACGTAGTATGGATTTGGTTTCTGTTTTCTCTTTACACTCTGATTCCTCTGTAGCTAAGCCTTGCCTCTGTTCTTGAAAAACGGAGCCCTTTATCCTATACAGGCTTCCCTGGTCGCTCAGATGGTAAATAATCTGCCTGCAGTGCAAGGTATCCAGTTTTGATCCCTGGGTTGGGAAGATCCCCTGGAGAAAGGAATGGTCACCCATTCCAGTATTCTTGCCTGAATAATTCCATGGACAGAGGAGCCTGGTGGGCTACAGTCCATGAAGGTGCAAAGAGTCAGACATGATTGAGTGACTAACAGTCTCTATCCTGTAAATTTTTCCTGCTGTAATAAGACATTCCATATTTAATAAGTATTGACAGCCTACAACCTGTTTAGATCAAGCTGAATTACGTCGTTTGTTCATGGCTGTCATGAGGTGGGGGAAGTGTCAAGCTCTACCAAGAGTGTTTGTATTTCTCTAAATCTTGCCCCAAGTGTCACAAATGTTTATCCCACATGTAAATATTCACGTGTAATAAACTGGCATCTTTAAAATAAAAAGCAACTACATTTCCTCTTCTTTGGTTTATTTTTGTTTGTTTTTACACAGTGAAAGCAAGACTTTTAATGATGGTCTCAAAAGATGTGGTGTCTGGTGGGCAGGCATCCCTGGGACATTCCAGCAAGCACTTTTACCCTCTGGAGCACAGATCCCTCCCCAGTTCCTCATCGGCTGAATATTGTGGGGTTACAATCTTCCCAGACATTGACTAAGTCTCATAGAGTATTCGTCTTCTCCTTCCCACCCTAAGTCCATGTTTCTCAACAAAGACTATAGTTTCTTTCTTCCCAAACATCCTGTTAGCATAGGGACTCTCCAGGTGTAAGCTGTTAGGAAAGACTAGCTCGCCAGTAATTTTCCCAGACAATTTGTTGGTTTCTTACACACAGAAACCTAGTCATGAGTCTTCTCAGACGAACCTAGGCACCCATTGTTGGCTGGGTGCTTCTTATCTGAACTGGAGATCATTTTTCTAAGGTAAACGAACTTTGGAGCCAGACTCCCTGGGGTTTAATTCCAGCTGTGCCGTTTTAGTCTGGAGAAGGAAATGGCAACCCACTTCAGTACCCAGGAAATCCCATGGACAGAGGAGCCTGGCAGGCTACAGTTCATGGAGTGGCAATGCGTCCTGAATGACTTAGCAATTAGCACTCTCTCTGTGCCTCAGTTTCCTTATTTGTAAAACAAGGTGGGCAGGGGGCTTCTATGAGCAGTGAATGAGTTAACATAGGGGTTAACAGGACTTCACATGCACCTGAGTTGGTTGCTTTGCACCAGGCCTTTACTGAAGGGAAACAAAACAAAACAACAACAACAACGGAACATGCAAGTGAAACAGGTGGCCAAGGTAAGGGACTCCACTTTTCTTATCAGTTATAATAGGGAGAGGAAGGAAATAGATAAGGACTTACTTTCTAACCCCAGATCAAGGAAGAAAGATAAGGTAGATACCTTTCAACCTATCTATTTAATAAGAAAACAATATGGGCTGCAGGCTGTCAATACTTACTAAATACAGGAGTGTCTTCTTCAAAGCAAAAGAAACTCACAGCATAGAAAAATGGCATGTGAATATTACTTTCAAAGAATGGAGGCAAGAAGTAGCTACACCCATGACTGATTCATGTCAATGTATGGCAAAAACCACTACAATATTGTAAACTAATTAGCCTCCAATTACAATAAATAAATTAAAAATAAATAAAAAATAAAAATAGGAAAAAATGGGTAGTGATGAGTTCTCTGAGGAATTAGAAACCATGATACATAAAAAATCAATTGGCTATTAAAAAAATAAGTAGCTACAGGAGAATCCATTTTTAAAAATTCATGCTTTCCATAATTCTAAAATATCTGTAATTCATTGGTTTATAGAACTCTAGGACATATAATTATAATTTCAGAAATAAAGTTCAGAATGTTTATCCATAAAGTGACACTGCTGGAAACAAAGACTCCAGAGCAGTGAAAACAAGTGTCAGAAAGCCCAGGAATATTACTCAGCCATAAACAAGGAGTGGAACTGTGTCATTTGTAGAGATGTGGATGGAACAAGAATCTTCCACACGGAGTGAAGTCAGAAAGAGAAAAAACAAGTATCATATAGTAATGCATATTTGTGGAATCTAGAAAAATGACACAGATGAACCAATTTGCAAGGCAGGAATAGAGACTCTGATGTAGGAAATGGACATGTGACATGGGCAGAGGAGGGTAAGGTGGGATACACACACACACACACACACACACACCTATGTAGAATAGAGAGCCAGTAGGAAGCTGCTATGTAGCACAGGGAGCTCAGCTCGGTACTCTGTGATGGCTGGGATGCAGGGGCAGGAGGCTGGTGCAAGAGGGAGAACACATATGTATACATAGGGCTGATTCATGCTGTTGTTCAGCAGAAAGTAACTCAACATTGTAAAGCAATTAGACTCCAATTGTTTTGTTCAGTCATTCAGTCCTGTTCCACCTTTGGAACCCCATGGACTGCAGCACACTAGGCTTCCCTGTCCTTCACCATCTCTCTGGAGCTTGCTCTAACTCATGTCCATTGTATCGGTGATGATATCCAACCATCTCGTCCTCTGTCATCCCCTTCTCCTCCTGCCTTCAGTCTTTCCCAGCATCAGGGTCTTTTCCAATGAGTTGGCTCTTCGTGTCAATAATAAAAAAGAAAGCCTAGGCACTAACCCTCACCTCACGTCACTCAGAGGATAATCCCTCACTCTGAACATTGTATTTTAAACATTTGCGGGCACTCTTATTATCTCATTTCTTGGTCTAAACTTGGATGCTGAGAATTGGCATATTAACAAGGGCTCTGTAAGAAGCCACAGTAGGTAAGGTAAATGTGAGGCAGAAAGGAAGCATAAATACAAAGAGCAGATGCAACCAACACACAGAGCACCTGGCGCAGAGTCTATGCTGGGGCACCCTGCTCTGAAGAGCCAGCATTTCTGCACTTAATATCATTAAGACTCTTGACTCATAGGCTATTGTTAATATATTAAATAGGGAAAAGATAATATCTAAAATATTTCAGAACATATTTATTAAAAAGCTATCCAAGATAGTTAAAATTTTACATGATGAAAGGAAGGATTTAGTTCAAGGGAAAAATCATTTTCCCAGAGTAATGCTAACATTAGCTTTGTGACTTCTTGTTTCGCTTGCCACAGTACATTGGGATGCGCTCTTTTAATGCAAATTAAATTTTAAAAACCTGTGTGTCAAACATGTGACCTCTTACTACATACATTGTCTCCTTTGCTTCAGCCATGAATGCAAGTCTGCTGTAGAAAATGCTCAGAAATATTTGAAAGGGTCCAATATTTTATATTTTTCATTTATAAGATATAAAATTGGAGGCAAAAAGTAAACCAAATGGTTCTAACTTTCTTGTAATTATTCTGGTGAAGTCAAACCACCTGCTTTAGGCACCTCACTCACTTTATCAGATTCATTGCATTATTTTCTAAGGTAAATTCTCTGAATCTTATTGATAACAAAACACTGTCACATTATAGGAGTAGAAATTATTAATGTAACCTGCAGCAGGTTTTCACATATCTTTCTTACATAGTTTGTAAATATCTGTTTAAGGTCACTTCTTACTAGGTTTGTGGATTTCATTCTACATAATGGTGTGGGTTCCATTCTCAAAGGCAGAGCTCTTGAATGCTCTGTTAATTTAGACTAAATGTTAATCTAGACTCTTGTTCTTTCTCAATGCATAGCAAGAACATGAAATCAGGTTAATATATTTCTGTGTCTTGCCCCTCAAAAATTAACTATATATTCTTTTTCAGAGGACACACAGTTTTTACTTCTCTCCCCCAACCCCACCCAGAGGAGAGTACAGCATATTAAAAGAAACATAGTTGGGTGTTGGCCGATCTTGGGTAGTTTTAGCAGTGTTAGCTTGGTACAGTTTCCTTTTTCATTCATTCATTATTTTATTTTTGGCTGCACTGGCTCTTCCTTGCTGGGCACAGGCTTCCTCCTGCTGTGTGAGAGTAGGCCCCCTCCTCTCCAGTGATGGTGCATGGGCTTCTTATTGTGGTGGCCTCTCCTGTTGCTGAGCATGGGCTCTAGGCGCCTGGGATTCAGTAATGTGGTACACGAGCTTCACTGTCTCAAGGCAAGTGGAATCTTTCTGGACTAGGGACTGAACTTGTGTACCCTTCATTGGGATGTGGGTTCTTAACCACTAGACCACCAGAGAAGTCCTTGACCCAGATTTTTATTTTTTAACTCTCTGATTCCATTTCTTCACATGTAAAACAATGATGGTGAAACAGTTCATAAGAGTGTCAGTGGCGGGCTTTATGTAACATGCAGCCCCAGAGCCCAGGTGGTACACAGAGGTAGCTCACTTTAGCATCTTTCCTCCTTTCCTCTTCCCCCTTTTTTTCCCCTCTTTTGTCCCAAGGCCCATAATTCATTGGGAAAATCAAATGCATTACATGCACGTTGAGATATGTGAGGCTCTTTTTCCATTGCCATATATAATTCCGTCAAATCCACATTTTGTCATTCCATTTCTGGTGGTAATTGAACTCCATGAGTCTCCATACAAAAGTCTCAGGTTGACAGCTCTCAGTATCAGACTGTTCAAAGAGACTGCCTCAAGCCAAAGTCTTCTGAGTCATGGCTGCAGATACTTTAATTTTCCCATCTCTTTTTTTAAAATTCTGTTTAACAAGTCCTTTCTTCCCAACTGTTAAGAAGGTTTTATTTTTTATAACATCTTATGTGTTTCATAAAATCTCCAAAAATCGCATCTCCTAACACTGCCCATTGTGGGCATGCAAATCCCATGGCTGGTCCCTGAGAGTCCAGTCCCAATTACACACCCATTTCAGGGTCTGTATGCCCACCAGGGATGCTTGGAACCTAAATAGACTCAGGGCTCTGAAACCATCCAGAAAACATTCATCCAGGTACAAGCTGTGGCCAGAAAACCATGAGGATGAGGAACACACGTGACTTGTGGGTTGAGCACATTGCTTAATGGACTGTCTACCTATAAGACTGGTTATTGTCCAATTCTGCAACTTTACAGTGTGCTCTCAAGTCTAGAAAATTAGATCACTGACTCTGTGTGACACAGTCCTCCACTCTGTTCACACAACACCATTAACCTCTTTCTCCATATAGAAAGGAAATGGCAACCCACTCCATCTTGCCTGGAAAATCCCATTGACAGAGAAGCCTGGTAGGCTACAGTCCATGGGGTCACAAAGAGTTGGACATGACTGAGCAACTTGACTTCACTATATTGATATATCTTGATTGCACAACAGTTTTTGAAAATACCTTTAAGGGGTGATGATGCACCCTGGATGTGTTTACACTTTGCACATGAGACAATCCCAAAGTGATGGATAAAAACGGAGATAGGTTCAAGACATAACAATGACAAGATGGTGAGACAGGAAGGATGAAGGTGAGGTCCTGTGCAGCCTGATCAGCCTAGTGGCCAAGGAAGTTGATAACCTAATAGAATGAACAGACGAAGCAGTAGGCAACTGACTGCATCTAGAAACTGAGAGTCACACATATTCCGTCTTGTTCTCAGTCTTATCAGCTAATAAATCACTAAATCCCTCAAGATTTTCTTGTCTAAATCTCTTTGTTTATTGGGGTATAACTGTCTTACACTGCTGTGTTAGTCTCTGTTGGACAATGAAGTGAATCAACTGTCTATATACATATATCCCTTCCCTCTTGGACCACCTCCTCCTCATCCCAGCCTATATTAACGACCATAGATGTGGAATCTAGAAAAAATGGTACAGATGAACCTATCTGTAGGGCAGGAACAGAGATGCAGATGTGGAGAACATGGGCAGACATGGGAGGGCCGGGGAGCGGGATGAATGGGGGAGACGGGAATGGACGTGTGTGTGCTGCCATGTGTGAAACAAAGATGGTGGGGACTTGACGTACAGTGCAGGGAGCTCAGCTCAGCTTGATGCTCTGTGTCCAAATCTCTTTTGAATCAGAATCTTTCTATACATTGCTACCTCAGCTGCCAGAGTTCTCTCTTATCTCGCACCTATACCAAAGTAACAATTATTTTATTCTCTCTGAAAAGCATTTCTCACATATCCATCAGCAAAATGTTTTGAAATGCAAAGCCCTCTTGAAAACCTCCGAGGAGTCCTAGAGTATAATTTCCAAGACCTTTCACCCAGTCTACAAAACCCTCTGAGACTGTCTAATATCTCTATTACTATACCCATCACTTTACTCTTTGCATTCATGTTCTCTCAACAACAAATACCTTCCATGCACACATATTACAGGCTGCATGTCCTAGGGGCCCTGCACTTCTAACTCGAGGATCCACTGAGCCATTTATCCCTCTGCTGGTAGGGCAAGTTGGGAGATAAAGTCAAGACCTAGCCTTGCTTAGTCAGGTACGGCCATGGGAAACACTGAATCAGGCAACTTCTGGGTCAGCAGCTGCCAGAGCTGTTTCTGGCTCACCACGAATTAGGCTCCAGGTCCTTGGCTCATGCCTGCCAGAGGAGAAGGGCACAGGGCAGAGAATTTTAGGAGGGTCTGATGCAGGAGTGAGCAGGGCATTGCTCAGGGCCAGCAGGTGCTAAGTAAACAGAAGCTTCTGGATGTGCACATAAACATGTGCTGATATTAACTGACACCCAAACACTGACCTAGAAATAAAAAGCAGGAGTGAGCCAGCAGGGCGTTCTCTGGGGCTACTGCTGGGTGGGAACGGCAAAGAAGGAGAGAGGCATGTCCATCTGGGGGCAGGATGGCCTTCAGAGTCCATCTCTAAATTTCCTTTAGGGAGCTGTGTCTTGGGCATATTTGCAACAGCCAAAATCACATAAAACATACTAAATTAAACAGGTTAATTGTTTAGCCAGAAACTGAAATGATCACATTTAAATTTCTGTGGCCAAGTTAAGTAGGAAGCTTGGGTGCATATAGAGATGTTCACACCCATGAATTGTTGTAGACATGCTCAAAGGAGGACACAAATCTCTGTCAGGCTTAGAGCCATCTAAGACAGGCGTCACAGCAAAAATAGTAAACTGATGTCTCAGAGGTTACTAGCTCTGGCTTCATTCTAAATGGTAAACCTTCTCCTTCATGGACAGAAAACAAAAATGGGACCAAATCACACACATTTATCCCAATTTCAGAAAGTCCTATATTCAAGAAACCTGCCTTGACTTGAAATTGCCTAGTTGCAATTGAAATAAACATGCAAAACCACAAATATGAACTTCACAATTCTCACATGAGATGAACCCCTGCTGTCCTCGGTCTCTGAACTTGTCCTACTGTTGTTAGAACATCATCTGCTGTAGATGTTGCTATGATAAAGTGCATCTTTTCTCAGGTTATATTGTAATTTTTCCAGTGAGTTGGAGCTCTTTCATTTTCTGATGTTATCTCCTAATGCGTGTTATTTTTTTCTGTGTAGAATTCTGGTCCTTATTTTACCCAGCTGCTTAGTTTCTAAGTTGTATCCAACTCTGCAACCCATAGACTCTGCCCATGGGATTTTCCGGCAAGAATACTAGGGTGGGTTGTGCCCTTCCCTAATGGAGATGCTATCCCTTGGTGACCCAGCCTCGCTTCCTCTCCCTCTATTTCTCTGATGGTCCCACCTACACCCTCCATCCCAGGTGTCAGCTCCACGCTATGGACTGCCTCATCTACCTCTTCACCCAAAACTCCTTCTCAAGCTTCCTGACTGCATGTTCAGTTGTCTGCTACGATCTTCACCTGGATGTCTCAGAGGATTTCAGATCCCAGCCCAAATGTGTCCTGTTTCCCTTTCATTCAAGCCTCCCCTTCAATTCTCTAGCAAAATCTCCCAGCTGCAAGAAGTTCAGAATAATAAAAGTTATTAAATAAATGTTATATAGAATAGAATGGAATGGAATATGATATTCCTAGCTATTCTCTAGCAAAATCTCCCAGCTGCAAGAAGTTCAGAAAAATAAAAGTTATTAAATAAATGTTATATAGAATGGAATGGAATGGAATATGATATTCCTAGCTATTCATCTCTCTGCCTTCATCTCTCTCTCCCTGGGCTGTGATGTCTCGTTATTCCATCTCTCAATATCTCTTGCATCTGGCTCTTTTGCTCCTGAGCACATTATCATCATCTTTTATGAAAACTTTTCAATTCTGTCCTAATTGGTCTTTCTCATTCTTTTCCTTCTGCACTGTAATCCATCTCACATACCTCAATCAGATTACTTTTTCTAAGACACTCCTGTAAATCTCTCCCTCAATCATGTTACTGCCTTCAGAATCTGGCAGGAGACACTGAACGCTACAAGACCAGATACTGTCTCTCAAGGTTTGCCTAGAGCAAGTACCCTCTGGTTCAGGAACACTGACTGTGAATGCGAAGGCTGCACCCTGTCCCTCTTTCTGTCCCCTTGATCCCATGAGGCCCCATTTCACCCCAACCAGCTTGAAATGTTATAACTCAACTGCATTGGTGCTTGCTTGGAGGTTTGTTTTCAAGCTGCACATTCCTCTGATACTCAGCTCCATTTCTCTTGGAAACTGTTTTCTGATTCTAGACTTTCTGTCCAGACCTAGCTAAATATCCATTTCCTATGCTGTCCAAATAGCTCCCATATATTTCAATGATGACACTGTTCTGAAATCAGTGACTTTCTTATTTCTCTACTCAGCTAGCTAAAACATGCTGTTTCTCATCTCGTGCTCCCTTTCTCAAGGCACTTGCTCCCTCCCCCAGCATTATGCTTATTTCTTCATCGGTCCTCCCACTGACCTCCATCTTGTGTCAGCAGTGACCATCCTATTATTACTTGATCTCATTAACAGTAGATGCACATATATTACCTGAATAATAAACAAGTTAAAGAAGTAATGAAGTCAAAGACATCCTTTGAATTAAACATTTTAGATGTTTAATGACAAAGATCTAGTCTAATTATGATCCTGTCATGCACTGTGACAATCTTTAGTTCTTATTTGAAGTATTAGATGATGTTATTAGAGAAAGGGGGAGCAATTTAATGAAAGGATCTTTAGGTAAAAGTGTTTATCATGCATATCTATAGCTGTTTAACATTTGTATAAGTGGTAGGATGTGAAGTACATGAAGACACATGGCCCAGGTTCCTTTAAGGACATGGGCCTCAGATTCTGTTAGTGACCTCAGAGGGTACCCAGCAGCCATCAGCTACTTCAAAAATGTCCCAGCTGCAGAGATCTTTGGTGGCCTGTATCCAATGAGCGACTGAAGAAGGTGATTTTGCCCAAACTCAGGATGACTTTGAAGAAACACTTTCTCCAGAAACTCCTGCTTAATCAGATGAGGCTGCCATATGCCTGCATTACAACTCATCTTCTCCCTGTGCCCAGTCCTTCTCCTTGCCTCTCTTTCCCAGGTGTCAATGATAAGGACACTCCTTGGTAAACATCTTGCACACTAAACTCCAACTTAGAGACTGTTCCCTGAAGAACACTACCTGCAACAGTTAGCTTCATCTGAAATGAAAATTTGATCTGTTTTTCATAATAAAATCAAGTCTGTTTGTAATCTGATCTCTGTATACTTCATCCATCCATCTATCTATTCATCCATTCATTTATTTGTCAATCCATCTGTCCATGCATCCATCATCCAAATCACTTTTATTCATTTTGGACTGTCACTGGGGGAACCATGTGTGCTGGGTTCTCTTTTAATAAGACCCAGCTGTATGTGATTATCAGTATTTTCCTCTTATTCTGCAGAACAGAAAAGGAATGACAAAAGCAGGGGATAAATAGTTGACATTTTTGCTGCTCATTACCTTTAAAAAAGTCTGCTTATGCACTTGTTTGTCTTGCTCATTTGCCCATCCCAAGTTCAGACAGTGTTCTGAACTGAACTTTGTCTTTGGGGTTATGCATATTCATGAGCTCAGTAAATATATATATCATATATTTATCAAATAGTAAGAAATGAGGAAGAACTCAATGGCAACAGCTGAATTAGAACTCAAGAAATACCGGAAGACTTAACTTAAAAATGCAAGACTCTTGCATCGGCAGGCAGATTCTTTACCACTGAGCCATGTGGGAAGCCCATGAAATCTTGAGAAGGAAGAATGGAACTGGAGGGATCAACCTGCCTGACTTCAGGCTCTATTACAAAGCCACAGTCATCAGGACAGTATGGTACTGGCACAAAGAAATATAGATCAATGGAACGAAATAGAAAGCCCAGAGATAAACCCATGCACCTATGGACACCTTATCTTTGACAAAGGAGGCAAGAATATACAATGGAGAAAAGACAATCTCTTTAACAAGTGGTGCTGGGAAAACTGGTCAACCACTTGTAAAAGAATAAAAGTAGAACACTTTCTAACACCATACACAAAAATAAACTCAAAATGGATTAAAGATCTAAACATAAGACCAGAAACTATAAAACTCTTTGAAGAGAACATAGGCAAAACACTCTCTGACATAAATCATAGCAGGATCCTCTATGACCCACCTCCCAGAATATTGGAAATAAAAGCAAAAATAAACAAATGGGACCTAATTAAAATTAAAAGCTTCTGCACAACAAAGCAAACTATCAACAAGGTGAAAAGACAGCTTTCAGAATGGGAGAAAATAATAGCAAATGAAGCAACTGACAAAGGGCTAATCCCAAAAATATACAAGCAACTCCTGCAGCTCAATTTCAAAAAAATAAATGACCCAATCAAAAAATGGGCCAAAGAACCAAACAGACATTTCTCCAAAGAAGACATACGGATGGCTAACAAACACATGAAAAGATGCTCAGCATCACTCATTATCAAAGAAATGCAAATCAAAACCACAGTAAGGTATCATTTCACACCAGTCAGAATGGCTGCAATCCAAAAGTCTACAAGCAATAAATGCTGGAGAGGGTGTGGAGAAAAGGGAAACCTCTTACACTGTTGGTGGGAATGCAAACTAGTACAGCCACTATGGAGATTCCTTAAAAAACTGGAAGTAGAACTGCCTTATGACCCAGCAGTCCCACTACTGGGCATACACATCAAGGAAACCAGAATTGAAAGAGACATGTGTACCCCAATGTTCACTGCAGCACTGTTTATAATAGCCAGGACATGGAAGCAACCTAGATGTCCATCAGCAGATGAATGGATAAGAAAGCTGTGGTACATATACACAATGAAGTATTACTCAGCCTTTAAAAATAATACATTTGAATCAGTTCTAATGAGGTGGATGAAATTGGAGCCTATTATACAGAATGAAGTAAGCCAGAAAGAAAAACACCAATACAGTATACTAATGCATATATATGGAATTTAGAAAGATGGTAATGATAACCCTGTATATGAGACAGCAAAAAGACACAGATGTATAGAACAGTCTTTTGGACTCTGAGGGCAAGGGAGAGGGTGAGATGATTTGGGAGAATGGCATTGAAACATGTATAATATCATATATGAAACAAAGCGCCAGTCCAGGTTCGATGCATGAGGCTGGTACAGGATGCTTGGGGCTGGTGCACTGGGATGACCCAGAGGGATGGGATGGGGAGAGAGGTGGGAGGGGGTTTCAGGATGGGGAACACGTGTACACCCGTGGCAGATTCATGTTGATGTATGGCAAAACCAATACAATATTGTAAAGTAATTAGTCTCCAATTTAAATAAATTTATATTTAAAAAAGAATACAAGACTCTGTGTGTCTGCTCAGTCATGTTCAACTGTTTGTGACATCTTGGACTGCAGCCTGCCAGACTCCTCTGTCCATGGAACTTTCCAGGCAAGAATATTGCAGTGGCTTGCCATTTCCTACTCCAGAGGATCTTCCTGACCCACCCGAGATTAAACCTATGTTTCTTGCATATCCTGCATTGGCAGGCAGATTCTTTACCACTGTGCCACAAAAATACAAGAAAACCTGGCAAATATTAAAATAAATCACACACAGACACACACAAGCACATACACATACTGCATACACTGGATAATGGGTTTCCAGTAGATGAAGCTGTAGCAAAGGTAGGGTTCATAAATACAACCCAATCAAGTAGCACAGTTAATATAAGACTAGTGTAACTTTGGAATAAATCAGTGATAAGAGTATCAAACTCTTGTACTACGATTTTTAAACAAGGTCATTCTTACGTAGCATGTCTATTTTGGATTATCAGATTGTAAGAGCCATAAATATGACAATATAAGTAGCAAGGTAAGAGGAACTAAGAAAATGTTTAAAATTACTGAATAAGTCCATGGTGGAAAATATACTTAAAATATTTTAGGGGAAAAATTCTTAAGGCATATGTAGAAATAAAATGATGAGAAACAAGAACTATCATTTCCATGCACTGGAACAATACGTATTCGATACAAGGAGAAACGACAAACTACTTGAAATTTGGGGAAATAAAACACTAACATGAGCTATGGGAATCATGATAGCATCTCCTTGCAAAGCACTTTCAAGAAAAATGGATCACCTGTACTCTTGTCAACCATATGAGACATTTCTTCAAGGATTTTCATAGAGGGTGTTTTATACCCATAACTATGTTATGTTGAAGGGCTTTTCGGGGGCCCAGTGATAAAGAATCTACCTGCCAATGCAGAAGACACAGAAGATGTGGGCTCAGTCCTTGGATTGGGAAGATCTCCTGGAGGAGGAAATGGCAACCCACTCCAGTATTCTTGCCTGGGGAGTCCCAGAGACAGAGAAGCCTCTCAGGCTACAGTCCATGGGGGTCACAAAGAGTCTGACACGACTGAGCAACTCAGCATGCATGCACAGATTCAGCTGAAACACTATCTTTAACATTTTTAAATGATGTACAACTTCAGAATTCATGAGGATTTTCATATTCAACAATTAGAGTCACCTTGGACTGAAGCTATAAGCAAATTACTTTTCCCCTGGTTGGAGGCAATAATATGTTTATATAGAGACTTGGTAATAAAACTAAGTAGTTTTCTGATTAATCCAAATTAATTTGCATCTCTAACATTTAAAGAAAAACCATTTGAATCACAATGGCATCAATAAGATGAAACATATCTCATGTTATACAAACCCAGGTGGAAAAGACATATCCAGATGGATTGTACTTATTTTATCTTTTATTCATATAGACGATCAAGGCAGGAAAGCCAAAGACTCCAGCTAGAGGTGATGATGGCCAGGCTAAATGACAGGATGGCCAAGATTCACAAAATCACTGGCATTCATTTTTAAAGCTTATCTTCTTTTCCCAATTAGCTTCTTTACAAGAACTGCTAGTAATTACAATGTGTTTACATGAGAAGTACTTTTCATGACCTTGACTTAGGAAATGTCATCCTTCTTTAGAAGCCTGGATATAATCATACCTGACTTCATGTGGCTGTATTTGTATGAAATATATCATCAAGAAGAACAGGATATAATCAAGGTAATTAAGGTATTTCAACAAAGCTCTAAGTCAATAAAATTATTTTGGCAAATTCCAATGCATTTAATTAGTGATTTAATGAAGAAAGGATATTGTGAAATGCCTGAAAATAGACCAATGAAAGATCTGTGTATGTTTCATCCACTCAGTATTCACATCAGCATGGTGCAGGCAAGGCTAATTATATAGACCATCCCCGTCCATACTTCCAGCCAATTGCATGTCCCTGCACCAGTGTCATTCTCTGAGTCTCTATGTCCTGCTGATGTGACTCAGACAAGACAGTTTCCTGAATCGACGAGTTCTGCTTCTTTAAATGAAAGACAGAGTGAAATCGTCCAAGTTTTTCTTTTTTTTTTTTCACTTGTAGACAACTTGGAAGATTCAGTTCTACAGAAACAAGGTTTTTATTGTCCAGATCAATACATATTATGAGCAACTGGCTCTTTCTTTAAGAAATCAATAAATTCTTTCACTGAATTGAATAGTGCGTACAAGGACATTCACGTGCTCGGAGATATGATTGCAGCATATTTATGACCATTATCTGTACTTGAGCGATCCCCTTCAGTGCAAAGTCAAGAGAGATAACAGGAAATAGGGAGCAAATGGAAAATATAAAATAACCTGACTAAAACAACTATTGACATAAAATTATTTCAAATAAACATTTTTGTATTAAACATGCTTCAAAAGCCTATCTATATTACACACACACACACACACACACACACTGGATTAAAAATTGGGCTCAAGCAATACCATAAAGCATAAACCTACAGAAAAGCAGGAGTTGGAGAAATCAGAAAAGGTCTACCAGGCACAAAGAAGGCAAGAAGAGAAAATTTTCAATCAAATAACAGATAATAAGTAAAAGTAAAGTTAAAGTCAGTCATTTCCAACTCTTTGTGACTCCATGGACTATAGCCTGCCGGGCTCCTCTGTCCATGGAATTCTCCAGACAAGAATACTGGAGTGAGCAGCCATTCCCTTGTCCAGGGGGATCTTCCCAACACAGGGTTCGAATCTAGGACTCTCACATTGCAGGTGAATTCTTCACTGTCTGTGCCACCAGGGAAGCCCACAACAGATAATACAAAACCAAAAATAGACTAGCAAAAGGCAGATACATCAATTATATTTGGTATTTTATTTGGCAATATTAGCACCCACTTCAGAGAAGGTAATGGCATCCCACTTCAGTACTCTTGCCTGGAAGATCCTGTGGATGGAGGAGCCTGGTGGGCTGTAGTCCATGGGGTCGCAAAGAGTTGAACACGACTGAGCGACTTCACTTTCCCCTTTTCACTTTCATGCTTCGGAGAAGGAAATGGCAACCCACTCCAATGTTCTTGCCTGGAGAACCCCAGGGAAGGGGGAGCCTGGTGAGCTATTGTCTATGGGGTCACACAGAGTCGGACAAGACTGAAGCAACTTAGCAGCAGCAGCAGCTGCAGCACCCACTTTGATCACTGATCGATGAAAGGAGCAAAAATTGCAAAGCTACAGAGGTGATATAATACAGTTATTAAGCCAGTTAATCCAAAAGGAAATCAACCCTGAATATTCATTGGAATGACCGATGCTAAAGCTGAAGCTCAAGTTCAAATACTTTGGCCACCTGGTGCGAAAAGTCAATTCACTGGGAAAGACCTTGGTGCTTGGAAAGAGTGAAGGTAGGAGAAGAGGGTGACAGAGGATGAGAGGACTGGATGGCATCATGGACTCAATGCACATGAATTTGAGCAAACTCAGGGGGACAGTAAAAGACATGGAAGCCTGGAAAGCTGCAGTTCATGAGGTCTCAAAGAGTTGGACACAACGGAGTGACTGAACAACAAATCTGATCTAAATGGAAAAATTTATGCCCAACAAATATATGAAAAAACAGACATTTATTAAAATAGATGAAATATCCATAAAGAAAGTCAATACATTTCACAGAATGAAAGAGATTTCTGACTATGATATCTTGATATATGGCGAAAGGTGAAAAGCACGAGTCATTTAATAAATGATATTGGAAACACTGATTGAATCAATAAATAAAAAGTTGGACACCCATTTCTACTATATCTATAATCCTCAATGTCAATGTCAATCAACTGTAGACAGTGGAATTTCAACATAGAGCAAATACAGAGAAAAAAATGTAGGGTTGTATCTTCTGTGAGCTCAGAGACTTCTTAAACAAAATCCCCATGAAGTCAACCAAATATAGAGTCAAGAGAGCTTGAAAAATAGATTCACAACCCTTTATCAGTAACAAGTGATTCACAAATACATGAAATAATTTATAGCAAAGTAGGAAGAAACAGCAAGAAGATTGATGGCAAAATGGGTAAAAGAAATTCATAGATGGAACACCCAAAAACCTAAAGAATGTAAAGAGATGCTCAATCTAACTAGTGATGGAAGAAAAAACAAAATGCTACATCCATTATATTGCAAAAATTAGAAAGGCAGATAATACTAATTACTGGCAAAGATACAGGGAAATGTGACTTTTCACACATGTCTGGGGCACCATAAACTAGTATAGCAATTTTGGAGAGTGCTAGTGAAATTAAGTTAAATTCTATGATCTAACAATTTTATTTCCTATCCTACATTAGTGTTAATCCTGCACCTAGGATTAACACATCTCTAAAATGTGTGAGTGCTACACACATCTCCAAGATGTGTGAGTGCTGCATTCATTGTAACACTCATGTAGACAGTCAAAGATCTAGGAGACAACCTTAGTGTTTACTTTTATGGTTTTATTATACACATTTTTATATGTATCTTAATAAGGTCATTGAAAATCGATTTAAAACAAATATATTAAATAAACATCAATATGTGACTATGGAAGGGGTTTCCCAAGTGGCACAGTGGTAAAGAATCTGCTTGCCAATGGAGGAGACACAGGAGACTGGGATTTGATCCCTGGGTCAGGAAGATGCCCTGGAAGAGGAAATGGCAACCCACTCCCGTAATCTTGCCTGAGAAATCCTATGGATAGAGGACCCTGGTGGGCTAAAGTCCACAGGATCATAAAGAGTTGGGCATGACTGAGCAACTGAGCACATGAAATAGGGAAGAAGAATACCAGAACTGGTGAACAGTTCTTTTTTAAAAGGTAGAACAAAACAGGGAATCTGTACGAACTGATGAGAAAGGTGTGGAATAAACCAAATACTGACAAAACAGAATGAAGTTCCCATCTGGCCAGTTGGCACCTGGGTGTCTGTTGGTGAGCCCAAAGGCATGTCTCAACAGTGGGGATTGGGTTTCAACAAAGTCTTGTCTTCAGGGTAGAGGTGGTCCTCTCCCTTCCTTCTTTCAGACATCAGACTATTCCAAGAGAGCTGTGTTTCTGCGAAAGCATATTGACACTTACGTGTGTTCTTGCAGAGGAAACTCATTTCTGGGCTTGTTGAACCAACAAGGATGTTAAAGATAGCAGGGAAGTGGCTCCCTACTTCTCTCTTTTTGGTAGTTTCTACAGGGAAGGGAAAAGTTCTCCAAGCTGTCCCAGAGCAAAACAATGGGACCAGAAAGAAAGGGAAAAGCTAGAGAAGACATATTTGCATTCAGCAGAAGGGAAAGATGTCTGATCATCAAGGCCAAGCAGAATCAGAATGGACTAAGAGTTCACTGGGGGCACTGCAGGGATCTTGTGTAGACAATCTGGAAAAATTTGAGTACAGTTGAATGCCAGGTTGAGTATCACATGGGATGCTGGTCTACATGAACCTTAAGTTATTTATATTCCTAAGGTTCTATCCTTGTATCATCTCTTCATATATATATGTAGGCATACATTTTGAAGAAGGCGATGGCACCCCACTCCAGTACTCTTGCCTGGAAGATCCCATGGATGGAGGAGCCTGGTAGGCTACAGTCCATGGGGTCGCGAAGAGTCGGACACGACTGAGCGTCTTCACTTTCACTTTTCACTTTTATGCATTGGAGAAGGAAATGGCAACCCGCTCCAGTGTTCTTGCCTGGAGAATCTCAGGGACGGGGGATCCTGGTGGGCTGCCATTTATGAGGTCGCACAGAGTCAGCACAACTGAAGCGACTTAGTAGCAGCAACAGCAGCAGGCATACATTTTATTTACTTATTTATGTCCATCTACAAATGAATATCCAAAATGCTTACAATACAAAATGCAAATAATAAGAAAAGCTTATACAAGATTTTAGCACATACAAATACTTTATAATATCTTTACATTTATAAATAAATGTAATACAAATATTTATGTCACATATTGCATGTAAATAAACTATAAAATTCTGTTAAACTTGAATATTTTGGCAATTACTTGTGTCTGTGGAAGTCCATATTGAATGAGTTTGAATAATTGACCATTGTTCTTTCTGATTTAAAATGTTATCAAAGCATTATCACTTAAACACTATCAAAGTCTTTTTTCTGAGTATGTATATGTGTGCACATACATATGTATAAACTTACAGAGAGACTGACTATGTGTCAAGCAAAGAAAGTATAAGTAATTTTCTTGTCATTTTTTTCCTTTCCATCTCTACTTAAGTCTCTCACATCTAACAGGCATAGCAAGTATTGCAAAAGATTATTTCTCCTACAATTTTAACTTCAACTGGGTAAAAATTTGCATTCTTTGACTTCATAGAAAATTAAAAATGTGTTCTTTTCTTTTCCTCTACTTAGAGGAAAGCAATTTGAGATATTATTTGTTTTTTAAAAAGAAGAAGAAGAAGTGTTTTCCTAAATAAAGAGAAGTATCAGCTTCATTTTCCAGAATGGAAGAAAAAAATTACAGAGCAAACTACCTCCAGGACAAACCTGTTTGAATCAAGCACTCCAGATAAGTGTGGAGCTCAATTTTGACATCCCAACCAAAGTAAAGAGCTTCTCTTCTGTGGAAACTTGAGAGCATGAATCCTCAAGTCAGGTGAATAAACACAGCCACTTAAGTTAAAGGCTTCCTTGGTAGCTGAGTTGGTAAAGAATCCACCTGCAATAAGGGAGACCTGGGTTCGATCTCTGTGTTGGGATGATCCCCTGGAGAAGGGAATGACTACCCACTCCAGTATTCTGGCCTGGAGAATCCCATGTACTGTCCATGAGGTCGCAAAGAGTCAGACATGACTGAGCGACTTTCACTTTTCACTTTTAAGCACATTAAAACTTGAATGCTTCTTTGGTAGTTTGGGGGTAGTGAAAATTCCCACTTAATCAGGCTTCTTTTGCCACACTAAGATGTTACATTAACAAAGAGAACTTAAGTTCCCATTTGAAATCATAAATTACCACAACAGTGTGACATACTTCCTATATTTTCCTTGTATTTCCACATCAGATCTATTCTCTCTTATATTGTTCACAATAGAAACTATACACTCTCTAAGTAGTTGCTGAAAATCAATATGAGAATTTTGCAAATGACTAAAATTTATGGTCACACAAGACCCTAGCAAATAAGCCCATAAATGAAACATTGCCAAATGGTGCCCAATAGTAAATGAGGAATCGAAAAGAGAAAAATGACCTCGAAACGCTGTGTTTTCTATGAATAACATTATAAATGACTGCAGTAGTGAGAGAGAGAAGAATGGAAGAAAGCGAAAGTGACAAAGAGGGAGAGCCTTTTCTTCCCTGAGAGTTGGGTTTGGAAGCTGCTGGAGCTTGATGGTTCTCTGGCTGGAATGGCAAATAAGCAAACGTCAGTCACAGAGCGTGTGGTGGGTGACACAGCCAAGGCTGTTTCTGTGGACACAGCAGCATCTCTGCCTGGGCCAAGTGACAGTAGCTGTCAGGAGCCTTTGAATAATGCTGTCCTTAGACTATGCTCCTGGCTGTACACTGAGAGATGGGGGAGGGCTGACCCATCCTCAGCACCATTTTTAATGGGACTTTCATTTCCCCAACTGCACCAACAGCAGCTGTGTGAGATGACTAGAGTCACAGAGCAGAGAAGACACAGCCTACATCCAAAACCTGCAGTGGAAGCAGATCGGATCTTCAGGCCAGGTCCTATAGAAGAGTGTGTCTGGGAGGCTACAGAACACAAGGGTCACTACCATGAGCTGGAAAGGCTGCAAGTGACACCAGCTTCTTCCATCAATGTGAACGAAGCAGGACACGACAAAAATCTGTCTCAAATAACAACTGGAAAGTGCTGCAAATATAAATAAAATAAAATATCAAGGACTAAATGCTGTGACTGCTTTTGCTGCATTTCTGCCATCTCCATTTTACCTCATTACAGTTTATTCACTCAGTCATGTCCAACTCTTTCAACCCCATGGCCTGCAGCACACCAGGCCTCCCTGTCCATCACCAACTCCCAGAGTTTACTAAAACTCATGTCCATTGAGTCAGTGATGCCATCCAGCCATCTCATCCTCTGTTGTTCCCTTCTCCAACCTTCAGTCTTTCCCAGCATCAGGATCTTTTCAAATGAGTCAGTTCTTCGCATCAGGTGGCCAAAGTATTGGAGTTTCAGCTTCAGCATCAGTATTTCCAACCAATATTCAGGACTGACTTCCTTTTGGATGGACTGGTTGGATCCCCTTGCAGTCCAAAGGAATCACAAGAGCCTTCTCCAACACCACAGTTCAAAAGCATCAGTTCTTTGGCACTCAGCTTTATTTATATTCCAACTCTCACATGCATACATGACCACTAGAAAAATCAAAGCTTTGACTAGATGGACCTTTGTTGGCAAAGTAATGTCTTGGCTTTTTAATATGTTATCTAGGTTGATCATAACTTTTTCCCTAAAGAGCAAGTGTCTTTTATTTCAAGGCTGCAGTCACCATCTGCAGTGATTTTGGAGCCTAGAAAAATAAAGACTGACACTGTTTCCACTGTTTCCCCATCTATTTCCCATGAAGTGATGGGACTGGATGCCATGATCTTCGTTTTCTGAATGTTGAGCTTTAAGTTCTCTTTCACTCTCATCAAGAGGCTTTTTAGTTCCCCTTCATTTTCTGCCATAAGGGTGGTGTCATCTGCATATCTGAGGTTATTGATATTTCTCCCGGCAATCTTGATTCCAGCTTGTTTTTCTTCCAGCCCAGCGTTTCTCATGATGTACTCTACATAGAAGTTAAATAAGTAGGGTGACAATATACAGCCTTGACGTACTCCTTTTCCTATTTGGAACCAGTCTGTTGTTCCATGTCCAGTTCTAACTGTTGCTTCCTGACGTGCATACAGATTTCTCAAGAAGCAGGTCAAGTGGTCTGGTATGCCCATCTCTTTTCAGAATGTTCCACAGTTTATTGTGATCCACACAGTCAAAGGCTTTGGCATAGTCAATAAAGCAGAAATTGATGTTTTTCTGGAACTCTCTTGCTTTTTCCATGATCCAGCGGAAATTGGCATTTTGATCTCTGGTTCTTCTGCCTTTTCTAAGACCAGCCTGAACATCTGGAAGGTCATGGTTCACGTATTGCTGAAGCTTGGCTTGAAGAATTTTGAGCATTACTTTAATAGCATGTGAGATGAGTGTAATTGTGTGGAAGTTTGAGCGTTCTTTGGCATTGCCTTTCTTTGGAATTGGAATGAAAACTGATCTTTTCCAGTCCTGTGGCCACTGCTGAGTTTTCCAAATTTGCTGGCATACTGAGTGCAGCACTTTCACAGCATCATCTTCCAGGATTTGAAATAGCTCAACTGAAATTCCATCACCTCCGCTAGCTTTGTTCATAGTGATGCTTCCTAAGGCCCACTTGACTTCACATTCCAGGATGCTGGCTCTAGGTGAGTGATCACACCGTTATGATTATCTGGGTCATGAAGATCTTCTTTGTGCAGTTCTTCTGTGTGTTCTTGCCACCTCTTCTTAATATCTTCTGCTTCTGTTAGGTCCATACCATTTCTGTCTTTTATTGAGCCCATCTTCACATGAAATATTGCCTTGGTATCTCTAATTTTCCTGAAGAGATCTCTAGTCTTTCCCATTCTGTTGTTTTCCTCTATTTCTTTGCATTGATCACCAAAGAAGGCTTTCTTATCTCTCCTTGCTATTCTTTGGAACTCTGCATTCAGATGCTTATATCTTTCCTTTTCTCCTTTGCTTTTCGCTTCTCTTCTTTTCACAGCTATTTGTAAGACCTCCCCAGACAGTCATTTTGCTTTTTGCATATCTTTTCTATGGGGATGGTCTTGATCCCTGTCTATTGTACAATGTCATGAACCTCTGTTCATAGTTGATCAGGCACTCTGTCTATCAGATCTAGTCCATTAAATCTATTTCTCCCTTAAACTGTAAAATCATAAGGGATTTGATTTAGGTCATGCCTTGAGAAACCTGCATGCATGTCAGGAAGCAACAGTTAGATCTGGACCTGGAACAACAGACTGGTTCCAAATAGGAAAAGGAGTACATCAAGGCTGTATATTATCACATTGCTTATTTATTTATTATTTATTTATTTATTTTTTGCTCTTTATTTTATTTTATTTATTTTTTTACTTTAAAATACTCTATTGGCTTTGCCATACATTGACATGAATCCGCCACAGGTGCACATGAGTTCCCAACCCTGAACCCCCACCACCCTCCCCATATCATCTCTCTGGGTCATGCCAGTACACCAGCCCCAAGCATCCTGTATCCTGCATTGAACCTAGACTGGCGATTCATTTCTTACATGATAGTTTACTTGTTTCAATGCCATTCTCCCAAATCATCACACCCTCTCTCTCTCCCACAGAGTTCAAAAGACTGTTCTAAACATCTGTGTCTTGTTTGCTGTCTCGCATACAGGGTTATCATTACCATCTTTCTAAATTCCATATATATGTGTTAGTATACTATATTGGTGTTTTTCTTCCTGCCTTACTTCACTCTGTATAATCAGCTTCAGTTTCATCCACCTCATTAGAACTGATTCAAATGTGTTCTTTTTAATGGCTGAGTAATACTCCATTGTGTATATGTACCACAGCTTTCTTATCCATTCATCTACTGATGGACATCTAGGATGCTTCCATGTTCTGGTTATTATAAATAGTGCTGCAATTAATATTGGGGTACATGTGTCTCTTTCAGTTCTGGTTTCCTCAGTGTGTATGCCCAGCCTTGGGATTGCTGGGTCATAAGGCAGTTCTATTTCCAGTTTTTTAAGGAATCTCCACGGTGTTCTCCATAGTGGATGTACTAGTTTGCATTCCCACCAACAGTGTAAGATGGTTCCCTTTTCTCCACACCCTCTCTGGCATTTATTGCTTGTAGACTTTTGGATCTCAGCCATTCTGCCTGGTATGAAATGGTACCTCACTGTGGTCTTGATTTGCATTTCTCTGATAATGAGTGATGTTGAGCATCTTTTCATGTCTTTGTTAGCCATTGGTATGTCTTCTTTGGAAAAATTTCTATTTGCAGATGACAGGATCTCTACATAGAAAACCCTAAAGACTCCACCAGAAAATTACTAGAGCTAATGTGAAGGCTGATCGCCAAAGAACTGATGCTTTTGAACTGTGGTGTTGGAGAAGACTCTTGAGAGTCCCTTGAACTGCAAGGAGATCCAGTCCATTCTGAAGGAGATCAGCCCTGGGATTTCTTTGGAAGGAATGATGCTAAAGCTGAAACTCCAGTACTTTGGCCACCTCATGCGGAGAGTTGACTCACTGGAAAAGCCTCTGACGCTGGGAAGGATTGGGGGCAGGAGGAGAAGGGGACGACAGAGGATGAGATAGCTGGATGGCATCACTGACTTGATGGACGTGAGTCTGAGTGAACTCCGGGAGTTGGTGATGGACAGGGAAGCCTGGCGTGCTGCAATTCATGGGATCACAAAGAGTCGGACATGACTGAGTGACTGAACTGAACTGACTGAATCAATGAATATAGTAAAGTTGTGGGATAGAAAATCAACACACAGAAAACCCTTGCATTCCTATACACTAATAATGAGAAAGTAGAAAACGAAATTAAGGAAACAATTCCATTCACCATTGCAATGAAAAGAATAAAATACTTTGGAATATATCTATAAAGAAACTAAAGACCTATATATAGAAAACTATAAAACACTGATGAAAGAAATCAAAGAGGACACTAATAAATGGAAACATATACCATGCTCATGGATCAGAAGAATCAACATAGTGAAAATGAGTATACTACCCAAAGCAATCTACAGATTCAATGAAATCCCTATCAAGGTACCAGCAGTATTTTTCACAGAGCTAGAACAAAAATTTCATAATTTGTATGGAAATACAAAAACCTCGAATAGCCAAAGCAATCTTGAGAAAGAAGAATGGAATTGGAGGGATCAACCTGCCTGACTTCAGGCTCTACTACAAAGCCACAGTCATCAAGACAGTATGGTACTGGCACAAAGACAGACATACAGATCAATGGAACAAAATAGAAAGCCCAGAGATAAATCCACACACCTATGGACACCTTATCTTTGACAAAGGAGGCAAGAATATACAATGGATTAAATATAATCTCTTTAACAAGTGGTGCTGGGAAAACTGGTCAACCACTTGTAAAAGAATGAAACTAGAACACTTTCTAACACCATACACAAAAATAAACTCAAAATGGATTAAAGATCTAAATATAAGACCAGAAACTATAAAACTCCTAGAGGAGAACATAGGCAAAACACTCTCTGACATAAATCACAGCAGGATCCTCTATGATCCACCTCCCAGAATACTGGAAATAAAAGCAAAAATAAACAAATGGGACCTAATTAAAATTAAAAGCTGCACAACAAAGGAAACTACAAGCAAGGTGAAAAGACAGTCTTCAGAAAGGGAGAAAATAATAGCAAATGAAGCAACTGACAAACAACTAATCTCAAAAATATACAATAACTTATGCTTGTTTAACTTATATGCAGAGTACATCATGAGAAACTCTGGGCTGGAAGAAGCACAAGCTGGAATCAAGATTGCTGGGAGAAATATCAGTCACCTCAGATATGCAGATGACACCACCCTATGGCAGAAAGTGAAAAGGAACTAAAAAGCCTCTTGATGAGAGTGAAAGAGAGTGGAAAAAGTTGGCTTAAAGCTCAACATTCAGAAAACGAAGATCATGGCATCCGGTCCCATCACTTAATGGGAAATAGATGGGGAAACAGTGGAAACAGTGTCAGACTTTATTTTGGGGGCTCCAAAATCACTGCAGATGGTGATTGCAGCCATGAAATTAAAAGACGCTTACTCCTTGGAAGAAAAGTTATGACCAACCTAGGTAGTGTATTGAAAAGCACTTTTCCAACAAATGTCCATCTAGTCAAGGCTATGGTTTTTCCAGTGGTCATGTATGGATGTGAGAGTTGGACTCTGAAGAAAGCTGAGTGCTGAAGAATTGCTGCTTTTGAACTGTGGTATTGGAGAAGACTCTTGAGGATCCCTTGGACTGCAAGGAGATCCAACCGGTCCATTCTGAAGATCAGCTCTGGGATTTCTTTGGAAGGAATGATGCTAAAGCTGAGACTCCAGTACTTTGTCCACCTCATTCGAAGAGTTGACTCATTGGAAAAGACTCTGATGCTGGGAGGGATTGGAGCAGGAGGAGAAGTGGATGACAGAGGATAAGATGGCTGGATGGCATCATGAACTTGGTGGACGTGAGTTTGAGTGAACTCTGGGAGTTGGTGATGGACAGGGAGGCCTGGCATGCTGTGATTCATGGGGTCTCAAAGAGTCAGACACAACTGAGCAACTGAACTGAATTGAACTGAACTGAATGGCTTAGTGGTTTTCCTTTCTTCAGTTTAAAACTGACATTGGAAATAAGGAGTTCATGATCTGAGCCACAGTCAGCTCCCAGTCTTGTTTTTGCTGACTGTATAGAGCTTCTCCATCTTTGGCTGCAAATAATATAATCAATCTGATTTCAGTGTCAACCATCTGGTGATGTCCATGTGTGGAGTCTTCTCTTGTGTTGTTGGAAGAGGGTGTTTGCTATGACCAGTGCATTCTCTTGGCAAAACTCTATTAACTCTATTATATTTTTGCAGCCAAAGATGAAGAAGTTCTATACAGCCAGAAAAAACAAGACTGGGAGCTGACTGTGACTCACATCATGAACCCCTCAATGCCAAATTCAGGCTGAAATTGAAGAAAGTGGAGAAAACTGCTAGACCATTCAGGTATGACCTAAATCAAATCCCTTATGACTATACAGTGGAAGTGAGAAATAGATTTAAGGGACTAGATCTGATAGACAGAGTGCCTGATGAACTATGGGTGGAGATTCGTGACACTGTACAGGGGACAGGAATCAGGACCATCCCCAAGAAAAATAAATGCAAAAAAGCAAAATGGCTGTCTGAGGAAGCCGTTCAAATAGTTGTGAAAAGAAAAGAAGCAAAAGGCAAAGGAGAAAAGGAAAGCTGTACTAATTTCAGCCCACTCCCCAAACCCATATTTCAAAGTCCCCCTGGTCAAAATCCAAAATCATGGTCCACAGACATGTGACCCTACACCTTTCTCTTCATAAGACTTTCCCGAGCCATGACCATTTCAGACTCCCTCTCTTCACTTTTCCATCATCCAGGCTAGAACTTCTGGAGTCATCTCAGGTTCTTACTCACCCTCCCTCACCAAATTCATTTCTTCCCTTTCATCTCTTCAATTTAATTAATTATCTTTCTCTGTTAATTAGATGCCCCGTATCACATGCCCTTACTTCTAAAATAATATTCTTTATCAGCTTTTAGAATAGCTGTCTTTCTAGGTTTTTTGACTTAATGTCTCCTCACATTAACCCTAGCTTTCCCACTGCAATGTGAATTACTTTTCGGTAGCACACTGTGGAGTGGTAATTAGAAACCAGAGATGTGTATTCGAGTCTTGAATACATTACCGGGCAGCTCTGAGCAAGTTCCCTGCTCTCTCCTATTCTCTTTCTCTGCTGATGTTTTATCTACATTACAGAGTCACTGTGAGTATTAATTAAGGTTACAATTATAAAAGTGTTTTGTAAATGACAAAGTTTTACATAAATACAAATAAAAGGTGACTTTTTACCTAGCAGCCAATTAACTTTCCTGGCAGTGTTGGTCCCTAGCAATTAGAACACTCAGTTAGGCACTGTTCAAGTTCAATGTGGCACCTAAAATGGGGCAAGAAAAGCTTTGAAATGTGTTAAATATAACACTGCTTGTTAAATTGAAATGAAGTGAAAGAAGGGATTCTGATTTTCATTTCTCCTTGCATGTTTGAAGGCAGCAAAATTGTGGAGGTTTAGCTGCTTAGTCGTGTCCAACTCTGACTCCATGGACTGTTGCCCACTAGGCTCCTTTGTCCATAGGACTCTCTAGGCAAGAATACTGGAGTGGGTTGCCATTTCCTCCTTCAGGGTATCCTCCCAAACCAGGGATTGAACTTGGGTGACCTACACTGGCAGGTGGATTCTTTATCACTGAGCCAGCAGTGAAGCCCCAAGATTCTTGTTAATGTATTTTAGAACTTAAGTCTCAGACATTATTAATAATTAATGCTATTTATATTGATTTTTGAGGTTTTTAAAATTGTTTTTCCAATCATATGATACAATATAAATGAAGGAAGGAAAAAAGCAAAAAAGATATGATTAAAAAACAGTATTGCTTCCAATGTCATCTAAACACACACACATATTCACAGCCACATACTCACACACACACTACTCTTTTCAGTGTTAGAGAAGAACCTCTGGGACTTAAGATAAAAATGGTTTGGTTTACACTTCTCAGCATTATTAGTGGAAACAAGTGGGCCCACTTCCAAATGAAGCCAAATTTTTAGGTATCATATTTGCTTCTCTAAAATTATCTGAATACAATAATATCCATCGTGCAGTTTAACCACAAAGGTAATGGAGCTGCATATACATGAATAAAATGAGAAAGACTCTTCCAGTCCTGATCTACAGGGAGAGTCAGAAACCTCAGTCTTTTCCTGTAAATCAGTCGATTCCTTATCTCTCTCTTATCGTAACTCATCATAATTGAAAAGAGCAAAGGTTACTAGTTTTAAAAGCTTTGATGGACTACAAACCTGACCACTGGAGTGTGATTTAATTTACATATTTCATTTCAAAACATTTTAAAATTCCTATTTAAATGCTCAGAAGTTAATTTGGTTACAACCTTTCCACTGACATCTGAAGAAAGGCTAAAATCATTAATTTATTAACTGTTAGCAAATGCTGAAAGTCAGATATCATCTTAAGCAAGAAAAGCAAGTGGTATCTTGAATTATTTTAAATATCTTTGTGAGAGGGCAATGAATGTGAATATGACTACTTCTAAGAAGTAAGCCATAAGCCCTAGGTTGACATAAAGGAAATCAGAATTTATTATTTTTTCCCTGGGAAGCCCTAAGAGGTATAAGCAGGCTTCATCATTTTATTTGTCTACACAAAAATAAAATTCAATAAAGTGGGATATACTGTAGTATTAATAGACAAAATTGCATTTAGTTTAGACATTGCTCCCTGAAATATAAGAAAGCACGTTGGGAAGCAACAATAAACAGAAAGGATAAAGGCAAGAGGAGAAAGAAGTGGCAGAGAATCAGGTGGTTAGATAGCATCACCTGCTCAATGAACATGCACTTGACCAAACTCAGGAAGAGAGTGAAATACAGGGAAGCCTGGCATGCTGCAGTCCAAGAGGTCCCAAAGAGTCAGACATGGCTTAGTGATTGAACAGCAAGAACATATACTCTCTCCTCGGCCACATGCTCTGTCACTCAGTCGTAGCTGACTCTTTGCAACCCTATAGACTATAGCCCTCCAGGTTCCTCTGTCCATCGGATTCTCCAGGCAAGAATACTGGAGTGAGTTGCCTTTTCCTCCTACAGGGGATCTTTCTGATCCAGGGACTGAACTCGCATCTCTTGAGTCTCCTGCACTGGCAGGCAGGTTCTTCACCACTGAGCCACCTGGCAATTCCCCCCGCCCAGACGTGTGCACAAAATGTTAACTTATGATGAATGAATACCAGTGGGACACAGATTTCTTTAGCAAGTTTCGTATTCCCAGCTTCTTGGTAAACCCATTGTTTAAAGTCTTTCTAATAAAATTTTTGTTAGTGTGTGATATTTTCCTATGGCAGGGTCCATGGGCACCTCTACTTTGTCATCTACTCTGCTGTCATTAGAGACAGCCAGGATTGACTCTGGCTTTGATCTTTTGGCTGTGGTAGGTTTCATAGAGTCCCCTGAAGTGCAAGGAGATCAAATCAGTCAATCCTAAAGGAAATCAACTCTGAATACTCATTGAAAGGACTGATGCTGAAGTTGAAGCTCTAATAATTTGGCCACCTGGTGTGAACAGCCAACTCACTGGAAAAGACCCTCATGCTGGGAAAGACCGAAGACAGGAGGAGAAGGATGACAGAGAATGAAACAGTTGGATGGCATCACCGACTCAATGGACGTGAGTCTGAGCAAACTCTAGGAGATGGTGAAGGCAGGGAGACCTGGCGTGTTGTAGTCCATGGGGTTGCAAAGAGTCAAACAAGACTGAGTGACTGAACACCAACAAAGTTTGATAGATGTCTTTGGTTTTACATCATCTTTATTGGGAAGGCATTCTGCTTCTTATCTCCTTGATATGATTGTCACAGCTCACAGCCTCCTTCCATCTGGCCTGCCCCTGCATCCTCTCTATCAACATTCTTTGCTTGGTCTCTTTTTATCCCTGGGGTTGGTTTCTTCTGGGGAAAATTCTTAGCCATCAAATAGGACTTATTTTCTAAGGTATTGACCTGCTGGACATAGAGTAGATATTCCATTCATCATGGGTCAAGAAATAAATCACAAAATGAAGTTTCCTGCAGCTATGACCAATCTGGCTTGCTAATAATTTCTAATGATTTGAGAAAACCCTTAAGATATACAGTTGTTTAAAAATTAAAAATTATTCATGTGCAGGTGTATGTACATGTATTAATATATATATGCTACACTGTTGTTTTTGTTCAGTCTCCAAGTCATGTTTGAATGTTTGTGAACTCCATGGACTATAATTCACCAGGTTCCTCTGTCCATGGGATTCTCCAGGCAAGAATACTGGAGTGGGTTGCCATTTCCTTCTCCAAGGGATCTTCCTGGACCAGGGATCAAACCCATGTCTCCTGCATTGGCAGGTAGATTCTTTACCACGGAGACACAAAGGAAACCATATGTTGCGTAACATACACCAAATAATACATTACATTATGTGAGAGTGCGTGTGTGTATAAGAATTTATAGGTGTCCCTAAATAGATAAACAGGATTTATGAGAAAAGATGGCTGGGGAGGACCATAGAAAACCTATGAAGTTTTGCAGCCAAGACAATAAAAGACAGTTGTTCGTACCTAGGGAGGTAACTGGGCAGCTCAGACATGCAGCTTAGCTGCATGACAAGGAGGCTGGTGTTGAGTTGGATGATCACCAAAATTCATCCTGATGGTTAGATTTCATGACTGTCTACATCATGATGTCATGATGTACAGAAAAATATAAAAGTCTAGAAAATTTTCTGTGGGGTTGTCCATTCATTTCATTCCTATGTTTTTGCTTTGATCTGCTCATTTATTTTGTGTGAAGTCTTTACACATTGCACAAAATCTCTTCCAGGTGGATTCTAAAAGAACTTGCTTTTAGGAGACTGTAGAAAAACAGAGCTAAGTGTTTTATAATGATTTGTCAGACAACTAGATAACCAAATCGATGATGTGTTTTTTTCTATGATATTATAAAAACACACATCCTCTGAAAAACCAACCCAAAAATTCATGTGAAAAGAAGACTATCTTAACCATCAGTCCAGTGAGGATGCACTGGCAAAGAGAACAGAACATCTAATACACTTTATCATTCCTCATTCTGAACATGCAGGTTTTCAGATTATTTCACTCAGTGGATAAACTTAGCAATGGTGACTTGGGTGGGGACAGAGGGCACAGCCTTACCTTTGACTGTCACGTGGACACTCTGGCTGGTGGAGAGCTGGGGCTGGACAAGCACGTTGCAGGTGTACTCCCCCTCATCTACTTCCTTCTGCACATCTGAGAGTTTTAGGGTTCCATTATTCTCAAATGCCACTTGGCGGTGGTTGAAAGGAAGCAGATTTGAGTTCTTGTACCATTTGATGGAGTAATATGGATAGCCAATCACACGACAGTGAATGTATGTGTCCCGTCCCGCTATTGCTGTGATATTTTTCATTGGTCGAATACTTGCAGGCCCTGGAGAGACACAGAGAAACTCTTGAAAATAATTTAAGGGTACATTTTATGTGTGGAAATGAGTACACTTTTCCTTGAGGTTAAAAATGTATTTGTTTTCATGTAAGGACATCTTTTTCAATTCAGCAATTTTTTTCTGCATTTGGCATTTTCCACTAAGAAGGTTGTTTTTTTTCTTTTCCTTTTCATTTCATTGCCTTTAAATGAATTGAACGAGTGCTAATTATCAACTACTTCTATTTAAAACATTTTGAATTATAGGCTAAAAGGCAATTTAATCAATAAAAAGTAATAAGCTGCACTGAACAGTCATATTCAGCTGGTGAGACACTGTTAGCAATTCAGCGGTTTAACTCTCTCTGTAAAATAGATTGTGAGGATGGAGGTTATGCCATGTTGCACTATGAATGTACGTTAAGTACCATGTACATGAAGGTTTACCATGAATGTCGTAGAACAGAAGAGGAGGAAGGAGAGAGCATGCAGAGCATAAACCAGGAAAAGAAAGCTCCAGAGGACAAGTTTAAGAGTAAAACAAGAGAACAAGCTGACTAAGGAAACCAAAATGCCATTTCCAACAGTGATCCAGTCACTGCCATTCCTCAGTGGGAAGCAAGAGGGCAGGAGACAAGGAAGCGACATTAATCCGGTCTGGCATTCCAAGACTGGGCTCGGTGCATGCAGAAACCTCCTTATCTGCTACAATGAGTCATGTGTGTTTTTTGAGGAGTTGATTCGACAAGCACCTCTTACGTTTATTCGAGCCTGGTAGAGGACGACGCCCGCCGAGTTGTTGGCCGTGCAACGATAGACACCCCCGTCGCGGACCTGAGAACTGGAGATGTTCAGGTAGCTGACCACGTTGCCCTCCGACGTGATCATCTGGCTGATGCGGTGGCTGCCGCCCTTGAGGATGGGGTCGTCGTCCAGGGTCCACGTGATCGTGGGCAGTGGCGTTCCCTTCACGTTGCACATCAGGGAGACGGCCTCTGCCGGACTCACCACTTTCTCACTAAAGGCGGAAATGATTTTGGGAGTTCCATCTGCAGGAAGACAAATCACGCAGGGAAGTGGCACATATGCATAATTAAAGGACTTCCGAGTGTGTCTATTGGTGGAGTGGCTATCAAACGCCCCTCAAAAGGCTGGTTTTATTGATAAAACTAAGTTCCACGTAGGACAACATTTCAGTTTCAAAATAAGTAAATGGAAACTTAGCTAGCTTTAATCTATTTCTTGATTGTCATAATCATGCAACTCAGATGTTCATGATAAAGAATGTCATCTCCCAAGAAGTTTATAATTCAGAACTGTTAAGTCCCCACCGAAAGTTGTAAACAGAGGAAATTCACACACCTCCATGGCTAATTTAGCTTTTTACTTCCTCCGAGTTAATTAGGGATTGCTCAATGGGGAACTGTTTAGAGGAAGAAAAAACTAAGACATTGATTATCTGTCATTTTCTCATAAGGGATCATCTTTTATAGTTTTAATGATAAATAATGATAACTGAATGTGAATTTTCATGAAGGCCCTGAGAATGGGTAAAAGCTATATCAGGTTGGACCCTTTCAGTATTATTAAATGTCTCCATAAGTATCTTTTCTTTCGTTTTTAAAAAATTTATTTTACTGAAGCATAGTTGTTTTATTCGTTTCTGCTCTACAGCAAAGTGATTCAGTTATACATACATATGTTATTTTCAGGTTCTTTTCCATTGTGGCTTATCATAGGATACTGATTGTAGTTCCCTGTGCTATTATACAGTAGGACTTTGCTGTTTATCCATCCTATTTGTTGTTGTTCAGGCACTCAGTCATATCCAACTCTTTGTGACCACCGGGACTGCAGCACACCAGTAGGCCCTGTCTTTCACTATCTCCCAGAGTTTGCTCAAACTCATTCCGATTGAATCCACCCTTTATGTACTGATAAATAGTTTGTATCTGCTAATTCTGAACTCCCAATACATCCCTCTCTGACTCTCCTTCCCTGTGGCAACCACCAGTCTGTTCTCTATGCCTGTGAATCTGTTCCTGATTCACGGATAAGTTTATTTATGTCATACTTTAGATTCTGTAAGTATTATAAGTAAAGTGAAAAGTGAAGTCACTCAGTCATGCCCGAATCTTTGCGACCCCATGGACTGTAGCCTACCAGGCTCCCTGTCCGTGGGATTCTCCAGGCAAGAGTACTGGAGTGGGTCGCCATTTCTTTCTCCAGATCTTCCCCACCCAGGGACTGAACCAGGGTCTCCCGCATTGCAAGCAGACACTTTACCATCTGAGCCACCAAAGAAGCTCATTATAAGTAAGGTGGTCATTAATTTATCTGGGATACTTCTGAGAATAAAACTGATACTAAGAGAACAGACACAATTCATGACTGTCCCAGGAAAACAAGGAAATTAATCTTAGGAATGTTTCCACAGAAATTTCCAATGGTTTTGACAAAGACCAAAATTTCATATTCCATTATTTTTTAAAATCATGTATTAAAATACCTCCTTAAGGTTATATTCTATGTGCTGTGCTGTGCTTAGTCGCTCAGTCATGTATGACCTTTGTGAGCTCATGGACTGTAGCCTGCCAAGCTCCTCTGTCCATGGGGATTCTCCAAACAAGAATACTGGAGTGGGATGTCATGCCCGCCTCCAGGGGATTCTTCCCAGCCCAGGTATTGAACCCAGGTCTCCCGCATTGCAGGCAGCTTTTTTACCAGCTGAGCTACCAGAGAAGCCCAAAGTTATATGCTACTGCTGCTGCTGCTGCTAAGTCGCTTCAGTTATGTCCAACTCTGTGTACCCCATGGACAGCAGCCCACCAGACTCCACCATCCCTGGGATTCTCCAGGCAAGAACACTGGAGTGGGTTGCCATTTCTTTCTCCAATGCGTGAAAGTGAAAACTGAGAGTGAAGTTACTGAGTGGTATCCAACTCTCAGCGACCCCATGGACTGCAGCCCATTAGGCTCTTCTGTCCATGGTATTTTCCAGGCAAGAGTACTGGAGTAGGGTGCCATTGCTAGTAACAACAAATGCATTTTTAAAAAAATGTATATTAGGCCTCCATTAGAGAGATACAGGGCATCCCAGGTAGCACTAGTGGTAAAGAATCTGCTGCTAATGCAGGAGATGCAAGAGACACAGGTACAATCCCTGGGTCAGGAAGCTCCCCTGGAGGAGGAAATGGCAACACACTCCAGGATTCTTGCCTGGAAAATTCCATGGCCAGAGAAGCCTGGCGGCTATAGTCTATGGGGTCAAAAAGAGTCGACATGACTATACCACTGAGCACATACACATTAGAATGATACACAGATATTAGAGAAAAAGGTGTGAAAGTCTAAAGAATGGAAAGTTACCAATGGATCTCCCAGCTTTAGGCATATAAATCAACATTGTGACACTTTTTTTTTCCAGGCATAATTATATCATTTTGAGAGAGCTATGATCACATGCACCTGGATTTCTGTGTCTAGTAATAAACCTTGATGGTGGAGATATTTTTTTAATTGGTACAAATTGAAAGATAATGATTAACAGATTTTTTTTTTTACTTTTTAAGTTAAATTATAAAAATTACATGTATTCACTGCTGAAAATTTGAAAGCATAGATAAGCAAAAGAAAAGTTAGAAACAAAAGGGAGGGGATTTATATATACCTATGGCTGATTCATGTTGAGGTTTGACAGAAAACAGCAAAATTCTGTAAAGCAATTATTTATTTTTAAAAATAAATTATTTAAAAAAACCCAGAAAATAAATTCTAAAGCTCTCTTGCAATTCCATTACCAAAGGTAAGTGTTGTACGATCTTTTCATTTGCAAATTGCTGAATCTTAACTTCATTCCAGCTCACATTTTTGGGAGGCTGAAGAAGGCTTTCAAGCATATTTTTTCAGGGTCAGAATCTTAGGTTACAAACATCTTTCTTTTACTATTAAAGATGACATAAATAACTTCATAATATTAACATAGAAAATCTGCACTTTAGCCCTGAGAACCCTGCAGACATGACTTTAACATGCTGTACATTTAATTTACAGAGAAGTTAGATGTCATTCTGATCATAATCTTTGTATATATATGACCAATTGTTGATGCTTGAGAATGTTGAAGTTATTTTATTTGACCTTACAACTCAACATATTTTGTCAGGAGATGTTAAGCTATAAATTTCTTTTCACTGATTTTTACACTAAGCACTGAACTGTCAAGTTTTATTTTAAAATCTATTTGGGAAAGTTTTATTCACTTAGGCTTTTATTTTTGTAGATAAAGTTTACCCACAGCTAAATGTATCTTAAGAGTACCAACAGAATGAGTTTTGTTAAATGAACACACCTATGTAAGCACAAGGCTTTATATTGTCACCCTGCTTATTTAACTTATATGCAGAGTACATCATGAGAAACGCTGGACTGGAAGAAACACAAGCTGGAATCAAGATTGCCAGGAGAAATATCAATCACCTCAGATATGCAGATGACACCACCCTTATGGCAGGAACTGAAAAGGAACTAAAAGCTTCTTGATGAAAGTGAAAGAGGAGAGTGAAAATGTTGGCTTAAAAGTCAACATTCAGAAAACTAAGATCATAACATCTGGTCCCATCACTTCATGGGAAATAGATGGGGCAACAGTGGAAACAGTGTCAAACTTTATTTTCTGGGCTCCAAATTCACTGCAGATAGTGAATGCAGCCTTGAAATTAGAAGACACTTACTCCTTGGAAGGAAAGTTATGACCAACCTAGACAGCATATTCAAAAGCAGAGACATTACTTTGCCAAAAAGGTCCATCTAGTCAAGGCTATGGTTTGTCCAGTAGTCATGTATGGATGTGAGAGTTGGACTGTAAAGAAAGCTGAGCACCAAAGAACTGATGCTTTTGAACTGTGGTGTTGGAGAAGACTCTTGAGAGGTCTTGGACATCAAGGAGATCCAACCAGTCTATTCTAAAGGAGATCAGTCCTGGGTTTTCTTTGGAAGGACTGATGCTAAAGCTGAAACTCCAGTACTTTGGTCACCTCATGTGAGGAGTTGACTCATTGGAAAAGACTTTGATGCTGGGAGGGATTGGGGGCAGGAGGAGAAGGGGACGACAGAGGATGAGATAGCTGGATGGCATCACTGACTCGATGGACATGAGTTTGGATGAACTCCGGGAGTTGGTGGTGGACAGGGAAGCCTGGTGTGCTGTGATTCATGGGGTTGCAAAGAGTCGGACACAACTGAGCGACTGAGCTGAACTGAAGCACAAAATGAAGAATATAAGAATCATTTCTACCACCTCCCTGCATGCTGCTAGGTGTTCTTTCAAGCAGTCTCTACCCACCAAATGCACTCTTCGGATTTCTATCTCCATGCATGACTTCAGCCTGTTCTTGGCTTCAAATCATGTTTGTGTGTGCCCTGCATGTACTCTGTCACAACCAGAGGACAGTTAGTAAAATTAGGAGCTGCACTCTTGGAACCATGGTGTTTTCTAATGCAGAATCTGTCCATTGACCAGTTATGTCCCTTACAGCTGTTTTTCCCAGTCCAACCATTATCATACCTTACATTTATTTGCGGTGTCTCATTGGTCTCTTTTAATCTGTAACATTCTTCAGTTTCTACTCAATTCTTGACTTTGACATTTTTGAAGAATTACTTTGTAGCCAGTTGTTCAAATCCAGTGTGCTGTTTCCTTGTGATTAGGTACAGATTTTGTATTATTGGACAAATGCTATGGAAGTACTGCTGGTTTCTTTGTGTGTTTATTGGTCATTTGTGTATTTCCTTTCATGAAATGTCTGTTCAAATCTTTTTTCCATTTTTATGTTACACTATTTTTCTTTGGTATTGATTGGTAGCAGATCTTTATGTCTACTGAATACATGGATATGTATAATATATACATCCAAACCGAATATGATGAATATACACACATATATACAAGTCAGTACAAATTTACTTTTACATGTATATAGATCAGATTACATCCCTGGTGGCTCAGACAGCAAAGAGTCTGCCTGCAATGAAGGAGACCCGAATTCAATCCCTGGGTTAGGAAGATCCCTTGGAGAAGGAAATGGGAATCCATTCCAGTATTCTTGCCTGGAAAATCCTACGGACAGAGGAGCCTGACAGGCTACAACCCATGGGGTCCAAAGAGTTGGACACAACTGAGCGACAAACACTTTCAGGTCAGGTCAAATTACACATAATGTTTGTCAGACATATGTATATATATATATACTATACATTATATATAAATGTATGTATTTTCTCTCATTTCATATTTGCTTTTCATTTTAATTACATGTATATTAATATGAGTGTGTATATGCAAATTTTATAGTTTTAATCACCTATGAGAAGTTAAAATTACAATTATTCAGATAAAATGGAGGAATCTTGCAACAGATAATCTCAAAAATTTAATTTATATTCTGTCCTTTGTGTAATTTTATGTATGCTAAAAACTATAATAAAATGATGTAATGTTATAATTTGTCAGTTGCTATTTAGAAAAATGCAAAAGTAGGAAGTCAAGAAATACCTGGAGTAACAGGTAAGTTTGGCCTTGAAGTACAGAATGAAGCAGGACAAAGGCTAATAGACTTCTGCCAAGAGAACACACTGTTCATAGCAAACACCCTCTTCCAACAGCACAAGAGAAGACTCTACACATGGACATCACCAGATGGTCAACACTGAAATCAGACTGATTATATTCTTTGCAGCCAAAGATGGAGAAGCTCTATACAATCAGCAAAAATAAGACTGAGGGCTGACTGTGGCTCAGATCATGAACACCTTATTGCTAAATACAGACTGAAATTGAAGAAAGTGGAGAAACTACTAGACCATTCAGGTATGACCTAAATCAAATCCCTTATGATTATACAGTGGGAAGTGAGAAATAGATTTAAGGGACGAGATCTGATAGATAGAGTGCTTGATGAACTATGGATGGAGGTTCATGACACTGTACAAGGGACAGGAATCAAGACCATCCCCAAGAAAAAGAAATGCAAAAAAGCAAAATGGTTGTCTGAGGAGGCCTTACAAATAGCTATAAAAATAAGAGAAGTGAAAAACAAAGGAGAAAAGGAAAGATATACCCATTTGAATGCAGAGTTCCAAAGAACAGCAAGGAGAGATAAGAAAACCTTCCTCAGTGGTCAATGCAAAAAAAAAAAAAAAACAAAAAAAAAAACGAGGAAAACAATAGAATGGGGAAGACTAGAGATCTCTTCAAGAAAATTGGAGATACCAAGGGAACATTTAATGCAAAGATGGGCTCATTAAAGGAAAGAAATAGTAGGGATCTAACAGAAGCAGAAGATATTAAGAAGAGGTGGCAAGAATATACAGAAGAACTGTACAAAAAGATTTTACTGACTCATATAATCATGATGGTGTGATCACTCACCTAGAGCCAGACATCCTGGAATGTGAAGTCAAGTGGGCCTTAGGAAACATCAATACGAACAAAGCTAGTGGAGGTGATGGAATTCCTATTGAGCTGTTTCAAATCCTAGAAGATGATGCTGAGAAAAGGCTGCACTCAATATGCCAACAAATTTAGAAAACTCATCAATGGCCACAGGACTGGAAAACGTCAGTTTTCATTCCAATGCTAAAGAAAGGTAAGCCAAAGAATGCTCAAACTACTGCACAGTTGCACTCATCTCACATGCTAGTAAAGTAATGCTCAAAATTCTCCAGGCCAGGCTTCAGCAATACATGAACAGTGAACTTCCTGATGTTCAAGTGGATTGAGAAATGGCAGAGGAACCAGAGATCAAATTGCCAACATCTGCTGGATCATCAAAAAAGCAAGAGAGTTCCAGAAAAACATCTATTTCTGCTTTATTGACTATGCCAAAGCCTTTGACTGTGTGGATCACAATAAACTGTGGAAAATTCTGAAAGAGATGGGCATACCAGACCACCTGACCTGCCTCTTGAGAAATCTGTATGCAGGTCAGGAAGCAACAGTTAGAACTGGATGTGGAACAATAGACTGGTTCCAAATAGGAAAAGGAGTATGTCAAGTCTATATATTGTCACTCTGCTTATTTAACTTATATACAGAGTACATCATGAGAAACGCTGGACAGGAATAAGCACAAGCTGGAATCAAGATTGCCAGGAGAAATATCAATCACCTCAGATATGCAGATGACACCAGCCTTATGGCAGAAAATGAAGGGGAACAAAGCCTCTTGATGAAAGTGAAAGAGGAGAGTGAAAAAGTTGGCTTAAATTTCAATATTCAGCCAACTAAGATCATGGCATCTGGTCCCATCACTTCATGGGAAATAGATGGGGAAACAGTGTCAGACTTTATTTTTCTGGGCTCCAAAATCACTGCAGATGGTGATTGCAGCCATGAAATTAAAAGATGCTTACTCCTTGTAAGGAAAAGTATGACCAATCTAGACAGCAGAGAAAAACAGAGACATTACTTTGCCAACAAAGGTCCGTCTAGTCAAGGCTTTGGTTTTTCCAGTAGTCATGTATGGATATGAGAGTTGGACTGTGAAGAAAGCTGAGCATCAAAGAATTGATGCTTTTGAACTGTGGTGTTGGAGAAGACTCTTGAGAGTCCCTTGGACTGCAAGGAGATCCAACCTGCCCATCCTAAAGGAGATCAGTCCTGGGTGTTCACTGGAAGGACTCATGTTGAAGCTGAAACTCCAGTACTTGGCCACCTGATACGAAGAGTTAACTCACTGGAAAAGACCCTGATGCTGGGAAAGATTGAGGGCTGGAGGAAAAGGGGACGACAGAGGATGAGATGGTTGCATGGCATCACTGACTCAACGGACATGGGTTTGGGTGAACTCTGGGAGTTGGTGATGGACAGGGAGGCCTGGCGTGGTGCTGTGGTTCATGTGGTCACAGAGAGTCAGACATGAGTGAGCAACTGAACTGAACTGATTTAGAAAAATTAAAAGAGAAAACAATTTTTGCTAAATGGTTACTAACACATTTGTCATTTTTCATGTACTTTATTTCCCTGAGTTTCCAGATTCAGGCCATTTTCTTCATCTGGTTCATTTCTGTTCTTCCTGCGACTTCTGGAATCTGTTCTTCCGCTTTGTTTATTGAAAATATCTTTACTTGGTTTTAACTTTTAAAAACTATGTTTGATAGATGTAGTCATGCATATTGATGGGGTTTTGAATGTTGAAAACAATAAATTTAAAAAATTCATTTCAATCTCATTAAGACTGTGTGTGTGTGCTCAGTCATGTTAATTCTTTGCAACTATCTGGATTGTAGCCTGTCAGGCTCCTCTGTCCATGGGATTCTCCAGGCAAGAATACTGAAGTGGTTGCCATTTCCTTCTCCAGGGGATCCTCCTGGCCCAGGGATCGAACCCTTGTCTCATATGTCTATGTTGGCAGGAAGATTCTTTACCACTAGCACCAGCTGTGAAGCCCCACCCCACTAGCACTGGAAAATATCCTCAGGGGAAATGCGATATTTGTGTAGAAAATTACTGATATTTCCCCCTTCTTTCAAGGGTCAAATTCTTTCTGCCGGCTTTTGGGTATTTCCACAGGGTCTGTACATTATTTTGCTTTTCCCAAAGTTTGTTATTTTCATCTTCTCGCAGGTTAGTGTGATACACACTACTCCAAAATTTCCAGAAATAAGACCTGTTCTTTTTATGATTCCACTTTCTAGGTGTTCAGGTCTGATCTTGAACCTGTAATTATTAGTTCCAGTTTTTTTCAACTTCCTTTCCAGTTTCTTTGTCCTCACAGGAAACATTTCAAAATTCTGCATTATATCAGTGGCCATTCTTAGTTGATAGTATTGTGGGTTTTTATAATCAGTTAATTCATAGAGGTTACAGGATGTTACGTCATACCAAGAGTCTAGTTAGACACCATCTTAAGGCAGTTACTGGGTATGTGTTTGTAATTCCATTTCTGCTGTCTTTGGCAACATTAGCACTGCCATTTCTCAGATGAGGAAAAAGAAAAAAAAAAAAAGTGAAGCTTCTTGTCCTGAACAGAAACTGACAGGCAACAAATAAATCCATGAGTGGGCTGAGTGGGCTCCTCTCACCCCTCTTTTTATTCAAGCAACAGGCTTTTTGGAGATTAAAGCAGACATTATTTTCCCAGTGAGACTGGAGTGTCTTTGAAATCTTTCTTGCTGTCACTCTCTGATAACCTCACCTCTTTTGACATTATTATGGATTATCAATATGCTCCTTAGGTTTTCTTGGTCACACGAGGTGGTTTCCAAGGTAACAAGGCTAGACAGGTAATCTTTCCCTTTTCTACAAAGAATCTAAAAATAGTGACTATGTGAGGACTGCAGGGCATCGCCATTAGCAAACCGGCTCTGTGCAAATTGATTACTTTCTGCACTTAATTATGGAAACACAGCGTCAGGCTTTTAATATGAGTACTGTGCTTTCAGCTACTTTTACCTGTGCTTTCAAATGCTCACTGTCTGCAGGAAACTGCTTGAATCCAAATAAGAATGATATCCTAAGCCCGTTTCTTCTTAAAAATTAGCTAAGGTTAAAAAAAGTAATAAGAGAAATGGACTCTTAGCATCAAGAGATATTTAAACTTATTTTCATATTAAATGGATTTTCTTTTCCCCTGCTTTAGGCTATATGAAAGTCATGTAGTTATTTTAATCAGTTGATAACAGATGAATTTTAAATTATATATAAAGGCACAATTTTGAACAAGACATGCAAATTTACAGATAAAAGCTAGTTCAGTTATCTAGTGATAAACATGTCTCTTGCTTGAATGTTACCTGGACAGTGTCTTTCCCTGGCTGATTGATAAGCTTGAAGATGTAAGTAAGCAGTAGGCAGTTAAAAAAAAAGCCTAAAACTCATTATGATAACACAAGGCAATTCTTCAGAAATTCCATTCACCTAAATCTGTGACTCTCTGGACCCAAATTGGGACAACCCTACAACCCAGATGCCATTTTTATAGTCCACAAAACACTACGTTGAAATGTTGCTCTAAGGTTGCATCCAAGGTTGTGCTTATGAACTTTGAGGAGGCGCTATTTGCTCCCCAAAGGACACTTGTTTGTCATAACTGGAGGTCGGCACTGCGAGGATTTAGCAGATAGAGGTGAAACTCCACTCAGCATCCTACAGTGCATACGGCAGCCCACCCAACCAAGCAGCCCTGAAAAAGCCTGGGCAAGAGGACAATGGATTCGCCACCCAACCATCAGTCGCAAGTCTCTTTGGTCCATATCTTGCTAAGTAACTTTAAACACTGAGTGAGTAGCACTTATCTTACTTGACTTTATGTTAAATCACGTTATTTATGTTACTTCTACTAGAAACAATGATCACTTCATCAGAAATTAACCTTTTACTTGCCCAAATGAGCTAGAAAACTAGAGGAGAGTTACTATCTGATCAGACAGAAATCTTAAAACAGAGTTATGAGCTCCGCTTCACCGTTTGCTCTTGCTTTTGAGTGCTCTTGGTTTGGGTTCTTTTTTTGGCTGAACCCTGTAACGAGGCCCACTGACCTTCAAGGACCACCTGCACAAAGTCTTGAGCAGACAGCCTGTCCTTGCGCACAAAACACTGGTAGGCTCCCCCGTCACTTCGGACCATGTGATCCATTATAAGGTTTTCGTGGTTGATCCCTGTGATCCTCACATTTTTCCAGGGTTGAGTATTTCACCATTTCTGTACCAGGACAGTTCCTGGTCCTCACTTCCGGTCACGCTGCAGGACAAGGAAACCTGGCTGCCCACGCTGCTTTTAACTTTCCTGGGGCTGATGGTAGCTTTCAGTGGCTCTGGAGTTTGGGGGAAGAGAAAAAAAGAAGGTAAAATCATCACACATGTAGAGAATATTTCAACATGATGGACTTTTGAAAAGGCAAATGTATCTTCACAAGCATTTTTGGCCATTTGACAACATGTCAAGGTAGGTTTTTCCCTCATACAGAGCACTGAATAGTGAAAGATATTAAATTGAACTGTTAAGTTAATGAGATTTATGTAAGTTATACAGTCTTAATTTTGTACTAGCTTGGATGGTGACTGCAGACACAAAAGCAAAAGACAGTTGCTCCTTGGAAGAAAAGCTTTGACAAACCTAGACAGTAGATTAAAAAGGAGACATCACTTTGTTGACAAAAGTCCATAGAGTCAAAGCTATGGTTTTCCAGCAGTCATTTACCAATGTGAGAGTTGAACCATAAAGAAGGCTGAGCACCAGAGAATCACTGCTTTCAAACTGTGGTGCTGGAGAAGACTCTTGAGAGTCCCTTGAACTGCAAGGAAATCAGCACTGACTATTCACTGGAAGAAGTGATGCTGAAGTTGAAGCTCCAGTACTTTGGCCACCTGATGTGAACAGTCAACTTATTAGGAAAGATCCTGATGCTGGGAAAGACTGAAAGCAGGAGGAGAAGAGGGCAACAGAGGATGAGATGGCTGGATGGCATCACTGACTCAATGGACAAGAGTCTGAGCAAACTCTGGGAGATAGTGAAGGACAGGGAAGCCTGGCATGCTACAGTATAGGAGCTTGCAAAGAGCTGGACACAACTGAGCAACTGAACAACAGCAATATGGTCTTAATTTGGTACTTGTAAATAGCACCACATAGGCCTTCTACCTGTAATACTCCCAGAGTTAAGGCAGCAGAGAGACTGAGAAAGAACATCTTTTTAACAGCTACTTTACCATGTAAATGACAATGTATACAGATTTTCTGTTGAAATATTCAATTGTTAGCTTTATGTTAAGACTGTTATGTCTCTAATGCTTTTGTGTGGAATGATGTTGCAACAATTTTTAAAAAGCAACCTTAAAAACAAAAGGCCACACTCTGCATGTTCTTATTTTGCTATTTCATTTTCTTTGAGAATACCCTCATTGCCGTTGGCTTTTTTCTTTTCTTTTTTTCTTGCCTTCTTTCATTGTATGGCAGATAGCCTGGTGTTGGTCAAATTCCTTTCTCAGTAAATGTGAGTATTAACCAACTGACAGTAAGATCTGCAATGTGCCGAGCCAACAAGGACTGATATATTTGAATATTTAAATCTATCTGCCTCATCCTAACTTGGCACAGATGGGTTTCCTTTGGGGCAGTTTCACACACACAAACTCACTCATATCCTCTATGTGGCTTAACCATGGCCAACAGCACAGGGCTGCAAGGAAGCAGGTTGCTGTAGAATGTGTGACTGTGAGAAAGGTTTTTATTTCTTTAAAGTGAGGCAAGCTGCTTTGGACAAGGTGGTAACTCTCATCCATGACTTTCTATGTTTTCATCCAACAATGAATAAACCCAGTTCATGCCATAAGCATTTGTTGAACATTTATGTGCCAAGAATAGCACTAAACTCATAAGTGAAGATGAAAATGAAAGACACTTGTGGTACAACTAGCATGTTCCACAGTTACCTTAGTTAAGTCAGTCTCCCCACAGTTTTGCAAGTTTCATGTTATCTCCACTTTACAGAAGAAGAAAGGGAACTTAGCCAAATCCATACAACAGGTAAATGGCAGATACGAGTTGTTTGCCTCAGTTATTACTGACTTCTTAGTCACCACATTGTGAAATCTTTAAAGAGTTCAGTCTTAGATGCATAAGAAAAATACGAGCCAAAGGGTCCAATAGAAGACCTCAAGATTTTGCATCAAATCAGAGGGAACTGAAGGCAGCAGGGAAAGAGGGCAACAAAGGATGAGATGGTTGGATGCATGCCTCACCAATTCAGTGGACATGAACTTCAGCAAACTCCTGGAGATGGTGGGGATAGGGTAACCTGACTTGCTGTAGCCTGTGGGGTCATGAAGAGTCAGACAAGACTTGGCGACTGAACAACAATAACAACAGAGGGAACTAAAGAAAGCTTTCTAGAATTTTTAGCCAGTGAGCAATAGAGTAAACACATTTTTAGGAGAATCGATTGATCATATTGTGCTACACAAATGATAGCAGGAAAATTGGTCAACGAGGAGGCATTGCAGATGTCTAGCTGTGACAATTAACTCAGTTTAGGACACGGTGGAGGTTGGGGAGCACATTTGAGAAAGACCTTGAGATACAATCTCTTGGCAGGAATTAGACCTAGAAACGGAAGTCTCAAAGAGGGTCTAGGGCTTAAAGCTTGCATTTGGAGAGTTTGAGGGTAGAAGGAGTCAAGGATAACAGGAGCCATTTACATGCCAGAGATGGTAGAGAGCAGTTTGGGATATTCCTGCTAAGCATCTGATATAAAATTGGGAAATATGCTCATCTGACACCCAAGGAGGCTGAGGCTGAGCCTGCAAATTCAGGGCTGTTTTCAGAGGGGAGGAATTTGAAACTAGAACACAAAAGAGAAAAATAAAAGAGGAGAAGGTTCTGAATTTCCAAGAGCATCATTTCCACCTGGAAAAGAGAGACCAAAGTAAGGACCAGTCAGAAGGGAGGATGGGAGTGTCAGAGGCATACCTGGAGCTTTTCCAGACAAGGCTGACAAATACAAAGAGGAAAACAAACATATTCAGAATTAAGACTTTCCTATAGATAACTTTTACAATGTGTTACTGTTGTTCAGTTGCTCAGTCATGCCCAACACTTTGCAACCCCATTGAAATGCAGCACACCAGGTTTCCCTGTGCTTCACTATCTCCCACAGTGTGCTCAAATTCATGTGCATTGAGTCGGTGATGCCATCCAACCACCTCATCTTCTGTTGCCCCCTTCTCCTACTACCCTCAATGTTTCCCAGCATCAGGGTCATTTACAATGTAGACAAGGATAAATGCCTTTACAGGGAAAGCAATAAACTATGCTGAGCTTTGAGCAGAAAACAGGAGGGGAATGGGGAATGCCTGGGGAATGAAGCATTGCATTAGACTTAGAAAGATGGGGAGTTTTAGACAATCAAGTATTTAAAAATTATCTTCCACATGGAGGGAGCAGCAGGAAGGAACTGCTTGTAGGAGGAAGGAAGTTAGATTTCACAGGAAGTAGGGTTTTTGAAGCAAAATGATGGGAAATATGACCTTACAGGGTTTTTGACATGCTTTCAGCACTATCTTAATATAGAAATTTTATTCAGCAGAAACTGAGGAGCCACAAAAGTGATTTTGAACCTCCCATTGGAGTCATTCTCACTAGCTGTCCAATGTTTCATTGTTTCATCTACAAAGCACTTCAGTCATAGAAATATAATTGTGCAGACATTATCCTCCATTTCTAGTGAAAATCAGCCTAAGCATATTTGAATAAGATTTGCAGAACTCAGTCTGGACAGCTGATTCCAGGCAGTCTTTGGGATATTTGCTTCAAATGGACTCTCTTGGGCTGGTATTGTGCTAAAGCTGTCTACATCCATGGTGACATTGAAGAGGTGGTTCCATAAACAGGCATAAGGCTAGAAAAAAGCTAGGATAAGAAAATGCCTTCCTTTTAAATGCCAGACTCATATTCAGTTTGTTCAGTTCATAAAATTTTTATGTATACAAATATATATGTTATCCTGCTGGCAACTAAGAGCTATATATTTTGACCAAAGTTTTACCACTCATTTCTGGTCCTGTGATCTTGAGTAAAATCAGTTTGATTGTGTTTCTGCATGAATAAAATTAAAGTTCTATAACTAGATTAGAGAGCGTGCCCCTGCAATCACATCCCTTCTTCCTCTGTATCTGCCTTCACCCTCCTTCTCATCATCTTCCTCACACTGGTCATTCCAGATCAGTTAGAGACGAGATGTATCCATCATGTTATTGTTGTTTAGTGCCTCAGTTGTGTCTGATTCTTTGTGACTGTATGGACTGTAGGCCACCAGACTTCTCTGTCCATGGGATTTCCCAGGCAGGAATACTGGAGTGGGTTGCCATTTCCTTCTCCAAGGGATATTCCCAACCCAAGGATAGAATGCCTTCTCCTGCATTGAAGGCAGGTTCTTTTACTACTGGGACTTCTCTGGTGGCTCTGGTGGTAAGGAATCTACTTGCAGTGTGGGAGACCTGGGTTCAATCCCTGGGTTGGGAAGATCCCCTGAAGATGGGAAAGGCTACCCACTCTGGTATTCTGGCCTGGAGAAGTCCATGGACTATTTAGTCCATGAGATCGCAAAGAGTCAGACATGACTGAGCAACTTTCAGTTCACTTTCTTTTACCACTGACCCCTAGGGAAGCTATAGTCACCATACTTGGAGAAATTATCCTAATTTCTTCAGATAATTACAGCTCTAGAAAGAGGAGAGTGAAAAAGCTGGCTTAAAGCTCAACATTCAGAAAACGAAGATCATGGCATCCAGTCCCATTACTTCATGGCAAATAGGTGGGGAAACAGTGGAAACAGTGTCAGACTTTATTTTGGGGGCTCCAAAATCACTGCAGATGGTGACTGCAGCCATGAAATTAAAAGACGCTTACTCCTTGGAAGAAGAGTTATGACCAACCTAGATAGCATATTCAAAAGCAGAGACATTACTTTGCCGACTAAGGTCCATCTAGTCAAGGCTATGGTTTTTCCTGTGGTCATGTATGGATGTGAGAGTTGGACTGTGAAGAAGACTGAGAGCCGAAGAATTGATGCGTTTGAACTGTGGTGTTGGAGAAGACTCTGAGAGTCCCTTGGACTGCAAGGAGAACCAGTCCATTCTGAAGGAGATCAGCCCTGGGATTTCTTTGGAAGGAATGATGCTAAAGCTGAAACTTCAGTACTTTGGCCACCTCATGCGAAGAGTTGACTCTTTAGAAAAGACTCTGATGCTGGGAGGGATTGGGGGCAGGAGGAGAAGGGGACGACCGAGGATGAGATGGCTGGATGGCATCACGGACTCGATGGACGTGAGTCTGAGTGAACTCCGAGAGATGGTGATGAACAGGGAGGCCTGCCGTGCTGCGTTTCATGGGGTCGCAAAGAGTCGGACACGACTAAGCGACTGAACTGAACTGAGAGGTGATAACAGCCCCATTTAGAAACCTGAAGCAGAATCTGGCAACTGGCCAAGGGCAGCTCCTTTGATCTGATCACCATTGCCTGTGCTGACAGTACCACCCTGCTTATCTCCTTCCATTGATTTGCAGACAGATGGGCCATTCTGAATTCAACAGCTAGGTAATGCTATCTTGGAGCTGGATACTGTGGCCCCAGACTCTCCAGCTATGTTCATTTCAGTTCAGTTCAGTTGCTCAGTCGTGTCCAACTCTTTGCGATCTCATGAACCGCAGCATACCAGGCCTCCTTGTCCATCACCAACTCCCAAAGTTCATCCAAACCCATGTCCATTGAGTCGGTGATGCCATTCAGCCATCTCATCCTCTGTCGGCCCCTTCTCCTCCTGCCCTCAATCTTTCCCAGCATCAGGGTCTTTTCCAATGAGTCAGCTCTTTGCATCAGGTGGCCAAACTATTGGAGTTTCAGCTTCAATGTCAGTCCTTCCAATGAACACTCAGGATTGATCTCCTTTAGGATGGACTGGTTGGATCTCCTTGCAGTCCCAGGGACTCTCAAGAGTCTTCTCCAGCACCACAGTTCAAAAGCATCGATTCTTCAACAATCAGTTTTCTTTATAGTCCAACTCTCACATCCATACATGACCACTGCAAAAACCATAGCCTTGACTAGACAGACCTTTGTTGAAAAAGTAATGTTTCTGCTTTTCAATATGCCATCTAGGTTGGTCATAACATTCCTTCCAAAGAGTAACCTCCAGCATTTGAAGACTTGATTTCCTCATCTGTGAAATGGGGCTGAAATGGAGTGAGGATTCATGGGAGCTACAAAGAGAGCCAGGGGGTCACTTGTAACAGGAGTTCCACCATTGGCAGCCAGCATCACCACTGCCAGTTACCATCCAACTTACGTTTCACGTACAGGCGGCCTATCACCTTAGCAGTTCCATATCTGTTGGACACTTCACACACATAGCTGCCTGAGTCTGAGGGACGTGTGTTCTCAATAAGCAGCCCTGTCATGGTCTTCTGGAACCTTCCAGAAAGTTCCAGGGGCATATTGTCCTTCAGCCAGCGGTAATCTGGCTCAGGGTGCCCAAGCGCTTTGCAAGGTAGCTCCACACGCTGCCCTGCCATGGCTTTGTGATGATCAAACCCATCCAGTATGGACGGGGCTGAGTTCGCTGGATCTGCAGAAGGAAAGGAAAAAATTCTTAGATAAAGTGAAGGAGTTAATGTGTCATTCAGAATCATAGGACCTCATATATAATTCAAATTTTATATATGACTTCAATTATTAATACACCTTTAAGACTCCTCTGTCCATGGAATTCTCCAGGCAATAATACTGGAGTGAACTGCCATTCCCTTCTCCAGAGGATCTTTTGATCCAGGGATCAAACCCGGGTCTCTTGCATTGCAGGCAGCTTCTTTACCATCTGAGCCACCAGCCACCTGATGCAAAGAACTGACTCATTGGAAAAGACCCTGATGCTGGGAAAGACTGAAGGTGGAAGGAGAAGGGGACGACAGAGGATGAGATGGTTGGATGACATCACCTATGTGATGGATATGAGTTTGAGTAAACTCCGAGGGTTGGTAATGGACAGGGAAGCCTGGCATGCTGCAGTCGATGGGGTTGCAAAGAGTCTGACACAACTGAGTGACTGAACTGAACTGAACCACCAGGGAAGCACATATATGTACACACACACATACATATGCATAAATATGAACAGAAAGAAAGCCCTATTCATATACATTCCTCTCTCTCAAAATTTTCAAAAGTTTGAAGCTGATACATCACCAAAGAAGATGCACAAATGATTGATAAGCACATGGAAAGATGTTCAGTATTGTTAGCCACTATGGTTGCTGTTGTTTTTTAGTTTCTAAGTTGTATCCGATTCTTTTGGGATCACATGGCTTGTATTCCACCAGTTCCCTCTGTTCATGGGATTTCCCAGGCAAGAATACTAGAGTGGATTGCTGTTTTCTTTTCCAAGGGTTCTTCTCCACCCAAGGATCAAACACGTGTCTCCTGCATTGGCACGTGGATTCTTTGCCACAGGGCCACCTGGGAAGCTCAGCCACTAGGGTAATGCAAATTACAACCACAGCGAGATACTACTTCACACTTACTGCTGCTGCTAAGTTGCTTTAGTCGTGTCCGACTCTGTGCAACCCCATAGATGGCAGCCCACCAGGCTCCCCTGTCCCTGGGATTCTCCAGGCAAGAATACTAAAGTGGTTTGCCATTTCCTTCTCCAATGCATGAAAGTGAAAAGCGAAAGTGAAGTCGCTTAGTCATGTCCAACCCTTTGCGACCCCATGGACTACAGCCTACCAGGCTCCTCTGTCCATGGGATTTTCCAAGCAAGAGTACTAGAGTGGGGAGCCATTGCTTTCTCCATCACACTTACTAGGATGTCTATAATAAATCCATCATAGCAGCAAGTGCTTGTGAGGATGTGGAGAAGAAAGAACTTTCATACATTGTTGACTTGAAAGTAAAATGGGGCAACCACTTTGGAAAACACTTTGGCAGTTTTGTAAAATGTTAAACTTCAGTTCATCACAAGCCTCAAAGCTCCATTGTAAGAACCCACCATAGACAAAGGAAAACCCATGTTCACTCAAACACTTTTTCACAAAAGTTCATAGCAGGATTATTCATAAGAGCCAAAAAGTTGAAATAGTTCATACTGAACAACAGGACCATTGTTTAGTAGCTGGATAAGCAAAATGTGAACATACATACATAGTAATCAGCAACACAAAAGATACATGTTACTACATGAATGGACATGTTACAATAGGGATGGACCTCAAAAGATTAGGCTAAATGAAAGAAGCCAGACACAAAGCCACATATCACCAAACCTGCTTTATACAAAACACCACAGAAACCACCAATCTATAGAGACAGACAATAGATTAGTAGTTGCCTGCAGCTAGGATTGAATTTGACTGGAAATGGACATCAGGAATTGATTCATCTATCTATCTAGTTCATTTTGTCTAAAGTTTCATTCAGTGAATGCTTACTTATTGATTTTCTTTCCGAATGATTTGTTCATTGATTTAAGTGGGACATTAAAATCTGCTGTTATAATTGTGTTGGTGTCAATATTTCCCATTATGTCTGCTAGAGCTAGGAGTTGGACACGACTGAGAGACTTCACTTTCACTTTTCACTTTTATGCATTGGAGAAGGAAATGGCAACCCACACCGGTGTTCTTGCCTGGAGAATCCCATGGACGGAGGAGACTGGTAGGCTGCAGTCCATGGGGTCACAAAGAATCGGACACGACTGAGCGACTTCACTTAAGTTTGAACACATTCTAAAAACTCTCCATTTTTACTTGCCACCATTTTAGTATTTTGAGTTTATATTTTACATCTTTCTGTTTTGTGTAGCCTCAACTTATTGTGGATATAGATGATCTTACTGCTTTTGTCTTTCAACCTTTTGCTAGCCTTACAATTTGTGGGTCAACTACCTTTACTATATGTTTACTTTACCAGTCATATTTTCTTTTTCTAAATTTCATATTTCTAGATGTGGTCTTTTCTGCTTAGAGAAGTCCCTTTAATAGTCTTTATAAGATAGGCTTGTGTGATTAGTCGGTTAGTTGTGTCTGAGTCTTTGCAACCCCTTAGACTGTAGCCCATCAGGTTCCTCTGTCCATGGGGGTTCTACAGGCAAGAATACTGGAATGGGTGCCATTTCCTCCTCCAGGAGATCTTCACAACCCAGGTATTGAACTCAGATCTCCTGCACTGGAGGTGGATTCTCCACCATCTGAGCTACCATGGAAGGTTTCAGTCAGTTCAGTTCAGTTCAGTTTTTCAGTTCTGTCCGACTCTTTGCGACCCCATGAATCGTAGCATGCCAGGCCTCCCTGTCCATCACCAACTCCCAGAGTTCACTCAGACTCACATCCATCAAGTAGGTGATGCCATCCAGCCATCTCATCCTCTGTCGTCCCCTTCTCCTCCTGCCCCCAATCCCTTCCAGCATCAGAGTCTTTCCCAATGAGTCAACTCTTCCCATGAGGTGGCCAAAGTACTGAAGTTTCAGCTTTAGCATCATTCCTTCAAAAGAAATCCCAGGGCTGATCTCCTTCAAAATGGACTGCTTGGATCTCCTTGCAGTCCAAGGGACTCTCAAGAGTCTTCTCCAACACCACAGTTCAAAAGCATCAGTTCTTTGGCACTCAGCTTTCTCCACAGTCCAACTCTCACATCCATACGTGACCACTGGAAAAACCATAGCCTTGACTAGACGGACCTTAGTCAGCAAAGTAATGTCTCTGCTTTTTGAATATGCTATCTAGGTTGGTCATAACTTTCCTTCCAAGGAGAAAGTATCTTTTTATTTCATGGCTGCAGTCACCATCTGCAGTGATTTTGGAGCCCCCAAAATAAAGTCTAACACTGTTTCCACTGTTTCCCCATCTATTTCCCATGAAATGATGGGACAGGTTTAGTGGTGGTGAAATCTTTTAACTTTTGCTTGTCTGTAAAACTCTTATCTCTTTTTGTAGAATAATCTTATATTGTTTATTTTTATTTCATCACTTTAAATATATTATCACACTGCTTTTTGGCCTGTAAAGTTTCTACTGAAAAGTCAATTGATAGTCTCATGGGGGTTCTTTTGTACTTAAGTAGTTCCTTTTTCCTTGTTGTGTTTAACATTCTCTCTATATCTTTAATTTTTGCCATTTTAGTTATAATGTGTCTTGGTGTGGATCTCTTTGGTTCATCTTTGTGTGTGTGTGTGTGAGAGTGATCCTCTGCTTCCTGGACCTGAATACTTGTTTACATTCCCTGGTTATGGAAGTGTTGAGCTATTATTTCTTCCAATAATTTTTCTGCCCCTTTCTCCCTCTCTTTTCCTTCTGAGACCACCATAGTGTATAAGATACTAAGTGTGATTATCCCCAGGTCTCTTAAACTGTCTTCATTTTAATTTCTTTTTCTGTTTTCAGTTCCACTTAGGAGTTTTCCACTACTCTGTCTTCCAGTTCACTGATCTGTTTCCCTGCTTAATCTAATCTACTGTTGATTCCTTCTAGTGTATTCTTCTGTTTAGTAATCATAGTCCTCAGCTCTGTTTGGTTCTTGAGTTTTCTAACTTGCTATGAGACTTCTCATCATGTTCATCCATTCTTCTCTCAAGTTCATTGAGCACCTTTGTGATCTTAACCGTGTATTTTTTTGTTAGGGAGATTGTTATCTCCTTAGTTCTTCTTCTGGAATTTTATCTTATTCTTTTATTTGCAAAATATTCCTCAGTTGCTTCATTTTGCTGAATTCTGTTTTTACATCTCTGTGTGATATATATATATGTATGTGTGTATATATATATATATATATATATATATAAGTGTATATGTATATATATATATATATATAAGTGTTTATATATATATATAGAATATATAAAACACTTACTATCCCAATTTTGAGGAAGTGGCCTTATATTGGAAATGTGTTATGGGGCTTAGCAGCACACTCTCCTCTGCTTACCAGAGCCAAGTGCTCTAGGGGAGCCCCTTAAGTGGACTGCAGGGACCCTTCAGTTATGGTGGGGCTCACTACTGAGAGTGGCTGGTAGGCAGGGACAGACCCCAGCCTGGTTGGCTGGCAGGCCTGGCTTCATGTAGAGGCTTCTGCCCTACTAGTGGTGGGGTGGGGGGTGGGGAGCTGGTTTTCCATGCAATGGGCTGCTAGCCCTGGGATGGTGTTGGTCCAGGGGTTGCTGTCAAATTGTCTAATAGGCAGGTAAACCACCAGCACTAATAAGCAAGAGGGAAGACTCCAAAACGGCATTGCCAGGACTAGTGTCCTCGTGATAGAATGAGTTCTCCAAAATTGCTTCCACCAATGTCTATATCATTGTTGAAAAACCTGGCTTGAATCACCAATCCAGGTTCGATGCAGGATACAGGATGCTAGGGGCTGGTGCACTGGGATGACCCAGAGGGATGGGATGGGGAGGGAGGTGGGAGGGCGGTTCAGGATTGGGAACACGTGTACACCCTTGGCAGATTCATGTTGATGTATGGCAAAACCAATACAATATTGTAAAGTAATTAGCCTCCAATTAAAATAAATAAATTTAAAATTAAAAAAAAACCCTTTTTTAATTAAGAAAAATCAAGATTATGGCATCCAGTTCCATCACTTCATGACAAATAGAAAGGGAAAATGTAAAAGTAGTGACAGATTTTATTTTGTTGGTCTCCAAAATTACTGTGGATAATGTCAGCAGCCACAAAATTAAAAAGATGCTTGTTCCTTGGAAGGAAAGCTATGACAGAACTAGACAAAGTATTAAAAAGCAGATACATCACTTTGCCAACAAAGTCTGCATAGCCAAAGCAATAGCTTTTCCAGTAGTCATGTATAGATGTGAGGGTTGGACCATAAAGAACTATGGTGCTTGAGAAGATTCTTTGAGAGTTCCTTAGGCTGAAAGAAAATCAAACTAGTCAATCCTAAAGGAAATAAACCCTGAATATTTATTGGAAGGGCTGATGAAGAACCTAATGCTCCAATACTTTGGCTATCTGGTGTGAAGAGCCAACTCATTGGAAAAGACCCTAATGATGAGAAAGGTTGAAGGCAAAAGGAGAAAGGGGAAGCAGAGGATGGGATGGTGAGATAGCATCACTGACTCAATGGACATGAATTTGAGCAGACTATGAGAGATGGTGAAGGACAGAGAAGCCTGGCATGCTGCAGTCCATGAGGTTGCAAAATGTTGGACACAACTTAGCAACTAAACTGTTGTCTATATCCTGGGGCAGTACCAATTAGTTACTGCCTCTCCAGGAGGCTTTCCAAAATTAGCAAGTGGTTCTGATCCAGGCTACTTTCAAATGATTGCCTCTGCACTGGGTCTTGGAGCATGTGAGATTTTGCATGCGTCTTTAAGAGTGAAGTATCTATTTAATAGCCCTCCAGCTCTCCCATAAATAAGCCCCACTGGTTTTCAAAGCCAGGCATTCTGGAGGTTTAATCTTTCTGGTGAATAACTCCAAGACTAAGAAGCTTGATATTGGGCTCAGACCCCTTGCTCCTTGGGGAGAACTTCTGCAATTTTGATTTTTTTCATTTGAGGGTTGCCTCTCGGGGAGTTTGTCATGTCTCTGCACCTCCTACCCATGTTTTTGTGGTTCCTTTTTACATTTTTAATTGTGGAAAATTTTTCTGCATGTCTTCAAGTTATTATCATTGATATTTCCTCTATAAATAGTAGTATTTTTGGTGTGTCCATGGGAAGAAGCAGCTTAGGATCTTCCTACTCCATTATCTTTGCCACACCCCCTTACCAGTGATCTTAATTGCTATGGTTCTTGACTCTCTTTTAATTCAGAGCAGCCTCTCTTCTATTCCCTCTCATGTCTCTGGTTTATTGAAGAAACAGATAAGTTATTGCATAGGAAATCCCACATTTTGAATATCTTTCTTTATGCTGTCATTTAGCCTGTTCCTCTATTGCCATTTTTTTCTTATGACTGGAATTTAGTTCTGATGGATTGGTTAGATCAAGCTCAACCTTTTGTCATTCCCTTTGCATCTATATAATGAGGCTATATGAGTTGCATGCCAAACTCAATGAGGCTAAAATTGATAAGCAAATTCAGATGATGTTTGCCTGAATTATTTTACTAAGGGTTGAAAATTGCAATTTTAATATTTTCTTATTGTTTTCACATTCAACAGATATGATTATTCTGTAAATAAGAACTTTTCTTCCTGAACTAGTGTTGTTTGGTTATCGTGAAATATATAGTACTTGTAGGAAAGACAGGGAGAATTTTCACTGTTCTCTATAATGACTAGTTATCAAGGTCAAGAGTTAGTGTCTGCCCTAGTTACCACTAAGTAGACCAATACGATTTGGAGAAGGCAATGGCACCCCAATCCAGTACTCTTGCCTGGAAAATCCCATGGACGGAGGAGCCTGGTAGGCTGCAATCCATGGAGTCACTAAGAGTTGGACAGGACTGAGTGACTTCACTTTCACTTCTCACTTTCATGCATTAGAGAAGGAAATGGCAACCCACTCTAGTGTTCTTGCCTGGAGACTCCCAGGGACGAGGGAGCCTGGTGGGCTGCCGTCTATGGGGTCGCACAGAGTCGGACACGACTGAAGCAACTTAGGAGACCAATACTATTATTATTATTATTGCTTCTGTTATTATTTAATGTATATGGACATGTGTACATGTAAATATATATGCAAACAATTACATATTTGTATATGTACATTATGTAAGTATATATGTATGCAAACATATACACACCTATGTATGCCTTAATATTAATACATGTGTATATATATATTTATATATAATTTTGGCAAGACCTTATTTATATTTCAGGCTCATCTTACATGTTTCCTGTCCCAAACCAATAAGTGATCATTATTTCAAGGAACCATGGTCCCTGTTATTATGGCATAATATTTAAAAGAGACTATTGTCTAGGTGGTAGAATTGCTAGTTGTTATTGGTTGCCCATTGCTTCTGGACCTTTTCAACAGAAACACCTTCTCTCTCTCCATTTAGTTTTTCACTCTGGCTCAATTTGATTCCTAAATCCAGCAGTTTCCCTCAGGGTGAATCTCTCTTCTGAAAGTAGTATTTGCTGGATACTTCTGAGATACACAAGGAGTTAGACCACCACTTAACTATGTGATCTCACAGCCAGCCTTTTAGACTCATCTTCAACTCAGAGCTTGCACAGGGATATCAAAGTGTTGTAAATATCCTCAAACACATTTTCCCAGGTTTCCATAAAGAAATCTTCTCCTCTGCTTTTTGGAGATGAGCATATGCTGACAAAGGTTCCTATGGTCAACACTATGGTTTTTCCAGTAGTCATGTACAGATGTGAGAATTGGATCATAAAGAAGGCCAAGTGGTGAAGAACTGATACTTTTGAATTGTACTGGAGAAGACTCTTGACAGCCCCTTGGACAGCAAGGGGATCAAACCAGTCAATCCTAAAGGAAATCAACCTTGACTATTCATTGGAAGAAATCATGTTGAAGCTGAAGCTCCAATACCTTGGCCACTTGATATGAAGAACCAGCTCACTGGGAAAGACCTTGATATTGGGAAAGACTGAGGGCAAGAGGAGAAGGGGGCAACAGAGGATGAGATGGTTGGATGGCATCACTGACACCATGGACGTAAGTTTGAGCACAATCTGGGAGATAGAAAAGGACAGGAAGACTGGCACGCTGCAGTCTGTGGGGTTGTAAAGCATCAGACATGACTTAGCAACAGAACAAAAATGACAATTTGTTGAGTATTTTGCTTTTCTGTGACTAGATAGTAATCTCAATAGGCCTTCCCCCTTCACCATCCATTGCTTCTCTTACACTGGACCTGCTGTTGCCAGTAGTTTATCTACAGCCCCACATGTTTAAGAGTTTCTAAGGATCCCTGTCACCTACTTTTGTTGAAAGTGTCATCCACATTCTTTTTCTTTTGTTATCCTGTTGAGTCTGTTTCCACTCCAGGAAGAATTTGGAATCATCAAAAACCTTGTTACTAGCATAACCCCACTAGCAACCCCCATGTTTACATTTATTAAAAATTTAGATCTAATTTAAAATTAAATAATTTTCTGTTATCCTTCAAAGCTTAAACTCTAGATAATTTGCACTCGGTGTCTATGTTCCCAAGTTCTAGCATCAACTATTTCCTCCCTCAACTACTGTACTGAAATTTCTCTGACCAAAATGTCACAAGCTATTTGCCATAAGCAGTAGACTCTCTTAAGAGCCTTTTGAGTCTGTGTGACTCTGCTGACTTCTCCCTTCTTACAGCTACCACCTTTAACAGAAAATGTTCAGTCTTATCCTCTCCCTTCTTTTCTGTTGGTGTTCAAGTGTATGATGTTCCTTCACTAGTTTCTGTTCTGATGCTTCTTACTGATCTGCACAAATGCTCACGAGGCAATCTCATGGACTCTCATCGCTTCTGTGGTGACCCAATCAATGCTCCTGAGTCCTGCTGCCTATTTTTGAAACATTAGTGAAACATTATTTTAAAAATAATAATTAAGCTTGTGATTAAGAAAAGCAAATTTGCCTTTTCAACTTTGAGAAATCAGTACTTAATGATCTAGAGATAAACAAGGCTATTTTTTCTGTTTTCTCACCTTTTTTTCTTTAAGGTTTTATTTTTTTTTCCAGGTTTCACTACAGAGAAAAATGGCCTCCTGAGATTATCATCACTTGATTCACATTATCTCAATGGAGAAATACATATCTGCTTCTTTTGCTAAGCTCAGTTTCATCTTATACCCAGATCCATGCCACCATTCCTCTGATACTGTTGCCTTTCTTACTTCAGTATTGTGAAAAGTTCCTCTTCAATCATAAAAGACCTTTCCTAGGATATTCTGAAGAAATATACCATTTTAAAGGCACTGTGAAAGTGAAAGTTGCTCATGTCTGAGGCTTTGCGACCCCATGGACTATACAGTACATGGAATTCTCCAGGGCAGAATACTGGAATGGATAGCCTTTCCCTTCTCCAGGGAATCTTCCCAACCCAGGGATAAAACCCAGGACTCCCACATTTTGTGCTGACTCTTTACCAACTGAGCCAGAGGGAAGCCCGACAATACAGGAGTGGGTGGCCTATCCCTTCTCCACGGGATCTTCCCGACCCAGGAATTGAACCAGGTCTCCTGCATTGCAGGCAGATTCTTTACCAACTGAGCTATCAGGAAAGCCTATTATTAAAAACACCATGGAACAGATAATAAAGGCTACTCATTTTATAATTTATTTTCTCAACATTTTAATTTTTTTAATTTTTAAGTTTTATTTTTCAATAATACAAGTCTAGTTGGATAGGGCTTCTGAAGCAGAGGGAAACTTTGAGGGCTGGCTGGTCTTCTAATCAAAGACCCTGCTTATTTCACACCAAAAGGTGATCTTTCACTTTCCTGCTCTGTTATGTTCTCTAACATGGGTACTGTGCATGCCCTATCCAGGAGTTTTCTGATAGCTGTCAAGAGCTAGGTTTAAAACAACAAGCAAATGTGTTAGGATATTTTTGCAAGAATTTCTAGCACATATTTTTAGGTTTATTTGCTAGGTATTTTATTTATTTATTTTAAAATAAATTCTGACTCTTTGGGTAACTTACAGAGTCCCTCCACCTCCACAATTTTAAGATGTTTTAAGGGCCATAGAGCTGGGTTCTCACTTTTCTTTCTTTTTTTAATTTAAATTCATTTATTTTAATTGGAGGCTAATTACTTTACAATATTGTATTGGTTCTGCCACACATCAACATGAATCCGCCACAGGCAAACAAACAAGCATATTTTTTTGTGTGTGCTGATTACTCTTGCCATTAACAGAGGCAACAAGTCATAACTGATAACACAAGAGATAAAGTAACAACTGATATGAAAAAGAACAGGTAAAGATAAACTATTTTCAAGTTCAGAGGGGGAAAAATCAATTAATTATGACTTATGTTTGTCTTAAACCTTAAAAGACAGGTGAGCATTGGCTATTTTAAGGATGTAAATGGAGAAGAGGAATTCAGATAGAGCATTATCAAGGGCAATATGTGGGTATTAGGTGACATTGTTCTAATTACTCCAGCACTTGAAAACTTGTTATCATGTCTCCCACACAAAACATCACAAATAAAATTACTATTCACTGCATGGATCAATTTTACATTCTAAAACTACAAGGGCAAAAGTCATATATTTTACATTTGATTTCTAATACTGAGATGGTCATTTCATACTTCTAAACTTCTGCATGGAGCATTAATGCAATCCCGTGTAAATGTATTGCTGATTTGTTTGACTGATGGACCAACAGCAAGCCAACTGTAAAGATTCTGCAAAAGGTCAATATCTTCTCAAAGTATAACTCTTATTAAAAGAGGAATAAAACTGACATTTATGAAAGTGGATTAAACTGTTTTTGGGTTTTCTTCACTTGAGAATAATCCTGGAAGGCTGTGCCTATTTCTTTAACTTTTTTTTTTTCATTTCCATGATTTTGATTTATTTTGACCAATTGGTAAAAAAATATATATATAATGTAGAAAGTTCTTAGTCATTAAATTGAGTGCTTATTTGCAAATCAATATACATTTCAAAATCTCAATATTATTATACTCACTAATAATGATTATTATCATTATACTCACTTTATAATGTATATGCTACATTTAAAAATTTGTAAGATAGTCTTAAAAAGGAGCTGTATTAAACCAATGGGCATAGAATATTACATTTCAAAATTTTTTATTGGAGGATAATTATTTTACATTTTTGTGTTGGCTTCCACCATACAACACCATGAATTTTCCATAAGTATACATATGTTCCCTCCCTCTTGAGTCTCCCCCTACCCCCCACCAAACCCACCCTTCTAGGCCAATGTGGATAATTTCTCCACTACTGCTAGATGGGGAACAAGCGGTGTGTTCCAAGGACCACGTCCTGCTCCCTGAGAGCTCTGCAGGGTAGAAAGCACCGTGGCACTAATTGGTATCACCAATGTCATAACATACAACAGTAGCGAGAGGAGGCATTGTCAACAAAGTAGCAATAATATAGGGTCAAAGAAATTTGGAATTTTACAGTAGGTGAAATATCCATATTTGCATTCTACTGTGTCCGGTAAAGTTTTTGTTTCCTTTTTTTTTTTTTTAATTTAAAAAACCCTCAAGTTGCTAGAATATTTTGGGACAGAAACACAGACTTCATTTTACTTGTGAGTTCCATGATTTCAGTGGAGTCATCCCAGAGCACTAACAAAAGAAAACAGAAATAGAAGTCTCAGTGCCGATGAGCTTTTACCTGATACAAAAAGTCTGGCGCTGTTACTTTGCCTGGTCTCCCCGGTGTATCTGTGCCGCGTGACACAGCGGTAGTTATACAATCCATCTTCATTTTGTACATCTTTAATATACAAGGCGCCCGTGGATGTGATGAGAAATCTAGATCCTAAAATAAAAGAAAACGATTACCCCATTAAAACAGAACAGAAGCAACCCAGTCACACAAAGTTACTGACTAGATTTTCTTCACCTGAAGGAAACTCAGATGAAGGCAAATAATAGATGAGTGTGTGTGTTAGCGTTTGTGTGTGTGTTACTTTAAGGGTTCAAGCTATATTAATTCTTTATTCTAAATTAAGGGGTTTTAGTGAGTATACTACAGAATAAATACATACTTGAAAAGCTTAGTCACATGAATTAATTTTTTAGGTCATTATTTATTTAGGAGCAAGAAAGTTGGCATATAATTGGTATTTTGCTAATTTAGCAGATTTTCTTTGCCATCACTTTTCTCTCAGAATGTGACAAATTAAAGGAGTATTAATTTTCTTTTATAAATCTCTACATCATGTAAGTATTCCAAGTGTTTCAATAAATGCATAAACATATTAGACTACAGAACAATGATATATTCCACAACCTTCCCAGGAACGACTTCTTATTTCCTCAGTGATAACCAACACTTACATCTAGATTCTAGGATAAAGATAAATTCTTCCTATACTCAGTGTTTTAGAGAGCTCTGCTATCTTCTGATTACTACTGAAATTGTTGATGATAGCATTTTCACCTCAGGGAGAAAAAGTGATACCCACCTCTTCCTCCTGCATATCAACACTGGACACAATGTGCTCTCCATGACCTGTGGGTTTTGCCTCTGTAACTCAGTTTGAACAGAAATGGCCAGCATTAAGAGATCAAGCATCTTTGTTGCTTGAAGGTGAATAAAGATGATTCTTTCCTTCAAAAGTATCTAAAGATATGTAATGTCTTTAACTAATTAAATTAATATCTAATTAATGTTAAAACATCTAAAGATATATAAATATCTAAAGATAAGTTTTCAGTGTTCAGTGATAATTTTTTTGTACAGCAAATAAAAGCAAAGGAGTACATTCCTAGGTGAGCTCCAGCACTTACATGGTAGGAGACTCAATCCCTTATATACCCACTGTTAGTCTTTTCAGTGGAAAATTTCTGCATCTGATGCATTTCTACTTGAAAGGTAATGTGATTCTGCTTCTTTGGGAAAAGACCAAAATGACAAAAATTCACATTCTTTTCAACCGTTTGTTTTCCTTAGGTTCATTTGAAATTGCCTTTTGTTTAATCAGAACTTGCCAGAAGTCCTCACTTCATTACTTTTCGGTCTCAAATATTTAAGTTGTGAACACAATTCTCACAGCCATCCCATGGTTACTTCTTATAAGAACTATAAATTATTCATAGATCAACTGTCAGATAAAGTAAAAACAGCTTATTGCTTCTTACACAATACGAAAGCAATTCAATGGACATGGATTTAAAAAATCATAAAACAAACACTGATCCAGCATAAGCTTTCCAGAAGAACACCAATTAACTACTAAAGGATAAAATACCTTTAAGTGTTAAATTTATTTTTTAACAGTTATATTAGTTACTTATTTAAAAATATGCTATAAATATGCTAAACATTAGAATAGCTAAAAGGGAATGATGTATATTCTAGATACTTTTGCTTTATCCTTCCCCTGAAAACAGCAACTAAAATTACCACTTGTCATCTGTCATCACATGCCAAACAGGTCTTACTGTATATATTGTGTATAATTGAAACATTTTTTTTCCTGTCAATATATTTTGCATGCTTACATAATCCTTTAATAACCAGTTACTTTAAAGTACAAAGTGAAAGACAGAAACAAAGGACAAAAAGCTACTATATTAACTCCTGTCACCACTCTAAGACGGAGTCTTTCCACTAGAATTGACAGGCCATCAGCAGTGGTGACATGTAAGGGGAGCCTCGTGTGCGCGGCTCCTCTGAGTGTCAGGAGATGCTCGGGATGCAGAAGCAGCAGCCTGCGCTCATTACTCCACTGATTCCTAAGAGGGCTCTACTCTCCAGGTACATTTAATTTAATCACTCACTTTGCTCCTGGAATAGCTGACTCCTTTTTATCCACTTAGCGTGCTAAATAGACTCTCTAAAGACATGGTGTTTCAGAGAAATGGGAACCTTGTTGGTGTGAAACATTTTCTGAGATATTCACAGGGAAGGAAGAAGGAGTTGGCTGAATTCCCATGGTAATTTGAACCATCTCTGTCGAACCCTTTATTTCTCATAGAAACCCATCACCAAACTGATCAATATTTTAAAACCTAGAATAAAAATGAAGAATAGAAGAATCTGATTAGGAGAGGACCACAAAGACCCAGAGTTCTGAGTTCAGCCTAAACTCCCAAGATACAGGGATATCTTGGGATAATGAAGACATAGCTATGGGACAATGAGGCATAGCTATGTCACTAGGACACCAGGTGTCTTGGTTTCATGGTGAAGAATTTTCTCAACCATCCCCTTGCTTTTCAATGCACCCCACTTTCTGCTTTACATCAGCAGAGGATTTTGTATCATATGGAATGAATGAATTTGTTCACAGCCTTAAATGAGATGGAAGAATCTGCTTCTGTTAAAATAGGCAAATATTAAAACACAAAATATTAATAGCAATAAATCACACACACAGTCTCTCTCTCTCTCTCACACACACACACCTTTACTACTCAGAACCGTCTGGTAACATACAACTGTGCAAAGCTAAACTTTTGTAGGTAATTTTATTTTCCTCGGAAAATTATTAGCATTTTACATATAAACATTGCTAAAATATAGTCCACACTTTTTGTCATGTTAAACATACTGCAAAGCAGTCAACTGAACAATCGTGAATGATTTTTGGATTTAGGGTCATGATTGCAGTTGGAGATTGTTGAGCCACACGGCTTAGTTATTAAAGGGGTATATCAGAAGCTATCTTGTCTTCTCAACATTCACTGAATGGTCCAGGAGTTCAAGTCCCCAGTGCTGTCTTTAATAGTTTATCTGTTCTCTCTGGGTTTCCCAGGTAGCACTAGTGATAAAGAATCTACCTCCAAGTCAGGAGACACAAAGGAGATGAGGGTTCAATCCCTGGATCAGGAAAATGCCCTGGAGTAGGGCACAGCAAGACACTCCAGTATTCTTGCCTGGAGAATCCCCTGGAGAGAGGAGCCTGGTTGGCTAGGGTCCATAGGATCACAAAGAGTTGGACAAGACTGAAGTGACTTAGCACGCACAAACACACACTCCTTTACTACCAGGCTCTGAGCTGTCACCTCTCTCTGCTGACAGAATCTCTGTGGACACACTCAGGATGTGTGCTGACAGGGAGAAACCAGACATACCAAAGCTCTTAGAACTTTGCATACACCCAGAAGAAATGAGTTTCAACTGAGTGCTGGCACAGGTCTCCAGTATTTACTGGCATGAGCTGGTGTGTTAATGCCAGTGAAGAAAACTCACAGCTTAGTACCAGCCTTGCTATTAATGCTCAGCACAGGGGCTAGTGAACCAGTTCTATCCAGAAATGTAAAACTGAAGCGGGAGGTAGATGAGGGGCCCCAGGGTATATATAGTTATAGGAGATTCATTTCCTGTGGACTGAAACCCCAGAATAAGAACAGCAGCACAGTAAGGAGAGGCAACTGGGCCTTGCCCAGACCACTTATTTCTCAGTCAGGAGACCTCCCTGACTACACGAGTGCAGAAAGGCTCCTGGGGGTCAAAGGGGAATGGTGCTAAGTGATGCTAACTACCCATAAGCCTCTTCAATCCCTCTTGGCTGAGAGATGCGTGTGCACACATGGGGGCTTCTAAGATGCAGCAAATATGGACTGTGAACCAGGCAAACCAAAATGACCGATCAGAGGAAACTCGAAAGAAGTGCCCCGTAAAAGTAATACAAACTGCCACGAGGGTGCGACTCAGTGACTTTTTCTGGGTCAGCCCATCTATCTATCCACATATACTATACTCTTTTTCCTCCTAATAAATACTTTACTTGTTTCACTACTTTCCATCTTTGTGGGAATACTTCTTCTGGCCTGGTCACTGACCACTGGTCCAGTGGCTAGGATTGGTGATCTTGTCACCAGGACCTGAACTCAGTCTCTTTGGTGGGGAAACTGAAGCCCCACTCCAAGCCGCTGCAGGCTGAGGCCACCCAAGATCAAAATTACCAAAGAAAATGGAGCAGTAGCATGATTGGGAATGCCGTAGGAATTCTCAGAGTAGTAGCCCTACAGCCACATACTCCCGTCACGGTGCTGAGTGGTGAACTCACAGCAGATGACACATTCTGAGGCTCAGCACCATGCCTTTTGGGTTTCTGGCAGCATCAGAGGCAGAGAAACAGCAACAGTTCTAGGGAATCCAGTTTGCCAAACTGTGAGCGGCAGACAGCCGGCATGCATGTTGTCCTGAAGGGAGCAAATGGGAGCTGATTCTGTGGTCTGCCACGTGTTCTGGGTGAGTAGAAACCAGAGCTGAGACGTGCGTCCATTTCCCGGGACAGCACTGTCCAGGTTCTGAGAACACAAAAAGGAATGAGACACAGCCTCTGCCTTCAGGGAGCTTACAGTCTAAACAGATCTGAGTCTCAAGGGCAGAGTCATGGCATCTGATGTGATAATCGGATTGGAGGGAAGAGACTGGATTATAATCATCATCTCACTGGGATGAAAGAAACTATCAGTTACCAAAGGGGGAAGTCAGTATGTATCACCAAACTGAATACACAAGGATAAATTCAAGTTCGGTGATAAATGCTGGCTTTCCTCCTTGGGGAACTTCGACACAAATAACTGCATATGCTCTAGCACCCTTTATCAAGGACTTCCCTGGTGGTTCAGGTGGTAAAAATCTACCTGCAATATGGGAGACCCAGATTCAATCCCTGGGTCAGGAAGATCCCATGGAGAAGGGAATGGCAACCCATTCCAGTATTCTTGCCTGGAGAATCCCATGGACAGAGGAGTCTGGCGGTCTGCAGTCCATAGGGTCACAAAGAGTTGGACGTAACTAAATGATTAACACACATACACTATTATTGCTTGCTCAGTCTACTCAGTTAATTTTTTTTTCCTGTTGTTATAAAGTTAAAAGGTCTTTCCCTGGTACTAACAGCAACAAGCTCAAATACCTGGAAAGATTCTTCATTGTGGAGGAAAAAAATTCTGAGTTTGGGAATCCAATGGATCTGAATTCTAAATCTGTCAATATCACTTTGTGTGACCTTTGATAATACAGTCTACGTTTTAAGCTTTGGATAGTTCATCTATGAAACAGAGATGGTGAATCACTGTTTGTTCTACTGTTGAAGATGAGGTTAACATATAGATTCCATCCAAAGATAGCCATTATCTAAAATGATAGCTACAGAAGGGACAGTGGGAAGAACCGAGAGTAGCACTGACTGTTAGTCGCTCAGTCGTGTCCAGCTCTGTGCAGCCCCATGGACTGTTGCCCACCAGGCTCCTCTTTCCATGCAATTCTCCAGGCAAGAATACTGGAGCGCATAGCCATTCCCTTTTCCAGAGGATCTTCCTGACCCAGGGATTGAACTGGGGTCTCCTGCATTGGCTAGTGGATTCTTTACCATCTGAGCCACCAGGGAAGCCCATATATATGCTACCATGTGTAAAATGGACAGCTAATGGGAAGCAGCTGTATACCACAGGGAGCTCAGCTCAGTGCTCTGTAATGACCTAGAGGGGTAGGATGGGGTGGGAAGGGAGGCTCAAGAGAGAGCGGACATATATATCCAATTGAGATACTGGAGAGGGGATATATATGTATATACACACACATATGTACATACGCATATATGTAGAGGCTCAAGAGAAAGGGGGTATATATATCCAGTTGAGATACTGGAGAGAGGATATATATATATATGTATATATAAAAACATACACATATACTTTCATGCACATACACAATTATGGCTGATTAGTGTTGTTATATAACAGAAACCAGCCCTCCATTGTACAGTAATTATCCTCCAATTTAAAAAATTTTAAAGGTGGTCCCTACAAAAGTAAATATCATGTGTTTTACTCAGCTGATCTTCCAGGAGAGGCCAGTCACCAGGTGTACCCAGTGCTGCCCAAAGCCATCAGGCCTGCCTGAAGCAACAGTGAAGAAAGAGTCCATATCCACTTATACAGTAGGGCTCACTCCTGACTCTTCATGGATGTACTTACTATGTGAGGAATCCTCATGTGTTAGAAAAAACACACAAGTGAAAATGACCATGGCGCATCTGACATCAGAATTCTGCTACTTGGAGATGTGTCACCACAGACAAAATGTTTCCCGACACTGTGTGAGCCAGCATCACACACCAACACTGAGGTCAGAGGCAGTGGCCGGGAGGAGCTACCCCATGTCCAAGGAGCAGTGGCTGCACGGGCACAGGAGGGCCTAGAGGACCTACTCCATGTTCAAGGTCAGGAGGGGTGGCGGTGAGGAGATACTCCTCATCCAACGTAAGGAGCAGCAGCTGTGCTTTGCTGGAGCAGCTGTGAAGCAATATCCCACATCCAAGGTAAGAGAAACCCAAGTAAGATGGTAGGTGTTGCAAGAGGGCATCAGAGGGCAGACACACTGAAGCCATAATCACAGAAAACCAGCCAATCTAATCACCCTAGGACCACAGCCTTGTCTGTCTCAATAAAACTAACAGGGGTAGAAAGATATAAACAAGACCTAGAAAGGGCCTTTACATGCCTGAGTGAGGAAGGGGCTCTGGGGGAAGAGGCTGTGAGGATACTGTCTTCCAGAAGTCCTTTCTGCAGTAGAAAGGATTAGAGAGAAACCAGAGAGAGAGAGTCAGTTCAGTCAGTTCAGTCACTCAGTCGTGTCCAACTCTTTGTGACCACATGAATCACAGCACGCCAGGCCTCCCTGTCCATCACCAACTCCTGGAGTTCACTCAGACTCACATCCATCGAGTCAGTGATGCCATTCAGCCATCTCATCCTTGGTCGCCCCCTTCTCCTCCTGCCCCCAACCCCTCCTAGCATCAGAGTCTTTTCCAATGAGTCACTCTTCTCATGAGATAGCCAAAGTACTGGAGTTTCAGCTTTAGCATCGTTCCTTCCAAAGAAATCCCAGGGTTGATCTCCTTCAGAATGGATTGGTTGGATCTCCTTGCAGTCCAAGGGACTCTAAAGAGTCTTCTCCAACACCACAGTTCAAAAGCATCAATTCTTTGGCTCTCAGCCTTCTTCACAGTCCAACTCTCACATCCATACATGCCCACAGGAAAAACCATAGCCTTGACTAGACGGACCTTAGTCGGCAAAGTAATGTCTCTGCTTCTGAATATGCTATCTAGGTTGGTCATAACTTTTCTTCCAAGGAGTAAGCATCTTTTAATTTCATGCTACAATCACCATCTGCAGTGATTTTGGAGTCCCCCAAAATAAAATCTGAGACTGTTTCCACTGTTTCCCCATCTATTTCCCATGAAGTGATGGGACCAGATGCCATGATCTTAGTTTTCTGAATGTTGAGCTTTAAGCCAGCTTTTTCACTCTCCAATTTCACTTTCATCAAGAGGCTTTTTAGCTCCTCTTCACTTTCTGCCATAAGGGTGGTTTCATCTGCATATCTGAGGTTATTGATATTTCTCCCAGCAATCTTGATTCCAGCTTGTGTTTCTTCCAGCCCAGCGTTTCTCATGATGTATTCTGCATAGAAGTTAAATAAGCAGGGTGACAATATACAGCCTTGACGTACTCCTTTTCCTATTTGCTACCAGTCTGTTGTTCCATGTCCAGTTCTAACTGTTGCTTCCTAACCTGCATACAGATTTCTCAAGAGGCAGGTCAGGTGGTCTGATATTCCCATCTCTTTCAGAATTTTCCACAGTTTATTGTGATCCACACAGTCAAAGGCTTTGGCATAGTCAATAAAGCAGAAATAGATGTTTTTCTGGAATTCTTTTGCTTTTTTGATGATCCAGCGGATGCTGGCAATTTGATCTCTGGCTCCTCTGCCTTTTCTAAAACCAGCTTGAACATCAGGAAGTTCATGGTTCACGTATTGCTGAAGCCTGGCTTGGAGAATTTTGAGCATTACTTTACTAGCATGTGAGATGAGTGCAATTGTGTGGTAGTTTGAGCATTCTTTGGCATTGCCTTTCTTTGGGATTGGAATGAAAACTGACCTTTTCCAGTCCTGTGGCCACTGCTGAGTTTTCCAAATTTGCTGGCATATTGAGTGCAGCACTTTCACAGCATCATGTTTCAGGATTTGAAACAGCTCCACTGGAATTCCATCACCTCCACTAGCTTTGTTCATAGCGATGCTTTCCAAGGCCCTCTTGACTTCACATTCCAGGATGTCTGGCTCTAGAGAGAGAGTAGACAGACACAGACTCCCCTGATGGTCCAGTGGTTAATAGTCCACACTACCACTGCAAGGTGGCAGGAGAGGGGGTGTTCTATCCCTGTTCCGTGGGCTGAGATCCCGAGTGCTGTGTGGCACAACCAAAACAAAAATGAAAAAGGTCAGAACTTACTGCCCGTGTAGAAGAGTTCTCATGTCAGCACACTAAGTGACGGAAAGATGGGGAAACAGAGTAGACACATATACAGATCCAGAGTAGATGGAAACTCAGAGACCTGCTCTAATATCATGGTGATGTTGTTTGAATAATAATATCTGCTGTCATGTTTGCTCCTTGGAAGGAAAGTTATGACAAACTGAGACAGCATATTAAAAGGCAGAGACATCATTTTATGAACAAAGGTCCATGTAGTCAAAGCTATGGTTTTTCCAATAGTCATGTACAGATGTGAGAGTTGAACCATAAAGAAGGCTGAGTACAAAGAATTGATGTTTTTAAACTGTGGTGCTGAAGAAGACTCTTGAAAGTCCCTTGGAAAGCAAGATCAAACCAGTCAACCCTACAGGAAATCAACTCTGAATATTCATTGGAAGGGCTGATGCTGAAGCTGAAGCTCCAATACTTTGGCCATGTGAAGAACCAACTCATTAGAAAAGACCCTGATGCTAGGAAAGACTAAGGGCAGGAAAAAGAAAGGGATGACAGAGAATGAGATGGTTGGATGGCATTACAGATTAAATGACATGAATTTGAGTGAACTCTGAGAAACAGTGGATAGAGGAGCTTGGTGTGCTAGAGTCAGTGGGTTTGCAAGGAGTCAGATACAACCTAGCAACCGAACAACAACAATAACAATTCCCTAGCATGTTTGCCAGTATCTGAACATAAGAGACATATTCTGAAGTTGTCCAAATTAATCATTCTTCACCCTGCATATATCTTCCACCAGATATATAAACTGTTCCTTGTTTTAAACTATATTCTGAATCATCCACTTGCCTCTCCGGGAACCCCCAGTTCGAAAGATCCCAGCCTCATAATGCTCTGTCTCCACCCCTACTACCATCAGTATATTTGCCATCAGACGATTCTGTGTCCTGATGTGGTCCCACTAGACCCAGTTATTCACAGTTACACAAGGGTTTAGGTTTGGCCATGTTATTCATGCTCTCTCTCTCTCTCTCTTTCCTGTGCTCTGCCCTGAAATCTTCTTCTTCTAACCACTCCATCTCAAGGTCCCTGTGCCCAGAGCTCCATCTACCTGGTTCCTTACCATCAGTCTGGCCTCAATTGCCAAAGTAACTTTGTAGCGATGTCATCCCAGGTGAACCACATCCATAATCCATGGTCACTCATGCTCCGAGCACTTGACTGTTATTATATCTACATGACGTCATCTTGAATGTGTTTGAGATTGCTTTAACATTTCTCTAACTAGAACAGCAGGAACTTGAATTGTTTTCATCAACTTTTCATCTCCGTAACACAGAACAGTCCTTGGCTGTGCTGCCTGAAAATATTTGTTCATGAGATGAATGGATGAAACCCATCCATCATGCTGCTGCTGCTGCTGCTGCTGCTAAGTCACTTCAGTCGTGTCCGACTCTGTGCGACCCCAGAGATGGCAGCCCACCAGGCTCCGCCGTCCCTGGGATTCTCCAGACAAGAACACTGGAGTGGGTTGCCATTTTCTTCTCCAATGCATGAAAGTGAAAAGTGAAAGTGAAGTCACTCAGTTGTGTCTGACTCTTCGTGACCCCATGGACTGCAGCCCACCAGGCTCCTCCATCCATGGGATCTTCCAGGCAAGAGCACTGGAGTGGGGTGCCATTGCCTTCTCCACATCCATGATGAGTTGTATATAAAACATCTCTTCTTAAGTCTGGGTAAAAAGAAAGAAAGCTAAAATTCTTCTCTTTAGCTTTCAATAAGAAACTTCCTTATGTATAATACATAAAAGAGTATTTCCCCCTCTAGGAATGACCATAATGTATTCTTACATGAAAATGAGCATATTTTAAGATTTTTATGTTAATTATTCTTTTATAACATTCTCTGGCTTTTTACTGTACAGTCAGGCTGTTAGATCTTCAATAGAGACAATATTATTTTCAGGAAGATTTTAAAAGTATGTTTGATTTTTCACTTAGTTGGAAATATATCTTCAGGGTTTTTTTTTTTTTTTTTTGCTACTGCAATCTCAACTGAGTTAATAGTAATTAAAAGAACAGATGGTTTTTCTAATAAGATGCCAACTGGTAGCACAACACAATGAAACTTTTATCAGCTGTGCCTGTCACCTCCAATTGACATCCATGCTGTGTAATGAACGGAGCTTTCTCCTAAACAGTTTTTATAACAGTTTCTGAAAAACGAAAGGAACACAAGATTAAAATCCAAGTTCTAAGAATATATAGTGCTAGAAATGAGATGAGCTTCTGAATGAATATCTCATAGTTCTTTATTTTGGAAGATAAATTAGCATTAACTGAAACAGAAGTTGGGCTTTCCAAGTGGCCCTCATGGTAAAGGACCTGTCTGCCAATGCAGGAGACAAAAGAGATGTGGGTTCAATCCCTGGGTCAGGAAAACCCCCTGGAGGAGGGCATGGCGACCCACTCCAGTATTCTTGCCTGGAGAGCAATTGAGTGGCCTGATAAAAACTACTGTTTAACAAAATCATGTTAAAAGCTTCACATATAAGAGAGAAGCTTCACCAGTGGCTCAGACAGTAAAGAATATGCCTGCAATGAGGGAGACGTGGGTTTGATCCCTGGGTTGGAAAGATCTCCTAGAGGAGAGCATGGCAACCCACTCCAGAATTCTTGCCTGGAGAATTACATGGACAGAGGGGCCTGGTGGGCTACAGTCCATAGTGTGGGGAAGAGTTGGGTATAACTGAGCAACTAACACACATGACAGAGAAAGTACTTGCCCTTTATGCGAAGATAGCCAACCAATTGTTTTGGTGTTCCTTCCAAAATTCATGGTGGTGGTTTGGTTGCTAGGTCTTGTCCAACTTCTTGAGATGCCATGGACTGTAGCCCACGAGGCTCCTCTGTCCATGGAATTTCCCAGGCAAAGAGGGTGGAGTAGGTTGCTATTTCTTTCTCCAGGTGATCTTCCTGACCCAGGGATTGAACCTGGGTCTTCTTCATTGCAGGCAGACTCTTTACCAACTGAGCCACCAGGGAAAGCCCCATGGCCAAAATTCATGAGTTAAGTTGTAACCCCCAGGATCTCAGAAGGTGACCTTATTTGGAAACTGGATCACTGTAGATGTCACTAGTTAAGACAGGGTCATCCTGCAGCAGGGTCGGCTCTAGCGGTGGAATGAAGTGAAGGTGAAGCGTTGCTTCCGCACCGTGTCCAGCTCTTTGCAACTTCAAGGACTGTAGCCTGCCAGGCTTCTCTGACCATTGAATTCTCCAGGCAAGAATACTGAAGCGGGTTGCCATTCCCTTCTCTAGGAGATCTTTCCAACCCAGGGACTGAACCCTAGTCTCCTGCATTGCAGGCAGATTCTTTACCACCTGACCCACCAGGGAAGCTCGCAACCTAGTGGAATGGTTGTCTTTATAAACAGGAGAAATGTGGCTGCAGACATGGCTGATTACGAGTCCTAATTCTAATCAGAGCCTCTAGGTCCTCTTAGCTCAGTGAGCCACCGAGGCTCAAACATCATACATTTTGACTCATTTACTTTATACAAAGACTGCACAATGCAGGGTCTCTTATTATTCCCATGTTTACAGATGAAAACAGTGAGGACGAGGCAGAGGTGACTGCTTGTATGCACAGCACCAGATGCACCACCCCAGGCAGCATGATGCCCTGGTGATGGGAATGGAAACGCATGCCCTCACCAACCACGCTCCCTACTCCAGAGCATGAGCAGGAAGGCCTGGGCCAAGTGTGGGGACAGCTGTGGGAGGAAATGCATGACACACAGAGAAATACATGCAAACTAAAGGATCCACAGAACTTGGAGGGAGAGGAGCATGCCGAGCACTGGATCTAGGGGTCCGATGGAAGTGTGGTAGCAGTGAGGGAGCGGAGAAGTTCGGCAAGGGTTTCTTTTCTTCAGGGAAGACAGGAGTTCAGTCCTGAGCATGCTGGGTGGCAGCATGGATAATACAAGCTCAGCTGGGGGCAGAGCTTGGGGACCAAGCTCTGAATGTCGTGGGATCCCTTGCAGGAACTGATGCTCAATTACCCTCCAGCAGGTAAGTAAGGGAAGGGGGCCAGCAAAAAACACAGCAAGAGAAAGAAGGGTGAGACCCAGGAAGGCGTGGAGTGATAAAAACTGGTGGTGGGCAGGGATGGGAGAGGACTTCCAGAAGGTTAATACACATATCTCAGTACTGCGACCTCCTATCAACATAACAGAGAAAACAGGAAGAGCCCAACAGAGCCTCAGTTTCCTTAGTCTGACTCTTTGGGACCCTATGGACTGCAACTCACCAGGCTCCTCTGTCCAGGAGATTCTCCAGACAAGAATACTGGAGTGGCTTGTCATATCCTCCTCCAGGGGATCTTCCTGAGTCAAGGATCAAACTCATATGGCCTGTGCCTCCTGCATTGCTGGCAGATTCTTTACTGTCTGAGCCACCTGGGAAGCCCCTTATCTGTGCAATGAAGCACTGTCTCCTTCTTGGGAATATTGTGATATTAAATAAGAATGTCCATGGAAATTCCTGCTTGAGAAAAGTGCTCTAGAATAGTTATAACTGGCAATAAACGATAATGATAAATCATCCAACCTCCTAGATCAACAAAAAATATTAAACATTTAGCTAGTAAATATTACAAACATCTAATAATTTATAAAATGAATTTAAAGAACAAGTCATCACCAAAGGTGATAAGGGAAGACCTGGATAAATGTGGAAGCATATCAAATTCCAGGATTGGGTAACTCAAATTGCAAAAGTGTCAATTTTCTACAAATTAAATTGTATTTTAACTAATTTATGATCAGAATTTAGGTAAAACATTACCAAGTCAATGAAGATTGAACAAGATGCTATTTTTCACCCAGGAAATTAGAAAAATAAATAAAGTATTGGATAAAATGTAGTCTTAGCAAGTGTGTAGGAAAATGAACACCTATTGCTAAGTATATAAATTGGTGAAACCTTTTCACTTTCTTGGCAATATACTGGCATACTTAAAATGTAAGAGTTGCTTACATTCTGATCCAGCTTCTCCCCATCAAAGACTCTATTCTGTGGGGACAGTCATACACACATCACGTACACATCTATGTGCACACATCAACATTTTCACAAAACGCGCACTGAAGCGTTGTTTGAAAAATAAAGAATTGAAAAAAACCCTAAAGGTCAATCAAGGACAAATGGATTAATGCACTAGAGTGCATCTTTATTGCTCAGCGATTTAAGAGAATATGGCCAATATAGAATCTATGTATCAGTTCAGTTCAGTCGCTCAGTCGTGTCTGACTCTTTGCGACCCCATGAATTGCAGCACACTAGGCCTCCCTGTTCATTACCATCACTCGGAATTCACTCAGACTCACGTCCATCGAGTCCGTGATGCCATCCAGCCATCTCATCCTCTGTCGTCCCCTTCTCCTCCTGCCCCCAATCCCTCCCAGCATCAGAGTCTTTTCCAATGAGTCAACTCTTTACATGAGGTGGCCAAAGTACTGGAGTCTCAGCTTCAGCATCATTCCTTCCAAAGAACACCCAGGGTTGATCTCCTTCAGAATGGACAGGTTGGATCTCCTTGCAGTCCAAGGAACTCCCAAGAGTCTTCTCCAATACCACAGTTCAAAAGCATCAGTTCTTCAGTGCTCAGCCTTCTTCACAGTCCAATTCTCACATCCATACATGACCACAGGAAAAACCATAGCCTTGACTAGACGGACCTTAGTCAGCAAAGTAATGTCTCTGCTTTTGAATATGCTATCTAGGTTGGTCATAACTTTCCTTCCAAGGAGTAAGCGTCTTTTAATTTCATGCCTGCAGTCACCATCTGCAGTGATTTTGGAGCCTAGAAAAATAGACTGACACTGTTTCCACTGTTTCCCCATCTATTTCCCATGAAGTGATGGGACTGGATGCCATGATCTTTGTTTTCTGAATGTTGAGTTTTAAGCCAATTTTTCACTCTCCTCTTTCACCTTCATCAAGAGGCTTTTTAGCTCCTTTTCACTTTCTGCCATGAGGCTGGTGTCATCTGCATATCTGACATTATTGATATTTCTCCCAGCAATCTTGATTCCAGCTTGTATTTCTTCCAGTCCAGCATTTCTCATGATGTATTCTGCATAGAAGTTAAATAAGCAGGGTGACAATATACAGCCTTGACGTACTCCTTTTCCTATTTGGAACCAGTCTATTGTTCCATGTCCAGTTCTAACTGTTGCTTCCTGACCTGCATACAGATTTCTCAAGAGGCAGGTCAGGTGGTCTGATATTCCCATCTCTTTCAGAATTTTCCATGGTTTATTGTGATCCATACAGTCAAAGGCTTTGACATAATCAATAAGCAGAAATAGATGTTTTTCTAGAACTTTCTTGCTTTTTCCATGATCCAGTGGATGTTGGCAATTTTATCTCTGGTTCCTCTGCCTTTTCTAAAACCAGCTTGAACATCAGGAGTTCACGGTTCACGTATTGCTAAAGCCTGCCTTAGAGAATTTTGAGCATTACTTTTAGCATGTGAGATGAGTGCAATTGTGCAGTAGTTTGGGCATTCTTTGGCATTGCCTTTCTTTGGAATTGGAATGAAAACTGACTTTTTCCAGTCCTGTGGCCACTGCTGAGTTTTCCAAATTTGCTGGCATATTGAGTGCAGCACTTTCACAGCATCATCTTTCAGGATTGGAAATAGCTCCACTGGAATTCCATCACCTCCACTAGCGTTGTTTGTAGTGATGCTTTCTAAGGCCCACTTGACTTCACATTCCAAGATGTCTGGCTCTAGATTAGTGATCACATCATCATGATTATCTGGGTCGTGAAGATCTTTTTGTACAGTTCTTCTGTGTATTCTTGCTACCTCTTCTTAATATCTTCTGCTTCTGTTAGGTCTAGACCATTTCTGTCCTTTATCCAACCTATCTTTGCATGAAATGTTCCCTTGGTATCTCTAATTTTCTTGAAGAGATCTCTAGTCTTTCCCATTCTGTTCTTTTCCTCTGTTTCTTTGCATTGATCACTGAAGAAGCCTTTCTTAACTCTTCTTGCTATTCTGTGGAACTCTGCATTCACATGCTTATATCTTTCCTTTTCTCCTTTGCTTTTCACCTCTCTTCTTTTCACAGCTATTTGTAAGGCCTCCCCAGACAGCCATTTTGCTTTTTGCATTTCTTTCCATGGGGATGGTCTTGATCTCTGTCTCCTGTACAATGTCATTAACCTCATTCCATAGTTCATCAGGCACTCTATCTATCAGATCTAGGCCCTTAAATCTATTTCTCCCTGCCACTGTATAATCATAAGGGATTTGATTTAGGTCATACCTGAATGGTCTAGCGGTTTTCCCTACTTTCTTCAATTTAAGTCTATGTATAGTAACTGGAAAGATCTCTAGCACATAACATAAAGCAATTACAGAACATTATATAAGGTTATAAGGAGAAGGCAATGGCACCCCCACTCCAGTACTCTTGCCTGAAAAGTCCCATGGACGGAGGAGCCTGGTAGGCTGCAGTCTATGGGGTCGCTAAGAGTCGGCATGACTGAGCGACTTCACTTTCGCTTTTCACTTTCATGCATTAGAGAAGGCAATGGCACCCCACTCCAGTATTCTTGCCTGGAGAATCCAAGAGACAGAGGACCCTAGTGGGCTGCCTTCTATGGGGTCGCACAGAGTCAGACAGGACTGAAGCGACTTAGCAGCAGCAGCAGCATATAAGGTTATATGCAGAGTACATCATGTGAAATGCCAGGTTGGATAGAGCACAAGCTAGAATCAAGATTGCCAGGAGAAATTTCAACAATCTCAGATATGCAGATGATATCATTCTAAATGTAGAAAGCAAAGAGGAACTAAAGAGCCCCTTGATGAGCATGAAAGAAGAGAGTGAAACAGCTGGCTGAAAACTCAGCACTCAAAAAACTAAGATCATGGCATCTGGTCAAATTACTTGGATGGGGAAATAGATGGGGAAAAAGTCAACACAGTGGTGGATTTTCTTTTCTTGACTCCAAAATCACTGTGGACAGTGACTGCGGCCACGAAATTAAAAGACACTCACTCCTTGGAAGAAAAGCTATGACAAATCTAGATAGCATATTAAAAAGCAGAGACATAATTTTGCTGACAGACATCCATAGAGTCAAAACTATGGTTTTTCCAGTAGCCATGTATAGATGGCTGAGTGCCAAAAAAAAAAAAAACCTGATGCTTTCAGACTGTGGTGCTGGAGAAGACTCTTGAGAGTCCCTTGCACAGTGAGAAGATCAAACCAATCAATCCTAATTGAAATCAATCCTGAATATTCATTGTAAGGACTGATGCTGAAGCTTAAGCTTCAATACTCTGGCCACCTGATGGGCAGAGCCAACTCACTGGAAGATCCTGATGCTGGGAAAAATTAAGGGCAGGAGGATAAGGAAGAAGAGAAGGCAATGGCAACCCACTATAGTAGTTTTGCCTGGAAAATCCCATGGACGGAGGAGCCTGGTAGGCTGCAGTCCATGGGGTCGCTAGGAGTCGGACACAACTGAGTGACTTCACTTTCACTTTTCACTTTCATGCATTGGAGGAGGAAATGGCAACCCACTCCAGTGTTCTTGTCTGGAGAATCCCAGGGATCAGGGAGCCTGGTGGGCTGCCATCTCTGGGGTCGCACAGAGTCGGACATGACTGAAGCGACTTAGCAGCAGCAGCAGGACAAGGAAGTGACAGAAGATGAGATGGTTGGATAGCATCATCAAATCAACAGACACGAGTTTGAGAAAACTCTGGGAGATAGCAAAAGATAAAGATAGGGAAGAGTGATGTGCTGCAGTCCATGGGGTTGCAAAATTGGCCGTGACAGTGATGGAATAGCAAGAGCACGTACAAAGACAATGGATGTGTGTGTGTGACAGGGTGCATTTGTGGATGTAAATCAACAGAAAGCCACCAAAATTTTAACTGTAGTTTTCACTTCTGAGGTCATGAGTGAATTAGGAGAAGGGAAGGGGGACTTCTGTGTCTCATGTCATGTGTGTGCTAAGTTGCTTCAGTTGTGTTCAGCTCTTTGTGACCCCATGGACAGAGGAACCTGGCAAGCTATGGGTCACAAAGAGCCATATGTGCCGGGGTCCAGCCCGGTGGATCCAGGGTGATTCGAAGGTGAGATGGAGTCAGAGTCCTTGGAAAAAACTTATTTAATTACAGATATAGAAAAAGATTAGAAACGGATAGTGTAGTAGGAAATATTAGTGGCGAAAAAGAGGCTGAATAACTTGGTTTACGTGGGATATCCATCACCACCTACATAGGCCACAGGCATCTTTCCATTCTCCCAAAGGAGAGGAGGCACTGAGGCCTCCCCAGTCTGATCTTAGAAGCCTAGGCAAAATTAGCAGGCTTGGTGAGTACCCACATTCCAAATGGGAATTCAGCCAGAAAAAAGGGGAGCAAGAAAGAAACGACACTTAGGTTTGCTTATATACCTTTTGTTACACATAGAGACAAATGGCAATTTTAAAGTCACGCGGGAGTCAGCAGTCCTGACCTTTATCAAAATCAGGTGCTTCACATAAATGTATTAAAAAAAAAAAAGGTCTTAGGGGTTTTACATCATCTTCTGGCCATGAGGCCTGCTGAAATTTTATGACCCTTTCTTTCTGATAATCAAAAAATTATTTTTTCCAAGGGTGTTTTTTCTTAAACCAGGCACCACCCTCTGAAGGTAGCAGATAAAGTTGCATTCCTATAAGGGTGTAATGGGTGAGGGTGAGGGTGTAATGGGTTACAATCAAGAAAGGAATTTATTTAACCTAAGGTTAACATGATTAATCTTAAAGGTTAATACTTATTTCTCCTATATGCTAGTTATATTCATTATAAGGGTAAGGAACATGGAGATTTAGCAGCAAACATCAGCCTAACAAATGAAAACCCTTCAGCAATGTTCCCCTTAAGATCTATTTAGTCTTAAGATAGTGATAAAGTTACATTTTTACATAGCAAGGACACAGTGATTTATAACAAAGTACAGTGGTCTACAACAAAAGAGAAAATTCACTAACTCAAAAAGTCTAGTATTGCTAACATCAAAAACTACCATATTTCCTTTTCTATATTCCAAATACATTGATTAATATATTCCCAGGTGCCTAAGGATATGGAGGCAATGATATTGACTCAACAATGAGAAAAGCCCTATGCTAATTAAGACTCTCAAAATACTCCAAACTCTCTGTGCTGTTTATGGTTGAGAGGTAGTAAACAATCATATGCTTAGTGGCAGGAGTATGGATAATCCTGTCACACAAGCTAGTTTGCCAGCAGAGAGGTTTGACCTGAGACACCCTTGTCACACCCAGGGCAGGGAATTAGCAGCAATTATTGGCACAACAAATGAAAAACCCTTCACCAATATAATTTCTAATCAACCCACTATACTAATAATTTCTAATTTCCCAAAAGAATCTGCCTTTAATAAGTCTAAAACTTTTCATGTCTCTCACGGTTGGGAGGCTGTAAACAATCACATGTGGCTGGACGAACCTGTACAGGCAGGCCAGACAACCTTCAGAGGAGTTCTTAAGTTGAAACACTCTTGTCATGCCCAGGAATTTTTATTGACTTGGAGCTGCACGTTTACTCCTTCTCCAAGAGAACCAGTGGGGAATAGCCCCCATAAATTCAGAGGGGTAGGTGAGAGCATGAAACAGTAAAGCAGGTAGACTCTGGTTTTGGGGGTAGATGCTCGGGAACAGGGGGTTTCCTGAGGCTTGATCACACCTTTGCAAATGCCAAAGCCTCCTTCCTCATGACCTTTGCCAAGGGCGCAGTTCCTCACACTGGCTCCCGCCACATATGGACCATATAGATCATAGTTTGCATTTGTGCATTTGTGGATGTAATGCAGGGTGTATTTGTGGATGTGAATCAACAGAAAGCCACCAAAATTTTAACTGTAGTTTTCACTTCGGAGGTCATGAGTGAATTAGAAGGGAAGAGGGACTTCTGTGTTTCATTTCATGTGTGTGCTAAGTTGCTTCAGGTGTGTTCAGCTCTTTGTGATCCCATGGACAGAGGAACCTGGCAAGTATATGGGTCACAAAGAGCCATATGGCTCACAGAGATCATAGCTTGTCAGGTTCTGCTGCCCATGGCATTCTCTAGGCAAATATATTGGAGTGGGTTGCCATGCTCTCCTTCAGAGGATCTTTCTGACTCAGAGATCAAACTCACATCTCTTATGTCTCCTGCATTGACAGGTGGGTTCTTTACCACTAGCACCACCTGGGAAGCCCCAGGTTTTATTTCAGAGTCTCATGTCTTTGAATATCTTAAAAGAAAATTCTACTAGTGCCCTCCTTGTGCACTTGGAATGGATTTTGAAGAAGGTGTCAGTGGGTGGTGAGCATACAGTCAGGATGCAGCAGGTGTAGACCACCCTGGTGTGAGCAGTATGGCAGAGCAGGAGAGAAACCTAGCATAGCGCTTATGTGGAGGGTAAATATGTCAAATGGAGAAGGGAATGGCAAACTACGCCAGTATGCTTGCCTGGAAAACCCCATGAACAGAGGAACCTGGTCGGCCCCAATCCATGGGGCCATGAAGAGTTGGACACGATGAGCGACTTCACTTTCACTTTTCACTTTCATGCATTGGAGGAGGAAATGGCAACCCACTCCAGTGTTCTTGCCTGAAGAATCCCAGGGGCGGCAGAGCCTGGTGGGCTGCCGTCTATGGGATCGCACAGAGTCGGACATGACTGAAGCGACTTAGCCGCAGCAGCAGCAGAGGGACTAACACAACAAATATGTCAAAAGATGACCTTCTGTTTTGTTTGGCTTTTCACTTGATCACATGTGTGGAATGTCACTATTCTGACTGTGTTTTTTCACTGACCCAGTGAGGTGGGTGGAGGGAGTATGGCGAGCCCCAAGGGGCTCTCACTTTGCTTCTGGTGCCAAGCGCCCAGCCACACGCTGGCTCACTCTGGGGACAGTGCCAGATGGGAAGTTTGACTGGGGCAGTACACCTGTCAAATGGTAATGCAGGTGTCCTAAGGCGATGATCACACATGTGCATGCTTAACAGCAGAAAGAGAGGCTCTTAATATTCACCCTGGTCTTGGAAATCCTCCTGCTCTGGAGCACTAACCCCACAGTTGACTCCACTATACTTAGGCTCTCCTCATCTTCCTGAGCTACTTTGTAACACATGACTTCACACCTAACTGCATTCGATCTAACTGGTTGTCTGTGCTCCCGGTGCTTCCCCCAAATACCCTCAGCCTCTCCAAAGACAAGGCGATCTCCAGGTTTGTCTGACTTACTTCCTGTCTCCCTACATTTCACAACACTGAATTACAAGCTTGATGACATATATATTTTGATTTTTTTCCCCAAAATAAGCTCAGTACAATAAGGCATCATATTGTTGGAGCCTGCTATGTTTATGAAAGTATCAACATATCTAGATACAAAAGTATTAAGAGAAATACTGTGATATCACTTATATGCAGAAGCAGGAGAAAACAGTAATGAACTGATTTACAAAGATAAACATTTTCTTAGAGAAGAAACATGGTTACCAAGGTGGAAGGGTGGCACAGAAGGGATAGTTAGGGAGTTTAGGATGGACATGAACACACTGCTATGTTTAAAGTAGATAACCAGCAAGGACCTACTGTATAGCACAGGGAACTCTGTTCAATATTCTGTAACAACCTAATTGGGGGAGGAATTTGAAAAAAAATGGCTCCATGTATATGTATAATTGAATCACTGTACTCTACACTGGGAACTAACACAACAGTGTTAATCCATTACATGACAAAATAAAATAAAGAGTTTAAAAAGAAAAGAAAATTGTGAAGCCCCAGCTTGGGCTTTGAGCTGCCTGGAAGCTGACCTGGCCATAAAGAGTGATGATCCCTCCACACACAGGCATCAGGAGTAAACCAGCAGCCCTGGGCTGGACTGGGTAAGCAAGGAGTGATTTGGCAGATACGTGTCTAAATTCTCCCAAAGCAATCTCATGAAGACATTTTTCTTATGTAAATAAAATTCTCTCAGTGAAATTCTCCTGCAGTTAAATGAAGTTCAATTACACACTGCTAATTTAAGCCTGTGTGCTGCCTTCCGACTGTATACCTAATTACCCCATTTAGGCTGTTAATGATCAGATCCGCCTCTTGAGCAGATATTGGAGTCTGCCATTTATCTTTCCTCTAGTTAGATTTCTAGTTCTTTAAAAGATAAATCCTTGGAAAGAACAGAATTTTATTTTTGAAGAAAAATTTTTAAAGAGCCAGTGAATCTTAAAAAATTTATATTTATTCATTTACACAATGAACACAACAGTTTGGGCTCCTGATCTCAAGAAGCAAGTATTTTAGATGGAGAAGAGAAAAAATGAGTAAATGGACAAAAAAGAAAAAAAATGTGAAAAGCATCCTTGGGAGAATTAAGAAAATAAGGTTGAGTCTAGATAGAGAACTGCTGTCTAGACAAGGGGGTCTGAGAGGCACGGTTTCAGTGAAGGGTGCATTTCAGATGAGGCACGAGGTGGGGTGCTGAAGACCAAAAAGGAAACATGGGAAAGTCCCGACAAGTCCTGACATGGGAAAAACTATGGGATCACGTGGAAGTAACTGAAATAAGATGCATTTTGAAAATAGAGTTAACAGGATATAGAATTGGCCTGGATGCTAGGAGCAGGCAAGGGATGGGGTTAAAGGTGACTCCCGTGTTTTGGGGAGGCACCAAATGGCTGAAGAAGAAAACCTTGGCTAGGAAGGAAGAGCCTGGGGTGTGACACCAGGGTCCTGGGTGACACATTTTGGACTTCTGGGAATAAAAGTGGCCCCTTAGAAATGGTAGGAAAGATACAGAAAACAGCATCACCCAGTCTGCTTGTTGTATCAGGTTAACTCATATTCAGAAGAGGTGAATCCGCATCATTTCCTGTCCCAGGATTCCTGATGCCGAGGCTGCAAGGGACTGCATAGTTCATGTTGATCATCTGTCCTAGTAGAGGCTGTGTGCTGATTAAAAAGCAATATGTTCACTTCATATGACAGACTCTAGGTCCATCCACATCTTTACAAATGACGAAGTCAAAAAGAGAAAAATAAAATCATGTATAAGCACATACATGTGGAATCTAGAAAAATGGTACAGGTAACCTATTTTCAGGGCTAGAATAGAGATGTAGAAAATGGACATGTGGACACAGCCAGGGTGGGGAGGAAGTGGAGGGTGGGACGAACTGATTAGAATTGACAAATAACACACTACCGCGTGTAAAATAGCTAACTAGTGGGAAGCGATGTATAGCACAGGGAGCTCAGCTCGGTGTTCTGTGATAACAGAGAGGGGTGGGATAGCGGGGTGTGGCGGGAAGTCGAAGAGGGAGCAGGTGCATGTAGACAATGGCTGGTTCACTTCACTGTACAGCAGAAATGAATGCAATGTTGGAAAGCAATTATACTCCAATAAAAATATTAGAATGAGGTACATGTGTCTCTTTCAGTTCTGGTTTCCTCAGTGTGTGCCCAGCAGTGGGATTGCTGGGTTGTATGGCAGTTCTGTCTCCAGTTTTTAAGGAATCTCCACACTGTTCTCCACAAGTACACCCATGGTTGATTCATGTTGATATATGGCAAAAGCCATCACAATATTGTAATTAGCCTCCAATTAAAATAAATTAATTAATTTAAAATATTAGAATGAGAAAAGGCAACATGTTCAAACAGGAAAAAATGTCAGTGAAGAAAGGGCAAATCAGCACATCAACTCCAGATGATTACGCTTTTTCTGTTTCTTATCTTATGGACCCAAGTGGAACTGAAAACCCTGGGTTTGTTGGTGAAACACAAGTGAATATTAATCATAAAGTTAGTCTGCCTGATACAGAAAACATAGATTATAGGGAAGAATTCCATGAACTGTATAGTTCATGAAGTTGCAAAGAGTCCGACACGACTGAGAGACTCACTGTAGCCCCAGTTGTCAGAAAGATGCAAGACACATACATAACAGTTATTCATTAAATACCAGTCAATTCTGAACATCAAGTCCATTCATTTAACACTGATGGACTTTAAAGCTGATGTCTACAGTTCACTATTATCAAAAAGGTTCCCCAAACTTTGAAAAGTTTTCCTTGGTGCACATGTGTGAGTCTCACTACCAGGTCTACCTGAAAGTGAAAATGAAACTTGCTCAGTCATATTCGATTCTTTGTGATCCCATGGACTATACAGTCCATGGAATTCTCCAGGCCAGGATACTAGAGTGGGTAGCCTTTCCCTTCTCCAGGGGATCTTCCCAACCCAGGGATCAAACCCAAATTTCTCACATTACTGGTGGATTCTTTACCAGCTGACCCACAAGGGAAGTCCAAGAATACTGGAGTGGGTAGCCTATCCCTTCTCCAGTGGATCTTCCCAACCTTGGAACTGAACTGGAGTCTCCTGCATCACAGGCAGATTCTTTACTAACTGAGCTATCAGGGAAGCCTACCTTGATATGTATTTATTGGAGTAAGAGGTTTTGTGTTTTGCTTTCCTGGATCCTCTGCATTCCTATGAGCTTCGGATGACCTGCCTTGGCACATCGTGGGTCACTGCTCTGGCTGGACAATTTGCACTCACAGGACCACTAAAGACAGGGTCAGAGCAAAGCTTGCTACTTTCGCAGCGCCTCTTCCTCCTAACAGTAGCTATGTTTTTCCTTCAAAAGCATGGCGTGTGCATTCTAAGTCACTTCAGTCATGTCCAGCTCCTTGTGACTCTATGGACTATAGCCTGCCATGCTCCTCTGTCCATGGGGTTCTCCAGGCAAAAATACTAGAGTAGGCTGCTATGCCCTCCTCCAGGGGATCTTCTCTACCCGTTGATTGAACCCACATCTCTTCTGTCTCCTACACTAGCAGGCAGGTTCATTACCACTAGCGCCACCTGCATACATTTAAAATACTGATACATCTTCATCAGAAAAATGAACTTGAATATTTCAAGTAATAAAATAATTCTAAGTGTTAAAAAAAAAAAAAGAGGGTAAAATGATTCATAGCCTGGGTAGGGGGCCTCTTTGGACTGACAGGGTATTGCCATCAATATCAGACAGCAGAGCTTTAAAGAGCAGAGTCTCTTTCCCGCGAAGGATGTCAGGGGTAACAAGAAGTTTGGAGTGTATTCAGCTCTCACCACCACATCACAAGTGTCTGGATAAGCGTTAATGCACATGGCTAGGCAGAAGCCATTCCACACACCATGAATGCACCTACCGTGGTGTCAGTTTTGTGGAACTTACCGCAGCGCTTTTATTTTATTTTGCCTCAAGCCACTGCCCAGGCAAATATAAATGAAATAAGGCCCCTGAAAAGGAATAAACACTTGAATAAAATACATGTACTTTCCATTGCAAATCAGCTCAATGGGTCTTGCAACCTCCTCGGGAAAATTAAAGGAAAACACATTCAGGAACATAAACTGCTCCAGATTTTCAGATTCTGAGACTTTGGCTGAAGGAAATTTTAAAGGCAGTTTCTGAGCCTTACTGTGAACATAAATGAGAATGATTCACTGCAGAGGGCCTGGCGTGGTGCCGAGGACTCCTGGGCCAGGCTTTCGAGCTGCTGCCCACGTCTGGCCACTGCAGGGAGAGGCTCGGCACCCCTGCTGGTCTGTCTGAAGCCCCGCAGCGTGGGCTGCCGGACAGGACTTGAACACCCATGTGGTGTGAAAAATCCTCTCGGAAATGAGACAGTGAATTCTTGTGGACTTTTTGCCACTTCAAAACTTGCTATTAATGACACACAGTTTTTGCTTTGTTAATCTATAACCAATTTCTGTGTTTACTCCTGTTTAGGCTCTGACCGAAACTACGGAGCAGAAGAATTCTATTTTTCAATGGTGTCCTGTCAAAATTCCTTTTCCATTTATAGTGTGAGCCATTATTTTTCTCAGTTCCACACATATTTCTTATGCTTTGTGGTTTTTAATCTTATTTTTGTTATGCTGCTGTTATCCTTCAGTCACTAAGCCATGTCAGACTCTTTGTGACCCCGTGGACTGCAGCACGCCAGGCTTTCCGTCCTTTACCATCTCCAAGAGTTTGCTCAGACTCCTGTCTTTTGGGTCAGTGATACCATCCAACCATCTCATCCTTTGCTGCCCCCTTCACTTCCTGCCCTCAATCTTGCCCAGCATCAAGGTATTTTCCAATGAGCTGGCTCTTCACATCAGGTGGCCAAAGTAAAGGAGATTCAGCTTTAGCACCAGTCATTCCAGTGAATATTCAGGGTTGATTTTCTTTAGGACTGACTGATTTAATCTCAACCATCTATGAATTGTCTTTTAGAATGGTGAGGTAAAATCCTGCCTTGGATTGGTTTTGGGCATTTCGGTCATGGAAGTCTGTTATTTGGCCTATTTCCCCATTTTTCCCCAAACAGTTTAATATGATTTTAAGTCAAACTTGAACTATAGCAACTTTCATTTCTGATGATATAAATATTAATTATTAAGAAATCCTTGCAGGTATAAAAAACTTAAATTCTGGATATAAAGATAATAAACATACTTTAAATGAGGGTAGAGTTCTCGAGTGAGGAAAATCCTTAGGGTTCTAGAAATGGAGAAGGAAGTGGACACTTAGAGGAAAGAGCCCAAAATGCTGTGGGTGCTGGGGGATGCATCTCTTCAAGGGAGAAATGAGGGGAAATAAAGAAAACGTTAGTTCTACATAAGCTGAGAAAATCCCCGCAGAAAACTGTAAAGTCACTGAAATGCTGGACAAAAATAATTCTTAGCAAACACTCGTGCTTCTTTCTGCCCCAGCTCTGGGTGGAAAACAAAATGAAACAAACCATATCTATATCTATATATATATATATATATATATATATAGAGAGAGAGAGAGAGAGAGAGAGAGAGAGAGCGCAAGAGCGAGAGAGAGTGAGCGAGTGAGAGAGCGAGCCATAGCACCAGTCTTCCTCAGGTTTTGCCTTTCGATTTATATTCTGCAGGGTCTAAGAAATCTCATGCCCAGAAATGAACATATAGTGACCCAACCCAGTTTCCAAAGGCTTCTGACAAGAAAGGTAGAGGTTCCCTGGAGAACTGAGCCACTGGTATGTTTACAGATGAAGCCCAATCCCTTCTTGCCAGTCCCAAGCCCCCAGTCCAGAACCACTGAACACGCATGCGTGCGTGCTAAGTCGCTTCAGTCGTGTCCGGCCTGTGCGACTGTGTGGACTGTAGCCCCCCCGCCCGGTCTCCTTTGTCCATGGGATTCTGCAAGCAGGAATACTGGAGTGGGTTGTCATGCCCTTCTCCAGGGAATCTTCCCAATCTAGGATCTAACCTGCATCTCTTATGTCTCCTGCATTGGCAAGTGGATTCTTTACCACTAGCATCACGTGGGAAGCCCACCTTCTAACATATTCAGGGAACAATTTACCCTGAAAGTCAGAAGAAACACTCAGACCTCACATAATGGAGTATCTGAATATAGGTTACTCAATAAGTATTTTTGAAATGTTTTCAGAAATTTAAATTTACTATTTACCCATTGAAAACAAAGAAGGAAATCTTACCATTGGCAACAACATGGGTAGATCTCAATGGCATTATGCTCACTGAAATAAGTCAGACAAAGGCAAATACTGCATAATCTCTCTTATATGTGAAATCCAGAAAGAAACATAACAAAACCAAAACCAACCTCATAGATTCAGAGAACAGATTGTTGATTGCAAGAAGAAGGGGTAGGGATGGGAGAAATAGGTGAGCTGCTTCTGTAGGTTTTTTGTTTGTTTTGCTTTTGTTTAGAGAAATTAAGTAACACTTTTTAAAAAGGAAAACAACTGAATTAGGAAAGAGATAGAGGAACAGACTGGTGTCAAAAAAAGACAGATAAATTAGAGGAAAAGAAAAAGAAATAGAATGACCAGAAAGGCAAAACCCTTGAGAGAAATGTTTATATTAGACACAGTTGGGGAGATTAATATAGTAAAATAAAATCTTCCTGGAGAATGGAATGGTAACACACTCCAGTATTCTTGGCTGGGAAATCCCATGGAAAAATGAGCCTGGCAGGCTATAGTCCATGTGGTTGCAAAGAGTCGGACATGACTGAGTGACTAACGCTAAGGAAATTACTACCTAGATTATTGCCTAAAGAGAAATAAATACGAAAGGGGAAAGGGAGATTTAGTGGAGGGATAATATGGTTGATTAAAATCCCAGAAACAGAGAGTAGAAAAAATGGAAGACAAGCAACATTTTGAAGAAAATATCTGAAAATTTGCCAGAATTTGGTAAAAATTGAGAGAGTTTAGCAATAACAGACATTTCCTGGAACTAAAGGATGTGCTTCAGGAAAGACAAGTGTACTTAAGGAAGGAATGATGAACAAAGACATTGGTATGAACTCACAACTCTAAGCAAATAATGGCTGTACAAGGTAATCATTATACCAATGGCTAATGATAGACATGAAATATAAGATTCATTTAGAACACTAGGCCAATGTTTGTTTACGAGGTTTAAACTCTAGAGAAGGGAATGGCAACCCACTCCAGTACTCTTGCCTGGAAAATCCCATGGACGGAGGAGCCTGGTAGGCTACAGCCCATGGGGTGGCCAAGAGTTGGACATGACTGAGCGATTTCACTTTTCACTTTCATGCATTGGAGAAGGAAATGGCAACCCACTCCAGTATTCTTGCCTGGAGAATCCAAGGGATGGGGAGGTTGGTGGGCTGCCGTCTATGGGGTTGCACAGAGTCAGACATGACTGAAGTGACTTAGCAGCAGCAGCAGAACACTGGACAAGAAGAGCCTTTAATGTGGGAGGTGTGTCTACGAGGTGGGGTATTCTGATGTGACGTGCCATTCTGTATGAGGTGGGTCTATTACATGTGTACATTATATGTGTACCTGAAGGAAATTTGACGGTGGTGGTGGTTTAGTCACTGAGTCATGTCTAACACTTTGCGACTTCGTGGCTGTAGCCCACCAGGCTCCTCTGTCCATGGAATTCTCCAGACAAGAATACTGGAGTGGGTTGCCATTTCTTTTCCAGGTGATCTTCCCGAGTTAGAAATCAAACCCAGGTCTTCCACATGGCAGGCAGCTTCTTTATCGTCTAAGGCACCATCTAATTCAACACATATGTAGCAAAAGCAGGATATTCCTTTAAATAGGATGAATAAAAAATCATTTGTTTTAAGATAATTTTCTCTCTTCTTGATACAGAGGATGAAAGGGTTTTAACTAACATACGTTTTACTCATTTTGATATCTTCTGATAAATTACCCTCATATCATGCTGGGAAAACTTCAACTTGCCATTTGAGCAAGGATGTAATAAAGTCATTATAAATGTCTACACTGAAGCCATATTTCTTTCATTTCTTGATATTAAATTTTAATTAGAGAATATCCTTTTACAATAACCAGTATTTTATGAAGAGAAATGGCATAAATGAGGGCCATAAGGAAAAAGCTAAAATCATAAAAAGACATCTGATTAGTACCCACCATTTTTCTGCCCATTTCAGAAATATTCATCAAATATAACAAATTTTATAAAAGATCATACAAAATCAATTCATCCTATATTTTTAGCACTGATACATTCCAGATATATTTTCAAGATTCTCTGTTAAATTCTCCCAATCACTGTAACCATATGAACCAACTTGACAAGGATCTGATCATGAAAAGCATAGCTAAAGAATTATAGACTCAAGCAACTTAGATTAATGAAAGGAACTATAATTCTTGTCCTAAAAAGAAAATACTTCCTGTTGTAATTCCTGGGGATAAGCACTCAAAAGAACTGAAGATCCTTGTGATGAAAGTGAAAGAGGAGAGTGAAAAGCTGGCTTAAAACTCAACATTCACAAAACTAAGATCATGGCATCCAGTCCCATCACTTCATGGCAAATAGATCAGGAAAAATGGAAACATTGGCAGATTTTATTTTCTTGGGCTCCAAAATCACTGTGGACAATGACCGCAGCCATGAAATTAAAAGACTCCTTGGAAGAAAAACTATGATAAATCTAGACAGTGTATTAAAAAGCAGAGGCACCACTTTGCCAACAAGGGTCCATACAGTCACAGCTATGTTTTTTCCCAGTGGTCATGTATGGATGTGAAAGCTGGACCATAAAGAAGGTTGAATGCCCCCAAAATTGATGCTTTCAAATTTTATGTCTGGAGAAGACTCTTGAGAGTCCCTTGGACAGCAAGGAGATCAAACCAGTCAATCCTAAAGGAAATCAACCCCGAATATTCACTGGAAGGACTGATGCCGAAGTGGGAGCTCCAGTATTCTGGCCACCTGATTTGAGGAGCCAACTCTTTGGAAAAGACCCTGATACTGGAAAGGACTGAAGGCTGAGGGGGAAGGGGCAACAGAGGATGAGCTGATTGGTTGGCATCCTGACTCAATGGACATGAGTTTGAGCAAGCTCCGAGAAATAGCGAAGGATGGGGAGGCCTGGCGTGCTGCAGACCATGGGGCTGCAAAGAGTCAGACATAACTTAGCAAATGAGCAGTAAGATATCTTCTTTATGTACACTTGCCGCTTTGCGGCCTGCAGTTTCCTATTCAATGGTCACCACACACATCATCACAATGCTCACTCAACGTGTAACAGAAAACTTGAAGACAGAGATTTTCTAAGAACACTGAAGACAGCACATGCTGTGTGCAGCTGAGGAAAGTAAGTAAGAGGGAATGAATCCTTGGAGGAGGACGGACTGTGTGGCCGCTGTCTGGAAGATCATTACTGCACATCATTGATGACAGTAAACCCCACCTGCCAGCTTGTCATCATGTGACTTTCTCCTGGCCTTGTGACACCTCTTGGACAGCAAGTTGTCTCGACATGAGAGGCAGAGACTGATGCTGGTTCAGTTTAACTTTGCACAGTCCAGTTTCCTGTTGCTTCTCTTGCCCAGTGGCACATTCATATCCTCTCCCTAGGTGCGTGAGCCTAATCGCAATACTCAGTGAAACGTTCAATTTTCCTTCCTGTTTTTCTCCATTGCACACAAATAAAGAACGGAGAATCTGTCAGTCATTGGCTAGACAGAAACAGTTTGAGAAGGATCTGCAATAGCCAACCGAGAGATAGATGACAATCTTGGGTTTCAAACTGACAGGTACCAAAAAAAAAAAAAAAAAAGATGAATAATTCATGGTTAGGAGATGGAAGGTCTTTGAAGAGTTGGCTGCCAGTGAAACCTTTTCCGTGTTTTGCCTTTGGCTTTGTCTTTCGTTATGGCATCTGTATTAATTTTTTAGGAATGCCATAAAGAATGCATTTAAAACAAACCCCAAACTGCTTTAAACCACAGAAACTGACTTAAAACACAGAAATGTCTTCTCTCACATTTCTGGAGACCAGTAGTGTGAAGCCAGCTTGTTGGCAGGCCATACTCCCTTGAAGGACTCTAGGCAGGCAGGGGTCCTTTCTTGCATATCTTAGGCTCTGGTAGCCCTGGGCATCCTTGCCTCATGTTCACATTTCTCAAGCCTCTATCTCTGTCTTCATGTGGCCATGTTCCCTCTGTGTCTGTGTCCAAATTCCTTTCTTCTTATAAGGATACAGGTCATATTGAATAAAGGAGCCACTGTACTCCAGTCTTACCTCATAGTAATTTAACTAATTATATCTGTTTTCAAATAAGGTCACATTCTGAATTCCTAAGGGTGTGGGCTTTCATATATTATGTGGGGGACACAACTGCACTTATAATAGCATCTCAAAGCTGCTCATCATCTGCCTACCTCATGCAGAAAGAGGCTAACATCAAAGTGAGCAAACTGTGTCTACAGTTGTTTGCAAGGGAGGAGAGCTAGGGAAAGAGCTTATCCTAAGAAAATAGCTTTATTACTCAAAAAGATGCCAAGATATATGTTTCAAGTGTGATGAGTTCGGTGCATGGAATCACTAGAGTCTGGGACTCGATCCGTGAAGCTCCAGTCGCCTCTGCAGCCGCTGTCACATAAGCTGTGTTCATGCGCGAGTAGAGGCTGTCACTCTGGGGACATGTCGTGGCTGATAGCATGGGTAGTAATGTTCATTCTCTCCCTTCAGATGAGCTTTAAATAGGAAGCCAATTCTGTATTTACAAATGTATGGGTGCACCCAAATGTTCACTGCAGCACTATTCACAACAGCCAAGACACGGAAGCAATATAAACCTCCATCACCAGAGGAACAGAAAAAGAAGATGTGGCGTGCATATACACAATGGAATGTCACTTGACCATTAAAAAGAACTAAATGAGGCCATTTTCAGCAATGTGGATGGACCTAGAGCTTGCCATGCTATGTGAAGCAAGTCATACCGACAAGGAGGAATATTGTATGACATCCCTTATATGCAGAATCTAAAAAGAAATGATACAAATGAACTTATTTTCAAAACAGTCTCACAGACTCAGAGGACAAACCTATGGTGGCCAGGGGGAAGAATAGGGGGAGGGATAGTTGGGGAGTTGGGGATGGACATATACACACTGCTATATTTAAAATGGATAACCAACAATGACCCGTACAACAAAGTCTGTTCAATGTTGTGTGGCAGCCTGGATGGGAGGGGGTGTTTGGGGGAGAATAGATACATGTATGTGTATGGCTGGGTCCCTTTACTATTCACAAGACACTATCATAACATTGTTAATCGGCTATATTCCAGTATAAAATTTAAAAGTTCGAGAAAAGTTTTTGGGAACATACACACAAAACACAGAAATCTTGAAAGAAGCTTAATTTTAGGCAATGTGCCCCTCTCCTCTTGGAGATTAGAATGTCACAGTTATTAATCCAAATTATAAACAAAGAGCCCAGATCAGTGAGAACATGAAAGAACCTTAGACTCAGTCTAATCAAATGAGATAATGTGCAAGCCTGCAAGTGATTTAAAAGTACAACTACAAAGCATTCTAATTTTCCTTTCTTTCGGGGAAACGCTTTTAATTTTGTCAGCTCCTGCTAAAATGTACGGCTCTTTCCAGTGTTTGCGTCCCCCTTGGAGCTTCCTCTGGACAAGCGTGAGAGTAAGTAAAACGTCAAGGGCAGGACATCTCCAGACCACACGCGCCTTATGATCTGGTGTGTGTGGGCATCTCCCACTGCAGCCCATGTTAACATCAGTCATACTCATTCAAGAAATGCTTCCTTCTGACAATATGTTGTTGCTCAGTAGCTCAGTCGTGTCTGTCTGACAATATAAGGAGGAGTATATCTTTCCACTGCTTGTATTGAACTTCCTTATCATAAAAATGTGAAGAGTGGCTAGCTCCATAATGTCACTGTGAGTCTAGTATGTTAATGTGATTTCCATATACTAGGCATTGGGATGAGATGCTGGATCACAGGGACATATGAAAGGAATTATTAAATTTATTTTTAATTGGAGGATGATTGCTGTACAATGTTGTGTTGTTTTCTGCCACACATCAACATAAATCAGCCATAGGTATACATATGTCCCCTCCCTTTTAAGCCTCCCTCCCACCTCCCACTTCATCCCATCCCTCTAGATTGTCACAAAGCCCTGGGTTGAGCTCGCTGCATCATACAGCAAATTCCCCCTGGCTTTGTATTTTTACATCAGTCAGCTCAGTTGTGTCCAACTCTTTGTGACCCCATGGGCTGAAGCATGTCAGGCTTCCATATGGTAATGTATATATTTCCACGCTATGATACTCTCCGTTCGTCCCACCCTCTCCTTCCCCTGCTGAATCCATAAGTCTGTTCTCTATGTCTGCATCTCCATTCCTGCCCTTGCAAATAGGTTCATCAGGATCATTTTTCTAGATTCCGTATACATGTGTTAATATACTGGAGAAGGAAATGGCAACCCACTCCAGTGTTCTTGCCTGGAGAATCCCAGGGATGGGGGAGCCTGGTGGGCTGCCGTCTCTGGGGTCGCACAGAGTCGGACACGACTGAAGCGATTTAGCAGCACAGCAGCAGTGTTAATATATGATATTTGTTTTTCTCTTTTTAACTTATTTCACTCTATAACAGGCTCTCAATTCATCCACCTCACTAGAACAGACTCAAATTTGTTCCTTTTTATGGCTGAGTAATGTTCCATAGTGTATATGTACCACAGTTTCTTTATCCATAAAGAAAAGGAGTTTGACTGGTCCCTTTCTCCTTCTATTCCAGGGGCATAGCAGGTGTGTGTAGAAGGGGTTTGAGCTGTGGGAACCAACACATATTAAACAACAACCTGAGTCTGTATTTCCTTATCAATCTTTTAAGAAGTATTGTTTTATTCCACTCATTATCTCCATGATTATTCTACTCAATATATATCCTCCACAAACACTTAATACATTCTCAAATCTCTTACTTCAACACTGAATAAAGGAGAGGACTTCCCAACTGAATAATCCTCTATGGTTCTTGACCATGTAATCCAATTAGCACTACTATTAAAAAAAAAAAGTAAGCAATAAATAGTTATAACATTTATCAAATCTTTAAAAATCATTGACTATCGTAGTGTGTGTTAAGTAGAAACAGCATTTGATAAATATTTAGAAAATGCTAACACAAAATGCCTACAGAAAAGCCTAAGATAATCAGATCAGAGGTTCATCTATAATTCACACCTTCTTAAAATGAAATGTATTTTTAAACAGTTACAGAAAACGTGGATTAAGAAGTAACACTCCTATACAACATAAACTGGTAACTATTTTCTAAGAAATTACTCCAATAAAACTTAAAAAATAAAGATTATATGAATTTAAGTATTCCTCAGAGTCACATGAAGGATAAAACACAAATTCTTATAACATCTCAAATTCTTACACCATCCTAAATTCCAGGATGGAGAATAATGCTATGCAACCTATCATTCAGCCAGGAAAGAACAACTGTGTGTGAGGCAGAGAAACCTCTGGGTCTACTCTGAGCACTGAGTTTCTTCCCTGGGCTCCTGCCAAGCTCTATGAGATGCAGCTGAAAGATGCTTTCCACAAAGGCCTGAAGAGCAGCGGTAGAGTGACTTACAGCTTCAGAAGCAATGGCTACAGCTCAGAAAGATTCTTTCAAAGGAGACACAGGTGAAAAAGCAAAGTCACCACTGCCAGAAGCACATAGCTCTGCCAGGAGCAATTCAATTTTTAATAAAGAAAAAATATTTGAAAATACAAACATTCAAATGATAATAAAACCTACCACCCCAAAAGGAGCTTTAAAAAGAGAGAAGCAATGAAAAATATGTACAGAATGGACATCAGTGTATTGGTTAAGCATCACTCAAACTCTGCCTCCTTGTGTCCAAGGCAAGCCTGCTTTTAATGCACACTGTGTGCACACTGATGGGTGGTTCTCTATGCTGACTTCACGAGACCCATACAGTCTTCTTGGATGAAAAGTTTAAAACATCCTCAAATCTGAAGAGTTCAAAGTCAGAGAAACACAGCTGAGAGAGGGCACTGATTTCTCAGTTTTGCCCACTTTTCAAAGCCACACCTTAAGAACCTGGTGTCTACTCCCCACCAACACAGGATCTTCTGAGAACCAAGCATGTGGCATCTTGCGCAAAGCACCACTCTATAAACATTAATAGGAATGGTGAAAAATGAATGAATTTCTACCAAGAACTGAGCTGGAATTTAAACATGAAAAGACATATTCCAGGCCCTCAGGAGCTTTTATTTTATAGGAGGAGAGAATTTAAAAAAAAAAAAACAACCCTTTAGCTAGTGAGAAACATTAAATGTATATGTTTATAAGCATATATTTAAATATCTCAGTATACAGAAATCCATATTTTCACTTTTATAAGGTTTTTAAAAATGACTTTTGTTACAAATATAATTTGGCACAGTGTGAAAATTCTGAAAAAGACAAATTAGAAGAATAAAATATACATAAATCCCTCATAATTCCATTTTTAAGGTAGAAGGGCTAGTTGCTACAGTTGACCAAAAACTGACCTCTATTAACATGCTTTGTGTTTACTTCTATATATTTTTCCATGCATGTATATTCAGATAATCAATACTAAATTGCTATTTAAATATATTTTCATTCAGTTTATTTTACATGATAGTTTTATTATGTGTGGAATCAATGCATATTGTATGAATGTTACTAAATCATGAATGATTTCCTGTCATCAAAGTGTTTCAATACATCTTTTTAATACTGTGCAACAATCCATTGAATGGATATACAATAATTTAATTAACCTATCCTGGGTGCTTCTAGTATTTCACTACTATAATTAAAATAAAATAAAACTCTTTCATAGATTTTTATCTGTATTTCTAATTATTTCCTTGATTAGTTCCCTAAAGTTTCTGAGGCAAAACCTATAATGTTTTTCAAAAGACATTAAATTGATGTCTTTTCAGAATAGTTAAGACATAAATTCTACAATACAGTTGTTGAGTGGTTTAACACAATGGCAATCAGAGTTTATATACTGCAGTAAATCCATGCTGTCTGCCTCACGTAGAATGCTTATGCACACAAGAGGAGACAAAGATAAAGCAGTGATCATTCCTGATTACTACCTACAGGCAATTTGCATATCATGTAAACTAATCCCTCCAACTCTCTGGAGTTGAATGAGGAGTCTCAAGATCCAGGAGGTCATATGACTTGAGAATTAAAGTCATAAGACCCTGGTTTGCCCAACCCTCATGCCACTCTCTTTTCTCTTTCTTATAAGATTTTGTAACGTTATCAGATGAAAATATGATGGAACATGGACCTGCACCGTGCCACTGCATCTGATAGCATCCTGACCACTAACAGAGCCCTGGAACAAGGCCATCTGAGAAGGGAGCTTTGCTTCAGAGTCAGCCCAGCAGGAACCCAGGAGGAGGTGGGGATACGTGAACTAATCCAAACCCCTTGCTCATGGAGAAGTATTTCCAGGAGAGAGTATTTCCCAAAGCCACCTCTTCCCTACAGGAGGGAGGACAAAAGTCTGTACCTTATGCCGAATGTTTGAAAAATAGACAAATTTCACCCAAAAGAAGGGTGAAGGGATTTTCAACACAGAACTGTAGGGCCAAAGGTGCAGCAGTTCACAGTTACGTTTGTGTGTGCGTGTAAGTGGGAAGAACCAGAGGGAGACTAGGATTGACAAGCTATTCTAGATGGGAAAGGACTTTAAAATTTGGTGAATTCTAGAACCTTAATATATGTATGACTTATTCCCAAAAGGACTCTAGTGCAAATTTAAAAGAAAGGTAGAATAAGAATTTTTGTGTGTGTTTAGTCGCTCAGTTGTATCTGACTCTTTGTGATCCCATGGACTGTAGCCCATGAGGCTCCTCTGTCCATGGGATTTCCCAAGCAAAATACTGGAGTGGGTGCCATTTCCTTCTCCAGAGATTTTCCCAACCCAGGGATCGAACCTGTATCTCCTATGTTTCCTACACTGCAGGAGGATTCTTTACCATTGAGCCAAATGGGAAGCCCTTAAGATAATTTTTACATGATTGAATTACAGAAAGAGACAAAGAATGTTTATTATTATAGTTGACACAGTTATTGAGTCCAGTTAATTTGCCGAAAGACTTGTAAGATTTTTGAGAACTCTAACTCCAATAATAAATAGCCATATATTATATTTGAGCTTCATTCTCCTTTTCCTTTCTTGGATGGTTCCAGGAATTATTTGATGCAGTTCTATATTCCTAACATAAAAAAGGCTACTCTGGAATATTATTTTTTATTATATTTTTATTTTTAAATGAAAGAAAATGAAAGTCAGATTTGAAGACAAGATTTTTCTCTTCAAAGATCAGGTCTATTTTTATTCCAGAATTTTTTTTTCTTTTGGATCAAAAATTCAGTCTTTTTGGCTTTAAAATGAAGCAAGTTTTTCCACCTGAAGATTGTGACATTCTCCTCTACTTTAAATTGGAAAGGTTGAGAGCAGTATGTAAGCTCATATTTGAAGACCACTGAAGTTTTACACTGGTACAAGAATACAGTTTAGAGATATCTGTGCATAGTTGCCTTTGCAAGGCATTTCTCTTTGCTTTCTTATTCTTAAATGACAAAACTAAGGGGAAAAAAAGAAAAACAAAACTCAGAAATATCAAGATTTTGCTATTAGTTTTGTTTTCTCTTTGTATGGATGAACACACACACAAAACAGAAAATTAAGCAATTTTACAAAAGTCCCACTCTCCATACATGAAATTCTATTAAGGATTCTTTATGTATGTGGTTTCATTTATTCATTTTATCAATTTTGCTCAAGGCCCCTTTTAGAGAATAGGTGGGAAGGAGGGTATTGGCATTACCTGTGATTGACTGTGTGTTCTGATCACTTGCCAAGTCTTATTTAAAGTCCCTGAGATCACTCTGTGTCTTGGCCCTTACTCTCCATCAGCCATCAATTCAGGATGTCAATCCTGATTACCAAGAGACTCTCTGAAGCCCTTTCAAAGCCATTAGTGGAGAGAAAGTTGTGTCTTGCAGCCTGTGTGTATGTAAATGAACCTCATCAAGGCTTCAATTCCAGGGTAACTCCTTATGACGCAGAATAGCATTGATGGTATTAACTTCCTACATCTAAAAATGTTATATTTCAGCTTACTTGAGGGCTTCTGTTTATTTTAATCTTCATCGTTACTGCATCATAAAAGAATCAAATTTAATTCAAACTGAAAATACTTTAGTTCACATAAATATGTGAAAAGGATGTTCACTGCAAACAATAGTGTAACAAAATTTCACTGAATATCACCCAGAACAAATGACAGATAAAAGGGGGGATGGGTTTTGAAATTCTCTTTTTTTTCCTTTGGTAATTTTGCCACCTCTCCAAACAAACCTAACCTTGGGAACTAGCTGAATTTAGTTAGGATGGTAATGGAGCAGCGAGCAGCCGAGAGAAGATACCCCGTGTCCAAGGTAAGGAGCAGTGGCTGCACTTTGCTGGAGCAGCCATGAAGATATACCCCACGTCCAAGATAAGAGAAACCCAAGTAATAGAGTAGGTGCTGAGAGAGGGCATCAAAGGGCAGACAGACTGAAACCACAATCACAGAAAACTAGGCATCTGATCACATGGACCACAGCCTTGTCTAACTCAGTGAAACTGAGCCATGCCATGTGGGGCAACCCAAGATGGGCGGGTCATGGTGGAGAGGTCTGACAGAATGTGGTCCACTGGAGGAGGGAATGGCAAACCACCTCAGTATTCTTGCCTTGAGAACCCCATGAACAGTATGAAAAGACAAAAAGTACACTGAAAGATGAACTACCCAGGTCAGTGGGTGCCCAATATGCTCCTAGAGATCAGTTGAGAAATAACACCAGAAAGAATGAAGGGATGGAGCTAAAGCAAAAACAACACCCGGTTGTGGATGTGCCTGGTGATAGAAGCAAGGCCCAATGATGTAAAGAGCAATGTTGCATAGGAACCTGGAATGTTAGATCCATGAATCGAGGCAAATTGGAAGTAGTCAACAGGAGATGGCAAGAGTGAATGTCGACATTCTAGGAATCAGCGAACTAAAATGGACTGGAATGGGTGAATTTAATGCAGATAACCAGTATATCTACTACTGCAGGCAGGAATCCCTTAGAAGAAATGGGGTAGCCATCATGGTCAACAAAAGGGTCTGAAATGCAGTACTTGGATGCAATCTCAAAAATGACATTATGATCTCTGTTCATTTCCAAGGCAAACCATTCAATACCATGGTAATCCAAGTCTATGCCCCAACCAGTAATGATGAAGAAACTGAAGCTGAATGGTTCTGTGAAGACTTACAAGACCTTTTAGAACTAACCCCCCAAAAGATGTCCTTTTCATTATAGGGGACTGGAATGCAAAAGTAGGAAGTCAAGAAACACATGGAGTAACAGGAAAATTTGGCCTTGGAATACAGAATGAAGTAGGGCAATGGCTAACAGAGTTTTGCCAAGAGAACACATTGGTCATAGCAAACACCCTCTTCCAACAACATAGGAGAAGACTCTACACATGGACATCACCAGATGGTCAACACTGAAACCAGACTGATTATATTCTTTGCAGCCAAAGATGGAGAAGCTCTATACAATCAGCATAAACAAGACCAGGAGCTGACTGTGGCTCAGATCATGAACTCCTTATTGCCAAATTTAGACTGAAATTGAAGAAAGTGGAGAAAACCACTAGACAAGGTATGACCTAAATCAAATCCCTTATGACTATACAGTGGAAGTGAGAAACAGATTTAAGGGACTAGGTCTGATACAGTTCCTGATGAACTATGGATGGAGGTTTGTGACAGTGTACAGGAGACAGGGATCAACACCATCCCCAAGAAAAAGAAATACAAAAAAGCAAAATGGCAGTCTAAGGAGGCCTTACAAATAGATGTGAAAAGAAGAGAAGCAAAAAGCAAAGGAGAAAAGGAAAGATATACCCATCTGAATGCAGAGTTCTAGAGAATATCAAGGAGAGACAAGAAAGCCTTCCTCAGTGATCAGTGCAAAGAAATACAGGAAAACAATAGAATGGGAAAGACTAGAGATCTCTTCAAGAAAATTAGAGATACCAAGGGAACATTTCATGCAAAGATGGGCTCAATAAAGGACAGAAATGGTAGGGGCCTAAAAGAAGCAGAAGACATTAAGAAATGGCAAGAATACACAGAAGAACTGTACAAAAAGATCTTCATGACCCAGATAATCATGATGGTGTGGTCACTCACCTAGAGCCAGACATCCTGGAATGTGAAGTCAAGTGGGCCATAGAAAGCAGCACTACGAACAAAGCTAGTGGAGGTGATGGAATCCCAGTAGAGCTGTTTCCAATCCTGAAAGATGATGCTGTGAAAGTGCTGCACTCAATATGCTAGCAAATTTGGAAAACTCAGCAGTGGCCACAGGACTGGAAAAAGTCAGTTTTCATTCCAATTCCAAAGAAAGGCAATGCCAAAGAATGCTCAAACTACCTCACAATTGCACTCATCTCACATGCTAGTAAAGTCATGCTCAAAATTCTCCAAGCCAGGCTTCAGCAATACGTGAACCATGAACTCCCTGATGTTCAAGCTGGTTTTAGAAAAGGCAGAGGAACCAGAGATCAAATTGCCAACATCCACTGGATCATGGAAAAAGCAAGAGAGTTCCAGAAAAACATCTATTTCTGCTTTATTGACTATGCCAAAGCCTTTGACTGTGTGGATCACAATAAACTGTGGAAAATTCTGAAAGAGATGGGAATACCAGATCACCTGACCTGCCTCTTGAGAAACCTATATGCAGGTCAGGTAGCAACAGTCAGAACTGGACATGGAACAACAGACTGGTTCCAAATAGGAAAAGGAGTTCGTCAAGCTGTATATTGTTACCCTGCTTATTTAACTTATATCCAGATTACATTATGAGAAACGCTGGGCTGGAAGAAGCACAGGCTAGAATCAAGATTGCCGGGAGAAATATCAATAACCTCAGATATGCAGATGACATCACCCTTATGGCAGAAAGTGAAGAGGAACTAAAGAGCCTTTTGATGAAAGTGAAAGAGGAGAGTGAAAAAGTTGGCTTAAATAAGATCATGGCATGTGGTCCCATCACTTCATGGGAAATAGATGGGGAAACAGTGGAAACAGTGTCAGACTTTATTTTGGGGGGCTCCAAAATCACTGCAGATGGTGATTGCAGCCATGAAATTAAAAGACGCTTACTCCTTGGAAGGAAAGTTATGACCAACCTAGACAGCATATTCAAAAGCAGAGACATTACTTTGTCAACAAAGGTCCGTCTAGTCAGGCTATGTTTTTTCCAGTGGTCATGTATGGTTGTGAGAGTTGAAGTATAAAGAAAGTTGAGCACAAAAGAAATGATGCTTTTGAACTGTGGTGTTGTTGAAGACTCTTGAGAGTCCCTTGGCCTGCAAGGAGACCCAACCTGTCCATTCTAAAGGAGATCAGTCCTGGGTGTTCACTGGAAGGACTGATGTTGAAGGTGAAACTCCAATACTTTGATGCCAAGAGCTGACTCATTTGAAAAGACCCTGATGCAGGAAGATTGAAGGCAGGAGGGGAAGGGGACAACAGAGGATGAGATGGTTGCATGGCATCATTGACTCAGTGGAGATGAGTTTGGATAAACTCTGGGAGCTGGTGATGGACAGGGAGGCTTGGCATGCTGGAGTCCATGGGGTCACAAAGAGTTGGACACAACTGAGCGACTGAATTAATTCACTATAGTAAGAGTAAATTCCAAAATAAGAAAGTCTTGGATTTGTTGTGGTGGTTTCTGTTGGGTGAGCAAGAATAGAGAATTCAGTGGCTAGAAGGAACTTGCCTTCTGTGTTCTTTGGAGTGTTCCAGAACTTGCTGCTCATCATGTGTGAAACACTTAGCTTGCAGTGGCCTTAGGTGCTCAGAGGAGAATACTGGCGCATGAGCGCTGTGTATGCTGCCCCTCCTATTACCACTGTGACCAGCACTAGTTATTCTACGAGTGGGAGAGCAGCAACTTAATATTTTTGTAACAAGGGCAGTTTACAAGGTAGTGTCACCCGCAATGCCTCACTGAGGATGTTTGCATTCAGCTGGCTGTTGCTGAAAATACTTGTCTGAATTCCCTTGTATGGGGGCTACGAGCAGTCTAGAGAATCACACTTATAGGTGATGTGTCCCTTTCATTCAGACATTTTAAAAAGTGACTCAATTTTAAGGGTCCCTCAGTGCTTCTTAGCAAAGTGCAGATGGTTATCTCAAAGTTCAGGGTTCCCCTAAAACTTGACCTTACCCCCAATCCTAACCTACAACCTACACCTCTTTCGCAGTTGACTCCAAATGACTCCCCAACACACATTTGTCTCTTAAGCTCTAAGAGTTCATCATTTACTTCCTCTTCCTAAAATGTCAGAACACTATTAATTGTCCATCTCACATTTAAAATGGAAATAACTTGCCTTGGTCACACAGCTAAAAAATTGTTAGAGATGTATTTAAGGTACGTCTCTAGGATTCTAACGTCCATGCTCTGCCTCCTATGTTCTTTTTTTTTTTTTTTTAGTGGAGGATAACTGCTTTAAGATACTGTGTTCACTTCTGCTGTACAACAGTGTGGATCAGCCATAAGTATACATATACCCCCTCCCTCTGTAGCCTCCCTTCCACCTCCAGATCCAATCCCTTCAGGTAATCACAGAATACCAAGCTGAGCTGCCAGTGTTATGTATCAGCTTCTTGCTAGTTATCTGTTTTACACATCGTAGTGTATAAACGTCAAGGCTACTTTCTCAATTCATTCCACTTTCTCCTTCCCCCATTTTGAAACTGGGCATACATAACAGATGTGACTTCCCTGGTGGCCAATGCAAGAGACCCAGGTTTGATCCCTGCATTGGAAAGATCTCTTGGAGAAGGGAATGGCAATCCACTCTGGTATTCTTCCCTGGAGAATCCCATGGACAAGAGTCGGACACAACTGAGAGACTAACACAACATACAGCATACTGAGATCTGCTCTATGAGCTTAGGAGTTTCTTATCAGGAAAAGCAGTGTTTTTTGTTTGTTTGTTTGTTTTTCTATCTCCACAGTAAACACTCAGTGCTTGAGGTAGGAATGATGCAGCCAAATGGCAGGTCAAAAACCCTACTGACACGTAGGTATTTTCATGACTTTGGAGGTGTGGGTGGAAAGGGGTTTCTGAGTCACTTTTAGTTTCTAAATGGTGTACAGCTCTTGAGTAAACCTATCCATGTAAACTGGAGAGTTTGGGCCATTTATTTCTTCTGTACGTTCTAGTTGATCAGCTTGTATTTTTATAATCTTCATACTTCACTGTGTTTCAGAAGTGGGACACTTAAAAGAGTGTCCACTGGAACCCAGAAATCTACAGGTGTCCCTCCCTGAACCTGAGTTGGAAGAAATTCCTGAATCTCTAGGATCAAGGGTCACTTCAACTTAGGTTTTTGCTTGCAATATGATCTGCAAAGGTGTCGTCACTTGCAGCTATTTATTCATTTCTTTTTATTTAACAGGCACCTACATAAACCTGGTAGTGAGAAGAATGTTCAAAGTTGTTACAAACATTGACTCACATAAAGCTCACACTACCCTTAGGAAGCAGGTAAAATAATTAGACTCATGGTTTTTGCTTGACATGACAAGTGAAAGGAAGAACCGATTTCATTTTTTTCTACCTCTGAATTTCTCTGGTCCAAGGAATGTATTTCTAAATGATGCATTAATATGGAATGGAGTCTTCTATTGGGATTTTATATAGAATTTCAGATGAAAAATAGGCACCAGTCAGTCTGCTGTGACGGAAGAATGCACTGTAGACTGAGTTTCCCCCAATCTCATCATTCTCCCTCTACTCCAGATGATCTGCCTCCAATTCCTTACTGTAAGAGGTCTCACATTTCACAAATTATTTCCCAATTTATTTTTAACTGGAGGACAATGGCTTTACAAAGTTGTGTTGGTTTCTGCCATACGGCAAAGTGAATGAGCTATTTTTTTAAGTCATGGGGTCTTTGTGACCCCATGAACTGTAGCCTGCCAGGTTCCTCTGTCTATGGCATTCTCTAGGCAAGAATACTGGAATGGGCTGCCATTCCTGTCTTCAGGTGATCTTCCCGAGCCAGGGATCAAACTGAGATTTCCTCTCTCTGGAACCTCCCTTCCATCCCCCCTCCCACACACACCATTCTAGGCTGTCATAGAGCACCAGACTCTCATAAATGATGGAGGACCTCAAAAGGCCTTTGGCTATGTGATTTATTTAGGTATTAATATTTAGTGTGGCTTAAATTTTAAAAGATTTTGAAATATTAATTAATACTTATAAAGATGAAGGATTTCTCCATGGTTCAGCAGTGAACAATCTGCCAGGAAACTTGGGATCGACCCCTGGGTTGGGAAGATTCCCTGGAGAAGGAAATGTCAACCACTCTAGTTTTCTTGCCTGGAGAATCCCAATAACAGAGGGGCCTGGCAGGCTTACAGTCCATAGGGTCACAAAGATTCAGACATGACTTACCAACTAAACAACAACAAAATAAAGATAAAACAGTGACGCATTACATGTTAATATAAATAAACATACTTCTTGAAAAATAATTATAATTTAAAAAAATGAGGAGAAGAGTGATACTGTCTCCATGTTTATAAATCTTTGTCATCTCTGTCTTAATAGAAAGCTGCCCAGTCTCTTGTTGGCTGCTACATTCAGGCTCTTGTGATGTGTGGTTTTGATGGAAGTATGTCAAATATTTCAAGAAAACCGGGCTTCACCCGTATGTAGACAGAACAAGAAGAAAGACTTCAATATTCTTCTTTGGTAATTTGACAAAAATTAGCTGCAATGATCTTTTCTTAGCCTACTACATGAAAATCCATTGTTCAAAGTCCTGCTTAAACTTTGGACAGATCTGTTCCCGAAGCATGGTTTTTATAAGATCATGCATTAATCGTTTTGGAGTATCAGTTCACTGAATTATGCAGATCTTTTCAATGCTGATGCAATTCAATATAAAATATCAAAAAATAATCATTGTGAATATCATCACTGATCTCACAAGAACAATCTTTAAATTATTGGGGAGGTTTCAAGCACAGGATGTTGAATAGAAGTTTTCCAGAATTTTAATTTTTGCTCAAACGTTCAAATCTACCATTGAACAAATACTGTCAGTTGTTTCCCTTGAAGTGACAGACTCACCTTGGTTCTTTTTAAAGAAAATGTCTTCTAAATATCTATAATCTGGTTGATCACAGTTTTCCTAGCCATTTTCCTTTTATGCAAAAGTGGTGTTTCACGAAAGAAAAGACAATTCAGCCAGCTTCTCTTTGATAACCATCTTACTGATGTGCATTGTCAAACTACTTTATGTGTATTTCCCAGGTCTTCATAGGTTATTAAGAAGTCATGTATTCAAGGGCTGAGATATAATAAATTTAATACTTTTATGGCCACAGAAAGGACATTCTTATTTTCCCCCTCTGAGTGTGTGAAAGCAAGAATGTAGTACAATACTTACACAATTTGAGTGCAACTGTTCTCCAGGTCTTAATTTGTACTGAGGCATCAAACACCCATCACAGCAAATATCAAAATAGTGAAGAAGAAAAATAATATGTCAGCATTATTTTTCAGAACCAGACAAGTATCTTAGAGAAACTCAGTGCTCCAGGGCCACATACTGAAAACTGTTGTTTTCTGGCATAACTATTCAAAGAGTGCTATAGGATGAGATGGACAGATAGCATCACCAACTCAATGGATATGAATTTGTGCAAACTCTTAGAGATAGCGAAGGATGGGGAAGTCTGGCTTGCTACAGTCATGAGGTAGCATAGAGTTAGACACGCCTTAGCGAATAAACAGCAACAACAGGATTATATCATGTTTAGAAGATACAAGAGTAGCCAAGATGGTATATTCTTGGCCACACTCCCCTCAGGGTTATGTTGTGGGGAATGAAGCCCAGCACTTTCTAAGGCTATGCCTCCCAAGCCTGCCCAGTCTCCATCTGGAGAATGCTGACCTGATGGTCTACGAGAGCCAATTCCACTCATTTTCCTGGTTCTTTCTAATGAGGCCATCCAGGCTTGCTGGCAGTATATTACACAGCCAGAACAGAGCAGTGCTAGCTGCTGCTGCTGCTAAGTCGTTTCAGTCATGTCTGACTCTGTGCGACCCCAGAGATAGGAACCCACCAGGCTCCCCCGACCCTGGGATTCTCCAGGCAAGAACACTGGAGTGGGTTGCCATTTTCTTCTCCAGAGCAGTGCTAGAGAACAGCCCAATAGCGCACATTATTAAACTCCCTGTATGGTTGGCAGGGAACCATTAGATTTATTAATGGTCATGTACATTTTATTCTTTCTAGAACAGATGATGTTGGATCAGTCATTGGAAGGACAAATGTTAAAGCTGAAGCTCCAATCCTTTGGCCACCTGAGGCAAAGAGCCAACTCACTGGAAAAGACTCTGATGCTGGGAAAGATTGAAGGCAGGAGGAGAAGGGGATGACAGAGGATGAGTTGGTTGGATGGCATCACTGACTCAATGGACATGAGTTTCAGCAAGCTCCAGGAGATAGTGAAGGACAGGGAAGCCTGGCATGCTACAGTCCATGACATTGCAGAGTCGGACATGACTGAGTAACTGAGCAATAAAACAAATGATACTTGATTCCTAAGAAGTGGTTTTAGGTGATTCAGATTATCATAAAAAGTATCTGAGCTTGGTGTGGAAGAAAACCTCTAATTGGCTTAAATATGAAATAATTTTAAATAGAGGAAAGACTACTTTCTAAAGACAGTAAAATATTTGTGTATTTCTAAATGATACTGTGCTATAAGGGAAGAGCATGGGCGGCTGCGACAGCACACAGAGCGCGGCCGAGAGGAGCCACCCCACATCCAAGGTCAGGGGCAGAAGCCGGGAGGACCACATGCCCGAGGGGTGGCGGCCAAGAGGAGTTACCCAAAGTCTGAGGTCAGGGCAGTGGCCAAAGTGCCAGGCTGCAACAGCGCAGGAACGGCAGAAAGGAGCTACCCCACATCCTAGGTAAGGGGCAGTGGCTGGAAGGAGCTATCTCCTCTCTGAGGCCAGGGGCAGTGGCTAGGAGGAGCAACCCTACATCCTAGAGGAGCTATTCCACATTCAAGTTCAGGAGGGGCAGCGGTGAGGAGATACCCCTCATCCAAGGTAAGGAGCAGCAGCTGTGCTTTGCTGGAGCAGTCGTGAAGAGATACCCCATGTCCAAGGTAAGAGAAACCCAAGTAAGACGGTAGGTGTTGCAAGAGGGCATCAGAGGGCAGAACCAATGAAACCATCCTCACAGAAAACTAGTCAATCTAATCACATTAGGACCACAGCCTTGTCTAACTCAATGAAACCAAGCCATGCCTGCGGGGCCACCCAAGACAGGCGGGTCAAGGTGGAGAGGTCTGACAGAATGTGGTCCACTGGAGAAGGGAATGGCAAACCACTTCAGTATTCTTGCCTTGAGAACCCCATGAACACTATGAAAAGGCAAAATGATAGGATACCCAAAGAGGAACTCCCCAGGTCATTAGGTGCCCAATGTGCTACTGGAGAGCAGTGGAAAAATAACTCCAGAAAGAATGAAGGGATGGAGCCAAAGCAAAAACAATACCCAGTTGTGGATGTTACTAGTGATAGAAGCAAGGTCCGATGCTGTAAAGAGCAGTATTGCATAGGAACCTGGAATGTCAAGTCCATGAATCAAGGCAAACTGGAAGTGGTCAAACAAGAGATGGCAAGGGTAAACGTTGACATTCTAGGAGTCAGCGAACTAAAATGGACTGGAATGGGTGAATTTAACTCAGATGATCATTATATCAACTACTGCAGGGAGGAATCCCTCAGAAGAAATGGGGTAGCCATCATGGTCAACAAAAGAGTCCAAAATGCAGTACTTGGATGCAATCTCAAAAATGACATTATGATCTCTGTTCTTTTCCAAGGCAAACCATTCAGTATCACAGTAATCCAAGTATATGCCCCAACCAGTAATGATGAAGAAACTGTAGTTGAATGATTCTATGAAGACCTACAGGGCCTTTTAGAAATAACACCCAAAAAAGATATCCTTTTCATTATAGGGGACTGGAATGCAAAAGTAGGAAGTCAAGAAACACCTGGAGTAACAGGCAAATTTGGCCTTGGAATACATAATGAAGTAGGGGAAAGACTAATAGAGTTTTGCCAAGAAAATGCACTGGTCATAACAAATACCTTCTTCCAACAACACAAGAGAAGACTCTACACATGGACATCACCAGATGGTCGACACTGAAACCAGACTGATTATATTCTTTGCAGCCAAAGATGGAGAAGCTCTATACAATCAGCATAAACAAGACCAGGAGCTGACTGTGGCTCAGATCACGAACTCCTTATTGCCAAATTCAGACTGAAATTGAAGAAAGTAGGGAAAACCACTAGAAAATTCAGGTATGACCTAAATCAAATCCCTTATGATTATACAGTGGAAGGGAGAAATAGATTTAAGGGACTAGATCTGATAGATAGAGTGCCTGATGAATTATGGACGGAGGTTTGTGACACTGTACAGGAGACAGGGACCAAGACCATCCCCATGGAAAAGAAATGCAAAAGAGAAAAATGGCTGTCTGAGGAGGCCTTACAAATAGCTGTAAAAAGAAGAGAGGTAAAAGCAAAGGAGAAAAGGAACGATAAAAGCATATGAATGCAGAGTTCCAAAGAATAGCAAGAAGAGAAAAGAAAGCCTTCCTCAGCGATCAATGCAAAGAATTAGAGGCAAACAACAGAATGGGAGAGACTAGAGATCTTTTCAAGAAAATTGGAGACACTAAAGGAACATTTCATGGAAAGACGGGCTCAATAAAGGACAGAAATGATATGGACCTCACAGAAGCAGAAGATATTAAGAAGAGGTGGCAAGAATACACAGAAGAACTGTACAAAAAGATCTTCACAACCCAGATAATCATGATGGTGTGATCACTCACCTAGAGCCAGACATCCTGGAATGTGAAGTCGAGTGGGCTTTAGAAAGCATCACTACGAACAAAGCTAGTGGAGGGGAATTCCAGTTGAGCTATTTCAAATCCTAAAAGATGATGCTGTGAAAGTGCTGCACTCAATATGCCAGCAAATTTGGAAAACTCAGCAGTGGCCACAGGACTGGAAAAGGTCAGTTTTCATTCCAATCCCAAAGAAAGACAATGCCAAAGAATGCTCAAACTACCACACAATTGCACTCATCTCACATGCTAGTAAAGTCATGCTCAAAATTCTCCAAGCCAGGCTTCAGCAATGCATGAATCGTGAATTTCCAGATGTTCAAGCTGGTTTTAGAAAAGGCAGAGGAACCAGAGATCAAATTGCCAACATCCACTGGATCATGGAAAAAGCAAGAGAGTTCCAGAAAAACATTTATTCCTGCTTTATTGATTATGCCAAAGCCTTTGACTCTGTGGATCAGAGTAAACTGTGGAAAATTCTGAGAGAGATGGGAATACCAGACCACCTGACCTGCCTCTTGAGATACCTGTATTCAGGTCAGGATGCAACAGTTAGAATTGGACATGGAATAACAGACTGGTTCCAAATAGGAAAAGGAGTACGTCAAGGCTGTATATTGTCACCCTGCTTATTTAACTTCTATGCAGAGTACATCATGAGGAATGCTCATCTGGAAGAAGCGCAATCTTTAATCAATATTGTGGGGAGAAATATCAATAACTTCAGATATGCAGATGACACCACCCTTATGGCAGAAAGTGAAGAGGAGCTAAAAAGCCTCTTGATGAAAGTGAAAGAGGAAAGCAAAAAGCTGGCTTAAAGCTCAACATTCAGAAAACTAAGATCATGGCATCTGGTCCCATCATTCATTAGAAGTAGATGGGGAAACAATGGAAACAGTGTCAGACTTTATTTTTCTGGGCTCCAAAATCACTGCTGATGGTGACTGCAGGCATTAAATTAAAAGACGCTTACTCCTTGGAAGAAAAGTTATGACCAACGTAGATAGCATGTTGAAAAGCAGAGACATTACTTTTCCAACAAAAGTCCATTTAGTCAAGGCTATGGTTTTTCCAGTAGTCATATATGGATGTGAGAGTTGGACTGTGAAGAAAGCTGAGCACCGAAGACTTGATGCTTTTGAACTGTGGTGCTGGAGAAGACTCTTTAGAGTCCCCTGGACTGCAAGGAGATCCAACCAGTCCATCCTGAAGGAAATTAGTCCTGAATATTCATTTGAAGGACTGATACTGAAGCTGAAACTCCAGTACTTTGGCCACCTCATGAGAAGAGTTGACTCATTGGAAAAGACTCTGATGCTGGGAGGGACTAGGGGCAGGAGGAAAAGGGGATGACATAGGATGTAATGGCTGGATGACATCTGATTGAATCTGATAGAATCAAGATTGCCAGGAGAAATATCAATAACCTCAGATATGCAGATGACACCACCCTTATGGCAGAAAGCAAAGAAGAATGAAAGAGCCTCTTGATGAAAGTGAAAAAGGAGACTGAAAAAGCTGGCTTACAACTCAGCATTCAGAAAACTAAGGCCATGGCACCTGGTCCCATCACTTCATGGCAAATGAATCAGGAAACACTGGAAACCGTGAGAGACTTTATTTTCTTGGGCTCCACAATCACTGCAAATGGTGACTGAAGCCATGAAATTAAAAGAATCTTGCTCCCTGGAAGAAAAGCTATGACCAATCTAGACAGAATATTAAAAAATAGAAACATTATTTTGCCCATGAAGATCCACCTGTGGTCCATCTTGTCAATGTTATGTTTTTTCCAGTGGTCATGTATAGATGTGAAAATTGGACCATAATGAAAGCTAAGTGCTGAAGAATTGATGCTTTTGAATTGTGGTGTTAGAGAAGACTCTTGAGAGTCCCTTGGACTGCAAGAAGATCAAACCAGTCAATCCTGAAGGAAATCAGTCCTGAATATTCATTTGAAGGACTGATGCTGAAGCTAAAACTCCAGTACTTTGGCCATCTGATGTGAAAAACTGACTCCCTGGAAAAGACCCTGATGCTGGAAAAGATTGTAGGCAGGAGGAGCAGGGGATGACAGAGGTTGAGATGGTTGGATGGCATCACCAACTCAAAGGACATGTGGTTCAGCAAGCTCCGAGAATTAGTGATGGACAGGGAAGCCGGGCATGCTACAGCCCATGGGCTTGCAAAGAGTCAGACATGACTGAGTGACTGAACTGAACCAATCAAGCACACATTGATGCATAATGTGGATCAACAACCAAGTGATTAGAATGGAAGTAACTATAGGGTGTCATTAAAGCAGTGGGCAAGAAGGCAGCTAGAGCTGGCAAGGTAACCAAGTCTACTCAGAAGACTCTGAAGGCTAAATGAATATAATCCTGAACACCTGCCACTCCAGTCTTAATCAGTGGTGGAAGAAGTGCATCAGAAAAACTTGTCTCACTGGCCATTTAAGTTTAATAGTAAAAGACTGGTTACAGAATTGAAAAAGACACATGTACCCCAATGTTCATTGCAGCACTGTTTATAATAGCCAGGACATGGAAACAACCTAGATGTCCATCAGCAGATGAATGGATAAGAAAGCTGTGGTACATATACACAATGGAATATTACTCAGCCATTAAAAGAATACATTTGAATCAGTTCTAATGAGATAGATGAAACTGGAGCCTATTATACAGAGTGAAGTAAGCCAGAAAGAAAAACACCAGTACAGTATACTAACACATATATATGGAATTTAGAAAAGTGGTAATGATAACCCTGTATGTGAGACAGCAAAAAAGACACAGATGTATAGAACGGACTTTTGGACTCTGAGGGAGAGGGAGAGGGTGGGATGATGTGGGAGAATGGCATTGAAACGTGTATACTATCATGTAAGAAACAAATCACCAGTCTATGTTCAATACAGGATACAGGATGCTTGGGGCTGGTGCACGGGGATGATCCAGAGAGGTGATATTAGGTGGGAGGTGGGAGCAGGATTCAGGATTGGGAACTCAGGTACACCCGTGGTGGATTCATGTCAATGTATGGCAAAATCAATACAGTATTGAAAAGTAAAATAAAGTAAAAATAAAAATAAAAAAGACTGGTTAATGGTAATATTGCATTAAAAAAAAAAAAACTTCAGAAAGAAAGGAGAATGTTTTGTGGACTGTTTGTTCTGTGGTGTGGTAGTTTTAAGTTATTAATTTTTAAAATTAGTACTTTTTACTGGAAACAACTTGACAAAAATCTATCACAGAATTTGAGACCCATTAAAAACACCTTAGTGAAAAATAAAAATGTTACTGTTAGATATAATTCATGCTTTCACAAAAAGAAAACTTTATTAATGAACTAGCATACACTAACAAAGAAGGTACATTTATACACTAACATAAGGTTAAAAAAATTTTTAAGTCTAAGTGATTAGTAAATCTACATAATTTCCAAAGAATAAATTAAAGACAAGCTCATTACAATTCTCATTGGAATTAGGTATCTGAAAAATCAGATTCGGAGTTCACCAAACTGTGCCCTGTGCAACCTGGTCCTTCCATGAGACATGCTGGTCTGTTGTAGTGAATACATTGTCAGCTGTAGAGAAGACGGCTTGTCAGCCAACAGGGGGTCACCCAGGAACCATCCGCCTTCCACAGTGACATTAGCTTCATGCTGTGACCCTGATCAGCATTATTATCAGCAGGCACCCATACACACACACATGCATGCATGTCCCCCTAAACTTATCAGGATATTAAATTTTGTCACAAAAATACCAATCACAAACTCCAGCAAAATCTACTGGCACCTATAATAATGATGAGAGGCCCTGGACTTGAAGGCTAATGAGGACATTATGCTCTTTAATAAGCTTGAGTACTGGGTGTTTCTTGAACATTTTTCAAGGTTATAGCAGTTACAGTTTTAAGTGTTCATAAAAATATGACTAATAAAATATTTTAGAAAATAATATGAATTGTATTTTCAGGCATTTCTACTTTCATAATATTAACTTCAACATCATCAACAGGGTTACAGTGTACTGAATCACCTGGTAAGCATTGTGCCAAGTAAAACAAGTGTATAGTTGTCTAATTTAGTTCCCTAAGGCCCCCAGTTCTTTCACATCGTTATAACAAAGCAAAAAAAAAAAAAAAAAAAAAGTCTCACACATGCAGATGATACCTCTCATGGCAGAAAATGACGAGGAACTAAACACCCTCTTGATGAGGGTGAAAGAGGAGAGTGACAAAGCTGGCTTGAAACTCAACTTTCAAAAATTAAGATCACAGCATCCAGGTCCATCACTTCATGGCAAATAGAAGAGGGAGAAGTGGAAACAATGATAGATTTTATTTTCTTGGGCTCCAAAATCACTGTGAACAGGGACTGCAGCCATGAAACTCAAAGACGCTTGCTCCTTGGAAGAAAAGCTATTGCAAACCTAGACAACATATTAAAAACCAGAGACATCACTTTGACAACAAAGATCCATATAGTCAAAGCCATGGCTTTTCCAATAGTCATGTATGGACATGTGAGAGTTGAACCATAAAGAAGGCCGAGTGCCAAAGAATTAATGCTTTCAAACTGTGGTGCTGGAGAAGACTCTTGAGACTCCCTTGGACAGCAAGGAGATAAAACCAGTCAATCCTAAAGGAAACAAACTCTGAATATTTATTGGAAGGACTGATGCTAAAACTGAAGCTCCAACACTTTGGCTACTGGATTTGAAGAGCTAACTCATTGGCAAAAGTTCTGATGCTGGGAAAGATTGAGGACAGGAGAATAAGGGGGCCATAGAAGATGAAATGGTTGGATGGCATCACCAACTCAATGGGCAAGAATTTGAGCAAACTGTGGGAAATAATGGAGGAAGGCCCTGCTGTGCTGCAGCCCATGGGGTCACTAAATGTCAGATAGGACTGAGTGATTTAACAACAAAACAACAAACAATAACAAAAATATCATAGATCGAGTGTCTTGTGAACAACATTGATTATTTCTCACAGTTCTAGGGGTAGACAGCCAAGATCAAGGCACATTCAGATTTGGTGCCTGGTGAAACTGACTCTTGATTCACACTCAGCTTGCTGAGTCCTCATGTGGAGGTAGGGGCAGGGAGCTCCCTGGGGTCTCTTTTATAAGGGCACTGATCCCATGTGTGAGAGCTCCATCCTCGTGACCTTATCACCTCCCAAAGGCCCTGCCTCCTAATATCATCACATTGGGCATCAGGTTTCAACATATGGATTGTGGGGAGAAGGTGGCATAAACCTTCAGTCTACAGAGCACACAAACAAAAGTGAAAAAGCTCTGAGATGGACTTCACTTCCTCATGCAATTTCCTCTCATCTCAGACTTCTATCTGACACTTTTCCTATCTCTGTGAGCACAAGTTTACAACATACCGCTTGACAGCTATCTCACTGAGGGTTCACTTCAAGGGGTTCATCTCTTCCATAAACAAGTGCTGCTGTTAAACACTTTCATTGGCAAAATGTTCTGAAAATGCACATGACTAGAAAAAGGGAAAGGATTTAGACATCAAATTTAGCATAATCTTTCAGATTTTCTGGTTGAAGACCTGTTAAATCAAAGATTTTAGAGGAAGTCCGTGACAATGGATGAAAATTTTCAAATGAGTTCCTAGGATAGGGACTCTCGACTACTTAGGGACACTTTTAAGCTCACATGGCCTCTTGAGGACTGGAAACAGGAGGTTGAGCACAAGGCTGAGAGTGTTTCCTGGGAAACAAGGTGCTTCTTCAATTCGGCACAGGTCCTTTCAGACAGCGTGGATTTTCCATTCATCTGCTGTGTCTAGACATCTGCTCCATGAATTGTACTTCATTTAAACCAACATTTAGATATCCTCTTTAGAAAGTCCTACTGTTCCTTAAACTCCATTCAACAAATAGGGTCCCTTACGCAGGCTCTGGGCTTCCCAGGTGGTGCTAGTGGTAAGGAATCTGTCTGCCAATGCAGGAAACTCAGGAAACAAGGTTTTGATCCCTGGGTCAAGAAGGTTCCCGGAAGAAGGAAATGGCAACCCAATCCAGTACTCTTGCCATATGGAAATTTCCATAAGCCTGGCGGGCTACAGTCCATGGAGTTGCAAAGTGTCAAATGCAACTGAGTGTGTGCATGTACGTGCACACACATGCACCAGGTTCTATGCCAGAGATTGCGAGCAGAAGGATGAACAGAGGAAGATGCGGTCTCTCCTTGACTGGAGCTTATCATTTTGTCAATGTTTAAGAAAGGCTCTTCAGTGTGTTTTCCTGATAAAGTTTCCTTCATGTTAATTTCACTATTATTCAATGAATGGGTCCTGTTTCCTAGAATGATTAATATTGATGAGGTCTGCAGGTATACCCAGTACACACAACCACACTGGTTGAATGGAATGTTATTTTAGCCCTGACTATAATTTAGATCAAGAGGCTGCTGCTGTTGCTGCTGCTGCCAAGTCACTTCAGTCGTGACCGGTTCTGTGCGACCCCATAGATGGCAGCCCACCAGGCTCCGCCATCCCTGGGATTCTCCAGGTAAGAACACTGGAGTGGGTTGCCATTTCCTTCTCCAATGCATGAAAGTGAAAAGTGAAAGTGGAGTTGCTCAGTCGTGTCTGAGTCTTAGCCATCCCATGGACTGTAGCCTACCAGGCTCCTCTGTCGATGGGATTTTCCAGGCAAGAATACTGGAGTGGGGTGCCATTGCCTTCTCTAAGGTCAAGAGGAGCCTGGAGAAAACCTTCCAAGTTGTAGGAGACAAGCGTCTATATGTGACACGTGGGAAACAGAACAGCATCTTCACTGCCTTTGGCACTTCCCTGGAGGTCCAGTGGTTAAGGCTCTGAGCTTCCACTGCTGGGGGCACAGATTTGATTCCTGCTCCAGGAACTAAAATTCCCACATGCCTCACTGTGCGGCGCCCCTAAAAATCTTCACTGCCTTTGAAACATTGTTTTTATTTATATATTAGGTTACTGGCCTTCCCAGGTGTCTCAAGTGGTAAAGAACCTGCCTGCCATTGCAGGAGACACAAGGAGATATGGGCTTGATCCCGGGTAGAGAAGATCCCCTGGAGGAGGAATTATAATCACTGGTGCAGCCTTGGGCTAAGATTTAGTGATCTTTGTTCAAAATGGTCCCCGGTAAATGAGTCCTCTCTGTGTCAGCACTCTTCTGTGATATGACTCCACCTTGAATCCGAGATTTAAGGGTAGGGACTATGATTCCACCCCATAAGTCTGGGTGACCCTGTGACTTGTTTGGCCAACAAAATGACACACAGGTGATGTTGCGGGAGTTCATGAGAGCTCTTAAGGCCTTCATCTGGCTCAGGTAGAATCCAGCAGCCACAGGAAGGTGTCTCAGCCACCCTAATGGAAAGAGGCCATACAGAAGGGTGATTCCGGAGCATGAAACATTCTGTATAAACACAAAGGTCATAGGGAGAATGATGAGAAAGGCCCCACATATCAGCAAGCCTGGCCAGCTAGGTTGCCCTTTCTGAGGCTCTAGACAGGTGGGAAGATCAGCTTTGATGCTACAGCCGGAGTCCAGATAGAAACACATGGAGCAGAGCCAAGCTGCCCTCCCTACCCCTGCTAACTTGTCCCAAAGAAATGTGAGACAGGAAACAATGTTTATCTCAGGCACTAAGTTTCAGGGTCATTTCCTAAGCTTGGACTTTCCAGGTGGCACAATGGTAAAGAATCCACCTGCCAATGCAGGAGACTCAAGGGATGTGGGTTCAATCCTTGGGTTGGGAAGATCCCCTGGAGGAGGAAAGAGCAACCCACTCCAGTATTTTTGCCTGGAAAAGTCCACGGACAGAGGAGCCTGGTGGGCTGCAATCCATGGGGTCCCAAAGAGTCAAGCACGACTGAGCAACTGAGCACACAGCACATTCTAAGCATCTATTAATAACTGACACGACCTTTCTAGCTATGAAGCAGATCCACATGAACCACATGAAGGTGCCACAATATCTTTCAAGGATCCCATTAAAGGAGCCCTGTTCTTTACAAGACTCTCTGGCTGCTTGATGGGTTTGTGCCCAATGAGTTGTTAAGAACAACAAAGATACCAGAAGACACTGGTCCATCTTTGTCTGAATGTAACCTTGCAAGATGATGCTGTGAAAGTGCTGCACTCAATATGCCAGCAAATTGGGAAAACTCAGCAGTGGCCACAGGACTGGAAAAGGTAAGTTTTCATTCCAATCCCAAAGAAAGGCAATGCCAAAGAATGCTCAAACTACCACATAATTGCACTCATCTCACATGCTAGTAAAGTAATGCTCAAAATTGTCCAAGCCAGGCTTCAGCAATATGTGAACTGTGAACTTCCTGATGTTCAAGCTGGTTTTAGAAAAGGCAGAGGAACCAGAGATCAAATTGCCAACATCTGCTGGATCATCAAAAAAGCAAGAGAGTTCCAGAAAAACATCTATTTCTGCTTTATTGACTCTGATGCTGGGAGGGGTTGGGAGCAGGAGGAGAAGGGGACGACTGAGGATGAGATGGCTGGATGGCATCACGGACTCGATGGATGTGAGTCTGAGTGAAATCCGGGAGATGGTGATGGACAGGGAGGCCTGGCGTGCTGCGATTCATGGGGTCACAAAGAGTCAGACACGACTGAGCGAATGAACTGAACTGAACCTTGCACTGCAATTAGGGGACGCAGGGCAGTCTGTGGCCTATAACATTCAATTGCCTGACATGAGAATAGATAATAAAAAAAATAAAGAAATGTTAATAAAGAATATATTAAATAAGAGAAATAATAAAAGACTCAGCTAGCACTGATAATTTTCATCAGTGGTGTGAGTGGTGAGAAAGAAAGGGTATTAAGTTTGAAGGTATATGATAGGCTAAGTGGACAGGAAAACTTAGAAGGATTCAAGTCAGAGTTAAAAACAATTAAAATGATGTGAACTGTGTGCTTTCAGGCACTATATTAACAATTATTAAAAGCTACGTACTACTATCATGAAGAAAAGTGCTGGTTATTTGACATTTGGCAGAAAAAGCCCTAGGTGTCAGAGTGAAAGGTGATAAGAGGTTACCTCTGGGTATAAGGCTCAGTTTTGAGGACCCATGTAATGAGCAACAGTGACGAACTGAAAATTGAATATCATCTAGTTTTGACATAACATTCTTAAATTGGAGTTAGTTCTTCCGGAAGGTGTCTTTTGTCCTAGGGTTTAAGAAGATGAGTATGCAGTAGGCTTTGTTTCTGCACATCAGCCTGCTCTGCATTTCCCTCCCTGAGCCTATTTATTCATCCAGGAGAATGTGTACAGGGTCTCTCCCTGTAACACAGCAGAACGACGGCACATCGAGGTGTTCACTCATGCATGCAACACAGCATGCCTAGTGCCCCGTGAGGTCAATCATGATTTTAAATGACATGACTAGTGTTCTCAGCTGATGTGGGTTTTCATTAATGAGGCATTTGTCCTCTATCAGAGAGCACTTTAAAATAGCCCAAATTTGGTGATTTGTGAGTGGGATTTGAATATTACCCTCTGATCTATCTGAATCTTTAGGTGATTAGCAGTTATATTTTTCTTTGAGAAATCACTTATTATTTCTTTACTAACAGTGTATGGCCCAATATTAATGCTCGTGCAGGGAAAAAAAAATGCCAACATGAAGAGTCATTGAAATACTTTAGTATGGATTTAAATGTGTATGTATGCTCTGTTGCTCAGTTGTGTCTGACTCTTTGCAACACAGTGGACTGTAGTCTGCCAGGCTCCTCTATCCATGAGAATTTCCGGGCAACAATACTGAAGTTGGTTGCCATTTCCTCCTCCAGAGGATCTTCCCAACCCAGGGATCAAACATGAGTCTAGCACATTTTCTGCATTGCAGGCAGATTCGTTACCACTGAGCCGCTAAAGAAGACAGCATGGACTTAAGAACTACTTCCAAATGTCCACTCATATAAAAAGTTCTACAGAAAATACTGGTGCTACTTTTCGCTGCAGGATATTGAGAGCTTTAGCATTAAAAAGTTTCTTTAGAAAGTGAGCTGGACTTTTAAAATGCTAAATTATATAATAATCACTTTCACATTCTGCTGTGATGGAGCAAGGGAGTTCATATTTACTCTTTCAACTTAAGTACTTAAGAAATGGACAAGACAGATAAAATAATAGTTTACAGGACTGGCAAGTCAGGGAGCATAACAGAAGGACCCTGAGAGGAAGAAACCAAATGAGGTGATCGCGTGACTTCCTGAGCCTGCTGCCTGGACAGAGGTCCCAGGCCACCAGGCAGGGACCAACAACCTCCTGGTCTCCCCTCCTCATTAAGAGCACGTAATCTTGAGGTGGCCAAGGCATCTAGAATCTACAAGAGGAGGATGCTGTAGTAATGAGTATAACTGCTTGATAATTCTTTTTTTTTTTTCCTGTAACCTAAGTGCCTAACATTAAGCTGTATTCCATGTGAAGACATTCATCTCAGATACACATATTATCAGCTATACAACTAGATTAAAAGCCCAGCCACCTCACCCACAAAGTTTCTCTTTAAGGAAGCCCTGAGTGACCTGTTGTGTCCAATTCCCACTCTCATGCTTTTAATTCATCAGTAGTGAACCACAAAACTCTAAGCACCCCACTTTTGACCCTGATAAAGGCTAAATCCCAGATCCATGCTCTCACTCTCTCTACCTGCAACCTCCCTGTGTGGCCCTGGACATGGCATGAACCTCCCCAGAACCCTTGAGTAATAAACTTTGTTTTTGTAGAGTTGCCTGATGGTTGTTGCTAAGGGCGTCTTGCAATCATAATAAGACTCACAAGAAATGGTCCAGCTACAACCCTGGCACTGGTCAGGGCATGCCTCAAGTAACACAGACCAAAATGAGTGCCCTAGGCATTCCCAGCTCAGAGCCTCATGATCCATACTCGGAGACCAGCACAAAATGAATGAGAAGGCATCAGATTCCCAGTTCTGCAGAGAGGTTCTGCCTAGTCTACTGTTCACAATTTTGCTGTAACTGTGAGTAAGAAAATGACCCAAGTCTGGGAAAGAACCATGAGATGGAATAAGTGGAAAGGTCACTGGAGCTCACATGGAGCTGGGAACAGTCTGTGTCTTCACTATCCAGAGGGAGCTGATACCTGACCACAGAGGGGGAGCAAGCCAACCACAGAAATGCATTTGTATCTCCTTAGTAAGGGGGCCAAATCAACTGTCACCTGTAATTATGTAGACCAAGGCTTAATAAAAGCATAGTAATGCCAAGTAACTCAATGGCATATCAGAAAACAATTTCAGTGATATTTAAAGAAAACCAAAAATCCAGCGCTCAACAGCATTAAATTCCTAGCGTCTGGCATCCAATAAAAAATTACTAAACATGGCAAAAGCAGCAATATTAAGAGTCCAAGAAGTGGCTTCCCTGAAGAAATTCACAGCTGAAGACATTAAAATGATGATAAAGACATCCTATTTGTTCAAAAAGGTAGAAGAAAAAACAAGGAGAGAAAAGAAGTGTATCATATACATGGAACTGAAACTTAATGGGATGAAAAAAAGAATATCTGAAATGAAAAACTATCACTGGATGGGAATTAATAGCACATTGGACAATGCAGAATAACCCATCAGCAAACTTGAAACCACAGTAAGACTCTTCAAACTTGCATGCATATGGGGCGAAAAGTGACAAAAAGCATTAATGGGCTGTGGGACAGCATCAACACTACCAAGCATATGTGACTAGAGGCCCACTCAGGGCAAAGCAGAGATGAAGCAGGAAAACAACTGGGAGAAAGAAGATGTGAAGGCAATATTAAACAATTCAAATTTTCATGAGGTGAAAAAAATCAGAGATCCAAGCTCAATGAACCTTAAGATAAGGATGCATGCAGAAAATAACACCAAGACACACCGGTTACTTAAATGCTGAAATCCAGCAATAAAAAATATTTTAAAGAGCCAGAGTTAACATAATACACTAATGAATATGAAAATGACAATGGATTTCCTATACAAGCCACAGACAATTGAGTAACATCTGTAAAGTTCTGAAAAAAATGTCAATATAGAATTTTCTACACAGTGAAAGAATTCCCAGAAAAGAGGATGAAATAAAGACAAGCAAATACAATGCATGCAGATTGGAAATCAAGAAGCAAAGCTATGTGCATAGGCAACGCGACCATCTACCTAAAAAAATATCAGGTAACTTACCAGAGGAGACACCGGAACTAAAAAAAATTAGAGAGAGTTTAACAAGTTTACAAAACTAATATACCAAAAAATTGTATTTCTATATATACTACCAACAGTTACAAGTTAAAATGTGAAAACAAGACCACTTAGAACAAATGATAGGACGCATTTAAATATAATATTTTAAATACACAAGACCTATACAAAAAATAGGTGTAAAATATGTATGAGAGAAATGAAAGTAGACTAAAATAAATGGAGGATTTAATCATTATCATGGGTTAGAGGATTCAATATTTTTAGATGTTAATTCTTCCTTTATTCTTAAACTTAACACAATTCTAATCATAGTCCCAGAAGTCTGGTGACAAACTAATTTTAAAACGTGCAAAGAAATTAAAAAGATGGAGTTCCCCAGAAAGAACTTTTAATAAGAACAAAGTTGCAGGATATAGACTAATTATATAGTTGTGTGATCAAGATAATATATTCTCAATGTAAAAAAAAAAAAAAAGAAAGAAAAACAGGTCAGTGGAACTAGAGTCCCAAACAAATGACATACATGATCAATTGACTTTTACCAGTGTAGCTAGGGGCTTCCCTGGTAGCCCAGATGTTAAAGAATCCATCTGTGATGCAAGAGACGGGGGGTTCAATCCCCGGGTGGGGAAGATTCCCTGGAGAAGGAAATGGCAGCCCAGTCCAGTATTCTTGCCTGGAGAATCTCAAGGACAAAGAAGCCTGGAGGGCTACAGTCCAGAGGTCGCAAAGAATTGTATACAACAGAATAACTAAGTACAAGTGTACCTAGGAAATTTAATGGGAAAGAAAAAAAATCAAGAAAACAGTGCTGAAAGATGTGACTATCCATATGTAAGATAACTGAGATACACAGATGCCAAAACTCGGCCTTCTATATGACTTCAGACCATACAGAGAATTTAATGCAGTGGATCACAGACCTAAATGGAATGCTGAAACTAAGAAACTTCTAGAAGAGAACATTGAAGATAATTACAGCAACTTAGGTGAAGATATTTTATTAAGAATGAAAAATAATCTATAAAATTAAAAAAATGGTAAAACAAATTTCATCACAATTAAGTACGTCATATCTTCCAAAATAACTATCAAAATACAAAAAGTTAATTGCACCTTAAGAGAAATATTTACAAAGCGTGTTTCTGGTAAAGGTTGGTATCTAGAATATATAAAGAACTATTAGAATTCAATAGCAAGAAGACAAATATCTTTCCCAATGGAATATATATGTATGTATGTATGTATGTATGTATGTATGTATGTATTTTTTGGCCATACCACACAGCATGTGGGATCTTACTTCCCTGACCAGGGACTGAATTTACGCTTCCCTGCAGTGAAAGAGTACTCTTAACCACTGGACCACCATGGAAGTTCCTATCCAAAATATCTAAACAGATACTTCATCAAAGAAGATATATGAACGGCCAGTAGTATATTAAAGGGTCATTAGTGTTATTATCAGGAATTACAAAATGGAATCATAATTAGATTTACTACATACTTCCAGAATAGCAAAAATTAAAATGCATTGGTGAGGAGGTGAGATATCTGGAACTCTTGTGGGGATGCAAATTTTTCATACTTTTGGTACATGAGATGTACTCCGAGGTATCTAGCCCCTCCTTTTCTATATCTTTTTATTTAATGCCCGTCTTGACATACTATATGTGTTTCACGCTCAACAGTGGGTTGCAACCTGCAGTTTGAAAAGTACTGGCCCAGTTAGCAACATAAGCATGTCTTGAAAATCAGAGATTATCATCATCATAGGACAGAGAAGATCTTGAAGAAGTTGTGCACCTGCTAACAGAAACCTGCCTAAGGCTACAAAGTGTTCTGATAAAGCACTGGTAAACCACCAGGCCTAAAAGCTAAAGAGATTTGTTGAGAAGAGACAAAAGAAGGAAGAGATATTTAATAGTTCTAGCTTTATGCAGCATATAGCTATTCATGAGTATCTGACTGGATATTTTCTTACCCTTAATAAAAATATCTCCGCAGTTACAGAATAGCAGGATTTGTGTTATATACCTGATACTTTTTCCAGAATCGAGTCAACAGACACAAGGCAATAGTCAGGCAAAGGAAAGAACTATTCAGGAGAAAAGGAATCACCTACAATTTGATTTGGACGTGTTATGCATGTGTTTAGGCACTCAACAAAACTAATTAATATTAATACTAAACATTATCATCAGAAATAATTTTATTTTTTTATTTTTTAATTACAATACTGTATTTGTTTTGCCATACATTGACACAAATCAGCCATAGGTGAACGCAATTTCCCAATGCCGAAGCCCCCTTCCACCTCCCACCCCACATCCTCTACTTGAATCATCCTGTGCATCAGCCCCATGCATCCTGCATCCTACATTGAACATAGATTGGCGCTTCGTTTCTTACAAGAAAATATACATGTTTCATTGCCATTCTCCCAAACCATCTCACACATCTATGGACACCTTATCTTCGACAAAGGAGGCAAGAATATACAATGGAGTAAAGACAGTCTCTTTAACAGGTGGTGCTGGGAAAACTGGTCAACCACTTGTAAAAGAATGAAACTAGACCCCTTTCTAACACCATATACAAAAATAAACTCAAAATGGATTAAAGATCTAAATGTAAGACCAGAAACTATAAAATTCCTAGAGGAGAACATAGGCAAAACACTCTCCGACATAAATCACAGCAGGATCCTCTATGATCCACCTCCCAGTATACTGGAAATAAAAGCAAAGATAAACAAAGCTTTTAATTAAAATTAAACAAATTTAATTAAAATTAAAAGCTTCTGCACAACAAAGGGAACTATAAGCAAGGTGAAAGGACAGCCTTCTGAATGGGAGAAATAATTTTAACCAAAGGCTTTGCATTTATAATTTAAAGAAGTAGACATGATTTTATAATAGTTATTGTAAAAGATAAAAGACAAATGGACTTTTAACTCAAAATCAAGTGTAAAATAGCAGTGTAACATGCCTGAATATAAAAGGTGTTGTCATCTATGGTCTCCTTAACAGAACTCTCCAAGAAGTGGCAGCATCACAGTTAGACTGTTGTTGCTGCAAATGTGGTTCATAAAATAAGTTTCACGAGGAGGAAATGAATAAATGCTGTGCTCAGTCACTCCAGTCGTGTCCGACTCTTTGCAACCCCATAGACTGTAGCCCATCAGGCTCCTCTGTCCATAGGCTTCTCCAGGCAATACTGGAGTGGGTAAATGCTAGAGAAATGAAAGAAAGTCCCAGGATTGGATGGTCACAGAGTAGGATGCGGGGGAGACAGACCAGAGGTTGCAAAGAGCTCGGTTTAGTGGGGTGTTCCGACTGAGAGGCTGTGATGACCATCAGAACAGAGGGGCAGAGTCCCAAAAGGACTAAGGGAACTGGCCCAGGCCTGGACAGGGAGTATCCCAGGGCCCAGAGGAAGAGATGAGCTCTGATTTGCACACATCCTACATCCCTGTGATGGCAAATAAATCTCCACAGGGCATCCTTCACAGATGCTCCCTTGTGAACAGGTGACATGCACTTGGGAGGCCTGCTCACATTCTCAAGGCCACGGCCTCCCTCTATGCTCACCCCAGCACAACTCCTATGCACACCTCCACCCACCCTCACCTCCAGGAGAGCACAGCCATGCCACAAAGCCATGTCACTTTCCTCACAGCTTTACAGAGGTATAATTGACAAAATTATGTGTGGGCACATACACATTTGGGCTTCCCTGGTGGCTCAGATGGCCAAGCATCTGCCTGCAATGCGGGAGACCTGGGTTAGATCCGCGGGTTGGGACGATCTTCTTGAGGAAAGCATGGCAATGGACCGCAGGATTCTTGTCTGGTGAGCCCCCATGGACAGAGGAGCCGGTGAGTCAATGGAGTCACAAAGGGCTGGACATGACTGAGTGACTAAGCACACAGCACAGAACAGCATATATACATTTTAGTTATAAAATACTGCCCACTTTTATTAAGGACATGTGTGTGCTTCATAACTTGGATTCTTTCTCAGGTGGAAAAAAAAAAAGTGTGAGAACTTCTTCACAAAGAATACATTCAAACTTCTAAAACTGGGCATGAGAGGCCATTCACACTCCAGAAACCACCAGTTTCTCTGACACACAAACTGTTCTTGTGACAAGAGCGCCTGCACATATAATCTAGTCCACATATAACCTGAAAGGTCTGGCTTTGGCTAGGCACGTTTCTGCACTTGCATCTTGGTTATAACTCTTTAATTCCTATCTGTCGTTCAGGTATGGGCTCCCTTCCACCTCCCTGTTCCATGTCGGAGCCTTCCTATGATCCCACTCTGAGCAGGCGTCTTCCTCATCCCAAATTCCTGGCCTACATCAGTCTCTTGACCACCACGGTCAGCCCTAGGTCATGTCTTTGTCCGCATGTGCTTTATCAACAAAGGAAGGAAAAGCATTGCAATTAACTGGAGCGACACACAGATACACCCTGTGCCTGCTGCTTCTTGGGGTTTCACAAATGTTTGTTGAATTTACATCTCAAAAACAAAACAGAGTCCTCTGATCATCTCTTGCTTAAATGCTGTTGTTGTGCTAAAATAAGTTGGCATATACAGTATGAAGATAGGACTGAAACATACTCTTTCTATTTCAAGACTAAGTAAGATCACAATGAAAAATTATAGCTTTGCAAGCTCTTTTAGGACTTGAGAGGAAAATCACATTCAGCTCTTTGCAAAGAAAATTATAGGGATTGAATCTTAACGTCAACTAGATTGATTGAATTAGTAAAATGAAAGAAAGTGATAAAGACACTATATTGAAAAATTACAATTATTTTTCACGTCTAGGTATAGTATTATAGTACTCTCTAGTGGCCGGATTATAGAGCAAGACGCTTTCAGATTAAATTTAAAATGTTTTTAGAAAGAGTCATGTACATACTATTTAAGATATTGTTATTCAATGAACATTTTGTGAAAAAAATGCTGTATGATTTAAAAATTCAAGAATGTCTCATGGAATTAGCTACTACTCTCTGTGCTAATTGAAGGACTCTGAATACATAAAGCTCCTTCAGGATTTTTCAACCTAAGAGTCTGTCATCTGTAAAGGTGTCATGGGTTTGATGTGGAATAGGTCCCTGATTACACACCTAACTGGTGTCCATATTTTCAATTCCTATACAAACATTCCTAACTGAGTAGGAAATATCCTAAAATTACTCTTTCAACAGCACTCTAAAGTTGTAAGAACTGATATCCATGTTTTTATGCTTGCTTTTATTTGTCTCTACCAATATATTTCACAGACTTTGTCTTTTTATCAAAAGCCATTTTCAAGACATAAAGACAGAAGACAGAAGTGATTTTTAATAACCATAAAGATTTTGCAAAAAAAAAAAAGCAGTGAATTTTTAGTATAACAGAAAACATGTTAGAATTCACTCAGAAACATGACCATAGGTTAACCACTGTGTCTGACATAATATTGGATATGATATTTGATGACGAAAACAAATAGATATACAAAACTATATATATATATATATATATATAAATTAAGCTAAATAATTTTAGTAATTAGAAACAAGTTTCTTCTTACTGTCAGATGATGAAATTTAGCTACAATACCAACCCAGATACTTCTGTTGTGGTTTTAGGCATAAAAGATGCATTTACTTCCATTTAACTTAGCAAAAAACAATCATTGTGCTTAATAAATATTAACCACAGAAAGATTACAGATATTTTTGAAGAAAAGTCCCTGTCAATTAAGTCAACCTACACAATGGACATGGATGGTCATGCTAATTAAACATAACACACTTGTCATACAGCATATTCTCTTTATTTAAAAAAATATGTCTACCCTTTACCATGACGGTCTTCCTTGGTGGCTCAGATGGTAGAGTCTCCCTGCAGTGCAGGAGACCCAGGTTTGATACCTGGGTTGGAAAGATCCTCTGCAGAAGGAAATGGCCAACCCACTCCAGTATCCTTGCCTGGAAAATTCCATGGACAGAGGAGCCCAGCAGGTTACAGTCCATGAGGTCACAAAGAGACACAACTGAGCGACTTCACTTTATAATGATTTCCATGTATGAACGGGAAATGTCAGGATTTCAGTGTTTACATATTTGTCCAGAATTATTCAGAGAGTCAATGTCCCCTGCAGACTCACACCTAGATCTTTGGCTTGGTTCCCTGTTGTCCTGTTGTCTTTCTTCCATACAAAAGCTTCCCAGTGAAAGGGGGGAACTTCCTTGGGAATAACTGCTGATATAGCACAGGGGTTTAGAAGAGAGTAAAGCATCTCCGTGAACATGAAGTGGTAAATGATACCAATCAAGAGTGTTGGGCAGATTTCAGTGCTATCCATCTCAGATTTTGGCAGATTGTCCAGTTGGGAAGATAGAAAAATAGAGTTGAACGGAGCAAAGGTGACATTACTCCAAACTATCAAACAATGAGGAAAATATTCTGTTAAAAGGGATCATGTTTGAATCAACCTGTCACTTTTGACAGAAGCTCCAATTAACGAGGAAGTTGCTCAGATCAACTACAGTCTGTGAATTCAATTCTTATAGTAGTTCTACAGCCAGGTCTAGAATTCTGTAACATTCCAAGGAAGGTGGTGTGCGACTGTAGTCACAAGAATATGAGATTTATTTTCAGTGAAAACAAGCCTTCTCTTTCAAGGACTTTCAGGTCTGGAGTTCAAGAACATGAAAGTTTCATCAAACAGCAGGAAAATAGAGGGTTTTAGAAAATGTCTAATTAATTAACCAACGTAGACAGAGAAGGCATTGAAAACATGAAATAAGAACAACCTGCTGAAAGGAAGGGACAAGCTGGGAGATAAATGGATTGAGGGGGGCCAAAAACACAATTATTGAACTAAAAATTGTGAACAGAAGATAAAACACCACATACAACTAAGTGGGATAAAAGAAAGTTTAAAAATTTCACTGACAAGAGTGAAAGTTAGAAGACTGATAGACGTAGGCATGAATATCTAACCTAGTTTGGTCATAAATCTCAATCGCTGAGAATTTAAAAAGCAAAAATTTTAAAAATATACGGGAGATCACAAATCCAGGGCTTTCTGAAAGAGCTCATGAAGTTTCTGGTATCAGGCGATGCTAGTGAAAAAAATTCTTAACACATATTGAAGATATTTTGAATTGTTTTCTAATTATACAGGTTGATTAAAAACAAGTTCTCTGTTGCTATTGTTTTTCAGTCACTAAGTTGTGTCAGACTCTGCAACCCCACAGACTGAGGCACATCACGTTCCTCTGTCCTTCACTATCTCCTGGAGTTTGATGAAATTCATGTCCATTGAGCCTGTGATGCTATCCAGCCATCTCATCCTCTGTTCCCCTCTTCTTCTCTTGCCCTCAATCTTTCCCTGTTAAATATAAATTAGGTCAAAATATATGTTATGTAGGTACGCTTACCTAAAGGGGAAGGAAATATAAAAAGAGAGGATATATGTAAATGTAAAGCTTATTCAGTTTGTTATACAACAGAAATTAACACAACATTCTATACTATGATAAAACCTTAAAAAATTAAAATGACTAAACAATTTTGTCACCATCATCAACAGGTTAAGTCTAAGACTGGTGCTATCCAAAGAAGGCCCTGGCAGGAAGAGAAGAGCAAAATTAAAAGCACACTAGATCACTCACTTTACACCCAAAAACATGTAGATCCTTTTTATCATTGGTATTTATTATGAGGAAAATACATTTGTATATAGCTATATAAAATTTGAAAGCATTATTAGTAGAATACGTGTTAAATGCATGCCTTTCAAATCCCTAGAATAAAAGTGGGCACGAAAACAAAGTCAAGTACAAAAGTTCAGATACAAAAGAAGGACATCATAAAGAATGAAATCAACACACCAAAACCACTAAGTACTAAACAATCCTAAAGGAAATCAACCCTAAATATTCATTGGAAGGACTGATGCTGAAGCTGAAGCTCTAATACTTTGGTCACCTAATGCTAAGAGCTAACTCGATGGAAAAGACCCTGATGCTGGGAAAGACTGAAGGCAGGAGAAGTGGACGACAAAGGACAAGATGGTTGGATGGCATCATCGACTCAACGGACATGAGTTTGAGCAAACTCCAGGAGACGGTGAAGGACAGGGAAGCCTGGTGTGCTGAGTCCAAAGGGTTGCAAAGAGTCATACGTGGTTTAGCGACTGAACAGCAACAACTAAACAATAGGAGACCAATTATAATGACTTCATAACACAATGAAACTCATGTTTTCAAGAATATTGAATAATTCAATGAATTAATCACAGTATAGGAATCAGTAGAGTAAGCTGGTTAACCAATCATATGTAAAAATTCCAGTTCTCATTTTAGAATAATTGTGTATGTATACAGAGAACTGGAAAGAAACTGGCAATCGTGCATATGGACTTGACTGTCTCAAGAACTGTGATTGAGGGTCTGTGACTTTGTTTACTTTGTTCTTTTCACATGCATTTAAATTTGCTAAAATGAGAAGTATTACATTTATGGGTTTTGTGGGTTTTTTAAGATGGAAAGCAACACAGATATAAAGGATATAGTGTACAGCATAGAGAAATAAGGCATTATTTTCTAATAACTTTAAAGAGAGAATAATCTATAAAACGATGATCTCTGTTCATTTCCAAGGCAAACTATTCAATATCATGGTAATCCAAGTCTGTGCCCTGACCAGTAATGCTGAAGAAGCTGAAGTTGAAAGGTTCTATGAAGACCTACAAGACCTTCTAGAACTAACACCCAAAAAGATGTCCTTTTCATTATAGAGGACTGAAATGCAAAAGTAGGAAGTCAAGAAACACATGGAGTAACAGCCATATTTGGCCTTGGAGTACAGAATGAAGCAGGGCAAAAGCTAATAGAGTTCTACCAAGAGAAAGTACTGTTCATAGCAAACCACCTCTTCCAACAACACAAGAAAAGACTCTACACATGGACATCACCAGACAATCAACATTGAATTCAGACTGATTATATTCTTTGCAGCCAAAGATGGAGAAGCTCTATACAGTCAACAAAAACAAGACCAGGAACTGACTGTGGCTCAGATCATGAACTCCTTGTTGCCAAATTCAGACTTAAATTGAAGAAAGTAGGGAAAACCACTAGACCATTCAGGTATGACCTAAATCAAATCCTTTATGCCTATACAGTGGAAGTGAGAAATAGGTTTAAGGGACTAGATCTGATAGAGTGCCTGATGAACTATGGAATGAGGTTCATGACATTGTAGAGAAGAAAGGAATCAAGACCATCCACAGGAAAAAGAAATGCAAAAAAGCAAAATGGCTGTCCGGGGAGGCCTTAAAAATGGCTGAAAATTAAGAGAAGCAAAAAGCAAAGGAGAAAAGGAAAGATATAAGCATCTCAATGCAGAGTTCCAAAGAATAGCAGGAAAGATAAGAAAGCCTTCCTCAGCGATCAATGCAAAGAAATAGAGGCAAACAACAGAATGGGAAAGACTAGAGATCTCTTCAAGAAAATTAGAGATACCAAGGGAACATTTCATGCAAAGATGGGCTCAATAAAGGACAGAAATGGTAGGGGCCTAAAAGAAGCAGAAGACATTAATAAATGGCAAGAATACACAGAAGAACTGTACAAAAAGAGCTTCACAACCCAGATAATCACGATGGTGTGATCACTCACCTATAGCCAGACATCCTGGAATGTGAAGTTAAGTGGGCCCTAAGAAACCATCACTATGAACAAAGCTAGTGGAGGTGATGGAATTCCAGTAAGTTTTTTCAAATCCTAAAAGATGATGCTGTGAAAGTGCTGCACTCAACATGCCAACAAATTTGGAAAACTCAGCAGTGGCCACAGGACTGGAAAAGGTCAGTTTTCATTCCAATCCCAAAGAAAGGCAATGCCAAAGAATGCTCAAACTACCACACAATTGCACTCATCTCACATGCTAGTAAAATGATGCTTAAAATTCTTCAAGCCAGGCTTCAGCAATGTGTGAACAGTGAACTTCCAGATGTTCAAGCTGGTTTTAGAAAAGGCAGAGGAACCAGAGATCAAATTGCCAACATCTGCTGGATCATCATAAAAACAAGAGAGTAAAAGCATTTATTTCTGCTTTATTGACTATGTCAAAGCCTTTGACTCTGTAGATTACAATAAACTGTGGATAATTCTGAAAGAGATGGAAATATCAGACCACCTGACCTTCCTCTTGAGAAACCTATATGCAGGTCAGGAAGCAACAGTTAGAACTGGACATGGAACAACAGACTGGTTCCAAATAGGAAAAGGAGTACGTCAAGGCTGTATATTGTCACCCTGCTTGTTTAACTTATATGCAGAGTACATCATGAGAAACGCTGGTCTGGAAGAAGCACAAGCTGGAATCAAGATTGCCGGAAGAAATATCAATAACCTCAGATATGCAGATGACACCACCCCTATGACAGAAAATGAAGAGGAACTAAAGAGCCTCTTGATGAAACTGAAAGAGGAGAGTGAAAAAGCTGGCTTAAAGTTCAACATTCAGAAAATTAAGATCATGGCATCTGGTCCCATCACTTCATGGGAAATAGATGGGGAAACATTGTCAGACTTTGGTTTTTGGGCTCCAAAATCACTGCAGATGATGATTGCAGCCATGAAATTAAAAGATGCTTACTCCTTGGAAGGAAAGTTATGACCAACTTAGGCAACATATTATAAAGCAGAGATATTACTTTGCCGACAAAGGTCCGTCTAGCCAAGGCTATGGTTTCTCCTGTGGTCATGTATGGATGTGAGAGTTGGAGTATAAATAAAGTTGAATGCAGAAGAATTGATGCTTTTGAACTGTGGTATTGGATAAGACTCTTGAGAGTCCCTTCGACTGCAAGGAGTTCCAACCAGTCCATCCTAAAGGAAATCAGTCCTGGGTGTTCATTGGAAGGACTGATGTTGAAGCTGAAACTCTAATACTTTGACCACCTAATGTGAAGAGCTGACTCATTTGAAAAGACCCTGATGCTTGGAAAGATGGAGGGCAGGAGGAAAAGAAGGTGACAAAGGATGAGATGGCTGGATGGCATCACCGACTTAAGGGACATGGGTTTGTGTGTACTCTAGGAGTTGGTAATGGACAGGGAGGCCTGGCGTGCTGCAGCTCATGGGGTCACAAAGGGTCAGACATGACTGAGTGACTTAACTGAACTGAATCTATAAAAATATGGAATCGCTATGCTGTACACCCAAAACTAATAGAGTATTATAAAGCAGCTATACTTCAATTTTAAAACACATGCAAAAAACTGACATCCTGATGGATTGAAGGAATGAAATTGAACTTTACAGAATTGCTTGCTGCAGGGAGGATGAGAAATCTGTAGAATGGAAACAACAGAGAACATCATAGGTTTGAACCTTAGTGTAAATATTGTTAGAGATTGAATTTTTCCCTCAACATTCTAATGTTGAAATCTTAATCCAGAATTCTAATGTTGAAATCTTAATCCAGCTATTGCCATTATGGAGAACAGTATGGAGATTCCTTAGAAAAGTAGTAATAAATCTACCATATGACCGAGAAACCTGAGTTCCAGGCATATACCCTGAAAAAATCACAATTCTATGAAACCTATGTACCCCAATATTCATTGCAGCAGTATTTACAATAGCCAGGACATAGAAGAAACCTAAATGTTCATTGACAGATCAATGGATAAAGAATATGTGGTACCTATATACAATGGAACATTACTCCACCATAAAATGGAATGAATTTAAGTCAGTGGTAATGAGGTGGATGAATCTAGGGCCTACTATACAGAGTGAAGTAAATCAGAAAGAGAAAAACAAACAACATATATTATCTCAAATAGCTGATTTGCACTGTTGTACAGAAGAAATCAACACAATATTGTAAACTCATTTTCCTCCAGTTAAAAAATAAATTTAAAAAGACCTAATACACAATGTCAAAAAATGTGACCTTATCTAGAGATGAGATTTTTACAGATATAATTAATTAAATTGAGATGGGGTGGGTAAGGTGGGCTTTAATCCAAGATGACTAGCTTAGAGTGCACAGGACCTAAAAGCCCATAAGGTACGTGATGTATCTGGCTATTTTAATTTCATGTGCATTGATAGAAAGCCTTATTTTAAAAGGCTTAATGCAAAGCCTTATTTTTTAAACTCTGTATATTTTATTTAGGATTTTTAGTTACAATTTGCAAAAATTACATTTTTTTTTCCCAAATAAGGCAGCCATAACATCACTGCAGGTTTTTTCAATATAGCCCATCAATACAATGTATAATAAACCTCGATAAAATCTGCATCTATAAACACAGAATACTGATGTCTAATAAGGTCTTTAAGTAATCATACCAACACAATTTTATCAGGAAAGGTTAAGTATCTTCATCTAATCAGAATCCGATGAAATTAGTCCCGAAGTAATAAGTAGCATTTGTCACTATTAGAGTGAGAGGTGTTGATAGGGCTTGGGTGTCTCCGTGGCAACCTTGGTGTTCCATTTCTTTTTTTCTGTAACCTTAGACACTAACAAGGCATAAAAGTCCAGAGGGCATAGCAGGTATTTCCCGGGTAATTTATTTACCCTTTTCTGACTTTGCCAGGCACAATCATGTGTCAATTTCAGACAGCATTTTCTATCAAATGGGTATCTGCTCCCGATTTTGTCTCTGCTGATGAACAGAGTTTTAAATAGAAATATTGTGTACACATTCTTATTAAAGGAAAATCACTAAAGTTTAATTGATTCATTACCCTTAAGACAAGACAGAGAGAACATATGTAAACAGAATACACATTTCTCCATTTCAGAAATATAAAAGAATAAATATCCCTGAGCCATGAGACATGGAGCACAAGAAATTTTAAGGAAGTGCTAGCTACAGCCCGTGTTTCGAATAAGGACGTGTGTGCAGGAGAGCACTCCATGGGGAACATTAGCAACTAAGTTTGAAATGGGGCTTTCCAGGTAGCTCAGTGTGTAAAGAATCCACATGCAATGCAGGAGACGCAGGAAATTTGGGCTTGATTTCTGGGTTGGGAAGATCCCCTGGAGGAGGGGATGGCAACCCACTCCAGTATTCTTGCCTGAAGAATCCTCATGGACAGTGGAGCCTGGTGGGCAGCAAAGAGTCTGACACAACTGAGCATGCACACCAAAGGACCCAGCGCTACAAAGGCACTGAGGTGTTACAGAGGAGCCCCATCAGCCTCAGAATCAGTGGTGGCTCAGTTCCCAGCCAGAGTCATACCTGAAAAGATGTATGCACAATTCAAAGACCTCCATCTGGCCCATAGTCATTGACAAAATAAAATTAACAATGGCACTATCTACTGTTAATATTATTGGGCAAGGATCCAAGAGTGGAGAGTTGTAGGGACAGGTGGAGAGGAAACACTGGAATAAAAATGTAGAGAAATATTGCAAACAAAATCTTATATTTCACTTGTTTCCCATTGCTTTCATAAAGAGCAAAGGCCAGTTTTCCACTTTAATAAAAACACTAATATTAAAAAATAATACTGTGTTGCAAAAATTGTGAAGTTAAAATGTAATTATTCTACTTTAAAAATGTACATGTGTGGATAAGTACATCTGGAACATTGCTCATGTGCAGATACCTTTGCAGCATGAGATATCCCTTAAAACATATTCCTTGCGTTTCTCTGGTGGCTCAGTGGTAAAGAATCCACCTGACATTGCAGGAGAGACCAGTTCAGTTCCTGGTCTGGGAAGATCCTACCTGCCATAGACCAACTAAGACTGTGTTCCATGACTACTGAAACCACTGGAGTGAGTCACCATTCTCTTCTCCTGGTTTAAAACAACACATCCGTTCTCTTATAGCGCTGAAGGCCAGACGTCTAGAATCAAGTTGTAGGCAGGGCTGTTCTTCCCTGGAAGCTCCCAGGGAGACACCGCTCCTTGTCTCTCCACTCTCCAGACGCTGTGACCCTCCCTGGCTCCCGGACCATCACTCCTGCCTGCTCACATCCTCACGTCACTGCCTCGCTCGTAGAGTCTCTTGTCTGCCTCATATAGGGACCCCTGTGATTATATTCAGGGGCCCTCATGATCAGGAGAATCTTCCACATCTCAAAACCATTAACCTAATCACATCTGCAAAATCGCTTTTCCCATATAATGTGACCTCCACAGGTTCCTGCAATTTAGGATGTCAATATTTTGGGGGGAGGAATTACTCAGCTTATGATGATCCAGGGCAAAGCTAGTTATTTAACCTTAATGCAGAAAGCCCTTTTCCATTAGCAAAGCTAGAAAAGGAGCTATGGGTAGGTATGTGCATGCGTTCCTGACTGTTCAGTCACTTCAGTCGTGTCCAACTCTTTGCAGCCCCATGGACTGTAACCTACCAGGCTCCTCCGTCCATGAGATTCTCCAGGCCAGAATACTGGAGAGGGTTGCCACGCCCTTCTCATAGGTAGGTATGGCAAAGATAAATAATGACGGGATTCATTGTAATACCTGTAGACTTACTAAATCTTACAGCAACACTGTGGCTGAGGTTTGATCATCTCTGTTATATGGATGAGGAAACTGAGACTCTGAGGGTTAAGTTGCTTAACTGGAGCTCTGAGTTCCAAAGCTGCTGACTGGTATTTGCACCCAACTGTCAGAACACCAAGCCTGTTCTCCTAACCCAGCCACGTGTGCCCTACTTGTACACACTTCTTTCCTGGTTATGCAGGCAAAGTGTCTGCTAGACTGCTACACGTTTTCTATCTGCCTCTAATTACCAACACCTCATGGGCTTCCCCAGTGGCTCAGCAGTAAAGAATCTGCCTGCAGGAGATGCAGATTCACTCCCTGGGATGAGAAGATCTCCTGGAAGAGGAAATGGCAACTCCAATATTCTTGCCTGGAGAACCCCATGGACAGAGGAGCCTGGTGGGCTACAGTTCATGGGGTTGCAAAGAGTCGGGCATGGCAGTATGAGCATCAGCACGTTGCAAGTATAAGAAAAAAATCAATCACACTGCTCCTTTCCGAGAGCACCCATCAAGAATAAAATGAGTGCAGATGGTGTGGGAGGCGCTGGCTGCTCAAAGTGCTGTGTGGGCCAACGGAGCAAGCCCGGGCCTGCCCCCTGGATGCTGCTCCTGCTGTGACCACCCCCATCTCCAGCTCCTGTCCATGCTTTCATTTTTCTTAGAAGACTATTTTCCTAAAGTCCAATCATCAATCAAAGAACGGAAAGGTTGAGAAGCTTGCTCACTCACACTGATGGACTGGTGACAGAAACAGGATTCATCTTTCCTTCCCCTCCTTTGCTCCAGGCACTGAACTGGACAAAGCGCTGGATGATGTCATCTGGGTCAAGGCCACAAGGCTTCACTAGGGAGAAGTCAGTGACATTCAGGGCATACTGGCCCCCTGCCCCTGCTGCTTCCTAACTGGGTCTCTCATTCCAGCCTCCCCTTGGATTCTGGTCCTAACTACTACGTTACTCAGTCCATGGAATTCTATTCCTTTCCTTACCAACCACCTCATCACTTCCCTTGTCAAGATTATTTGCCCACACGTTGGAATTTCGTGGCAGGGCACACATATTCTCAAATGTTACTGCCTCGCCAAGTCTACCAGGAGAGGATATATTTACAGTCATGCTGATGGACACATGGAGGAAGAAATCTCCATCTGGTTGGCCAGCACAGCCAGAGCATGTGTGAATAGACAACAGGTAGGCGGAGAGAGAAAGTCAACATGCTGAAAACTGGGATTAAAATAGATTGGGAAACATCCACATGTGTGAAATAGTACATCAACTCCCCAGTGTCTTGGGCTGACCAAAGTGTTTTTGAAAAACAAAACAAAAGGCAGATTATTTGAATCTGTAGCTGAATTCAATCTTCTGGATGCTGGTGAGCTCATGCTCACTTCTGGATGGAAGCTCAGCTGAAGGCTGAGGGCATAGACTCTTCAGTAATCGTCCCCCTAATGGCACATTATGCAAGGAAAACAAGTGTGAGCAATTTTCCTAATCAGGCCATTGAGTGGAAATAATTAAACAGAATAACACCTTAATTATAATTACAAAAGTGATTCCAATATGCCCTGTACATGAAGAAGTGCAAACACTTTGGATTTGCATAATTATTTATTATTCTCAATAAACTAATATTGATTACCAGCAACATGCTGGATGTCACAAGAAATACTTGATGTGGTATCACACCAGGATTTTCTGGAGATCATACCAGTACCAAGAGTTTCTATGAGACCTATTCCAGTTACAGATTATCAGCTTATTTTCTCATAATGCTGAAAATCAGCAATGTGTTTTCACAATTTTCATGTGAAAATTATGCTCATGTGTAAACAGAGGTTAGTAGAAGAGGAAGAAAGAGACTTTGACCCTGGTGTTGCTGTTGTTCAGTTTCCCAGTCATGTCCTATTTTTGCATGGACTGTGGCCCACCAGGTTCCTCTGTCCATGGTCTTCCCAGGCAAGAATACTGGAGTGGGTTCCCATTTCCTTCTCCAGGAGATCTTCCCAACCCAGGGATCAAACCCACATCTCCTGTATTAGCAGGGGGGATTTTTTATCACTGAGCCAACTGGGAAGCCCTGACCTTGGGATTATCTGTCTCTGAAGACCCACATGTTCCCTGATGATGCTCTCAAAAGCTCTCCAATAATGGGATAGATCCGATATAAAAAGAATGTCAAGGGCACAGAGGAGATCTTTTCATTATGCAGGAGATTAGGTGAGACTACTCCAGTTCTTAGATTTAGTGGCTGAGGCACAAGGTTCTATGGTGTCCTGGTAACCTTGCTGTATAGCTGCTGATCTGAAGGAGAGCAACTCGGCTGGAAGGATACCCCATGAGCCATCATTTTCCTGTTCATAATTGTTGGGTTTGGAGCACAAGCTAGCTGCTAGGTGATTTGTAAATTCCTTTCAGGCTTTCGTGTTCTATACTTTTTGTTTGGTTTAGTTGGGATTATGTGTTAAACAAAATGCCTGTGATCCATTTTGAGTTAGCTTTTGTATGAGATAGGAGGTTCATTATTTTTTGCCTATGGATGTCCAATTGTTCTAGTACAATTTACTGAAAACAAAACAAAAGATGATCTTACTTCCATTGAATTTATTCTGCATCTTTGTCAAAAATCAACTGGGCATATGTATATGGGGCCTATTTCTGGATTCCCTATTCTCTCCCACCACCAAAACTGTAGAATTTTTAAATTCACTTTTGTGCCGATTCAAAGGGCTTCTGTATCAATTACAGGTAAGGATCTTAAAATAGCCTTATAACTCAGAAGCACATGAAAATAAATTTGGGGAATGTCCCGGCATGAAATGTTTAGCCTCCTACCACAGAGAGGATACTTCTAAAGAGACCAAAAATATTTTGCAGAAAAAGTGAATTCTGATACAGCTGTATTTATTAATAGAGAGATGTGATTCATGACATATTGTTGGGTAATAAAACAGTGCATTATAAAATTTTAGATAATGTATGACTCCGTTCAAAATATATATATAAAGTATGCTTGTGTAGAATTTTTATATGCATGTATATGCATACATAAAAAAATGCAAAAGATCATTATGGTAATAGTTTCCACCTTAGCTTGGTGGCATTACAACAATTCTATTCTGTTTTATTATTTACTTTACTATCTCCCAGTTTTTCAAAAATGGTCATGTACTGCATATATATTACATTTTTAAATGAATAAAATACAACTTAAAATCCTTGAGTTAATTTTGATTAACGTCTAGACTCACCCAATGGCATACTTTGAGGTAAGAAAACATACAAAATACAACTATGAACTACTTTTCTGACTAGTTCACATGTGAGTGTATGCATGAAACAAAAGTACATAAAAATAGCAGCCGGAGCACAATTTCTAGTTGTGTATCTAACAGGTGGTGAAATGCCGAGATGCATAATCAGCGCTGCTGTTTTTCTTTCTTTATGTCTGTTCACACATCTATAGGTTGCCTGGTGCTGCTAATGATGGAAATCTATATTAACAACTGGAAAACTGTATAGATATTCTGAGTATTGGCTAATTTACCCACTTCCCTCGATCAACTTATTACACCAATATAAACTGAGAACTTGTTCCAGAATAAAAATTTTGAACATGGTTTTAACTAAAATTTGTATTGCCATCAGCATAAACCCACAGAATGTTCCTCGCTTGGTGCGTGGACTTACAGTACAATGAAGGATCAGTAAGCTATTGAAAATCCTTTATTTCGGCAACATTTCATTTCTGGCAATATTGTAACAGCTTCCGATTAAAGAAAATGTTCATATGGCCTCACTGTAAGTTAAAGTGCTGGAATCACAGCTGGATGACAGGCTCCCCTCCTGGGAGGGGTCCGTGTTTGTGTTTGTGTCTCACTCAGGAAGCCAGCCGCCCAGGTTTCTATTACACCTCACAATAAAGTCCAGGTTTATATCTTTACTAAAATGTCCAAATGGAGTTCATACTCTTTTTAAAAAGTAAAAAAACATTATCCATTGATGACTTTTCATTTGAGCCGTCTTAGTTTTGCTGGTAAAATCAAGAAGTATGAAATGTAACGTCTTAATAACAAATACCAGCAGATGGAAGATGGGTACATTTCTCTGCCTTTACATCAGTCCCATTCTCTTGATTACAGGTAAGGACAGCATGAAACACCTTAATGTTTTCATTATTTTCCCAGATTTACAGTGGCTCTGTATCATGCTTATATTCCTATTCACTTTACAAAGTTGATACATAGGTATTTGTGTTAAGCTTTTTGTCTATTAATCTAATATTTTCATTGAGAATTTAGATGAACTGAATGAAGGAATAAAACACTTTGACTTTGCGTAAACTGAGGTTTCCTTAAGATAAGAAACCATGTATTATATTTGAGAAAAACTACTGCCTCTTCTTTTTTTCCTCCTAATGTCTTTGCAATATCTACAAACTATTCTTTCCTTTCTCAACTTTAAAATATATTAAAATATGCTTATGGGAGGATCAGTTATTAAATTTGGAGACTCAGGATACTAAATTGTGGTCAATCCATCATTATTCCCTTCCTGAGAAACGTACAGATGAGTGGGACCAAAGTGGACCAATCTGATATAAGCAGAGAGCCAGCCCAGTGCAGCCTAACCTTCTGAGGTCAGCCAGCATTCAGCCAGCCAGGAAACTCAAAATCAAGGAAGATAAATGTTTTTCAAATTAGAGGCTATTTGTTACACTATAGTATTGCAAACAGAGCTGACTAATACACAATCTCTTTTTAAAAAATGTTGAGTTATAGCATAATATGTTCAACAACTAAATAGGAAATAATCATCTGGACCTGCTCTTCTCATTTGGAAATGAAAACACTGAGGCTCAAAGTACTGTAACTTGCTCCAAAGTACAGAAGAGAGAAGAGTAGGTCTCCTGATTCCTGGTGCCTTTCCTGACTGTGTGTGTGATGGAAGCTTTTAGATTAGCATGGATCTTCGCTCCAAGCCTTGGACAGTACTGTCCATATCCCTTATGTACATGTGCCTCACTCTGCCCTATTCTTCTCTCCCTTTCTCTCCCCCATGTTTCTCCATCATAGCTCTATAGTTGTTCTTAGAGTTTCCTCTGATTTCCACTTGGAAAGCCCACAGTCCTCACTGTGTGCTGACCTCTGGGCTATGCTATGAGCAGCTCAGCTCATACACAAATATAACACAAAGATTGATCTGTTCCAAGACTGATGACTTATGTGAATCAGGTTCTGTTTTCATTGCTTAATTTGTCATCCCAAATCACTTTCCAAGTCTCACACTTAATTCTTAGAATCATATGCTCTCATAGCTTCATGGGGAGTCAAGGATACCTCATCCCACTCAATCCTAAGGAGATTCTACAGGAAAGAGGGAGAATTCTTAACACACCTAAAGCCTGACTCAAAATGCCTAGAAGTTGATAAAAGTCCAACACAAATAGTTTTCTTTTAAACAGTGGTGCTGGAGAAGACTCTTGAGAATCCCTTGGATAGCAAGGAGATCAAACCAGTCAATCCTAAAGGAAATCAACCCTGAATATACATTGGAAGGACCGATGCTGAAGTTGAAACTCCAATACTTTGTGCACCTGATGAGATGGTTGGATGGCATCACTGACTCAATGGACATGAGTTTGAGCAAACTCCAGGAGATGGGGAAGGACAGGGAAGACTGGCACCTTACAGCTCATGAAGCTGCAGAGCCAGACACGACTTAGTGACGGAACAACAGAAAAGTATCACAGCAGGGATATAACTCAGTGCTATGATTTCCTCTCTCTCTCTCTGTTGCTTTGAAACCTCAATCCTTGAATATTGTTCTAACCCCTACACAGAGTTTATTTGATTGTGTCATTTCTCTCCATAGGGCTGAAGGTTACAGTTTAGGATCTTTAAGACACTCCTTGTGGATTCCCCAAAAATAAGCACCACTTCTCTTAAAAATGTGCTTGGTGTAGCCATAGTTCTAACTACACATGGCACCCCAACTCATAAAACATCCCATAAGGTATCTTGTGACCAAAGCCACATTGCCATTGCCCCCTAGACCAGCTCATGCCCCTCGAGTTGACCAACCCAGGTGTGCTAACCCATAGCAGATGATTACAATGGTCTCATCAGCTCAGGATTCCATGTCTGCCTCCAGTCCATCTCTTTACCTCTGTTCTGTGAATGGATTCCTGTCCTTTTATGCTTTGATGAGCATCTCAGATCGCACTTACAACCTGGAAATGGTCTCCAAGAAAAAGAGAACTAATCACGTACACTGCACTAAACATTCATTTCACCAGGCGTTTAGTTTCCCATCAGCAGCCTGCAGGATTACAGTATTATCGGTTTGCAAATGTGAGAAGCAGCCCAAGGGGAGGGCAGAATCCTTCCTCAGGGCAGAAAGTGTAGATCTTTCTCTTTTCTGTAATAGCAAGGGGCCCTTGAGTAATTTACTTAACATCAGTTTCCTCCCAATAAATGGGCATTCACATAGCTTTCCTGGTGGCTCAGATGATAAAGAATCTGCCTGCAATGCAGGAGATCCAGGTTCAATCCCTGGGTTGGGAAGATCCCTGGAGAAGGGAAGGACCACCCACTCCAGTATTCTGAAGAATTCTATGGACAGAGGCATGGGGTCCTAAAGAGTCAGACACAACTGAGCAGCTAACACTTTCACATCACACATGTCACAGCATCCTTGGAAAATTATTAGAGACAACAGAATGCAAGAGAGTCCTTAAAGAATGCTGTATTTTTGATAAGTGATCATAAGGCAAAACTTTCTTATATTTGATTATGAATATATCTCTCTTGTACCATCTCCCCACCTGTCTACTTTGGAGCTGTCTGTCTCAGAAAGCATCCAGAGCAGGCAGCTTCCTTGAGAGGCCCTCTCTACTGTGCACACTTTTCTTGCTTGAAAGCTGGCAGCCAAGCCTGATACTCCATATTGAAATTCTCAGCACCTGTTTTCTTCCCTTTGTCCCCATGTCTGGGTCTACCAAGGGCCCTGGGTCACCCCACTTTGGCTCACTTCTTTGAAATGCCATAACAGTTAAAAAAGTTTGCCCAATTTCCCATCTTTGAGTATATAAATGCAAAATTCCTTCCATCTTTCAGGCAAGTTATTAAGTTTGCCACTGGTCTTCCATGTTATTTCAAAGGCAAAATGGAACCCCTCTTTTGATAAGTAGTTAATAGTGTTGCATAAAGGTATCTTAGCTATGGGGTCTGTAGCTAGTCATATGTACAGGAATATTAGACAAATAATAAAATGGAAAAAGCCTACAGTTCAGTGGAAAATCCTTTCTTATCGTTGTTTCTCCTTACCTATTTTGAGAGCCCCTTGGGCAGCAAGGAGACCAAACCAGTCAATCCTAAAGGAAATCAACACTGATATTCATCAGAAGGACTGATGATGAAATTCAAACACTTTGGCCATCTGACGTGAAGAACCAGCTCATTGGAAAAGACCTTGATGCTGGGAAAGATTGAGGGCAGGAGGAGAAGGAGATGACAGAGGATAAGATGGTTGGATGGCATCACTGACTCAATGGACATAAATTTGAGCAAACTCTGGGAGATAGTAAAGGACAAGGGAGCCTGGTGTGCTGCAGTCTCTTGGGTCGCAAAGAGTTGGACACAACAGCAACTGAACAACAACAAAGGAGATACAAAACTAAATTTCTGGCACACGAGGTTATGTATAAATCTGGCAAACATCAACTCCCTCAGAATATCCTTTAAAAATCCAGTTAGGCTTGAGCATTGTGTAGGCTGCTTTCTGGATGTTAGTTAACTTAACCTTTGCTTGGAAGGGTTCCCATCTCCTTCAGGTAACCCTCATTACATAGTAACTATGGTGGCCCAAAAGTTTGAGTTTTGCAGTGAGATAGTATGGGAAACTCTAAACAAACTGTTTGGCCTACCCAATACTTTGTGACTATGACTGTATAAAACATGCATGATTTTTCCTGGCATGAGAAGCATATTCTCATTTTCTCAAATGATTCAGATTGTGCAGTTCACACAGAATGCACAGCACTGGACTCTTACTTTCAGTGCAAAGATCTCCCATTAGTCTACGAACTGGTTTTTGTATTGGAGAATACATAAATGTATTGGAATTGCTTATACATTGCATAGTGAAAAATCAACTTGCCTGGGTATTAATGTCATAGAAAAACATCTTTAGGTCTGGGAACAAAGGTTAAATAGGACACAGCTTTGTATTCCTGCTTGGGACCCTATTACCCAAGAGGTACTGAGAAATGCCACCAAGATTACCTCCCAGCTAAATACAGTTTTTTGTAATACTTCTGAAAGATTATTTAATATTACAAATAATGGGTACTGACATTCAACCAAGACTGCTTATCAAGGTCACTGGTATTATCTAGCTGAGTATTTTGAGGCTCAGCCCTTTAGATTCCTTAACTGATAATGATCATGACAGGATTAAACAGGATTTAAAAAGCTTCATGTATTTGTTTTATGTGAATTTTTCTCAAGAAACTTTTTACGGTGTTATTCTTTTGTGGGGAAATAAGGAACTCAGACATCTCCATCTTACTTAAAGGCCAAAGAGGTTAAAATAGCAAAGGAGCCAAGGGGCCTGTCTGCTCTCCTGGCTTTAAGCTTGGACAAAAGTGGTTTTCTCACAAATTCAGGTACCTCTGTGAGGGTTCCCAAGTGTGGGTTTAGAGCTGACTTCACTCCATAACTTACATGTTTCAAACACCTTGCAAATAACATTGAGTGCAATTTTCTTTAATTTGATACATATCTCTTTGACTTTGTTTTTCATCTTTAGAGAAACACTGAGTATCATGTTAACATCATATTAGTTTACTGGGAAGTCACATAAAGCTTATTGTGGCCAAGAGCACATCTTAGCATACCCTCCCCTGTGCGTGTTTGATGACCCTTGGTCAGATGGGTAGGATAAGTTAACAACTGAGCAGGCCAAGACCGGCTGGCTGGAGATGGCTTTGAGAAACGTGATTGGAGACCAGGGGGAGTGGGACAAAGGGCAGAGCCTCTGGCAGGTAAGGTTGGCAAACCCACTCAGGCACATTCTGGGCTCTTGGCAAATGGAATAGACCTGCAGCGGCCCTCATGGAGCTTAGCCTCTAATCAGGGAGTCATGGTGTACCCAAGTAGATTATTGCAAAATTAAAGGTCACAGTCCTGGCAAGCAGGAAAATGATGGGCTGGAGCAGACTACCAACTCTTTCTCTTTGAAACCTAAAAGCTGAGTAGAAGAGGTTTGGTTAGACCAAGAAGGGCTTGGGGGAGGAAAGAGACGGAGCAACACTTGTGAAGACCCTGAGTCAGAAAAGAGACTGGTGATCTGGGGACCTTGAAAGTAGTGAGTGGGGGTGGAACTGACAGAGTTAGAGGTGGGGTACCAAGAGGGGAAGCTGCAGACACAGCCAGGGCCAGAGCAGGAGGCCCAGTGGCTTCAGTTAGGACTCCTGGCTCATTCTCAAACAGAAAAGGTGCCCAGTACAAACTGCTCTTGATGCTGGAGAAACGAGTAACAGAGTGATCTAGAGACCATGAAAGTCAGACTCCATGAAGAGAAGGAGCACCAGCAGCTGTTGGGGGGAACCTCCCTTCTGTGCAGATTGCTGTCATCAGCCACTCCTGGAATAGCTGCCCCTCTGCAGGCCTCACTGAAGCTGTTTCTTCTGCAAAATGCCTGCAACAACAAGACGTACATTTTTCTCTCCTGCCATTTCTCTCCTTGTAGGAATTCTCACAATTATCTATTTAACTTGTCTACTTTTATTAACACTCTAAATCACCATAGTTTTAGATAAAACAGCTATATCTATAATATCTAAAGCAATTACACTCAAGAAATAAAATTAAATATACTATTTGACTTCTGCTTGTTTGTATTTTTAAGCGTGTTATGACTGAGCTCTACAGAATAATAAGTCAATAGTGTGGTAAATCTGGAGAACAGAATGGCTACCCACTCCGGTATGCTTGCCTGCAGAATTCCATGGACAGAGGCTACAATTCATGGGGTCTCCAAGAGCCAGACACATGGAGTCACTATGTGCAATTTTTGTTTTACCATATTAACATATTTTTATTTTTTAAATGAGTTTCAATGTCATTCTAATAACCGACTAGTACTATACAGAGCACAGACCTTATCTGGCTATTAGTGTAAATCAAGATTTCATATTTTGTTTCCATGAGGCACACAATGTGGCATTCATGTGCAGGTAAAGAGGAGGATGGTTCCAGGTTAGGGGGATATTGAGGCAGGTGAGAGTTCTCTCAGCAGAAAAGAAGAAACTGTATATTCAGATTTTTTTTTTTTTTTGATAGATGATGCAAACTACTCTCTATTCAGGCTGATAGCAATGCAACAGCAAGGGACATCTGAACTAGGATTTGTGCCAAACATTACATTCTATACAGGAAAATGGAACAAATCTGCAAGATTCTGGCAGGGGCTGAAATTAGTAGTTTAGGGCTCAGTTGTTCAATTAGAAACAATTAGATAATTCCTACTGAATTCAGAATGATGTGTAAAAGGAGTTCTGATGTTTCTTTTCTACCAGGAGACGGGAAGATGCTGCCTCTGCTTCTGAACACTGTGGACTGTGTGAGTGTGCGGATGTATGGTATATCCATACTCACGCAACTATCACCCAATGATGAATAAAACTGCATAGAACAAATTTTAGTGTATAGGACTTCTAGCTGTTTTCTGAACTCCTGGGACTGATGGGTGATAAACACGCTCTTTCAGAATATATTCTTTCTTGGGAAGACAAGGAGGGTGGGAGACTTCCTGGAAAAGCATCGCACAGTTCTGTCATACTGTCTTTGTGTGACATAAAAGGCCACGGCACATTACACTAGAAAAGGTCATGCTGACAGCTGACAGCTGCAATTCTGGTGGATTTTGTAGTTTGACTGGCAAATGGCTTTACGCCCTCACTGAACAAAAACGCCTGCAACAACAAAATGTACATTTTTCTATGCATTTTCACAATTCCTTCAGAAAGCTGCATTGGACCCAACCTTCTTTCAGCCATCTTTGGGGACCACTGGCCATCCCCTGATCCAGGACATCAGAAGGAAGAAATATGCCATCCATCTGAGCATAGCTTGATAGGATGTCAATAAACATTTACTATTGTTGATGATAATGAGAAACAAGTAAATGCGGAACATCAAAAAATGCTACAACTCTTTAAGAAAGGATCACATCTGATTAAGAAACATTTTTACTATAATTTAAAACACTTGAAACACTGAGGCTGTATGAAGAGAAAACAGCTTTGTAAAATTATCCTAGTGGAAAAGATCAGGAGATGAAGTGATTACTTACTAGTAAGACTTAAGAAGTAAAACCCTTGTTTGAATTTGCAAAGAAGTGAGAGCTGCCTGTTCAGTCGCTACATTGTATCCAACTCTTTGCCATCCCATGGACTCTAGCCAGAGTCCTCTGTCCATGGGGTTTTCCAGGCAAGCAAAGACATTCCTTGTGTGTAAGTATAGTAAATAAGGAGGGGGCCCTTAGGACTCTTCATGTCACACAAAAACCCACTCCATTCTCCTGCAGGGACCCAACATAGCAACACGGAATGTAAGTGGCCCCAAATCCCTGCCCAGTTGGGATCAAGATAATTGTGCACTACTGAACATGATCATTGGAGAAGGAAATGGCAACCCACTCCAGTGTTCATGCCTGGAGAATCCCAGGGACAAGGGAGCCTGGTGGGCTGCCGTCTATGGGGTTACACAGAGTCGGACACGACTAAAGTGACTTAGCAGCAGTAGAGCATGATCGTATCCTGAAATGGAAAGATACATATGAGCCAATTAGACAGTCTGTCACCATGGAGAAGCCTGCTCAGGATAAATAAGGGCAATTTTCTGTTTTCTCTAATCTGTTTCAAATGTCAAAGCTCTCACTGTGTTCTGAGGGCTGTTTCCCTTCTGTGTTTGGGTTCTGTTCCCAGGTATGAGAGGTGCAGACGGAAGTGGTGGAGGGTGCAAGGAATTCACCTCTGCTGCATACTTGCCATGCAACCTTGGCCATGGTGTGTGATCTCCCTGAGTTTCCTTTGTGCATCTGTAAAACGAGGACACCAATGCCCACTTTGAAGGACTGTCAAAAGGATGAAAGGCAAATATGTATGTGCAACTTTTCTGTCAAGATGCTCCGAATAAAGCACCCAATTTCCAATTGTCCAACTTCTCACCATTAGAAAGGGAAGAATAAAACTGAAAAAAATAACAATAAGCAATGATAAAGACATTACACAGAGAAGAATAAAGCTCTCCTAATAATAAGAGTGTTAATCCTAGTCATGTATAACTCTGTGACTCCATGGGCTGTAGTCCACCAGGCTCCTCTGTCCCTGGTATTCTCCAGGCAAGAATATTGGGGTGGGTTGCCATTTCCTTCTCCAGTGGATCTTCCCAACCCAGGGACTGAACCTGCATCTCTTAAGTCTTACGCATTGGCGCACAGGTTCTTTATCATTAGTGCCACCTAGGAAGCATCTTTCAAAGGCAGAGCAAAACAAATGGAAATGTGGAAGTGACCATGAAAAGATATTTGTAGCAACTCAGTCACAACCAACAAAGCATCCTTCTCAAAAGAGGGGAATTATGCTTAGAGGAAGAACTACCTATGGCTTAATTCATCACAAACTTTGCTGATGTGATGCTGTGCTGGTGGGGAGAATGTCTCCAGAGCTGGTCTAGCACTATGCTCATTTATATCCCCATCTCTCTAGACATGGTGGAGCAAAGCAACTGTCAAAATCATAGGACAGAAATCAATTGTTATAAAAGGATGGCAATTCAGAATTATTATAATAAAATTCATAGAAGAAGGAAGAGAGAGGTAATGTTTATAATCAAGGATAAGATACAGATCCTTTAATGGTGATAGATCAACTAATTAAGATATAAATGTAAATACCAGAGGGACTCATGTAAATGCAATCAAGTAAAACTGAAGGGTGGCATTCTCCAGGATACTTCACTTTCATCATATGTCTTTGTGGAAGCCTTGATTATTTCTTTAGAAAAAGAAGATCGAGAATCTCAGAAACATTTGTCATTACATGTAAGCCATTAAAAGCAGTCCATCAACATTCCATGACATAAAATCCCGTGATCGGAGAAGCCTAGCAGGCTACAGTCCATGAGGTCTGCAAAGAGTTGGACATGACTTAAGAGATGAAACAGCAATGACAACAATGTATATATAATTTACTTACTTCCCGTATCCAAGGGAAAAAATTTCCAATCTTGAGGACATACTAATATTAGGCCACAAAGAAAAGTTCTTTAAATTTTTCAAAGTGGAAATGATACAAATCAGAACTTTCTCTGAAATCAATATGACAAAACTACAATTAAACAAGAATTCTCAAGTAGAATTTGCTCTTGAGAGTCACAAAAGGAACCAAAATGGAGATGAGAGATTATCTAGAAACAATGTTAACAAATATAGTTAATGTTGGAACCCATATATTATTCCAGAAACAACACTTGGAAGAAAGTGTATAGCTTTGCACATCCATAGAAGTAAAAATAAAGGATCAAAATAAACAAATGAACTTACTTGCAAATCAGAAAGAGACTCTTAGACTTAGAAAACCAGCTTATGGTTGCCAGGGGAGGAGATTGGCATGGTGCTGGGAAAGGTCTTGTACACAAAAGGGATAACCAGCAAGGACCTACTGTATAGCACAGGGCGCTCTGTTTCAGTGTTATGTGCCAGCCTGGATGGGAGGGGAGTCTGGGGGAGAAGGGACCCATGTATCTGTGTGGCCGAGTCTCTTCACTGTTCACCTGAAACTATCACACCGTTGTTAATCGGCTGTATCCCAATACAAAGGGAAAAGTTTAAAGCTTGAAAAAAATAAAGGAGCTAAATGAATAAGTATCCAACTAATAAAAACAAATACAAGGATCAATGTATTAGAATGGAAATTGATACTAGAACTATGAGATAGATCTAGCATTTTAAAATAACTAACAAAATACATAAATGGTTGGTTAAAATAAGCAAGAGAACAAACTTACAAAATTAGAAATGAAAATGGGGGATGAATCCAAGACAGTGATAAAATTAAATGCCATAACACAAATCCATAAAGGAAGGGAATTAGAACCAGGCACACTGAAAATGAAGATGGAAATATTATTTGCACACATATAATTGCAAAACTAAAAAATTCATGAGTCTCAATTGAAAAAGCATTACAAATGGTAAAGATAATTCTGTGAAGTGACTGGGTAAAAGGTAAAATAGATTGCCTAAGGATACACAAACAACCACCCTTTGTATCCAAGATTCTACTCATAAGAAGGAAAAAGATTAAATGAAATAAAAGTGGGCTTTCTAGGTGGTTCTGTAGTAAAGAATCTGCCTGCCAATGCAGTAGACTCAGGTTTGATCCCTGGGTCGGAAGATCCCCTGGAAGGCGAAGGCAACCCACTCCAGTACTCTTGCCTGGGAAATCCCATGGACAGAGGAGCCTGGCAGGCTTCGTCCATAGGGTTGCAAGCAGTAGGACATAGCTAAGCAAACACACACACACGGCCATATGACAATGTTCTGAAATGCTTCTCAGATATACAAAAGGACATTTGAATAAGTGGAATGGCAGATCCTATTTAATATAAGAACTATTAATACCCTAAGAAGAGCACTTCTTGATTTAATCTATACATTCAGACCACAATAATGAAATACCAAACAGATATTTTCTTAGATAATTTGATTTTAAGGCAAAATCATCTGGATGCATGAATAGACAGAACAGAACAGAAAAACAGAGACCAGAAGACAAATAAATTAAGAAAAAATTCAGTGTGTGACAAAAATAGCATTGGATATCAATAGAAAGAAAATCAATTCTTCAATAAATGGTGTTAAGATAACTAGATCTTCTGGGGGAAAAAATGAAAGTGCATACCACCCAACTCATCAATTAAAACAAGTTCCGGGGATTTAAACAACACAACATAATGTAGTTAGAGGAAAAAATGGATAAAAGGTTTCATATAAACTAAAATGAGGATGTCTTTCTAAGTACGATACAACAGTGTGATGTCGTAAAACAGTTCATGGATTCAGCCACATAGACTAAATATTTTTGTAAGGCGGAAGCAAGGAACGTAAAAAATAATCCATAGTTCATAATATGGAAAAAGAGTTTGTCAAACTGTGACAAGATCCTATAAATCAATTATTAAAGAAAAAAATCAACCACCCAAAGAAAAATGGATGAGGAATATAAATTGATGGTTAACTGAAAAGGAAATATGAGTGTGAAGGACTATATGAAATGAATAAAGCATCAGCTTTATTCACTCATGAAGATGCTTATGAAGTTCTTGAGATATTGTTTTCACCTGTAAGAGTGGCAGAAACAAAAATGCTGATAATCTGAGTCAGCCAGGAATGTGTGGACATACCCATACAGCACGGATGGAAATTAAGTGGATAGAAGATCCCAGGAGACATAATTTAACAATACACAACACAATTTTAACCTTTGATTTGGAAGGTTCACTTCTTGGCATTTATGTAACAGAGATACAGGGCACCTTCAAGCTTATTAACTTTTAAGAATATTAGTTTAGCCCTGTTCATAATTATAAAAGAACTGAACAACATGTAATGCTCATCAATAAAGGCCTGGCGAAGTAAATTGAAGTATACTAATGAAACAGAAACCATATAGCCATTTAAAAGAAAGAGGAATCTGATGTGAATTAAAGTATTATTCAGGAAAGCATAAGTTATAGTTTCCTGCTTGTGCAAATAAATTATACATTTACATATGTTTGAAAATGCATAGAACATCTTGGAAAGACTATGCAATGAACTGGTAACAGCGTTTGCCTATGAAGTGAGGAATGCAGGCAAAGCAGTATAACTCTTAATAAAAACACTGACAATTACACAGCAATCATAACAGCTGAGATTTTCTAAAATCCCTTTGCCAGGATCTGACATTATTTATCTATCTATCCATCTATTCATCTATCTAATTAAATACTGAAATATTTAAGCCCGTCTTAACACTCTGAGTAATTACATTAAGTCCTGGACTTCCAGCAGTTTAAGGACGTTCAATAATCTGCCCCAGGTCAACCCACCCAGCTCTGCAGTTGTAGCGCTGGCTTCACACTCAAGCATTCTGCCCCTCTAGTTAGGAAGATGTGATAGTTGAACATCATTCCCAAAGATGTTCACATCTGTAGCTGCAGAATCTGTGGATAAATCAGCTGATCTTAAAGTAGGAAGATTAACCTGCATGATTCAGATAGGCCCAACGTAACGACAAGCATCCTTAAAACTGACAGTGAGAGTTTGGAGAGTCAATGTCTGCGTGAAAAGATGTCAGAAAAACTTGACCAGCCATTTTCAGCTTTGAAGAGACAAGGGGCCCTGAGCAAGTAGTCCATAGAAGCTATAAAAGGCAAGAAATCTGTTTCTCCTCTGGAGCCTCCAGAAAGAGACACATTCCTGCCAACTCCTTGATTTTAGCCCAGTGAGACCCACTTAGCCCACCAGACTTCTGGCATCCACAACCGTAAGTCAGTTACTTTGTGTTGTCTTAAGTCACTTAGGTTTGTACGAAGTTGTTAAAGCAGCAATAGGAAGTTAGTGCACTGAATAAGAGGAGAAGAAGGACCAGAGGCAGAGCAGAAGGCAGGAGGGAGCAGGGTGGAATTTAAAACCTCTTCACTGCTCTTGGAATTCCCTTCCCACATGTTTCTGTAAGACGTCACACAGGGACTGAATGAGATTCCAGCCACGCCACCTGCGACTGAACCCAGAGCTTCTCTCAGCTGAGTCCAGTGCTTCTCACGTGTCATCCCCACACCAGCAGTAGGGTCATCTGAGAACCAGTTACAAAAGCAAATTCTTGGACTCCTTTTCAGACACCTGGAATCAGCTCCTCTGAGAATGGTGGCCCACAATCTGATTTAATAAGCCTTCTGAGTAATTCTGAAGTGGTGCTTGTCTGAGAACGATTATCCTCATGTGGCTGTTGGCTGAAGCTGGTCAGGGGCCCCCAACTTACAGAATGTTGAAATCACCAGGGTTTTTAATAAAAAAAATCCCAGTGCACCCTAGGCCAATTGAATTAGAATGTTCCAGCGTAGGAGTTATCTGGAAAGTAACCCATTCAAATCAATATAGAGCACTGCTAGAAACTGTCTTATAGTTTGTCTTCCAAGAGCATAACAGAGGAGCCTGGAATAGTAAGGAAATGACCCTTTCTTCTGACAACTTGTCTGATTAACACATGTGTGTTAAAAAAAAACATGCAATATTTTCTGCAAGATTGTCAAATTCTAAGGTCTGTTTGTTTTTTAAAGCATAAAAATAGAAGAGGAACATGTCCTTGCTGTTTTGAGTGGCAGAATCATGCCAGCAAAACTCTCAAAATGACTGTGAAATATGCAGATGTGGTCACAAGGGTGCAACATACATGGCACTGTTGCTCAAAATAAATGCCAGCATCCCACAGACACATGCAGCAGCCCATCTGTGAGGCCAGACCCACTGCTCACGGCTGGGGATGCTGGGAGTCACAAGTGTGCGTTCATCCTTCTGGAAATAAGGCAAACACAGCCTAGATACACCTACCCTCCTGGTACTTGAGACAAATAACACTCACTCACCCCAACCTAGAGCCACCTCTGCTCTGACACCACCTTTCATTCTTAAAACTCTTTGATTTAAGCAACAGCCTCCAATGTCCTCACCATCTCCCACATGACTATTGATTAGAAACACAGACAATTTCAGGGCTGGAGGGTGAAAAGGGTATACTGTAGTTCATGCCATTCCCTGAAAGCCCGAATCCCCTCTATGGTGATTCTGACCAGCAGGTCTCCATCTTGTGCTTGAATATTCACAGAGATGGGGGACTCACTAACTCACAGGGCAGCCCTCTCTGTTTTTAAAATAATGTTTTTAATAGTAAGTTCTATGGACTATTAGTCAATCATAAAAAGGAATGAAATGGGGTTACGTGAAGAGACATGAATGGACCTAGAGACTATCATACAGCATGAAGTAAGCCAGAAAGAGTTTTGCAAAACAGAAACAGAGATATAGAGAACAAAAGTATGGGGAAAAGAGGGAGATGAATTGGCAATTGGGACTGACATCTATATACTACTGATACTATGTATAAAATAGCTAACTGATGAAAACCTACTTCATAGCACAGGGAACTCCACTCAGTGCTCTGTGATGACCTAAATGGGAAGGAAATCCAAAAAGAGAGGCTATATACATACATATAGCTCACTGACTTCTGTAGAGCAGAAACTAACAGAACATCATAAAGCAACTACACTCCAATAAAAATTAATAAAAAGATGTAAGTTCCTCCTTATGTGGACCTGAAACTGCTCTCCCTACTCTCAGCTTCTAGTCATGTCTTTGCTGTCCAGGGGTGGACGGGAACCACTATTACAGATATTATACTATTTGTACAATTACTTGCACACATATTACACTATTACAAATATCACTATTACAAAGCCCTTCTGACCCTTGCAAATAGCTGACACACTTCCTATTTCTCCAGCTTGCATGTCCTCACTTTCTTCAAGGCAAAATGACAACAATTTCTTGGAGACCTTCTCAAAGGGCTTTAAAATTGCTGAGAGTGGTCATCAAGGCTCCAAGCACATCATAACTCCTCTGTGACCTGACATATAGGTCCGATTTCTGCGGTTTCCAGGGACACTCATAAGAACTTGATTGAACTTAGCTCTTTATCATCTCCAAAAATCACAATTTTCCCTAATGAAGTTACATTTGAAAACTTTAAAATTTTAAGTTAATGTCATTAATCTTTTTATCAACTTTGCCCCCTATATTTCCAGGAACTTTAAAATACCTGGACCTCACGGATTTAGAATTTAAGCCAAGGATAAATATACTAGGCTGTGTTTAAAGGCACTTTCACCACTTTCACCACTAGGGGGCTCTCACATGTTGGTCATTGGTACTTTACCTGCATTTAAAAAGTTAATAAAGGGGATAGAAAACAACATTCAAGTTTAAATGTAAGATGTTATTGACACAAAGATGCAGCAGAATTTTTTGATATGTTTCTTAACCTAACATACTATCTCTTTACACACATACATGCACATTTAATTCATAATTGTGAGGTGCTATGCTTAGTCGCTCAGTTGTGTCTGACACTGTGACCCCATGGAGTCTAGCCTGCCAGGCTCCTCTGTCCATGGGATTTCCCAGGCAAATATTGGAGTGGGTCACCATTTAATTCTCCAGTGGATCTTCCTGACCCAGGGATCGAACTCATGTTTCCTGCATCTCTTGCATTGCAGGCAGATTCTTTCCTGCTGAGCCACAGGGAATTCATAATTACTTAAATATTTAATTGATCTTTATCCACAAATTTATTTAAATTTTTTACCATTTGTCTTTATCAGTAGGAATTGTCATATGACCATTTATGTGAAAGAATGAATGCTCTACTTTCAGAAATATATTGCTTTCCAAAGGCATATATTCAGAAGAATGAAAGATGGCATGAAATTAATTTGCCTGTCAAACTGAAAACGATAAAAGAGATAGTGCTTAATGTTGAAAAGGGTAAGAGAAGAGCCATTACTCTTACACAAACTTGTTAGACATGAAACTTATATTTTGGAGGGCAATTTGGAAAATGATGGCATATCGTAAAATGTGTGTGCAAAGAGATCTGCTCAAATATTGGACTTTTTTTTTTTTTACCAGCAATGTTTATAATAATGAAAATGAAGGGATAAGATGAAAGCCCCAAGAGTAGGAAACTGGTTAAAAATACAATTACATATCAGAGACACAGAAAGAAACTGAGAAAGAAAGGATAAAGAGGAAGACAGAAGAGAAACAAGAAGAAAACAAACACCATTTTCTCCACAATCAGCTGTATGTATACACATATCCCCTCCCTCTTGGACCTCCCTCCTATCCCACCCCCACCCCACTCCTCTAGGTCATCACAGAGCACTGAGCTGAGATCCCTGCGCTCTGCAGCAGCCTCCCACTAGCTGTCTGTTTTACACATGGTACTATATATATATATATATATAGTGTGTGTGCGTGTGTGTGTGTCAATGATACTCTCAATTTGTCCCACCCTCTCCTTCCCGCCCTGTGAATGCAGATCTCAGGCACCTTTTCCCAGAAGGGACTGGATGGAAGAGGAAGAAGGAGAACTCAGAGGAAGAAACTGGCCTTGGGAAAGCCAACACCAGGGAGAAATGTAAGGAAGAGTGAGAGGCACACAGAGGGGCTGGGGCTATGCAGGGGCCGGCCACTTCAGACTGGCAGCAGTGGGTGGGGGCAGGGGCTGGGGGAGCTCTAGAACTGATAAGTTACCTGGCACACATGACTGTGTAGAACACTGTTCTGAGCTGCGAAGTGTGAAGTCTTAGCTGTTTAAAGAAAAAATGGTGGATGGACCCAGACTCATACAAAATGAAGGCAGATGGAAAAAAATAAATATCATAAAATAACCCGTATATGTGGAATCTAGAAAAAAGGTATCAGTGACCTTATTTGCAAAACAGAGATAGAGACACAGATGGGGAAAACAAACATATGGACACAAAGAAGAGGAAGGGGGCTGAGATTAACATATACGCACTATTGACGAGTGCACGCATGCTAAGTCGCTTCATATACGCACTATTGATGGGTGCATGCATGCTAAGTCGCTTCATATACACACTGTTGGCAGGTGCGGGCATGCTAAGTCGTTTCATATACACACTGTTGACGGGTGCACGTGAGCTAAGTCGCTTCAGTCGTGTCCAGTTCTTTGCCACCCTATGGACCACAGACCAGCAGGCTCCCAGGCCCTCTGTCCATGGGATTCTCCAGGCAAGAACACTGGAGCGGGTTGCCATGCTCTCCTCCAGGGGATCTTCCCCACCCAGGTACTGAACTGTGTTCCGTGTGTCTCCTTCACTGGTAGGTGGATTCTTTACCACTAGTGCCACCTGGGAAACCCATACTATTGATGCTATAAGAAATAACTAACTAAAAGAAAGAAATAACTTAGAATCTACTGTATAGCACAGGGAACTCTCATCAATGCTGAAACCTAAAAGGGCAGGAAATCAAAGAAAGAGGGAGTATCTTTTTATGTATAGCTGACTCACTTTGCTGTACAGTAGAAACTAAATACAGCATTGCAAGCAACTCTACTCCAAAAAGAATAATTTAAAAAAATGGCAAAAAGGGAAAATGTGATTATGGTACACTACCTGCCTCAGTGGTTCATGGTATGTATATGGTTATAATGGCTTTGACTAAAAACTGAGACAAGTACATGGGAATACAGGATATCTGACTAAGTTTCCAATCTACTGTAACATGAAATCAGTAGATACATGAATAGGACCTAGAAACTTATTAAAGTATGAAGAAATTTAAAGGAGGCAATAAATTTAAAGTAAATTTAAAATTAAAGAACTTTGGTAAAGTGAATAGCAAAAGGACTAGTAAAAACTGATGCAAGGGATGGCCTTTGTGGAGGGAAACGGAGGGATTAAAATTATTTACATATAATGTTTTATTAAAAGTGCCAATGAGGCAAATATATGCTATGTAAAAGTGTTTTAATAGGTTCAAGGAGTTCCCTGGTGGCCCCGTAGCTAAGACTCCACAGTCCCAATTCAGGGGGCCTGGGTTTGATCCCTGGTCAGGGAGCTAGATCCCACGTGCTGCAACTAAGACCCAGCCCAGCCAAACAAATAAGACATAAATGTTTTTTAAAAAGAGGTTCAGTAGGGGAAAAAAGCATAATCTTATATTACCATAGGAGAAAAATTTAGATAAATCCACTCCAACAGGTTTAAGATTATTCATCTCTGGGGCATAGGCCTATAGGAGTTTCTCATTTTTAATAATCATTCCTGTTTCCTGAATATTTTATAGGACATCTATCTTTTGTCTTTTACCTAACAATGACATACTTACTATAAATGTTATAACTCATAAAATAATGAAGTTATATATTTTGTTTATTTCAGGTCTGGCCACAAAAGGAAAAGTTCTGTAACCTTATACAGTACAGAGAGCTGCTCAAACAATAAAAATTTAGTAAATATGACTAACCAGGAACTCTATTAGGCCATTAGCTTCATGCGTCTGTCTTGCTGTAGCTCACTGTTCACTAAGCCCAGGGAGGCAAGGCGCCAGCTAAGAGGCTGGAAGAAAATGTGAGCAGCCATAGGCGCTGCTGCTGCTGCTGCTAAGTCGCTTCAGTCGTGTCCGACTCTGTGCGACCCCATAGACGGCAGCCCACCAGGCTCCCCCATCCCTGGGATTTTCTAGGCAAGAATACTGGAATGGGTTGCCATTTCCTTCTCCAATGCATGAAAGTGAAAAGTGAAAGCGAAGTCGCTCAGTCGTGTCCGACTCCGCGACCCCATGGACTGCAGCCTACCAGACTCCTCCGTCCATGGGATTTTCCAGGCAAGAGTACTGGAGTGGGGTGTCATTGCCTTCTCCAATAGGAGCTGCAGATGCGTTTATTCCCTAATGGTGGGGGCGGGCGCGGTGGCCGCAGCAGACGTAATGTAAACAACCCAACACACCTGCAAGGGCTTTCTAGGTGGAGCTTGTTTATGCTTACCGAACAAAAGTAGCCCAGTGGCCAAGGGAGTACCTCACGACGCGCATGCTCAGTTCTATAAGTGATCTGTTACATAATCATTCTTTACAAAACGTGGGGTGAGATAGATGGACCAACACCAGCTGGCCAATTGCTTTTTCCCTATGTTCCATCCCCTTCAGGGTCTCTTGCCTCACAAGCTATGTGTAGTCCATCTTCTGTGATATTTCCTTAGCAACTAACACTGACCCTTGGATTTACATCTTGCAACGGCAGTAGATGCTACAAAAGAAACAGTTACATCCCCAACACACAGCAAAACCCAGTGCCAGGTATCACCTGGAGCTCATGTTGCAGTCCTTGCCCTCATGGGAAAAGAAGAGCCACCCACCTCATGTGGAGTGCCTTTATCTCCCAAGGCCAAGTCCAGTCCACAGTCTGTCCTTGTGAGATTGCAGGAGCCTCCACACAGGCAACTCCACCCCTGGGGGATTTAAACCCTGCACAGGTGCCAGGCCCACCCATTGGAAGGGGGGGATTTTTGAGGCGTTCACAGCCCACCCACGTGATTCCAAATGCTTTATAAGCTCTGGTTCACACAGTTCTAAATCTGCAAGAGAACAAGGTTAGTAGCACAGCATGAGACACAGATTTTACAGTATACCTGCACACAGAGAGCCATGCAATTTCCAAGGGTAAGGACACAGCCTTCACAGTATTTCAGAGCATGAAAGGGCATCCGAAGGAACATCGTGGGCCCATGTAATCTTCTAACTGTATCTCTTGCTGTGGGTGCTTCCCACACTTGGTAAACTGCTGCTCTTGCCTCCATTGCTCCAGGAGCAGAGCACTGGGCTGTTTCATTTCTGTCAACTCCCACTGTCAGCACATCAGCCCTCATTTGCATTCTCCTTACCCGGTAGGGGCCTTCACCAGCTTGGCCCCGCTTTGGGATCTCCACACTTCGAATCCCCTCTGCCTGCTGCCATCCCTCTGCTTCTCCCAAGCTTGCCAACATCGAGGTAGCAGTTAAGGACTCAAAAGAGGTGGACAGGGAATTGTTCAAAATGGTGTCTCACGTGCCACCTGTAAACCATGTGTCATCTTCTGGAGCATCCTCCACTCGTTGCTGCTGCTGCTGCTGCTAAGTCGCTTAACTCGTGTCTGACTCTGTGCGACCCCATAGACGGCAGCCCACCAGGCTCCCCTGTCCATGGGATTCTCCAGGCAAGAACACTGGAGTGGGTTGCCATTTCCTTCTCCAATGCATGAAAGGGAAAAGTGAAAGTGAAGTCACTCAGTCGTGTCCGACTCCTAGCGACCCCATGGACTGCAGCGCACCAGGCTCCTCCGTCCATGGGAGTTTCCAGGCAAGAGTACTGGAGTGGGGTGCCACTGCCTTCTCCCCTCCACTCATCAGGCCAAAGTAGAAGCTCAAAGGATGGCTGGCTGGCTGGCTCCAAGCACAGTGATGGTTTCCCTGTCATTGTCCACCACTCTGAAGCCTAGGTCCTTGTGTTTTCTGCACTTCACTTGCCATCCTAAGCGACATTTCTGGCTCTCTGCAGTCTCAGTGGACTCCTCAGGGCTCCACAGGGATGGGTTTGGCAGGCCCTGACCCAGCTCTGTGGTTTCCCTTTCCCTTTCCCTTTTTTCCCTCTCTCTACTGGGGTTAGTCCTTGCACTTTGCCGGCCTCCGTGCACTTCATCCTGACTGCAGAGTCTGTCCTGTTCTTCTCTTTGGCCTCCTAGAGCATCCACGCCTCCTCGGCCCTGTTCTGCTGCACAACGGGCCTTGCTAACAAGCAGGGACCCACAGTCTTATAACGTTCGTAAGTCTCATAATGTTCCCTTACCACCTTGCTGTCAGAGACGCTGGGTTCTTCAGGGTCACGCAGTTCTTGCTCTAATACCACTATACATTGAGCCAGTTCTTCCAAGCATCTCTGCACATTGCATACCTGCACTGCATCGTGCAGGGCTTGATCCATATTCCCCTTCAGGGCACTCAGGAAAATCCAGCCCACGGTGCCAGCAGCAGTGAGGGCTGCCTTGTTCTGCAAAGGGGAACTCACTGCCTCTAACACCTTTTCAGTGCTATCGTGGGACCCAGCCACTGCCTCCCAGTCTTCCACATGGGCCCATGCAGACAGGACCTCAGTCACTCGGTTCCACATGCTATGCAGTGGCCACTGGCTTCCTCCATCCATTGGAGCCTCAGGCCTCTCCACCTGCTGGGAATCCTGCTGAAAATGCCAACTGTCTTGCTGTATGACACTGTTGGCCAAACCCAGGGTAGACAAGGCATGAACTTAGAGGCTGGAAGAAAACGTGAGGAGTTGTAGGAGCTGCAGACATGTGTATTCTCTGGTGGTGGCCATGGCAGCAACAGACATAACATTACACACCCCAACACACCCGCAAGGGCTCTCCAGGTGGACCCTCTAATGCTTACAGATCAAAAGTAGCCCACGGCCAAGTGAGTACCTCGTGACACACATGCTCAGTGCTGTAAGTGAACTCAGCTGTTACATAATCATTACTCACAAAATGTGCGGCGAGAGAGCCTGACAACTGCCACCTGGCCAATCACTCTTTTCCTAAAGTCTGCTTTACAGGAAAAAGTAAAGCAAGGAGAATATCCAAGAGCCTTGAATCCTGCAGTGGATGACAGGGGTAGGCTTACAACAGTATCACCTCAGAGCCAACTGTACTATTTAGCTGCTTCCTCACCTGGGCAAGATTTGCTTGTTGAAGTTGGTTTGCAGAGTTTTATACAACCCCATCTCCAATGGGTCAACTTTGTGTTTCCTTCTTTTTCTTTTTCTGTTTTTTTTTTTGGTGAGGAGGTGTTCACATTCCAAACACAGTACTAAGGTCACTAGGAGTCATGGAGTTTGATCAGTGTTGTTTTTTAAATCAATATAATTAATTCAAGGCTAACAAATCTGGAGAAGGAAATGACAACCCACTACAGTGTTCTTGCCTGGAGAATTCCAGAGATGGAGGAGCCTGGTAGGCTACCATCTATGGGGTTGCACAGAGTCGGACACAGCGGAAGCGACTTAGCAGCAGCAGCAGCAACAAAGAAATCAGAGTCTTAAACTGGCAGGCTTGGAATGCTATATATACAAAAAAAAAAAAAGTATTGAGTCATTTTGGTTTTGTTTAGCAACTTTATTTTCATTATGGATATTATATTTTATGGGTTTTCATACCTAGACTCTAGTCATCATATTCAGTTTTTTCTAGCCATTTCTTTTCTGGTGTTTTCGCCCCTTAATGCATTGTAGGGGGTAAGGTGTAACTGGGAAACATCCATCCCTGGCAACTTTCTTTTCAGAGGTTCACTGTCAGCAACACAAATTCTGATCACTTAGTAGCAAGTTATCCTATCCAAGGAAATGCTTTACTTTCTCTTTATAATTATTTAAAGTTCAGGTTTATTTTTTTTGTTGTTTAGGTTAACTGAATGTCTAAAGAATTTTTTTTTTTTAGGTTAACTGAATGTCTAAAGAATTTTTTTTTTTTAGGTTAACTGAATGTCTAAAGAATTTTAAAATATATCAATTTAGGTTATTATTTGAAATTTTTGTTGTATATTTTAGCACAAATATATTTGCTTAATTATTTACTACTGGGCAGCACTTTACCCCTTAAGTTCTGATTTCATAGGCAAAAAAATAGTCAGTTTACAAACCAGAGAAAGGAACTCCCATTAGGCAGAGACAAGCTGATTAATAAGGTCAGGATGGTTGTGGATCTTCCCTCATTTCACAGTTGAGGAGAATCTACCTCTTTGGGTACCAGCTGGTTAGGGACAGAAGTGACATTAGATTTACAGTGATTCTTTCCCCAGGGCTTAAAAAAAAAAAAAGAAAATATAGCAACTAAATATGCATGGAGTGGCATACTAAGGTCCCAGTTCTAAGTGACTGGCAGAGATGAAATCACTGAATCCCCCACAGCGGCCTGATCAGCAGGGCTCTGTTTTTCCCTTGCTTCATTGATGGAGAAATGGACAATGGAGATGAACCATGCCAGCAACACCCAACTCTTTTGGCACCAGGGACTGGTTTTATGGAAGACAATTTTTCCACTGATGGTGGGAAGGGAGGAGGATGTTTTCAGGATGATTCAAAAGCATTCCATTTATTGTGCACTTTATTTCTATTATTATATCATTTCAATCTCAGATCATCAGGCATTAGATCCTGGAGGCTGGGAACCCTGGCACTGAGTCTACACTGTAGACCACCTGCCCAAGGGCACAGGGCTGAGTAGCTGTGGAGCCAGCCTTTACTCTTAGTAACCCAGCTCCACCCTCCATGAAGCTGTGACCACATCAGACCTTTGCTGAAAGGGAGAAGTCCTGCTCCATCATTCTACCAGGAGGGAAACATCAGAACAGGGAAGAGACTGCCCAGTGATGAAGCTGGTCTGGAACTCACGCTCTGACCCTGTTCTCACTGTGGCAGCTTTTAGATCTGTGATATCACTTAGACAAAGTGACATCTATTTGTCACTTAGACGTGTCAAAGAAATGGTGTGTCTGTGCATAAATATGGAGAATGGGGACACTTCGCCCTTCAATTCTTAAATTTAGAGCATAAGATTACATCACATCTCAAACACATGTTCCTGAGGAGATGGCTGTGAAGTTATTTTTTTCATATTGAATCATATTTTAAATTCAGGAAGAGTTATTTAAAGTTATCCTGAATAAATCACTTTTTAAAACTGAAGAAAACTTTTGGGAAATAATCATCTTTCAATCTACCAGTTCTAATTGTCATAAATTTGTTTCAGTTAAATAGAGATACACATGCATCTTGTTGTACTGGCCATATTGTTTCCTAAAAGGAAAAAGAGAGAGAGAGGGATAAAACTTCATTTTGAAATAATTTTATCCTGGATTGTTAATTACTAGGTGGTGGTGGTGGTGCTGCTGCTGCTGCTTCAGTCATGTCCAACTCTGTGTGACCCCATAGACGGCAGCCCACCAGGCTCCCCCATCCCTGGGATTCTCCAGGCAAGAACACTGGAGTGGGTTGCCATTTCCTTCTCCAATGCATGAAAGTGAAAAGTGAAAGTGAAGTCAGTGAGTCATGTCCAAGTCTCAGCGACCCCATGGACTGCAGCCTACCAAGCTCCTCCATCCGTGGGAGTTTCCAAGCAAGAATACTGGAATGGGGTGCCATTGCCTTCTCCACTAGGTAGTGCTAGTGGTAAAGAACTTGCCTGCCAATACCAGATCACCTGACCTGCATCTTGAGAAATCTGTATGCAGGTCAGGACGCAACAGTTAGAACTGGACATGGAACAAACGACTGGTTCCAAATAAGAAAAGGAGTACGTCAAGGCTGTATATTGTCACCTTGCTTATTTAACTTCTATGCAGAGTACATCATGAGAAACACTGGGCTGGAAGAATCACAAGTTGGAATCAAGATTGCCGGGAGAAATATCAATAACCTCAGATATGTGGATGAAACCACCCTTATGGCAGAAAGTGAAGAGGAGCTAAAGGGCCTCTTGATGAAGGTGAAAGAGGAGAGTGAAAAAGTTGGCTTAAAGCTCAACATTCAGAAAACGAAGATCATGGCATCCAGTCCCATCACTTCATGGGAAATAGATGGGGAAACAGTGGAAACAGTGTCAGACTTTATTTTTGGGGCTCCAAAATCACTGCAGATGGTGATTGCAGCCATGAAATTAAGAGATGCTTACTCCTTGGAAGAAAAGTTATGGCCAGCCTAGATAGCATATTCAAAAGCAGAGACATTACTTTGCCAACTAAGGTCCATCTAGTCACGGCTGTGGTTTTTCCTGTGGTCATGTACGGATGTGAGAGTTGGACTGTGAAGAAGGCTGAATGCCAAAGAATTGATACTTTTGAACTGTGGTGTTGGAGAAGACACCTGAGAGTCCCTTGGACTGCAACAAGATCCAACCAGTCCATTCTGAAGGAGATCAGCCCTGGGATTTCTTTGGAAGGAATGATGCTAAAGCTGAAGTTTCAGTACTTTGGCCACCTCACTTGAAGAGTTGACTCATTGGAAAAGACTCTGATGCTGGGAGGGATTGGGGGCAGGAGGAGAAGGGGACGACCGAGGATGAGATGGCTGGATAGCATCACAGACTCGATGGACGTGAGTCTGAGTGTGGGGTCACAGAGTCAGACACGACTGAATGACTGAACTGAACTAAGAGACACAGGTTCGACCCCTGGGTCATGAAGATCCCCTGGAGGGGGGCATGGCAACTCACTCCAGTATTTTTGCCTGAAGGATTCCCATAGACAGAGGAGCCTGGCGGGCTACAGCTCATGAGGTCACAAAGAGTCAGATACGAATGAAACGAATTTGCACCCCCCACTCCAAACACACACACGGGAACTTAGAGAGTCAAGATTGATACTGTAGAGTTCAAAATCAAACATAAGAATAGTTGATTTGGTCTGTTTCATGTGTGAGTTTCTTTCAGAGGAGGTGGATTATTTCTAACGTTGTGTTAAAGTGGTTTTTTTGTTAAAAAAATAAAAGAGTGACTGGTACTCATTTCTAAAATCAGTTACTCTGTGTGTCTCCTAGTCTGTCTCCTTCAGGAATCTGGGAATGCTACCTCTCCCTGGATCTGTGTGCACAATGCAGAAGCTTGCTGCAGAACAGCGTGCATCTCCATGAAGCAGGAAAGGAGAGAAAGCACAGCTTCCCAGGCTCATAGCGCACACACAGAAGAGCCTTGATATTTTAGTTGCAAAGGTCGTCCAGGTCAGCCCTGTTGGTGGGCTGTGAACTTACTTCTCAGGAAACAAGACAGTCCACATGCAGCACAAATTTATTTGATCAGAAACATCAGTGCCATTTGGGAGCAATCAAGAGGCAATTCACCAAACTGGCAGAGACCTTGCTAAAAAGCAGCCATCGCCACTCAGTTTATATTCTGGCAAGAACTGCCAGGCCCTCTAAGAAAGACCTCTTGACCTGTGTGCATGGAAGTGAAAGTGAAAGTTGCTCAGCTGTGTCCGACTCTTTGCAACCCCATGGACTATATAGTCAATGAAATTCTCCAGACCAGAATACTGGAATGGGCAGCCTTTCCCTTCTCCAGGGGGTCTTCCCAACCCAGTGATCGAACCAATGTCTCCCACATTGCAGGCAAATTCTTTACCAGCTGAGCCACAAGGGAAGCCCAAGAACACTGGAGCAGGTAGCCTATCCCTTCTCCAGCAGATCTTCCCAATCCCGGAATTGAACCGGGGTCTCCTGCATTGCAGGTGGATTCTTTATCAACTGAGCTAGGAGGGGAGCCCAAGAGGGACATATTCCTTTTGGATGATGATTAAGGTTATATCAAATGTGCAATGTGAAGGTGATAAATATTGGAATTCCTTATGAAGCTTACTGAGTATTTACCCCTGAAAATAATCAGTAACTATAAATGAAGGGGTAGATTCAAGGTGGCTTGGTGGTAAAGAATCTGCCTGTCAGTGCAAGAGATGTGGGTTTTATCCCTGGGTGGGGAATATTCCCAGGAGGAGGAAATAGCAACCTACTCTAGCATTCTCACCTAGGAAATCCCATGGGCAGAGGAGCCTGGTGGGCTACAACCATGGAGTGGCAAAGCACTGGACACAACTGAGCAACTAAATAACAAACTATATGCAAACAAATATAGATAATTTTCAAACTAAAGACATATAAAGACAGATCTAGAAGGTTCCAGAAAATGGTCCAAGAATACCCTTGGTATGCACCTTTCAGCACAGACTCTTCTATCTCATTGTTTTCTAACATTTTTTTAGTAGAACACACTTATTGTTCATCTAAAAATTAACAATAATGATAAGCAAATAAACACATAACTAAAAATGGAGCAGCAGCTTCAGGAGCTGTTGCCCTCCCCTCCCACTGGCAGCCAGCACAGCCCCTGGGGCTCCTGCAGAGCAGAGTTTGAAAAATGCTGCTTCCATTCTGGTGCCTCACAAAGATCTAATATGTCAGCAAATTACCTCAGGTTTGCACATTATCATTAATCATGGTTGTCACGGGCGATGGCAGCATTCCCCTAGACATAATAAATAATGATGACCTTAAGGCTTGTGCAGGCAGGGACAGAATGGGGGACAGTGTGTGAGTTTGCATACATGTGTGCCTGTGCATGAGAAGGGGGGGTCCAAGTCCGTCAGAGACAAAGGGAAACATCACTCATGACATGTCCTCTGAGAGTCCCTGCGAGGAGACCCGCAGAAAGCCTGGCTCCTGCAGACACCAGGGCAGGTGAGTCAACAGTAAGTGGCCCAACAACCTGCAAAGACATTCTGCAGGCTCTCAAGATCATTTGAAGATAAGCAGTTCTGCAAAAAACAGTATCACCCATCATCCTAACCAGACAGCTCCTGTCCTCCATCCTGGATTGTGCAGAGCATCTGAGACTTTCAGAAGCTTCTCTAGCAGCGAGGCGTACACTCTCATCCAGCTTGCATCTTAACATTCAGATCAGTGCCCTGCAGAAGGCTATGAGGGTGGTACATCCCATCTTTCAAGGTTAACTGAGCCAGTGAGATGCTTTCTATGGTAAAACTCTAATTAGACGTGGCAGGGAGGGTTCTCCTGGAATGGGACTGGCCCCCACCCCTTGCCAATGACTGTAGACCAAAGTCAGGAACTTTCTGTCACCTTCATCTTAGTCTAGTTATTCTTTGAATTACATTGTCTTCAGTCGAATTACCAACATGGAAAAGGAGTACGTCAAGGCTGTATATTGTCACCTTGCTTATTTAACTTATATGCCGAGTACATCATGAGAAACACTGGGCTGGAAGAAACACAAGTTGGAATCAAGATTGCCGGGAGAAATATCAATAACTTCAGATATGTGGATGAAACCACCCTTATGGCAGAAAGTGAAGAGGAGCTCAAGGGCCTCTTGATGAAGGTGAAAGAGGAGAGTGAAAAAGTTGGCTTAAAGCTCAACATTCAGAAAACAAAGATCATGGCATCCAGTCCCATCACTTCATGGGAAATAGATGGGGAAACAGTGGAAACAGTGTCAGACTTTATTTTTGGGGGGCTCCAAAATCACTGGAGATGGTGACTGCAGCCATGAAATTAAAAGACGCTTACTCCTTGGAAGAAAAGTTATGACCAATCTAGATAGCATATTCAGAAACAGAGACATTACTTTGCCGACTAAGGTCCATCTAGTCAAGGCTATGGTTTTTCCTGTGATCATGTATGGATGTGAGAGTTGGACTGTGAAGAAGGCTGAGCACCGAAGAATTGATGCTTTTGAACTGTGGTGTTGGAGAAGACATTTGAGAGTCCCTTGGACTGCAAGGAGATCCAACCAGTCCATTCTGAAGGCGATCAGCCCTGGGATTTCTTTGGAAGGAATGATGCTAAAGCCGAAGCTTCAGTACATTGGCCACCTCATGCAAAGAGTTGACTTGTTGGAAAAGACTCTCATGCTGGGAGGGATTGGGGGCAAGAGGAGAAGGGGACGGCCGAGGATGAGATGGCTGGATGGCATCATGGACTCGACTGATGTGAGTCTGAGTGAACTCCGAGAGATGGTGATGGACAGGGAGGCCTGGCGTGCTGTGATTCATGGGGTCGCAGAGTCAGACACGACTGAGCGACTGAACTGACTGACTGACTGACCTTAATAAATGTGCTTACCTTTGCAAGCAAAACTGTCCACCTATGAAGTTTGGGTACTTTCAAGTTTCCTTGGCCTTTCATTCCATTCTTCATTGTGTAAGGGATGCAAACTGCTTATATGTTATTAATTATTTAATGCTCTAGGCTACTTTATTACCCTGTCATGGTTCATCTTTGTGTAAATTCTGCTTCACTCACCAGCTAGACTGGAAACCTCACAGGAGAAGGAACATTATTGAAAACATCCCTGTATTTCTATGGGAGCCTCTCCATTTGAAGGCACTTAGTAAAGATATGTGTGTGCAAGAGAAGTCACTTCTGTCAAGTCTGACTCTTTGTGACCCTATGGACCATGGCCCACCAGACTCCTCTGTCCATGGGATTCTCCAGACAAGAATACTGGAGTAAGTTGTTGCTCCCTTCTCCAGGGGATCTTCCTGACCCAGGAATCAAATCCATATCTCTTGCATCTCCTGCATTGGCAGGTGGGTTCTTTACCACTAGTGCCATCTGGAAAGCCCTAGTCAAGATATGATCAGTGGTAGGCTTCCATGGTGGCTCAGCTGGTAAAGCATCCGCCTGCAGTGAGGAAGACCTGGGTTCAATCCCTGGGTTGAGACGATCCCCTAGAGAAGGGGACAGCTACCCACTCTGGTATTCTGGCCTAGAGAATTCCATGGACTGTATAGTCTATGGCGTTGCAAAGAGTTGGACACGATTGAGCAACTTTCACTTTCAAAGTATTCACCTGCTAAGGAAGAGAGCTGGGTTTAACCCTTGGGTTGGGATGATCCCCTGGAAAAAGAAATGCCAACCCACTCCAGTATTCGTGTCTGGGAAATCCCATAGACAGAGGAGACTGGTGGGCTATATAGTCCATGGGGTCAAAAAGACTTGGACACAAGTTAGCAACTAAACAACAACAGCAAAGTCAAGATGTACCGATAATTTTAAGGAAGAACGTAGTGTGAGAAAGGCCAGTCAGCTCTGAGTTGGAACTCCAGCTAAGTCATCCATTCCTGATGTGGACTAGGACCATTTCTCAACATGAAATTCCCTTGGGTGGTTATGAGGGTTAAATATTAATATTTAGATAATGCAGGCAAAATGCACAAAGTGCCTGGCATAGTAATCAATTTAGAATGATCTATTGATGATGATGATGGTCACAAATATTTATAAAATGTTGATTGTTATTAATAACTTCATCAACTAAAGTGATTGTGTCCTTATCTATCCACCCAAAAAGATTTTAAGTGTGTTTATGAAGGTCAGATAAATATGATAGATGCAATTAACCACTGGGAAGCAAACTTGAGGGAAGTTCAGAGGGAGTGCATTTTCTCATGCCTAGGTTTATGTTCCTTTTTAGAAAAGGGGATATTATTTTTATCTAGGTGGAACTTCACCTATAGGAGGAAAAATAATATGGAAGGAGAAGACAGAGCATTTCTGAAATCCTTTTGGGGTTATTGATCCTCTTCTCCCAGAGTCCCTCCCTTTAAAAATCTAAATTCTGTGTGAGCAAATAACATGTTAGAGAGTGATGGAGTCAGCCCACAGGCTCACCTACATTAAGTTAAATTCTATGCATAACAAATAGAGACTATGTTTAGAAATATCACATACTTTGTTTTCTAAATACTGGAGGCATGGTTAAGATGAATTTTAAGCCATTGCAGAAATTATTTGTCACATACATTCCATATTAAAACATGTCTATACCCCAGTGTTCATTGCAGCACTATTTACAATAACCAAGAAATGGGAGCAACCTAAGTGTCCATGACAGATGACTAGATAAAACAGATATGGTACATACACACAATGGAATATTCCTCAACCATAAAAAGAACAAAATACTGCCATTTGTAGCAACGTGGATGGACCTAGTGATTATCTTGCTAAGCGAAGTAAATCAGACATAGAAAGACAATTATTATATGGTATCGACTTATATATGGAATCTAAAAAATAATATAAATGAAATTATTTACAAAACAGAAATAGACTTAGAGATATAGAAAATGAACTTACCAACGAGGAAAGGTTGGGGGAAGAATAACTTAGAAGTGTGGAATTAATGTATACACACTACTATCTATAAAACAGATAAGCAAAGACCTATTGTATAGCACATGAAACTATATTCAATATATCACAATAACCTATACTGGAAAAGGATCTGAAAAATAATTTGTGTATGGGTGTAATCAACAAAGTTTGTGTACAACTTTGTGTACAGCAAAGTGTACACCTGAAGCTAACACACTATTGTGAATCAAGCATAGCTCAATAAAAAATGTCTAAATATGTAATGCACATGATTTTGATGGCAGAAACTTGGCTCTGTTGTTGCTGAAGGCTATTAATGTAGGTCCCAGTGCTAGCATGCATTAATATTACAGAATTATGTTCCTTATACTGAGTGCAGAATTTTAAAGCAACAATATATACAAGTGTGTACACCAGGAAGACCATGACTAATCAATCCCCCTTAAGACTTTGGATAACTAGTCCCAAAAGAGAATATTGGGTCAAGGACAGAACACTCTCAAAATATTAATATTTATATATTTTCTCTCTGATGCAACAGGAACTCTTTTTGATCAACCTACCAAATATATTGTTTCAGAAAAGAATTAACAATGTCTATTCATCTAGAAAAAAAAAAATGATCTTAAAGCTGTTACATTCAATTTTAGCTCTTCTCACAGAAGCTTCTGTGACAGAAGCCACTTACGGTAGAAAGTTCATGGGGAAAATATAAATAAAATAGATTCATTGAATAAAAAAGAAAGTTCATGGGAGTGAAGGAAAGCCTTGCTCAGAAACAGGAAATGTACCCAAGACCAACATTCTTCAGTACTGGGTGGAAAGGCCAAAAATAATTCAAACAGTGCTACAAAACTATAACTTCCTTCTGTTTTTGAAATGCACAGTAAAGCCAGAACCACATTCACTGGTACTAGCAGTAAATTATGACAGTATAAGCCTTGTCCTAATTCACCTATAGCAGAGACTTGGAGCTTGGTTAGAATTGGGGTTGGTGGGGGGCAGGGGTCATCATGACTAGCTACTCCCTCCCAGGGGCCGACCCGACACATATCGGGCGTCCTGGAAGGAAGGAGGCAGCTGATGAGGGGCAGAACCACTAATGAGGCCACAGGCAAGTGAAGGACGGGGCAGGGACACAAGGCACTGAGGGCTACTGACACAGGCTGCTCCCCTCAGCCCACATGGTCCATACAGTCTCCGGCTGAGCAAAACACAAGCAATCTGCACACCTGCTGAAGTCACTGTCCTTACTGTGAGGGCAGCACCGCCCCTCTGGGTCTCTCTCCTTCCTATGAGCTTGTGTCTCATTTACTTATACATGAAAAGGGTACAACGCCACCCTTCTGTGCATATGGTTGTAGAGAAATGAAAATCATTCCTCACCTCTTTATTCACCTAAGTGAATTTCTTCCTCACATTTCATGATTCTACAATGCAGCCATGCTAACCAGCATTCCAAATATAATGACTGTATACTTAATCTACTCCATGAAGCACCTTCTGTGTGTGTGTGTGTGTGTGTGTGCATGCGCACGCGCACTCAGTCATGCGACTCTTTGTGACTTCATGGATTGTAGCCCACCAGGCTCTTCTGTACATGGAATTTTCCAGGCAAGATTACTGGAGTGGGTTTCCCTTTCTTCCTCCAGGGGATCTTCCTGATCCATGGATCAAACTGATCTCTTGTACCTCCTGCTTGGAAGGCAGATTCTCTACCACTGCACCACCTCTCTACTAGACATCTAATTTTATGCCCTTATAACAACAGAAAAACAACTAAATCAGACGTGTTTTCTTTGAACACACTTAAAATTCAGACTTATTAACTCCCAAACTAATAAAACTAATTCTTTTATTGCATGTGAAGATATTAATGAAATTAAAAGATGCTTCCTTCTTGGAAGAAAAGTTAAAACAAAAGAACAAACCTAGACAACTTATTAAAAAGCAGAGACATTATTTCGCTGACAAAGGCCCATCTAGTCAAAGCTGCGTTTTTTCCAGTAGTCACGTATGGACATGAGCATTGGACCATAAAAAGACTGAGCATCGAAGAATCGATGCTTTTGAACTCTAGTGCTGGAGAAGACTCTAGAGAGTTCCTTGGACTGCAAAGAGATCAAACCAGTCAATCCTAGAGGAAATCAGTCCTGAATGTTCATTGGAAGAACTGATGCTGAAGCTGAAGCTCCAATACTTTGGCCACCTGATGCAAAGAGCTGACTCATTGGAAAAGACCCTGATACTGGGAAAGACAGAAGGCAAAAGGAAGAGAGGGCAGCAGAGGATGAGATGGCTGGATGGCATCACCGACTTGATGGACATGAATCTGAGCAAATTCCAGGACCTCCCTGGTGGCTCAGACAGTAAAGAATCTGCCTGCAATGAAGCAGACCCTGGTTCGATCCCTGGATTGGGAAGATCCCCTGGAGATGAGAATGGCAACTTATTCTAGTACTATTACTTGGAGAATCCTGTGGACAGAGGAGCCTGACAGGCTACAGTCCATGGGGTCACAAAGAGTTGGACTCAACTTAGGGACTGAACAACAACAGATGTTAATATTTCACACCTGACTTATCCTATTTGTCTTCTCTAGGGTCAACTTTAAAAAGAAAAGTGAAGTAGAGAGTTTTTCAGAATTTTTCCTCACTACAACATGAGTATCACTTGAAACAATTTCATGTTTTTAAAACTGAACTAAAAGAAAACTTCAGTGGCTTTGAGGATCAAGACCAGAAAAATCACTACATCTTCCCAGAGGGATGATCCAGAGGGATAGTACAGGGAGGGAAGAGGGAGGGGGATTCAGGATGGGGAACGCGTGTACACCTGTGGTGGATTCATACTGGTGTATAGCCAAACCAATACAATATTGTAAAGTAATTAGCCTACAATTAAAATAAATTTATATTAAAAATGATAAAAGTCAAAATTAAAATTTTAAAAAGGAATTAGACCTAAAGGTAACATATTCCCAGAGATGGGGCCCTCACAGAGGAGTGCAATAAATACTTTGATTCTAGAAATTTTGATTCCCTTTGTTTATACTGTAAATCCTCTACATATGAATCTTCAAGGTGCAAACTTTCAAAGATATGAACATGTATTTACATTACGAATGACGTGTTCGTTCTCATGTCTGGTGTACATTATCAGATGTGTTCATCCTCTACAAGTGGTTGAGCTTTACTGAACAGGAATGTACAGAGTACAAGACTGCAGTATCTTTATTCCAAGTCCAGGATGTCTGGGAGCCAGAGCAAAAGCAGTGGGGATGTAGCTGGCACTACTGCCCTTTTCAAGGTTCTCTGCTGCAAGAGTGAAAAGTGTTGTCTTTTTTATTTTTTTATGTATTATTAGGGTGAAAAGTATTGTAAACCTATTACAATACAGTGTTATATATCTGATTGTGTTAGTTGAGCGCCTCAGCTAACTTTGTTAGACGTAGGATCACGGTCTTAAAAAGGAACATGTTTGTATACAGGGGACTTACTATATTATATGTGAAGTCCCTGTAATTTTTCCCAAGGAATTTTAGCAAGACAATTTATAGTACTTAGCACTCTGCCTCAGCACTTTCCTAGGTGTAAAATAGGGGAGAAGTGGGGCACAGAGTGGCTTGCTTCCAACAGATGTGCTTGAAAATGAGGTGATAATATGCAGAATGCAATCAGGGAGGCTCCTGACACAAGGCCTCCCTAATTGTGAACATGTAATTAAGGCAGAGTGGCTGTACGGCAGATTTAATTATTTTCAAAAATATATCTGACTTGCTTTTTATATACTGATTGGCTGTGTCAGTGAAAAACCTCTCATAAAATCTGACAACCAATTAGTTGTGACTAATTAAAAAAAAACACAAATGATTTTCCTTAATTTCTAGAAAATGAGAAACATTAATGAAATACAGTTAGTGGAAAAGTAAGCAAGCATGTGCATATATGCACACAAAAGTGCAGCTCCCACTGATTTTGTGTTACTTAGAAAATAGAAAATATCTATTTAAAATTTTTGAAAAGCATTTCACCAGTCTGAGATTTTATTTTGATTCTATTAGGAAAGTCGAAATGGAAGATTAAACTTTTATTAGGAACCAGTTATGGATAAATGTGGTTTTAGTCATTTAAAATATCATTATAGGGTGGGTTTTTTTTTTTTTCCATTTGAAGAGAAAATCAAGCTAAATGGGCAATGAATTAAGGGTTAAGCTGGTCTTGCTTTTAATGTTATTGGCCTGAACACTTTGAAAAGAAATTGCAATGGAAATTCTCTTACTAGCTATTTTTCAAAGCAGTTTTTTTGGGAGGGGGTGGGTATGGTGTGGCAAGCTATGATGTTTTCCTGCATCTAAATAACTGTGACAATTTCCTCTTTAATAACACCTGTTATTTTCTGTATGATAGAGGCATATTATAAACATATACAATAAAAATGCTTAAGCTGTTTATCAGACACAGTTTTATTAAATTCACTTAGCAATTAAAAATATCCATGAATAAACCTAGATGACTACTTTTCCACTGACAGAGTCTTATCTCTGGGTTGGGTAGGGATGTGTCCACGGTTTCCTCATCATGTTAACAGTAGAGTGCTTGGTCCCTTCAGTTGTGTCTGACTCTGTTCAATGCTATGAACTGTAGCCTGCCAGGCTCCTCTGTTCATGGGATTCTCCAGGCAAAAATACTGGAATGGGTTGCTAAGTGGAGACTCTTAATTGAGACTTGGTTGCCCCAGTACAAAGATAAGTCTTGATAACTGGTAAGGCTTGCTGTGAAAAGAATTCCCATGACTGTGCTTCTTTTATTAAAGTTTAAATGGAAAGTTTACGCATCAAATATCTATCACTTCATTCCCTATCAAGGCACTAAGTGAGCACTTTTAATTTTTTCAGGAATTAAGCCATGTCAAGGCTGTATTAGAGAAGGAAGCGGCAACCCACTACAGTATTCTTGCCTGGAGAATTCCATGAACAGAGGAACCTGGTAGCTACAGTCATGGGGTCACAAGAGTCAGACACGGTTTAGCAACTAAACCACCAAACACCAAGGCTGTATATTGTTACCCTGGATATTTAACTTCTATGCAGAATACATCATGTGAAATGTTAAGCTGGATGTCTCACGAACTGGAATCAAGATTGCCAGGAGAAACATCAACAACCTCAGATAGGCAGATGAGACCACTCTTAATGGCAGAAAGTTAAAAGGAACTAAAGAGCCTCTTGATGAGGGTGAAAGAGGAGAATGAAAAAGCTGGCTTGAAAGTCAACATTCAAAAACCTAAGATTATGGCACCCAGACCCATCACTTCATGGCAAATAGAAGGGTAAAACATAGAAACATTGATAGATTTTCTTTTCTTAGGCTTCAAAATCACTGTGGACTGTGTACACAGCCATGAAGTTAAGACAGTTGCTCTTTGGAAGGAAAGCTTTGATAAACTTAGACAGTGTATTAAAAAGTAGAGATATCACTTTGCTGACAAAGGCCTATATAGTCAAAGCTATGGTTTTTCCAGTAGTCATGTATGGATATAAGAGTTGACCCATAAAGAAGGCTGAGCAATCAAATGCTGCTTTTGAATTATGGTGTTGGACAAGACTCTTGAGAGTCCCTTGGACAGCAAGGAGATCAAACCAGTCAATCCTAAAGGAAATGAACCCTGAATATTCATTGGAAGGAATGATGCTGAAGCTGAAGCTCCAATACTTTGGCCACCTGATTGGAAAACACCCTGATGCTGAGAAAGATTGAGGGCAGGAGGAAAAAGGGGAGACAGAAAATGAGATGGCTGGATGGCATCATTGATTCAATGGACATGAGTTTGAAAAAACTGGGTGATAGTGAAAGATGGGGAAGTCTGGAGTGCTGCAGTCCATGTGGTCTCAAAGGGTCAGACACGACCCAGGGACTGAATAACAACAAAGCTATTTTAATCTCAACAGTTCTGCTACTGGCTAATATTGATGAATTATTAAATTGATGGTATATGTGGGCTCTAAGTGGATGAAAGATTAGGTATTGTTCTTGCTTTTGATTAATATCCCAACCAGACTTTCCTGATGGTCCAGTGGTTAAGAATCTGCCTGCCAGTAGAGGAGACACAAGTTCAATCCCTGGTCCAGGAAGATCCCACATGCCACAGGGAAATGAAGCTTCGCAATTACTGAATTGTGAAGAACCCAAGTGCCTAGAACCCATGCTCTACAACAATGAGATTCCTGCAGAGCTCAACTAGAGAACAGCCCCCACTCACTGCAACTGGAGAAAGCCGGCACTCAGCAATGAAGACCCAGTCTTCATGAAGCACAGTCAAAAATAAATAACCAAAAAGTAAAAAGAAAATCCCAACTACACCCCTGGTCTTCTAATCCCCAACAGTCTTCCAACCTGCAAAGTCCAAAGTAAGTTGTCAGGAAAAATTGTGGAAAAATAAAATGGGCAAAAAATCGTCAAGTGGGCATTGAGTGTCCTGACCAAGTTCATTAATCTTCACTTTTGCTTTTCTTTAACTAGGCTGTTTATAACTCCATAGACACAGAAGTTAACCATTTAATAATAGAAAACACAGAGCGAGACAAACATTTCCTATCTGTAACAATGCAAAGGATTTCTGTTCACGGCAAGGCAGATGCCTTCTGTCCTGCAGAGAATACACACTCTGTAAGTCAAATGTTCAACTGAACCAGCTGCAATATATTACCCATCTCCTCATCAATAAGTTATAAAATTTTTGATTTAGCTTCATTTTATGTTTGCATGAGAATTAGGATTTGACTTCCTGAAAAAAACAAAGAGTCCTTTAATAGTGCTTGTCAGCAGCTTTTTGCTCTTCCTGCTGGCTTTGTCACCTCTTGAAGCTATTGTCCTTCCTCTGTCTGGTGTGACATCAAGCATGACACACAATTTCCCCAGAATTCTACTGACACAAGGTTACCATCGTTTCCTGGCTTTACTTTGGGTTCCAGGATTGTAAGGTAAAGGGACTCACAACTTTGAAAAATGATACTTTAAACTTGAGGTTTTAACCTTCAAGTGTGCACAGATATTGTATTCTATGGGCTTCCCAGTTGGTGCTAGTGGTAAAGAACGTGCCTGCCAGTGCAGGAGACATAAGTGATGAGGGTTTGATCCCTGGGTCAGGGATATCCCCTGGAAGAGGGCAGGGCAACCCACTCCGGTATTCTTGCCTGGAGAATTCCATGGACAGAGGAGCCTGGCGGGCTCTGGTCCATAGCATCACAGAGTTGGCCATGACTGAAGCAACTTAACACACACACACACACACACACACACACACACACACACACACACACACATTGTATTCTATAATATAGCAGCATTTCAATATTTATTTATTTATCTGACCAAGCCATGTCTTACTTAGTTCCAGCATTCAGCATCTAGTTCCCTGACCAGGGATCAAACCCAGGGCCCCTACATTGGAAACACAGAGTCTTAGCCACTGAACCACTAGGAAAGTCCCCTAGCAGTGTTTTAGCATTAAAATTAACACTTGGTATTAAGACCTATATGGGAAAAAAATCTAAAAAAGAGTGAATACGTGGAATATAACAGATCAGTGGACATATATGTGGAATATATCTATGTGGGTACATATGTGATATCTATGTGGATATCTATGTGGATGTATGTAATATATGTGTGGAATATAAATGATCAGTGGAATATAACTGATTCACTTTGCCGTATAGCAGAATATAACACAACATTGTAAATCAACTCTATTCCAATACATTAAAAAAAAAAAAACGAACACTTGGAATTTCCATGGAGTACAAGTGATATTCTAGGAAGTTGAGCAATACCCTTTTCCTGCTGCTGCATCCTCTAACTGGCACAAGCTTGCAGTCCTGTGACCCGCACCAACCATCATAGATGCTTGAGATGAGCTAGCATCAGAGGATGTCTGAGGGGGCAGTGGCCCCCTGGGGGCTTCTCTGAGCACCTGCTTAGCTCCTCAAGTATTTCTCTCCTTCCTCAGCGCCTGCCCCTTGGCGCCTGGTGTCATGGCCTCCGTGCTGGCCTACAGCAACTGCTTTCTGTTCCTAGCAGGCACGAACAGCAGGTAGGCAGGAGGTGAGAGAGATGTGAAACAGAAGAGGTAAGACCATGAGGAACTCCCACGAGCTTGAAGTGCAGCATCTTTAGCACAAAGGCTCAGTTCTTTCAAATTTAGCCTTTCATGGGTCTTCTGTTTAATTTCTGGTTCTCAATTTTGTGTGGGCTAGCTGTATGACCTCTGGGACTTGGAGGTATCTCTCTACCTCTTACTCCCCTTGCCCTCCTTCCTTCTCTCTTTTTCTCTTGTTCACAGGTGGAAGGTAAACGTGCTAGCAGTTGGGAGACCTCACCAAGGTAAGGAGCCAAGGGTGTCACAGGAAGTGAGGCTGGAGGGATCTACCGGAGGGATTGGGAAACCAAACCCAGCAGTGGATTTACCCCAGGAGCAGTGGAGAATCACTCAAGGCTTCTCAGCAGAGATGACATGCACAGATTAGGATTTTAGCAAAATCGGCATGATTGTGGGGCAGGGAAATCCACTGCACAGGAGCAAGAGGGGAGGCAAAGAAGCTGGTGAGAAGGTGAGTGATCTGGTATGGAGCTAGGTGCAGTGAGCATGGGCAGCTGGAACACTCTAGAGAAACTGCAGAGCTGCTGCGAGGGGCTTTCCAGAGAAGCTATCTAGGCTTTCAGCCCTGGGATTAATGGTTGATTTTCTGTTTTCTGAGATGAGCAGCATGGGGGAGATGGGAAAATTGTAGTGAGCAGAGGGGCTACTCTTATATATCTCAGTGGATATACATGTACCTTTTGTTCATGCACAGTCTGGATCCACACTTCTCAAATGCTAAAGTACATCCCATTTGAGCCCCCTGGGCACCTTTTTAGACAGATTCAGCAAGTTTGGGATGACTCAGAGGTTATGACCTTTTCTAATAAGCTCTCCACTGATGCTGATGCTCCTGGTCCAAGTAGCAGACTTTGAGTTAAGATTAGATTAGTCAAAGCCTTTTCATTCTCTGCATCCAGAACAGTAGCAGTGGCTGGCTGACCTGAGTCAGAAACACTCAAATGCATTGGAATTTCCAGCATCCATGGCAGAACTCTCTCCCCACCACTACAGGCACCCTTATGTCCACATGGAGGGGTGATATGGCTGGAATGGAGCCAGAGAGACAGAGAAGTCTCCATGGAGGAGGTCAGGGCTCCTCCCCACACTGGAGGACACAGGAGGATGGTGCTGGGTTTCTGTGAACTTCTATTGGAAGACTCAATCAAGTCCAGGGTTCTCTTTTAGCACCCAGTCGTCTGATAGTTTTAATGAAAAAATCTTCAGCTCTAAAGTGAGGGGAGGAATGAGCTTTTTTTTTTTTTTTTTTGCTTCCCAGGTGGTGCTAGGAATAAAGAACCACCTTTCTAGGCAGGAGACACGAGACTCGGGTCTGATACCTAGGTCCGGAAGATTCCCTGGATGTCATTCCCCATGCATGTAGGCATGCATATGAGCTTTTATCCTTTTCTGGCTCCTTTGTTCAACTTTCTGAACACTCTGTTCAGTGTTCAACACCTTTTCAGTGTGTGTGTTGAACACTGAACAACACAGGCACCAGTCAGGAAAGAGGAGAAACTTCCCCTGCAGAGGAGAAGGGGGTAAAGGTGAATGACCCCGATCAGGACACCACCTGGTGAGAGCCCCATTTGAGACAGGCTGAGACCTGGGACCTGGGACCTAGGACTCTCTCTTCCAGCAACAAAATTCAAAGAAACTGTATGGGACTAAAAATGCATGCATGTGCAGCTGGGACAAATTTTGGACCCAAAAGAAACAAGAGACCAAAAAACCCAACTGTCACTTTTGAGGTGCTTGGAGCGAAAACAAGAGTGTAGGGGGAAAAAGCAAAGCAGGGTACTGTGCGTGCCCCCTGCACATAACACCCCAAAGCCGTGGGCAAAACCCCTAAGGCAGCCCTCTGGCCTGACCCTGGACACACCCCCTCCCCTCAGCCCATAAAACCATATAAGGAACAAGCTTGGCGCCCTCTCAGAAAACCTGTTGCTTGTTTTCACTCCCCTGGGCCCTAATAAAGCCTTTGCCTGAATTTCTTGTCTGGCCACTGATCACTTTCTATTGATTAAGGAGGACAAGGCTTTCTTACCTGGTAGGTAACATGTTCAAGGATCACAGTTGGAAACCTCTAATCTGGGGGTAGGGGAGAAAGAATTATCCTAACTGAATCCTGAAAAGTGAAAAGGAAAAACCTTAATTTTATGATTCTCTGCTCCAACTCCTATGCTCCTCCAAAGATTAATAAAATGGTTTATTTTCCCTTGGCTTCATTTCCAGAAGCATCCTAGCAGATACAACTTAAATTCTAGATATTTTTCCACTGAAAGGCAACAGAGCTACTTCAGGAGAGCTCACAGAAACTAGAAACAAAGTTGAGCACTTCACTGGCCATGTGTGAGGAATATCACATGCAATCCAGCACACTATGCTATCCTTGTCCATACCTGATAAAAATCACAGGGCACTGCTCTCAATCTGTGCTTTTAAAAAAAGTAATGCCAAGAAAGACGTGTAAAGGGAAAAAACAGTTCATCTCCTAAATTTTGGAAATGGAAGGAAAGATGAACTATTTTTAGCCAGGATACAATGTGAGACTGTGTAGGTCTGTCCAATTTGCTAAATATCATATTGCTCACAATAAATGCAGCTTATTAGAAAAATTTGAATCTATAATTAGAATCTGGACATTTTTAGTTTTCCCTTCCCATGGTCACACAATGTAACAGTGTTACCTGGATCTTTATACACTTAGGCTCTTCCCATTTCAAGGCCCATAATTTACTGCTGTGCTCCTGGCCTGAGAAGCCAGGTAGAGATAAGAGAAGGGAAGAGGGGAGGGGCATGGATGTCCTAGGACCCCACTTCCCTCTGCCTGCCCTTGCTTTACCTCCACCTCATTCTTTTTAAGATTTTTTTTTCCTTTGGATCATTTTTAAAGTCCTTTTGAATTTTACTCCCCGATTGGGGATCAAACCTGTACTCCACTACACTGGAAGGTGGAGGCTCAGCCACTGGACCACCGAGGAAGTTCCTCACACCTAATTCTTGAGAAAGGGGCTAGAGATCTCTGCCTCAAATTCTTCACATACAAACCGGAAGTAATCCATCCCACCTGAACACCACAGTGAGGTCACATAGAGTAAAAGAGCGCCTATTAGTGATGCACCTGTTGTTGTCAGTCACTAAGTTGTGTCCAACTCTTTGTAACCCCATGGACTTGCAAGGCAGGCCACCCTCCTCTGTCCTCAACTATCTCCTTGAGTTTGCTCAAATTCACGTCCATTGAGTCGGTGATGCTATCTAACTATTTCATCCTCTGTCTCCCCCTTCTCTTCCTGCCTTCAATCTTTTCCAGCATCGGTATCTTTTCCAATGAATCAGTTCTTCGCATCAGGTAACCAAAATACTGGGGTTTCAGCTTTAACATCTGGGCTTCCAATGAATATTCAGGATTCATTTTCTTTAGGATTGAGTGGTTTGATCTCCTTGCAGTCTAACAGACTTTTAAGAGTCCTTTTCAGCATCACAACTCAAAAGCAACTCTTCAGCACTTAGCCTTCTTTACCTGGTATACCTGTTATTTCCTTTCTTTGTTTTCCTCCTGACTCCATACTGGTTGCCATAATCCTGGGATTATGCACAGTTAGAATGTAATTCTCTTTACAAGAATCTGTATTTTCTAGTTAAAATCTATTTTGCACCCAGATAATTAATGATCTAAAACATTGGGGAGTTATTGCAGATTGCTGTGTTTCTCAAAGCTCACATCCAGGTCATCAACAAATCCCATTCACTCGACCTGCAAAATCCATCCAGAATGTGATCCCTCTGCCCACCTCCGCTGCTATCAGAGTCACAGTCTTTCACTGCCAGGGTCTCCTGCCAAGCCTGTGCACGGGTCTCCTGATTTTAGTCTGTGCCCTCTCTGCCCCCGCTGTCTTTTCTCAACTCAGTAACCACTGACGCTCCTAAAGCAGAAGTCACATCCTCTGCTAGAATTCCTGCAGTGGCTCCCAAGCCTTGAAGACTCTACAGGGCTGTGGCGCCCATGAGACCCAACTCCTCATTTCCTCTTCGAGATGCCCCAGCCCTGTGACCTCTCCCCTGTTCATATCACCCTGCCTCCGCATGGGCTCTGCTGTTTCAACACCCCAGTCACACCTGTGCCCTAAGACCTTTGCTCTTCGCTCTGTTCAGATCTTGGCCCAAGCACATTTCAACAGCGACCTCTTCCCTTTATGAATTTCCTCATCTGCAACTTTCTCAGTGAGGCCTGCTCAGCCACCAGCTCCCATTCAGTGCTGCTGCCCTGACATATGGTTCTTCCTCTGCTCTCCATGTTTCTTTCCTCCATGGCTCTTGTCACCATCTAACCCAGTATTTATGATGTTTAAGTAGGAGCCCCTCCCTGCAACAGACATCCCATTAAGGGAGCTTGTTTTTTTTTTTTTTTTTTTTGGTCCATTTTGTTCACTCAAGTATCCCATAAGACTTCCCTGGATGTCCAGTTAAGAATCTGCCTTCCAGTACAAGGGAAGCAGGTTCAATCTCTGGAGGGGGAACTAAGATCCCACATGCCACAGGGCAACAAAGCCCTTGTGGTCCAAGCAGAGAAGCCCAAGTGCTACAACTAAGATGGAACGCAGCCCGAGAAAGAAAATGAGAAAGGAAGAAACCATCCCGGACATCTAGCCCAGTGACTGGTCTATAATATGTGTTCCATTGCTCAGTCATATTCGGCTCTTTTGCGACCCTGTGTGTGGACTCTAGCCCACCAGGCTCCTCTGACCATGGAATTTCCCAGACAAGAGTACTGGAATGGGTTACTCTATCCTCTTCCAGGGGATATTCCCGGATCAGGGATCAAACCTGACTCTCTTGTGTCTCCTGCATTGGCAGGTGGATTCTTTACCACTAACATAATCTGGGAAGAGACTTGGTATATAACAGGCACTCAGTAAATGTCTTTTGACAAAAAGCAAGTTTTTTTTTTTTGTTTTAGGGAAAATGTGTTATTCTAGTGCTTCAGAGTTATTGATAAATTTTACTTATACTAGTCAGTGCATACTACACATGATGGAGGTCAGCGTAAGTTAAGAAATGGGTTTGCTTTGATTTGTACTGCTTTGCAGAGTAATATAGGTTGGTGAGAGCCAATTATATAAAAATAAAATAAAAGGAATAATTGAGCACAAGGCTCACCTTCCACCCTCAGAACAGACAACTTCTACATCTTCTGATCCCTGGCTTTTGATTATGTGTCTTTTCATAGCAGGCTGTAAATTTCCTTCAAGTGCTTACCATTGGAGACCAGAGAGGGTCACCTTCACCACCCACACAGGGCGGGGAGACTCAGGCACAGGATGAGGCTCCCAAGCCAGATGGTTTTACATTGCTTAACAGAGACCTCTCAGATGCACAGGGAAACATCACAGGAACACAGAAGAGAGACCACAGCAGCGAACCCTCAGTGGTGCAGCCTCACATGGTCAGAAGAGAATCGTGCACGTTTTAATTAGAAAGCTATCATTCCCATGATCTGGGACACACCTGAATTCGTTTCAATGGGCCATTCTCCAGTGAGCATTTCACTAATTTATGGTCGGTGACTGAACATGGTTAAATGATTCAAGCCATGCTTTCAAACTTTACCACAATTAGCATATTATATGTATATATATACGTATGTATGTTTTCTCTCAACAAAATTCAACATTAAACACTTGCTCCAAGAAACTCATATTTCAAGATAATTAGGATATTTGCTTTCCATAGAAGTTGTGTACATTTGCCTTTGCACACATTTGTGTCACCAAACAGAAGCTCATCTCTAACTTACATTTCCAGCTAACACTGAGAAAGGCTAACGTGATCTATCAAAGTGCCTTGAGTTTTCAAACCACTGCAATCATAAAATATGAAGCATTAGATTTCCAAAGGAGAGTATCCTTGCTGTATCATTCAATAAGCTCATAATAGTTGGACATATGGCAGATCACATAATATAAAAAACATGGGTTTTTGCATTAGATCTGGGCTTAAATTCTGGATGAGACTTAATCTTTCATAGCCTCAGTTTTTTCATTTGTAAAGTGAGACTAATAACAACACTGAATTAATATCAGTTGTCTAAATGCTTAGCACAATGCCTACTTCACAGTGGGGTGTTCAGGAAATATCAACTATTATCATCACAAGGACCACTAATGTCAATCTTATATGAATGTTCTGACCACACCATACCTAGCTCAGTGATTTTGGAAAGATTACTTTAGTGAACCTTAGTTTGATGAAAACTTTTAATGAAAAAACTGGGGATAGCATCACCTGCTCTGCAAGACTCCTGTGAAGACTAAACAAAATGATGTATGTAAAGAACTAGGCATAGTGATTGGCTCATGGTAGAGTGACCGAAGATATAGGTCCAGACTTCCCTCTCCTTTATAGGAAGGTGTTTTGAGCACATTTTTGTAAGACTGGACAGAAACTGTTACATAAGTCAGTGAGATAATCAATACACAATGGTATCTATTGTTCAGAATTTATTAGCAGATCTGTAGAAAATTATACCTTAAGATTATGAATACATATAATACATGATATTTTATATGTACCCAGCACCAGTATATGGGGACTTCCCTGATAGCTCAGATGGTAAAGCATCTGCCTACAATGCGGGAGACCTGGGTTTGAGCCCTGGGTTGGGAAGATCCCCTGGAGAAGGAAATGGCAATCCACTCCAGTACTATTGCCTGGAAAATCCCATGGATAGAGGAGCCTGGTAGGCTACAGTCTATGGGGTCGCAAAGAGTCGGATACCACTGAGCAACTTCACTTCACTTCACTTCACCAGTATATGAGAAATTTAGCAAAAATTAAAAGGAGAATATACAATATTATAAATCTCAAATGGAATTTTAGAATCCACAGGATGCCCTAAGCTGGAGTCCCCAATTTTTTTTGGCACAAGAGACCCGCTTAATGGGAAACGATTTTTCTGTGGACCAGTTGGGTGATGGTTTGGGGATAATTTAAGCACATTACATTTACTGTGCACTTTATTTCTATGATTATTACATCAGTTCCACCTCAGATCAACAGGCATTAGATCCCAGAGTTTGGGGACCACTGTCCTAAGATATCTTAGAGGAGAGAGGAATTAGAATACAAGAGAGTTTCTCATTTTAACAGTGTGGTAAGCACCTCATTCCTTAACAAGTAAAAGGGCTGAAGCTACACATAACATCATGCAGGATGGGTAACAATTCCTCAAAAATCAGGTGGGAATAAGTGGCTCAACAGTAAAGAATCTGCCTGTAGTGCAGGAGACTTGTAGGAGACATGGGTTCGATCCCTGGGTCGGGAAGATCCCCTGGAGAAGGAAACGGCAACCCACTCCACTATACTTGCCTGGAGAATCCCATGAACAGAGGGGCCTGGCGAGCTACAATCCATCAAGTCACAAAGAGTTGTACATCACTGAGCAACAACAACTAACTCAGCATTAAATGAACTCACTTAATTTTCCTAAACTAGAAAGCAGACCACATTGAAATAAACATTTGGATATTTACAAAAGGCTGAGAAGAAATGAATATATCCATCCATGTGGTCATATGAACAGCGCAGTGGCTTAAAACACAGTATGTAAGATGCGGAGGAAGCTGCTAAGAAACCCTAATTCAGTCACATAAATAATTCCAGATACAACGGTTGATTAGGGTTGAAAAATTTTGATAAGATCAAGTAATCTCTTCACCGATTACCACCTTTCTCAGACTCTCAAATTAAAACAACTCCACTGCCAGTAGGATGATAGTAGCTAGAACCTTTCAACCCAGGCCAACTCTAGACAAAACACCCCAGCTCTTGATTTAGACTCCACCGACTGGCAAGGTGTTTGTCTTCTTTACTATGTGGGACAGGCCTTAGGCAATGTGCCTGCCAATCTCTGGGAAAGTGCGGAGAAATAATTAGGGGATTTAACTTTATTCCTCTGTTGCCTTTCTCCCAATCACATCTAAGACAATTGAGCAGAAATTCAACTAAATAGAGCAATATTTCTTGAAAACCAACTAGATGCACAGAAAGGAGTTACCCAAGTTTCTGAGCTGGAGGTGAAGTGCTGGGTACAATTTTTGACAAAAGTACTGCACTGAAGGAGGAGCAGGAGGAAGAGACGGCAGGAAAGAAAGTCTCAGACAAGACACAACTTGTTAGTTTTTTCTTCTCTTGTACCAAATATTCTCATTTCTATATTTTCTGAAGAAATCTCCTTAAATATTCTATAAATACAGGACTTGTGATCTTGTTTTTTGCAGAAACATGGGCATTCTATTGTTTATTTGTTCAGAGGTCACTTTCTATCTTTCTTTCTTGCCTTTTTTTTTTTGGCTGATAAATACACCAAATAATAACAAATAATAATTCATGACAGCCACAGAAGCCTTTTGGAATTCATAAAAATATTTGACATGTGTTATCGCATTAATTCTTCAGAGTAGATCCACGAGGGACTCTGTGCCCAATTTTACGGAACAGGAGACTGGCCACGTTGGGAGGTCAAGTGCCAAGTGATAAGCAGGGTCAGTGGCGATGCTTGACTGGAAGGGGAGCTCTTCCCTCATGGTGATATGAGGCTGGGCAGCAGGGCTCTGGTTGTCAGCGACTCAGTCACAAGTTTCCTCATGCGGGAAGTCAGTGGTATATGATCACAGGGTCCAACCTGAGGCATTTTTTTTCCCCTGATTGCCATCATTTCCTACACACACAACAAAGGGATCCGTGAAGCAACAGGCCGTTATGAAAGTGCCCTAGTAGGGAGCTGGCCCACAGATACATATATAACTTAGGCACTTATTTTTCATACAATCCAGTGAAATAGTGGTGTTTTAAAATGTGAGTGGTATTTTAAATTTATATATATTTTAATATAAATTTATTTAATTGGAGGTTAATTACTTTACAATATTGTATTAGTTTTGCCATACATCAACATGAATCTGCCACAGGTATACATGTGTTCCCCATCCTGAACTCCCCTCCCTCCTCCCTCCCTGTACCATCCCTCTGGGTCATCTCAGTGCACCAGCCCCAAGCATCCAGTATCATGCATCGAGGTGGACTGGTGATTTGTTACATATATGATATTATACATGTTCCAATGCCATTCTCCCAAGTCATCCCACCCTCTCTCTCTCCCACAGAGTCCAAAAGACTGTTCTATTAACTTATTCTGGTAGTATAAAATTTGACAGCCACAAAGACCAGGTTAGATGGAGCATTCATGCAGGGAGACACAGACATGAACAGACCTCGGAGTCTAGGGCTTGAGGGCTAGAAGGGACTGTAGACAATGCAGCCCCAAGTTCTCTCACAGAAGCCCAGTCATTAGAAAATGTGAGCGCGGATCAAGTAATATGAATCTAGGGAAGAGTACAGTCCATAACATTAATTCTTCAATGTCACCTAATAATCAATGATTTCAAGTATTACTTATTATTGAACCGAACACATGTAACGTGATGAAGAATAAAGATCCACATGAATTTTCAAGATTTAATACAAGTTTAAGCTAATGGCAGGCTGCTTTGGGCAAATCTCAACCCCTCTGGAATTTTATGTTGTTTTGCCATTAGGGGAAGGTAAATGGAAAGATTTCAGAAAAGCTAAACCTTTTCAAAAAGCAGCTGAGTAAAGCTTGAGATCCAGACAAGTGAAATGACTCATAGAGATGTTAGAATTCACTACTGCACAAGATGCCATGCCTCTCCTCCTTTTTATAGGATGAGATGACTCATGTCTGAACTGGTCGAGCACTTGAGGGTTGAATTTGTCTGAAGCATGTTAAAGGGATGATGTTGGTTTGCTGGGCATGCCTTAATGAACTGCAAACTGAGTGGCTTGAGCAATAGTTCTCAAGGCCAGAAGTCAGAGGTCAAGATGTCAGTGGGGCTTTGCTTCCCTTGAAGGGTGTAGAAAGGATGTGATCTAGACTTCTCCACTGAATTCTGGTAGTTCTGTGCCTTGAGGCAGCATAACTCCAGTCTTCACATAATGCTCTCCTTGGCTGCGTGTATATGTGTGCGTGCATGATAATCCACTTCAGTTGTGTCCACTGCTTTGCACCTCTGTCCATCGGGATTCTCCAGGCTAGAATACTGGAGTGGGTTGCCATGCCCTCCTCCAAGGGATCATCCTAACCCAGGGTTCGAACCCAGGTCTTTTATGTCTTCTGCATTGCCAGGAGGTTCTCTACCACTACAGCCATCTTGGAAACCCATGTATGTGTGTATGGGCCCAAATTTCTCCTTTGTACAAGGACAACAGTCATTTTGGATTAGGGCTCCAGCCTACCCCAGTAGGACCTCATTTTAATGTAACTAATTTATATCTGCAATGACCATGTATCCAAGTAAGTTCCCATCCTGAGGTTCTGGGGGTGAGGACTTCACATGTGCATTGGTGAGGGGATATAATTTAACCCTTTACACAGGTTAAGTCCCTTGTGGCCCAGACGTAATTAGCCAGGTTGTTCTGAGAAATGGTAGGAAGGCTCAAAATCTCTCTGCCTATCACTAGGCTTCCTCAAGATTAAAGAAAATTCAAAATTCAATGCAACTGCACAGATTTTCAATTTGATATCTTTTATGTGCAATCCTAAAGAGTCTATAATTGTTTAGTTTTGTGGTGTTAGGTTAAGATGTGTGGGAGAAGAAAGCAGTGGAGGTTTGAGCTAGCTGCCCATCAGTTCAGTTCAGTCAGTCATGTCTTTGCGACTCCATGGACTGCAGAATGCCAGGCTTCCCTGTCCATCACCAGCTCCTGGACCATGCTCAAACTCACATCCATCGAGTCGGTGATGCCATCCAACCATCTCATCCTCTGTCATCCCCTTCTCCTCCATAAGAGAGCAGACATCCATTTGCTGGAATGGTATTATCAAAGAAGGCTTCTTTAAGATCCTTGAATCATTGTGAAACGATAAGCAAGCAATGGAAATAATCTCAGTCACTCTTGAGCTAACTCATCTTTTATTTTAGGGGGTCAAGACTTAAATTCATTCTCAGTGACTATGTATCTCTGTGTTTTTATTGAAGAGGTTAGGTAACTCATTCCAGAAAATGGAACACAGTCTCTAAATACTCAAGACCTGGTGCAGAAGAAGAGTTTAGAGAATCTGCTCCATGTTCTGGCTTCAGGAATATTTCTGCTTTTGCTCATCTTCACCTGTGTAGATGATGTGACTTTTCTCCATGACCTGTTCTCTGGCACTGGAGTCATGAGGGTTAGCTAGTGAGGGCTACTTTTGTATCTTTCATGAAATATTTCTCCTATTATTGAAAGTTGGGCTCTACCACAGCAGAATGTGAAAAATGCTACTTCTACTTCTGAGCACAATTAGGGCATTTCCATTTACGATAAACATGCCACCAAGAAATAAGAGTTGTAATTTCAAAGCACTTACTTATACCAATTAGATGTCGGCTCAGTTATATTTCTTTGGTTCTAGGAAACGAGACTCTGAAAAATCATCTCTCAAGATATATTTTCATGTCACACTAAAGTATTTAAATTAACAAAGACTCAGCAATGACCATCATTCAAAGTAAAAGTGATACTTTGATTCATCAAAGTTGCAATACAATATTCACAGAAATCCAGAGTAATCTCCTTCTGTCAAGCACAGCTGATGAGCAATCTTAATTCCTCTTGTCACATCACATAAAATATTCACATGTCCTGGAGATTAGAACAGGAGCATCTTTGGAAGTCATTTTTCTACTACATATACTCATAGACATTTTTTATAGGTGCCTTTTAAAATTATTTTTATTGAAGGATAATTGCTTTACAGAATTTTGCTGTTTTTTGTCAAACCTAAACATGAATCAGCCATAGGTATATATATATCCCCAAAATAATTTTATTTTTGGCTTTGCTGGGTATTCATTGCTGTGTGGGCTTTACTCTAGCTGCAGTGAGAATTTTCCATGCAAGAATACTGGAGTGGGTTGCCATTTCTTTCCATAGGGGATCTTCCTGACCCAGGTCAAATCTGTGCTTCTTGCATTTGCTGCATTGACAGACAGATTCTTTACCACTGGAACCACCTGGGAAACCCAGATATTGTAACAAATTCAATAAACCCTTAAAAATGGCCCATATCAAAAAAAAAAAAAAAACACTTAAAAGCAAGACCCAATTATTAACATACATGCATGACGAGAGGGGCATGTTTCTCCTGCTATAGCCAGAATAAGGCAGTGAGCAAGTGGCAGAGCTTTATAGTGACTGTTGAACACAGATGATAGTAAATCCCCTGCATATAGAGGAGCTCTGTTCTGAGTAGGTTCCTAAATCCGATAAGGTAGCCTAGGCACCCCACTAACACAATTGGCTGTATGTGCTGCACTATAATCAGTTTATAATACTTTTCACACACATATTACATAAAACAATCAAATACACAAAATAAAGAACGCTTTTAATCTTACAGTACAGTATCTTGCAAAGTACAGTAGTACAGTACAACAGGCAGCATACAGGCCAACTTTGCATCTTGGAAAGTTCTCAACTTGAAGGTTCATATGCATTGGACTTACTGTACTCTATCCACACTCATTGCTTTTCTGCTCCGTTACCTTCCACTGGTTGCTACAAGAACTCCCTGAGATTAAAATACACGGAAGAGCTGGAATCTGAATCTTTAAGTCATTGATGATTGATCTCTTTAATTGAATGATTTAATCAGGATTCTATTTCCTCTGGGGCTTCCCAGGTGGCGCTGGTGGTAAAGAACCTGCCTGCCAATGCAGGAAACAAAAGAGAAGAGGGCTCAGTCCCTGGGTCAGGAAATCCCCTTGGAGCAGGAAATGGCAGCCCACTCCAGTATTCTTCTGGAGAATCCCATGGACAGAGGAACCTGGTGGGCTATGGTCCATAGGGTCTCAAAGAGTCAGACATCTTCTGACCATCTTCACACACCATCTTCTCTGGATTTTTCAGAGCACAAAGATCAAGGTCTAGTTCTACTTGCTTTGTGGCAAAAACTGGAGTATGTCTTCCCTGTCTAACTAGGAACCCAAGTTGACACATCAAAATTCAGCTCAGAACTGCACATTGATTCTTTGCTACCGTGGACTGGTTATAACTACAGTTTAACACTGCCACTGGCTCATTGACTAGTAGGACTTCTCTTTCATGCTTGGAAAGGAAAACTGCTATTGGGTATTTTGTAACAGCTGCTGAGTGTCTCATCAGTAGCTCTTAAGTGCATCTCCTAATAAACCCACAGGACCCAGACTTCTCCCCTCCCTGTGGTGTCTGGTCAGCTTCAGAAGCTCATGTGTCCCAGGAATGGAATAAGGAGAAAAGGAAAGAGAAGCAGAGAGGATGGAGAGGGGAAGCAGGCTGACCCCTAGGCCAGGTGGATGCCAGGACCTAGGTCACGGCCACAGAGATGGCCACAAGGACTCAGCACTGGACAGGAGGCCTCCAGCCCTGCTTGCAACCTTCACTGCTTCCTCTCAAGTCCCAGCACTTTTCTTGTTCTCGGCCCTTCCTCATGTGAACAGTTTGCCTCTCAAAGCAAACAGAATTCTTGATGTGAAATGCCAATAGGCATTACATTTAGAAAAAAAAAAAAAAAGTTTTGCACAGTTTGATCACTGAGTCAAATTAGTTGATAGGCAAATTTCAGAGAAGAGCTTCATATCAGCCAAGGCTTTGTCCATTCCTTGTCCAGGACTTTGTCCATTCTGGATTTGAAAGCTTTTACTCTTGTAACCCATAGACTGTAGCCCACCAGGCTCCGCCATCCAAGAGACTTACCAGACAAGAATACTGGAGTGGGTTGCCATTTCCTTCTCCAGGGGATCTTCCTGACCCAGGGACTAGATCTGGGCCTCCTGCATTGCAGGAGGACTCTTTACCAACTGAGCCTCCAGAGAAGCCCATAACAAATTCACCACTATATGAGTGGAAGTTAGGACTTTATGGAGTTTTTATATGTTGTAATATTTCTGCAAATAAATCTCTCCTATAAATTTTAAAAAAGATGGAAAAAAGGCAAGATTTACACTGGCAATACCACTCAATGCTAATTTTGTAAAGAAGAAGAAAAACTACAGAAAGGCTATGGAAAACTCACAGAGTACAGCCCATCATTGGTAGTGGAGATTCAGATCCCTGAGCTGCCCAAGTTCAAGGCCATCCTCCACACTGTGTTCTACATGAATCTGAATCCCTTCTTGGAATTAGTCCCAGAATAATTACCTCTAGGGGATTAAAATAAAAGTGGTTTTTATTTTCCTCTCAATATTTCTCTAAATATTCGACCTAGTCAAGGCTATGGTTTTTCCAGTAGTCATGTATGGATGTGAGAGTTGGACCATAAAGAAACCTGGGAGCTGAAGAATTGATGCTTTTGAACTGTGGCATTGGAGAAGACTCTTGAGAGTCCCTTGGACTGCAAGGAGATCCAACCAGTCCATCCGAAAGGAAATCAGTCCTGAATGTTCATTGGAAGGACCAATACTGAAGCTGAAACTCCAATAATTTGGCCACCTGATGTGAAGAGCTGACTCATTTGAAAAGACCCTGATGCTGGGGAAGATTGAAGGTGGGAGGAGAAGCGGATGACAGAGGATGAGATGGTTGGATGGCATCACTGACTCAACAGATGTGAGTTTGAGTAAACTCCAGGAGTTGGTGATGGACAGGGGGGCCTGGCGTGCTGCAGTCCATGGGGTCGCAGAATTTGACAATACTGAGCACCTGAACTGAACTGAAATATTTCTCTATAGTTTTTAAACTCTCTAAAAGGAAACATGTATTATTTTATAGTTAGAAAAATGACATTATTTAAATATAAAATCCAGTAGAAGTTATCAATATATATCATACTGGCTTTCAAGGCTTCCTCTGAAGGAGACACCCAAGAGTGGTTATGTTCTGATGCATGTGACTCAAAAGATTCCAGTTAACAATGACGCTTGTGCCAGCTGGAAATTAAGACCCAGTTCAAGATTTGGTTTTGTGGTTGCAACTGCCTCTCAAACCCTGTTTACTCATTTCACAGGTAGTTGACATACCAGGAAAGCTTTGAGACAACCCTGTCAAGAACATTACTCAGCCATAAAAAGGAATGAACTTGGATCATTTGTAGGAACATGGATGGACCCTGAGTCTGTCATATAGAGTAAAGTAAGTTAGAAAGCGAAAAATAGATACTGTGTATTAATGCATATATATGAAATCTAGAAAAATGGTACAGATGAACCTATTTGCAGGTGGGAACAGAAATGCAAACACAGAGAGTGGAAATGTGGACACGGGCTTGGGGAAAGGGGAGGGTGGAATGAATTGACAGAGTTAGGGATATACACATAGCTGATTCACTTTGTTGTACAGCAGAAACTAACACAACATTGCAAAGGAATTTTAACTCCAATTTAAAAAGAAATGCCTTAGAGGAACCAGTGGAAATGGATTTAGCTCAACATCAATCACAGGCTTCCCAGGTGGCGCTAGTCGTAAAGAACCCACTTGCCAAGAACCTATTACTCCACACAGGAGACAGATGTGAGATATATGAGTTCAATCCCCGGGTCAGGAAGATCCCCTGGAAAAGGAAATGGCAACCCACTCCAGTATTCTTGCCTGGAGAATCCCAGGGACAGAGGAGCCTGGGGTGGCGGGGGGGGTCTTCTGGGGGGGTCTATGAGGTCGCAGAGAATCGTGACACAACTTAAGTGACTTGGCAAGCATGCACAATCACAGAGAACATCTAGACCCAAACCATTAGGGGGCAACTGAGTCCAGAAATTGTCAGAAAATCATCTCAAGTTTTCAAATCATGTTTCGTCATTTGACTGCGAAGGTAACAGAGGGAAACAACTATCATCTTTTCCCGCAGTATTCTCACAGGCTTAATCTTTCTTCCAGTTATTTTTAACTGGTTTATTTACTATTCAACTAGGAAAGTCTAGAGATGCTTAGAAGTCACTCATAATATTCTAAGAAAAAGTCTGGTAAATTCTAAGAAAAAATTTTCTCTCTCAGACCTTACTCAATCCCTTTGCCACCACTTGTTGCTTCTATAAACTCTGCCTCATGGAGTTCCAAAAACATCTAAATGGCTAATGCTATGATTAGTTTTCTCTTTAATTTCCCCACCTGTTTACAGGAAGCCTCACGTTACCGAGAGAACAGGCTGTTGCTAAGGAACGAGGTGGCTGTCAGAAACTTGGAGCTTCAAACCTGCTGATGAAATTGCTCTTTGGGGAATCTTAGCTCATCATATAGGATCACTCAGGGAGTTGTTAATGATGGTGACATGTGGTGCCCCTCACTTGAAATCCCATAGCCAGTGCTTCTGTGTGTGGTGAAAACAGCATTCTTAGCTTCTAACACTTTGCCAGTAACTCTGTGTCTGTTATCAAACACTCTGTCATCAAAGTGTGTCTATGAAATGAGCAAAGTAGCTATATTTGGCTCATTTTCATTCAGAAAAATGTTTAAAATGATGCAAAGAACCATTAAAAAATAAGATACAAAATTATCCACTGTTAAGTATCAATTGAATATAATACTCTTAACTAGCTTGTGCTTCTTTTAAGATTCTTTAAAGGTTTACTGGGAAAGCTTTGTAACTCAAGCACTGCATGCTTGCATTTCAAAAATATGTAACCAATTTTATAAACTACATTGTTAATCTCCAAGACAAATGAACACAGTCAAGGCTTTTCATCCAATGTGATTTTCAACAGCCAGGCTCCTGTGTACAAGGCAGTGGCAACACCCACAGCATCTGATTTTTCAGACAAGCAATAAAGAATGAGTATACCAGCTAATGAGATTCTTGGCTGGAAGGTTTGACACCATGTTCTAGAACCCACGACTGCCCTAGGCTTCCCTGATAAACATGAAAAATGCCATGGAAACTGGTGACTCATGGACTTTCTGAAAGAAAGATGAAAGAATCATGCTATTTGGTCATTTATTTGCTCCCTCTCACTTAACTGGAAAAACCAAGCGGTTCAAACAAAGTCTGCTTAATTCAAATAAGAAGTGGTAAGCAGGGTTCGAGAATCAAAGACTGCCTGAAAACAGATTAGGAAGAGTGAGTCAGCCTTTCCATATTCCTGACACCACGTATGCTCACCAAAATGTTGAATCCGTTGATATGGCTAAAGGAAATGGTAACTGTCCAAAAGGGAAAATATGTATTATTGATAAAATATTAACCCAAATATAATGTGGAAAATGTTGACCTTGTAGTAATCAAAGAAGCAAAACATATTTTACCCTACTGTTACTAAAACATTAACCATAAATGTAAATAATTTTTATCAAGGTGTTACACTGCTGTTTTTTTAAATAACAGCAGCCATTATTAACAGTAGGTAATGATTTCAGAAAATAGTCTTAGTCATCATTAAAACAGGCAGCTCTTCTATATGATCAAGGATGGCAAACAGTATTCACATATTTACATATACGCTGCTGTCTTTATATAGAGGCTAACTCATGTACCTCTGATGTGCATTTTCCCATTTTTACAAATAACTTGCATTTACAGATGGTTAGAGCTGTGAAAAGCACAGCTTTAGGTAGCAACTTTCTCTGTATCCCTCAACCCTTTCCTTTCTTCCTCACACTTTCAGAGTTTTTTCAGATTTTTTTTTTTTCTTGATGTGGGCCATTTTCTAAGGTCTTTATTAAATTTGTTACAATATATTTTTTTATGTTTTATGTTTTGGTTTTTGGCCATGAGGCATGTGGGATCTTAGCCCCCAACCAGGGATCAAACCCACATCCCTGCATTAGAAGGCGGTCTTAAACACTGGCCCACTAGGGAAGTACCTCTTCTTTAGAGCGTTGATGATGCCTGCTTATATAGCTGCTCTACAAAAGCACCAATCCCTGGAACTTTTGAGATCAACAACAGATATTTGCTAAATGCAGTTTTGAAAAAATTAGTAAACTTGATATTTTGTTTTGTTTTGTTTGCTAAAGTGGAACAATTCCAAGTTGAGAGATGATATTCAATGTGGGTGTAGAGAGAAGTGTGATAGGACACAGATCACAGGATCAGGAAGGGAGGAGACTGGTAGCTTTGGGTACTTACTATACAATTGATGAAATTATTCAATTTGTGAAACCACAGAAGCATTGCTTGTGTAACTTTTGGAAAATAAATAATGAAACTGATCAAATGGAATATGTTGAGTTTTACACTTCACACTTTAAATGGAAATTTGCATGCATCCTCAGTCATGTCCAACTCCGTGAGACCCCACAGACCCTGCCAGGTTCCTCTGCCCATGGGACTACCCAGGCAAGAATACTGGAGTGGGCTGCCATTTCCTCCTCCAGGGGATCTTTCCAACCAGGGATCAAACCCACATCTTTCAGGTCTTCTGCATTGCAGGAGGATTCTTTACCTGCTGAACACGCTATTTATAAATCAAGAGGAAAGCTAAAACACCCCCAAAGTTGACTTTCTATGGTTAGAATAAACTCTATAATAGCTAAATTCAAACTAGTAATGGTAAAAAGACCCAAAACATTAGGTTGATTTAAATCAAATTAAATATGCTAACCAAATAGTTTGACATTTAGATGGGCAGAAAAACATTTTGATAGGAAGACTGATGGCAAAACAAAGCATTTCTGAAGAACAGTTTGTTTACTGACTCTTAAGAATGCAGTAAAAACAACTCTAAGTCAGTGCCTGACATGAGTAAGCTGCCTGATGACTGCTTCTAGGAGTTGTGGTTTGTCCTTATTGAGAGTCATTTCTGCCCACATCCCCCAAATCCAGCCTGTTTTGGAAGTTGATGTGGCTCTACTGGAGTTATGTGCTACACAGGGAAGGGAAAAGCTTTCCCTGGACTCAGTTTTCTAGAGCATAGTCATTTGCAACCATAGATTCCAAGAAAAAACCGCACCAAGCAGAGTTTAGAAGGAGAATGGATGCTTAAGTCCCTGATGCCTGCGTCACATCTCTCCACCATTTCCTAGTACTCTCTTGAGAATCAAAGGGTCTTCTACCAAAACTGCCTCTCTCTGACATTAAAGAGGAGAAGTAACAGGTAGAAACTTGCTAGCATGCTGAGGCCTACTAAGCACATTAGATTTTTATTTTTCACTCTGAGGGGATGAATGTTTTCAAGCTGTGGTGCTGGAGAAGACTCTTGAGAGACCCCTGGACTGCAAGGAGATCAAACCAGTCAATCCTAAAGGAAATTAACCCTGAATATTCATTGGAAGGACTGATGCTGATGCTGAAGCTCCAGTCCTTTGACCACCTGATGGGAAGAGCTGACTCATTGGAAAAGATGCTGATGCTAGGAACGTTGAAGGCACAAGAAGAAGGTGATGGCAGAGGATGAGATGGTTGGATGGCATCACCAACTCAATGGATGTGAGTTTGAGCAAACTCCAGGAGATAGTGAAGCATGGGGAAACCTGGTGTGCTGCAGTCCACAGGGTCACAAAGAGTCAGATACAGCTGAGTGACTGAACAACGGCAATGGCATCTCACTTCACTCGCTTCAGAGGTGGGCACCTGCCCCTTGTTTCCCAGGGGCCCTGGGACATCCCCGTGACAGATTCTAGTAACTCAGAGGGTTCAGCTTGACAGGGAGGACCTGACCCAGAGTGGACCTGGGCAATAGGCAGCACTTCCAATACGGCCGTTAGTTAGTGAGGACTCCATGAAAGGATCACATCAAATCACACTAAAAAGCACGGGTAAGGACCAAGCACAGTATCTTCACACTTTGCGAGGTTCTAAAACTTTCGTATGTACATTGCAAAGCAAAACAAAACTAGAATGGAAAATTTCATAATGTTGCTAACATTTCCGTGAGTCTATGAATTTTATAATTCTTCACTGGCTAAAACTATGATCTTGCACGTCTACAAAATAAGCCACACTTTACCACCCACCATTAGCAGCCCCATCACCAACTTCAAGGCACCAGATTTGGGCATAAATCTGAAGAAAATCATAATTTGAAAAGAAACATACACTCCAGTGTTCAGAGCAGCATTATCTACAGGAGCCAAGACACTGACTGACAGATGAATGGGTAAAGAAGATGTGGTCTATATATAATAAAGTAAGTCACTCAGTCGTGTCCGACTCTTTGTGACCCCATGGACTGTAGCCTACCAGGTTCCTCCGTCCGTGGGATTTTCCAGGCAAGAATACTGGAGTGGGTTGCCATTTCCTTCTCCAGGAGATCTTCCCAACCCAGGGATCAAACCCAGGTCTCCCATGTTGTAGGCAGACGCTTTACCCAGGGAAGTCTATAATGGACTATTACTCAGCTATAAAAAATGAAGTAACACTGTTTGCAGCAACATGAATGAACCTGGAGGTTATCATACTAAGTAAAGAAAGTCAGAGAGAGAAATACAAATATCATATGATATCACTTACATGTGGAATTTTAAAAAATGGTACAACTGTACTTATATCCATAACAGAAATAGATGCACAGACAAAGAAAAGAAACTCATGGCTTCCAAAGGGAAAGGGGAAGAGGGATGAATTAGAAGATTAGAAGTTTGGGATTTATAGTAGCCTAAAAGGGGAAAGAATATGATATCTATATATAAACTAAATCACTTTGCTGTACGCCTGAAACTAACACACTGGAAATCAACTCTATCTCCATAAATTATTTTTAAATAAATAAAAGGTACCAGATTTGAAGTCTAGTTTCTGAGGAAAAGACCTGCACACAGAAAGGCATTCTCTGCAATGAGAAGAGGGAGGCGAGTAGGTCACAAAGTTTTGCAATAAGAGACTATGTGTTTGGACAAGAGCATCAACCTAACAGTTCTCCTTCCAGTGAAACTTGATCCAGTGACTGCAGATGAGAAGAAATTCGTGCATCCATTCTATCTTGGATGAATTCTGCTCTATCTTACAAAAATGACTGAGTCTATTTCTCTTCATTTCTATCATTTCACAAACAGGAACACCTGCTCAGTGTGGCTACCTGCTGTGCACGGCAGATACCACGCATGTAGACAGACTGGTCACTCTATATCTTACGTCTATCACTGTAAGCTGTTGCAAATATGGGCATGGTGTGCTGTTCTAGAGCCCCAACTGTCAGAGATGGTGAAGTCTAATGACCTTCAAGAGCTGTAGGACAAGGAGGAGAGGAGAATGTACTTCAAGTTGCATAATTCCATGGTCATCTTACTCCACCAAGGGCAAGTAGATCTCAGGTTTCCTATAATGGCACATTTTTAAGGAAGCATTGGCTACTGGCTACTTAGTTAATCAGAAACAGAAATTGTCATCCATTTGTTAACCTGTACTTTTGCATATCATCCTTAAATCTCACTGCCTATTTCATCTTTTTTTTTTAAACTTAAAAACAATAAATATTTAGTTGGCTGTACCAGATCTTATTTTCAGCACATAAGATCTTTTAGTTGCAGCAAGTGGCATTGATTCGATGCACATGAGTTTGAGCAAACTCTGGGAAATGGTGAAGGACAGGGAAGCCTGGCATGCTGCAGTCCATGGGGTCACAAAGAGTTGGACACGACTAAGTGACTGAACAACACCAAGTGTGGGGTCTAGTTCCCTGACCAGGTATAGAATCCAGGACCCCTATATTTGGAGCAAGAGTTCTAGCCACTGGACCACCAGGGAAGCCCCCATAGTTCATCTTTGTCAACTGAATTTATACTATTTTACAGCTACACACTTTAGGAGAAATAGTGCCCTAACCTCCCTGTTCATGCTTGGGTAGCATCTGTCCATTACACCCATTCGCAGCACAACCACAGTCCTGATGGCAGCTCTCAGACCAGCAGGGAAGGGACCTGAGAGCTTCCAGCCTCCCCAGTGCTTGCCCATTTCCTCCAAAACTTCTAACAAGCATGAACAGTTCCCACGTTCCTCTCTTCTACATTTGCCTCACCATCTCTTCCTTTTATCTCTCACTCCTGTCTGTCTTCCCGGCATCCTTCTCTACTTTACCCAGCTCATTTTCTCTCTTTGTCTGTTCTTCTGTCTGCCATTAATACTACTAAAATCCATCCTGTGCAGAGAAGTGTGGCTCTCCACAACAAAAAACACGGAGCATTGGAGGAAACAGTGAGGACTTCTCACTCCAGATAACACACCACCTCTAAGATGCAGTTTGCTCCAGGATGAAAAGAGGTGGGTGATTTAGGATACCTTGTCGAGACAGGAGTCAAATTGCTGCCCCCAAACACATACGCAGACTATGGGCATCAGTAAGGGAATTAAATCCATCTTAGAAACAAATAACAATCTAAGGACCAAAAACAGGCATGTGTGTTGAAAAAAACAGAGATAATACAAGAGAAATAGCATATTTAAAAGTAGAATTTAAAAATCATAAAATGTGTGTAACAATGAAGAAAACATAAGTGCAGTCAAAAATATTCATACTGTTCTCCAGGAACCAGATCACAGATTGGAAGAGGAAACAGAAAGACAGTCCGTAAATTCTGGAGGCTTTAGTCTCAAAACTGTGAGGTAACCAAGCCGTAAGAGCCTGTGTACAGAATCCATATGGCAACCCGGGAACAAGTGTGTAAGCAAAGACAGGCGTCAGCTGGGCACGAGCCAGCAGGCACGCGTTTTTCTTTAAAAAAAAAAAAAGAAAAGAAAGAGCTTTGAAAAAATAAAAGCAACCCTTCTGAAATGATGTGAGAAACAGTGGCAAGTAAAAGAAAATCCAACAAATATGGTCAACCTTACTCCTCACTCCTGGAGGGCCATCTGAGAGCTCTCTGCAGTCCCGCTATCCCGCCAGCTCTATTTACAATTCCCAAATCGCCTTCCTCCCACCTATGGTGTCACAGACTCGGGCAGCAGTGCAGGGCATCACCATCCCAAGGAAAGTGAACACGGTTGTCTTGTTAATTTGACCATTTCACACTTACTCCTCTTAAACCATAGCTTGTTGATAGAACACTGGATTCGTTAAGAAAAATGCCACAGGCTCCAACCTAATCAGAAAATCAGAGCTTAAAACAGCGTGGCATTTCTGAATGTTTGTTTTCTCCTCTTGACATTGCATAAAACTGGTAGAGATTTCAATAAACAACAATCAAGACAGCCCAGGTTGCATCTGTGCATATTCTAATACTCTGTGGCACTTTCTAACACTGTAAAGAAGATTAAAAATTACCAACATTCAGTTGAATATGAAAGCAGTTTTTTTTGTTGTTTTCGTTATAAGGCACCAAGGGGCTTGAGAGCAATTTGCTTTCATTCTTTTTTTCTCTTTTATACTAGGAAATGTGATGTAAACATGTGATGTGTGTTTAATACCAGTGGTTATTAAACTATCCCTAAATGGGTTGATGGATAGAGCTTGTCAAACCCCAGGTGTCTTTCTCCATGAGCCCTCTGAGGGGAATAGCTATGATTTCAGTGGAAAGAAGTCCAGTGGGTCACTTGGTCATCTGATTCCAGAACAGTGGTACATACATGGTTTGTGAAGGGACGGGGGAAAAAGAATGAAACAGTGTTTTTCAGAAGAGGCCATGTGCTGAACTTATTGTTTTTTTTCCTTAAAGAGTGAGTTCTCAGACTTTATTATAATCTAGAATTTCAATACTTAACAATTGCATCCTTCTCCTAGTTCTTGTATAATATAGCAGAAACTGTTCTACCATTCTGAAATAGGAAATAACCTTCTCTGAAAATATCAAATGATTGCAAGTAGTACCATTTCTAAAGTGACAGTTTTTAATGGTGTTTCAAAAATTTTTAATTAATTTTTTAATTGAAGGATAATTGTTTTACAGAATTTTGCTGTTTTCTGTCAAACCTCAGTATGAATCAGCCATAGGTATACAAATATCCTCTCCCTTTTAAACGCCCCTTTCATCTCCTTCCCCATCCCACCCCTCTAGATTGATACAGAGCCCCTGTTTGAGTTTCCTGGTAATGTAAGTTTCCATGTTACTCTTTCCATACATCTCAGCTTCTCTCTCCCCATGTCCATAAGTCTATTCTCTATGTCTGTTATTTTTAAAATGATCATTTCATTAGCAAAACACTCCATTACTTTTTAATTTATAATTCTGAAAAAGACAAAGAAACACAAAAAATGATCGTTTCATGTATAGCATACCTCTCACTGAGCCCTGCCACTTGATAACAAGGTACCACTTGGTCTGCCTCACTTCCTATTTTTCTATCTCTAATAACAAACATTACTGTTTTTGCTGGTGTTCTACAATTTAAAGGTAAGTCACATAGATGATCCCCCTTTGCCCCTAAATATTTAACATTTTCTAAGAATAAAGACAGACTTTTACATATTACAGGACAATGACCAATTTTAGAAAATTCAGATTCAACTGTGAATGCCTTTGAATTGAGTAACTTATAAATGGTAGTGTCACAAAACTCCAATCACAGGTTAAAATACTTTTCCTTAATTGTACAGTCTTTCTCAACTTGTCACTGCAAGGAACTAAACAGAGAAAGAGCTTCATGAGGGCAAAGAGTGTCTTGCTTATCCCCAGGTGCTCCTCACAACTAGGACACACATACAGAGTGTTGGCTGACTTTAAAAATTATGCTTCATGAGCTTCTCTGCAGTTCAGTGGTTAAGACCCCATGCTTAGAAAGAGGGAGGCACAGGGTCAGTCCCTGGTCAGGGAGCTAAGATCCTTCATGTCACATGGTGCAGCTCCCACCCCCAAAAGCGTATGTAAACAAACAAAAAACAAATATGCTTCTAGTCATGTCTAATGATTCTTAAATACCCCATGGGTCTAGAGAAATACATGAAGCTATTGTTGACTATGTTTAACATCAATAAGGTTAACAAGACCCATATATTTGGCAACATGATCATTTTTTGAACATCAATATTTTTTCTGCCACAGAAAACCTTCAAGCACTTCCCTAATCCTGGGTTTATTTTGAAAAGTGCTTGGCCATGTACATTGTTGACTTGGATTTTTAACACCCAGTGGAAACACCCAGTGATAAAGCTGGTTATCCTTTTTAGGCTGATTACAGGATCACTGAATTGTGTTATCCTTTCATCTCCCCTCACTGTCAAAAAGAAAAAAAAATCTTACAAAAGAAAAGCAAGACTCTCCAAACTGACTTCTATTAAAATTAATTTTGTAATAACTGCTTGGTTTTATCACTACTTTCCCAAATGCTAATTAATTCTAACTCTAAACTACGTAATTATAATACTTGTGCTGAAATACAAATTATCTGGTGCCCCTGGGGTGAACAATTTAGAATATATTTCATGTTGCATTCAGCAATTCCGGAGACCAAGGAGACAGCGTGGCAGCCCCCCGCCTGCGCCCCTCCCCCCACGCTCCCGGTGCCTGGTTCTTCCTCTTTATCAGGAAGACAGGAACGGAGCTGACAGTTGGCATCCTAGGTTAATGCCTCTCTCCGTGGAGCTGGGAGAAACGGTGGACGCCAAGTTATTTTTGGCCAGGCACGGAAACGCACAGAACCTTCAGGAGCCTTCATTTAGTCAGTGGCCTAAGTGGCCGCCGATACACCTGCAGAATGGGAATTGACGTTACCATGGAAATAGAACAACTCTTCCTGGTTCTGTCAAAATGCATCTCCGTCTGTGATCAGGCAGGGGTCAGAAAGGAAAGAAACACTCGCTCCAGGAAGAAAACAGAGATGGGGGGCTCGGCAGGCAGCGCCCTACAGCACGAAGTCCAGTCGGCTTTTCCACATTCACACATGCTACTGCCTTTAGAGTCCAGATCGCCCCCTTTCTTTGTTTCATTAGACAGTAGCTAATCAAAGTGCCTTGTTTTTTCTTCCAGCCTCAAACCAGTGTTCGCAGGGCTGCCACATAACCTCCCTAGGGGTCTGGTTCCTCCTCTGTCATGCCACTCAGATGATCGCTGAACCCGCGGAGGCTAATGTTCTGTTCTCAGTCTTAATGGGCCCTAATTATGAGCCCATTCTGCAGGGTACCTGAACAAAAATATCACAATTTAAACACAAGAAAATAGGGCCTAGAGCATAAGAACAGCACACAACTAGGGGCCTAGAAAGGAATCAAGGTGACCTCCGTGTGCCCTGGGTTGCGGTTCCCTGGTGCCTCTCTGGGCCTGCAGGCCTGCACTAGCCCAGGCTTAGTTCTGAGACAGGAGGAGGCTGGTCTGAGGCCTGCTATCCCTGCCACGGGGCCTGGCCTCCAGCCCCTGTCACTGGGGAGTTGTAGCTACCAGCCTGATCCTGCTTTTGGCCTCGGTCCAGCCCACTGGCTTCATCTTAAATTACCACCTGCTTAGTCACGCACATCACACGGTCCCAGCCTCAGCCTTCAGGCCTGGCCTCTGGGACCCACGCTCTGCTGGCCCAGCCCTGGGCTGATGAACTCTGCTTGGTTCCCAGAGATGCTAGTACTTCATGCAGAGAGAGGGCACACCCATCATGCAGAGACCCAGGGAAGGGTGTAGAACCACAACAGGGGTGTTGGATATGGTGTGAACAACAGGCTCTCCAATTCAGTAGGAATCTCTGTGTGTGCATTCTAGCGAACCCACAGCACGGAAGGACATCACCCTGGTGTCTGACCATATGTAAGACACACCAGAGGCCCAAGTCATGAGTGAGGCACAAGCTCAGTCATCAGCTGACCGGGGGCAGCCGGCTGGTTACACAGCCTTGCAGAGCGTTTCATGTGTGTTGACACTGAAGCTGCGCCCTTAACTACATACCATCACCTCCTAAAATGTCTATGGGAGGATACATCATTGACTTTTAGGAAGGAAATCCATGCATCATGCTATTTATGAATCTGATAATTCAAGACTGTGTTCTGGTTGCTTCTCATTTTATCCGTCCTAGATAAGTGTCTATATGTGGTGGTTAGTTTTATGCCAGTGTGCCCAGACTCCAGTACCCAGTTATTTCATCAAATGCAAATCCAGAGGTTGCTGTGAAGGTATTTTGTAGATGTGATGAACATTTACAGTTGACTTTATTGTAAGGAGAGCATCCTTGATGCGATAGGTGGATTTTATCTGGTCAGTTTTAGAGAAAACATTGAGTTATCCAGAGATGAAATTCTTACTCAAGACTGTAGCACAGGGACCTCCCTGCTGGTCCAGTGGCTAAGACTCCATGCTCCCAGTGCAGGGGGCCCGGGTTCAGTCCCTGGTGGAGAACTAGGTCCCACATGCTGCAACTAAAGAGTTCACGTGCTGTAACTAAGACCCAGTGAAGCCAAATAAATAAATGTTCAAAAAAGAATAAATGCACCTAAAACGTTTTTTTAAAGACTGAAATTACAAATCCTGCTTGAGTTGTCAGTCTCATGATCACATGAGCCAATTCTTAAAATCATTCTTTCTCCTCCTCTCTCTCTATATGGGCTTCTCCAGTGGCTCAATGGAAAAGAATCCACCTCCAATGCAGGAGATGCAGGAGACTTGGATTTGATCCCTAGGTAGAGAAGATCCCGCAGAGGAGGGCATAGCAACTCACTCCAATATTCTTGCCTGGAGAATCCCATGACAGAGGACCTTGGCAGGTTACTGTCATAGTGTCACAAAGAGTCAGACACGATTGAAGCAACTGTGTGTATGTATACATATATATGTGTGTGTGTGTGTGTGTGTGTGTGTGTGTGTATGTATGTATGTATGTATAGGTTTCCTTGGTGGCACGGTAGTAAAGGATCCATGTGGGTCAGGATACCTGGGTCAGAAAGATCCCCTGGAGAAGGAAATGGCAGCCTGCTCCAGTCTTCTTGTCTGAAGAATTGTCATGGACAGAGGAACCTGGTAGGCTAAAGCCCATGGGATTACAAAGAGTTAGATGGTACTGAGCATGAACACAGCTACAACCAACTGCAACTCTGTGTGTGTGTGTGTGTGTGTGTGTGTGTGTGTGTGTGTGTGTAAAGCTAAATGGATGTCACTAGGTTCCAGCAAATACATTTTCTAGGAAAGTGTTTCAAAATCTAACACTGCTGACAAAATTTAAAAGCCTTATGTTTATACTTTTACAGGTTTCTGAGGAGGTGAGGGGCACCAACACTGAACTGAAAATAGATGAAAGAGTATATCGTGTGTATATAAAGCATGGCACATAATGACATTTGCGTTAGCACATGCTAACCAAGCTGAAATGGGCGCTGTTTGCTAGTTTCTAACAGACTCTAATAAAATCAGATTGCAAGAGAGTCCAGAATCAGCTTCTCTCTGTGTAGACCCCACAGTCCCGACTGCATCTAGAACAGTGGTTTTCGACTGGGGGCGATTTTGCCCTTCAGAGGATATTTGGTAAATATTTTGGGCTACTTTTAGTCATAACTGGAAGTGGGAGACTGGATGATACTGACATCTAGTGGGTAGAGGCCAGGGGTGCTGCGTGGTGTGCTAAAATCACAGGACAGCCCTCCTCTCCCCCTAGAACAAAGGATCATCCAGCCCAAAACCTCTAGTGTTGAGGCTGAGAAACCATTCCCTCTTCTAGAACAAAAGTAGGCATACAGTGTGTCCTCTCCACCGGAATGTGTTTATTGAAATGAAGAGGGAGCTGGACCTCTGGATTAAAGAAAGGCAATATATCCCTGGTGGCTCAGTGGTAACAAACCCGCCTGCAATGCAGGAGCCACGGGAGACACAGGCTCGATCTCTTGGTCAGGAAGGTCCCCTGCAGGAGGAAATGGCAACTCACTCTGGTTTTCTTGCCTGGAGAATCCCATGGACAGAGGAGCCTGGTGGGCTACAGTCCATGGGGTCACAAAGAGTCAGACACGACTGAAGTGACTTAGCACACACGCACAATGCTCGTCAGTCAGCAGAGAGAAAGCTGGTGTCGAGTCGGAGTGCAGATCAGAGCTGGGCGAACAAAGCCCATCACCGCCCCGTGACCACATGCTAACCTAAATCAGTGGGAAGAGAGGAGAGCGATGCAATTTGTTCCACTTGATTACAATTCATTTTGCTGGACAGGGAAGTCAGATTTGATGTTTGCTATCATCAAGCACCAATCCTACAAAATGTATTTCATAAGAACGCGATGTCATTTCCAATGCTTTCATTAATTTGATTTTCCCCTTTGAAAACAATAAATATCGATAACTAAATCTAAGTCACGCTATCACTTTGGGTTCCAGTGCCTCCGTTTAGAAAGTGGAGAGTCCTACGTGGTAAGTCTTTTCAAACTGCAGTTCAGGAACCCTTGCTGGTGCATGACAGTCATTTTCCCTTGAAAAGGAAAGAGCTGACTTCTAGCGTTGGTTGTGAGTAAACGCATTTTGCTTTAGGAAAGCATTAAAACTCTGTATCTGAAGAGTGTGTTCAGGCAAGGGCTCCTAGGACTCAGATGCCAGTAGCTGGCAGCGGAGAAATGTCCTTGTTTTCTTTCATCTGTTCTCCATACATATTGCCAGTCAGCCACCCAAGTTAGGGACAGCCTGGTAATCAGGGTTGGGAGGGCAGAATCCAAGTGTAATTGTCACATGAGCATGAAGTCAGTAAATCAACAAAAAGATAACACTCAGTGAACAATGAACACTGAAGGGCTAGTCAGTTTATGTTTAGATTGCACAGAGAAATCCTTTTTCTGTTTTGATTCATAAAGAAATCAAAATATAAGATACTTTTTGAAGCTTGCATAATGGAAAAAGTAGTATTACATATAACTTAAAGTGTTTCTATGCATATATAAGCATTCCTACCTAGAGTTAAGATTTTTCATCTGTATGTGTCTCTGTGTGTGACTAACAATCAGTACAAACTCTTGGTATATGAGGTCAGCTAAGCAAATAATCGGAACTAGCAAATAAATTCATTCATTTTTTGGTTGAGTTTTCTGGTGAAAGGTGATACAGGTTTAGGGGATGCTTTTTATACAATTGGATAGAGAAGTGGAAAGGTAATTTCTGAAATAAGTTCATTATGTTAAAATGCACATGCTTGTGAAATTTAAATACATTCTGTTTGATTCACATGATGTCAATAACAAGTATATGCTAGAGAGGGCTCTGAAAAGTTCATCATAAATGTACAAATAAATATTTATGCACTACTTGTGTTTGGGGGCTTCCCAGGTGTCACAGTGGTAAGGAATCCACCTGCCAATGTAGGGGACATGAGACATAAGAGGGTTCAATGCCTGGGTTGGGAAGATCCTCTGGAGGAGGAAATAGCAACCTGTTCCAGTATTCTTGCCTGAAAGATCCCATGGACAGAGGAGCCTAACAGCTATGGTCCAAAGCGTCACAAAGATTCAGACCTGACTGAGCGACTGAGTGCACACATGCACACACACACACACACACTCACACACACACTTGCATTTTTAAATACTGTTTTTTAAAGCAGATCTTTATTTGTGATATATTTATTTCATACAGTACAGTCCATGGGGTTGCAATAGAGTTGGACACAACTTAGCATACATAAAATAAAACAGAGTATCAAATAAATAAACCTGGGAACAAGAAACTGAAGGAAGAGGGATGCGGTATCTCCAGGGTTCAGGGCCCAGAGCATGGCTCCCTCTTTTCTCTCCAGCAGTGGGCAGGGGTGCGATTAGGACCAGATGAAAACAGATGCCGACGGAGACCGGCAGTGAAGGGGGTGGGGAGCCACGCACATACCACCATCACCATTCATCACAGAACGCACAGCTTTGTGTTACAGGCCCCAAACCAACATAAAACAAACATTATCTGGGTAAGAAGCACAATTATCCATTGCTGATAAGTCCTCTCTGGATGTTATTAGTACTTTGCTATGATATTAAAACAATAACTTTTCAGAGTGAGTTTGGCTTTCATCAGCAGGCCTTCTGTGCACAGAGCAAATGCCGGTGTCTTGGCTTCAGCATTCTATCTACTCATCGATCACCATTTCTTCTTCACTCCTGTTGCCACCTTGCTCTCTATTTCTGCGATGTCCACTGCTCCACTCCCCAGCCCTCAGCCCTTCATGCTCACTGCCCTTCCCCAGCACTCCCTGCTCCTCTGGTCCTCTTTTCCTTTCTGAGAATTACATGTTCTCTAGATGGAATGGTGCCTCATCCAGTGAAAATGCACAAGGACTCCAAAGTCAGACAGATTCTGTTTCTGGGTGTGTCGCCTCACAAAAATTCACCTGAGGCCTTGAGACCCCCCTTTTCTAACTCCACCCAAGAGCGCACCTGCTAGAAACACTTGCACCCTCAGCTGCTGCCTTCTCCAGCCAGCAAACGGGACAGGGAGCGCTGGGGCTCAGAGTCCCCAAGAGCAGTCCTCAGTCTAGACACCAGGCTTCTCGTGCCGCAGGTCTGATCACTTGGAAGCATGCTCAGCCAGGGCTCTTAGGGTTCCCAGGTGGGTCTGAGCCCTTCTACAAAGGGAGGTCCTGTTGGACAGCACTGATTTATTGAGTGTTCCCATTGCCTATCTCCCTTTCCCAATTCCATAGGCTATTTTCAGACACTGCCTCTGAAATCAACTGTTTGTCCACAATTCCTTGTCATGGGGTCTGTTTCTGAGGGATCACGGCCTTAAAGGGACCCCATCAACACCTAAGCTGGAAAAGGATCCCCCAGAGCAGAGCTGCCATTCCCTGAGGGTCAGGGGCAGCTCACCCACAGCCCTCTGGGCAGTTGGCAGGGGCCAGGCTTTTTCAGGAGAGACTTGAGTGCAGAGGGGAGGGTGTGTGTGTGACTCAGCAAATGACACAGCTTCCAGGGAAGCACAACTGCCCCAAAACAATCTCACCCACTCCTGCTTGGCTAATTCAGGCTGATGGGAATCCCAGCACGAGGAACTCTGTTCTTGTGATGACCTGATGAGAACATTATCCTGATAACAGGATCCTTCCATTGCCCTCCCTTTGCCAGCCAAGGAGGAGATGAGACATCTTCCAGGAGAAGCTCAGGTTAAGAGTCAGCATGGCAGGCAAGTGGGATCTAGAGCATTGGAGACGATGAGGACAAGTCGAGCAGCGGCAGGAACCCAGCTGACCTGACTTGGGGGCAGTTTGGAGAGAACCACAGAGTGCATCTACACTGACCTATGGAACTTGGTAGAGGTCACCATGTGACAGCAGGGAGCCAGGTCCTGAGCACATGTCTGAGCTCTGCCGAGAGGCCAGTGCACAACCCAGGATGGTTGCCTGGATGACAAGACAGTGGGCCCAGGTCCCTCTGTCACCCCGACATACAGCTGGCCAACCTCAAAAGCAGGGCCACCTTCCTGACCAGCATTGATCCCAGACTCGTCACTAAGCCCAGCTGAGCCCAACTAAACTGGCAGCCCACAGGAGGAGCACAAGCCAAAACAATAGCAATCGCTTTAAGGCACTGAATTTTTTACTGTATTTTATTCTATTTAGGTATTTCCTTTTTCGCTGTGCTGGGTCTTCACTGCTGAGCGGGCTTTCTCTAGCTGTGGCGAGTGCACTCAGTGCCATGGTCTCTCTTATTGCTGAGCTCGGGCTCGAGGTCTCCTGGGCTTCAGGAGTTGTGGTGCACAGGCTCAGTTGCCCCCAGGCATGTGGGATCTTCCCGGATCAGGGATCACACCCATGTCCCTGCATTGGCAGGCAGATTCTTAACCACTAGAGCACCAGGAAAGCCCCCAGGGGACTGCATGGCGGAGTTTGTCACTTATCAGTGGATTGCTGTATGGACTACAGAACACAGTGGGGATTCTTGGTGGCTGTGAATAGCTTTTACTATGGAATATGAATTATGCTGGGAAAAATTTCACTCCAAGTTCTAATACTTGCTTGTGTGGATTAGGAAGGACACTGAGTCAGAAGTTTTGAACCCTTTCAAAGCCTTTTGAAGGCACAGGGATCTTCTTACTCCTCGGTTACCGAGTTAGTCAAAGTCTCCCTCTTAATCCTCCGAGACTGGTGGCCACTTCAGTCAATGGTTATTTTACATCGGCTCCTACTTAAACCATAATCTGATTGGACAAGAAACGTTCAAGGTAGATTTCCGAGCTTTTTAGCCCTTTAGAAACAAAAGAGGGCTTCCCTGGTGGCTCAGAGGATAAAGCATCTGCCTGCAATGCAGGAGACCCGGGTTCAATCCCTGGGTTGGGAAGATCCCCTGGAGAAGGAAATGGCAACCCACTCCAGTATTCTTGCCTGGAGAATCCCACGGACAGAGGAGCCTGGTGGGCTACAGTCCATGGGGTCGCAAAGAGTCCGACACGACTGAGCGACTTCACTTTCACTTTCAGACACAAAAGAGCGTTAAGAGTGTTGTATGAATGTTTTTAAGTGTGGAAAGATTGTTCACAGCAACCTTCAGAACTCCCCTTTCTTCTTCAAGAAAATCTTTCTTTTACTATAAAACATCAGAGTATTAGGATGGCCCTTGGCCACCTATTCTTCCGGTACCCCTCCTTCTCCCCTTTATGATGGGAGAACTAAGCTAAGACCCTTTATGCACCTAGAAACAGAGTTCCAAGAGGCAATAAAGATTATGGAAACAGACTTGCCATTTCTTATTCCCCAGTGGCCCCAGTAATTTTTGAAGAAACATTTTCTATATTACAGGTATATTGTTTTAACTCTGAGGGTGCTATTTATTTTCAAAAGATGCCTCACAAGGAGGATGAAATAAGACTTAAACATTCCGTCCAAAGGCCTCAGGCCACGTCTCAGTGACTCTCTGGTCCAGCTCCACACTGCCCCCAAGAGAGGCCTGACCAGACACACAGACCTTGATTCTTCCTGACAAAATAATTGTTCTTTTCTGGAACTGACCCTCTCGTTCTTCTTTTTGAGCCATGTACATATTTAAGCTCTTTGTTCTTAATGTGACTTCTGTTTGTAAGCAAGAAATGCTTTCTATCATCAAGAATCCTTACTGCTTGAGTTGGCCAGTTGTCTGCAATTTATCTATTGGGAGCTCTGATTTTAGGTGGTTCCTCTGATTGCTTTTACATTGAATGTAAGCCCTCTTTCCCTTTGCATGTCATGGTAAGAAAATTCTGAATTATCCCACACCCTTCCTTTAAAAGTGCCTAACTATCAATAAAACAGCAAATAACCTAAAATAGTTTCTTTAAAAATTTTTTGTCTTAATATATACATTTTATTGAACTATGGTTGATACAATATTTCAGGTGCAGAGAAAAGTGATTCAGTTGTACATATATACATATATAATTTTTGAAATTATTTTCCATTATAGGTTATTACAAGATATTGACTATAGTTCCCTGTGCTATACAGTAAACCTTTGCTAATTGCTGCATTTCTATCTTTTAATTAGAAATCTAGCATTCTATTCATACTAATCAAAATGTCATAAATATTTTAGTAGGCAAAAATTCATAAGTTGCCTAAAATATACATATAATACATATTATTTATATATATGTATACAAAAGCTTTTCTACTATGCTTTATAAAAGCTTGAGAAAGAACATCAAAAAAGAAGAAGAGATGGAAAAACTGGAAAACAAACTAAATGAAATGGGAGCACTGAATATGAAATAGAAGAAGTGAAACAAACTAGATACTACCATTTAATAGAAAAACTTGTAATCACTTTTTAAAATCCAGATGCATATCAAAATTATTTTTTGAAAAATACAAATACCTAGGTATTGCTATTTTTGTCTCCAAAAGCTCCAGATATGTTTTTAATGAGCAGCCAAGTTTAAAAACAACTGGACTATATGATGATCTTTTATTTTTACATATATATATGTAATTTCTTTTGATATTAAAATGCTCCCAGTGAACATTTGGGGAAAAACAGAAACAGGTGAGGGATATTAAGAGGTACAAAGTTACAGCTGCAAAATAAATGAGCCACAGATACGAATTATACAGTGTGGGGACTATAGTCAATATCTATATAATGTCTTTGTATGGTGACAGATTATAACTAGATATATTGTGGTCACCATTTTGAAATATATAGAATCATCAAATCACTAGGCTGTTAACAGGAACTAACATGGTGTTGTAGGTCAATAATACGTGAAAAGCAAACAAACTCATTAAAATTTTTTGAAATTATAATTTCAAAATTATAATATAATTATAATTTTTAAAAAAATCAGACTGGTTGCCAGAGGTGGAGGGTGGATGAAGGCAGTCAAAAGGTACAAACTGCCAGTTATAAGATCAATACAGACAGAGATATAATGTACATGATTAATAGAATTAACACTGCTGTATATTATATATAAAAACTGTTAAGAGAGTAAATCCTAAGTGTTCTCATCACAAAAATGAAAACACTGTCTATTTTTAAATCTATTTGAGACAATATTCACTAAACTTTTTGTGGCCATCATTCTATGCCACAAGGAGGCATTCACAAGAGCTGGGGGCTGACCACGGTCTCAGACTCCAGAGCCTTGGAATTTAAACAGCTGCCATCTGTCCAAGGCAAACATTTTCAAAAACTTAAGAATTTTTACCTTAAGTTTTAATAAACTTTTAACACTCTTATCACTGCTTAATGAAAAATTTATATAAATTCAGTTTAGTTCAGTTCAGTTCAGTCGCTCAGTCGTGTCCGACTCTGTGACCCCATGAATCGCAGCACGCCAGGCCTCCCTGTCCATCACCAACTCCTGGAGTTCACTCAGACTCACGTTCATCGAGTCCGTGATGCCATCCAGCCATCTCATCCTCAGTCGTCCCCTTCTCCTCCTGCCCCCAATCCCTCCCAGCATCAGAGTCTTTTCCAATGAATCAACTCTTCACATGAGGTGGCCAAAGTACTGGAGTTTCAGCTTTAGCATCATTCCTTCCAAAGAAATCCCAGGGTTGATCTTCAGAATGGACTGGTTGGATCTCCTTGCAGTCCAAGGGACTCTCAAGAGTCTTCTCCAACACCACAGTTCAAAAGCATCAATTCTTTGGTGCTCAGCCTTCTTCACAGTCCAACTCTCACATCCATACATGACCACAGGAAAAACCATAGCCTTGGCTAGACGGACCTTAGTCGGCAAAGTAATGTTTCTGCTTTTGATTATACTATCTAGGTTGGTCATAACTTTTCTTCCAAGGAGTAAGCGTCTTTTAATTTCATGGCTGCAGTCACCATCTGCAGTGATTTTGGAGCCCGAAAAATAATGTCTGACACTGTTTCCACTGTTTCTCCATCTATTTCCCATGGAGTGATGGGAGTCTCAAATCAATGTCTGTTTTTGGCTTTATATATAGGAGGCTGTTTTAAATATTTAACATAAAGAAATTCCTTTAAAATTCATACTGGTGGGATGATTTATGAAGAAAAACCAAGAATTATCTGTGAAGCTGAAACACTAGCAAATTTCAGGGTAGATAGATGCTGATTTCTAGTAAAACTAATGGTTAGTCTCACCCCTCCCCCAAAGTAAATTCTCTCAACTCTTTTGAGGCAGAAATCACTCTGGGTCCATTCCAGGGTCCAGGGACACATCACTGAATGAGTAGAGAGTACTCCCTAGATATGGGGACATGGGTCACTGACAAAAATCAGCATGCATAGAGGAGGTGGGGCCTCAGTAACTGTCACAAAGAAAAATGAAGAGTCATAAGAAGCATCTATCGAGTCATGATTTTAAATACAGTGGCCAGATAGTTTTCATAAAAAAAAAAAAATCAAGGATGTCACCTTGAAAGGAGGACAAGGGTGATGGATGCAAGACATCTCATTATGGATGGAAGATCTGGCTATCTAGGTAAAGGGACACGGGAGCAGAGACCCAGAGGAAAATAGCCCGAGCCCTTATGGTTACCCAGAGGAGAGTTTTCTCAGCCAAAAAGAAAGTGAAAGTCACTCAGTCGTGTCCAACTCTTGGAGACCCCATGGACTAAAGCCCCCTAGGCTCTGCTGTCCAAGGGATTCTCCAGGCAGGCATACTGGAATGGGTTGCCATTTCTTCCTCCAGGGGATCTTCCCAACCCAAGGATCAAACCCGGGTCTCCTACATTGGCAGGTGGATTCTTTACCACGTGAGTCACCAAGGAAACACCTTTTGAGACAACTACAACTGGAACTGTGTGGTAAGTCAAGGAGAGAGTGACCAGAGGCAAAGTCCAAGGGCAGGCGGATATCTCACAGCGCCCTAGGGACCATCGTGAAAGCTTCAGTCAATGATGGTGTCAGATCTAAGCCTGGATATGCTCATGTATTAAAACAAAGGTGCCGTTGGATTTGACTGACTTTATTAGGAGGACAGGAAAAGAGCACTTGCAGCTGGATGGCAAGGGCGGGGATCTGAGTAAGCAGAAACTTTAAGGATGTTAAGATTGTTTCAAGATGTGGTAAACACAATGGCACCTCATTATCATCCCTTTATAATGAGCAAAACTACCCTCATCTCTTGCCTGGGTTAGATCCACACATGTGTGAATGCATGGAAAAATCACTTTTGTTGAGCTGTCCTATAAACATACAGACATATAATACTTTATATATTCTACTTCTATTTAAAAATTGGTTCTCTTTCTCCATTTTCCTAATTAAAGATCTGAAGTATGAAAATTAACCAATGTACTAATACAACTATTGCTCAAAGAAATGAATCATTTTCTACTTTGGCCACCTCATGCAAAGAGTTGACTCATTGGAAAAGACCCTGATGCTGGAAGGGATTGGGGGCTGGAGGAGAAGAGGATGACAGAGGATGAGATGGCTGGATGGCATCACCAATTCGATGGACGTGAGTTTGAGTGAACTCCGGGAGTTGGTGATGGACAGGGAGGCCTGGCGTGCTGCGGTGCATGGGGTCGCAAAGAGTCGGACACAAATGAGTGACTGAACTGAAGTGAACTGATACTCATTTTCTTATCCATCCATTCATCCATTTATCCCCCTAACCACTTCCCCACCCACCTCCCCATCCATCCATCTACCCACCCTCTCACCCATTCACCCATCTATCTATCTTTTCCTTCCTCCACCACAGTTTGAAAATAGCCCCTAAGTATCTATTTTTAGGTGATTACAGAATATCATCTCTCACAATGCTCTGACTGCATAGAAGTGAACTTCTTGAAACATGTTCCCTAAAAGGAGTCCTGATTGTTTTTGATAAATCTTCTGTTACCCATACTTGGTGCATTTTAGGTATGACTCGAATTTAAAGTGGCTCAGTATTTTAAAATTCACTTGAGTGACTTCACTTTTACCTTATTCCTATGAAAGATCAGAAGTTTATAAAAATAGTGGATAAATTTTTAATGTCAACCCTCCATATTAAAATAAAAATTTAAACAGACAACCATATGCTTTTTTTATCCATTGAAATTAGGATATTCCCAAGTTATGGTAGGTGATTTTTTTATGAAAATTGACTTTTATAACAAGAATAGAAAATTTGACCCCAGGTGGCAAAATCAATTCAGATTCCTTTTGACATTTTCTAACCTTCGAATTGCTCTAGGAGCAAAGTAGTTGTATAAAGATTATATTCTTGGATATTAATTATTTCGAGTAGTTTCCACAGGGAAAAAGTAAATGTCATTTGTGACAGTTCAGAAAAAGTCAAGGTTTTACCTTCCCTAGTTTATAAGAAAAAGGAAAAATAGGAAGATCAACTAGAAAAAGCATGCATCTCAAATATAGCTGAAGGGGCCTCCAGCATCATGAGAGTATTCAAGGTGATCAAATGCACAGGTAACCTCAACTCCTGCAGACACATCCCCAGCCTTCTCATTTCCTTCACAGCGTGATGCCATGTATCACCAGGTGTTCATTTTTATGAACATCTTTCATGAGTTACTGCCTTGACCAATCCTCTTTACATTTTAATAGCATTAATCTTGTTTATTATCCAGGACAATTATTTAGATGTGATTTGCATTTTAATTTATTCATCATGTTACTCAATACTTCTATACAAGGTAATTGGCCCATACCATTTTCTATATTATTTTAATTTTATTTATCGTTTGTCATCCTTTGATTTGGAAGTAACATTCAGCCTGTTATCACACAATGTATGGATGTAATGAACTCCCAGAGTTACCTTTGGAGCCATCACAGCATTTTAACTGAGTCTCTGAACTTATGTGGGGATAGAGGATAAGAAAAAGGGAGCTCTACTTTGGAGGAAGAAGATGGACTTTTGTGTTTGATATACCAGGGTTTGGCCCAGCTTCCCAAGTCAGGGGTCAGCGTTAAAAGTATAACTTTTTTTCCAATTTTTTATTTTTTATTTATTTATTTTAATTGGAGGCTAATTACTTTACAATATGTATTGGTTCTGCCATACATCAACATGAATCTGCCACAGGTATACACATGTTCCCCATCCTGAACCCCCCCCTCCCTCCTCCTTCCCCATACCATCCCTCTGGGTCATCCCAGTGCACCAGCCCCAAGCATCCTTTATCCTGCATTGAACCTGGACTGGCGATTTGTTTCTTATATGATATTATACATGTTTCAATGTATATTCTCCCAAATCATCCCACCCTCTCCCTCTCCCACAGAATCCAAAAGACTGTTCTATACATCTGTGTCTCTTTTGCTCTCTCGCATACAGGGTTATCATTACCATCTTTCTAAATTCCATATATATGTGTTAGTATACTGTATTGGTGTTTTTCTTTCTGGCTTACTTCACTCTATATAATGGGCTCCACCTTAGATGGTGTGGGGTGGGAGGTGGGAGGGGGCTTCGGCATTGGGAGATCGTGTACACATGTGGCTGATTCATGTCAATGTATGGCAAAACCAATACAGTATTGTAAAGTAGAATAAAGTATTAAAAAATAAATAAATTTTAAAAAAGAACTGATTCAAATGTATTCTTTTAATGGCTGAGTAATACTCCATTGTGTATATGTACCACAGCTTTCTTTTTGATACAAAATGGTGCATGCTCAGTTGCTTAGTTGTGTCTGAATCTTTGTGACCCCATGGACTATAGCCCACCAGGTTCTTCTGTGCATGGAATTTTTAAGTCAAGAATACTGACGTGGTTGCCATTTCCTCCACCAGAGAATCTTCCTGACCCAGAGATAGAATCTGAGTCTCCTGCATTGGCTTGTGAATTCTTGACTACTGAGCCTCCAGGGAAGCCCATGAATACCAGGCTGGGTTATCATTTCTTTCTCCAGGGGATCTTCCCAATCCAAGTATCAAACCCATGTCTCCCGCATCTCCTGCACTGGCAGGTGGATTCTTTACCACTGAAACACCCGAGAAGCCCTTAATATCAAGTCACTGGGTTTTAACACTGGCTACTACTTATTCCCATCTAATCTGCCTATTTACTGACATTCTCTGTGCCTAATTATTCTTGTTTGTGGAATGGATATAAAGATACTACCTATCCTAAAGTTTAATGAGAGAATTAAACAAGAGAATCCATATTCTAAGACTCAGAACGCTGCTTCTCACAGAGTAAATGCTGAAACAATGTTTACTCTACTCATTATAACATGTAGGAACCTGAGAAAATAATTTCTCTAGACTTATGTTCTCATCCATGCAGTCAGGCAAAAATAAGAACAGAATCAGGGTGAGGATCAGTGGTGGTGACATGTGCTGAGTTCCTGGCAAGCACCTGCCAGTGCTGGTTACACTTTAATAATCCTTAGTCTCCTTGCCACTTTCCTTCTGCATTTTGTTCATCAGGACTTAAGATTTATGACATTTGACGGGGGGTGGGGCAGGTAATAGAACAACGTATTAGCATCATAATACTGTGGAAATTCAGTTAACTTTAGGTATGAGAGTGTATTTTTCAAAAATGCATTGATTTCAGTCCTTAACACACTTCAGTTGAGAATCTACTATGTACTAGGCATGGTAGTGAGTATGTAGGACACAGGAATGTATAAACGCCAGTTGCTGACCTTGAGGAGCTCGAGGTCTAGTGGGACTGGCTGGAGATACATGTGTAAGGCACCAAGGAGCCACATAGGGATGCCACCAGACTCAAGCAATCAACAGGAAACCTCAATGTCAGCAACAAATGAGTTCTCTGCTCTAGATATTTGTTGCAGGACTGGTCTGTAGCACAGTCCCACTTTTCAAGGTCTGGATACAGCTCTGGGGAGATTTATCAGAAAAAGTTTTGGTTAAAGGAGGCAGTCTTGTGCAGGAGTACTGGAACTGAACTTGGATCCCTTGGCATTTATTACAGCCACTTCTAGTGATATGATTGATGTGGGGCAAAAATACAAGACTCAAGATTTCACATTAACTCCCCCAAAAGGTATAGTGTTCCACCAGGATTGTTTTGATGGTTAAAAGGGATAATAAATGTTTTTGAAAACTTTTACACTGTTGGTGGGAATGAAAGTTGATATACCCACTATGGAGAACAGTATGGAGACCTCTTAAAATCTAGGAAGAAAATTATCATATGACCCAACAACCCCACTACTGGGCATATACCCTGCTGCCACTGCTGCTAAGTCACCTCAGTTGTGACCAACTCTGTGTGGCCCCATAGATGGCAGCCCACAAGGCTCCCCCGTCCCTGGAATTCTCCAGACAAGAACACTGGAGTGGGTTGCCATTTCCTTCTCCAAGGCATGAAAGTGAAAAGTGAAAGTGACATTTCTCAGTCATGTCTGACTCTTTGTGATCCCATGGACTGCAGCCTACCAGGCTCCCCCATCCATGGGATTTTCCAGGCAAGAGTACTGCCTGCTGCTGCTGCTGCTGCTAAGTTGCTTTAGTCATGTCCAACTCTGTGCGACCTCATAGATGGCAGCCCACCAGGTTCCCCCATCCCTGGGATTCTCCAGGCAAGAACACTGGAGTGGGTTGCCATTTCCTTCTCCAAGGCATGAAAGTGAAAAGTGAAAGTGAAGTCACTCAGTCATGTCTGACTCTTCACAACCTCATGGACTGCAGCCTACCAGGCTCCTCCATCCATGGGATTTTCCAGGCAAGAGTACTGGAGTGGGTTGCTATTTCCTTCTCTAGCATATACCCTGAGGAAACCATAACTGAAAAAGACACACATACCCTAGTGTTCATCACAGCAGTGTTTACAATAGCCAGGACATGGAAGCCACCTAGATGTTCACTGACAGATGAATGGGTAAAGAAGTTGTGGCACATATCCACACCAGAATATTACTCAGCCATACAAAGGGACACATTTGACTCAGTTCTAATAAGGAGGATGAACCCAGAGCCTATTAGACAGAGTGAAGGAAGGAAGGAAGAGAAAAACAAATATCATATATTAATGCATATTTATGGAATCTAGAAAGTAGAACCTATATGTAGGGCAGCGATAGGGACAGACACATAGAGAACAGATATGTGGACACAGTGCGGGGCGGAGAGAGGGACAAATCGAGAGAGTAGCTTGGAAATGTATACCTCACCACATGTAACATTAGATAGCCAGGAGAAATGTGCTGCATGAAGCAGGAGCACAAACCTGTGCTCTGTGACAACCTAAAGGGGTGGGATGGGGTGGGAGGTGGGAGGGAGGGTCAAGAGGGAGGAGCTAATATACACCTAAGGCTGATTCATGCTGATATATAGCAGAAACCAACATAGGAACGTAAACAACATTATTATAACAACATAATTATCCTCCAATTAAAAATAAATTAAATTTAAAAACTTATGCATGGGGAAACAGAATGATAAGGTGAAAGTCAGGTGCAGGAAATGCAGACTATAGCTGTGATACATCTGCCACCTTGTCATGAGGGGAGCGGCAGGGGACTCAGGAGCTCTGGTCCATCCACATCTTGTTGTATCTTTGGTGACAAAGTTCCCTGGTACAAATGGGTCCCAGAACCAGTCTCTTAGGCAACGTCCTTTAAATATAACAGCATATGATCTTTCTGATCATAAAGGGAATGCATGTCCTTGACAGAAAACTTCAAAATAAACAGAAAAGGAATAAAGATGTTAAAATCTATTAAGTTGGTTCTTCTCACTGAACCTAGTGGCTTACAGCTTTGCAGTATTAACTACTGAAGGCTCATAATTATCCTGTGAGGCTAGGACAATTACTGTCCCCACTTTTCAGACGAAGAAACTGAAGCCCAGAGAAATGAATTCATGTGCCCACTACACAGGTCAGAAATGTGTTCTGCAATTAATGAATGAACTATGAACACTTTCTGTACAACTTCCATCCCAGGAGGTCACAGGCCACCTGTCGACACATATTCCTCTGTTTCTAACATATTTGTTCACTCACTCACACAACATACACAACTGCTTTTGCAAAAGCACTCTGTGAAAGAGCTGCTCCACGGGTTGGGGACTGAGCAGCCACCCAAACAGCCCATAGAAAAGGGAACCTTCCAGAGGGGGGAGGCAGAGAACAAACACCAAAAATGGATGACGAGGCCGATGGTGCTAAAGGTTACCAGAAAGTCCAAAGAGAGGAGGCACATCTCAGTTTATTCCCAGTCACCTAAGACAACTGTTGGGAACTTTGGCTTCTCCTCTAATGAAAGCCATTAGATGGTTGTAAGCAGACAGCATAATCTTATGTACATATACATTTAAGTCACTTCGTCCATCTATCAATGCACTAAAGTGCTTAGAGAGAGGAAGAGAGGCAGAGAGGAATTATTTTCAACATGGGAATGAGAGGCAGGGCCATGTAGTCTTTTAACAGGTAGTGTTCTCTTCTGCTAATTTTTCCTTGTGACATTAGATCTGCCCCCAGTTAAAGAAAAGTTTTAGGTTTCTTATAGTGTTTCAAAAGTTCTGTTTGCAAGGATAGATGCAAGAATAATGCATGCACAAATCTGTTCTGACTCTGTCACTCCCCCGCTCCTCTCCCTCTCTCCCTCCCTTTCTCCCCACCTCTGTTCCATTTTGTACACATATTGACCAAGTCCTGTTGAGTAAAGGTGATATTTCTAACCCCCAGTATCTCAGAGCCTGATTTGGAAATGAGATGGTTGAAAATTTAATCAGAGAAGGTGGGGTGGGCATACTCCATGTGAGGATGAAGGCAGAGATTGGAGTGATGTTTCTATAAGCCAAGGACCACCAAAGACTACCAGAAAACCACCAGAAGCTAAGAGGGGGACAAGGGGCAGGGTCTCCCTCAGCCTCAGAAGGAACCAACACAGCCCACACCTTGGTCTTGCCCGTCCAGCACTGTGAGAGAACAGGCTTCTATAGTTTAAGTCATCTAGTTTACGGTATTTGGTTACAGCAGCTGGAGCTAACCAATGCACTCCTCTAGCACATTTTGCATTAAACACATTTCTCCTCTGTCTTCCGTATGGCTTTAGAACTCCTTGAAGTGTGGCCCAGAAGGGTATTCATATTTGGACCTCAGACAGAGTGTTCAATAAATGCTAATTTGGTTGAATGAGTTGGTGAGCAAGGGAATGAAAAGAAGGGACAGATGGAAGGCTTGGCTACCACTAAGGCAGGACAGGAGCTGCCTCTCAGGTTAAAAAGATCTGCTTAACAAATAATGTGGGGGCAAGCCTCCATCCTTGGGCCACCCCCCTCAGAGCCCCCTGTTTTCTCCTCTGAGTGACCATAGATTCATAAGGAGACCAGGTTTTAGTGCTCCTTCACTTTCAGTTTAGAGATGATGGGATCCCTACTTAACCCCAAACGAAGAATGGTGACACAGTGGGCCACGAAATGCCACAGGGTCAGCTTCATCAATCCAGTGCTATCTTACAGAAGCATGAGCTGTTGGCCACCCCAAAATGTGCAGCCTCTCCAATCACAATAGTTGTTATAGCAACCCCAAACTATAAAATGTCCAAGCTTTAAATCACCCTTGGGAAAGATTCCATCTTAATGAAGAATTCTCATTTCTCCGTTTTGGCGCTAAGTGCATGCATGCCCAGTCTCTATGTCTGACTCTTCACGACCCCACAGACTGTAGCCCACCAGGCTCCTCTGTCCACAGAATTCTCCAGACAAGAACACTGGAGCGGGTTGCCATTTCCTCCTCCAGGGGATTTTCCTGAGCCAGGTATCAAACATGTGTCTCCTGTGTCTCCTGGATTGCAGGCAGATTCTTTAAAATTTGGCCCACACCTAAAATGGGACGGTTCATAAGCATGGACTGAACTTTGCTTTGACACCGCTTCCTTTCTGTGTTTGCCATTCTGTGAATTCCAGAGTAAGGATTTGATTTTATTTTTCTGCCTTTTTTTCCCTCCAAGTTTGCTCTTCGGATCACCTGCTATTAAAATCATCAGAAATGTTGTTTTCAAATCGGATCTGATGGCGCCTCACACAGGCTTGCTAAGTTAGAAAGGAGAGCAGGGCATAGGCCCCAAGGGAGACACAGGACAGCACCCTGCATCCTAATGAACTGTTCAGCTCGTTCATACCCAAGCAAGGCTGAGATCTGTTTCTCTGGGTTCCATTTCTCTGACACAAAATAAAGTAGTGGAGGATGAAGATGACATTAACACAAATTAGTTTATATGCTAAAGAGAAAGACTTGTACTTTATAGGATGAAAAGAAATCCAGACACTTTTTATAGACCAGGACTGGGGACTAGGAGGGAGCCAGTGGTGGGTTTCAGAGCCCCAGAGCCAACACCAGGAGCCCAGTGTCTTTCAGAGAAGCCTTAGGGGTCTCCAGGGAAGAGCCTGGGGTGGGAGTGCCAGGCAGGCTGGACAGCAGCTGTCCTTGGGATCAACCAGAGTTTCTCTGAGATTAACTCTTAGCAATAATGGGATTTCAAAGAAGAAAGGATTTTATTGCTCTAAGAAACACATAACTAAACCTTAATTTAAAAATAGAAAATTAAAGAAAAAAAGGTTTGCCAACCTATGCTGCTGCTGCTAAGTCACTTCAGTTGTGTCTGACTCTTTGCGACCCCATAGACGGCAGCCCACCAGGATCCCCTGTCCCGGGGATTCTCCAGGCAAGAACACCAGAGTGGGTTGCCATTTCCTTCTCCAGTACATGAAAGTGAAAAGTCAAAGTGAAGTCGCTCAATCGTGTCCGACTCTTCGCGACCCCATGGACTGCAGCCCACCAGGCTCGTCTGTCCATGGGATTCTCCAGGCAAGAGTGCTGGAGTGGGGGTGGCCAGCCTATGAGCATTTGCAAATAAAACAGAATCACAGTGAAGTGGAATATGGGAAAATCACCAAACATTAGTATCACAATGGGAACACGAGCTGCTGTTTCTTTCCTTTGTCTCTGCTTTCCACAGAGTGAGGAGAAAGGTCACGATAAAATTTTAAAATCATTCCTGAATTTTTTTTGAAAAAGTAAAACACAGTATAGGTATCCATATTGAGATTAAGGCATATTCTCTGTATCTGGACATAATCCGGAGCAGTCCTCATGTGTCTCATTTTTGTCTAATGACCTTATTACTAAAAAAAAAAAACAAACCAAAAAACATTTTTTACAAATATTTTAATAGTCCCATTTTTTCTCAGCTACTATGGAAAAACATGATAAAAAGACATTCTCCTTATGCCCCTATTGCCTACAGTTTCCGTTGAAATAACTAAATGTTTTTATATTGCGATGCATTATATATTTAAAGATGCTTTACTTTCAGATATGCTCCATCCTCGATATCCTCATTGGAATTCACGAATCCTCAACAAATATTGACTAACCATCAGCTGTCAAGCTCATGGGCCGTTCCTTCTACATCTGATGTCTGCTCACTTCCTCTTTACATGCACAACTGAAAACAGAAAAGCGAAACTCCCTTTACTCACTAATTCATTCACTAAACATTAATTAAGATTCCTTTAGATTCTCGAGAAAGTAGAATACAGATCAAACCATAATTCCTTAAGAAGCTTCCATTGATTTTTTCCAGAGAGAACCAATTTCGCTCTCCTCCTCCCATGGGACTAACAGACCCCCTTTCACGTGCACACAATCTCCTTCCCGTCGATCTGAATTAGAGTCCGTTCCTTCATCCCCCTCATACGACAGGGTGAGCTTCTGGGGTACCACAACCATGTTTTGCCTTCTTTGTGTGTTCTACTCTCATCAAATATGACTTATATCCTCCCCAGTTGTCCGAAGCTTAGTAGAGGAGCCACAAATAAAATGTTCTAGATAGGACACAAAAACTTAAAAAACATAAATCAGGAAAAAGATTGATAATAAGCAGTGACAAAAAGAAATCATCTGCCCTTCAGTCCTACTTTTTCTCCATTGCTTTATGTCAAAATGCCCTAAAACATCCATCTTTTTTCCATCCTGTTCCTTCTTGGATGCATTCCAGTCCAGTTTTATCCACATCATTCCACCAACAAATAATACCGAGCCAGCCACCTAACCACAGAGAGGAAACATTGTATTGACACATGCACTGTATGTTGCAAACGAGAGAAGATGCAGCTGCCTATCAGTGTAGCCTTGATACAGCTGAAGTCTCTGTACATCAAAATATCATGAATGCCATTTGTACTGTTCATCCTTATTTGTATTTTTTGTTGATCTATGTTTTCACATTTTACAAAAAGAATATGTGTACATTTTTAAGAAGGAAAAGGCAATTCGCATTACTGCAGACTAACCAACCCAGAAGTGTCCACAATGGAGCTTGTTTCAATATTTACTCCACACCATGCTGTAGTAACAGATGCTTTTAAGCATATCTTTCAAAGGGAATCTATGTGGAAGGTGAATTTACAAACAGAATAAGGCCCATTCTCATAAGTATCAGATAATGTTCTAAATATGCAAAAATGCACTGAAAAGCTCAAATTCAAGTTTTCTAAGAAAAGAATTGTAAAAATAACCCTCCTCAAAAGCTGGCATCATCAATACATTATGTTCATACCATTTATTTTGGTCTAGTTTATGTAATGAATTGAAAGTTAGTTTCTTGCTAATTAAATGAATAGAAGTCTTTTCCAGAGCTGCAATTTTACACATATCTGTTAGGAAACATTGACGTGTGCTCATCACTATGAGACAGTGGGTTTCTATGATTTATAGGAATGAACATTCCTTTCTTACAGGGTCTCTATCTGAGGCAGACCCTATATGAATTTTTCAATCTATTGAGAAGTAAGAGAGTACTGAGAGCTAGAAATTTTTAAAAATCAGGACATAGCAATGAGGAAACGTATTTTGGGCTAACATCTGCAAACCTGTGAGTTTTCAGATATAGATATATATGTATTATAAGACTTGAGGCCAATGTTTTGCAACTTGAAGCATATTAAATCTACTTAAATGAACCTTAATAAATGAAACAGTAAGACCACCTTTAAGGAAGAATTATTTTTCTAATGTACCGATGTCCAGACAGACTGAAGAAATGTACTCAAATTCAGCAATATTTACTGCTCTGAAAATCATAGAAAGTAAGTAATCAAAGGTAAATCCAAATTTGGACCTGGTAGATGTCACAACAGACAGGGTCAGTGTACAGCTGTGGTCCTGAAGTGCTCAGTTATGTCTGACTCTTTGCAGCCCCTTGGACTTCAGCCCATGAGACACCTCTGTCCAGGGTATTTTCCCAGGAAGAATACTGCAATGGGTTGCCATTTCCTTCTCCAGGGATCTCTCCCAATCAACCCAGGGATCGAATCTGGGTCTCCTACATATCCTGCATTGCAGGCAGATTCTTTACAGCTGAGCCACCTGGGAAGCCCTAAGCAAGCCTCTTAAAGAGGGAGGAACCTGTTTAGAGTCAGGCTGTATCGGAGATACTCAAGAAGAATGCCACCTGCAGAGCTCAGCAACTGGAAACAGAAAAAGACAAGCAGAACCCACAAAAGAAGGGGAAAATAAGGCTCAGAGCCCCAAAGATTTAAAAAAAGGAAGCCGCTTTTCTAAAAACACACAGCGCTTTTGCTTCCTTTCTTACTTATTGAGACCATTTGTCTCATGTTCTTTGGTTTTCAAAGAACGACCTGATTATTCAACATCTATAGAATGTTTCAAAAATAAATATTTAATCTCAAAAGAGAGAAGTTAAAATGCCACTTTTAAACACCATTGGAAATGGCCTACTGATGTGAACTTGAAGCTGTAATAAAAGAAAATATGTAGAGTTAAGAATGTCACAAGGAAGAGGTGTTAGCCAGGAGTCTTCTCCCACACAATGTGGAAGCTGGATGGATGCAGTCAGGGTGATGAGAGTTCTCTAGAAGTGGGACTATGGCAGGAAAAATGTGTTTCAGTCCAGCTAGAATGTCTCCTATTTATACATCTTCTATATGTTGTGCGCTGGAGAAGGAAATGGCAAACACACTCCAATATTCTTGCCTAAAGAATTCCATGGACAGAGGAGCCTGATGGGCTCCAGTCCCTGGATTGTAAAGAGTCAGAGATGGCTGAGCCTCTACCACACACATTCGCTGTGTGCAGTGGTGACCAGACGGTAAAGAGTCTGTCTGCAGTGAAGGAGACTCAGGTTCGATCTCTGAGTCAGGAAGATCCCCCGGAGAAGGAAATGGCAACCCCCTCCACTATTCCTGCCTGGAGTATTCCATGGACAGAGGAGCTTGGCATCCATGAAGTTGAAAAACGTCAGACACAACTGAGCAACCAACACTTTCACAACAAAAAGATGAGGAGGCCTCCAATGTCTTTTGGCTTATAGGTTGTTTTTATTGTTTTGAGACAAACATCATGCATTTTTTAAAGGATTAATTTAATCAGAAGACCATGAGATGATGGAGCAGAGATGAGATAATGTGTGTACAAATCAAGGAACATGAGGCAAGAGTCAGGAAGTCCTCCTGAGAGCTTTCAGAGGGAGCGCAGCCCTGTGGCACCTTGATCTCGGATTCCTAGGCTTTACATCTATGACAGCATATGTTTCTGCTGCTTCAAGCCTCCCAGTTTGTGCTGATATATTAGGGCAACCCTCGGAAAATAATATGGTAGCCATTATTATCATTGTTGTGGTTAATCCATCAGGCAAACTTTTCCAAATGAAAAATATCTTTCAGTTTGCATTTGATAGTCAAATTGAATTTGAGAGGCAAGTATCAATTTTTTCCCTAAATAAGGGAACTAAGCCATGTATTCATTATTATTTAACTAAAAAGATATACAACAAGGCACAATGTGGGACAGGTTAAATGCATGCATGCTCATTTACTCAGGTGTTTCTGACCCTTTGTGACCCCATGGATTGTAGCCCATCGGGCTGCTTTGTCTATCAAGTTTTTAGGCAAGAATACTGGAGTGTGTTGCCACTTCCTACCCCAGGAACCCACTATGTATTTGCTAATCTTCACGAATCTGGGGAAATGTTTCTTCTCTGAGATCCTTCAGTGAGATGATTAAGCCCAGTGATTTCTGGAACTTCACTTGTATGGGTGCCCTAGCAAATGGAAAAGCCTCACTTCTAAATTCCACCTATTAGTCCCAAGTTGCTGTTTCAATATTTTATAAAAGCCAAAAGCACGTGAAAAGCCAAAGAGGCTGAGAGCAGTGACCAGAAGCATGGCTTTGGCACCTGCCATTTACACCCGGGGATCCTGCATTCCCTGAGCTGTAGAATGGCTCTGACTGTGACACCAGAGGCTGTGGGAACTGTGTGAGATGATGCGTGAAGGGCTCGTCCTTCTGCAAGCTAGGCTGCAGACTTGCCCTGAGCAGCATCAGACATCAGCTTTGCATGTTCCCTGCATGAGGGAGGGAAGGGCCATGGCAGGGGGCAGACAGCTTCTGGAACTTCCCAATGACAGTAGAAACACTTTGGAACCAACATATGTACTTTGAGCCATTAATGGTGTTTTAGGATGTTTGTTCCTATTTGTCTACTGCAATAGTCTCAGCCCCTCCACCTACCCCTGCCACCCCCACACAGCCAGGTGTGCTTTTCATGAAGGAGAACAATGACCTGGGTGGCAAGCCAAGGGATTTGGGGCAGAGAGTTGGCTCCAGACTCAGTCTCTCCTGCTGGCACATGATCTTGGAGGATTTCCCACCCTTGCTAAGCCTTTACTCCCTCTTCCATAAATGAAGATACTAATATCAGTAATGGGCTTCCCTTGTGGCTCAGCTGGTAAAGAATCTGCCTATAATGCAGGAGACCTGGGTTCGATCCCTGGGTTGGGATGATCCCCTGGAGAAAAGAATCTTGCTGTCAAGAAGAAGACCTGGGTTTGATCCCTAGGTGGGAAAGACGGAAATGGCAACCCACTCTAGTATTCTTGCTTGGGAAATTCACGGACAGAGGAGTCTGGTGGGCCATGGTCCTCGAGGTCACAAATAGTCAGACACAAATGAGTGACTAAGAACAGAATATCTGTAATGAGATGGTCATGAGTCTGAAATCATGTGATGCAGTGCCTATGGCCCAGCCTAGAATGGGCTTCCATCTTCCTTCACAAGACTCCCTGCATGAGCCTCATATGAAGAACCCTGCCTCTTTCATGACACAGGCATTTGAGGAGGGCCAGCGTGTGAGGGCTGCCCTGGTGGCTCAGACAGTGAAGAATCATCCTGCAGTGCAGGAGATGTGTATACGATCCTGAGTCAGGAAGATCCCCTGGAGAAGGAAATGGCAATCCACTCCAGTATTCTTGCCTGGAGAATTCCGTACACAGGAGCCTGGTGGGCTACAGTCCATAGGACCAAAAAGAGTTGGACACAACTGAGTGACTAACACTTTTACTTTCACAGTGGGTAAGGAAAGTCCATGTCCTGGGGAAAATGAACTTCAAGGATCTACAGGGGAGACACTTAGGGTGGGAAACCATGGAGGGAGCAGGGAGCGGCTTCTGAGATCAGTGAACTCAGTACTTTTGGAGGTAGCACTTCACTGGGTCAGGGGAGGTGTCTGTGGAAGGGCCCCTTTCAGGCTGGGGGGCTTCACCAGTTCCCTGGGCAAACTCAGGCCGGAGCAAAACCAAAGTGGACAACAGACTATGAGCTTTGTCTGAGATAGTTCTGGGTTTAATGTCAGGCCTTTAGACCCTGGACAAGTGGCTAAGATGAACCTCAATTTCCACACATGGATGAGGGGCATGCATACAGAACAACAGGATCTAGTCTCCCTGAGCACAGGGATGAAAGCAAATAGAAGTCTCTCCAGCCCACCCTTAGGCCTCAAGTGACCTTTGGTTTTTACATTGCTTTTATTACTTTGAGATGCAGTCCACTTATTTAAAAAGTGATAACTTGGACTACTTCTTGAAAAGTATATAGATGACATTTCCTAAAGCTGGATCTGTGGCTTAGTTAATGCTTTTGGGGTTCAAGTTACTGCTGGGATCACCCTAAAACTTATCTCAGTTCAGTTCAGTTCAGTCACTCAGTCGTGTCTGACTCTTTGTGACCTCATGAATCGCAGCACGCCAGGCATTCTTGTCCAACACCAACTCCTGGAGTTCACTCAGACTTACGTTCATCGAGTCAGTAATGCCATCCAGCCATCTCATTCTCAGTAGTCCCCTTCTCCTCCTGCCCCCAATCCCTCCCAGCATCAGAGTCTTTTCCAATGAGTCAACTCTTCGCATGAGGTGGCCAAAGTACTGGAGTTTCAGCTTCAGCATCATTCCTTCCAAAGAAATCCCAGGGTTGATCTCCTTCAGAATGGACTGGTTGGATCTCCTTGCAGTCCAAGGAACTCTCAAGAGTCTTCTCCAACACCACAGTTCAAAAGCATCAGTTCTTCTTTCTTCACAGTCCAACTCTCACATCCATACATGACCACTGGAAAAACCATAGCCTTGACTAGACAGACCTTAGTCTAATAGAAACACAGAACTTGGATGGGAAGCCCCGTCCCTGCCCTCACCACAGCACCTTTCTGGGAGAGGACCAGTGAAAAGGGGGTTCTGTTGCAATGGTCAGGGCTGTGGTGAGGTCTGGGGGATACATTAAGAAGGCTGACATCCAGTTCTGGGGTTGACTGGACAGCACTTCTTGAGACCCTAGTCACCTCCATCCAAATTTTGCTGTTTAAGACCATGCTAAGCAACCAAAATGGTACCCCAAATAGGTCAACTCTTGATCAGCAAGGGATCTTTTTTTTTTCTCTTAAATATGCATGTGTGTGTGTGTGTGTGTGTGTGTGTGTGTGTGTGTGTGTTTAACTTTTTATTTTATGTTGGAGTAAAGTTTATTATGGGCTTCCCCAGTGGTTCAGTGGTAAAGTGTCCAACTCTGTGACCCCATGGACTATATACAGTCCATGGAATTCTCCAGATCAGAATACTGGAGTGGATAACCTTTCCCTTTTCCTGGGGATCTTCCTAACCCAGGGACTGAACCCAGGTCTCCCACATTGCAGGCAGATTCTTTACCAGCTGAGCCACCAGGGAAGCCCAAGAATGCTGGAGTGGGTAGCCTATCCCTTCTCCAGAGGATCTTCCGAACCCAGGAATTGAGCCCGTGTCTCCTGCATTGCAAGTGGATTTTTACCAGCTAAGCTACCAGGGAAACCCATGTAGTTCATGGGGTGACAAAGAGACACGACTTAGTGACTGAACAATAACAAAATAGTTGATTAACAATTTGGGGATAGTTTCACGTGTAGAACAAAGTGATTCAGTTAACAGAGTTCCCTGTGCTGTACAAGTAGGTCCTTATTGGTTATCCATTTTAAATATAGCAGTGTGTGGGACTGCGGAGAAGGCAATGGCACCCCACTCCAGTACTCTTGCCTGGAAAACCCCATGGATGGAGGAGCCTGGTGGGCTATAGTCCATGGGGTCAAGACGAGTCGGACACGACTGAGCGACTTCACTTTCACTTTTCACTTTCATGAACTGGAGAAGGAAATGGCAACCCACTCCAGTGTTCTTGCCTGGAGAATCCCAGGAATGGGGGAGCCTGGTGGGCTGTCATCTATGGGGTCACACAGAGTCGGACACGACTGAAGCGACTTAGCAGCAGCAGCAGCAGTGTGGGACTGCCCTGGCATTTCAGTGGTTAGGACTCCAAGCATCCTCTGCAGTGAGCATGAGTTTGATCCCTGGTTGGGGAACTAGGATCCTACATGCTGAGTGGCACAGCCAAATGTTGAAAAATATATATATATAGGAAGTGTTCTCTACCATCCTCTGTCCCCACCCCACCCATCGCAGGAAGGAGGTGGCCTCACTGTCCATGGGACGAAGATCCAGCTCAGAAGGAAGCAACAGCCACCCTCTGGCTATCTCTGTAATCCCTTTGGCTGCACATTCCCTCCCTGCCTCCCGCCCCACCCCCCGAGCTGCTCTTCTTCTCAAACCCCTGCTGTTCAGTTCAGTTCAGTCGCTCAGTCGTGTCTGACTCTGCGACCCCATGAATCGCAGCACGCCAGGCCTCCCTGTTCATTACCATCTCTCGGAGTTCACTCAGACTCACGTCCATCGAATCCACAATGCCATTCAGCCATCTCATCCTCGGTCATCCCCTTCTCCTCCTGCCCCCAATCCCTCCCAGCATCAGAGTCTTTTCCAATGAGTCAACTCTTCCCATGAGGTGGCCAAAGTACTGGAGTCTCAGCTTTAGCATCATTCCTTCCAAAGAAATCCCAGGGTTGATCTCCTTCAGAATGGGCTGGTTGGATCTCCTTGCAGTCCAAGGGACTCTCAAGAGTCTTCTCCAACACCGCAGTTCAAAAGCATCAATTTTTCGGTGCTCAGCCTTCTTCACAGTCCAACTCTCACATCCATACATGACCACAGGAAAAACCATAGCCTTGACTAGACGGACCTTAGTCGGCAAAGTAATGTCTCTGCTTTTGAATATGCTATCTAGGTTGGTCATAACTTTCCTTCCAAGGAGTAAGCGTCTTTCAATTTCATGGCTGCAGTCACCATCTGCAGTGATTTTGGAGCCCCCAAAATAAAGCCTGACACTGTTTCCACTGTTTCCCCATCTATTTCCCATGAAGTGATGGGACTGGATGCCATGATCTTCGTTTTTTGAATGTTGAGCTTTAAGCCAACTTTTTCACTCTCTTCTTTCACCTTCATCAAGAGGCCCTTTAGCTCCTCTTCATTTTCTGCCATAAGGGTGGTGCCATCTGCATATCTGAGGTTATTGATATTTCTCCCAGCAATCTTAATTCCAGCTTGTGTTTCTTCAAGCCCAGCATTTCTCATGATGTACTCTGCATAGAAGTTAAATAAGCAGGGTGACGATATACAGCCTTGACTTACTCCTTTTCCTATTTGGAACCAGTCTGTTGTTCCATGTCCAGTTCTAACTGTTGCTTCCTGACCTGCATTCAGATTTCTTAGGAGGCAGGTCAGGTGGTCTGGTATTCCCATCTCTTTCAGAATTTTCCGCAGTTTATTGTGATCCACACAGTCAAAGGCTTTGGCATAGTCAATAAAGCAGAAATAGATGTTTTTCTGGAACTCTCTTGCTTTTTCCATGATCCAGCGGATGTTGGCAATTTGATCTCTGGTTCCTCTGCCTTTTCTAAAACCAGCTTGAACATCAGCGAGTTTATGGTTCACGTATTGCTGAAGCCTAGCTTGGAGAATTTTGAGGATTACTTTACTAGCCTGTGAGATGAGTGCAATTGTGCAGTAGTTTGAGCATTCTTTGGCATTGCCTTTCTTTGTAATTGGAATGCAAACTGACCTTTTCCAGTCCTGTGGCCACTGCTAAGTTTTCCTTATTTGCTGGCATATTGAGTGCAGCACTTTCATAGCATCATATTTCAGGATTTGAAACAGCTCAGCTGGAATTCCATCACCTCCACTAGCTTTGTTTGTAGTGATGCTTTCTAAAGCCCACTTTCTAAACCCCTGCTGTTAGAAAGGTCTTAATCCAGAGACTGAGGTTAACAGGAAATGGTGGCTCCAAATCCAATCAGCCCAGAAGCTACTCTGAGCCCACACCCAGCACCTGGAGGTACCTGAAAGTGTGTTCCCTAGAAGTCCAGCACAGCCATCTCCTCCTTAACAGCCCTTGGGATGCAGCTGTCAGACCACATGAAAACCATTCTCCTCAAGGTTAAAACTTTAATGCACTGTTTACACATTGAAGCAAAAGAGGTTTGCATAATTAATGGAGCACACAAAATTGAGAGACAGAGCACAAAGTATGTTTTAAAGGGAAAGAAAGGGGGCGGGAGCTGAGCAGGAGGAAGGCAGACCCTCCGGACTCCTGGGGCAAAAGCGAGAAAAAACCCATCTAAGTGGAGGGCAGGTCCCTATCCCATTTCTAAAGGATGGTCACCTTACCGTGGGGCCCCTTTCTAAAGGCTGCCCCCTCCCTCTGCTCTGCCAGCAGTGGGCCCAGGGCAGTCTCCTTCAACCGGGCATTAAATCCTGGGAGCAGACTCAGTGTCAGTCTGGGAACCCTGAAAGTCCTCCATGAGAAGGCAGGCAAGGCAGGGGAAGGCAGGCAAGGCAGGGGAAGACCCCCCACACACACACACATCTCCTCTGAAGACACACAGGGTGCCCAAGCCCCCCGAGTCAGGAGGAATTCCTCTGCGTGTCATCAGCCAAGGGCGCCCGGCACAGGCAGCCTGGCATATGGTGTCTGCAATTTTTTTAGTGATAAGTGGCGGGTGTGTTAGCGGAGCCGCAGAGGAGCACGGAGAGTCGGTTGGCTAATCACTCCCCGTCTCTTGCACCCTCGGGCGGAATCCTATTGCTTTATGCAGATGAGCTCATAACAGTTTCTTCAATTTGGCTTTTATAGAAAAAGTGCCAGCTCCTCACACTGTGTCAACAGCCACCCGAGGGCCTACCACTTTACAACACGAGTGTATTACTATTTAAAGACAAGCTTTTAGCCGAACATCAGTGCTGCCTTCAGAGTTTAATTACCGCCCTCCCCATGGGGCCCAATGAGCCAGCGACTCCTCCCAAGGGGCTTCTGCTTGGTGATGATCTTTAACTAAGTAAGTAAATTCCAAATGGGCTGGGTTTAAAGCGCACGCATCTGATTTCCTGCTCTGCTTTGAGACTGTGGATGACTGGTAATGAGGCGTGTGCAATTCAGGCTCCTGGGGTAATTAATTTCCCATTGGAAACAAAAAACAAAAATCTATTGTAACACACATATATTAATCTAGTAGCATATATGTTTCAGGCAATATATGTATATATTACAGATGTATGTATATATGTTACAGATAATATATCTTAATATATATATTAAATTTATATTTCCTTTTCTGAATTTGAGTTGTGAGAAAGAACTCAATAGTAGAAGCAAGCGTGTGAAACCACTTCCAACTTTATTAAAGCAGTCATTTAACTCTGACACCAAAAGAGGGCCTTCTCCTCTTAAAATCCTTTCTCAGTGTACTGAGTTGAATGAAGCGGAATTGAAAGGATGTGTCCCAGCTTCTTTGCTTCCTGCATAGTGATCATTAAACTATTACTTGCTCTTTCTTCCAAACCACAGTGCTTTTGAACTGTGGTGCTGGAGAAGACTCTTGAGAGTCCCTTGCTTCTGCTAAGTCGCTTCAGTCGTGTCCGACTCTGTGTGACCCCCATAGACGGCAGCCCACCAGGCTCCCCCGTCCCTAGGATTCTCCAGGCAAGAACACTTGAGTGGGTTGCCATTTCCTTCTCCAGTGCGTGAAAGTGAAAAGTGAAAGTGACGTTGCTCAGTCGTGTCCGACTCTTAGCGACCCCATGGACTATAGCCTACCAGGCTCCTCTGTCCATGGGATTTTCCAGGCAAGAGTACTGCAGTGGGGGTGCCATTGCCTTCTCCATGAGAGTCCCTTGCACAGCAAGGATATAAAACCAGTCAGTCCTTAAGAAAATCTACCCTGAATACTCATTGGAAGGACTGTTGCTGAAGATGAAGTGCCAATACTTTGGCCATTTGATGCAAAGAGCAGACATACAGAAAAGACTCCATATACTGGGAAAGACTGAGGACAGAGGGAGAAGGGGGATGAGATGGTTGGATGGTATAATTGACTCAGTGGACATGAGTTTGAACAAACTCTGGGACATAGTGAAGGACAGAGGGGCCTGGCTTGCTGCAATCCATGGGGTCGCAAAGAGTCAGACAGGACTCAGACTGAAAAACAACAACAATAACCCTTAAGTAGACAGGGATTAGGGATGTGGAGGACGGATTGACAGGTTAATAGTAGTACACATTGAAATTTTATCCAAAAGTAGTCCAGAAACTTAAAAATCCAGTAAAAGCCATTCAAGGTTGAAATGGGATAAAACATATAAAATGCTTTCATTGTCTTGTTTTTCAAAAATACAAAAAAAAAAAAAAGATGAAACAGGCATCAGTTTCATTTTTAACTAAACCAAGTGGCAGAATGCTCTTAAGGTGTTGACTGAGCTCCACGCAGGCTAAAGTATTAAGTTTTCATTCCAGAAGATTCTAGAAGCTTCTTTGATCATCTACTTTGAGATTAAAAAAAAAAAAAAAGATTGTGCAGCTATGCTGATGAAGAGAGCAGAGAACAGCTAAGTAGGGTGAGTGGAGGTCTTAAGTGACAGTCTCCCATCATTTCTGTAGCCAACCTGTTAGAGGAAACACTGATTGAAACCCCCACCCTGGCCAGGCACCATAGTAGCTATTTGCATAATTTACAACAGGAGGTCCTGCTAAGGAACATGGAAGCAACAAGTCACCACCAACTGGAAGAGTTCAGGAAAGGTAAAAAGAGACGCCATTCTGTGTATCCTACCAACCTCCCAGAATCCTCCTCGCTGGCATCCATCTTGGCTGAGCAATGCATGCACCACCAGGAAGAACCCTGGGTCAGAATGATCGGTCAAAGGCAACCCAGAAACTAACCTCATCACCATAAATCCCATGCCTGCAAGCCACATGGCAGAGCAGTTCTCCTGGGCTCCCTTACCCTCCTGATCTCTGCCTCGGTGCTCCTTGCCAAAAAAGTCACTTGCTTTATCAGCACATGTGTCTCTTCAGACAATTCATTTCTGAGTGTTAGACAGGAGCTCACTCTCAGGCTCTGGAAGGGGTCCCTCTTCCTATAATCAGACCCATCCTCCATTGCTGGGCAACATTTGGGTTCTACTGGCAGAAGAGGAGAGGATGGGTGAGAATTTGCCTCTTACCTCTCTGCCAGCCTTCCAGGCAACCCAAGTGGCCCCAAATGTCAGAGTCCAACAGAGCAGCTGGTAAAAGAGAAGGGGGTTTGCAGAACCCCAGCCTTAGCATCACATATCAGTGTGGAAAGGGTGGAGATGACATACCTCATAAGAGAAATAAAACAGTTCAGTTACCTACTGTTGTATGAGTTTCCTATTGCTCAGGAAGTCACAGGCTGAAATCAAGGGGTCAGCCAGGCTGGTCTCTCATGGGGAGGTTCTGGGGAAAACCACTCCCAAGCTCATTCTTGTTGTTGGCAGGATTTAGTCTCTAGAGGCTTGGAGGCCTCTATTTTCTTGCTGGCTGTCAACTAGAGATGGTCTCAGTTCCTAGAGGTCACCCATATTCCTTGCCATGTGACCCCTCCCCTCAATTTCTTCTCACGCTCTGACCTCTCATGCAAATTTAAAGGTCAGGCTCACCCTGGTAATCTCCTGAAGTAAGGTCAGCTTATTTGTGACCTCAATCACAGCTATGAAATCCCTTTAGCCACAGAATGTAACATAATCACAGGAGCAGGATCTTATGACCCTTGGAGGTTCCTCCCGCACTGGGTGGAAGGAAATCATACTCGGACTCGGGTCTTTGAAGGTCACCTTAGAATTATGTCAGTCACACCAGTGTGGAGGAGATCCCTTCTGTTTCTTATAATTTAAAACTCTTTAAGAGTGAGAATTCACAGGGAAATTTACCTGGACTTCCAGGTAGGTCCAAGCTAAGCTCTGGTAAAAGGTAAAGTTAAATTTTTAGACAAAATGCACTCAGACCAAAACTTTGACCACTTGGAATATTTTGAATAAGAAATGAAATCGTGGGGCAAGGAAGTTCTACATCCATATTTGCACCCTGCCAATGATCCCAGGTATTCCCAGGTGGCTCAGTGGTAAAGAATCCACCTGCTAATGCAGGAGATGCAGGAGATGCAGGTTTGATCCCTGGGTCAGGAAGAACCCCTGGAGAAGGAAATGGCAACTCACCCCAGTATTCTTGCCTGGAGAATCCCACGGACAGAGGAGCCTGGCAGGCTACAGACCATGGGGTCACGAAGAGTCAGACCCGACTGAGACTGCGCATGCACACACACTCTGATTCCACCAGAGGCCACAGTCCATGGGGGGACATGTGTGAACAAGGGCTGAGCTGGCTCCACCTGTGTTTGTTTTCTCTGCATGTGAAAGTTGCATTGTGCAAGAGGGTTTCACGTCAGCTTTGAAAGGGCGATTCTTATTTTAGCTGTCCTGTGCAATTGAGAGGCAAAGCTGACAAGAAATGTACCAGAGCTACACAGCTCCAGTAACCTGATGTCACCCTCTTGTCCTTGGAGGAACCTCAATGCTCCAAACGTGGAAAGAGAAATAACCAAATAGGAACCAAAACTTCCCAAGAGAGAGACAGAAGAGGGCTACCCTGGTGGTCCTATGGTAAAGAATCCACCTGCCAACGCAGGGGACATGGGTTCAATCCCTGCTCTGTGAGGATGCCACATACCACAGGGCAAATAAGGTCAGGTGCCACAACTACAGAATTCATGAGTTGCAACAAGAGAAGTGACTGCAGTGAGAAGCCCATGAACCACAACTCAGAGTAGTCCCTGCTCACCATAACTAGAGAAAAGCCTTCAGACAGCAATGAAAACTCAGCACAGCCAAAAGTATATAAATAAATAAATCTTTAAAAAGAAAGAAATACAGAAGAATCACATTTCAGACCCACCCACGGTGGGAGATGAATCCTCAGATGTACAATGAGGGTCGGGATGTGTGAAAGAAAGTGAAAGTGTTAGTCTGTCAGTAGTGTCTGACCCTTTCTGACCCCATGGACCGTAGCCCACCAGGCTCCTCAGTCCATGGAATTCTCCGAGCAAGAATCCTGGAGTGGGGGAGCCATTCCCTTCTCCAGGGGATCTTCCCAACCCAGGGACTGAACCCAGGTCTCCTGCATTGCAGGCAGATTCTTTACTGTTTGAGCTGGGGATGTGTGGGCTTTAGTACATGACATTTCTCAACCCTAATGCATCTGGAAACTCACCTTTCTGAGAAAGAGAGGTTCACCGAGGTACCCCATGTGCATCACCCTATGACTCCCCTTCAGCACATCCACCCCTTTGCTTGAAATCCTCTGTGTTAGAAATATTTCCTCTTCCACAATCTAATATTCCATCTCAGTGACTCCACCTGTGTGCCGCTGCCAAAGGTTCATCTACTTTCCACTGGAACCAGATCTCAAATATATATTTAAATCTAATAGGGCTGACCATGTCAGCCCTATTTACTGTGGGAAAATTCTTTCATTATTTTTTATCTAGAGAAATCAGCACGTACAATCTTGATGCATTTTCACCTTTTGCCTACCTTTGTGAACTAATTTCACTATGATTTGTTCCATGTTAGAGACTACAATGATATGCAGTGTTCTTAAGAAGTTTTGTCTTCATCCAACTTAATAATGGGCATTCTTTCCTTTGCTTAATACTGCAGGGATGACTGTCATAAAAGAACATTAAGATCATCTGGAAATGTTTTCTAATTTTTTTTTAAAGTCTAGGATTAGGATGCAAATCCAACCCGGAAATTGAACCATCCCTAAACTGCATCATTGTTTATCTGATTACGGCTCAAAACCATCTGCACTTAATTGTAAACAACAAATCTTTTAACAACCAGCTGGGATGAAGGAACAAAGCCTCTTACAACGGTCTCTATCGGTGGAGCCTAAAAATAAAAGGAGAAACAGCACACATCCCAGCATTTCTTTTTTTAAAACTCCATCAAGAATTTTTGTTGATATAATCTGAGTGATGCTGTTATGAAAGTACTAGAGGGCTTATCTTTATGACCTCAGAAAGGACATATCCACTATTGTGCTTCTGAGAATTTCCAGGGGATTCTAGAGACCCAGATAGCAATATCTTATTCAAAGATGCATTTCATATGGAAAAGCTGATATTGACATTGTAGAAGTCTGTTGTGGCTTTTGTGAGATTATTCTGTGAAAGACACATTTGGTGTACAAGATTTGGGAGCTGTGTGCGGTGGGGAGGGACCCTGCTTTATAACTTGCAACCTAAGAAAATACCAATTTTGCTTAACTTTCTGCAAACAAATAAAATAGGGGCTTCCTGGTGACTCAAATGACACAGAGTCCACCTGCCACACAGGTGACCCTGGTTCAATCCCTGGGTTGGGAAGATCTCCTGGAGAAGGAAATGGCTACCCACTCCAGTATTCTTGCCTGGAGAATTCCATGAGAGCCTGGCAGGCTACAGCCAGAGGGTCAAAAGAGTTGGACACCACTCAATGACTAACACTTTTACTTTCACTTTTATGTTATTAAACCAAGTGAAAGTGAAGTCGCTCAGTCATGTCCGACTCTTTTTCGACCCCATGGACTGTAGCCTATCAGGCTCCTCCGTCCATGGGATTTTCCAGGCAAGAGTGCTGGAGTGGACTGCCATCTCCTTCTCCAGGGGATCGTCCCAACCCAGGAATTGAACCTGGGTCTCCTGCATTGCAGGCAGACACTTTACCATCTGAGCCACTAGGGAAGCCCATTATTAAACCAAACCCATACTCAGCTCTTCTCGAATCAATCTTTCCTCTTCCAACCAAGTTCTGCAGTAAGACATGGAAATACCTCTCCTTCGTTCTCAAGACACTGGTTTTCACCCAAGAGTATATTGCAAACAGTTGCCAGCAATGTCTTTCAATTTTCAAATCCAGTTCAACCTGTATTTTTTTTCCTTCCGAATTCTTTGTTAACATTCTAAGGCACAGTTGTAGTACCACTGAGACAAGACTATTAGATATGAAATGTTCCCAAAAGATCTCTCAGCCCAATTTCCTCATTTAACACTTGACACAGCTGAGACCCAGCAGGTCACCTGACTTGTGTGGGCCACAGCAAGTGGCAGAACTAACCTAGGAGGGATCCAAGAAAATTCCAACATCCCTCAGGAGGGATACTTGTCATCTTGTCGTCTGTAGAAGTGTATTTTTTCATTCTGAAACTTTGAGTGTTAGAGTGTTTTTTTTTGTGGTGACAAATTGTTATTTTTGAACCAATTTTCAAAGTTCTAGGATATAACTGCAAGCTGAACCAGTCCATTTTGTAGTGAAGTTTTATTTAGGTAGAAGATTCACAGGAAAGGGTAGCTATCATTCTTATAAACGTGAGAAAATGGCATGATTTAATGTGCCTTGGAGTCTGTCTCTGACTGTGGGCACCTCTGCTCCTGGTCAATTCCATGTAGGGTGATGCCCCTATTTGAACCCAACTCCTCAGGACCCCTCAGATCTCTCATTATGTGCACAATCCTGGGGAAATCACGCCAGTTTTGACAGTCATCTGGTCAATAGTACATGGTGTCAAATGAAAGAGATAAATAGAAAAGTATAAAAAAATGGTTACTTCACTCCCATATGGAGACACGTACTCGCCTCATAATGTTCCACCGAATTGTGGTTTTAAAAATTACAGTATTTCTAGCTTTAGGTGTACTTGGAAGATGGCAGACCAAACTATATGTGAAATATAATATGTATTTTGGTAACTTTCTGTAGGATACTGTCAGCTCTCAGCTCCCATAGACAGCTCATAGCTTTTGTAACAATTAACATATCATATTGAAACTGATCACTTAACACATTACATTGAAATGTGTACTTTTCAGTTTCCTCTATTCACACTGTATCTTAGGGACAATATCAACTATTTTTCCACGTGTGTGTGCATGTGTTTAGTTGCTCAGTCACATCCGACTCTTTGCAATTTTTTGGAAATAGCTTTCCAGGCTTCTCTGTCATGGGATTTTTCAAGCAAGAACACTGGAGTGGATTGCCATTTCCTCCTCCAGGGTATCTTCCTGACCCACGAATCAAACCCATGTCTCCCGTGTCTCCTGCATTGCAGCCTGTTAAAAGCAGGCTCTTTCACAGGCTGAGCCATTGGGGAAGCCCATGCCTAACACTAAGCATATATCCTAGAACAAGAAAGCCATCAATAACTGGTCGGTAAGTGAGGGAATCAATCGATGACTGAGTGCTTATCAGGGAGCAGCACAAGAATACTGGAGTGAGTAGCCTACGCCTTCTTCAGGGGATCTTCCTGACCCAGGAATCAAACTGGGGTCTCCTGCTTTGCAGGTGGATCCTTTACAAGCCGAGCTACTGGGGAAGCCCCGTATATAGAGATATGTTTTATATATATATAGATATAGATATAGATATAGATATAGATATAGATATAGATATAGATAAAAGACCTTGTGTCTTTGTTCAGATGATTCAGTGAGTGAAGTCGCTCAGTTGTGTCCGACTCTTTGCGAGCCCATGGACTGTAGCCTACCAGGCTCCTCTGTCCATGGGATTTTCCAGGCAATAGTACTGGAGTGGATTGCCATTTCCTTCTCCAGGGGATCTTCCTGACCCAGGGATCGAACCCAGGTCTCCCGCATTGTAGACAGACGCTTTACCGTCTGAGCCACCAGAGAAGGATCATTAGACAAATAAATGCCCCTCCCTTCCTCCATCTCAGAAACTTTCCATCAAGTATTTCTATCACTTAGAGAAAGATATTATTGCTTAACTGTTCCTTTATCAGTCATCACTAAAATAATCTAAGTTAATTGTGTTTATCAAGTACAGAGTCCTACCCAGGAGGTCAGTTGGAAGCAAGAGGTGGACCCTGTGTTTGCCAGTAAAGAAGAGCTAGCCTATAAACTGACCCCCAGGTCATCTGGGTCTCACCAGGTGTGTCTCATTTCTAGCAAGACAGAAACATTGAAGGTTTTCTTCACAGCTTAAGCAGCAATAAAACAAATATTGGCAGGTTTCTTCTTTACGTTTAATTTTAAAGAAATGATCCTTTCTCTCTCTCTAAACTGTGAGACAATAGACAATTTTGATGCTATTTCTACAAAGTTTTCACTCCTTTTCAAAAACCAGCCTTGTCATTTTATAGGCTTTGGAAAAGTAAACCTTGATTGTTTTTTGGCATCCTGTGGAGAAATGTCCTTCACTAGGGAAGCCAGGATAAAGTGAATTTATGAGCCCATTCATAGGTCTGATAAGCAGGCAGAAATCACTTTTACTATGTACATAAAACAGTCCCTGATTAAGGGACACCTGCATTCAATCTATGTCACTCCAATAAACCTTATAAGAAACCTCATTTAAAGTGGAAAACTTTAAAACATAAAGGTAAGAGATGTGATTAAGCAAAGCAAAAAGTCACAAATATTTGGAGAATAAATTCTGATAGTTGAGGACAATACAAGTGACAGCAAGTGACTATAAGCAGAATAAGAAGCTAGGAGACATGCCTTCATATTTTGAGCACCTCACAGGACCCAGTTTTGTCAGTCTCTAAGAGCAAATTCATCTTTTCGTAAGTGAAACAGAACCTTAGTAGATCTGGATTCCAAAATGATATTTAGAATTTGAGACTCATCATAATTATAAACAAATAACTAAATAAGTAACACCATGCTTTGCTGGAGATGGCAAAGTGAGTGTCTGGTCAGTATCCTTTACTGGGGCAGGTCAGGGGAAGAAAAATGAGGTAAATGTTACAGTGTGTTTCATTTCTTGTAAGAACCAAGAAAATCTGTCAATAGAAAAAGCTATTTTAAAACAAGAAATTTGTAAGATAAAGAAAAAAAAAAACTCTAGTTTTTAAATGACCACATGTCAGAAGAAAATGAATGAGAAGAAAAGATTTATTAAAATGAGAAAAACATAGAAAACAAATATTGTATATTAACACATATATCGAGTCCAGAAAAATGGTACTGATGAATATATTTGCCCGGAAGGAATAGAGATCCAGATGTAGGGAACAAATTTGTGGACACAGTGGGAGAAAGAGAGGGTGGGGTGACCTGAGAGATCAGAGCTGACATCCACACACTACCACATGTAAATAATCGCTGGTGGGAAGCTGCTGCACAGCACAGGGATCTGAGCTCAGTGCTCTGCAATGGTCTGGAGAGGCGGGATTGGGGGGACGGGTGGGAGGGAGGCTCAAGGCAGAGGGGACACATGTATACTTATGGCTGGTTCACACAGCAGAAACATACAACACTGCAAAGCCATTTTCCTCCAATTAAAAATAAAAATAATGACCACTAATTGAACATACACATTGCAGATTTTGTAAATAGAATTTTTAAAGCAGTACACACTTCTGATCTATCAAAAGATACCATCTGTACATCTTTCAGAAAAGATATGAATATATGTGTGTACCAACATACATTCCATAGACAGAGGAACCTGGCGGGCTATAGTCCATGGGGAGAAGGCAATGGCACCCCACTCCAGTGTTCTTGCCTGGAGAATCCCAGGGACGAGGGAGCCTGGTGGGCTGCTGTCTCTGGGGTCGCACAGAGTCGGGCACGACTGAAGCGACTTAGCAGCAGCAGCATAGCCTACGGGGCAACAAAAAGTCAGATGTGACTGAGTACACACTGACCTACAGGTGTGCGCGTGTATGCGTTTAATGGTCAATAAGATTAAATTGTTTCTGAAAAAGAAATCAATACTAAACAGCAGAAAGGATGAAGGGCAAGGGTCTCAAAATTTCAAATGGGGAACTTGGCTCCACGTTCCTAGTCTTTTTCTAAGATTCTCTGCGTGTGTGTGTGTGTGTGTGTGTGTGTGCGCACACGCGCATGTTGGGAGTTGAACAGATTCTCGGGTTTGCATTTTTAGACTTCTCTGGGTGATTATTAACACTTTGAAAAATCAACGTTTCAAAGATTCTAAAAGTTCAGTCTTAGTTTTGCTGAAACCTGTGCACCCAGCACTTTCACTTTAAGCACATGCATGCTCGCTCAGTCTCTCAGTCGTATCCAGCTCTTTGTGACCCTATGGACTGTAGCCCACCAGGCTCCTCTGTCCATGGGGATCCTCCGGGCAAGAATACTGGAGTAGGTTACCACGCCCTCCTCCAGGGGATCTTCCCAATCAGGAATCAAACCTGCGTCTCCTAAGTCTCCTGCATCGGCAGGCGGGTTTTTCACCACTAGCGCCCCCTGGGAAGCCCTTGAGAAGCACACTTCCCTAACGCTGCTCAAGGCCGACCATATCACCTCAAGGTGTGCGAAGCTCTCCTCCAGGTAGCCCCCTCCTCACCTTCTCCTGCTTTCCCGTAGAAATAATACGCAGCCTGACAACGACTTACTGGCAAGGTAAAACCTGCAGTGATGTTGGGGAGGGTTTGTTGTATCCAGAAATAAATACAGGCTGTCCTCTAGTAGATGTGAGCCTGAGATGACAGCTACTAAGTACTGTCAGCTCGGTGGTTGAGCTAGGGTCTGTGGAGTTCAAGGCTCAGCTCTTGCCCCAGGAATCCCCAATTTCCTCTGCAACGTTTCTGCAGCACTGAATAAAAAACTGGCTGCCCCACTGACTAATTTTGAGGATTCCTACTGCCATCCTTTCTCTGGGGAGTTTTTCCCTATGGGATTATAAACCAGATCTTATAGGGGAGCAGCCCTCTCTACTGCTCTTTCTGTCGATTAAGCTAACTCAAATATTACTTTCAGAAATGGTATCATTTTCTCTTTCTTTTTAAATTGAACTACAGTTGATTTACAATATTGTGTTAATTTCAGGTGTGCAGTTGAGTAATTCAGTAATATATACATATGTACACATATTCTGTTTTAGATTTTTTCCATATTACAAGATATTGAAATTGTTCCCTGTGCTATAAAGTAAATCCTTGTTGTTTATTTTTACTTAGAATAGAATATATCTGTTAATCCCAAACTCTTAATTTATCCCCAAAGTCCTCTTTTGTAACCATGTTTCCTATGTCTGTCTGTTCCTCTTTTGCAAATGTGTTTATTTGTAACATTTTTCAATTCCACACAAGTGATATCATATAATATTTGTCTTTATATGTCTGACTTAGTATGATAATCTCTAGGTCCATTCATCATTTTATTTTCATAAAGACAACAACTGACAATATGTTACCCTTGTCTCTTGAACATAAGTATTTAGTCAAGAAATAAATTTGTCTTCAACCTCACACCATCAAAACAAATATAGATATATTCATTTGAACTAACAGTTTTTGGAAACCCTACTGAAAAATTCTTAATTACTATTATTTCCCCTTTTTTCTCCTGTGGCCCACTTGACAAATTAGTTCATAGCTAAGAGAATAAGAAAAACATACAGTTGACCCTTGAACAATGTCACTTTAGGAATCCGGACCATTTGTGCGATCCAAAACTCGAGTATAATTTATAATTGGCCCTCTGGATCTGCGGGTCCATATCTTCAGATTCAACTAATCATAGAGAGTGTAGCCCACCAGGCTCCTCTGTCTATGGGATTCTCCAGGCAAGAAAGAATACTAGAGTGGGTAGCCATTCCCTTCTCCAGGGGTCTTCCGGATCCAGGGATCAAACCCAGGTCTTCCACATTGTAGGAAGATTTTTTTATTATCTGAGCCACCAGGAAAGCCCAGGACTGTAGTATTAACTATTGGACACCTCCATGTTTACATGGATCCACACAATTCAAACTTGTGTTGTTCAAGGGTCAAATGTTCAAGAATTCACCTCAAATTCCTGGTTCTTGTTCTTCCCATTTATATACTATGTAAAATATAGATGGCCTCACAAGTTCATATTGCAAGTATCAGTAGGAAGTACACAAAAAGATCAAAACACCCACCATGAGAGTGCAGAGACAGTACTCACTAGAAATTCACACTGTAGTTCTGGAGGCTGATGGTGTTATTCACACAACAGACAAAAATTTGCAAGCATAAAATATCAATGATCCAGGACACACAAGTTATACAAAGCTCATCTTATTACTATGTCTATTGAAATGGAACAGCATGAAGACTGTTCAGCATTTTTATTCCTTATGAAGGTTGTCTTTGTGCTCTCAAAAGTTTCTGTTTTTTTTTTTCTTTTTAATGCAATAAGTGAGTAAGTGAAGTCGCTCAGTCGTGTCTGACTCTTTGCGACCCCATAGACTGTAGCCTACCAGGCTCTCCTCCCATGGGATTCTCCAAGCAAGAGTACTGGAGTGGGTTGCCATTTCCTTCTCCAGAGGATCTTCCCAACCCAGGGATCGTACCCGGGTCTCCTGCATTCCAGGCAGACGCTTTAACCTCTGAGCCACTAGGGAGGCCCTAATGCTTTTGCCAAATTTTCATTCACTATTCCCCTTAGGATAGTAGGATGAGAATATGTAAAAATTCAGTGGTAAAAATCACAGGCAGTCCACATACACTGCCTCAACATAAGGAAGGATGTTGCATGGATGGGATAAGTTGCCTGTGAAGTGGGAGATGCCTAGAAAACCCAATAGCAAGACTGAAGGCAAGCAGTCAGGTAGGCAAAGTGGCTCTTCAGAAACTCCTGCACCAGATGGGGAGCTGGAGAGTGTGGTCCGAGAATTCCTGTCTCGATCCCATGACCCTGCATTCCTGTGAACATCCACAAGCATCCTGAGACTGACATCCACCCCAGGGTGAACCAGGTGAAGCCATGGTGGTTTTCAGTCTACCCATTGTTAATATTATAATAAGTCTTATAAGACTTATATTATTATAAGACATATTATTATATAAGACTTATAATTATAATAAGTCTTATAAGACATATATTATTATAATATTATAATATAATATAATATTATTATTATAATAAGTCTTTACTGTTTGTAGGGATCACAGTAGGGGTCATGGGTTACCAAATATTGATAAATGCTTGCTTGTTAATGTGAGGAAAGAAAAACCTGAAATTGTCAACTCTGATATTGCCAGCTATAAATTGAACTGTATAATAGTATGATAGTTCAGGATACAGATATTGAGTTAATAAGGGACTGGGCTAAAGCCTAGGCAGTGTGATTCTCATTTCCCCATGCATCTAATGACCTGATCTAAAGGTGATTATCACCAGCCAGTGATGGCAAGCCAGTGGTTCAGACTAAATATGCAAGCACCCAGCAGCCCCTGGGGGCAATGTATCCCACATGCAACAGTTCTTTTCAGAGTATGAAAATCCCTAGAAAGTATAACCTTCAAAGTATGTGTTCACATGCGTATGTTGAATACATGCCATTCCATCATTTTCTCATGGGTAGAAAGTCCTTAGGAAGAACATAAGCCACATTCTTTTGTTTGAGTCTTTCAGCTAACTCCGTTTACACAGTGACAGATCACTGCTTTCAGAACTCCCATTGTAGACAATTTATATGGTTACCCTTACTTTTGTTTGGTGAAATAACACGTCATTTCATCTATTTCCTCTGACTTTTCTTCAAATGGTTTACAACTTGATAAAATGTGGCATTTGCACAGGTTTTTCACAGGGAGATGGTTTTCTTTTCTCTCTCTTTTTCAAAACTTGGTTCAATCCCAGATCTCACGACGACTTTCATGAAACATAACAATGACCAAAGCAACTGGACAAAGTAGTTGTTTCCATTTTGGAAGATGAGAATGCACGTACAGGTAGTTACTAAAATTGCTTCAAGAAATAACGTAACTGGTAGCAAAAGTACTAAGGGAGCCTAGATTAGGTGCAGAGGGGGGGTGCTTTGTATATGTTTCAAAATTTTAAACAATGTCTAGAATATTTCACTTTCTAAACTGTTTAAGTATTTTAAAGTGACGCACTGGGATGACCCAGAGAGATGATATGGGGAGGAGGTGGGAGAAGGGTTCAGGATTGGGAACTCATGTATACCTGTGGAGGATTCATGTCAATGTATGGCAAAACCAATACAGTATTGTAAAGTAAAATAAAAGAAAGGAAAAGAACCACCCCCAAATGGAGACTGTGATGATTATAAGGTTTGGGTCAGTTGCAAATGTCCCATTGTTCCAAGTAATCTTTGGCAAGCGTATATGAACTCTCTCCTTTCTGTCATTATAGATAGCCAATTATGCATTGTTGTTTGTACAATAAATGGAGAGTTTTAAAAACATTAAAAAATAAAAAAATAAAGTGACTCCAATCATAAGTGACAAACTTGGAAGCAATCAAGATATCCTTTGGGGAAGGGATAAATGAACTATGGTACATCCAAGCAATGGGATATTATTTAGTGATGAAAAGGAAACTATCAAGTCCTGAAAAGACATAGAAGGAACTTAAATGCATATTATTAAGTGAAAGAAACCAATCTTAAGAGACTCTATACTATATGATTTCAACTATATGACACTCTGGAAAAGGCCAAATTATGGAGATGGCAAAATTCTGATGCTTGTCAGCTTTGAGGGGTGAAGGAAGAGAGGGCTGAAATGGGAGAAATTATAGAATTTTAGGGCATTGAAACTATTCTTATGGTACTATAATGGTATAAACATGTTATTGTACAATCTTCCAGACCCATAGAATGTACAACACCAAGAGTGAACCCCAGTGTAAGCTATGTACTCTGGATAATGGAGATGAGCTGATGTAGGTTCATTGATTGCAGTGAATGCATCACTCTGGTGGGGATTTTGAAGGCAGGAGTGTGAGTGAGTAAGTGAGTGAAAGTTGCTCAGTAGTGTCCCAATCTTTGCTACCCCATGGGCTGTAGCCCGCCAGGCTCCTCTGTCCATGGAATTTTCCAGGCAAGAATACTCAGGTGGATCACCATTCCCTTCTTCAAGGAATCTTCCCAACCCAGGGATCAAACCTGGGTCTCCCACATTGCAGGCGGATTCTTTACCATCTGAGCCACCAAAGAAGTCCCATTCATGGTGGGAAGGGTGAGTAACTGTGTAAATTTAGGAGCAGAGAGCATATGGGAACTCTCTGTACCTTTGTCTAAATTTTTAGTGAACCCAAAACTGCTCTAAAGTATAAATTAAAAAGACTTTTGACTTCTTCAACCTAGCCATCTGTCTATTTGACTGAAGTTCCCCACATGCTGGCCTCTCTTTAAGAGGGATATGTTCTACTTCTGTGCACCATCTTTTCTTCTCCAGGTCCTCTCACCATCATGTACTGGCCCCTCCCCTGACACAGTACTTGCTCAGAGGAAGCTGAGTGTGGTGTTTACCTCTCATCCTGCCTCACCAGTCACTTCCCTATTTATTTCCCTCACATCATCATCTCTTCCTGAACTGATTTTTCCACCACCTCTGAAAATAACAGCTCATTAGAAAGTCATCAGAGATTGAGTGAGCAATTGAACATAATTACACAAAATTACATAGATCTGAAACACAACACTACACTGTGTGTCTGAGTGTGTGAAGCTGAAGCCTCTGTCTTATACTCAATACTGCTGAGGTCACCTCCACAGCCTGAAAAGGGTGAAGAGAAGTGACCCCTCATTGAGATAAATTCAGAACCTCATTCTTTATAGCATACTGCCCTAGAAAGATGACCACGTAAGTGACAGCAGCAGGATGTCTGCAGACTACATGCAGAAAATCAATGGACAGGAGAGAGATGCTATGAGAAACATGTCCAAAGTCTGGCTGATGGAGGCAAGGGCTGATGGACAGTGAGGCTGGCTGACTTCTCCCCAGAGCAGAAGAACCCACTGTCAGGGAGAACTATTGCATCTCCAAAGGGCAACACTGCCAGGGTATTCTTGCAAACCAGGACCACTTAGAGGGTGATAAACCACCTGGGTTTGCCCAGGACTGTCCAGGTTTTCACCCTGAAAGTGATGCATCCCGATTACTTTTCTGTCCCTGGGTGACTAGGACGGTAAGTCACCAGAGACCACGTGATCTTAACACATGACAGAGAAGCAATGAAAGACCAATCTAAAAACTGGCAAACTTCTGTCAGATCAATGGCATTACCTTGATTTTGAAAAAGAGTATATAACATACACAGCATAAAATTTCTTAGTAGATGGATACCTATAACTGATACAGTAACTCACAGTTTTCAGTGGCATATTTAGAAGCAGAGGTACAAAAGCAGGAAAACCAAAGCAAAAAGAGTTTCTTAATGGAGAAGTTGGGAGGTAGGAGGAGGAGCTGAAGCTGTGGTTTTAAGGCTGGATCACTGCATGAGAGGAGGACCAGAACTCCCTAAGCCTCAGCCTTCCCATCCCTCAACATGACACCTCCTCTCTGCCCTGCTTTTTAACTTTTAACGATGACCATATTATATGCATTTGGACAAACTTCCCAAACATGGAAAAAGAAACCATCATAAAATATTTTTGACATTTTCCCCCTGCTGAAACCTTGTGTTAGAGGGAAGCACACATTAGAAACAAAGGGCTTTAGGGTAAAAACAGACCATCTGCAGGAAAAAAAATTATATATATATATAAAGCATGACTTTCCCCAAGAGGAATAGAAATGTAAATGATGGTAAATTTGTCTCACCTATGTTCTTCAAGGGTGCTGAGTAAGTAAATTTGAGGAAGCAGTTCCAATTTCACATGGAAAGAAGCTAGACTGAAGAGCAAAGCTGCTTTATTTTTTCAGTGCATCTCCTACTACCCTCTTCCTCCTGAGGCTTTTCTATCAGCATTTCAGGCTTTCCTTTGTCCTATTTTTGGGATCCTTGGGGATGGCACCAGGTACTTCCCCACACCACACCCTGCTCCACCTCCTACAGAACAGGGCACTTTGAACCACTTTCCTCCCTTCTGTAAGCCTGTCCTAATCATAGGGACTGCTGTGTAGACGACTTGGAGGGGACCTGCCTATCAGGAGCTTGATATGCATGCATCAACAGTCAGTGCATGTCTGGCTGTGTGCACTTGGCCCTCAGGGCTTCTTTGAGGGTAGGACCCAGAGCCTTTCTGTTGGCAGTGAAAGGAGGGGTGATATTAAAACCTGCCTAGGACCCAGAGACGGAGAAGGCAATAGCATCCCACTCCAGTACTCTTGCCTGGAATCTCCCATGGATGGAGGAGCCTGGTAGGCTGCAGTCCATGGGGTCGCTGAGTCAGACATGACTGAGCGACTTCACTTTCATTTTTCACTTTCATGCGTTGGAGAAGGAAATGGCAACCCATGCAGTGTTCTTGCCTGGAGAATCCCAGGGATGGCAGAGCCCAACGGGCTGCCGTCTGTGGGGTTGCACAGAGTCGGACACGACTGAAACGACTTAGCAGCAGCAGCAGCAGCAGCAGCAGCAGCAGGACCCAGAGGGAGAAATGGTCCCTCAAGAGGGAAAGGGGGAAACTGCCCATAGCCTCTCTGTGTATGAGAAGCTCAGAAACGCACCTCCCCACTCCAGGTCTTCCTTATGAAGGACCATGCTTTGTCCTACGTGACTCACCTCCTTGGCCACATCTGTTTGAGGCTGAGCCTGGCCTCAGGGGAGGGCTGTGCTCTGGATGGCCTGTGAATAGCAGACTCATGGATGAATGACTTCTGAAGACTCTCAGCATACCTGGGGCAGGTGGAAGCTGAAAAGCAGGGGGATGGAGGGCTGAAGAAGAAGATGCTCTAATACAGAAGGAAAAGATGGCTGGCTTTGGCAGGAGGGAGAGAGAGAGAGAGAGAGAGAGACGTGAAAGGTTGAGGCGCCATAGGAGACTTGCAGCTCTGAAATATGCTGGGAACTGGACAAGGGGAGAGCCCAACAGTACTGCCATGGGCCCCACACTTCTTGAAGTTTTGTGCCTGACTTTAAAGTGTATGAAACAACACTTTATCCATAATAGATACAAGCTTATTCCACTACAAAATTAGCATGAAAATTTACTTGACTTTAAGGAAATTAGAGATGTATTAAAAAGCAGAGCCATGACTTTGCCAACGAAAGTCCATCTAGTCAAAGCTATGGTTTTTCCAGTAGTCATGTATGGATGTGAGAGTTGGACCATAAAGAAATCCGAGTGCTGGAGAACTGATGCTTTTGACCTGTGGTGCTGGAGAAGACTCTTGAGAGTCCCTTGGATTGTAAGGAGATCAAACCAGTCAATCCTAAAGGAATATTCATTGGAAGGATTGATGCTGAAGCTGAAGCTCCAATAGTTTGGCCACCTGATGGGAGGAACTGACTCATTGGAAAACATCCTGAGGCTGGAAAAGATTTTGGGCAGGAGGAGAAGGGGGCGGCAGAGGATGAGGTGGTTGGATAGCATCACCAACTCAGTGGACGTGAGACTGAACAAATTCAAGGAGATAATGAAGGACAGGGAAGCCTGATGTACTTCAAGCCACGATGTTGCAAAGAATTGGACACGACTTAGTGACTAAACAGCAACAACAAGAAAATCAGTGTGCCTACACGGTGTACCATATTGACCTGGTTCCTTTCTGCACTTCCTGAGTAGGTACCTGGAAGCTGAAGGGGAGAGATGCAGAGGTACAGAGCACTGGGAGGATGTTACTTTCCCTGAGCACGTTACTCCAAGGTGGTGCCTTGTCAATAATCCTTGAAGGTAATAATGTTTCCAAAACTACAAGTAAAGACGCAGGTACTGTGTCCAAAGACTGTACTCTTCTCTGCCAGCCAAGGCACAGCTTCTCCTCCTGGCCAGACATGTTCTCGTGCCCAAGGATGCTGGGTATCTGTGTCTGGATAAGCCATGTGGCCAGTGAGGTGTGTATCACCTAAGAGTTTCCTAGCATCTTGGGCCATTAGATGAGAAGGCACTGAAACTGGAGAACAGAACAAAGGAAGGTTCTACCCTTCTGAAGAGAAAAATAAGTGGTCTGAAGGTACATGATAAACACTCTCAGTGGTCAGAGCAGTGTCCAGGGCCTTGGATCTGGCTCCAAATCACTCAGGTTTTCAGCCATTCAATGGACATCAATCCCAGCAAAACAATGCTGAGATGTTGGTGTGTTATGAAGTCTTAGGGCACTGTTGCCATAGAGATAAATCCCGTATGATTTGTGGGGGCAGAATAAGTAACAGCAGGATAAATAACATATCAGATTTGAATTGGGAATTATTTCTACAAAGCTCAATCACTGTCCCTACCTTGTGAACGGCTTCTGAATTATCCACAGCCATATGTTTGCCATCAGTCTTTTGAAGATGTCTTCAAGATGTATAAAATCAGCATCCTGATTTCTGTATCATGGACAGGCTCCTGGCTCCACTTTACATTTTTTGTTACCATTACATTAAAAGGCAAGATTCAATGTTAAGAGATGTAAAACATTCCATCTCCTGCCAGTTCCACACATGCTTGTCCCCCTTGACACAAACACCTACATCCTTTCATGTAGATGTGTAAGCTTTATTGTTTTTCAGTCACTAAGTCAAATCTGAACGTGGTCCACTGGAGGAGGGAATGGCAAGCCACTTCAGTATTCTTGCCTTGAGAACCCCATGAACAGCATGAAAAGGCAAAATGGTAGGATACTGAAAGAGGAACTCCCAAGGTCAGTAGGTGCCCAATATGCTACTGGAGACCAGTGGAGAAATAACTCCGGAAAGAATGAAGGGATGGAGCCAAACCAAAAACAATACCCAGTTGTGCATGTGACTGGTGATAGAAGCAAGATCCAATGCTGTAAAGAGCAATATTGCATAGGAACCCGGAATGTCAGGTCCATGAATCAAGGCAAATTGGAAGTGGTCAAACAAGAGACGGCAAGGGTGAACATCGACATTCGAGGAATCAGCGAACTAAAATGGACTGGAATGGGTGAATTTAACTCAGATGACCATTATATCTACTACTGCGGGCAGGAATCCCTCAGAAGAAATGGAGTAGCCATGATGGTCAACAAAAGAGTCTGAAATGCAGTACTTGGATGCAATCTCAAAATGACAGAATGATCTCTGTTCGTTTCCAAGGCAAACCATTCAGTATCACAGTTATCCAAGTCTATGCCCCAACCAGTAATACTGAAGAAGCTGAAGTTGAACAGTTTTATGAAGACCTACAAGACCTTTTAGAACTCACACCCAAAAAGATGTCCTTTTCATTATAGGGGACTGGAATGCTAAAGTAGAAAGTCATAATTTCCTTGAATAACAGGAAAATTTGGCCTTGGAATGTGGAATGAAGTAGGGCAAAGACTAATAGAGTTTTGCAAAGAAAATGCACTGGTCATAGCAAACACCCTCTTCCAACAACACAAGAGAAGACTCTACACATGGACATCACCAGATGGTCAACACCGAAATCAGACTGATTATATTCTATGCAGCCAAAGATGGAGAAGCTCTATACAATCAACAAAAACAAGACCAGGAGCTGACTGTGGCTCAGATCATGAACTCCTTATTGCCAAATTCAGACTGAAATTGAAGAAAGTATGGAAAACCGCTAGACCATTCAGGAATGACCTAAATCAAATCCCTTATGATTATACAGTGGAAGTGAGAAATAGATTTAAGGGCCTAGATCTGATAGATAGAGTGCCTGATGAACTATGGACAGAGGTTCATGACATTGTATGGGAGACAGGGATCAAGACCATTCCCATGGAAAAGAAATGCAGAAAAGCAAAATGGCTGTCTGGGGAAGCCTTACAATAGCTGTGAAAAGAAGAGAGGTGAAAAGCAAAGGAGAAAAAGGAAAGATATAAGCATGTGAATGCAGAGTTCCAAAGAATAACAAGAAGAGATAAGAAAGCCTTCAGTGATCAATGCAAAGAAATAGAGGAAAAGAACAGAATGGGAAAGACTAGAGATCTCTTCAAGAATATTAGAGATACAAGGGAACATTTCATGCAAAGATGGGCTTGATAAAGGACAGAAATGGTCTGGACCTAACAGAAGCAGAAGATATTAAGAATAGGTGGCAAGAATGCACGGAAGAACTGTACAAAAAAGATCTTCAAGACCCAGATAATCATGATGATGTGATTACTCATCTAGAGCCAGACATCTTGGAATGTGAAGTCAAGTGGGCCTTAGAAAGCATCACTATGAACAAAGCTAGTGGAGGTTATGGAATTCCAGCTGAGCTGTTTCAAATCCTGAAAGATGATGCTATGAAAGTGCTGCACTCAATATGCCAGCAAATAAGGAAAACTCAGCAGTGGCCACAGGACTGGAAAAGGTCAGTTTTCATTCCAATCCCAAAGAAAGGCAATGCCAAAGAATGCTCAAACTACCACACAATTGCACTCATCTCACATGCTAGTAAAGTAATGCTCAAAATTGTCCAAGCCAGGCTTCAGCAATATGTGAACCGTGAACTTCCTGATGTTCAAGCTGGTTTTAGAAAAGGCAGAGGAACCAGAGATCAAATTGCCAACATCAGCTGGATCATGGAAAAAGCAAGAGAGTTCCAGAAAAACATCTATTTCTGCTTTATTGACTATGCCAAAGCCTTTGACTGTGTGGATCACAATAAACTGTGGAAAATTCTGAAAGAGATGGGAATACCAGACCACCTGACCTGCCTCTTGAGAAATCTGTATGCAGGTCAGGAAGCAATAGTTAGAACTGGACATGGAACAACAGACTGGTTCCAAGTAGGAAAAGGAGTACATCAAGGCTGTATATCGTCACCCTGCTTATTTAACTTCTATGCAGAGTACATCATGAGAAATGCTGGACTGGAAGAAACACAAGCTGGAATCAAGATTGCCGGGAGAAATATCAATAACCTCAGATATGCAGATGACACGAGCCTTATGGCAGAAAGTGAAGAGGGACTAAATATCCTCTTGATGAAGGTGAAAGAGGAGAGTGAAAAAGTTGGCTTAAAGCTCAACATTCAGAAAACAAAGATCATGGAATCCGGTCCCATCACTTCATGGCAAATAGATGGGGAACGGTGGAAACAGTGTCAGACTTCATTTTTTTGGGCTCCAAAATCACTGCAGATGGTGACTGCAGCCATGAAATTAAAAGACGCTTACTCCTTGGAAGAAAAGTTATATTCAAAAGCAGAGACTTTACTTTGCCGACTAAGGTCCATCTAGTCAAGGCTATGGTTTTTCCAGTGGTCATGTATGGATGTGAGAATTGGACTGTGAAGAAGGCTGAGTGCCGAAGAATTGATGCTTTTGAACTGTGGTGTTGGAGAAGACTCTTGAGAGTCCCTTGGACTGCAAGGAGATCCAACCAGTCCATTCTGAAGGAGATCAACCCTGGGTGTTCTTTGGAAGGAATGATGCTAAAGCTGAAACTTCAGTACTTTGGCCACCTCATGCCAAGAGTTGACTCATTGGAAAAGACTCTGATGCTGGGAGGTATTGGGGGCAGGAGGAGAAGTGGACGACCGAGGATGGGATGGCTGGATGGCATCATGGACTCGATAGATGTGAGCCTGAATGAACTCCGAGAGATGGTGATGAACAGGGAGGCCTGGCGTGCTGCGATTCATGGGGTCGCAAAGGGTCGGACACGATTGAGTGACTGAACTGACTGACTGACTGAAGTCGAATCTGACTCTTTGCGACCCTGTGGTTTGCAGCATACCAGGCTCCTCTGTCCTGGGGTATTCTCCAAGCGAGAATATTGGAGTGGGTAGCCATGCCCTCCTCCAGGGGATTTTCCCAGATCAGGGATAGAACCCAAGTCTCTTGCATCTCCTGCATTGGCAGGTGGGTTCTTTAACACTTGCACCACCATGTAAACTTTACACACCAGCCAACAGGAAAAGAGGCACATAGATACAACTAAAATGTGAGTTCTCAAGCTGAAAGTGGAGACAGTGAAGTCCCAGCTGAAACCGAGTTCTATTTCCCCTCTGCTAAATGGATCATTTAGCTTTCATCCCTTTCTCACTTCCACATATGTTACTATTGTCCTAAATTTCATGGTTCAGGGTTTTCCAATTAGCCTGCCGTAAGCATGTGCTTCAGGAGACAGCGCAGTTGCATTTGGCACCATCGACTCTGGGAAACGGCGGCTCAGGAAGAGCCAGTCCTGTCTGGGAACGTTTCCTGAGAAGGTGGCAGGGTGCCACAGCCCAGCATACGTTTCACACTTCATCACACAGAGAAGGGGAGAGATGAGAAGTAACAGGATGGAATCTTAATAACGTAATCGAGGGAATCCCACATAAGCTGCTCTGCATTAAAAACAGCAATAGCTGGGCCTGTGAGCCTCAGCTACACTTGAACAATGGAAGGCTCTCTAGGTAAGTGCTGGTTCTCAGGCCTGAGTTCATCACAGATTGGCTTTCCACCAAACTGCCCCCTGTCCAACACATTCTTCACTGCTCTAGAGTGATTTGAATTTACCATGGACTGAATTTAGCAAATTTATCTTCAACTGAGTTCCAAATTATTTGCTGTTCTCTCTTTAGTCCAAGGCCTATGCATCATGTGGCATAGAATGCTTTTAAAACAAAATCACTGTTTGAAACATTCAGTGAGGTTGATGCCACATTTCTCTGGAAAAAAAAAAAAGTCAGCTAAAGAGAAAAGAAAATCACATCACCACTAACACAGACATCTACTCGTTTGTTCATCCATTCATTCATTAAGAATTCTGTCACTCACTCGAGCTTTCATCCATTCATTTACTCATTACGTCTTTCATGGGAGTATTCACTCATTTATTAACTCAGTCATCCCTTCATGCATTTGTTAATTTACTTGTTTACTCTTTCTTTTAAGTGATATGCATCACAGTTCTGGACTGTTGCTGAAGCTGAAGTTCCAATGCTTTGGCCACCTGATGTGAAGAGCCAACTCATTAGACAAGTGCATGATGCTTGGAAAGATTTTGAAAGCAAAAGGAGAAGAGAAAGCACAGAGGATGAGATGGTTAAATGGCATCACAGACTTAGTGGACATGAATTTGAGCAAACTCCAGAAGATAGTGAAGGACGGGGAATCCTTGCACGCTGCAGTCCATGGAGTCATAAAGAGTCAGGGGCAGCTTAGCAACTGCACAACGATAATATCACAGTGTTACCTAGTTGGGAAATGAGCACAGTGATGCTCTCCTTCCATCTCTATAGGCATCTTTCTCTGTCCTTTTAAATGCATTTCTCTCTAATATAAAATCACACTATGAAGAATATTTAAAAACACTGATCCAAAATGACAGTTGGTTTATCTAAATGCTATATTTCTGCCCACCCTTCTGAAAAGCTTACAGACATTTTTGATGGAACAAATTCTTAATGGAACAGAAGTTTCCTCCCCAAAACAACCTTTGAAAACATACTCTCCACCATGAAGACTTTTTCTGATTCATATTAAAATTAATTTTGCATAATTAATGTGTCTGAGAAATTCTGAACATACATTTTGTTTAAATGAAATGCTGTTTGTAATTTAATATTGTTGATTTTTTTAAATTGTAATTACAATGGAAAACTCATGTTCCTCCCTAGATGTTATTTCTCTAGAAGCTTTGCAAAGCTGGGACCCAATATTTACAAGATAATACTGAAAGATGTTCACTTCTGAAGTTCTTTGCTGAGCATCTCTTTATGGCACAGAAGGAGGATGGGCTCAGGTGTGGATTGATGTCCCCATTCCAAATGAATAAGCATCTTTCCTTCCATGAGGAGAAATTTTCTCAATACAAATAAAACAGAGGGAGGGCTGTTACTCTGAAGGGCACAGGGCTATGGGAAGGGCCACATTAAGACATTCACAGGTCTTTCCTCCATAAAAATTGCTTAAAATTAAGTTTTATGTCTAGAAATATAAAGACAAATGAAATCTGGACTGGATTGTTTTCATTTTTTTCTTCTGATTTGAAAAGAAATTAAAACATCTTCACGGGCTTTTAAAATTATTGTGGCCCTAGATACTGTGCCTGTTATACTAGGGGGTAAATTGGCCCTGGCTTTGGGGTCACTCATGCGAGGATCCTGATATTTCAGCACCCATTGACTACACTGACTTTGCGCACGGCAGTTCACTTCTTAACGGCCACGTGTTCATTGCTAAGACATAACTAGGATTCTTGTTTCTACTCTTCCTACTCCCATCAAGCTATAAGAAAAATAGAGTCTGCTGTGGAGTGACAAGTCCACAGAATTCTCTCCTCAGTTGCTCTTAACACTGAACCAGAGCACTCAGACTAAGTCTCAAGAAATTGGAGCCAGTTTCACCAGTTACCTGTCATGAACTAGGCTACACCAAACAGGACCCACTTTAAGGAATGGATTAAGTAGGATATTTTTTGTCTCTTACAAAAAGAGATGTAAAGTAACTCTCACTTTACATCACACTCTACAACTCCCCAGTCCTATCTTAATTATCACTTTAACATACTTTTAACTGACTTTTTATGCCCATCATCTCTCTTCTCACTGGAACGTTAACTCTACAAGGGCAAGCATTAGTATGTTCTGTTTACTACTGTATCACTATTCCTGGACACATTAGGGTCAGGTACAAATATTACTTATTGAATTGACTTGAAAATGATCAGAAACACTGGTATGAAAAACATTAAAATTCAGCCTTTGGGATATTTTTGGTTACTTTCTAAGATGATTTTTTTCTCTTCAAGACTACACCTCTTGATCTAGTATGGTTACTGAACTCTGGTCTGGCTGCTTATGGCTCAAAAAGCTGATATTGGAGAGGCAAGTGTTGGTAGAGAGGAAAAGTAGCTTTATTCTGGAGGCTGGGCACTGGGAGAGAAGGTGGACTCATGTCCAAAGTCCAGTTTCCCTCTGCCATCAGTGGGCAAGAGCTTTTCAAGGAGTGTTTCGGGGGTATAGGCAGAGAGAGGCAGGCGACTCACAGACACAGCACAGTCGTCTCTGACAATCATCCTGAAATTGGTCATCAGTGGTCTGACCAGCGTCACCTTGACTGTTTTCAGTACAGTTAGTTCCAGGGTTGCTTTGTTCCCATTTCTTCGGGGCCATTTCTTGGAATTGTGGCAACTTATATCATGGCCACAGTCTGGCCATCATGCAGTTAACTTTTTCCGCCCGGTGGGGGTTTCAGTATCTATAAGACAGCTCAGAGGCCATGGCTCAGGAAATTAACTGTAGCCCTTGAGGAGCAACTAAAGGTCCTCGACCTGGCTTAATGACTGAACTATTATTATTCTGTACTATTTGCTTTTCCTTTGTTTCTGCATTTTCTTATATCTCTGATTAACCTTATCCTTGGCAAGCAGAGGACACGGCAGGAAGTGAGGCTTCTGTCCTGAATGCCCCACAAGGTCTTGCTCTGTTTCCATATTCCTGGTAGTGTTGCCTAATATTTTTTTCTGTCTGGTCATCTCTCCCACTTCTCATGTATAAACTATTTTTGACTAAAGCATTCAGCAATGGATATAGAATGTATGTGTACCACCTGCTTCTTTTCCTTTCCAATTATTCTTTATGTGCCAGAATGTCTTATCTAAATTTTATTCCAATCAGACACTTTCTCATAAAGTAATATGAACAGAGAGACCATATTAGCAAAGTTACTGAGCTAATTTTATTAAGGCACAAAGTGTTCACAACTGGCTGGTCTACTTGAAAAAAAAAAGCCAATGAATTTAGAGTCACCACTCTCAACATTCTGAATGCACAAACTCTCCCATTTCCTAAAAATGGGAGCTTCTCCCAGGTTTTAGGGAATCCTTTTATGTTCTCATAGACCACTCTACCACACAGATCCTCCAGGCTGTATTAGAAAGATGCTTATGGTAATTATAGGTGAAGACATGGAAAAGGAAAACAGTGTTAGCAATCCTAGTTTCTTCCTTACAGAATATAAACTAATTTCCACAGGAAGGGAAGGAGAGGGTGGGACAAACTGAGAGAGAAGAATAGACATATATTACACTACCATGTGTAAAACACAGAGCTAGTAGGAAGCTGCTGTATAGCACAGAGAGCTCAGCTCCAGGCTCTGTGATGACCTACAGGGGTGGGATGGAGGAGTAGGAGGTGGGAGGCAGGTTCCAGAAGGGGGAGATATATGTATGTGAATGCTAAGTCACCTCAGTCAGGCCCAGCTCTTTAAGACTCCATGGACTGTAACCCACCAGGATCCTCTGTCCATGGGATTCTCCAGGAAAGAATACTGGAGTGGGCTTCCATGCCCTCCTCCAGAGGACTGTCCCTATCCAGGGATCAAATCCACGTCTCCTGCATTGGCAGGTAGGTTATTTACCACTAGCCACCTGGGAAACCTGAATATATGTACACGTTTAGCTGATTCACTTTGTTGTACAGCAGACACTAACACAACACTGTAAAGCAATTAGACACCAATAATAAATAAAATTTTAAAATGAAAAATGCTATCTTATTGATTTTTTATTATAAATTTAACATATTTGCCTTGTAAAAACTTTCATAAATACAGAAAGGTAGTGGGGGAAAAAGGACTGTGACCAAATAACCATATCTTGCCAAAGCAAAATGTCTTCTGTGAAAATTTTGATGTATCCCCTGAAGACTGTTGGGGTGCAATGAGCAGAATGATCTGAGAGGGGCCCCAGGAGTTCACTCAGGGCAGCCTGGGCAGTGGGCCAGCTGGAAGCATCCCCCTTTCTGCGAGCATAAGGGCTGCATGTGAGGGAGGCTTCTCGCCCTGACAGAAGGCGCTTCCCGTGGGCCTGGGAGTCTCCAGGTGCTGGGCAGCTGGGTCTTTCAGACAATCCCAGAAGCAGCTGACACCTGAACCCAACTGAATATTTAGTCCCCTGTTTAGTAGGGTTCTTCTCAGACTTATAAGAAAGGAACATTGTGATACATGGAAAGATTGCTTGAATGACAGGCCCGGGCACTGTCGAGGACACCCAGCCTGCATTTCTGTGGAGTGATTAACAGTTAGGAACCCTTTCATTTTCTCACTTGCATCTATTTTCTTCCTTAATATTTACTCCTTACTACATACTGTACTGCTTTGTAGAATATGCCCAACCCTTTGTGACCGTATGGACTGCGGCATGCCAGGCTTCTCTGTCCTTCACTATATCACCTGGAGTTTGCTGAAACTCAAGTCCATTGAGTCAGTGATGCCCTCCAATCATCTCCTCCTCTGTTGTCCCCTCCTTCTTCTGCCCTCAATCTTGCCCAGCATCAGGGTCTTTTCCATGAGTCAGCTCTTTGCATCAGGTGACCAAAGTACTGGAGCTTCAGCTTCAGCCTCAGGATATGCCCTTACCTACTGTGACAGCCAGTTTTACGTGTCAATCTAGAGGTCGGTGTAGCACCCAGACACTCAGTCAAACACCACTGCAGCTGTTGCTGTGAAGGTCATTTTGTAGAAGTGATGAACACTCACAACCAATTGACTTTAAGTAAAGAGATTACCCCAGATAATCTGGGTAAACACCATCTACACAGATGAAAGAATTTACAGCTGAAAAGAGCGTTCTCTGAAAATGAAATCCTGCCTGTGGACTACAGGATCAGACCCTGCCCCAGAGCATCCACCCTGTTCCAGTGGCTTGTCTTATGGATTTCAGTCTCACCGCAGCTGTATAATCGTGTGAGCTAAGCCCTTGAAATCCATCTCTACCATCTATCCATCTATCTCTGACTGGTTCTGTTTCTCTAGTGGACCCTCACTGATAATTCACTTTGAACCAGAGCTATATAATTTCATTTCCGAACTTAAGTATGAGAAATTATCTATTTAGGTAAGGTTTATAGAATTGGGGGATTTTTCCTCCAATATTTATTTGCTTCTTCTTTTCTTTTTTTTTTCTTATTGAAGTATAGTTGATTTACAATATTGTGTTAGTTTCAGGAGTAGAGCAAAGAGAGTCAAATGTATATACATGTGTGTGTGTATATATATATATATTTTTTCAGATTATTTTCCCTTATAGATTACTACAAAATATCAAATACAGTTCAATTATATAGCTCTGATGCTATACAGTAGGTACTTGCTGGTTTTCTGTTTGATTGGGCTGCCCTCTATGGAGTCACACAGAGTCGGACACGACTAAGGTGACTTAGCAGCAGCAGCAGCAGCAGGTGCAATGTGTATATGTTAACCCCGACCTCTAATTTATCCCTCCCCCACTTTCCCCTTTGGTAACCATAAGTTTGTTTTCTATATCTGTGGGTCAGTTAAAAATATGGAACACCTCACAAACTTCTGTGTCATCCTTGTGTAGGAGCCATGCAAATGTTCTCTGTATTGTTCCAATTTTAGTATATGTGCCTCCAAAGCAAGCATGCTTCCTTGTTTTTATGCCTCCTCTCCCCCAATTGCATTTAAGATATCAACATAGGAAGATGTAATCAATGTAAATATAATACTAATAACATAGAATATTTATTAATATGTAATTAATAAATAGAAAAAGGGAAAATTATGGTAGGAAATTAAGAAGGCAAGAATATATTTAGCAACATAGTGAATGCTGAAAGCTGGGAGAAGAACAGGAGGACTGAGATGAATCCCCACAAAATCCCTGGACATTCATCAAGTACAAAGGCTGAGAGGGCCTTACCCTAAGGCAGAAAGAGACGCCCTAGGTGCATAAAGCCAGGAATGGGTCTAGAGAGCAAAAAGAATGCGTTAGAAACTCAAAATGCTGGCAGGCAGGCTGCAAAGCAGAAACAGCATGGCCATGGTTTGGAAAGCTCGGAGCTGGCCTTGTGATGCACAAAGAGATCTAAAGAGTCTGACTGGTGCTCAGACCCCAAGCCTTCTGAAGGCCAAGTCCCAACCCCACCTCCACAATGTGTAAAATTCAGTGGTAAACTGAGTCTAACTTAAAATTCTGACTTCACAACAGAGTCCAGGGACAGCTCAGCTAGCTACCCATTAGATTAACTCAGTCTCAAACCATCAAATTCATGGGGCATGTCCTTCTCAGGAGATGGACGTGCTTTATCCCATCACAATGTTCAGTGTAAAATTAAAAAAAAAAATCACAAGATACACAAAGAAGTGAGAAAAAGAGGACTACATTTAAAAGAGGAAACAGTTCATAGAAACAAATATGGCAATGACTCAGAATTATCACTCAGGGATTCTAAAGAATTTATGATGAAAGAAGAGGAAGATGCGGATGACAAGTATAAGCAGATAAAGACTTTCCACATAAGTGGAAACAGTAAAAAGGAAAATGAAATGGAACTATCATGATGGAATTATGTGATGACAGAGGGGAAGATGCAGTTGATGAGCTTATTAGCAGACTGGACAGAGAAAAGAATCAGAGAGGTCAAAGGCAAGTCAATAGACACTATATTGATAATAGATAGCAAATAAAAAAGTAAAAAAAAATAAAACAAAATACCCATATAATATACGATCAAAAAATATAAATAATTGAAATTCCCAAAGGGTAGAAGAAAGATATAGGATAAAAATTATTTTAAGACACAAGTTACTAAATTTGAAGTTGATGAAATATGTCAATATACATATCCAAGAAGCTCAGTAAACGACATGATAGGCCTTTAAAAGTAATTTTAAAAGTCACACCTATCACATCAGAGGAAAACAACTGAAAACCAAAACTGGAAAGAAAACTTTAAAGTAGCCAAAAATAAAACTTAAAAAACCCCAGCCAGGTCATATGTAAGGAAAGCATGAAAAGAGTGATGACGGAATTTCTCAGAGTGAAATAAAGTTTTCAAAAATACAATTTAAAAAAAAAGCTGTTTATATAAAATTTTATATCTTACCAAAGTTTACATCAAAAATGAAAGATAGATTAAGACAGTTTCAGTCAAAGGAAACTTCAGATTTTGTAGCCAAAAATCTGTAATATAAAGTGAAAGTGAAGTCGCTCAGTCGTGTCCGACTCTTTGCGACCTGTGGACTGTAGCCCACCAAGCTCCTCTGTCCATGGGATTCTCCAGGCAAGAATACTGGAGTGGGTTTCCATTTCCTTCTCCAGGTCTCCCACATTGCAGGCAGATGCTTTAACCTCTGCACCACCAGGGAAGCCCTTAAATACAAGAAACCAAGTACTAACATCAAAGATTTCAAGGGAGGAAGGGAAGCCAGGTTGAAAGAAGGGGGAGGAAGCGGGAGAGGGGTGTGTGAAAGGGGTGGCCTTACAGAAGTCTCCTGCCACCTACAGATCCCCAGGTGTTATGGGTCTTTTCCCTGGGCCTCCAGAGAAGGGAGGACTGGAACTCGGCCCTACCAGAAATCAGACCAGAACCAGAGTTCGAGTTCTCTGCCAAGAGAAGGTGATCAGTCTCCAATCCTCAGCTCAGGCTGAGGGCCCTTCAACCAGATTCCTGTACCCAGGACCGGGGGACTAGAAAAACAGGGAAGGATAGGAAGGGTTAAGGAGAGGAAAGAGAGAGGGGAGGGGAGAGAGGTCAATAAAGTCTCTTGTTCCTTACCGGGTCAGGGCACTCTGGCCAGTCGTCCACCTCAGGAGGAGACCAGGGACAAAAGGGTCCCAGTTGCGGCTGCTGGGTCTGGTCCATTGGCAGGCAAGCTGGCCTCTGAGTACCCCGAGTGGTCAGGATGTCAGTCTCAGCAAAGAAGAGTCGCCATTTGTTGCAGGAAGGAGGACCCCTTCCAGGGCCCAAAACTGGGCTCTTGTCTAACACTCAGAAATGAATTGTCTGAGGAGACACATATGCTGACAAAGCAAGAGATTTTATTGGGAAAGGGCACCCGGGTGGAGAGCAGTAGGGTAAGGGAACCCAGGAGAACTGATATCTGTAGTATAAGAAATGCTGAAAGAACTTCTTCAGGGAACAATATACAATTTCAGAAAAAAGTTCAAGTCTACAGAATTCAACAACAACAACACAGAAAACCATAGAAAGTGCAATGTATGGGAAAAATTAAGAGATTTATTTATTTTTAATAAGTGCATATTTTTGTGTACAGACATATATCTATACTTGTGTAATATATATATATAACAAATATATATATAACAAATATAGATTTAGATTTATATATATATAGATTTAGATCTATATATAAATATAGATATTTAAATCTATATATATAAATCTATATAAAAATATATATAATATATATAAATATGTATATTTAATATATATTATATATATAAATCTATATATATATATAGATAGATTTAGATTTATATATAACAAATATAGATTTAGGCTACATTCATTCAAAGCAGAGGAATAGAGGAGCACAAGGAGTGGGAGTGGAATAAGTGGAATTATGTATATAATCATGACATCCCTACATCTTGCAAAGAGTTTTATGGTATAATTGGAAATTGAACTGTCTAAGTTAAAGATACATATTGTAATTTCTAGTGACACCCAAAATAATACAAAAATGTATACTTAAAGAGTTAATAGAAATTAAATAATCACTTGGTCACTTAAAATAAGGCAGGAAATTAAAAAGAGAAACATATATCAAGATGAAAGATCTAAATACAAGCTATGTTGATGATGACATTAAATAGGAATAGACTAAATACCACTTAAACACTAGATAAATAACGGCTTCCCTGGTGGCTCAGACAGTAAAGAATCAGCCTGCAATGAAGGAGACATGGGTTCAACCCCTAAGTCTTACTGATCTCCTGAGATGGGAATGGCTACCCTCTCTAGTATTCTTGCCTGGAGAATTCCATGACACATGAATTGAACCCGTGTTCCTTGCATTTGTTGGAGAAGGGACTCTTGGGAGTCCCTTAGACTGCAAGGAGATCAAACCAGTCAATCCTAAAGGAAATCAGTGCTGAATATTCATTGGAAGGACTAATGCTGAAGCTAAAGCTCCAATACTTTGGCCACCTGATAGGAAGAACTGACTCATTGGAAAAGATCCTGATGCTGGGAAAGGTTGAAGGCAGGAGGAGAAGGAGATGACAGAGGACGAGATGGTTGGATGACATTACCAACCTGATGGACATGAGTTTGAGCAAGCTCTAGGAGTTAGTGATGGACAGAGAAGCCTGGCATGCTGCAGCCCATGGGGGTGAAAAAAAAGTCGGACACAACTGAGAGACTGAACTGAATCCCTGCATTTGCAGGTGGGTTCTTAAGCACTGGGCTCCCAGGGAAGTTCTCCTTCAGACTTTATCTCTTCAAATATTGCCTCTCCGACTTTCTTCTTCAGAATTCCGATTTAAAACACCTTTTTTTTTTTTTTTTCTATTTCTTCCAACTTTTCTGTTCTCTCTACAACTTGGAGCTCCTCACCACCCTGATCACCTTATTTTCCCTCTTGTACCAAATAAGAGTCCCAGAATCCTCTAAAAACTGAGAACAGAGAATCCTCTAAGCCTCATCCCAAACAAACAAAAAACAAACCTCAGACTAGACATAGAAGAAAAAGGAAGAGTGAAGAAAAAGTTGATATGATGAATCACCCAAAATGCAACACAGAATTAGTAGAAGCTGTAACTTCCACATTAATAGAAGAAATGGAGACAGCACTAGCAGGCAAGCAGCAGGAACGTTCGATAGGGGAGAAGATGAATCAACAACATAGATAAATGGAAAACACCAAATCTGCCAGAAATTCAAGGAAATATAAATGTGCTTAAATGACCTACTAAAAATAAACAATGGTGTATTTTTAAAAATGTTTTATGGAATGTAGCTATAGTGCTCATGCGAGAGAAGTTTATGTTTGAAATGCATTTCCTTTTAAAAGAGAGAAGGACTGGAAACAAGTCAGCCAGAAATCAATTCCATAAACTAGAAGAATGAAGTAAACTTAAAGAAATTGGAAAGAAGACATGAAATACAAAACAAAAAGTTAAAATGAAAGGGAAGTTATATTACTAAAAAGACCAATCCTATAGGGAAAAAAATCTCAACAAGTACAAATAATAAACAGGAGTGAGGATGAAGACATGACTATGGCTAAACTGAGTTCTTTTTTATTGATAGTCTTTTTATTTTTAATTCTGATGGTCTGTGAAATATTTTATTACATTCTGCCTGCGTGTGTGTGTTAAGTTGCTTTGGTCGTGTCTGACTCTTTGCGACCCTATGGACTGCAGCCTACCAGGTTCCTCATCGATGGGATTCTCCAGGGAAGAATAATGGAGTGGGTTCCCATGCCCTTCTCCAGGGGATCTTCCCAACCCAGGGATCAAACTCGAGTCTTCTGCATTGGCAGGCAGGTTCCTTACCACTAGCACCACCTGGGAAGCCCCATATTGTATTCTATAGTGGTTTAAATTACAGTGTTTATAATATTAATAATACTGAGTACATGCTCTTGTCCCTGATGTCCCTGAACATATCTCTTCTACAGTGTTTACTCAGGATTTTGGTATTTTCATTGATGTACTTTTTAAACAGCTTTATTTTTTAGTTTTCATTGAATTTTTTAAATTTTATTGCAGTATAGTTGATTTACAATGTCGTGTTTAATTTCTGCTGTACAGCAAAGTGACTAAGCTATACAGAAACACTCTTTTTCATATTCTTCTCCATTATGCTTTATCACAGGATATTGAATATAGTTGCTTGTGACCTCATTGCTTATTCATCCTATATATACAGTTTCCATCTGCTAATCCTAAACTTCTAGCCCTTTTAAATCATAAAAGAATCCTGTAAATGAAGAAGACAACACTCTGGTCTTCTCTCAAAGCTCAAGGTGGGCCCTGCAGCCTACTGGGGTGGGGACAGAAAGTCTAGTGTTCCTCAACACCCAGAGGGCACTTTCTGCTAGATACGCACTGCTACTGCTCAAAGCCAACTAGGTTATGGAACTTCATGTCAAGCTCTGAGCCAGAAGCAGCTGTTTACATCTTTCCTCTTTCAGCAGGGAGGCTGTCATCCCTGTATTACAGGTGTGGAAACAGATGCTCGAGGACCTCAAATAGCACAGTCACGATTGCCCACCTAATTAGTGGGGAAATCATGTCTCAAACTCATGTATCAGTTCAAAACTTATCCTAAAACTGCAGCTACTTTCATGGTTTCCCCCAAGAGGGAAACCCCCAGCAGGGGAGCTGGAATGAGGAGAGAGACACGAAGAAGTGGCAGACCACCATGAAATCTTTCCTTCACTCTTTCCAAAAGGTGAATTTCTAGCTTTGTCCACCTGGCATGGGATATTTTCCTGCTATCAAATGGGCCCCCTTGGCACTGCAACATTCAGGTTTCACACATAGATTTCACCTTGAAACAGATGGAACGATATTCAAATTGGTAATTCATAGCTAATACTAAATTAGATTCATTCTCCATTAAAGTTTAACAATGACCTTTTCATATTAGTAAAATGTATTTCTTTAAATTTTTCCTTTAAAAATATAAACTAGTAACTCAAGTATACATTTCACTTTCAAAGTCACACTTATTTGATTTGCTTCTTATTTTTAATTCCCTGATCCCATATGCTTGCATGATTAACAAATACTACTGAAATGTGTTGGATCGCAAGGTAATTACTTTAGATAAAAGTCATTCTGTGGCTTAGGATTATGGTCATAATTCCTGTTTTTAATGGTACCTGTTTAAGCCCTCCTTGGATTGGCTTGATAGTCTTGGGGATTATATGTAATAAAAACTCACAAAATAACTCATTCAAAAGCCAGTTCCGATGTGTATATCCCTATGGCTGAGTTCATATCTAAATCAAAATCTTTATATCAAATATCAGTGAAAAGAGATGAACCAGCACACAAAATTGAGTTTAAATAATGAGAATGTTATTCAAAAAGCAGACATCAAAATGCACTTAAATCAAATGTGTTCACATGACTTTCAGCTTATAGGTAATTTTTAGAGCTGAAATGGTATGAAACACACAAAGAAACATATACTCTGTTGCATGCACACTTCAGATTCAGAAACCAAGCTAATATTTCCAGCAAGAATGAAACACTGCTAGGTTATAGGTCATAAACATAACTTTAGTAAACATATAACCTCAGTAAAAATACCCAGAAAGTGTTAAAATGCACCATTGAGCACAGGAGGGACAGCAATGTGGAAAACAGATATGGGACACATAATGAATATTTCAGAGATTTCCACTCATTGGGATTCTGCACACGTCTCCTGTACCTAAAGATAAGATCCGCAGGAAATGAAACTCTGGTTAGATAACATAAAGCCTTATTCATTAATACTTACTAAAAGTTGAGATGGTGTTTGAGGATTGCCTGCCTGAAAGCAAAATGTCGGCATTTAAAACAAAGTACTCTAGATTTGGAAAAACACACAAGAGAGCAGAGCATTAGGTCAGACAGAGTAATAGGTATAACAGAGTGATTGTCCTTAAGTAAACTTAAAGGTGACCTTAAGTTTAGTTAACCTTAGTTTAGTTTATAGATGGTACACTGATATCTGAACAGTGGAGCAGACTATTAAATTCATGAATAGAAAAGATAATTTAAATTTACTACAAAATTTTAGAAGGCAATAGAAAAAGAAAAGACCAAGGACAACTGACTGTAGATGAACTATTGCCGAAGGTCCACTTAAGAATTCAGGAAAGTAGAAGATGGAATCATAAAAGCATGCCTGTGAAACCAGTACTGTATTTTCCAAGGGATCTGTTTTATAAATGGAAAGCGATGGCATGGAATGGGTCCAGCCAGTGAAATAAAAGGCTATTTAGGGCAAGTACATACTGTGCCCTGCATAGTCCTCACTGGTTTCTAGGTTGAGAACAGATTATATTAACAATTCCAGAGTAGGTTTGATTTCCATTGATTTCCTGTTTGGCAATTTGACTCCCATTTGTGGCATATCAACTTTTGGAACTAAAGGCCACAAACGAACCCTGAGACAGGAAAATTCTTCTAGGCAGGGCCAGTGGAGGAAGTAGGCACTTCCTTGTCCTCCTTTCCTCCTGACACCTCACACTGAGCTCAGCAGTCCCGGTGGCCGGCTCCCAACATCACTACAACAGTGAGGACCCTGAGACCAGCCAGAGGAGCAGGCAGGAGCAAACAGAAAAGAGCAAAGAGGGAGCGAATACCTGTATTTTTAATTTTTAAAAATTCCTCCCAACCATATTGCTCTTTGTAACTTACTATTCCCACCACCACTCTCATACAGGTGTTTCAAAAAATGGGATTTCATAGATCGGTTAGAAAACATATTTTTCAGTATTAGGATTTTGGAGTCTTAACCTTCTGACTATAGAATCATCAAAACAGAATACAGTCACAGCCATACAAAAATGTGTAGCTGAAGAACATTACAGTACACAGTCTCGCAGTCTCTTTTTTAAATTGGGGTATATATGCTTTAAAATGCTGTGTTAGTTTCTGCTGTACAGAAGTAAAACAGCTATATGTGTATGTATATCCTCTCTTTTTGGATTTCCTTCTCATCTAGGTCACTACAGAGCACTGAGTAAAGTTCCCTGTGCTCTACAGTAGATTCTCAGTATTTCTTTTATACATAGTATCAATACTGTAGCTATAGTAATCCCAGTCTCTCAGTCTATCCCACCCCTCCCTTCTCTTAGCATTCATATGTTTATTTTCCATGTCTGTGTTTCTATTTCCACTTGGCAAACAGTTTCACTTGTACCTTCTTTCAAGACTCCCCATACATGTGTTACTAGACAATATTTGTGTCTCTCTGACTTACTTCACTCTGTATTACAGAGGGCAAGTGACATGATTTCATTCCTTTCAATGGCTGAGTTAGTATCACATCCTGTGTTTTCAAAAATGTGAACTTTCTTTTGATCAGCCCACTGGCTCTAAGGAAATTCCTTGAGCCTTTCCTAAATTTTTAAGGAAACCAACTTACTAACTGGATAATCTCAGAAGACCTGTGCTCATGTGCCTGTGTAATGAGTCCTCATAGAGGGAAAAGGCAGAATACAGAGTATCCTGTGTGTGTCACCCTGTTTTACAAATGAGGAAGCTAAATTCTAGAAATGCTGGCTGACGTGGCCCCTGTCTTCTTATTCAGTGTGATGCTGTGTAACCCATGAAACTGGTCATGGTCCATCAGCACAAAGTCTTCTTGAAACAGAAATAAATCATTCCATTTGTGAAGGAACATCATCAACTTAAAAAAAATGAAAAATCCCCAATGTTCTCATCACCTCATAGTTCCACCTCTGTTTCATTCTTAAAGGTGCCCATAGACCCACATAATATGGTGACAAGGGATTGTCTATAGTGCAGCAAATGTTTGGGGCCCACATCAACAAATCATCACATTTGTGGACTCATGTTCAGACTGAGTGCTCACCATCTCAGAGTTTGACCATTGAGTATCAAACTGAATTTGGCAAGAAAAGAAGAGTATAAGATGAAAGGGGGTACATTTAGTGATCAAAGAGTTTCTGTGTAATTTCTGAGTAATCAAAGATTACTCCATGTTAAGGAATGAGGCAAAATTGCTGGTGTGGATGGAATTACACCTCAAGAAAACTGAAAGGAAAAACAATTCTATATCAGGCAGAGAAAGACCTATAACTGGATCCCCATGGCCTATGAGTGTCATGTTGAAATCTGTAAGACAAGGAGCCCAGGAAATCTGATCATATTTTGATGAACCCTCCTGTTGGTTCCTTTCCTGGATACGATGTGAGGGTTTAGTTTAAGACAGAGCAGGATGGCTGCATCAGCAGCCTCAACTCAAAGAACTACATGTGAGTTAGAGGTCACTGGTCAGGCCTGGGAAATAAACAAATTACAAATATTTGCAAATCTGTCTGCAGGTCAGATGGACGACAGTTTGCATTCTGCTTCAGACATGAAACTGGAGTGTAAAATGACAAGGCCTGAAATCAACTCCCATCACAGAAGTGCTGGGAGGTGCTTGGGAAAAGCATGGAACTGAGTAATTAGCAAGAATTGCTGGATATAAGGAAAAAGCAAAGAGTGCCACCGTGATGTGAGGAACCTGGGCAGTTTGCAAAGCATTTCTACACCCATCAGCATAACTATTTCTCACTCCATACCTATCACTCAAAGAGAAAGGGGCTTTGCAGAGCTAGGTCAACAGGCCCCATCACTAGAATATACACATCATCAGAAACCCTGGAGAAGGTTTTCACAGGTAACCATCTCTGGGGTCCTGTGGTCCAAGCGATACTATAGAGGTGGGAATTGTGAATTTGAATGGTCAAAATCCATTTTGATGACTGATGATTCATAGGTATAAGAAGACAAAAAGGAACAGAGAAATGGGAAGTACTGGAACCCATTAGATCAATGAGGAAATTCTATTACATGTTAAAGAAAAATGCTCACCAAGACCTATTTTCAAAAAATTATAAGTAATAATATGTTTCTTTTTCAGTATGTCATTACAGTGGCAAGGAACATGGATGACGTCAGAGAGGGTTTGTATTTCTTTGTCTAATAGTAAAAGTGCTGAAGGGAGGAAGCCAATTCTGACGTCATGTTGGAACCGTTTCTTTGATGTGTTTTTCATTGCTTTAGTTATTATAATCATATGAATGGCCTGCCTCAGAGAATTCTGCCCCTCTGCCTGACTGTTAAGCTAGAGCGGCCTTTGTTCGGAGCCCTGTAGTTTGTGGATGTCAGGAAGAGAGAAATTAATACACCCCCTGCCTGAGGTTTGCCATTCTGGGAGATGTTTGCAAGAGTAATGGCCTTTTACTTTGCTTCCTCACCTCCCCCATCTCTGATCTACAAAACCTCCTGGCATCCAGACCCCGATAATATGGTTATTTCGAGGGGCTAGCCTGTCATCTTCTCAGTCTCCTGGCTCCTCAAATAAAGTCTCTTCCTTTCCTCAATGCCTCATTTCTTGGATTCATTGGCCTGTCATGCGATGACAAGCTTCAGAGCAAGCTTGGACTTGGTGACAAAAGGAAAACAACCCCACGCACTTATCATCAGTAGTGATGGATGAAATGAGAGGGTTGTGTCTGGCTGTTCAACATCCCAGAGGCAAAGTTGGCTAAGGAGGGTAACAAAGGTGCATCTAGGAGGAAACACACAGAAACTCCTGGCAAAAGGTCCATCGAAGAACAAGGAGGCTTTAGATCAGCTTCTCTAACGTGAGTGAGTGTGAATCACCTGAGGTTGTTAGAAGCTGGGCTCTGATGCAAGAGGTTGGAGCAAGGCCTGAGAGTCTGCATTTCCCACCAGCTTCTAGCTGATGCACAAAGACCCAGCACCCACGCTGGGGTGTAGTTAGGCGTTCCCAGCAGCACAGCAGTAGATACCTACCAGGAAGGCAGGCAGCAGAGACCAAGGCTTGGAGCCCAGCTTTCATGGGGATCCACTGACCACTGCAGAAGGAGCCTGGTCTCTCAGTATCGACACAGTCCTCAATTTGTTTCTGACGCAAACTTCTGTAACTGACAATCCCAGATTCCAATCATAAAATTAAACTATAGGGGAAGGCTGGGCACTAAATGACAGAAAAGACTCCATCACGGCAGCATCCACATCACATGATATCTATTATAATACAAAGAGAAACCAGGCACTGGTTCCACCACACGAAAATTTAAAAGAGCAGGTGAGTGGTTCAAGGGTTCATTAAGGGACACACCTTTGCCAAAATTAAAAAATATATATGTCATAAAATCATTTTACTTAATAATAATAAAAAAAAAAACCTAAATAATAAGCTTCCTTGGTGGCTTAGATGGTAAAGAATCTGTCTGCAGTGCCGGAGACCCGGATTCAGTCCCAGGGTTAGGAAGATCCCCTTGAGGAAGAAATGGCAACTCACTCCAGTATTTCTGCCTGGAGAATTCCGTTGACAGAGGAGCCTGGCAGGCTTCAGTTCATTGGGTTGCAAAGAGTCAGACACAACTGAGCGACTAACAACATATACAAAGAGAGTAATATCTCTGGGAGGAAATTAATAATAAAACCTGTAAAAACCTCATCAATGAAACAAGGATCCAGTGGAAACGGTACAAAAAAGGTTACAGATCATAGACTTTTAACTGAAAATTACCTTGAAATCATCTAATTTTTACCCACACATTCTTTTCTGATCAGAAAGTGAGGGCCATGTCTGAGTCAAAAGCACATAATTTTCATGACAAAATCTGGGCTGTAACTCTTAACACTACACATTTTTCCTAACATAAATGCTAATCAACACACTGATTTTTTAAATGAGATGTTCATAAGTATAGGTTAATTACATTATGTATTCATGTTGGAAAATGTTTTCTATGTTTATTGTTTCATACAATATTTTATTTGGATCAGTTAAAGAAAAAAGAGAATGTATAATCCATAACTGACTGGATTGCCAAAAGAATGAAAGTCCACAATCTTTATCACAGAAAACTAAATTTGCCATTTGGTAAGTCTTTCCCCAATTCTAATAAGGCCTCCAAATAACATTATCTCTACATAACACACATCTGTTATTGAAATTTCATAAGACTCATTAGCGATATAACAACTAAAAAATTTTTAAGAGGCTAGAATTTAAGTTTAAGACCATTCAAATAGCAATGTTCTGTTAAAAAAAAAAAATCAACATTCTCTGATTTACAAACCATGGTTTTCTTTTATGCATTTGTAAAGATTTTGGGGCATGAGCTGGAGCTGAAAGTTAAACATCTATTTGCATTTGGTTTAGGAAATCCTTGTCACCTTTCCATGAAATTTGAGCTGTCTCAGTGGATTTGGCAAAGATCAAAGCCCCCAAGCTCAGCGAGCGCATTTCAGTCCCCACCAACAGTCAATCATTTGATTCTGGAGCACAAAGAGCTGATCCTGTGCAGCACTGCCCACACAGCTACGACTTCACAAATCCTTGTTTTCACCTGCTTCCATTTACTGGGATGCTAGGGGTCCAGGTACTCAGAGCCTTTGCAAAACTGATACAAGGATAAATGAAAACGCAGACTCCTGCTCAGAAAACACTGACAAGCCTTTCCTCTTGCCCAGTGAGCAAGTGACACTGTGTCTGGCTGTCGGGCCAGGACTCACATCATCCCTGATCTCTACACCTCAGATCCACACCAGGGACTTTGGGGACCGCTTGACCACCCTGGGGAGAGGCAGGGGCCATTTCACTTCTGTCTCCTCTCCTTCAACTGCACCACATAACCTCATGACATTATACATCGTCACATGTTCAGGAAAAATTACTTTATGAATATCAGCTGGTCAATATCTACATTGGTCACAAAATCTTTAAAAGAAGGAATATGTTTGTATTAATCCCACATATGGATCAGGATGGGAAAAGTTTTTATAAGCATTGATGGATGTCATAAATTTCAGCTAGTGGTAATAAAGCAAAATTGTAGTGAAATTGCCATTTTTAGAACAATAGACTTCTCCCTGTTGGAGACTCCTTACTTTTGTTTTACTACAGGTTCATAAAAATGATTGATAAAATGTTTGATTAGAAAAGTAAAAATAAGAATTTAATATATGTAATTACAGTATAGAATGCTCATAGTCTAATCTTTCATTCCCCCATAATCTAAACAAAACAATAATAATTTTTTTCCAGGAGTGCTATTCAAATTTATTCTAGTCTACATGCAGGAAATATTTGAAAAGAAAAATAACTGCATCAGAACAAAGGAAATTATTTTGACCAAGTGAAGAAGAAAAACTTTATTCTTATAAATAAGAAAATGAAACCATTTATGTGAAGGAAAAGAAATCACAGTCAATTATTATGATTCTGTAGTCTTACTTTCAAGAGCCAGATTTTCCATCTTAATAATTAGAAACTCAAGACTATTTACATGGAGAAAAAAAAAAAAAAAGACTCTGGCAAGTTATCTCATGCAACACATCCCAGCCCTGCTGTTGTAGCCCTCTCCACTTCTCTGAACCATTTTTCAAAGACTATGAAAATGATGATTATTCACAACAGAATTGTAATCTATCAACAATTCATTTTTTCCATGGGAATAATCAATGAAGAAACAGCAATCTAACCTGAAGCTCTCATCTCCAAAAATATGATTCTGATATTTTGGCAATCAACCCAGTACAGTTAATGTTTTATTCATGCTTTCTCACCAAACAAAATGAAAAAGTAAACAATAATGGATTACCATCCTTTTCAGACATAAGGTATCTCATCTCAGAAAAAAATTTTTTTAAAAAACACAAGCTTATAATTTTTGAAATATCTTTAAAAATGAATATGATGTTATCAAATGTGTGAAAATGATGAAGTACAGAGCTTGGAACCTAGCACCTACAATCATCTCAAAACCATTTTCATCACTAACTATTTTAAAAATAATGGATACATTATATTCTTTTGTCCTCTGGTGGCCTATGTCTGGATAATAGTGGCAAAATGTCTGTACTAGTGGACTGTCTCTATTTTTAATCCACCACTATAAATTAACACATCTCTTTCCCTCTATCCACCAGCCTATTTCAGGATTCAAAAATAAATCTAAACATGAATTCCTCTTTCCCAGAGTTGAATGCATGGGGACTGGTAAGCAGTTTCTGCTGTTTTTTTTTAAGGCAGCCACAAGAGTGATCTGAAGCACCAGGGCACCTAAGAAGTAGACTCAAGATGAAACAGTTTCCATACCTAATGGAAAGGTCATACCTGGACTCAAATGCCTGGATTCTTATACTGTGTCTGAAGTTTACTCAGGAATATGAAAAGAAAGCGAAAGTTAGTCACTCAGTCATGTCTGACTTGTCATGACCCTATGGACTGGAGCTCACCAGGCTCCTCTGTCCATGTCTTCAGGCTAGAACGTTGGAGTGGGTTGCCATTTCCCTTCTCCAGGAGATGTATACACAAAGAATCTTAACAGAATGTTGGACAATGACACTTTGGAGAAGGTGAGTTTCCAAAATCCCCTCAGTGATGCTCCACCATTGGAACCCCTCTCTACCCAGACTCGGGCACACTCACCCTTCACAGGTGTCTGCAGGACTTCCACCCCGTGCACTGAGGAGGGATTCAATCCTCGCTGGTAAATTTGAAGACTCTGTGAGCACCAAGGAAGTTAACTACACTCTCAGATTTCTCATACATCAAGCGGTGGGAAGAATAGCCCTGTTATCACAGAATCACCGAGAAGAGTAAATGAGATGACAGATTTAAAGGCCCAGCACAGTGCTGGGGCAGTAATGTATCACTTGCCATTATTCTGAATAACATGTCTCAGAGTCAAAACTATGGCTAAACTAGCAAGAGGCCACACCTTGTGTCTTACCTTTTTAAAACAAAAATTCTTATATTTATTAACTTTTCCCTCCCTTTTTATTGAGATACAATTGTATTATGTTTAAGGTATACAGCATAATGATTTGACTCCCATGCATCATGAATAATTAAGTTTACAGAATATCCATCATTTCAGATAAGTACAAAGTAAAAGAAATAGAAAACGAAATTTGTGATAAGAACTCTGATTTACTCTCTTAACAACTTTCAGACATAACATAGAGCAGAGTTACTTATATTAATCATGCTGTACATTGCATTCCTAGTACTTAGGATTCTGGCTTAACAGGTGGCTCAGTCATAAAGATTCCACCTGCCAATGTAGGAGATGCGGGTAGGATCCCTGGGTTGGGAAGATCCCCTGAAGAAGGAAATGGCAACCCATTCCAGTATTCTTGCCTGGGAAATCCCATGGACAGAGAACCCTGGTGGGCTGCAGCCCACAAGATCTCAAAAGAGCCAGACATGACTTTAGTGACTAAACAAGAACAAATGGTTTATTATTCTATAATTGGAGTTTATAACTTTGACCATCTTCATCTACCTCCCACTCCACCCCCAACTTCTGTCTATGGTAACCACGAATCTGATCTCTTTTTATATGAGTTTGTTTGTTTGCTGGCTTTTAATTGAACTGCAACACTATGTTAGCTCCTAATGCACAATACATGGATAATGCTTCTCTTACGTTTCAAAGAAATCACCATGATAAGTCTAGCTATCATACATCACCATACAAAGATATTACATGATTTTTGATCATATTCCCCATACTGTACATTTCATACCATTGTTTGACTTATTTAGTAACTGAAAGTCTGCGCCTTTAATCTCCCTCACCTATTTCTCTCATCCCCCTCTCTTTTAAGATAACTTTTTTAACGTTGTGCTACAATCAAGAGTTCTGCACAAACACTATAAGTCTAATTTCTTAGATAAGCAAACAACTTGGAGGCTCCATTTCTTATCCAAGCCATCCAGTTACCCCGGGTGGGGGCCAGGGTCCTTCTCTTTCCTCACTTCTGCCTCTGAGAGATATATTCTACACAGCCTGTCAAGAGGAGGTGAAAATGAATCTGAATCAGTTCAGAAAGTTACCTTAAAAGAGAGTAGAGGGGATGAGAGAAATAGGTAAGAGAGATTAGGAGGTGCAAACTTTCAGTTGCTGCTGCTGCTGCTGAGTCGCTTCAGTCATGTCCGACTCTGTGCGACTCCATAGATGATAGCCCACCAGGCTCCGCCGTCCCTAGGATTCTCCAGGCAAGAACACTGGAGTGGGTTGCCATTTCCTTCTCCAATGCTTGAAAGTGAAAAGTGAAAGTGACTAAACAAGTAAATTAATGGTATCAAATGTACAGTATGGGGAATATGATCAATAAGAAGAAGTCATCATTCTTCTTATTTAATCTGAGTGCTTGCTTTGTGCAGTCACCAATGGGGCGCTGGGGACGCAGCCGCAGAGAGCGAATCCAGGGCAGATCTCTGTCCTCCAGGAGCTTCCCCTCCAGAGAGGATAAACACAGAGACACATCCTGGACCTCAGGTATGACCATGCTCAGAAAGGAAGCACAACAGGAGAGATGGGGCTGGGTGCTGGAGCCAGTGAAGCCCTGGATTTTCTCAGGCTTGGAGAAAAGTTTGGGGCACTTCTTCCATTTTTTTCAATGCCCTCTTTCACATAAAGAATTATCTTTTAGAGGAAGATTGTCTTAAAATATTTATTTATTTGCATCAAGTCTTAACTGCAGCATGCCAGATCTCTTTTTCCCCACGCGGGCCTCTCTCTAGTTGTGGCTCATGGGCTTAGTTGCTCTGCTTCATGTGGGGATCTTAGTTCCCTGACAAGGGATCAAACCATGCTTCCTGCTTTGTCAGGCAGATTCTTAATCAGTGGACTGCCAGGAGTGTCCCACATAAAGAGTTCTCTGACATTGTAAGTTCTTTGACACTACCCTCAATTTCACAAGTGTGATATGACTACATAGAATTCCAGGGTTTTGACAAGAAGTACAATAACTGGAAAAAAGGCATGACCACCTTCCAGTCCAGTGACCCTCTGGTCCAGATAAGGGGACAGTGCCCAGGGAGGCGAAGGTTTCTCACATACACCTGGGGCTGGAGGAGGCGATAAGATACTCGGCTTTGGACTTACACTTTCTGTCTGGTTCATTCTACACCCAGTCCATGGTGACAAAGCTTCTCCTGCTGAACTGACATCTCACATAGGTAGCAAAAGCGAAAATCTGTGATACAAAGATTCCTCCTCACACCCCTGTTAGGGGAATTAGCTGAAAGCCTGATTCCAACCAATGATGTTCACAGGTAGAAAAAAACACAACTACAACATATTAAAGAAAGCAAATGTAGACAGGATCAGGATTTCAGCTGACTAAATTCACATGCAGAAACAAAAGACAACCCTCTCGAGGTTCGCCGTGATTACTAACTTAAATAATCAACTAAAACCTCCCATCAGGGAGACGGGATAAAGGACGGAATAAAAGAAAACACAAATTTTCCTTCTGGTGAGGAAAGGATTTGGAAGCACAGTAAATCTGTTTCCATGACACCAAAAACAAGCAACAGCTATAACCACCAAAATCACTGCGGGTGGTGACTGCAGCCACAAAATTAGAAGACGCTTGCTCTCTGGAAGGAAAGTATGACAAAAGTAGACAGCATATTTAAAAGCAAAGACATCATTTTGTTGACAAAAGTCCATATAAGTCAAAGCTATGGTTTTTCCAGTAGTCATGTACAGATGTGAGTGTTGGACCATAAAGAAGGCTGAGCATTGAAGAACTGATGCTTTTGAAGTGTGGTGCTGGGGAATACTCTTGAGAGTCCCTTGGACAACAAGGAGATCAAACCGGTCAATCCTAAAGGAAATCAATCCTGAATATTCACTGGAAGGACTGAGGCTGAAGCTGACGCTCCAATACTCTGGCCCCTGATACAAAAAGCCAATTCATTGGAAAAGACCCTGAAGCTGGGAATGATTGAAGGAAAAAGAAGAGGGCAGCAGAGGATGGGATGGATAGATAGCATCACCAACTCAATGGACATGAATCTGAGCAAACTCTGGGAGATAGCAGAGGACAGAGGAGCCTGGCATGCTTCGGTCCACGAGGTCCAAAGAGTTAAACACAACTTAGCAACTGAACAACAACAATAACAACACAACCACCACAGCAACAATGAGCTTAGCAACCACATGCTACCTCAACACACAATGCTGGTTTGTTACAAGCCTCCTTACCATAAGGGTCCACATATTCATTTAATTAAAGTTGGAAAATATCATTTAACTTGTATTTCAGTGCAGTATTATAAACATTTGAAACACACGGAGGGTCTGACCTGAGAGTATAAATTACGCTGTGAGAAGGAAAGTGTGAGCAGGATTGAGAACCCTGGGGGAATTCTATTCCAGATGAGTTCAGAAAGAACCCGGTGAGTCATCAACTCTGAGTCATGGACCCCCAAAGTCCTTCCAGGGAAGTGTACATAGCTGTGGTGGAGACATACTAAATTCAATTTAATGATTTCCATTGCAATCCCTTAATCATATGCCAAGTATGTGTTGACAGTATGAATGGGAATTTGGAGAAGATGCCTTGAATTTATATGCCATTTAACAGCTTACCAATCATTTCCCTACTGGTCAGCTTGTTGAATCCTCTTAATACATCTATGAAACAGATATCAGCCCCATTTTACAAATGAGATAATTGCATGCCATATGAATTGCATAGTTTGCCCAAGAAAGCATAGCAAAGAAGTGGCAGGGCCTGACTCCTACCTTACTCCACCAGGACCCTTCCCACAGCCAAGGTACCGATGGCATTCAGAATCGCTACATACGCTCCATTTAAGAAGAAGGCCCACATCTTCCAGGAAAGGGATAATATCCCAGTAGAGTTTTAGCACCAAATATTATTTTGTATTTTTAATCTGACCTTCATATATGCAAATGGTATATTTTTTCAGGCAAGAAATTAGCCTTAGAATATGCTGGTTCCCCAAGGTGTTCTGATACTTTTCCCAAGTCAAGATAGAGTTATTCCAAAAAGCTAGAAATCACCACCTTTATAGGTGATGGACAAAAAAACCCCATTAGCTACTTGTCTATCAAAGTCAATTGGTTACACAGGCTTGTGCATCTTAATGACCTTTTACTAAGCTGAAGAGACTCAAATTGGCAAAAAAAAAAAAAAAAGAAAGAAGAAGAAGAAAACTGACTAGGTTTTGGGGCAATGGATTCCTTCTGCAATTAAAATAAAATGGGCATTGCTCCCTTTAGCCCACAAGGCTTGGCTTCTTTTCTCCCCTCTGGTCTCTCCCACTTCACCTACAGCCAACCTCCTCCTCACCTGTTCTCTCTGAAACAACCATTCTCTCTGTCCTTCAGGTGGATCGGGCTCCTTCCTGCCTCTGTGTCTCGGCTGGCTTCAGAGGTTCCCTCTGTTTCTTATGGGGGGGCGGGGGGAGGTTCCTGATGCTGCTCCCTCTGTCTGGTTCCTGCCTTCTCATTCAGGTCTTGACTAAAGTCTCACTTGCCCAAAGAACCCTCAGAGAACTCTTACCATCTCTTCTATCATGTTCTACCACAGTTCCCTGGGTCATTTCCTTCAGCACATTTGTCAGTATCCTCCTAGACTACATACACATTTGTCTTTCTCACAGATTGTGACTCCCACAAAAGCACAAATCTCAGTCTGTATATTTCTGTCCCAACCCTCGTGAGCCTTCATAGGAATGCCCCAGAGGCACTTGGCAAATATTTGTTGAGTCAGTGAACAGCAGATGATGTATTAGTGACTGAATTGAAATAGGGTTTGGGAACATGCGAAAATACGTCTGTCTAATTTAAATGTTTGAAGAAGCAAAAGAGGTCCTAAATTGTGCAAAATCAGGACAAAAATTATTTTCTTCTCAAAAGGGAAGTTTGGAAGTGTCTTAGAAACTTTTTGAATAATTTACACCATACTGAATATGTATGTTTGAATATATATGTATGTATTTATATTGGAATTTCACAAAAAAGCTCTTAGCTATATTACTTTAGGTCGCTACTATCAACACTTTTAAAAATCATTGGCCCATGGGACGAAGCACAAATTCCTAGACTTATGTCATCCTGATGTGGTAGGCTCAGCTAGCAGCCTTCCAATCTCCACCTTCACGTGAGGTACTTCAATATTATGAAACTGTGTGCAAAGACCTGAAAGCATCATTCAGCATGGCTCTGGGGGATAAATGTAAAGGGTTGTGTTTTGTCTAAGATCACTGGTTAGTGAAAGGCAGAACCAGGATCAGGAGCCCGTTCTAACTGTACATGCTTTTCCATCATCACTCTTTCCTTTCTGTAAGCAGAGATCCAGTGGAGGGTTGGGATGGTTGCAATGGTTGGACGGCATCACTGACTCAATGGACATGAGTTTGAGCAAGCTCTGGGAGATGGTGGAGGACAGGGAAGCCTGGTGTGCTGCAGTCCACGGGGTCCCACAGAGTCAGACGTGACTTAGTGACTAAACAACAAAAATAAAGTAAAGCTGATTAACTTAGCTACACAGCAGAAATGAACCCAACATTGCAAAGTGACTGCACTCCAGTAAAAAATTAAATTTAAAACATAAATAAAAATAAACAACAAAAAGGTAATCTGGGACAGCACGGGGCCCATGGTAGTTTCATCACAATAGATGAACAGAGAAATGGATAATTATGTTTGCCTTCTCTGCTTTAAGAAGTTTCTGAGGAAAGGCACATATTAGGGTTTTAAAGATCCATCTCCCCTGAAAGGCATGCTGCTGGCTCAGGCTGCTGAAGGCACAGCCAGACTGCCCCTGCATGCAGGTGCTGTGTGGCTAGGAATAGGAATGAACTGTTGGAAAGATCAAAACTGCACAGAAAGTCAATACGTTCTTCAGAACCACTCTCCCCCAACACACACAATTTTTCCTTCCTGATAACTTATTTTCACTATAAACAACTAGAGCCATACTTTTTGTTTTTTCTCCCTTGGAATTTGGCATAAACTTTCTCCTGGAGGTGGTCTGAATACACTGTTGAACATATGTGAAATTTCCTCCTTGCTGTTAAAAGACCCCTGACTTTGATTAAATATGATTTCAGCATAACAACATGGTGTTGTTTTGATCTATTTGTAATGAGGTTATTCAAAATAGATTGAGCTGTTGACAAGATCAAAATTACTCAGATGCATACACCCACATACGTGTAAATATTTATATAGGGATAGTCACTAGAAAACCTTTTTGACCCAGAAGAAACTGACATTTGTCACTTTCTAGTTTACTTCCATTTAATCCATACAATCTGCAAAACGATAGGTACTTCTTAAGTGAAAAAGTTTCCTCCTTTGAGAGGAAAGCTTTAATATTTTGTTTATCAGAATAGCTCGTGTTTAATTCATTGTTTAATTCATTCATTCTTTAAAGAAAGGACAATTATCAACCAAAAAGAGGAGGCACAAGTCAACCATGCTCATTCTGGTTCACAAGGGGACCAGATGCAAATTCTGCTTAATGAAATAGTGAAAGGAAGGTTCTGACAACCCATTTTTTTCCAAATAAAGGAGAGGAGGAAAAAAGAGGAAGCATGCATATTGCAACGTCACAACAGTCCCAGGACACAAGTGTGACTGATGATAAAGTCTTTAGCCGAAGTTAAACTGATGCTGTGGTCAGGATGGAGTTTCCTGGTGTCTCATGTCACCCTGACTGCTGCAGTAAATTGTGGCCTCTTTGTTCTGTGTGTGTTGTGTGTGTGGCCTTTTTCTTATTTCCCAGCTGGCTTCTGGCTTTACTATGGACAAAGTCCAAAGAGGGGGAGCACTCTGAGTAAACTATGGTACCTGCAGTGGTTTTCTGGCCCTGTAGGATGGAAAGGCTTGAAATAATGTGTGAGTGTGAGCAAGAATATTGATAAATCAACACAGCAAACTTGCTTTGATCCATAAGAATATGTACTACCACCTATACAGGGGGTGTTCTAGAAAAACAATTTTATATCCGCAGGATTGGTAATACTATCAAACTTCCTGACACATAATTTTCTTGCTGTTGTTTAGTTACTAAGTCATGTCCAACTCCTTTGCAATCCCATGGACTGTAACCCAGGAGGCTCCTCTGTGCATAGGACTTCCCAGGCAAGAATACTGGAATGGGTTGCCATTTCCTTCTCCAGGGGATCTTCCTGGCCTAGGGAGAGAATCCGTGTCTCCTGCATTAGCAGGCAGATTCTTTACAACTGAGTCACCCGGGAAACCCTGATACTTACTTGCAAATACAAAATTTCTTCCCCTAAATGACAGCCTTTTAGAAAATACTGATTTTAAAGCATATTATTACCAATATTCTGATTTCACTGTTGGGTGGAAGTTGATAAATCTGAGCTCACTTATAGGCCTCTGATGCTCAATCTTGGTCAAAGAGTTTATTGCATTTTTCAGTTATTCATTTATTCTGTTTGAATAAAAAGAAGAAAACTTTGGCCTGTTCAGAGTTCTATAGCATGAGGAACCAAATGTCCTTCCTTGAAAGATTGGAAAAAGTAAATACGTTGTGTGCTTTACAAGTAAATATCTTAGAGAAAAAGCAACAACCATGGAAGAAAACAGAATACAGAATTGTGGCAATTCCTTGTAGCAAGAAAGCATTCTTGAACATTAATCCTTCAAAACAATCCAGATGATAGTAAACTTACACATTAAGAAAAACTACTGAACTCTATACAGACACATTTTAAGGGAAATAGAATGCTTTTCCTGTGATTTAAGGCCCAGCTCGTATTAGTTTCATAGCTAAAGATCACTCTTTAGGATAAAATGAAATAGCTCAAAAATAAAATGCATACTTCATTTCTTGAATTTTTCATACATAATATGAAATATATACATAATATATACATGATATATACATAATGGCTCAGGTCCCTTAGTGTTCCAGAATCCATCCCAAGATAGTCGGTGAGTCCATGTGAGGCTCCAGTTAAAATAAATAACATTGCCTTCTGTATTTGTCTTGCCCTTAAAACAAAACACCTTATCATTCTCTTTGTAATGAAAGCTCTTCCAGGTTATATATAATTTCTCTTTTTTTTAACCAATATCATTAATCTGACATATTTGAAGAATCTTCCTCCATGTCATACAATGCTCCTTTAATAAATAATAAGCACTGACAACAAATGGAAGGTATATAGGCACTCATTTCTAAACCAGTTTGTCTTTTGCTGGCTTAAACTACCTTCTGCCTGATCAGATGTCACTGGCACATCTCAAGTATAAATGCTAGACAAGGCAAATCAAAATAATCTACTTTCCAATGTCAATGTCCAATATACAACGGCCTTGTGTTTTTAAATGGAAGCTTGACTTCTTGGAAAAACATCCTCTACAAGCAAACGAAAATTAACCTCATTGAGGCAAGATGTTAATAGGGAAATTGTAGGAAGAGGTAATGAGCAGTGCATGGGGTGTCTGTGTTATTGACTCCCCTTTACTATGAATCTACAACTGTTGTAGGAATAAATTCTACTAATTTGTAAAAGGTGAGTTTTAAAAAAGATTTGCCAACCTTGCCAAGGCTGGTTTTGCCAACCTTTCTCCATTAAGCCCACTTGGCCACTGTGTACATTGTTTGATTAGATCTACTAGTATTTCACTGGGAAGCTTTGCATCTATGTTCAGGGGAGTGGTTCTGTAGTTTTCTTGTGATGTCTTTATCTGGTATTGGTATTAGGGTAATACTGCTCTCATAGGAGGGAAGAAAAAAAACGTATCTTCTATTTCTATTTATAGGAAGAAACTGTAGAGAATCGGTAAAATTCACAAGAGAAACCATCTGGATCTCATGTCATCTTTTTTGGAAGGCTATTAATTATTGACTCAGTTTCTTTAATATATATAGCCCTATTCAGATTATCGATTTTTGCTTGCAGAATTTTGGAATTTTGTCTCCAAGAATTAGCTCATTTCATCTAAGTTACCAAATTTTTGGGCATATGTCTTTTCATAATATTCCTTTATCATCATTTCAATGATCATAGTATCATTAGTGATGGCCCTCTTTTATTATTAGTAATTTGTGTTTTCTCTCTTTTTTCTTGTTAACCTAGATAGATGTATACTAATTTTATGGATCTCTTCAAATAACTGGGTTTTAGTATGGTTGATCTTATTTCTTTTGGCTTCTTGCTCTCTATTTATTTATTTATTCTATGCTTGTCTTAAGCTTATATTTCACTTCTTTCTCTATTTTCCTAAGGTGGAAGCTTATATGACTGATTCTAAATTTTTTCCCTCTAATACATGCATTTGATGATATGGGTTTATGCTAAACCAATGCCTTCATTGCATCCCACAACTTCTTATGTTTTAGCTTCATTCTAATTTAGTTTAAAGTATTTTAAAAATTCTCTTAATACTGTTTCTGTGATTCATGTGCCATGTAGAAGTATATCTTTATTCTATACTGCTTCTCCTTTCTTAAAGTGGATCCAAGTTTCTGATATATGTCATTTTCCCTCTTGCCAAATAACCTATTTTAATATTTTTTGTAAGGCAGGATTACTGGGGATAAAGTCACTCCATTTTTGTTTATCTAAGAACATATTTCTGCTCCATGTTTGAAAAATCATTACAATAGATGTAGAATTCTATATTGGTATTTTTGTTTGTTTGTTTCAATACACTTTATATTTCACTGTATGTTTTTGCTTATACAATCTGTGGCAGAAAGTCCACTGTAATTATTTCCTAGTTCCTTTACAGGTAAGACTTTCTTCCCCTATGGCTTTCACAATGTTTTCTCATTTTCTTTCATTTCCTAAAGTTTAAATATGACATGCTTAGGTGTAGAATTTTTGAGTATCTTGCATGGTTTTCTCTGAGATGTTTGGATCTGTGACTTGGTGTCTGCCATTAATTTTGGAAAATTCTCAGCTATCATTTCTTTGAATATATCTTCTGCTTTTATTCTTCTTTGCTCTCTTTCTGGTATTCACATTATCCCGATGTTATACCTTTTGCAAGTTTCCACATTTCATATATATCTTGCTTTTTCACTTTGCCTTTAAGTTTGTGAAGTTTCTATTGACATAACCTGAAGCTCACTGATTCTTTCTTGATTGTATCCAGTCTACTAATGAGTTCACCAAAAGCATTCTTTAATTTTCTTACATTGGTTTTATTTCTAATATTTCCTTTTAATTCTTCCTTAGACTATTCTTCTCTCTGCTTACATTGCCCATCTGTTCTTAAATGTCATTTACCCTTTCCATTATCAACATACTAGTCATAGTTATTTTAAATTCCATTCTGTTACTTTTAATCTCTATGTCATACCTGAGTCTAGTGTTGACTCTTGTTTTGTTTCTTCATATGTGTTTTTACTTGTCTTTTACTCTTTGTAATTTTTTCTTGACAGACAAACATGTTACATAAAGTGATAGAAGCTAGACTAATTAGTCTTTTAGTGTGAATTTTTATGAGTCTGGTGAGGATCCGGGTTGTACTTAATGTTTGGTATAGCTATAGATGTCAGCTGTGTCTGTTTCCTCTAATATGTTTCTTCTATTTTTTTGTATTGCCTTAGAAATTCCTTCTTGGACACAGACTGTGTCCCACTGCTCTCTCAGTTCAGTTCAGTTCAGTTGCTTAGTTGTGTCCGACTCTTTGCGACCCCATGAACTGCAGCACTCCAGGCCTCCCTGTCCATCACCAACTCCCGGAGTTCACTCAGACTCACATCCATCGAGTCCATGATGCCATCCAGCCTTCTCATCCTCAGTCATTCCTTTCCCCTCCTGCCCCTAATCCCTCCCAGCATCAGAGTCTTTTCCAATGAGTCAACTCTTTGCATGAGGTGGCCAAAGTACTGGAGTTTCAGCTTTAGCATCATTCCTTCCAAAGAAATCCCAGGGTTGACCTCCTTCAGAATGGACTGGTTGGATCTCCTTGCAGTCCAAGGGACCCTCAAGAGTCTTCTCCAACACCACAGTTCAAACACATCAATTCTTTGGCGCTCAGCCTTCTTCACAGTCCAACTCTCTCACCCCTACATGACCACTGGAAAAACCATAGCCTTGACTAGAAGAAACTTAGTCAGCAAAGTAATGACTCTGCTTTTGAATACACTATCTAGATTGGTCATAACTTTTCTTCCAAGGAGTAAGCGTCTTTTAATTTCATGGCTGCAGTCACCATCTGCAGTGATTCTGGAGCCCCCAAAATAAAGTCTGACACTTTGTTTCCACTGTTTCCCAATCTATTTGCCATGAAGTGATGGGACCAGATGCCATGATCTTCATTTTCTGAATGTTGAGCTTTAAGCCAACTTTTTCACTCTCCTCTTTCACTTTCATCAAGAGGATATTTAGTTCCTCTTCACTTTCTGCCATAAGGGTGGTGTCATCTGCATATTTGAGGTTATTGATATTTCTCCTGGCAATCTTGATTCCAGCTTGTATTTCTTCCAGTCCAGCGTTTCTCATGATGTACTCTGCATAGAAGTTAAATAAGCAGGGTGACAATATACAGCCTTGATGTACTCCTTTTCCTATTTGGAACCAGTCTGTTGTTCCATGTCCAGTTCTAACTGTTGCTTCCTGACCTGCATACAGAATTCTCAAGAGGCAGGTCAGGTGGTCTAGTATTCCCATCTCTTTCAGAATTTTCCACAGTTTATTGTGATCCACACAGTCAAAGGCTTTGGCATAGTCAATAAAGCAGAAATAGATGATTTTCTGGACTTCTCTTGCTTTTTCCATGGTCCAGCTGATGTTGGCAATTTGATCTCTGGTTTCTCTGCCTTTTCTATAACGAGCTTGAACATCAGGACATTTTGGAGTTCTGTGGATGTGATGTGAAGCTGTTAGGAAGGGGAAGATTTCTATAATCTTATGATTAAATCTCATATGGGCTGAAAAAGTAAAGAATCCACCTGCAAAGCAGGAGACCTGGGTTTGGTCCCTGGATTGGGAAGATCCCCTGAAGGAGGGCATGTATTATTGCCTGGACAAAGGAGTGTGATGGACCATAGTCCATAGGGTCGCAAAGAGTCAATCATGACTGAGCAACTAAGCACAACACACAGGATTACATCTCATAATTTTAGTGTCCCTGAGTCCTCAGGTTATGACCTTCAGAAGATTTTTGTTTTGTTTTGTTTTGTTTTTTAAACACATTTTACCTCTTTTATGTGAATTAAGAGGAAAGTTATGGCTTCCCTCATGACTCAATGGTAAAGAATCCGTCTGCCAATGCAGGAGACACAGGTTCAATCCCTCGTCTGGGAAGATCCCACATGCCACAGTGCAACTCAGCCTGTGTGCCACAGCTGTGGATCCTGTGCTCTGGAGCCTAGGAACTGCAGCTACTGATGCCTGCACGCATCAGTGATCCAGCAGATCAGTGACCAGTGATCACTAGAGCCAGCGATCCACAGCAGGCCACCACAATGAGAAGCCCATATACCACAACCAGAGAGGAGCTCCCAGTCACTACACCTAGAGAAAACCCCGAGCAGCAATGACGCACAGCTAAAAATAAAGAAATGCAATTTTTTTAAAAAAGAGGAAAGCTAGAAGGAATTGCAGTGTCTACCTGCTCTTTCTTAGGTCAGAAAAGCCTCTGGTGAAGTAATTCCCCTTGGAAGGTAGTTTGGTGATGGAGAATGCATTGTACTTATTTCAGATGGTTACTCTCTATTTGCTCAAAATAGAAGGGGATTTTATTTGGTCTTCATTTGTGAACATGATGAAGTTGCTAAAGGTGAAGCCCAGGAAAGTCTGGAGGCATCTCCCAGGAAATTTTAACTCTCAAGTCACGCACCCTTAGTCCCCAGCAATTTGCTGAACTTAGCATTGAAGTATTCCTGCCTGTTCTGTTTTCAGGAAGCTGGACTTGGCTGTCATTCCCTGTTTGGGCCACCTCTCCAGATTTCAGAGTGGTGGTTTGCCCTGTGACCTCAATTCTCTGCAGAATCTAAGAAAAGTCATTGACTTTCAGTTTGGTCAGCTTTTTTCTTGTTGTGAGGGCATAAATAGTAACTTCCAAGCTTGATACATGCCAGGGGTGAAAGTCAAAGTCAGCACACTTTTCCTGTAAAGGGTCCAGTAACAGAACTTTGGCTTTGCAATATACAGCATTGCTGCTCCTCAAATCCGAAGTTGGAATAAATGAGCACGACTGCACCCAATAAACAGTTGTTTAAAACAACTGACGGTGAACTGAATTTTGGCCTCTGGGCCACGGTTTGTAGCTCCTGCTCTAGACTAAAGACCACAAATGGAAATACCACCAAGGGACAAGATGATGCAAACATGAGCAAAATTGGAAAGATCTTAAGCAAAAAAAAAAAGACTATTGAGTTATATATTAAACACTTATTCTTTATGTTCAGAGAAAATATGCTGTGTTCTCAGTATTATTAGTAAACTGCAGACTTTATTCAAATTTCACAAAATGTTATGTTAGTCACCATTATTTGTTTTCATATCCTATTCAAGATTCCACATTATATTTACTTGCATTGAGCAGCTTCAGTTGCATACAACAAATCCTGGTAAATTCTCTGAAAAGTTCTCTTTTCATTTTTATTCTGGTACAATATTTTCTAATTTTTCTTGTTATGGCTCCTTAGATACTCCCATCATTTAAAAGTGGATATTTAATTTCCAAATACATGGAGTTTTTAAAGTATCTTTGTTATTAATTTATCATTTTGGTATTAGTTTCTCATTTAAATTCCTTCTTTTCTGCAATCACTCTCTGTTGTTTTTCAGCCTTCTAACTTTATTGAGGCTTTCAATGGCTAAGTTTGTCCTGGTAAATGTCACATTGCACTTGAAAAGATGTGAGTTATTTTCAAATATCTTTTGATATTGATTTCTAACATAAATCCACAGTGCCAAAAGAACAAACTCTGTATGATTTCAATACCTTTAGACCATGAAATTTTTACACCTTGCTTTTTGTCCCTGGATGTTTCAGTGTCTTCTAGTTTACAGTCTATGGGCACTTGAAGAGAATTTGTATCCTACTGTTGTGTGAAAACTCTTTAAATCTTATTATTAAGGTTGAAAAAATATGCTGTATCTCATGTCCTTGAAACAAATATTTAACTTTGCATAGAAATTCATGTGCTATACATCACTTAATCCTTCCTAATTACTATAGGGAATCAGCAGCACATCATAAATATAAACGGTGACTGACTGCTTCTTTGTCTGAGTATGAGGTTCACCCAGGGATGGTGGGGACATTGATGAACTCCAGGGGAGCGCACCAGAGTGTGGCCAGCTGGGAGTCAGAGCCTGCATCCCCAGATCCACAGTTTCTCCAGGGGAGCTGAAAGTCTAGATTGGACACTGGTACCCTTATGATCACACAAGGCAACACTGTGTAGATCAAGCACAAGCATTCTAGCTGTTGACCCTGGATCTTGGCTGAACTTGTCCTCCATTCTAGGCCTACCCGCAGTTTTACTGCAAGAATGCCTGGGAATTAAAGAACTTGGCAAAGATCACTTAGCCAGGGATGGCTGAGTGTGGTGCAAGTTAGAGCTGCCAAGTAGGTCACTTCTCTGGGTCAGTTCACAGCTTCCATTAGATGTACCCTTTAGCCTCCATGGAATTAAAATCTCCCTGCTCTGAATTTAGTCCTGGGCACTGTGTGATTTTCTTCCACTGATATCAATAATCCCCAGGCTTACATTCCTAGGTAGCCTTTTAAAATCAACAAATTCCATAATTTAAAAAAATTTCCCTAAAAGCACAATTATATTTCACTTAATTAGTGAAGAAATAATAAAACAACCACAGTTATGTTTGTGCTGCAAAATCACAGCAAAGTCAATGGTTCCAATCAGTTACAGGAATTCTGCAAAGAACACATTCTTCAAAAAATATGTGATTCAAGTCATTTGACTCAGACTTCCCTGTGCAACTTAATTGTGCTTAATTCCTAATTGATCTAGAAAATGTTTCCTCTTTCCAGGGATTTCAGCTTACTAGAAAGCAATGTGAAGTTGTTTAGGGTCAAAATGAAAACAAGTGAAGGGTTACAATAGTAGGACTCTGGAAGGTCTGTGGGTCTGCTCTCTGTCCCAGAGGCAGCAGGAAATGGTGCAAAGGGACGGGGGGGAACCTGGTGGAGCTGACAGTGAAGAGGCAGTGAGAAACATTCAGCTTTCAACATAGGGGTGGCGGAGGGTGCAGGGAGATGGATGGATTCTTTGATTCTTCTAAAGAGAGAGTTGACAGCTCTAAGAGTCAGAAAAGACTGAATAAAAACTACATATCATCAGTAGTGAACTCCTCTGAAATATGCTCATATTGACAGCAGAACAGGAATGGTCCTAAAAACCTGGTGAAGCCACTTCATATATCACTGCTATAATTGGGAATTCCATAGAACTATTTTTTAATGGACTTACATATGAAGACTAGTAGTTCAAAAATATCTTTGAAGGTGGAATAGACAACAAAATATTGTGTGATTAAATGCATTCGATAAAATTAAGGAAGAATGTTGGGGTCTGCTGAGCGAAGTAACTAAAGAGAATCACGCTATTCCAAATCAGGTAACAGTATATGAATTTAGTTCAGTTTATTTCAGTCGCTCAGTAGTGTCCGACTCTTTGTGACCCCATGAATCGCAGCACATCAGGCCTCCCTGTCCATCACCAAATCCTGGAGTTTACCCAAACTCATGTCCATCGAGTCGGTGATGCCATCCAGCCATCTCATCCTCTGTCATCCCTTTCTCCTCCTGCCCCAATCCCTCCCAGAATCAGGGTCTTTTCCAGTGAGTCAACTCTTTGCATGAGGTGGCCAAAGTACTGGAGTTTGAGCTTCAGCATCAGTCCTTCCAATGAACACCCAGGGCTGATCTCCTTTAGGATGGACTGGTTGGATCTCCTTGCAGTCCAAGGGACTCTCAAGAGTCTTTTCCAACACCACAGTTCAAAAGCATCAATTTTTCAGCACTCAGCTTTCTTCACAGTCCAACTGTCACACCCATACATGACTACTTGAAAAACCATAGCCATGACTAGAAGAACCTTTGTTGGCAAAGTAATGTCTCTGCTTTTCAATATGCTATCTAGGTTGGTGATAACTTTTCTTCCAAGGAGTAAGTGTCTTTTAATATCATGGCTACAATCACCATCTGCAGTGATTTTGGAGTCCAAAAAATAAAGTCTGACACTGTTTCCACTGTTTCCTTATTTATTTCCCATGAAGTGATGGGACCAGATGCCATGATCTTAGTAATTAGCCTTTCCTAAACTGATACTCTGTGGAAAAGTAAGAGATGTAGCTCAAAATAAATTGTTTTAGAAAAACAGGTTAGATAAAATAAAACAGGGTCTTTAACTACAAAAACTCTCAGCACTTTTACTGAGAGATTTCTGCCTGGCCCTCTTTTTCAATGAGACATCTCTCCTTTGAAGAATTTTTAAGTCTGCTGACCATCAAAGTCCATATTCAAGTGCACAAATTCCAAATTCTGCCAGAGAAATGTTTAGTGGAACGTAATCTGGGAAATATTGATTTACTTTACTTGTTGGCAAACTTAAACAGTAAATTCATATATTGAGGAGTTAAATTTGTTAAACAACAAGATCCTACTATATGACATAAGGAACTATATTCAATACCTTGTAATAACCTAAAATGGAAAAGGACCTGAAAAGATGCTGTTTATATTTATATGATATATATGTGTGTGTGTATATATATATATATATATATATATATACTCAATCATTTTGCTGTACACCTGAAGATAACATGACACTGTAAATTAACTATACATTGACTTAATTTTTTTTTAAGTTAACTGTGGAATTTTATTGAATAATACAGCATTTTTTGGTTATAAGGGCACCAGGCTACCTTTTTCCCTACCTCTTTTCCCTCATTGTTTTTATGCACCCACTGTAATTCTCATGTTCTTTTTGTGTAAAATATTTTTAATATAATAAACTTCTTCAGTTTTCTATATCAGAACTTCCTTTCCAACTGGTTCTGGAAAGGATTAAAATGTGCACGTCATATGGAATTTTCAATGCCAGAAGAAGCAAAACTGTTCTCATAAAATTTATACTGAAGCAAGATAAAACAGGCTTCCCCAATGGCTCAGTGGAAAAGAATCTACCTGCCAATGCGGGAGACACAGGAGACGTGTGTTTGATCCTTGGGTTGGGAAGATCCCCTGGAGGAGGAAATGGCAACCCACTCCAGTCTTCTTGCCTGAAAAATCCCATGGACAGAGGAGCCTGGCAGGCTACAGTTCAAAAGATTGCCAAGAATCAGACATGACTGAGTGACTGAGCATGCAGAAGATGAAACACCTGGCTAGTTTTATCAATTAAGACCTTTTTGTTGTATTCTGCCTAGATTTCTTCCTTCTTATATGTGATGACACTTGGCCTAGGGTTATCTATGATTTGTAGTAGGGATGACAAATAAGATTTATGCTCAGAGAAAATGGTTTGCCTCTCTGCTCTGTGTAGAATAACACAACGCAACATTATTTCTAATCACCCGGTGGGGAGGAGAACCTGACCTTGGAGAAAAGGAAGATGCTTTGGAAAGTAGAGAGCTTTGTTGAAGAAGGGGACACAAAATGACACTGGAAGTGTTGAATGGAAGGATAGAGAGCTCTAAAATGGAAAGATTGTATTGAAATTATGAGCTAATTACAGATCCCAGCACTGTCTTTGACAACAAAGATGGGCAGAACTTACCTGGGAAAGTTAGTCCCAGGATGTGCGGAAGGTGATGAGAATGCCAAGATGACCTCAAGATCTGATTAGAATTCTCTCTCGGGGCTCCTATATCAAGATGATTCTGGCAATGGTCTATCAAAGAGGGTCATGGTGTAAATGGAATTAATTCATAAGAAGCTACAATCCTTCCTTATGGTAGATGGACCATTTCCCAGGATCGAAAGGCACCAGAAATGTTTCATGAGGACTAATCACCTTTAAAACAAAAAAAAAGGCTCAGAACTCAGTCCAGAGAGCAATCTTGAGGATTCTGTGTTGAGAAATGGCACATTTCTATCTCTTGTCTTTCAATCAAGAGCAAAATCTGGAATGCCTGGTAAGGAAAGACCCACCATTTCTGGTGGAGAAAATAAAAGACTGACATTTTGGCAGGACCTGCAGGGCGCCCTGGTGCTTTGACTGTGACACAGTCCATGCATTCTTCCCTCCTCAGCCCACCTCTTGGACACACATCTCTCCACACACAATGTATACCTGAAGTTGCCTCCTCCCTCGATATGCCTCTTCAGCAAACCAGAGAAATGAAGTAAACTAAGAAAGAGTCCAGACTCCTGTGAAGGGCGCGGTGTAGGTAGTCCAAAGCCCTGGCAAGGCTCTGACCATCTCAGACAGATGTGACTTCCAGCACCCAGGGAAGCACGTGTGTTTACCTTATGTAAGGGACTGTACAACTCTGGGAGAGTCCTCGAATCTCTCCTAGATGTTTCCCCCACTCCCCGCTTGTTTAATCTATATGCTGAAAACATCATGAGAAACGCTGGGGTGGATGAGTTACAAGTCAGAATCAAGATATATGGGAGAAACATCAACAGTCTCACCGAAGTGGGCGATATCACTCTAATGGCAGAAAGTGAAGAGTAACTAAAGGGCCTCTTGATGAGGGTGAAGGCAGAGAGTGAAAGAGCCAGCTTAAGACTAAATATTAAAAAAAAAAAACAAAAAAAACAACTAAGACTATGGCATCAGGTTCCATTACTACACAGCAAATAGAAGGAGAAAAGAGAAGTAATGACAGATGTCCTCTTCTTGGGCTCCAAAATCACTGCAGATGGTGACTGCAGCCATGAAATCAGAAGATGATTGCTTCTTGGCAGGAAAGCGATGACAAACCTAGACAGTGTGTGGAAAAGCAGAGACATTACTCTGCCGACCAAGATCCATATAGTCAAGGCTATGGTCTTCTCCGTCGTCACACACACTTGTGAGAGCTGGCCAAAGAACTGACGCCTTTGAATTGTGGTGCTGGAGAAGTCTCCTAAAAGTCCCTTGGACAGTAAGGATATCAAACCAGTCAACATTAAGAGAGATAAGCCCTAAATATTCACTGAAAGGACTGATGCTGAAGCTCTAGTATTTTGTTCATCTAATGTGAACAGACAACTCATTGGAAAAGTCCCCAATGCTAGGAAAGATCGAGGGCAGAAGGAGAAGAGGGCATCAGAGGACGAGATGGCTGGACGGCATCACAAATGCAATGAACATGAACCTGGACAAACTCCAAGAGTTGGTGAGGGACAGGGAGGCCTGGCACACTGCAGTTCACAGGGCTGCAGAGACAGACAAGACTGGGCAACTGGACAACAACAAGCTCCCAACAAGAAGGCTTTGTCCCTAATTTCCACAGTGAGATTCACTACTGAATGCACCTTGCCTGTGACTTCAGCTGCAGGCATCTTGGAGGCAGGTACCTAACAATGTTCGCCTATGTACGTTTCATGGAGGATGAACACACAAGGTGCTGAAAAGAAAAAGGATCCTGTGAAAGGCCAAATCACTTCAGGAAACACTAGCGTAGAGTAAACAGGTGTCTCTCGCAAGACTTCTCAGTGCCCTTGATATGCTCATTACAAACATTCCAAAGCATGACAGTTTGCAGCATTTCTTCAGGCATATATCACCATTAAGCCTCTGTCTAGAGCAGCAGAGCTCCATAGAAATACGATGTGAACTGCAAAGGAGAACCATGTACGTGATTTTAGATTTTTAAGACAGTTACATTAAAAATGGAAAAAGAGACAGATGAATTTAATTTTAATAATATAGTTCATTAACCCAGTATATCAAAACTGTTATCATTTCAGCATGTAACATATATTATAAATGAGATAAACTCACTTTTGTTGTGCTGCATCTTTGATGTACAGCATGTGGTTCACACTTACTGCCTTCATCTTCAGACATATGAAGTGTTCTGGGCAGCAGCTCATGTGCCCACGGACACCCCCACTGAATGGTGCAAGGAGACAACCGTTTCACAAAACTGGTGTAACTGAAGATGCACATATAAGACCTGTCTCTGGACTTCCACTAATGTGAAGCTAACTGATTTGATAAATGGTTATTTTGTGCTGGAAATATAGAAATATATTGTATTGAAATATAGAAATATATTGTATTGAACATCATTAACAACACTGCCTTCATGAGGTTTTCAGTCCAGCAAGAAATACAAGCACTGAACCACGTGACTAATTGTTTAATAACATCGAGTGCTGAGAAAGGGTGTGACAGAGGGGTGTGACTGCACCCAAGGCCAACACAGGTGTCCCCTATGAGTGGCATTTCAGTGCTGACCTGGAAGCACAGAGAGGAGATGATGAAGTAGGAAGAACCATTCTAGTTTGAGGCGATGGAGGGTGGGATGTTGAAGCTTAGAGAGAGGAGTTGAGGAGAACCCACCCCGAGAAGACGCTGGTCAGCAGGAACAGGCACTGTACTGCTGGACAGTGTTAGGTTTTATCTGAAAGGCAATGGGAAGACTGGGAGGGGTGTAAGTCAGAGACTGACAAGAGCCAAAGTGTTTTGTGAGAAATCAAAGACAGCTCACATTCTTTGCTGCACTGCTCATTGAGAGTTAGGATCTGATTCCTCTCTCTTTTAATCCAAGTCGGCCTTACTGACCTGCTTGACCAAGAAAATTAGGTGGCCGTGAAATTCTAGGATTCCCAACTTCAGGTCTTAAGAAGGCTTTCAGCCCCCTGGTCTTGCGGAATACTGTAACCACTGTGAGGAAGCCATCAGGTACCATGTGCAGGGGACACAAGGAAATAAGCTGAAGAGAAAGTAAGAGAGAGGTCAGTCCATGAATAAGAATCTTCTCTGTGTGTGCACTCAGGCGCTCAGTCGTGTCTGACTCTTTGTGATCACATGGACTATAGCAGGCCAGGTTCCCCTGTCCATGGAATTCTTCAGGCAAGGGTACTGGCATGGAGTGCCATTCCCTCCTCCAGGGGTTCCTCCCGACCCAGGGATCTACCTGCTTCTGCCTTAGCAGGTAGATTCTTTAATCACTAGTGCCATCTAGGGAGCCTTCTCTAAGAGCTCCCAAATCAGCCTTGCCCCAAGGAGAGGACAGATTTCCATTCTACTGGCCATTCATGCAATCACAGCTGAGGCCCACGCATCTCAGAACAGAGGTGAGTTGAGCAACTGAGTTCCACGCAAGTCTCATGATCATGAGCAAAGTGAATGGTAGTTACTTTAAACCACCTACTTTGGAGTTGTTTTGTTACACAGCAGTGGATGACTGGTGGTTTTTTATATCCCTTTGGCTGCAGTAAGGTATATTCTACAAGGGAACAAGGACACTGGTAGCTGAGTCAGAATGTGGCCATGGATATGGAGGGAACTGGTTGGAATAATTCCCACTGAGGAGCACCAGATAACTGATGCTTTTAAACTGTGGTGTTGGAGAAGACTCTTGAGAATCCCTTGAACTGCAGGGGAGCTACAACCAGACCATCCTAAAGTAAATCAGTCCTGAATATTCATTGGAAGGACTGGTGCTGAAGCTGAAACTACAATAATTTGGCAAAGAACTGACTCATTTGAAAAGACCCTGATGGCTGGGAAAGATTGAAGGCAGAAGAAGGGGATGACAGAGGATGAGATGGTTGGATGGCATCACTGACTCAATGGACATGAGTTTGAGTAAATTCTGGGAGTTGGTAATGGACAGGGAGGCCTGGCATGCTGCAGTCCATGGGGTTGCAAAGAATAGGCCACTACTGAGCTACTGAACTGAACTGAACTGAGGAGGTAGAATTGGAAAGCCTGTCTGCCTTGGTGAGCAGGGGAGAGGCAGCAACATGTGTCATTTTCTTCATATTTGCTTCCCTCTAAGAGGTCTAACTCTCTTTCCTTTGCTACTTTCTCCACGTTTTCAGGGATCTCAGGAGTGCCATTGGCCACTTGGTCATGAAAATAACAGAAATTGCGTGGCAGATGGTCGTACCTTGCCATGCTAAGTCACTTCAATTGTGTCTGACTCTTCACCACCCTATGGACTGTATCCTGCCAGGCTCCTCTGTCCATGGGATTCTCCAGGCAAGAATACTGGAGTGGGTTGCCATGCCCTCCTCCAGGGGATCTTCCTTACCCAGGGATCAAACCCACATCTCCTGTGGCTCCTGCATTACAGGAATATTATTTACAGCCGCCAGTGGGCAAGCCCTGGCAGATGGCCGTACATGAAGGTAAAAATGCCTGACAATACATCCTTATAAATAGGAGATTTGGGTTTACTGAAAACTATATACCCGGAGTTGGACTGGCCTATTGTTGTTCAGTCACTAAGTTATGTCCAACTCTTTGCGACCCCACGGACTACAGCATGGCAGACTCTTCTGTCTTTCACTACCTCCTGGAAGTTGCTCAGATTCATGTCTATTGTGTTGGTGCTGCTACGTAAGTATCTCATCCTCTGTTGCCCCCTTCTCCCCTTGCCCTCAATCTTTCCCAGCATCAGGGTCTTTTCATCACATTTGATGGCCAGAGAATTGGAGCTTCAGCTTCATCATCAGTCCTCGCAATGAATAATCAGGGTTGATTCAATTTAGGATTGACTGGTTTGATCCCTTGGAGTCCAAGAGTCTCAAGAGTCTTCTCCAGCATCACAGTTTGAAAGCACCCAGTTCTTCAGTGCTCAGACATTTTTATGATACATGACTACTGGAAAAACCATAACTTTAACTATACGAACGTTTGTCAGCAGAATGATGTCTCTGCTTTTTAATATACTGTCTAGATTTGTCATAGCTTTCCTTCCAAGGAGCAAGTGTCTTTTAATTTCATGGCTGCAGTCACTGTCCATAGTGATTTTGGAGCCCAAGAAAATAAAATCTGTCACTCAAGAAATAACAAAAGTAATCTAGAAAAAATCCAGATTACTAGTAATCAAGTAATCCAAAACATTTACCTTCACCTCATAGCTAATTACAAACCACTAGAAATGCTTTAGGCACAAATGAGCATTATTAACAGTGATGTGGGAAAAGAGGAAAGAGTTCCCAACAACTGACCTTCCATTGGGTCCGTGTGTCTGAAACTGGTACACGAAGGCAAAGACAACTCCTAGCACCATTTTGGAAAATAAATGTAATAGAATATTGGTTCATTGGGTCATTTAACAGTGACACTTTAATTTGTATCTATCCATAGTAGTTTTACATTCCAATATTTTACTGGAATATAATTGCTTACAGTGATCTATCAGTTTCCGCTGTGCAATGAAGCAAATCTACTACATGCATATATATGCAGCCACGAACTCAAAAGACACACGCTCCTTGGAAGGAAAGCTATGACAAGCCTAGAAAGCATATTAAAAAACAGGGACATTACTTTGTCCTCAAAGGTCTGTCTGGTCAAAGCTATGGTTTTTCCAGTAGTCATATATGGATGTGAAAGTTGGACCATAAAGAAAGCTGAGCACCAAAGAATTGATGCTTTTGAACTGTGGCGTTAGAGAAGACTCTTTAGAGTCCCTTGGACTGCAAGGAGATCCAACCAGTCAATCCTGAAGGAAATCAGTCCTGAATATTCATTGGAAGGACTGGTGCTGAAACTCTAATACTTTGGCCACCTGATGCAAAGAACTAACTCATTTGAAAAGACTCTGATGCTAGGAAAGATTGAAGGCAAGAGGAGAAGGCAACTGCAGAGGATAAGATGGTTGGATGGCATCACTGACTCGATAGACATGAGTTTGAGCAAGCTCCAGGAGTTGGTGATGGACAGGGAGGCCTGGCATGCTGCAGTCCATGGGGTTGCAAAGAGTCAGAAATATCCCCTCCCTCCTGAACCTATCTCCCTCTTATCTACCCCCCATCCCACCCCTCTAGGGCATCACAGAACACTGAGCTGAGCTCTCTGTACTACACAGCAGGTTTCCACTAGCTATCTATTTTGAAAGATGGTAGAGTATATATCTTAACTCTTGTCTTCCAATTTGTCCCACCGTCCCCTTCGTGCCATGTCCACACATCCGTTCTCTGTGTCACTATTCCTACTCTGCAAAGAGGTTCATCTCTAGCATTTTTCTGGATTCTACATATATGTATTAATAAACAATGTGTTTTCTATTTATGACTTACTTCACTCTGTATGATAGACTATAAGTGCACCCACATCTTCTAATTTTTAAAATTTTATGTGTGTGTATGTTAAATGCAATGCCAAATGAAATGAGCGTTCTCAAAAGTTTGTAAAAGGTTCAATGTGTCAGTGGAGGTCATAGTTTCTAATTCATCAGTATAATTAAATGCAATCACATTTTTAAAGGAAAATTGTTAGAATGGAGATCAGGATGTGAAACTCTCCCTAGCGTCTGGCACCACTGAGAAGAGACATTGCAGCCCACTCTTGCATTTCACATTCAGGGGATCTGTAGCTATTATTTCTTATTTAGGAAGTAAAATTGACTGCACCTGGGCACATTATTAGCTGCTCACTACAGGGAACCTCATGTTGATGGGCTATAATTTAGCAGAGAAAAAAAAAAAGAGCCAAGCCAATTAAAATGAAGCACATCACGATGCCCTTTCACTGATTGTTTGTCAGAATTTATTACCTTATATTGAACAAATAAGGGATAATTAGAAAAGGAATAAGTGTGACATAATCAAAATCTGGGGAACAAATTACTCCTCCTGCATATGAAGAAAAGGTCTTCCTAAGCTTTCAAGATTGGTCTTGCCCAAGGAGAAAAAAATACCACATGGACGGGCATCTCCCCCACTGAGATTCACAGAGAACTTGAGCAACGTCCACTGCCCATACTCCAGCCTCACTGCCAGTTTATCTGAGTGGTTTTGCACCAACATTCGGAGAAGGCAATGGTACCCAACTCCAGTGCTCTTGCCTGGAAAATCCCATGGACAGAGAAGCCTGGAAGGCTGTAGTCCCTGGGATCGCTGAGAGTCAGACATGACTCAGCGACTTCACTTTCACTTTTCACTTTCATGCACTGGAGAAGGAAATGGCAACCCACTCCAGTGTTCTTGCCTGGAGAATCCCAGGGACGGGGGAGCCTGGTGGGCTGCCGTCTCTGGGGTCGCACAGAGTTGGACACGACTGAAGTGACTTAGCAGCAGCACCAACATTATGATTCAAGGTGGTCACCAATGTTTCTTTCTGGTGGTACTTTCCCATGTGACCAGACCCGCAAAAGCTATGGACCCCAAGATGCAAGAGGGCTTCCCTGACCTGGGACACTTGGTGCGAGGCACACAGTACAGGGCTACAGGGCAGTGTGTCCTGGGCGATCACACATGAGGACGATGGAAGCCAGTGCTGGTCTTCTCCACACTCTGTCCAATGCATCCTTTCCCTGTAGTGACTCTGCAGTATATTCTTTTACTATAATAACCTGCCCCTGAGTCCTGAGTTACTGACCTTGACTGTGGTCATAGGACACCAAAAACAGACAAAGCCAAAGACAAGTCAAGGCCCAGGATAAAAGAAAGCCTCAGAGTGGACTGCTGCTACTGCTCATGTCCCTGAACACCAGAGGTTATAGCCTGCCCCCTCCCAGCCCCCATGAATGGCAGCGCTGGACACTGGAGATGCCCAGGCCCTGGTGCCACGTCTGCCCTGGATATCCAAGGTCCAGGATGTCACTGGACCAGGTCTCTACTTGACCTCATGGGCTCCTGGGCATTGCAACTTGAGCAGTTTCCTAGTCTCTGCAGCATAGACCCTTTGGCCCCAGTGACTCTGTTGTGGGACATTCTGCTCATTACGGGATGTTTAGTAGAATCTGTCCTCTGTGCTCCGGGTGTCACTAGCTGCCTCTCAGTTAGGACCATCAAAAATGACTGCTGACACTGTCACAGGAGTCCTGGGGTAAAATCACCCCTGGCTGAGGGCCACCATGGCAGCTAGCTACAAGCTCATCTGAAAAACAGAGAGTCTGCTGACTCAGCATCTGCCGTGTCCCCCTCCCACCTACACTCACAGGACAGACAAGTTTTCAGAAAGAGGAAGGGCATTCAGATGCAAAGTCCCTGGGCACTCCTCACCATCAGAGCCTTCATCAGCGTAGCTGCCTGCATTAAAGTGAAGAGTCAAGGGCAACAGGAAGTATACCTCTGCTTTCTCAAGGAAATTTTCTTTCTTTTTAAAATTTATTTGTTTTTAATTGGAGGATGATTGCTTTAGAATTTTGTGTTGGTTTCTGCTAATTATCAGCATGAATCAGCCATAGGCATACACATATCCCCACCTTCATGAACCTCCCTTCCACTCCATCCCACCCCTCTAGATTGTCACAGAGGATCAAGCTGAACTCCTGAGCTATATAGCAACAAATCTAGATATCCATTGACAGATTAATGGATGAAGAAGCTGTGGTACGTATATATATAATGGAATATTACTCAGCCATAAAAAGCCATGAATTTGAGTCAGTTCTAATGAGGTGGATGAACACAGAGCCTGTTATACAGAGTGAAGTAAATCAGAAAGAGTAAAACAAATATCATGTATTCATGCAAATATATGGAATCTAGAAAAAAATGGCACTGATGAACCTATTTTCAGCACAGGAATAGAGACTCAGACGCAGAGAACAGACTTATGGGCATGATGGGGGAAGGAGATGGTGGGGCAAACTGAGAGAGTAGCTTTGAAATATATGCATTACCATGTGTAAAACAGATAGCTAATGGGGAATTGTTGTAAGGAAATTTTCTTTACTCACATTTCTTTCTCCTGAAATAAGAGCTTAATTAAGACCGATTAAAATATGACACTGCCTTAAGAAAGGAAAGTACCATGTTTCAAGGAACATCTCTGGTAACAAGAAACCTGCTAGTTAGTGCTCATAAGAGCAATGGGCTTCTTGAAGTCTCGGAATGTGAGCTTCATGTTCATAAATCTAAAGGAAGAGTAAACTGTGTTTTTACAGTTACCCGATGAACTCCAACTATGAACCCTCTGTGGTCTTTGCCCTTATGGAGCATGCACTGGGCTTGGTCTGAGAAAGGAGGGGAGGAGGCTGGCAGGGGTGATAGGGGGGTGGTATGAGCCGGGAGGGGTGTGTCCTGACAGCACGCGCCGCCGTCCCTCCACGCATGAGGCACGAAGGGGCTGTGGGAGAGGACTAGAAACTGACAGCTGCCATCCGGGTTTACTCTGCCCAGTCTTTCCTGCATGTTTGTGCTCTGCCAGATACAATCTGCAGAGCCCTTAACACATTCTGAATTACCTAATTTGAACATTATAGGTTAGTAAATTACATCAGGTTAAGAACATCCCTCCAGGTAGACAGACTTGAAAGGAATCAATGTTTTAGGGGTAATGTTTAAAAAAAAAATAGAATTCACTCTAATTTTATTATTATGCAGTTCACAGTTCTCCATTTTGCTTACAAGTATGATATAAAATATTGCACCTATTAAATTATTCTAATATACAATTTAACTCATCAGACCAAAAGGAAACCAGATCCCCTTAGCATAACTTATTCCTAGTGACAGCTTCTGCTGATTATCACCTTAATGTCTACTCCTACATGATCTACGAAATAATTTATTCTTGAAGTTTGTTTTCCCATCACATCCACAAGCATCATAAATATGCTAGTCTACAGTTTCAAGATGTAATGTATTTGTGTGTGTTGAAAGATAAAATCTGAAACAGAAAACTGGTGTAAAGTAACTCCAGTCAAAATATTCGAACAGACACCTTGATAAAGACACAGATAGCAAATAAGTACATGGGGGAAGGTCCAACATATGAGCCATTAAGTCATTTAAATTAGTCAATTTAAATCACATCTGACAACACTATGACACCTTTTAGAATGACAGAGAGAAAGGGGGTGAAGGGAGGAGAGAAGGGAAGAAGGGAGGGGGAGGGAGGAAGGAAAAAAATTCAACAATACCAAGTGCTGGTGAGGATCTGACAATACAGAGGATCTAGGCTTCTCATACACTGCTAGGGGTACTCAAAATGAATTAGCTGTTTTGGAAACAATTTGACAGGCCTTAATAAAGTCACATATTTATTTATTAATACCACGCAACTCTGAAGTGCTGCTCTGAGGTATTCACTCACCTGAAATAAAAACAATGTTCACATACAATCTGTCAGTGAATGTTTATAATGGCTATATTGATAACCTCAAGTGCATCATGGTAAGTGAGAGAAGTCAGACTCAAAAGGCTACCGGAGCTGGGTTTTTGGAGGGACAGGGGATGGGAAGAAGCTGAGAGGAAGTTGACTACAGAAGGATGTCTGGGTGTTTGGGGGAGTTAATGTCAATCAGTCATCAGAGCTCACTGGAAGGACTGATGTTGAAGATGAAACTCCAATAATTTGGCCACCTGATGCAAAGAGCTGACTCATTCGAAAAGACCTTGATGCTGGGAAAGATTGAGGGCAGGAGGAGAAGGGGATGACAGAGGATGAGATGGTTGGATGGCATCATCAACTCAACGGACAAGGGTTTGGGTGAACTCCAGGAGTTGGTGATGGACAGGGAGGCCTGTCGTGATGTGGTTCTTGGGAGCGCAAAGAGTCGGACACAAATGAACCGAACTACATCTGATCATGGCAAAGGTTATTTGACTGTATGCATTTGTCAAAATTTGCAGAAGTAAACTTAAAAACAATGAATTTTATTCTATCTCATTATACTTGCATAAATTTTAAAAAGAAAAAACCAGCTTGACTGCAATAATGGAGCCTGTGATGTTGAGGTGAGCTTACAATTAGTAACAAATAGTGTATGTTGCCTCATACCCAGCATTCTCTGGAGCCTTCCCTGTTCAAGACGCAGCTATGAAGATCCTTTCATAAAATCTGTTCCAGGCGACATGTCAACCTGTTACCAGAGGGGGGCTCAGTTCATTGTGGCAACTGAGAAAATGGACACCTTAGAGAACTGTAACATCCCCATGACAGAACAGAGGATCTTGTGGTCAGAAGCTCTGATTTACAGAACATATTAATGGGGCCCTGGCTACCGAGCCCTCTGTCTCCCGTATGCTAGTTTTTGCTGACCAAGAGGGGCAGGCCTAGATCAGGATCGAACCCAGATGCAGGATCAAACCCGCATCTCCTGTGTCTCCTGCACTGCAGATGGATTTTTACTTCTGAGCCATAGGGGAAAGGAATAGAATATGCAAGAGCCAGTCAAAGGTCAATGAGTCCAGAGCATGAGGAGAACCAGGGAGAGTAGCTCTGGATGAAGCTGGACAGATAGATCTGGCCAACACAAGGATGACGTGACCTTCATACAAGGTTATTCATCACAGTATCACTGGTGATAGCAAAAGATGAGGAACACCTGAAACAGTTCAGCAGTAAAGAACAAGTTGAATAAACTATGGCTCATTTATACAATAGAATACTTTTCAGCCATTAAAAACAAGACAGGATGTAATTAATCTAGGAGAAGGCAATGGCACCCACTCCAGTACTCTTGCCTGGAAAATCCCACGGACGGAGGAGCCTGGTGGGCTGTGGTCCATGGGGTTGCTAAGAGTCAGACACGACTGAGCGACTCCACTTTCACTTTTCACTTTCAGGAGGGGCAGGTGTTCGCTGGAACGAGTCCAGTCATGGGCTGGGGGAGAGGGGAGTTATGGTTTCCACCAGAGCTCAACTCTCCAGACTCCTCCCTTACCAAGTATCCGTCTCCATCTTACTTTTGCATTAAGTGTATTTGGTAAATTTATCTGGAGGTAGTACATAGAGGGGCTTCCCTGGTGGCTCAGCTGGTAAAGAATCTGCCTGAGATGCAGGAGACCTTGGTTCGATCCCTGGGTCAGGAAGATCCCTGGAGAAGGGAATGGCTACCCACTCTAGTATTCTTGCCTGGAGAATCTTATGGACAGAGGAGCCTGGAGGTCTACAGTCCATGGAGCTGCAAAGAATCAGACACAACTGAGCAGCTAACACACACACACGGGACACAGGGATGGCTCCAAATGCTTTAAAGAACTGCTTTAATGCAAAGTCTGATGCACAAAGAGAAGAACTGGGAAGGGAGTCAGGGCTGGCACTGAGTGGAGCCACGGATCAGCCACAGAAATAGAACAGGAAGGGGAAAGTGTAAGAAATTGGAAAGTCACTTCATATGTCACTTACCACCATCATGAAAAAGATCGCTAAACAGGACTAGGATTTGTAAATACTCAATAGCTTAATTTAGTCTGAAGTTCATGTATGTTCCCACAAACACCACTGGGAACCCACAGTCATCACCTTCCTTCTCACTTCTTAACGCTTGACCTTCACCTGGTCCCCTATGTGAGGAGGATTTCCCACCTTTAAAGTAAAAAGAATAAAATAAAATAATGGCTTTTGTGTGTCAGCCACTCTGCTGAAGGTGTGGAAAGACATGTGTACTTCAGTAGAAAACTGCAGAGACCTGCAGAGATGATCTGATTCTGGACGTCATTGTCTTTGAGCTACTCTACAATTCTGTAATTTGCAGGTAACTGATATTCACACAAATTCTGCCCCATTTGGTAGGGGTTTAATGATGCCTCTCCCCACTCCCCAAGGAAAAGCCAGTTCTGCCCCCATTCACATGTATTTCAATATCCCTGATGGATAAATGTTTCTGTTTCAAATGTTTTTCTTTTAAAATGGTCACAACATCTTTTCAGCTCCCTCATTGAATAAGCTACATGAAATCTTTAGCATATGTTCATTTTTGTATCTGCATGAGTGGTCTTCTAACAGAAAAGTCCCTAACCCTAAGGGTATTTGAAGGTTCCTGGAACAGCCCACACTGGGTGCCTTTGGGCTTCCTGTGACTTGAAGTCAGGACTAGAACAAACCCAGCTTTGCCTTTCAGGTAGTGCTTTTGATTGAGCTGGCTCAACACCTGTCCTCAGGAAATATTTGTTAGAATTAAAAGCACTTAACATTGACTTGTATGTATCCAACACCAAAAAAGAAAAGAAAAGAAAAAAAAGCCAACATTAAAAGTTACAATGTGCTTACTCCTTGTATTATAATCGGACCTAATAAAGAACCATCAACTTAGTTACCTGGCTAAATTTCCATTTATTATTAAATTAATAGCTATCTTCATGTTCATCAAATACTGTCAACACTTTTCTGGAAGCTAGTGCCACACACAAATGTAACCAATTAAATGAATAATTGAAATAAAATGACTTTTATGAAATTAAAAGATGCTTGCTACTTAGAAAGTTGCGAGAAACCTAGACAGTGTATTAAAAAGCAGAGACATCACATTGCCAAAAAGGTCTGCATAGTCAAAGCTATGGTTTTTCATATGGATGTCAGAGTTGGACCTTAAAGAAGACTGAGAGCTGAAGCACTGATGCTTTTGAATTGTGGTGCTGGAGAAGACTCTTGAGGGTCCCAGTAAGGAGATCAAACCAGTCAATCCTAAAGGAAATCAACCCTGAATATTCATTAAAAGGGCTGATGCTGAAGCTCCAATACTTGGGCCACCTGATTTGAAGAGCTGACTGACTGGAAAAGACCCTGATGCTGGGAAAGACTGAAAGCAAAAGGAGAAGGGGGCAGCAGAGGATATGATGGTTAGCTAGCTTCACAGACTCAATGGACATGAATTTTTTTTTAATTTTATTTTTACTTTATTCTACATTACAATACTGTATTGGTTTTTGCCATACATTGACATGAATCAGCCACAGGTGGACATGAATTTGAGCAGACTGTGGGAGATAGTGGAGAACAGAGGAGCCTGGTGGGCTATAATCCATGGGGCTGTAAAGAGTCAAACACAACTTAGTGAGTGAACAACAGTGAAGTGCCACCCACAAATGTAACCAATTAAATGAATAATTGAAGTAAACTGACTTTTATCCCACAGAATGGATATCAGATGCCTATACTTGCTCTGTCAAATTCCCCTTTATCCACAGCACACTGCTTTCTGAAAAGGAGATCTGAAGATGGACCTGGGCTGGCTCTCTCACTGAAGACTGCATACAATATTCTGAAGTTATTCAGAGGGAGCACATTAAAAACAACTTTCGTACTGGAGGTTAAGTGGCAGAAATCTTTATAGAGAAAAGTCTCTTTGTTTTGTATGCTATTTCGTGAGTGCATTGAACTTATTAAGCATTTTGATGTAGCAAAAATTGTGATGTGCATATGTAAAAATGCTCCAAACAGGGCAAAAACAGCTTAAAAAAATCAATAAAGTGGCTTTTTAACAAATGCATTCGGAACTGGATCAAAAGGATAGCCCGGAAGCTACACGCCATGGATCTAACATTCATACATTTTCATTTCAAGGAGACATCTTTTCCAACAGAAAGGTGAAATCTGTCTATAATGAGCTTCTTCTAAGGCAGAAGGAAAGCTTCTTTTCAAATAAGAGACTAAATAAATATAGTGCCTACATGTGGTTTTGCAAACAGAAGGATGCAGAGGACCCACCTTTGAAACAGGGGCCTTTTGAAAGCAGCTGCAGATTCAAAGGGTGAACTCTGCAACCATTTTTTCATCTTCCTCCTCCTCCAGAATACACTTTAGTATGTAAATATGTGGTCATGAGAAAACACTTGCCTGGGGAGAGTGGGTAATTTTGTTTTTGTTGTTTGTTGTTGAAGACATCAGCACTAGAAATTGTAGGCCACCAGAAGCTCACCCAGATCTGATTAGACAGTGATGCTTATCGTTCATGCCATAGTCCAAGTGGTGGTCTCCAGGAAGAATCTTTTAAAGCACAGGATTTTTCAAACGAGCTAACTCTTGGAAGACTTGCTCATTTTCCAGTAACTGGAGCTAGGCCTCAAGCGTGATCTGGGGGCCCCAAATTCTGAACATACATACACATTCCAACTTATCTCACCAGGGCTGCCTGCCTAGGACCACAACATACATTAGCATTCTGCTAGGACTCTGGGTTCATCACCTCCCTGCCAGAACCCCACATCACCCCTTAGCCACTCATTTCCCACTTTATTAACATAGAACATTGTCCTTGCCTGTTTCTTTGGGTTACAGTGAAATAAAAGAGGACTGACTCTCAGTTAGCTTCTGGCAAAACAACACATGCAGGAACAGGATGAATAAGGCTCAGAGACATAAAATCATTCTTCAGACCTGTCTCATCTGAATATCTACCTTAAGTAATATGTCCCCAGCAGGAGGGCCTAGAGGAGCTATCTCACGTTGAAGGTCAGGAAGGATGGCAGTGAGGATATCCCTCATCCAAGGTAAGGAGCAGCAGCTGCGTTTTGCTGGAGCAGCCGTGAAGAGATACCCCACGCCCAAGGTAAGAGAAACCCAAGTAAGATGGTAGGTGTTGCAAGAGGGCATCAGAGGGCAGACACACTGAAACCATACTCACAGAAAACTAGTCAATCTAATCACACTAGGACCACAGCCTTGTCTAACTCAATGAAACTAAGCCATGCCCATGGGGCAACCCAAAACAGGTGGGTCACGGTGGAGAGGTCTGACAGAATGTGGTCCACTGGAGAAGGGAATGGCAAACCACTTCAGTATTCTTGCCTTGAGAACCCCACGAAAGGTATGAAAAGGCAAAATGAGGCAAAAGGCAAAAGAGGAACTCCCCAGGTCAGTAGGTGCCCAACACACTATTGGACATCAGTGGAGAAATAACTCCAGAAAGAATGAAGGGATGGAACCAAAGCAAAAACAACACCCAGCTGTGGATGTGACTGGTGATAGAAGCAAGGTCTGATGCTATAAAGAGCAATATTGCATAGGAACCTGGAATGTCAGGTCCATGAATCAAGGCAAATTGGAAGTGGTCAAACAAGAGATGGCAAGGGTGAATGTCAACATTCTAGGAATCAGTGAACTCAAATGGACTGGAATGGGTGAATTTAACTTAGATGACCATTATATCTACTACTGTGGGCAGGAATCCCTCAGAAGAAATGGAGTAGCCATCATGGTCCACAAAAGAGTCTGAAATGCAGTACTTGGATGCAATCTCAAAAACGACAGAATGATCTCTGTTCGTCTCCAAGGCAAACCATTCAATATCACAGTTATCCAAGTCTATGCCCCAACCAGTAATGCTGAAGAAGCTGAATTTGAACAGTTCTATGAAGACCTATAAGACCTTTTAGAACTAACACCCCAAAAAGATGTCCTTTTCATTATAAGAGACTGGAATGCGAAAGTAGGAAGTCAAGAAACACCTGGGAGTAACAGGAAAATCTGGCCTTGGAATGCAGAATGAAGCAGGGCAAAGACTAATAGAGTTTTGCCAAGAAAATGCACTGGTCATAGCAAACAACCTCTTCCAACAACACAAGGGAAAACTCTACACATGGACATCACCAGATGGTCAACACCGAAATCAGATTGATTACATTCTATGCAGCCAAAGATGGAGAAGCTCTATATAGTCAGCAAAAACAAAACCAGGAGCTGACTGTGGCTCATGATGAGCTCCTTATTACCAAATTCAGACTTAAATTGAAGAAAGGAGGGAAAACCACTAGACCATTCAAGTATGAACTAAATCAAATCCCTTATGATTATACAGTGGAAGTGAGAAATAGATTTAAGGGCCTAGATCTGATAGATAGAGTGCCTGATGAACTATGGAATGAGGTTCGTGACATGGTACAGGAGATAGGGATCAAGACCATCCCCATGGAAAAGAAATGCAAAAAGCAAAATGGCTGTCTGGGGAGGCCTTACAAATAGCTGTGAAAAGAAGAGAAGCAAAAAGCAAAGGAGAAAAGGAAAGATATAAGCATCTGAATGCAGAGTTCCCAAGAATAGCAAGAAGAGATAAGAAAGCCTTCTTCAGCGATCAATGCAAAGAAACAGAGGAAAAGAACAGAATGGGAAAGACTAGAGATCTCATTGGGAGATCGTGTACACCTGTGGCTGATTCATGCCAAAGTATGGCAAAACGAATAAAGTATTGTAAGGTAGAATAAAGTATTAATAAATAAATAAAATAAAAATAAAAAAGGAAAATTAGAGATACCAAAGGAACACTTCATGCAAAGATGGACTCGATAAAGGACAGAAATGGTCTGGACCTAAAAGAAGGAGAAGACATTAAGAAGAAGTGGCAAGAATCCACAGAAGAACTGTACAAAAAAATTCTTTATGACCCAGATAATAATGATGGTGTGATCACTCATCTGGAGGCAGACATCCTGGAATATGAAGTCAAGTGGGCTTTAGAAAGCATCACTATGAACAAAGCTAGTGGAGGTGATGGAATTCCAGTGGAGCTGTTTCAAATTCTGAAAGATGATGCTGTGAAAATGCTGCACTCAATATGTCAGCAAATTTGGAAAACTTAGCAGTGGCCACAGGACTGGAAAAGGTCAGTTTGCATTTCAATCCCAAAGAAAGGCAATGCCAAAGAATGCTCAAACTACTGCACAATTGCACTCGTCTCACAGGCTAGTAAAGTAATGCTCAAAATTCTCCAAGCCAGGCTTCAGCAATACGTGAACCATGAACTTCCTGATGTTCAAGCTGGTTTTAGAAAAGGCAGAGGAACCAGAGATCAAATTGCCAACATCCGCTGGATCATGGAAAAAGCAAGAGAGTTCCAGAAAAACATCTATTTCTGCTTTATTGACTATGCAGACTAGATAAAAGCCTTTGACTGTGTGGATCACAATAAACTGTGGAAAATTCTGAAAGAGATAGGAATACCAGACCACCTGACCTGCCTCTTGAGAAATCTGTATGCAGGTTAAAAAGCAACAGTTAGAACTGGACATGGAACAACAGACTGGTTCCAAATAGGAAAATGAGTGCATCAAGGCTGTATATTGTCACCCTGCTTATTTAACTTCTATGCAGAGTACATCATGAGAAACGCTGGACTGGAAGAAACACAAGCTGGAGTCCAGATCGCCGGGAGAAATATCAGTAACCTCAGATACGCAGGTGACACCACCCTTATGGCAAAAAGTGAAGAGGAACTAAATATCCTCTTGATGAAAGTGAAAGAGGAGAGTGAAAAGTTGGCTTAAATCTCAACATTCAGAAAATGAATATCATGGCATCTGATCCCATCACTTCATGGCAAATAGACGGGGAAACAGTGGAAACAGTGTCAGGCTTTATTTTGGGGGCTCCCAAAATCACTGCAGATGGTGACTGCAGCCATGAAATTAAAAGACGCTTACTCCTTGGAAGAAAAGTTATGACCAACCTAGATGGCATATTCAAAAGCAGAGACATTACTTTGCCAACTAAAGTCTGTCTAGTCAAGGCTATGGTTTTTCCAGTGGTCATATATGGATGTGAGAGTTGGACTGTGAAGAAGGCTGAGTGCTGAAGAACTGATGTGTTTGAACTGTGGTGTTGGAGAAGACTCTTGAGAGTCCCTTGGACTGCAAGAAGATCCAACCAGTTTATTCTGAAGGAGATCAGCCCTGGGATTTCTTTGGAAGGAATGATGCTAAAGCTGAAACTCCAGTACTTTGGCCACTTCATGCGAAGAGTTGATTCACTGGAAAAGACTCTGATGCTGGGAGGGATTGGGGGCAGGAGGAGAAGGGGACGATCGAGGATGAGATGGCTGAATGGCATCACTGACTGGATAGACGTGAGTCTGAGTGAATTCCAGGAGCTGGTGATGGACAGGGAGGCCTGGCGTGCTGCGATTCATGGCGTCGCAAAGAGTCGGACACGACTGAGCGACTGAACTGAGCTGAACAGAGCGATAGTCTCGTGATATCAGTGCTGTCCATGTGACTTGTTTTGGTCAGTGATGTGGTGGGGCGTTGGGCTTCCCAAGTGGCCCAGTGAGTAAAGAATCCGCCTGCACTGCAGGAGAGGCAGGTTTGAGCCCTGGGTCGGGAAGATCCCCTGGAGGAGAGCACGGTAACCCAGTCCAGTATTCTTGCCTGGAGAATCCCAGGGACAGAGGAGACTGGTGGGTTACAGTCCACAGGGTCACAGAGTCAGGCATAACTGAAGTGACTGAGCATGCATGCACGTGGTGGAATGTTACACCAAAGTGAACAGATTATTACAATATAACTTGATCTTGAGCTAGGGCTCTTGGAACACATTCACTTGGGAAATGTGGAGGACACTCTGGTCTCTGATCATCTGTGGGATCAAAAATAGGAATCAGATCTAATGAGTCCTGGGGGAGGCAACATGCCAGGAAGTCAGATAAAAGAATGGGCTTTAAAGGCTGACCAGGGAGAGAAGACCCTGCAGAGAACCCAGGTCAAGGGGCTGACAAAAGAAAGACTCTGAGAGTTAGAGCATCTTTGTTGTAAATCTGGAGAGTAAAAGTGTTGTCCTTTTCAAAATCAGATACCATAGCTTTCACCCCAAACACTTTAGTAGTTATAGCCATTAAATATACCAAATTATTAAGTAAAATGTTTGTATGCCAGCATTGAGCTTTCTGGACTCACAAGTTTCCACCAAGCCACTTGGAATTATTTTATAGGTACATCTCTGCACATCCCCACATCCCCTCCATATGACTCCAAAGCCTCTGCCCTTCCTCCATCAGCCTGTGGGTCAACACCACCCCTTGAGCTCCCCTCATCACCTCCTCTGTTTGCTGCATCCTGTGTGACTCCCCTTGCCCAATTACCACACTGGATAATTAAACCCATTACTTACCTGCTCTACTCACTCATATTCCCTTTTCCAACTTTCAGATTCCCTCTAGTAAATTATTTCCATGCCTCGCTCATCAACAACATTTTTATTTCTTCAAAATAAAACACCATCTTCGCTGGGCATGGCTTTTGAGCCCATGGTGGTACTCAGATGACTCACATGGAGGACTTGATGTTTTCCTCCAAGGTATTCAGACCTCTGCAACCCCGATATTAATTCCCAGGACCATTTCTTCCTTGCCTTCTCTCCTGCCCAACAGGGATGGGGTTGATAAGAAGGAGTTAACACATGAGAATCTGTCATTTGAACAGATTCTCTTCACTTGGACACAGTTTAGGCAGTTTTCCATGTTTAGCTGAATGCATCTGGATACTAGAATTTCAGAACTGAGAATACCAGGGAGGTTATCAGTTATCCTCCAAGTCCAAACCAGAAATGGATGCAGTAACAACCTGTGATCCTCCAGCCTCTGTGGGCATCTCACCCTCCAGAAGGCCTCCCAGTCTAATGTGAGATGCTGGCTTCTGGTGCAGAAGGGAAAATAAAGGGTTGGCGGTTTCCTGGCTCTGACGCTCTCATGGCAGCCATGGGCAGGTTTTCAAACTCCCTACACCTGGATATTTTGTTCATAAAACAAGGACGCTAGCCCAGCCTGCTTCCCTGTGTGCTGGAAGGTTCTACAGGAGCACGCCTTTGGAAGCACGTTCATGCAGTGGAAGTGGGCTCCCTTTACAGGTCTGAGTTTGCAAGGGCAGCTCCCTGGCCATGCCTGGGGCCTCCAAGGAGCTGTGCTGGCTTCCCAAACTGCTGACGCTGGTGCTGATGGAAGGGCTCTGGGCAAGACCCTGTGGCTGCAATAACTGGGCTTTGCAGGCCTGTTGGACATAAGAGGGCAAAAATTATAGACAAAATCACCCCCAAACAAGTCAGCTATTGTAGCCCACTGATAAGAATTTGCCTATGGCTGGCTACAGTTACATTTATCAGTCTGTAAATAAATGAAGATGTAGAGAAAGCAGTTTACAAGATTCAAAAGAGGTTGAGAGCAGGAGAGAGAGAGAGGAAAGGAGCAAGGAAAGGGAGATAGCGAGGTTATCAGATGGAATGTGGCTCCAGATGCTGCATCCTAAGCATGCTAACAACCTCCTTAGGGAGCTTGTTCAGGAAGTGGGGAAGCCAGGAGCAGCTGAAGGGCAGACCGAGTGAATGGTGCCTGGACGGGCATGGCCCAAATGTCTGGGAGACCTCCACTGCCCATGCCCAAGGCCAGAGTAGGAGCCAACTGAGCCTCCAGTGGTCAAGGGGGCTCCATCAGCAGCAGCACTCACAGCAGTCATCCACTGGCCAGGAGGAATACTCCGTGCCACCCGCTGAGCTGGGACCCACTGGAGCATCCCCTGTGGGCACCCCCTCACCTCACAAGCAGCCCATAAGCCCGTGAAGAGGTGGGATGGGTGGGTGCTTTCCTCACTACAGCTGCCCCATCCAGGCCGCCTGAGAGCTCAGATGGCCTGGACACCCTCATGGCTCTCTCACCAATCCTCTCTCCTCAGTGCATCCCTGGCTTTGAAACCCGGCCACTCAGCCTCAAAAGCAAGAAGCATTGCAGTAGCTTCATCTTTCCTTTAGTAACATATCCCAGGCACAATATCTACCCCAACCCTTTATCCATCCCCTCTTCTCCCATCACAGGCATGACAGCATCTTAGCCCTACTTGGACTCTCAACAATGAAACCAGGGCCCCACCTGCCTCCCAAACAGTTCTGAGTAACGAGTTCTCTGCCAAGCGTCACCCTCACCCTTTCCCAAGCTTGTGCTCGGTCACGTCTAACTCTTTGCAATCCCTTGGATTGTAGCCCACGAGGCTCCTGTGGCTGTGGGATTTCCCAGGCAAGAATACTGGAGCGTGTTGCCGTTTCCGACTCCAGGGAATCTTCCTGACCCAGGGATCAAACCCACATCTCCTACCTTGGCAGACAGGTTCTTTACCACTGTGCCACCTGGAAAAATAGTGTATCAATACTTTATTGCAAGACTCCTGGCTATCTTGTTATTTATTACATGTTGAAAGGAAAGCTGTATCTATTCAGCAGTAAAATGACAAAGTGGTCTTCAGTGCATCGAAAGATCACTGCATTTCATGTTTTCTGTTTCTCTTTCCAGGAGCTTGAAAAATGCAAGTAACTCTTTCAGTCACGTTTCATCTTCCAGGTTTTAAAATAAGAGGAATCTGCATCCACACCACTCTCACCTTACAGCAAAGAAAGGAGATGAACATAGCATGCAACCATGCCTGCTGCCAGTCTGAACAAAAAAACTGGAATTGGTGTTCTTTTCTAAAACACCAAGCTTTCATACACTTTGGAGATTCCTAAATAGTACAGCCCTAACTTGGATGTAAAATGTCTTTAATATTAAATTAGTGGTTTATATAGAAACCATAAGAAACATACAGAAAGGGATGTAGCTCCTATAAATTCTGAGATTCAAAACTGAGATAAAAATCCCTTTTAGAAACACATTCGTTAAAGCAGATTCTGATGTGACCCAACAGTTCATTCCATAGACAAGTGATGCCAGAGGCTAGAAGTAAATTAATAAGGCAACATTCTAATGAAATTAATTTATACTGAGAGAGTCAAATAGCAATGAGACTATAACCCAGAAAATGAGCCAGAGTGAGGCTGCTAGGAAGTATGGCAAGGAAGGGAGAGTCAGCGTCTAGGAGCAGGGCTGTAGGATTCGGGCAGGGATGAAGGCCCAGCTCACTGCAGCGTTTTCTGACACATCCCTGCTGCCTGACAGTAGGGGCATATGAACTTCTCGAGTGGTTTTATTACTCTCCTCTCCCATACAGTTGCCTTCATATTTTATTTTATAGTTTGTGACCATATCTATTTTTCCACCTACTTAATTCTGATCCCCTTGAAGAGAGGAACTAAGTTGCATTCAACTGTGTTGCCAAACTAAGTTTAAATGAGGCCTTGCTGTATAAAGTGAGTGCTCAAAAACAGCTTTGAAGCAAAGAGTGAATAAATATGTCACTGTGCATACACTGCACGTGTGCATGCACACACACACACACACACACACACACACACACACACACACGCATGCATGCGAGCTCTTCTGGTCCCATGAGTCTGCATAAGGCATAGCCCTGACATTCCCTTGTCCTTCCTTTTCTGTCCTCCCTGCTTGGCACCTTTTCATCCGTCAGAGCTAGGCTCAAAGTCACAAATGGTGATGTTCACAGAACTGTGATATCCATTATCATGGGGCTAGTAGCCTCAATTTAAGTATCTCTTGGACTGTAAAAACCATGAGCGTCTCTGGACCCTAGCATATACTGCCATATATTAGGCATTCAGTAAATATTAACCCAGATAAATGGAGTGTAATATGTAAGTAAGGGCAGAAAAGCTTAAAGTTATTTTTGGTTTAATCAGAAAAAGCACATTAAATATTATTTCTCTTAAGTCTAACATGGTATACTGACTATAACACAAAAACATGATGAATGACAGTATAAGACTATAGCTTTTCTTGTTTTTTTTTTAAAATTAATTTTTAATTGAAGGATAGTTGCTTTACAACACTGTTTTGCTTTCTGCCATACATCAACATGAATCAGCCATAGATACACACATGTCCCCTTCCTCTTGGTCCTTCCTCCCACCTCCCACAACATGCCATCCTTCCAGGCTGTCACAGAACCTGGGTTTGAGTTCCTTGAGTCATGCAGCATATTTACACTGGCTCTCTGTTTTACAAATGGTGGTGTATAAGTCTCCATCCTTCTCTCGCCATTCACCCCGCCCTCGTCTGTGTCTCGACTGCTGCCCTGCAAATAGGCTCATTGGTGCCATCTTTCTAGATTCCAAATATATGTGTTAATGCACGCTCTTTATTTCTCTCTGTCTGATTTACTTCACTCTGTGGAATAGGCTCTGGGATCACCCACTTCATCAGAAGCGACTCACATGCACTCTTTTTATGGCCGAGTAATATTCTATTGTGTATATGTACCACAACTTCCTTACCCATTCATCTGTTGATGGACACCTCGTTTACTTCCATGCCCTAGCTATTGTAAATAGTGCTGCAGTAGACACTGGGGTACATGTAAAACTGTACCTACTAACCAGAGAAAGGCCATGGAGCTCTTTCAGCAAGTGAAGAGGCCCTCAAGGGCCTGACCTGGCGTGTGAGAGCAGAGGGCACAGGGTCTGGGGAGGGGACTGAGCACCCAGAGCAGACAGCACTGCGTCTTCCCTTCTATCTCTTCACCAGGAACCACCTCGGGAATATGTGCAAGCATTGATTAAAAAGACATTTTTTTCCCTATGGCTGCAGTTAATTAAGAGTCCACAAGCATAACTGGAGAGAAAAAAAAACTACCTGCTTATGTACTGATCCATCAGAGTTGTCCACTCTGATGAAGTGAGGTGAAATCTGATCTCTGTGGGCTGGGGGTCCCCATGTAGTGGACAGGGCCCCTCAGCAAGCAGAGTTTCTGTCTGTAAAATGGTAAGAATAACAGTCCCTAGTCTGCAGGATCTTTTACACATATACACTTGCACAAAAGGGCTGTCTTATACACGTAGACACACATGTACATGCAAGACATGTATGTGGACATGTACATATGTGTGCATATATGAAATAATTTGTTATATATATATATACATATAAAACAATAATATATATATTCTTGGTGTGTGCTCAGGTGTATTCAACTCTTTGCTTCAATGGATTGCAGCCTGCCAGGCTGTCCATGGAATTTTCTAGGAAAGAATACTGGAATGGGTTGCCATTTCCTTCTCTAAAAGCTCTTCCTAACCCAGGGTTCAAACCCACATCTCCTGCATTGAAAGCAGACTCTTTACTGCTGAGCCACTGGGGAAGCCTGTACATGTTCACAGACAGGTGGCTCAGATAGTAAGGAATCTGCCTGCCAATGCAGGAGGCCCAGGTTCAATCCCTGGGTCAAGAAGATCTCCTGGAGAAGGTGATGGCAACCCACTCCAGTATTCTTGCTTGGAAAAGTCCATGGACAGAGAAGCCTGGCAGGCTGCAGCCCACTGGGTCACAAAGAGTAGGACGTGACTGAGCACAACACCAGAGAATAAAAATACATGCTGAATAGCAGTTACTTTACTAGATTCCAGCTCTGAATGTGAGGCTTGGGCTTTAGAAGAGGCGAGTGGCAGTCTGAACTGATTTTTTTCTATAGCATCTCATATGTAATAGAGGAACCGTATCCCACCCAATCAAATTCTGGCAGTCCTAGGAGGCAGGGGGATGGATGACCTTTCAGGTCATGTCTGAGTGTGTGGTACTTGATACATGGATATTATTCACACTCTCACCACAGCTCAGATGCAACAGTGCAATTAGAGTTCCAAATATCTTCCCTCACTCTTCACTCTCAAAGAGTGAGAGAGTGAAGTCGCTCAGTCGTATCCGACTCTTTGCGACCCCGTGGACTGTAGCCTACCAGGCTTCTCTGTCCATGGGATTCTCTAGGCAAGAATACTGGAGTGGGTTACCATTTCCTTTTCCAGGGGGATCTTCCCGACCCAGGGATCGAACCCGGGTCTCCAGCACTGCAGGCAGACGCTTTAACCTCTGAGCCACCAAGGAAGCCCAAATGTCCTGGAAATTCCGAAGTTGGGCAGAAGCTTCTGAATAAATAAAATTAGCAATCAGTAAAATAACAACAACAAGATAAGACATGCAAAAATCTCAAACAATTACATGGCAAATGCCAAGAGAAAGAAACATGTGAATGTTAATGTATTAGTTTAAAGCCTGTACATCCAACATTACTTCCTCAGGAAACACACATGCAGATTTTTCTATCTGGGCAGTGAATACACAGGGAAGAAAGGAGGGAGTGGCTAGAAACTGGAGATGAGATCACAACCTATAAAGGGCTTTCAAACAGTGGTGCTAAAGAGTCTTGAGAATCCCTTGGACAACAAAATTAAAATCGTCAATCCTAGCCCTTTGGGCTCTCTGAGCAGCACCATGATGGTTGGCAAGAACAAGCGCCTTATGAACGGAGGCAAAAGGGAGCCAAGAAGAAAGTGGTTGACCCATTTTCTAAAAAAAGATTGGTATGATGTGAATGCACCAGCTATGTTCAATATAAGGAATATTGAGAAAACATTGGTCACGAGAACTCAAGGAACCAAAATCATGTCTGATTGCCTCAAAGGTCGTGTTTTTGAAGTGAGTCTTGCTGATCCGCAGAATGATGAATTAACATTTAGAAATTCAAGCTAATTACTGAGGATGTTCAGGGCAAAAACCGCCTGACTAATTTTCATGGTGTGGATCTTACCCTTGACAAAATGTGCTCCATGGTCCAAAGATGGCAGACCGTGACTGAAGCTCATGTTGATGTCAAGACTACCAATGGTTACTTCTTTCATCTGTTCTGTGTGGGTTTTACTAAAAAGTGCAACAATCAGATTCGGAAGACCTCTTAAATCCAGCACCAGCAGGTGTGCCAGATCCACAAGATGATGGGAATCATGACCCGAGAGGTGCAGACAAATGACTTGAAAGAGGTGGTCAACAAATTGATTCCAGATAGCATCAGAAAAGACATAGAAAAGGCTTGCCAATCGATTTATCCGCTCCATGATGTCTTTGTTAGAAAAGTAAAAATGCTGAAGAAGCCCAAATTTGCATTGGGAAAACTTGTGGAGCTACATGGGGAAGGTAGTAGTTCTACAAAAGCTACTAGGGATGAGACAGGTGCTAAAGTTGAACGAGCTGATGGATACAAGCCACCAGTCCAAGAATCAGTTTAAAATGCAGACTCTTAATGGTGACAAATAAAAGATCTTATTTGTGGTTAAAAAAAAAAAAAAAGTTAGTCAATCCTAAAGGAAATCAACCCTGAATATTCATTGGAAGGACTAGTGCTGAGCAGAAGCTCCAATACTCTGGCCACCTGATAGGAAGAGCCGACTCATTGGAAAAGACCCTGATGCTGGGAAAGACTGAAGGCAAAAGGCAAAGGGGCAGCAGAAGATGAGACAGTTAGATAGCATCACCGACTCAATGGACATGAGTTTGAGCAAACTCTGGAAGATACTGGAGGACAGAGAATCCTGGCATGCTACAGTCCATGGAGTCACAAAGAGTTGGATACAACTTAGCAACTAAACAACAACAACATAAAGGGCATTGGTTAGAAGAGTGACATAAGGACAATGTGGGGACAATTTGAGAAATAGAGCAAGGCCATGAGGGGCTAGGTGAGCTGTGGAAGGGAGTGTTGAACAGAATAAGATGTTCGGGTGTGGGGGACTCAAAGAGACAAGAAACACAAGCATGTTTTCTGTTAAAGGATGGACATGATGGATTTGCCATTTCTTTTTCTTTCCTGGTGGCTCAGATGGTAAAGCATCTGCCTACAAAGAGGGAGACCTGGGTTCAATCCTTGGGTGAGGAAGATCCCCTGGGGAAGGAAATGGCAACCTACTCCAGTAGTCTTGCTTAGAAAATCTCATGGACAGAGGAGCGTGGTAGGCTACAGTCCATGGGGTCGCCAAGAACTGGACATGACTGAGTAACTTCACTCACTTACTTTCTTGATCCAGGAACATACACTAATTTTTGAAAACAAAATTTGTTGCAGTACATTGGGACATAGTCCTTAAAAATAATCTCAAAGATACATCATATAAGCATGTCTCTTTAAAGTTTACTGGAGAATGGCCAGCATGCTTGTCTGCCCATGACCGTGGCGTCTGCTCTGCATGTGCGCACAGATGGCATTGCCCCATGGGCAGGGGGACTTCCTGATAGCAGCGTGAACTCTGGCTCTTGGAGTCTTCACTTCCAGCTCAGGGTGTACTGTGGCTTCTTTTGAAAATGAAAGTCTCTCAGTTGTGTCCAACTCTCTGTGATTCCATGGACTATACAGTCCATGGAATTCTCTAGGCCAGACAACTAGAGTGGGTAGCCATTCCCATCTCCAGGGGGTCTTCCCACCTCAGGGATTGAATCCAGGTCTCCCGCTGAGCCACTATGGAAGCCCAAGAATAGTGGAGTGGATAGCCTATCCCTTCTCCAGGAGATCTTCCCAACCCAGGAATTGAACCTGGGTCTCCTGTATTGCAGGTGGATTCTTTACTAACTGAGCGATCAGTAATGCAACGGCACTAATTTTCCACTTTCGCACACAAGGTTCTGTCTGCCTGGATGACTCTTCCCCGGATGTATTCACATCTTCCCTGTCGGGCTGCTGCTCTGCTATCACCTCTCCAAAACATCCTCACCAACCACCCAGTTTAAAGTGTTTTGTTGTTCAGTCACTCAGTCATGGCCGACTCTTTGTGACCCCATGGTCTGCAGCATGCCAGGCTTCCCTGTCCTTCACTATCTCTCTGAGACAGTGTTTATTTATTTTTTTATTTTTCATAATTTTATTGTGCTTCTCTTTTTACAAGTAAAAAGGAATCCACAATTATATCTTGAGACAGTGTTTAACAGCCCCAAATTCTTACCGTTTCTTGGTTTATTATTAGCAATTGTATCATATTTTACATGTTTATCTCAATATTTCCCATTGGAATTCAGGCTTCATTAAGACAGGAATTTTTACCTTTTTAAAATTGTCCTATCTTATCGCCAATTCACAAGTGGTTCAGTGGTAAAATAATCTATCTGCCAATGCAGAAGACACAGGAGATGTGGGTTCGATCCCTGGGTTCGGAAGAGATCCTGGAGTAGGAAATGGCAACCCTCTCCAGTATTCTTGCCTGAAAAATCCCATGGAGAGAGGAGGCTGGGGGTGGGGGGCTGCAGTCCTTGAGTTCACAAAGAGTCAGGGATATGACTGAGTGACTGAGCACAATATATATCATATCCCCAGTCCCTGAGACAGCACCCAGCACACAGGAGGGTCTTAGAATGCATCTGTGGAATGAAAGAATGAATGCATTTGGGGATAGCTTGTATGGAGGTCATAGTTTAAGAAGGGGAACAGGTAAAGGAGGCAGCCAGGGCAGGAAAACCAAGAGGAATTCCATCTATAGGAAAGAAAGGGGTGAATAAGGAAGAAAAGGGAGAGAAATGGAGGAGAGTGAGGCACAGGGCTCCTAGGAGGAAAGGCCAGGACAGCAGCGCCTGAGGCCAGGGTGGGGCCCAGAGGGGATGACCATGGCCTTTCAGAACGAAATGGTCGTGGGTGACTCTCAACAGCGTGGTCCCAGTAGATGGTCCAGACTGACAACTGCCAGGAGTTAAAGGTAGAGTTAGTGGTACCGAACCCACCTACCAATGCAGGAGACGTAAGAAACGTGGGTTCGATCCCTGGGTCTGGAATATTCCCTGGAAGAGGGCATGGCAACCTACTCCAGTATCCTTGCCTAGAGAATCCCCATGGACAGAGGAGCCTAGAGGGCTACAGTCCATGGGGTCGCAACGAGTCAGATATGACTAAAGCGACTTAGCAGAGCATAGCACAAAGGGAAGATTTAAAAAGTAGAGCTAATGAAAATAATCCACTGAGAAAGAAAGACGGAGGCAGGGAGGCAGATTGGCCAGCTGGTCTTAGCAGCACAGACTCTGGAAAGAAGGCTTATTATTGATACATTAAGAGTTGTGTACCAGTGTGTGTTTGTCTCAGTTTGTGTATCTGAGTGTATCTGTGAGTGAGTGAGTATGTGATCATGTATGTATCTGTGTGTCTGTGTGGCTTTGTATGTGTGTATATGTATGTGCAATTGTGTATGTTGTCTGTGTGTGTGTGTGTAGGATGACCCAGGAGTAGTCCTTTCAAGTACACAAGAACCCACTTCACCAAATTTTCTTTTATGAGTAAATGATAAAAATCAACATAGAATTAAGAAGCCATTGACACTGTAAATTTTCATTTTTCTGTTTCCCTCCCAGGATTTAAGGTACCACAATGTTCACACTTCAATTTATTTGGGATCTTTTTAGACAATAATTTTATGGCAGCTCAGAACTAAGTAAAGAACTGACCTATACATGTGCTGTTGATGCAAATAGAAAATGGTGGGAACAAATTAAAAAAAAAAAAAAAGACAAAACCTTGCATAAAATAAATAAAGCAAATAAAAGCCCTATAGGACCTGAAAACAGAGGCGAAAGAAATTCTCTGAAGAGGAAAATGCATTTTGTTCTAATATTCTCTTAATAGATTTTTAAAAAACATGATAAGAAGATTGAAAGAAACCGAGGGAACTCTGGATAGATTATGCAAATACTCATTCCATTTCTCTGCTTTTGGGTGAAGTATGGGCACCGTTTTAAAGCTGAAAACCCCCAGCACTCGCTATCTCTGTTCCCCAGCTGGTGAGCACAACCAAAGGATTATGCATAATGCGTCCGTGATCCCTGGCAGCAAAGACATTTATGCACAGCTCAAAAAACTCTGGGATGCTGCAGTTCTCAGGGGCTTAGAAGGAAGATTTTTAAAATACAGTTCCATGATTTTCACCAGCTTATCTCAACCAGGAGGTTAAATATGCTCTCTCTTCTGCACCTTGCTCTTTCAGAGTGAGAAGGAAGCGGGGAAGGAATTTGCTGCTTCTGCAGCTAGGAATGGTAATGACTTTGATTCTGATTCTAGGTTATCCAGTAACTACTAAGACCTCCCTTCATCTCCCCCTCTTTTGAAAGTGTAAGGTTTACACCAGCGAATATCCCACACTAAGTTTTGCCATAATTATTTTTATAATAATTATAATAATTCTTTAATTTTTATAACAACCTATCTAGCATAGAAAAACGTCTTGCATCATTTAGGCTAAGAGAAATTAAATGAACATAATATGCTATAATTTCATTGACTCTTCTTCTGTACCTCAAATGACTTGATTTGCCAGGGAGAAAAATCACTCCAATCCACCTGTTTTAATCCATGATTCCACGACTTGATTTTACACTGTCTCATTCGACAAATAGCCCATGGCTTGTGACTATGCCTTTCTACAGGCGTTCCTGTCACCGGTGTTCCTAGATCCAGGTGTGCTGCAAATGCAGGTGTTGTTAGGAAGACCCCCAGAATTAGGGTTCAGTGTATAATAGAGCCCACTTTCATCTTGCAAACACTATCTTGATCTGAAAGGAGCTACAGCCCTGCATTTAGACCAAAGGAAAAAAATCCAAATAAAATTACCCCAGAAATGTCTACTCTTGCTAAAACAGTCATGGGCAAAGGCATCTATAGTCTTCATTCTGATAAGAACGGATGAGAACAGTCTTTCTTAAGTGAACCTCAGAGATAAGATCATGTATTAGGAAATAAATAAATTGCAGTTATATTTGTCTGAATGCTTTAACACATCCTAGACAGAAATGATTAAGGAAGAGGTTTCTTTTTATACTTTCCCTGCTGTGTACTCTGTACTGTCAGGCCAGACTACCTGTATGTAATCCTGAACTTCCTAAAGGAAGTTCCTTGATCAAAAGATAGGAACATAACCACTCCCAGAGCCCTGGGTGCAAATAGACTGTGTGTCACTTTAATAAATATGATTTAAAGGGTGGTGGTCGGCTTGGATGGTTTCCAGCAAAAACCATCTCCCAAGTTCATCACTGGAAATGGATTCAAGATGATTCATTAAAAAATAAAACATAATTTGAAACAGAATGACAAGCTCTGTGGTGGCACAGGCACCCGGAGTTTATAAAATTCAAATTAAATAGCCAGTCACCATTCTCTGCACACTGTCAGGGTTAATTCAGATCGCTTTCCCTACTCTCGCCTTCTCTGATTCAAGCTCAGCAAAGCAGAGCTATAATTAGGGAACGGGCAGTACTCACTGTTCACCAGTTGGGTGTAAGCTTTAAACTAATAACTCAGCAATTACGAGAAAAATGAGCAGTAATTACACCCATTTTACTCGCGGCTAGACAGATGGAACATTTTCTTCTTGTTATTGGCAAACTGTCACCACATTTATTTCATTTTTACTGTTTACTATTTGTTGTACTTTGATTAAGAGTAATTACAGGCTAGGAAAATATGAAAACCAAAAACGTTGGGTATTTTTTAAAAATAGAAAGAGGCCCTTTTCCTCGATCTGTCTTGCCGGAGCTCTCATTTTAGATCCTGCTGAAAGGATACCAGCGTTCTCAAGAAATCTTGAGTCAGCCTTCGGTTCTCTGATGGCTCTTCAGCAGGGAATTTCCAAGCTTACTGATTATTTGGATCATCACAGGCCACAAATACTGACTTGTTCTCTTATAAAAGCCTCCTTTTCCCTCATCTGTATTCCTTTCGTGCCAGTGACCAAGTAGAGCAGAAATTCACCTTTGCCCAGAATAAAGGAATTACTGTAGAAATAGATCATTGCTATCGTTTTCCTGGTTTTTAGGAAGAGAGGTTTATTTCCCCTCTCAACCTTGTAAAATAATTTCATATACATTGTGTAGGAAACAATGAGAGTGAGAGCTGCCTACTAAAACTTCCCTCTGAAGCCCTGCAAATAAATGTCACCAGTTCTAAGATCACATAACATTTACATTTTACTTGCTGACAAGGCATAAGCAGTATTGATAATACCAGTGGGGGAAATACACTTGAAATCATTTTCAGCCACCATGTTTCCTAACTGGTGTTATTCATTAATTTATGTGGGCTAGAAAATTGTACTAGTTTTAAGGAAATATTAATGAGAAAAAAAGCGCATATAGAAATTTCATTCACTGCACATAGATTTCAGCTAGTATTAAACGTAGAATCCATTTTAAAGTAGGTCCCTGTGAGTAAAATGACATGTGCACCACTCCTATGATTCCCTCTGATGTTTCCAAAAAAAATCGTGAACCATGATTACTGAGGATGGAGTCCAAATTCTACCCATGGATGACGCAGTCAGTCCCAGGAGAAATATTAATAAAAGCCATTACGGTCTACAATTGGCCCATACAAACACATGATTTTGCAGGGGAAAAAAAAAAATGCTGTTCCCCCTTCCTAAAAGACACACTTGGAAATATCTGAGAAATGATATTTGGCCTCAGTTTTTCTTAATGGAAGAAAACAACAACAAAAAGGGCTCTGTTCTACAAGGACTGCATATTGATTCATGGAAATGCCAAGTGTTAATGCACGGACTTGCTAATGGCCCTGCCTGTGCGGTAATCTGCTGTGCTGGTGCTATGCATGGAATTGATTAGTTTCCTTAATGAGCCTCAGATGGTGCTGTACTGGGGCGCAGAATGCAAAGCAGGGTGAGTGTGCAGCTGGAGAAAACCACCTCACCTCGGAGGAGCCATGGAGAGGGAAGCGCAGGGGCAGAAAACGTGGGCGGGGTAGAGCGGGAGGGGAAGCTAGGGAGGCAAGAGGGCCTTTCTCACGTAGGCAATGCTGCAGTGTCTGCGTATATGGCTTTCTCCCCGACAAAGCAGGTGATGCTCAGAAAACCCAGTGGTGATGCCACAGTGACCACAGGCAGCCCTGAGAACAGCCAGTGGTGACCCTCGCCCCTGCCCCTTACTGTGGTGGAGCCCTAGCCTTCTGCCCCCTGATCCACAGCTTCCCGTGATCCAGGAAAGAGGGCAATGGTGTTGCCACCTTATCTGTGTATATGTATAAACTGTGTCACAAAATTATATCCATAAACATACTGAGAGAGGAAGTAATAGGAAGCTGGTAAGAAAGTCAGGTGAGTATTGGACAGCCAGGGTGGTGTGTGTGAGTAGGAACCTTCGGGGGGGTGGGTAACCCCAGGAAGCTGGCTACGGAGGCCAGGGGAACCCAGGGAACACAGGCTGTGAGCAGGAGGCCATCTCACACACTCCGTGTGCTGGGCCAACTGCCAAAAGTGGTGTCAAAACCTAAGAAAGCACAGAGAAATGAAAGAGGAAAAGAGCAGAATCAGAGAGCTCTCCTTTCTCGGTCCTCATCACCCCCTGACACACACCTTATACACACACCACATATACCACACTCTATACACACACACACCACAGGCAGACACAAACACACATACCATATGCACACACCACATGCACACACCACACACACATCACACATCGTATACATGCAACACATGCAACCATGTATACACCATATACACACCACACATACCAGACATACATGCAGCATATAAACACACGACACATATACACACATCATATACACACACCACACAAAGACATATATACCATACACATACCCACACATATACCACAGACAATATACAAACACATATACCACACACAGACACACATACCATCTGCATACCACACATATACCATATACACACACCACATGCAGACACACACACCATATACACACCACACATATAACACATACCATATACTCACTCCACACACCACACATATACACAGCAGACATGCAAACACACCATACACACATACCACACACCACACATATACATCACACACATACACCATATACACATCTGCACATACAAACATAGCACACACACATCAGATATACACACACCACACACACATATACACACAACACACATATACCATATATCATATACACACACCACACACTTACCACACAAACATCACACACCATATATATACACACACATATGCAACACACCATATACCACACACCACATACATACCATAGACACTCCATACACACTGCACAAAATACACCCCACATATGCACCACACATACTGCATGCACACACACACATCACATACACATCATACACCTAACACACACCATATACACACACCACACAAAGCATATGCAGACACACACACATCACACACACAAATATACTCCCTACATATACAAACACAAATACACCCCAAAACATACAAACACACAAATACACCCCCCACCACAAAACACATGCCCCCACACACACCAGAGAGTGATGCAAATACTAGATAAGCCACTAAGAACTTTTACATTTTTTAATAGTATGTAAAAGGAAATTTAGGAAAGCATTTCTACTTTCACAAAGAAATATAATCAGACAATCCTGACTGCTTCATTGCACTCATGTAAGGAGAAAACAGGGACAAGAAGCCCCACAACTTGGGGGAGGAGAAAGCCTGTCCTCACGTGAGGTATCCACTCTTAACAACAAATGGGGGAAGGTGCTGCATGAAACTCCATGTGTATTAGTCAGTGTGCACTTTCTCTCTTTCCTTCATTACCTGATGAGATGTCCAGAGTGTGTGGGAAAGAACAGAATCGGGACTCCAAGACTGCAGAGATTAGACTGCGTTGTGTTCTAGCACAGAGCACAGATTCAGGAGTACAGTAAAGTGCATTCCACCAGATGGATACAGAAGGAGATGATGGAATTCCAGCTGAGCTGTTTCAGATTCTAAAAGATGATGGTGTTGATGTGCTGCACTCAATACACCAGCAAATTTGGAAAACTCAGCAGTGGCTACAGGACTGGAAAAGGTCAGTTTTCACTCCAATCCCAAAGAAGGGCAATGGCAAAGATTGTTCAAACTACCGTACAATTTCACTCATTTCATATGCTAGCAAGGTAATGCTCAAAATCTTTCAAGCTAGACTTCAACAGTATGGGAAACACGAATTGCTGGGTGTACAAGCTGGATTTATAAAAGGCAGAGGAACCAGAGACCAAATTGCCAACATCTGTTGGACCATAAAAAAAGCAAGAGAGTTCCAGAAAAGCATCTAATTCTGCTTCATTGACTAAACTAATGCCTTTGACTGTGTGCACCAAAACTGGAAAATTCTTAAAGAGATGGGCATACCAGGCCACCTGACCTGCCTCCTGAGAAATCTGTGGGCAGGTCAAGAAGGAACAGTTAGAACTGGACATGGAACTCCTAAATTGGGAAAGGAGTACCTCAGGCTATGTTTTGTCACCCTGCTTGTTTAAATTCTATGCAGAGTACATTATGTGAAATGCTGGGTTGAATGAATCACAAGCTGGAATCAAGATTGCCAGAAGAAATATCAACAACCTCTTGGACAGCAAGGAGATCAAATCAGTCAATTCTAAATTGGAACCGATTATACAGAGTGAAGTAAGCCAGAAAGAAAAACACCAATACAGTATACTGACACATATATATGGAAATTAGAAGACAGTAATGATGACCCTATATGTGAGACAACAAGAGACACAGAGGTATAGAGTGGACTTTTGGACTCTGAGGGAGAGGGAAAGGGTGGGATGGTTTGGGAGAATGGCAGTGAAGCATGTGTATTTTCCTGTAAGAAACGAAGCGCTAATCTATGTTTGGTGTAGGATGCAGGATGCATGGGGCTGATGCACAGGATGATTCAGGTAGAGGATGTGGGGTGGGAGGTGGGAGGGGGCTTCGGCATTGGGCGATTGTGTTCACCTATGGCTGATTCGTGTCAATGTATGGCAAAACAAATACAGTATTTTAATTTAAAAAATAAATAAATTTAATTAAAAAATAATAAATGAAATCAGTCCTGAATATTCATTGGAAGGACTGATACTTGAAGCTGAAGCTCAAAAACTTTGGCCACCTGATGCAAAGAGCCAACTCATTGGAAAAGACTATGATGCTGGGAAAGATTAAAGGCAAGAGGAGAAGGGAACAACAGAGAAGATAGTTAGATGGCATTACTGACTCGAGGGACATGAGTCTGAGCAGGCTCTGGGAGTTGGTGATGGACAGGGGAGCCTGTCGTGCTGCAGTTCATAGGGTTGCAAAGAGTCAGACACAACTGAGAGACTGAACTGAACTGAACCGAACAGATATGCAGATGACAACACTCTAACGGCAGAAAGTGAAGAGGAACTAAAGAGCCTCTTTATGAGAGTGAAAGACAAGAGTGGATAAGTTGGCTTAAAACTCAACATTCAAAAAACTAAGATCATGGGATCTAGTCTCATCATTTTGAAGCAAATAGGAAGGGGGGAAATGAGGAAGCAGTGACAGATATTGTTTCCTTGGGCTCCAAAATCCCTGTGGATGGTAACTGCAGGCATGAAATAAAAAGACACTTGTTCTTTGGAAGGAAAGCTATGACAAACCTAAACAGCATATTAAAAAGTATAGACATCACTTTGCCAACAGTCTCTATAGTCCAAGCTATAGGTTTTCCAGTAGTCATATATGGACGTCAGAGTTGGACTATAAAGAAAGCTGCACACTGAAGAATTGATGCTTTTGAACTGTGGTGCTGCAGTAGATTCTTGAGAGTCCCTTGGACTGCAAGGAGATCAAGCCCAGTCCATGGAATTCTCCAGGTCAGAATAGTGAAGTGGGTAGCCTTTCCCTTCTCCAGGGGACCTTCCCAACCCAGGGATCGAACCCAGGTCCCCTGCTTTGCAGGGAGGGTTCTTTACCAGCTGAGCTACAAGGGAAGCCTCATCCTAAAGGAAATCAACTCTGAGTATTCACTGAAGGACTGATGCTGAAGCTCCAATACTTTAGCCACCTGATGTGAAGAGCTGACTTATTGGAAAAGACTCTGATGCTGGGCAAGACTGAGGGCAAAAGGTGAAGGGTGTGACAGGGGATGAGATGTTTATATAGCACCACTGACTCAAAGGACATGAATTTGAGCACACTCCAGGACATAGTGAAGCACAGGGGAGCCTGGCTTGTTGAAGTCCTTGGGGTATCCAAGAGTTGGACACGATTTAGCCACTGAACAATAAGTGGACGGATAGATGGGTGGATGGAGGGAGAAACTATGGTGTGTAATAAAATATAGCTGTTCCTGAATACAGGCCATGTTGGTGTGAGTTGGATTTGCATGATGGCTACTGTCTGCAACTAGTAGGCAAGTAGTAGACACTTAGTATGTTCCAATATCTTGAACTTGGTAAAGCAAGTTGTCAGTCTCACTTGTAAGTCACACTTGGGTGGCCTTCTTTCATGACCCTGACCTCTTGTTTCACTTTGTTTAGGAACTTTGCAAACACTGGAGCACTATGATTCAATAATCTTGGGATACCCTGGGTTAGATTCAGTTACACTAGTCTCCTTTGGAGGACTTCTCAGAGCCTTAACTGAGCTATGATGACTTAAAGTGAGAAAATTATACCCACAGAACACCTGAAGCTTTAACAGATCAGACTGGGAAACACTGGCTCGGAATGGCTGAGACTCAGCTAACTGGCCCACTGCAGCCAAAGGTGGGCTCTTCTGTCCTGTTACGGGCTCAATTTTTTCACTCCCCTCCATTTCTATCCCCTCTCAGTACTTCAGAATGTGATTGCAGCTGGGATATTCAAAGAGGTAATTGAGTTAATGAAATTAAAAGATGCTTACTCCTTGGAAGAAAAGTTATGACCAAACTAGATAGCATATTCAAAAGCAGAGACATTACTTTGCCGACTGAGGTCCATCTAGTCAAGACTATGGTTTTTCTAGTAGTCATATATGGATGTGAGAGTTGGACTGTGAAGAACGTTGAGCACCGAAGAATTGATGCGTTTGAACTGTGATGTTGAAGAAGACTCTTGAGAGTCCCTTGGACTGCAAGGAGATCCAAACAGTCCATTCGGAAGGAGATCAACCCTGGGGTTTCTTTGGAGGGAGGAGGGAATGATGTTAAAGCTGAAACTCCAGTACTTTGGCCACCTCATGCAAAGAGTTGACTCACTGGAAAAGACTTTAATGCTGGGAGGGACTGGGGGCAGGAGGAGAAGGGGGACAACAGAGGCTGAGATGTCTGGATGGCATCACTGACTCGATGAACGCAAGTCTGGGTGAACTCCGGGAGTTGGTAATGGAGAAGGAGGCCTGGCTTGCTGCAATTCATGGGGTTGCAAAGAGTTGGACACAACTGAGCGACTGAGCTGAACTGAACTGAATTGAGTTAAAATGGGGCTGTTAGAGTGGGTCCCAGCACATTTCGACTTCTGTCCTAATAAGAAGAGGAAATACGGACATATGGAGAGATGCCAGTGGTGCACTCACAGATGAAAGACCATGTGATGGTGAAGTGAGAAGCCAAGGAGAAGGTCTCAGGAGAAACCAACCCAGCCCACACCTTGATCTTGGACTTCCAGCCTCCATGACAGTGAGAAAATAAGTTTCTGTTATTTAAGCCACCTACTCTGTCCTATTTTGTTGTTACAGCGTGAGCTGACCTGACATATGGTCCACTTCATCCACATCTGCTCCACAGTGAAAATGAGGCTCATCATGGTGGGGGGGTCAGAGGAAGGTGGTCGAAAGGTACAAACTTCCAGTTGGAAGATAAATAAGTCCTAGGAGTGCAAACACAACATGATGACTAAATACTTACAACTGCTGTGTGATGTATAGTAAACATGTTGAGAAAGTAGATCCTATCTATGACTGCTCATCCCAAGGAGAACTTTTGGGAATCTTAGCACTGCAGCCTGGAGACAGTATCTCAGGTGACTACAAGAGAGCTGACTCAAAGGAGGCAGGGGAGGAGTCAGGCTATATCCTAGTTTGCAGGAAGGGTCAGGTAATCTGAATGTTAAAAGATTGCTGTTCCTCTTACATCCTTCCCACCCCCACCTGCCCCAGCTCCTGAGTGCTTACCTGGAAGGAAAGAGCTAATGGCTTCCAGACAGCTATCCTTGCTTTACCAGGGCTCAGAAACTTGCACTGGGAAAGGAACTGTTTACTGATAGAGCATAGAGCAGAAAACATTTCATTTCACAATTGCATCCATATAAGAAGATGGATGGCAAGAATACACAGAACTATAAAAAAAAAAAAACAAAAAAACTTAATGATCCCACACCCAAGGGCAAAGGAGAAGCTCCAGCAAGACAGAAGGAGGGGCGAATTCACATTTAGAATCAACCCCCATTCCCACCAGAGACGCTCAGAGGGCTCAAACAAACTTTGTGTGCACCAGGATGTAGGGACCCCACAGAGACTGAGACAGAACTGTGTTTGAGCGTCTCCTGTGGAGGTAGAGGTCAGCAGTGGATTGCCACAGGGGCATGGGCTCTGGATGCAGCAGACCTGGGTATGGAATAAGCCCTCTTGGAGGAGGTCACCATAAACCCACCACAGAGCTGCCAGAACATCCATAGGACTGCGAAATAGATTCTTGGAGGGCACAACAGAACCATGTGTGCACCAGGACCCAGGAGAAAGGAGCAGTGACCCAACAAGAGACTGACACAGACTTGACTGGGAGTGTCTGAGAAGTCTCCAGCAGAAGCATGGGTCAGTGGTGGCCTGCTGCAGGGCTGGGGGCAATGAGTGTAGCAGTACCTGCATAGGACCTTTTGAAAGAAGTCACCATTATCTTCATTACCTCCACCATAGTTTCAAGTCAAGTCAAGTCAAGTCACTCAGTCATGTCCAACTCTTTGCTATCCCATGGACTGTAGCCTACCAGGCTCCTCCCTCCATGGGATTCTCCAGGCAGGAGTACTGAAGTGGGTTGCCATTGGTCCCAGGTAAATAGAGAGGGAACACAGCTCCATCCATCAACAGAAAATTGGATTCAAGATTTACTGAGAACAGCCCCGCCCATTAGAACAAGACCCAGTATCCCTGTTGGTCAGTCTATCCCATCAGGAAGCTTTCATAAGCCTCTTATCCTTCTCTATCAGATGGCACACAGACTGAAAACCACAATCACAGAAAACTAACCAATCTGATTACATGGACCACAGCCTCGTCTAACTCAATGAAACTATGAGCCATGCTGTGTAGGGCCACACAAGATGGACAGGTCATGGTGGAGAGTTCTGACAAAATGTGGTCCACTGGAGAAGGGAATGGCAAACCACTTCAGTATTCTTGCCTTGAGCTCATGAACAGTATGAAAAGGCAATAAACTCTCCAGGTGGGTAGGTGCCCAATATACTCCTGGGGATCAGTGGAGAAAGAACTCCAGAAAGAATGAAAAGATGGAGCCAAAGCAAAAACACCACCCAGTTGTGGATGTGACTAGTGACAGAAGAAAAGACCAATGCATGCAAAGAGCAATATGTGCTATAGAAACCTGGAATGTTAGGTCCATGAATCAAGGCAAATTGGAAGCAGTCAAACAGGTGATGGCAAGATTGATTGTCGACATTTTAGGAATCAGCGAACTAAAACGGACTGGAATGGGTGACTTTAACTCAGATGACCATTATATGTACCACTGTGGGCAAGAATCCTTTATAAGAAATGCAGTAGCAATCATAGTTGACAAAAGGGTCCTAAATGCAGTACTTGGATGCAGCCTCAAAAATGACAGAATGATCTCTGTTCGTTTCCAGGTAAACCATTCAATATCACAGTAATCCAAGTCTATGCCTCAACCAGTAATGCTGAAGAAGCTGAAGTTGAATGGTTCTATGAAGATCTACAAGACCTTCTAGAACGAACACCCAAAAACGATGTCCTTTTCATTATAGGGGACTGGAATGCAAAAGTAGGAAGTCAAGAGATATTTGGAGTAACAGGCAAATTTGGTCTTGGAGTAAAGAATGAAGTAGGGCAAAGGCTAATAGAGTTTTGCCAAGAGAATGCACTGTTCATAGCAAAAACACCCTCTTCCAACAACACAAGAGAAGATTCTACACATGGACATCACCAGATGGTCAATACCGAAATCAGGTTGAATATATTCTTTGCAGCCAAAGATGGAGAAGCTCTATGCAGTCAGCAAAAAACAAAACCAGGAGCTGACTGTGGCTCAGATCATGAACTCCTTATTACCAAATTCAGACTTAAATTCAAGAAAGTAGGGAAAACTACTAGACCCTTCAGGTATGACCTAAATAAAATCCCTTACTATTATACAGTGGAAGTAACAAATATATTCAAAGGATTAGATCTGATAGACAGAGTGCCTGATGAACTATGGATAGAGGTTCATGGCATTGTACAAGAGGCAGGGATCAAGACCATCCTCAAGAAAAATAAATGCAAAAAAGCAAAATGGCTGTCTGAAGGGGCCTTACAAATAACTGTGAAAAGAATAGAAGCAAACTGCAAAGGAGAAAAGGAAAGAAATACCCATCTGAATGCAGAGTTCCAAAGAAGAGCAAGGAGATTTAAGAAAGCCCTCCTCAGCAATCAGTGCAAAGAGACAGAGGAAAACAAAAGAATGAGAAAGTCTAGAGATCTCTTCATGAAAATTAAAGATACCAAGGGAACATTTCATGCAAAGATGGGCTCAATAAAGGACAGAAATGGTATGGACCTAACAAATAGAAGCAGAAAATATTAAGAAGAGGTGGCAAGAATACACAGAAGAACTATACAAAAAAAGATATTCATGACCCAGAAAACCACAATGGTATGATCAATCACCTAGAGCCAGACATAGTGGAATACAAAGTCAAGTGGGCCTTAGGAAGCATCACTATGAACAAAGTTAATGGAGGTGATGGAATTCCAGATGAGCTGTTTCAAATCCTGAAAGATGATGCTGTGAAAGGGCTGCACTCAATATGCCAGCAAATTAGGAAAACTCAGCAGTGGCCACAGGACTGGAAAAGGTCAATTTTCATTCCAATCCCAAAGAAAGGCAATGCCAAAGAATGCTCACACTACCACACAATTGCACTCATCTCACATACTAGTAAAGTAATGCTCAAAATTCTCCAAGCCAGACTTCAACAGTACATGAACCGTGAGACTCCAAATGTTCATGCTGGTTTTAGAAAAGGCAGAGGAACCAGAGATCAAATTGCCAAAACCCACTGGATTATCAAAAAGCAAGAGAGTTCCAGAAAAACATCTATTTCTGCTTTATTGACTACGCCAAAGTCTTTGTGTGGATCACAATAAACTGTGGAAAATTCTGAAAGAGATGGGAACACCAGAGCACCTGACCAGGCTCTTGAGAAATGTGTATGTAGATCAGGATGCAACAGTTAGAAATGGACATGGAACAACAGACTGGTTCCAAATCAGGAAAAGAGTATGTCAAGGCTGTATACTGTCACCCTGCTTATTTAACTTATATGCAGAGTGGATCATGAGAAACCTTGGGCTGGATAAAGCATAAGCTGGAATCAAGATTACCAGGAGAAATATCAATAACCTCAGATATGCAGATAACACCACCCCTATGGCAGAAAGCAAAGAAAAAAACTAAAAAGACTTGATGAAAGTGAAAGCAGAGAGTGAAAAAGTTGGCTTAAAACTCTACATTCAGAAACTAAGATCATGGCATCTGGTCCCATCACTTCATGGCTAATAGACAGGGAAACAGTGGAAGCAGTGACAGACTGTATTATTTTGGGCTCGAGAATCACTGCAGATGGTGACTGCAGCCATGAAATTGAAAGACGCCTGCTATGACCAACCTAGATAGCATATTGAAAAGCAGAGACATTACTTTTCCAACAAATGTCCGTCTAGTCAAGGCTATGGTTTTTCCAGTGGTCATGTATGGATGTGAGATTTGGACTATAAAGGAAGCTGAGAGCTGAAGAATTGACGCTTTTGAATTGTGGTGTTGGAGAAGACTCTTGAGAGTCCCTTGGACTGCAGGAGATCCAAACAGTCCATCCTAGAGGAAATCAGTCCTGAATATTTGTTGGAAGGACTGATGCTGAAGCTGAAACTCCAATACTTTGGATGCAAAGAATTGACTCATTTGAAAAGACCCTGATGCTGGGAAAGATTGAAGGCAGGAGGAGAAGGGCACGACAGAGGTGAAATGGTTGGATGGTATCACTGACTCAATAGATATGAGTTGAATAAACTCCAGAGGTTGGTGATGGATAGGGAGGCCTGGCGTGCTGCAGTCCATGGGGTCGCAAAGAGTTGGACACTACTGAGCAAATGAACTGAACTGAACCATGAGGGTGTGATCACTCATCTAGCGCCAGACACCCTGTGGTGTGAAGTCAAGTTGGCCTTAGGAAGCATCACTACAAAAAAAGCTAGTGGAACTGATTGCTCCAGCTGAGCTATTTCAAATCCTAACAGAGGATGCTGTTAAACTGCTGCACTCAATATGCCTGCTGGAAATTTGGAAAACTCAGCAGTGGCCACAGGATAGAAAAGGTCAGTTTTCACTCCATTCCCAAAGAAGGGCAATTTCAAAGAATTTTCAAAAAACCACACAATAGCACTCACTTCACATGCTAGCAAGGTAATGCTCAAAATCCTTCCAATTAGGCTTCAGCGGTATATGAACCACGAACTGCCAGATGTAAAAGCTGGATTTAGAAAAGACAGAAGAATCATAGACCAAATTGCCAACATCTGTTGGATCATAAAAATAGCAAGAGAGTTCCAGATAAAACATCTACTTCTGATTCATGGACTACAATAAAGCCTTTGACAGTGTGTATCAAACCTGGAAAATTATTAAAGAGATGGGCATACCAGACCACCTGACCTGAGAAACCTTTATGCAAGTCAAGAAGCAATAGAACTGGACATGGAACAACACACTGGTTCTAAATTGGGAAAGGAGTACTTCAAAGTTGTATATTGCCAGCCTGCTTATTTAACTTATATACAGAGCACATCATGCAAAATGCTGGGCTGGATGAGGCACAAGCTGGAATCAAGACTGCCAGGAGAAATCAATAAACTCAGATATGCAGATGATACCACCTTTATGGCAAAAGGAAAGAGGAACTAAAGAGCCTATTCATGAAAGTTTAAGAGGAGAGTGGAAAAGCTGGCTTAAAACTCAACATTCAGAAAATGAAGATCATGCCATCTGTTCCCATCATTTCATGGCAAATAGATGGGGAACCAATGGAAACAGTGACAGACTTTACTTTGGGGGCCTCCAAAATCACTGAAGATGGTCACTACAGCCTTGAAACTAAAAGATGCTTACTCCTTGGAAGAAAAGCTATGACAAGCCTCAGTTCAGTTCAGTTCAGTCAATAAGTCATGTCTGACTCTTTGCGACCCCATGAATAGCAGCACACCAGGCCTCCCTATCCATCACCAACTCCTGGAGTTCACTCAAACTCATGTCCATCGAGTCGGTGATGCCATCCAGCCATCTCATCCTCTGTCATGCCATTCTCCTCCTGCCCCCAATCCCTCCCAGCATCAGAGTCTTTTCCAATGAGTCAACTCTTTGCATGAGGTGGCCAAAGTAGTGGAGTTTCAGCTTTAGCATCATTCCTTCCAAAGAAATTCCAGGGCTGATCTCCTTCAGAAAGGATTGGTTGGATCTCCTTGCAATCCAAGGGACTCTCAAGAGTCTTCTCCAACATCACAGTTCAAAAGCATTAATTCTTTGGCGCTCAGCTTTCTTCACAGTCCAACTCTCACATCCATACATGACCACTGGAAAAACCATAGCCTTGACTAGACGGACTTTTGTTGGAAAAGCAATGTATCTGCTTTTCAATATGCTATCTAGGTTGGTCATAACTTTCCTTCCAAGGAATAAGCATCTTTTAATTTCATGGCTGTAGTAACCATCTGCAGTGATGTTGGAGCCCCCCGCCAAAATAAAGTCTGACACTGTTTCCACTGTTTCCCCATCTATTTCCCATGAAGTGATGGGACCACATGCCATGATCTTCATTTTCTGAATGTTGAGCTTTAAGCCAACTTTTTCACTCCCCTCTTTCACTTTCATCAAGAGGCTTTTGAGTTCCTCTTCACTTTCTGCTATAACGTGGTGTCATCTGCATCTCTGAGGTTACTGATATTTCTCCTGGCAAACTTGATTCCAGCTTGTGCTTCTTCTAGCCCAGTGTTTCTCATGATGTACTCTGCATAGAAGTTAAATAAGCAGGGTGACAGTATACAGCCTTGACGTACTCCTTTTCCTGTTTGGAACCAGTCTGTTGTTCCATGTCCAATTTTAACTGTTGCTTCCTGACTTACATACAGGTTTCTCAAGAGGCAGGTCAGATGGTCTGGTATTCCCACCTCTTTCACAGTTTATTGTGATCCACCCAGTCAAAGGCTTTGGCATAGTCAATAAAGCAGAAATAGATGTCTTTCTGGAAGTCTCTTAATTTTTGATAATCCAGTGGGTTTTGGCAATTTGATCCCTGGTTCCTCTGCCTTTTCTAAAACCAGCATGAACATGTGGAGTCTCATGGTTCATGTACTGTTGAAGTCTGGCTTGGAGAATTTTGAGCATTACTTTACTAGCATGTGAGATGAGTGCAACTGTGCGGTAGTTTGAGCATTCTTTGGCATTGCCTTTCTTTGGAACTGGAATGAAAACTGACCTTTTCCAGTCCTGTGGCCACTACTGAGTTTTCCTTATTTGCTGGCATATTGAGTGCAGCCCTTTCACAGCATCATCTTTCAGGATTTGAAATAGCTCAATTGGAATTCCATCACCTCCACTAACTGTTCATAGTGATGCTTCCTAAGGCCCACTTGACTTCGCATTCCAGGATGTTTGGCTTTAGGTAAGTGATCATAGCATGGTGGTTATCTGGACCATGAAGACCTTTTTTGTATAATTCTTCTGTGTATTCTTGCCATCTCTTATTAATATCTTCTGATTCTGTTAGGCCCATACCATTTCTATCCTTTATTGTGCCTATCTTTGCATGGAATGTTCCTTCAGTATCTCTAATTTTTTTGAAGAGATCTCTAGTCTTTCCCATTCTGTTGTTTTCCTCTATTTCTTTGCATTGATCACTGAGGAAGGCTTTCTTATCTGTCCTTGCTCTTGTTTGGAACTCTGCATTCAGATGCTTATATCTTTCCTTTTCTCCATTGCTTTTCACTTCTCTTCTTTTCACAGCTATTTGTAAGGCCTCACCAGACAGCCATTTTGCTTTCTTGCATTTCTTTTCCATAGAGATGGTTTTGATCCCTGTCTCCTGTACAGTGTCACAAACCTCCATCCATAGTTCATGAGGCACTATTTATCAGATCTAGCCCTTTAAATCTATTTCTCACTTCCACTGTATAATCATAAGGGATTTGATTTATATCATACCTGAATGGTCTAGTGGTTTTCTCTACTTTCTTCAATTTAAGTCTGAATTGAATGACAAGCCTAGACATCGTATTAAAAAGCAGAGAATTCACTTTTTCTGATAAAGTTCCATCTAGTCAAAGCTATGGCTTTTCCAGTAGTCATACACAGATGTGAGAGCTGGGCCATGAAGAAAGCTGAACACTGAAGAATTGATGCTTTTGAACTGTAGTGTTGGAGAAAATTCTGGAGAGTCCCTACTTAGCAAGGAGATCAAACCAGTCAATCCTAAAAGAAATCAACCCTGAATATTTATTGGAAGGGCTGATGCTGAAGCTGAAGCTCCAATAATTTGGCCACCTGATGCAAAGTGCCTACTCACCAGAAAACATACTGATTCTGGGAAAGATTGAAGGCAGGAGGAGAAGGGGACGACAGAAGATGAGATGGTTGGGTGGCATATGCAACTCAATGGACATCAGTTTGTGCAAGCTCCTGGTGTTGTTGAAGGACAGGGAAGCCTGGTGCGCTGCAGTGCATGGTGTCACACAGAGTTGGACACAACTGAACAACAACAAAGATAATGGATATTATCTAAACCCATTGTGGTGATCATTTCACAATACATATAATTCAAACCATCATGTTGTGTATCTTAAACCTATATAAACTTATTTTTTAATAAAACTAAAATTAAAAAGAGTAAAGTGAGAAAATTAAGAATCATGTGGACTTTGTTGAACTCCTGGCTTCCCAAAATCCAGGCCTGAGATTCTGATTTCATTGGGCCAAGACAAAGATTCAAAATGAATGTGGTTGGAGAACTCCAATTGGAAGTTCCAGTTTGCAGAGTGAGAAAAGCCAGTATTGTAGTACATGCTCAGTAAATGCTTTCTAAATGGAAGAATGAACTAACCCTTTCTAATAAGACTGTAAAGCCAAACTCAGAATTTACAATGGTTCTCACTTCAGCAAGTAGTGTCTGGGGAAAGATCGAGGCAAATTATCTGCAATTAGGCCTCTCATTAGCATATACACAAACATGAAAAGCTTGGAACATGAAAAAATGAGATGCATAATTTAAAATCTAAGGGAATTTACAATTTTTCTTTCTCTTAAAAATGGATTAAAAGATAAAGCTGCAAGTTTTTTAAAATTATTTTTGAAGTACCCGAAGTCACACACTCATACTCTTCTATTCCATTGTACAAATACAGACACAGGAAATGAAAGAAAAAAGAAAAGCTTCATTTTGTTCCAGCTTCAGGTTTGGCCGCAGATGCACACACTGGGAACTGTCAAATCGATGACATTTTCCTAGGATTACAGTCTAATGGACTCTTTCATGAAGAATTTATGCTCTCTTCCTGCACCTTTTCTCCCTAATATTTCTCTTTTTTCCCTCTCTGGTAGTTGTTTGATGTCCTGGAAGTTAAGGCAATTAAGGAAAATGCTTCCAGGCACGGGAGTAACAATCAGCATCATTTCTCACGATTTTGAGGATTTAATGTGCTACCTAGGCATAGTGGCTCAGCAGTAAAGAGCCCGCCTGCAGTGCAGAAGCCTCAGGAGATCCTGGGTCAATCCTTGCATCAGGAAGACCCTCTGGAGAAGGGAATGGCAACCCACTCCGGTATTCTTGCCAGGAAAATTCCATGGACCAGGAGCCTGCCAGGCTACAGTCCATAGTGAAAGTGAAAGTGAAAGTTGCTCAGTCCTGACTGACTCTTTGCGACCCCATGGACTTTACAGTACCTGGATTGTCCAGGCCAGAATACTGAAGTGGGTAGCCTTTCCCTTCTCTAGGGAATCTTCTCAACCCAAGGATCAAACCCAGGTCTCCCACACTGCAGGCAGATTCTTCACCAGCTGAACCACAATGGAAGCCCAAGAGTCCTGGAGTGAGTAGCCTATCTCTTCTCCAGCCGATCTTCCGGATCCAGGAATCAAACAGAGGTCGCCTGCATTGCAGGAGGATTCTTTACCAACTGAGCTATTAGGGAAGCATTTTATTTATATCCTATTTATGCAAAGTGGTTTTGAATCTTCTCTAGTGTTTCTCCATCAGGCATATTTAAGAAAAAACTATATAAATAGCCTATTAAATGTTCCAAATTGAATAGTTCAAAATATCTGATTAAACATCGGTCTTAAATTAATGACACAAAGTAACGATTGATGTAATGTGGTGAATTTTATGTTTCTATTATTATTAAATAAATTTTACTGCTCTCCAAGAAATTCCATTACCTAAACCATAGTTCAAGATCTGGTTCTCCTATCTAAAGTGGATCTTCCCCTGGGTCGGGACGATCCCCTGGAGGAGGGTATGGTAACCTACTCCAGTATTCTTGCCTTGAAAATCCCATGGTGGAGGAGCCTGACAGGCTATAATCCATGGGGTCACAAAGTGTTAGACACAACTGAGTGACTTCACTTTTCTTTCTTTCAAATCTAAAATGGCAACATTTCTAGAGATAGGACGTAGATTTAACAGCATACGTTATAAGACAGAAACTTTAGTACAGTTAGAATATAAACTACAAATTCCTTGAGAAACCATGTCCATTCAAAATACTCCTTCTATCACTGTTTACCTTCAAAACTCATCAGATTATAGTGACATCTGTCTGTCATTTTTGACTCAGAAACTCAGAAAAGGCTTTCAACACTAACCAAATTTGGCTGATTTATATGATTCCATTCATTTGCATGGAAAATAAGACACTGAATACCATCCAGCTGCTTTCAAATGTCCAGAAGTCCTGGAATGACCCACTCATGCATCCTGCACATTGAAAGTGCCCACACAATGTGGGCTGGGCAGTAATGTACTACATGGGGGAGGGAAAGGCACTGATGCAAGCTGGAGAAATAAAGAGGGTTAAGTTGGTGCATGCAAGAGAACATGTGCAGATTGACAAGAAAAAGAAATGGAAAAACAAAGATGGCAAAACTGGTATACTGCACGTTCTTGTAACAGTTAAAAATTAGGATTTTGAAAAAGTAGTACGACAGATTCGGTAACTACCACACTGCACATACTTCTAGGCGCAACATTAAAAATACTCAACAGTTTGCATGATTATCTTGATCATTAATTAAGGCAAAAATTTAAAATCTTTCTCCAACCTTTTGCTCTATTTGTGTATACATATATATACACAGGCTTTCCAGGTGGTGCTAGTGGTAAAGAGTCTGCCTGCCAGTGCAGGAGACACAGAGGAGAAAAAGAGCAACCCACTGTGGTATTCTTTCCTGGGAAATCTCATGGACAGAGAAACCTGGTGGGCTACAGTCCACGGGGTCACGACTGAGTGACAGAACATACAACGCACACAAACACAGAAACAGACAGACACACACACGTATGTCTGCACACACAGCACAAATGCACACGAAACGTTTCCATCAGGTGACCGGAGTCAAAGAACCAATTGCTCACCAAATTATCCCTATACATCTGATTTTAGAAACTGCTGGCGTGATGGTTCCTTTGCCCAGGCTGTCCTGAGCTGAATGGCACCCCTTGCTGAGCCATGACTGGGCATCATACGCTTTCATGGCCCCAAGTCACTCATCACCCCTAAGTTGACAGTAATTTGGCCCCTGCACCTGGCCGTGGCCCCTGCACGTATCCAGGAGTTGGCCTGGATATTCCCCCAGATGCCAGCCACACTCCCCATTACCTGGACTTAAAGGACTAGTGTCTCTGCCCCAACCCCATCTCACCTGCCTCTCCCACCTCTGGACACCCCTGCCCCCATAACAGCAGGGGCATCCCACATGCTCTGCTCCTCACCTCCATATCTGACCCCATCCAAGACAGCCCCACTCCTACTTCCTCACCACTTTTGCATCCTCCACTGGCAATGCCATTAGACTCTTTGTAGTCTCAATAAGTAGACTATTGCTGTTTGCCAAGTGGTACAGAAGAATTTTTAAAAGAATATTTAACCACCCTGGTGGCTCAGAGGTTAAAGCATCTGCCTGGAATGCAGGAGACCCGGGTTCGATTCCTGGGTCGGGAAGATCCCCTGGAGAAGGAAATGGCAACCCACTCCAGTACTCTTGCCTGGAGAATCCCATGGAGGGAGGAGCCTGGTAGGCTACAGTCCATGGGGTCAACACAACTGAGCGAGCGACTTGACTTCACTTCACTTTAACCACAGATAATGTTACACTGTTGTGGATCAGCAAAATACTTGCTCTGAATAGATGGTTCTTTTGGCCCTGGCAATGAAACCTCAATGTGATAACCTGGGAATGAGGACAGTGGTAAGCAGTGGTTAAAAGCCACGTGACCTGAACGGTTCCATGTTAGAAATGGTAAAGGAAGAAGTTTGAGGGGTAATAAGCCCCTGTGAAGGCGCCAGACCAAGAAGCTGTGCAGGAATGATGGACCCACAATCACCGCAGGTGAGGCTGGCCCCTCTCTGGGTTAGTCGGCACCAGTTCTCTTTGCACTTCACCTTGCCTCACCCGTAGTTCTTCTACCTGTGAGTATCAGCTTCTGAAAAGAGATGTGGAAAGGGAAGCAGGGCAGCAGCGTTGATGGAGAAAGTGGGGCTCTACCAGGATAGGATCCAGCTTCTTGAGGGGGCAGGTGGAGGAGGAGAGGAATAGGGAGCCATCACTGACCACTTTATGGGGCGCCATGGAACCATGAGTGATGACTTCCTCTATCTCCTTTTGAACTGAACCACTTCCAGAGGTCAAATATCAAAAAACACCATACTTCTCTTTGGGGAAGGTTTTATTTTCTCCTAAGCATCTCTAATCAATCCCCATCTACTCCTCACATTTCGCCCAATGCTTGAGGCAACATTTCCACTAAGCGCTTTGGCTCAGACGTAAGTGAGGATGTTCATCAACTTCCCGGGGGTGGAGGTGTTTAGGCCCTTCTCACCAGCATCATCATCCTAGCCCCAAGGAGACAGCTTTGAATGTGCCAGAACATCATTCAAAAGGGAGTGGGTCAGGCAGGGCCTTGGGTCAGGAGCTTTCCCAGGCTGAGGTAGACAGTTCCCAAAACTGACTGTGAAGCTCAGGAGCCAGAGCACAAGCCCGGCCTGGAGGAAGAGCCCAGACTCTCCTGGGCAGCATGGCTGGCTGTGGGGCAGCTGTGGGGGTGCAGAAGTCTATGAAATATGTTTATTTTGAGCCCGCTGAATTGTTCACGGTTTCACACCTCTTTGTCCAGTCCCTTGACGGTTTTGATACACGGCCTTGAACTGTTCTGTTACTGTTTTCAGTCAGGAAGCCATGTCTGACTCTTTGTGACCCCATGGCCTGCAGCACGCCAGGCTTACCTGTCCTTCACTATCTCCTGGAGTTTGCTCAGATTGTTATCCACTGAATCAGTGATGCTATCTAATCAGCTCATTCTTGCTGCCCACTTTTCCTGCCCTCAATCTTTCCCAGCATCAGGGTCTTTTCCAGTGAGGTGGCTCTTTATATCAGGTGGCCAAAGTCTCGGAGTTTCAGCTTCAGCATCAGTTCTGCCAATAAATAGGGTTGATTTCCCTTAGGATTGACTAGTTTGATCTCCTTGCTGTCCAAGGGACTCTCAAGAGTCTTCTTTAGCACCACAGTTCGAAAGCATCAGTTCTTCCACACTTACGGTCCAACATCCATACGTGGCTACTGGAAAAATCATAGCTTCGATTATACAGACTTTCGAATCTACGTCTCTCACATCTGCATTGGGAGACAGGTTCTCTACTGTTAGCACCACCTGGGAAGCCCAATGAACTGCTCTAAGAACTGACAAGTCTTGGTTCTCATTTGAAAAGCAGATAAATCCTAAATATCTGCTCATGTCTTGTCTGTATCATCTCATCAGTGATTTCCCACTCCTCTGATTTACACACTTGTAAGAGCAACTCCCTTGCTTCTTCCAACCTGAAGGCTGTTATGAAGTTAAAATAAAGTTACTCATTCATTTAAAGACGTAAATCCTCTTATCACTGGGAACCCACTTCTACCTCAGCTTAACCAGGACTGCAGTGTATTATACTCCACATTTTTCTACAGCAGGAATAGTTGGTTGATTACCCAAGAGACATTTTGATTCAGTTCTGAAGCAAATATCATTATATTTTTTTAGTGGGTGAATTATGTTTAAGTCAAACACACTAAAACTAATTCCTTCTGCCAGTGGCTGGTCTGGAGGTGGGCATGTGACTCAATTCTACCAATGAGATAAAAAGGGGGAATCTTCTGAGGGCGGTGGGGAAATGTTTTCCTCTTTAAGAAGAACAAGGTAGAGTGCATGATAAGTGGCTTCAGTCACGTCTGACTCTTTGCGACCCCATGGACTGTAGCCCACCAGGCTCCTCTGTCCACGGGATTCTCCAGGCAAGAATCCTGGAGAGGGTTGCCATGCCCTTTTCCAGGACACCTTCCCAACACAGGGATTGCACCCTGGTCTCCCGCATCGGCAAGCGGTTTCTTTACCATTAGTGCCACACGAGGCACCTGTAGCTCAGATGGTAAAGAGTTCGTCCGGGGGAGAAAGAGGAGCATGGCCGGCCACAGTCCATGGGGTCGCAAAGGGTCGGGTACAACTGAGCATGCACACACGTATTCTTTCTTCTGGGTAAAAATTGCAACCAATTATGGAAGAATAACAGAGTCAAATTACTTTGAGTCATTACAATCAGGCTTGGAGCCTCAGAAGCCCAAGCCTGTGTCCTTCTGCATGTGTTGGGCACCAAGGCAGACAGCACACTGGCAGACATTCTTCCAGAAATGAGATGTTCAAGAATCAGGCATCTCTCTTGGTCCCAGCTTCAGGAAGCTTACACGTCACTCTCATTTCATTTTGTCCCCTCCTCTGCACCCTTTTAAAGCCCTCTGTCTGTCTTGAAATTTCTACATTATGTTCATACACAAATGCTAATGACTTTCAGGCTCCTCACGAGTCCCTTCAAAATCCTAATGAAGAATTTATTTTTGCAAACACTGTAGCCCCGCCCTGCTGTGCAACAGCCAGCGCTATTGTCACTTGCTCTGTTAGAGGCTGCACTGTCAAAGGAGCACTGTGTTAGTTACTTACTCCGACCCCAAGCTGACAGGGAGAAGCCAGAATGCACGATTAGATGCTTCAATATAAAAAGTGTATGTGGGTACAAGCCTGCTCTGTTTTTCTTTTTAAAGAACAAGATGGATAATTTTGTGCTATCACTGCCACATGTCTGCCTCACTTTTATTGCAATAATATAATTTTTCTTCCTAACCATCTTTGATGTTGGCAGTTTAAAGGCTGGAGTTTAATTACATATGACATGCGGACAGAAACGGTCATGTCTACGGATTTCAGGCCTATAGCAAGGAAAGCAAGAAATAGAAATCAACAGAATTCTATCAGGTCAGCTTAAGTAAGGGTGTGATGATAGATGTGTCCTCTTGTAGCGAATCTTAAATAATGTGGATCAAAATTGGGAACATATCAATTTGTTCATTAAACAAAGACTAATAAGGTCAACTGTATCTATATTAGCTTTTTGATGCGAGTATGGCAAGCTGGTCATTTTGTGCCTGTCTGTAGAAAAAGCAAGGGCTTCCCTGTTGGCTCAGATGGTAAAGAATCTGCCCACAATGCAGGAGACCCAAGTTTGATTCCTGGGTTGGGAAGATGCCCTGGAGGAGGAAATGGCAGCCCCCTCCAGTATTCTTGCCTAGAGAATTCCACGGACAGAGGAGCCTGGCAGGCTACAGGCCATGGGGTCACAGAGAGTTAGACACGATAGAGCGACTACAAGAAACACAAAAGCAACTATTTAAAAAATTTAAATATTTGCTTGATTATATTTAGAAAAAAATTTTTCAAATGCCTATCTTAGCTAAATCTTTATTATTAGAAAGTTTTGTGCAAGATTTGCTCTCTTTCTGGGTCATAGAGGAGTTCATAAAATCACTTTCTGGTGACCTTGGGTAGACTGAAGCTTAGTGATGAGCTGTGTTCACTCAGGGCCTAATCTCCATTCCCAGAGGTAACTTTCGGGCTGACAGGAGGAATGCATCAATAATTAGCCCTTAAGATGCGATTCTTCCTTGGCCTAATTATTCGGGCCATTTTCACTGACAATTGTAAAAGGAGTTAATGGCAACATCGGAGGGCTAGTTCCAGTGACTTTCAAATTGAAACATAAAAAGACAGTCAAATGGAGCCAATCCAAGGTTTTCTTTTCAGTGGAGCCAGAAAGCTGCATAAAATAGGAGTAACCACATTCCTGCTCAGAAGACTTATCCTGAGGCTACACAGCCCCTAGTTCCACACCGACAGGCAGAAACGTATCTGCTAGAATGTGGGGGTTGGATCAGAGTGCTGCATGAGAACCTAGAGTCTGTCACAGAGAGTGAAGTAAGTCAAAAGAGAAAAACAAATATCATATATCAATGCATATATATAGAATCTAGAACAATGGTACAGATGGACCCATTTCAGGGCAGGAAGAGATGCAGATGTAGAGAAAAAGCCTGTGGACACACTGGGGGAAGGAGGAGGTGGGACGAATGCAGGGCAGCACTGAGATATGCACGCTGCCCTGTGTAAACCAGATGGCTAGCGGGGGCTGCTGTGCAGCACAGGGAGCGCAATGCAGAGCTCTGTGATGGAGGGAGGAGGGGGACGGGGGCGTGGGGAGGGAGTCAAGAAGGAGGGGATATATGATACATATGGCTGATTCGCCTTGATTTACAGCAGAAACTGACACAACATCGTAAAGCAATTAGACTCCCATCAAAAAAAAAAAAGTGATCCATTTTTACTCATTTGCTTACACACAGAGAATTTCTGGAAGAACAGATAACAAATGAATAACATCAGGTGTGGATTTGAAAGGGGGTATGCAGACCTGGGAATAGAGGGGTGAAGGGCTTGGGTTGGGACTAGAATTTCCTCTGCATACTTTAAAAAATACTTTTGAGTTTTGAATGATTATCTATTTAGAAAAGAAAATAAAATATCAAGGACAAACCAGCAGTAATCTCCAGTGCAGAAGATGCTGCTGGGGGGTCAGACTGGGCAAGTAAAGCTTGCCTACCAGGAGCTGCACCAGAGCCCTGCAGGGAGAAAGAAGCCCAATCCAGTTACAGAGAACTTGGCTCCTTCTGAGATTTCATGGGACAAAGCCAATCACAGCAGAAAAAAACATAACAAAGGCAATTCCACAAATGTCACCCCTGTTCAAGTTCACAGTGTAGCATTTCATTCCCGAAAGATCCTGGATCCAGGAAGACACTGACCTTCTCGTTGTTTTTTGTTGAGCCCTCTGGACAAATGTGCTTCTCAGGCTGCTTCTGACAAGGTTAAAAATGAACTAATACATGGTTTGCACTTCATATGAGTAAACACAAGGTTGCCCTTGAACCCAGTGGACATGTACCGATCACAGTGAGCTGAGAAGGAGTTTCATTGTGAATCCTTACCATGGGGCATCGTGGGAATTCGATACAAATCTTCATATTCATGAAGCTTAATTACATCAAAATTGCCAATCTGTAAAATACGACTGCATTTGAATACCACTTTCAAGTCTGAAATATGAACAAGGAGATTAGGTCCCCTGGAGACATCCCTGCAGTTTGTGCAGAGAAACACAAGTGAAAGGGAACTGGGCGGGGGGCAGGCGGGAGGTTGGAGGAGGGAGTAAGAAAACTAAAAACAGATCAAGAGGGAACTCTATTTACCCAGAAAAATCAAAGTGCCAGTCACAGAAAGGGTGTTATTATGTACTCATAATTAACCATAATATTCAAACTGGTGAATAAAGAATCAAATAAAATCATGAATTTAAGATATTAGTCCTAAAGACAATACAAATTTTAGTTACTGAGACAAATAGAAAGTTGCAAAGACTACATGCATATCCCACCTGTTCAATAATAGGCCAAATGAGGCTTTGTCTTTAAGCGCCTGCAATAATCAGCTTGAAATCCTAAGAGCTCCTTTGGAGAGGAGGTGAAATAAGCAGGATTGAGGGCCTTCAGTAACAAATGATAAGAGTCATCATAAGAATCTATTTGCCTACAGAGATCTGCCAACATGTCTTTTGGGATAAAAATATATGTCTATGTACACACATGCTAAGTCACTTCAGGCATGCCCAACTCTTTGAGATGCTATGGACTGTAGCCCGCCAGGCTCCTTGATCAGGGGATTCTCCAGGCAAGAATACTGGAGTGGGTTGCTATGCCCTCCTCCGGGGATCTTCCTGACCCAGGGATCTAACCTGTGCTTCTTATGTCTCCTATATTGGCAGTCAGGTTTTTACCATTAGCGCCACCTGGGAAACCCCACATGTCTAACAGTTGATAAAAAACTGAGCCAATTACACTGTCAGGGCTATGGTTTCCAAGTAAGGAAATAACATGAATAAGATGAATTCTTCCATTCACTCTATTGGGAAGATTCTCTGGTGTGCTCTGGTCCATAGTAAATTCAGAATCTCATGTTGGTTCATGTCCACAATTTGGGGTTCTGATGAAAATCTATGTCTATGTGTCTCTGTCTATCTATCCACCCATCCATCATCCATCTCTATCTGTCCATCGTCCTATCATCCACATCTATCTCTTTATTTATCTATCATCCATGTCTATCTGTTTAACTGTCTATCCAACTACAACTCACAGGAAACAGCAGTCTACAGGTGGGCAAGCATGGCTGTGTGCAACACCCTCAGATAACATTTAAACTACAGTGGATGATATTTGCAAGCAGGTATGGTCAAATAATTTGCATGTAAGCAAAGACCAAATGTATTTCACATACAAACAGACACACAAATTCATGTGAGTAAATCTACTGTTAAAAAGGAAGAGCAAATGTGGAGTGATGCTGTAAGGAGTGATAACAGCGGCAGTGGTCATCGCCAGTGGCATTCACTGAGCACCAGCAATGCCCTGGGAGACATCACACCCATCACCTTCCTGTGTCCTCACAAAATATCACACTTGAGGAATAAGTGGATATGACGATCATCTCAGGAAAATAGCACTGGGAGTGATATGGAACAATGGCCTGGCAGGCAGCGAGGAGCAGAAGCAGAATCTGTCCAAAGGTCTGATTGACTTGAGAATCTGAGTCCTTAAAGGCCATACAAAGAGAGGCCGTACCTCTCTTCCAATCTACGGCCCTTTATCTGCAATTTCAAAATTCAAAATTCTCTGAAAATAGAACAAGTATTTTCACGGCTCACCCAAAATGGACAGAGTACTCTATTTAGATCTTGTTTACCCCCAACTCAGGATGAAAATTCCAAAGTCCTGCTGCAGAAATACTGAAGCAATACTTTTCCATGGTCCACAAGGGGTATAGGAAACATTCAGAACATGCATAGCATTGTCTGTCTAAAATGTGAGGAATCCTAAAACACATTTGGCTCCCAAGGTCTGGATAAGAGCTGAGAGTATGTAGCGTCCACTGACCTGGGAAACGCCTCTGACATGAAATGTCCTTAATGGTCAAAGTGACCAGAAAAAGACCTGGGGTCAAAGCCAAACCAGCAATGACAGAATCTTTATGGGGAAAGGAACGTACCACTCAATATCTAATTTTTAAAAAAGCAGCTTGCTCTATTGCAAGGAGAAACCAGGGCAGAATTATCACATTAAGATCTGGCATCATCCTCTCCTTCGGGTTAATGTCATACCCCAGTTTAGTTGAGTCCAAGGATAGCCACTTCTCAACCCTGATTACATCTGTACCCGCCAGGCTCACCAACCCTTGACCTTGAGGTTTTAGGAAGCAGGATATTTTGGTGCACAGGTTCTGTAGACAAAAGGAGAATCTGGAGACATGATCTAAAAGACACCTAAAGATTAACCATAACATACATGATATCACATATATATGATATCACTTATATTCACCAAGCAACAGCTTCTCTGCTTTGTGGACTCACAAATAGATAGTAAAGGCATTGAAAATATGCACAGAAAATGTAAAGCGGGACTTTGGTTTTTTCTAACATTATTTATGAAAAAGGTGAATGAAATTTGCCAAAGTATAAATGTCTCTGTGGTAGCTTTAAGGGCTTGTTTTATTATTCTCTGTCTTTTTCACTTAAAATGCACTTATTCTTTCAACATTCATTTCAAAAAAATAATTCTCATTAAAAAAAATTTTGCCAGACATAGAACAAGATGAGGGCAAAAACAGAGAGAAATGTCTGTTCTAAAGCCAGTCTATGTTCAATACAGGGTACAGGATGCATGGGGCTGGTGCACAGGATGATTCAGGGAGATGATATGGGGTGGGAGGTGGGAGGGGGCTTCGGCATTGGGAGATCGTGTTCACCTGTGGCTGATTCATGTCAATGTATGGCAAAACAAATACAGTATTGTAATGTAGAATAAAGTATTAAAAATAAAAATAAATAAAGTTTTAATAATTAAAAACTTAAGATACATTATTTTTGTGTCTTATTAGGACTATGAATGGAGAAGGCAATGGCAACCCACTCCAGTACTCTTGCCTGGAAAATACTATGGATGGAGGAGCCTGGTAGGCTGCAGTCCATGGGGTCGCTAAGAGTCGGACACAACTGAGCCACTTTCCTTTCACTTTTCCCTTTCATGCATTGGAGAAGGAAATGGCAACCCACTCCAGTGTTCTTGCCTGGAGCATCCCAGGGATTGGGGAGCCTGGTGGGCTGCCATCTATGGGGTCGCACAGAGTCGGACACGACTGAAGCAGCTTAGTAGCAGCAGCAGCAGCAGGACTATAAAATGGAGAAGGCAATGGCACCCCACTCCAGTACTCTTGCCTGGAAAATCCCATGGAAGAAGGAGCCTGGTAGGCTACAGTCCATGGAGTCGCACAGAGTCAGACATGACTGAAACCACTTAGCAGCAGCAGCAGCAACAGGACTATAAAACAAACAAGTTTCCTTAGAACAGATGAGAATGGTGTTGATCTATTTATTTGCTTTTAATGGAATTTACACTGATAACATAATTTCCTAACAAAAGGATATACCCTCAAATTCTGCAAAAATATCAGAGTATTATCAAGTCCAAAGAGACTGGGCAACAAAAAACAGACATGTTTGATTTTATTTTCCAACACAAGGCCTATTTCTTTAAACAAGATTCCTTCCTTGATAAGTCAATGTAAACAAGATAGTAAATAAGTAATTGAAGAAATAAAACTATATAATTGAGATTTTTCATTACTTAGGATATTCCTATCAAGGGTTTTTTTCAGGGTACTTACTGTACCCCTAGGATTAGAGCATAAAAATCATATAACCATGGGGATTAGTGCATGATAAGGGTTAAAAAGATGCTCTGAAAGTAAAAAGACTGAGGGTGCTAAGCGGTTTAAAATTTTTGTGAATAGAAACATTAGAATTAGAGAGAAAGCATTAGAATCTATGAACGTTAGCAACTATATGAGAAATAAATGTTTAAAGGACTTTTGCTGCTAATATTTCTTCCATAAAAGGTATAATCCTGGCTATCTTGTATCCTTCAATTCTATAAGAATTTTCCTTTTTTTATAGATTTTTTCCTATTGAAATTATTATCCTGACAGATGTCACGATCTAAATATGTGCTTTCTTTAACCATGCTGAGTTCCATGATTTATGCAGACTGTGGTGTGTTTGCCTCTGAGAGCAGACATGAGAGTGCTATACTGTGGCCTGAAGTGAATTCCAGCTCCAAATCTTACGTCCAAGTGCACCTTTGGAGAGTGGGTGTCAGGCACATGCTTCACCAGGCTCAGCTTTCCCTCAAAATATACCACTGGGATTGGTTACCTCCCTTCCAGTCCTCTCTTCCAAAAATGGAAGTAAATTTGGAGACAATAGACAGGGGTGAGTGCTCAGATGCTCATCAGAAGTCCAGCTTTACAGAGGCTCTGGAGATCTGCAAAGGCTTCCTTTGGGTGTCAATGGTGTGTGTGTGTGTGTGTGTGTGTGTGTGTGTGTGTGTGTGTATACATGCATCTGTGAGTGTGCGGGTACCACTGGAGTGAGTGTCCAGGGCCACCCCTGCACATGTCAGTCCCACACAACATGGAATCCACATGGCTGACACTCTCCTGCCACCTTAAAGGCTGGTTGATGGACAAATCTGTCATTTGTGACCCAAGGCATCCACATCCCCCTTAAGGGAAGAGCCCCTGGGCCTTCCTGGGAGGAGCCGTCCATCTTTGGTGTGAGACAAAGTTTACAGCCACCACATCCCTATACAGAGTGGCTGCTTCATAGAGGGTATGTGACTGAGCCCATCTCAGCTAGCATGGAGAAAGAGAACTCCATCCCCCTGATGCCAAGCTGCTCCTGGTGGTGAACAATGTGCTGTTCCTGGCCTGCAGAGGGGCAAGTCTAACCTGGAGGAAACCCCAATACAGAAAGACCGAGCAAAACTAAGATGTGCTCCTGGTAGAGATTAGTTGAACACCTTGATCCAGTCAGACCTGAAGGTGGTGACTCTTGTAATTTTTAATTATGTGAACCAGTAACATTTTTTTTCTAGTTCTTGCTTGTCACTCATCATCAAAGAGTCCTAACCAATACAAAGGAATGTCCAAATCCTAAACTCACCTTATTGTTAGCAAGATAAGTAAAACACATTGCTTCTGAAGTATAAGTTTACAACATGCTATTAAATATGTATTTGATACCCATCTGCCCAAACACTGGCAGGCTGCAGTGATGCACAAACGATAGATTCATATACACACATCCTGCCTTCCCCTTCTTAACTGTCTGTCCCCACATGCAAGTACCTGCTTGTCCACAGACTGAGATGACAGAGTGGGTCCTTTTTACAGGCTGAGACACACCTCTGTATCCAGCACATTTACACAGAGCCAGTTGTGAGGTCTGGGAAATCTGTGCTTTCGAGGGAGGGATAAGGGCAGCCCTTCAGTGATGACTCTGAGGTTTTGTGCCATATTTACAAAGATCTAGACACCCTCCATGTGCGGTCATCGCCATCCCAGTGTGCATTTTTTCCTCATGGGTTTGCTTTTCTACATTGTCAGTCATTGAGGAAGCAGGCTCCTGCCTGTTTCCCTACATATGAAGGTGCTGATTACTTGGACTGCAATTCTGCTTCCAGAGAAACTGGTAGAAATCATTGGTCTCAGTCTGGCAGGGACCTACTTTCTTTAATTTTAGACTGAATTTGGCAATAAGGAGCTCATGATCTGAGCCACAGTCAGCTCCCAGTCGTGATTTTGCTGACTGTGTAGAGCCTCTCCATTTTTGGCTGCAAAGAGTATAATCAATCTGATTTTGGTATTGACCACCTGGTGATGTCCATGTGTAGAGTCTTCTCTTGTGTTGTTAGAAGACAGTGTTTGCTATGATCGGTGTGTTCTCTTGGCAGAACTCTGTTAGCCTTTGTCCTGCTTCATTCTGTTCTCCAAGGTCAAATTTGCCTGTTACTTCAGGCATTTCTTGACCTACTTTTGCATTCCACTCCCTTATAAAGAAGAAGACATCTTTTTGGGGTGTTAGTTCTAGCAGGTCTTGATAGAACCATTAAACTTCAACTTCTTCAGGATTACTGATTGAGGCATAGACTTGGATTACTGTGATATTGAATGGTTTGCCTTGGAAATGAACAGAGATCATGCTGTCGTTTTTGAGATTGCATCCAAGTACTGCAGTTCTGATGCTTTTGTTGACAATGATGACTACTCCATTTCTTCTAAGGGATTCGTGCCCACAGTAGCAGATATAAGGGTCATCTGACTTATATTCATCCATCCCAGTCCATTTTAGTTTGCTGATTCTTTACTGCCAAATTCAGATTTAAATTGAAGAAAGTAGGAAAAACCACTAAACCATTCAGGTATGATGTAAATCAAATCCCTTACAATTATACAGTGGAAGTGACAAATAAATTCAAGGGATTATATTTGCTAGACAGAGTGCCTGATGAACTATGGACAGAGGTTTGTGACACTGTACAGGAGACAGGGATCAAGACTGTCCCCAAGAAAAAGAAATATAAAAAGACAAAATGGTTGTCTGAGGAGGCCTTACAAATAGCTGTGAAAAGAAGAGAAGTGAAAAGCAAAGGAGAAAAGGAAAAATATAAGCATTAAATGCAGAGTTCCAAAGAGTAGCAAGGAGAGATAAGAAAGTCTTTCTCAGCGATCAATGCAAAGAAATAGAGGATAACAAAAGAATGGGAAAGACTAGAGATCTCTTCAAGAAAATTAGAGGTACCAAGGGAACATTTCATGCAAAGATGGGCTCAATAAGGACAGAAATGGTATGGACCTAACAGAAGGAGAAGATATTAAGAAGAGATGGCAAGAATACACAGAAGAATTATACAAAAAGATCTTCACCATCCAGATAACCACCATGGTGTGATCACTTACCTAGAGCCAGACACCCTAGAATGTGAAGTCAAGTGGGTCTTAGAAAGCATCACTATGAACAAAGCTAGTGGAGGTGATGGAATTTCAGTTGAGCTATTTCAAATCCTAAAAGATGATGCTGTGAAAGGGCTGCACTCAATATGCCAGCAAATTTGGAAAAGTCAGCAGTGGCCACAGGACTGGAAAAGGTCAGTTTTCATTCCAATCCCAAAGAAAGGCAATGCCAAAGAATGCTCAAACTGCTGCACAATTGCACTCATCTCACACGCCAGCAAAGTAATGCTCAAAATTCTCCAAGTCAGGCTTCAATAGTATGTGAACTGTGAACTTCCAGATGTTCAATTGGTTTTAGAAAAGGCAGAGGAACCAGAGATCAAATTGGCAACATCTGCTGGATCATCAAAAAAGCAAGAGAGTTCCAGAAAAACATCTACTTCTGTTTTATTGAGTATGCCAAAGCCTTTGACTGTGTGGATCACAACAAACTGTGGAAAATTCTGAAAGAGATGGGAATACCAGACCACCTGACCTGCCTCTTGAGAAACCTATATGCAGGTCAGGAAGCAACAGTTAGAACTGGACATGGAACAACAGACTGGTTCCAAACGGGAAAAGGAGTATGTCAAGGCTGTATATTGTCACCCTGCTTATTTAACTTATGTGCAGAGTACACCATGAGAAATGTTGGGCTGGAAGAAGTACAGCTGGAATCAAGATTGCTGGGAGAAATATCAATAACCTCAGATAGGCAGATGACACCACCCTTATGGCAGAAACAAAAGAAGAACTAAAGAGCCTCTTGATAAAAGTGAAAGAGGAGAGTGAAAAAGTTGGGTTAAAACTCAACATTCAGAAAACTAAGATCATGGCCTCTGGTCCCATCACTTAATGGCAAATAGATGGGGGAAACAGTGGAAACAGTGACAGACTTTATATTTTTGAGCTCCAAAATCACTGCAGATTGTGACTGCACCCATGAAATTAAAGTATGCTTACTCCTTGGAAGAAAATCTATGACCAACCTAGACAGCATATTAAAATAAGAGCCATTAGTTTGCCAACAAAGGCCCATCTAGTCAAAGCTATGGATTTTCCAATAGTCATGGTAGATCTGAGATTTGGACTATAAAGGAAACTGAGTGCTGAAGAATTGATGTTTTTGAACTGTGGTGTTGGAGAAGTCCCTTGGACTGTAAGGAGATCCAACTAGTCCATCCTGAAGGAAATCAGTCCTGAATATTCACTGGAAGGACTGATGCTGAAGCTGAAACTCCAATACTTTGGCCACCTGATGCAAAGAACTGACTCATTTACAGGATCCTGATGCTGGGAAAGATTGAAGGCTTCAGAAGGGGATGACAGAGGACGAGATGTTTGGATGGCATCACGGACTCAATGGGCATGAGTCTGAGTAAACTCCGGGAGTTGGTGATGGACAGGGAAGCCTGGCGTGCTGCGGTCCATTGGGTTGCAAAGAGTTGGACACAACTGATCCACTGAACGGAACTGAACTGAAGTGGCAGGGACCAGCACAGTGGCGGTCTTGAGAGAGGATGCCCCATTCCTGACAACACTCACCCTCTGGAGAGAAGGTGTTCGCATTTTTGCTAGGAAAGCAGCCAGTAAATGCCCATGAAACATCCTGGGGCACAAAGGTATGCTGAGAAAAACACTGAGACAGCGAGCAGGGTAGGAGAGCAAAGTCCTTCTCCTTCTCAGTTCCTGCCCATCCATTCCAGCTGCTTCCCAAGCTCAAGGACCCCAAACAGGTGATCTCGGTCACTATCAATATAGGCAGAGAAAGTCATCTGTGCCAGAATCGAGCTGCAAACTTGTACTGTATATTTGACCTGTGAGTGAAGGAGTCTTTTAGGTTATTTTATTAATGAAACTTTGGCCATACTAGAAAAGAAACCGATGTCTCTTGTTTGATAAATAGTGTGTTCCTACTACGTGCCTTTTCATACTATTCATGGGATTCTCTTGGTAAGAATACTGGAGTTGTTTGCCATTCCCTCCTCCCAGAAAACAAAGTCATTTCAGAAAAACATCCACTTCTACTTTACTGCGGAGAAGGCAATGGCACCCCCACTCCAGTACTCTTGCCTGGAAAATCCCATGGAAAGAGGAGCCTGGTAGGCTGCAGTCCACGGGGTCGCTAGGAGTCGGACATGACTGAGTGACTTCCCTTTCACTTTCCACTTTCATGCACTGGAGAAGGAAATGGCAACCCACTCCAGTGTTCTTGCCTGGAGAATCCCAGGGAATGGAGGAGCCTGGTAGGCTGCCGTTCATGGGGTCGCACAGAGTCGGACATGATTGACGTGACTTAGCAGTAGCGGTAGCTACTTTACTGACTATGCTAAAGCCTTTGACTGCATGAATCACAACTAACTGTGGAAAATTCTTTAGGAGTTGAGAATACCAGACCACCTTATCTATCCACTGAGAAACCTGTATGCAGGTCAAGAAGCAACAGTTAGAACTGGACATGGAACAATGGACTGGTTCCAAATTGGTAAAGGAGTATGTTGAGGCTTCATATTGTCACACTGCTTATTTAACTTATATACAGAATACATCATTGTAAATGCCAAGCTGGATGAAGCATAAGTTGGAATCAAGATTGCCAGGAGAAATATCAACTTCAGATATGCCGATGATACCACTCTGATGGTAGAAAGGGAAGAGGTACTGAACAGCCTCTTGATGAGGGTGAAAGAGAGGACTGAAAAAGCTGGCTTAAAATTCAACATTCAAAAAGCAAAGATCACGCCATCCAGTCCCATCACTTCATGGCAGATAGGCAAAAAGTGGAAGCAGCAACGTATTTTATTTTCCTGTGCTCGAAAATCACTGCAGATGGTGACTGCAGCCGTGAACTCAAAAGACGCTGGCTCTTTGGTAGTAAAGTCGTGACAAACCTAGAGAGCATATTAAAAAGCAGAAACATCACTTTGCCGACAAAGGTCCACATAGTCAAAGCTATGTTTTCTCCAGTGGTCAGTTATGGATGTGAGAGTTGGACCACAAAGAAGGCTGAGCTCCCAAGAACTGATGCTTTTAAATTGTGGTGCTGAAGAAGACTCTTCAAAGTCCCTTGGACCACAAGGAGACCAAACCTGTCAACCATAAAGTAAATCAACCCTGAATATTCATTGGCAGGACTGATGCTGAAGTTGAAGCTCCGATAGTTTGGCCACCTGATGTGAAGAGCCAGCTCATTGGAAAAGACTCTGATGCTGGGCAAGACTGAAGGCAGAAGAAGGGGAGGACAGAGGATGAGAGGGTTGGATGGTATCACCAACTCAGTGGACATGAATTTGAGCAAACTCTGGGAGAAAGTGAAGGACAGGGAAGCCTGGTGTGCTGCAGTCCATGGAGTCGCAAGGAGTCAGACATGACTTAGCAACTCACCAACAGCAACTCTGTGCCAGGCACTGTTGTAAACGCAAGGAGCAGCACCAGACTCAACAAAGGACCTACTTTCAGATTCTGTTGTTCTGAGCAACCAAAGGCACAACCTAATCCCAGAACCTCAGCTGGTGGCAACTGTGAAGAAACTGGGAGCGCAGCTGGGTGCGAGGAGGGGGTGGGTGCAGAGAGGGTGCCAGAGAAGCCTCCTGGGCAAGGGTGTCTGAGTCACCACATGAGTGGGAAGACGTGACCAGCAAGGTCCTGTGAATCCTTGGGGGCGGAATATCCTGGGGGAGAGAGACTGATGCGAAGTACCTAAGCGGAAACAAGGCGATATGACTGACTCAGGGGACAAGAAGGGGCTGTCCCCTCCTTCTCAGGCCAGGGCAGGCTCCTGGCCACTGTCAGCGTGGGCCTCAGCCTCTCCCCTGCTCCTTTGCCCAGTATGTCCCTCCTCCACCTTCTCTCTCACTGATCTAAAGGACTGTCTGTCGCAGACATGTCCTTGGACTCCCTGAGGCCGGTCCCCAAGAATCCCTCTTACAAGGCCCACCCTCTTCCTACTGCCAGCATGTCTCAATATCACGACCAGAGTTATCTGCATGACTCTCTGAGGCCTTCCTGGGACCGGAGGCTGATGAATACAGAAGCCTGGACACCACTGCTGACCCCCTGGCGCTTGCCATGCTGAACCTCATCCTGCATCCACGTGCTGCCCAGCTCATGACTACATCCTGCTGAAAGAACCCATGAGTAAGTGCTGACTACCATCTGCAGCCTGTTCTCTCCAAAACACAGCACACTTTGTTGGCCATGATGCTGGTTGTGGAGCCTCAGATGGGAGCTCGCAGAACGATGGTTAGACCCTCGCCATGGCCTTGTATGATGATCTCAGGACTCCTGTTCTTTTGGGCCACAGGTGATGAGAAGCCGGGTCAGCCCCTGCTTCTTCCTAGTTCACACCTGCCTGAGGACCAACCCAGGATGGCACGTGCTTATGCAGCTGGCTGCCTTTCCTTTGTGGGGACCTCTAGTCATCTCGTGGTGACTTGGCAGGACCAGTCCGACCTGGAAACGGCCAGGTAAGAGAGGAAGATGCTTTTCTCCCGCCCCTGATCCTCCCACCAGACTGACTGGATGGCCACAGTGAAGCACACAGATCATGAGGAAGGTGCTGTTCATACACCATGCATGGTACAACAGGACATGAGTATTTTCTGTGCAAAAGATCATCTAATCCTTAAAACAAAGGGGTGGTGGGCTTCCCAGATGGTGTTAATGATAAAGAAACCACTTGCCAACGCAGGAGACATAAGAGACAAGGGTTCAGTCCCTGGGTCGAGAAGATCCTCTGAGGGAGGAAGTGGCAACCCAGTATTCTTGCCCAGAGAATCCCACAGAGGAGCCTGGTGTACTACCATCCAGGGGGTCGTAAAGAGTCAGACATGACTGAGTGACTTAGCATGAGCGCACCAAAGGGTGGTTATCATCCTTATGTTCCAGAGGAGAAAACTCAGGGCCAGAGAGGCCAAGACACTGGGCCAGGATCACAGAGCAGGGCTGCTGCAGAGCCTGGATCCCTGGAGGCAGAGTTGTAGACGTGTCTACACTCAGCCCCTGTGTGACACTGCCCTGCTATGACCCAGACCTTCTCCCATCTGACCTCACCCACACTTCCTCCCTCTGCAAAGCCATTGCTCTCTCTGCACACCATCAGGACACACACGCCTTCATGCAGAATGGTTCATTTTACAAAAATAGGGAAGTCCTTGGTGGGTGTTTGACTGTTCCTCTGTCCTTGAGCCACACAGGCCATCAGCACTTTTGCCCCAGGCACCGCTCTATCCCTCTGCTCTCACAGTCTGCTGCAAGGGGCCAGATGTCACTAGGATTAAACACAGAGACTCAAAACTAACCAAAAGAAGCCAGGACCTCAGGCAGGTTACTTCACAGTGATGTGCACCAGATGGCTAAGTCACTCCAGCTGTGTCCAGCTCTTTGCAACCCTATAGAGTGTAGCCCACAAGACCCCTCTGTGCATGGGATTCTCCAGGCAAGAATACTGGAGTGGGTTGTCATGCCCTCCTCCACGGGATCTTCCAGACCCAGGGATTGAACTCTTGTCTCAGGCAGCTCCTACACTGGCAGGCAGATTCTTTACCGTCTGAGCTACCTAGGAAGCCCAAAGAAGCAGGCCTGCCCTGGGAGACGTTCCCAACAGAGACATCGGGAATATGACTGGGAAGATCAAGCCCCATGAAATTTACTTCTCATGCAGGTCTCACAATGCAGTAAAAATACTGCCTTAGAAGAAAGTCAAACAGTGCTTTCAGCTCAACTGGAAAAATGTGTGCTCCCCTCCACACCTATACAGTGAGGCCAGGCTTCTCTGAGCATCCATCATGGCTCGGGAGCAATGGGACAGCATCTGAAAAGCAGTCTTTAGCAGAGAAAGAGATTTCTATCCAGGAGGAGTTGGGTAAGACTTCATTTATCTTTGCACTACTTAAACACATCACTATACAAAAGGCTTGGGTACTTAGCTGACTGTTCATTGCAACTTTGTGTCCATAGTGCCCAACTATGCCTCTCCAACTTCAGTCCCTCAAAAGCTGCTGGTGATTTATGCTTCTCCATTCTGAGTGGTACATCTTTGGTGTGTCTCCTTCCTGCCTTCTATCGTTCTATCCATTTATCTATCCACCCGAGACAGGCTGCAACCTGAGGTCCTTTGCTGTAGTGCTGCAACGCTTGCACCTGGACACACCTCTCCTTGAGTAACAAAATACAAAGAAACTATTTAAAAAAAAAAACTCAGCTTACACTTCTGAAGAGCATGGAGGACAAACAGTGTCCTGGGAGAGAAAGCAGGCATTGTGCATGTCTCCAGCATGCAACACCACCTGAGGGGTGGGCAAACCACCCAAGCCCCCGCTCCAGCTTGACCCCCGGACACACTCCTTCCTTTATCCCACGTAAGGAACAAGCGCATCCCCTACCTGGTGAGCAATCAAGGGAACCTGTTGTTTGTTCTTGCTCCCCATTTTGCAGCAGGGGCCCCAGTGAAGCCTCACCTGAACTTCTGGTCTGGCCTCTAGTCAATTTCCATTGTTTAGGAGGCCAAGAACCCTGGGTCAGTATCATGTCCATCATCCATCCATCTGTCATCTATGAGTTATAGAGGTAAACATTTTTCCACCACCTTCTTTCCAATGCCTCTCCCAGTTTTTATCTGGGTGTACAAGGCCCCTTTCTCCCCCTCTCCCATTAACAGCACCATCCAATGACTCACATGTTTGGGGATACTGACGGACTGGGGCTGTAGCACTAAACCACTGCCCTAGGATCAAGTCACTGACCATAAGCTATAACGTCTACAAATAATCACTCACTTGCCCAGCCAACACATTTCTCAGCATCAGTGCCTGTGCTGAGTCTGTCTTAGGAAAATTCCGCTAGCTTTCTTTGAATCCCTAGAAGACATTGCCCGCTTAGTCATTAAGTTGTGCTGACTCTTTGAGAACCCATGGACTGTAGCCCACCAGGCTCCTCTGTCCATGGGATTATCCAAGCAAGAATACTGCAGTGGGTTGCCATTTCCTCCTCCAGGGGATCTTTCCAACCCAGGAGTCTAACTCACGTCTCCTGTGGCTCCTGCATTGGCAGGCGGATTCTTTAGTGCGGATCCACCAAGAAAGCCTCTCTATAAGACACTGCTGCTGCTGCTAAGTACAAGGCATCAGTGTTTACAAAAATCTACCCAGGTGTTTACCAGGAACAGCCAGGGCTGAGAACCTATAACTGTGCAGCCACAGGGCAGCCCTTGGACCAGCAGATCTGGTAGCGCCTGCGAGCCTATCAGAAATGCTGAGTCTCAGACCCCGTCCTGAACTCCGGAATCAAAATCTGTTTTACATGGACCCTCCCTGGGTGATTCACGTTCACCTGGTTTAAGGAGCACTGTTCTGGGAGATTAGAAGATAAAACTTCATCGATTGAATTAGTAGGCTGTGTTACAGAGGGCTGCCTGTCACATCACTTTCAGAAAATAGCACCTGCATAGCAAATTAAATGTAAGATACAGCTTCCTCCAAACCACTCAGAGAGACCAAAGAACCCTACTTCCTTTTTCTAGGATAATCCTACCAAAAGGCAGTGATGAGAGAAAAAGTAAAATTACAGGACGAAATTTGGGGCTAACATGAGGCAATGTTGCAGACAGGGTTTGTGCAGAGTAGGTGCTCACTAAATAAGTATTGCCTAATTTAGTGTCTGGGCTTCCCCTGGTAGCTGAGTGGTAAAGAATCCACCTGCTGGTGCAGAAGACACAGGTCGGGAAGATCCCCTGGAGGACAGAATGGCAACCCACTCCAGTATTCTTGCCTGGACAGAGGAGCCTTGCAGTCTACAGTCCATTGGATCCCAAAGATTCAGACACAACTCGGTAGCTAAAATAACAACAAACTTAGTGTCCAAAACTAAGGTCAGCACTGTTTTATTTCTGTTGAGACAATGGACCAGTTTCTCTATGTTTTAGAGCATCATCTGTGATCTGCTTAAATTATTTACTTGAAATACAAAATGCTTAGCAACTAAAAGCTCACTGGTGAGTAATTATGTGATAAGCGAACAAAAGGAAGGGTCCTAGTGTCTAGAAGTGCCATGTACCTGGTTGAGGAATCCACAATTCTACAGACCACATGCTCAAGTGGCATTTAGTACACAGATACCCTGGATGTGTAAACGCGAGTGCACTGAGCTTACACTATGCCCCAGTGACTATTTTAGATACTGACCGAACAGATCCAAACCCTTGCTTTCTTGTGGTTTGTGTACCTTTTATGTATCATTTAGCCAAGCATATTGTTAAAGAAAATAAAGACTAGCAAAATTACTATCATATTTTCCCCAAATGGTATTATAATTTTCAAATCTACTTATGCAATAATTTTTTAAAATCCAGAGTCAACATCACCAATTATATTCTTTTAAATAATACTCAGGAAAAGGTAATTCTTATGATGACTTTTGAAGCTGTTTGTAAAATACGATGCTATACATGCAATACTATTTAAAGACAGCTCATCCAGGTCTTTAAGAACAAAATCAATTTTCTCAAGAAGTTATTTAAAGGGAAAAGGTGCAATAATTTACCTTTTGAAAATTTAATTGTGTTTAAATACATAGTGGCTCAGATGGTACAGAATCTGCCTGCAAAGTAGGTGACTTGGGTTTTGACCCCTGGTTCAGGAAGATCCTCGGGAGGAGGGAATGGCAACTCACTCCAACATTCTTGCCTGGGAAATCCATGGACAGAGAAGCCTAGCAGGCTACATTCCAAGAGGTCAAAAGAATCAGACATGACTGAGCTACTAACACTTTCACATATTATATAAAACTCAACCATCTTAACTACTTTTAAGAATAGGGTTCAGTGATTTTAAGTATATTCCCAGTATCGTGTGTCCAAACTCCAGAAGTTTTTCTTCTTACAAAACTGAAACTCTGTATCAATTAAACCCCATTTCTCACCTTCCCCAAGTCCCTGGCCCCCTCCATTATACTTTCTGTATCTATGACTACACTGGGTACCTCACATAAGTGGAACCGTACAATATTTATCTTTCGGTGACTGGCTTATTTCACTCACCACAATGTCCTCAAAGTTAACTCATGTTGCATGTGTTAGAATTTCTTTATTTTTTTAACATTAAGCCTGAATGATATTCTCTTGCATGTGTATGGCATATTTTGTTTATTCAGTCCTCTGTTGGTGGATGTTGGATTGCTTCCCACCTTGGCTGCTGGGAATAATGCTGCTATGAACATGGGTGTTCAAATATCCCTTCAACAATTTATTTTTAAAAAATTAGTCTCCAGTTACCTTTGCAAAGACAACCACACATTCCTACTCAAAACACAAGTGAGAACAAATAGAGACAAGTTAAATATATATTTTTCATGTAACTTGCACCAAAGAGATTAGCAGACTTCATCAAGCACAGCGCCCTTCCATTATGAGAAAATGCATCCTGATTTGAAAGTAGAAATAAGAAGACTCTAAAAACATTACTGCTCAACGCAGAAGTGTGAAACAGATTGAAAAGGATTAATATATATGTTCTAATTAGAAAATTGACCCCATCGTTTCGCCAAAGAAACTCAATTATAGTCTTTCACCACATTTACTTTCTTGAAGAGATAAAAGTTCATTTTCCTCACTGCATGAGTTTAGAAGAAAATGTATGCACTGTTGTTAATGGAGGGATATTTGGAGGGAAATCAAAGTGAGCAAAGAAAATGACCCAAAGTTTGGAAATTGTGAAACTTATAAGGAGAGGTTAAGTAGAATAAAGTAAAAATAAAATTAAAAAAGAAAAAGAGTTTCTTCTAAAGAAGAAAAGGCTAAAGAAAGTAGCTGGAGGGATTAAGAAAACAGTCTCTACTCACTAAACAGCAATAAGGAAGGAGATGACTATGGGTGAAACAAAATACTTCAAACTTTTAAATATGAATTAAAGTTAGATGATCTGAAAGTTCCTTGGAAATTGAACACAGAAAAGCATGGGGAACAGAGGACAGCCCTTTGAGAAACCACATTCAAACACAAGAGCAGAAAGGGTCTCCAGAGTCTCCTGCAATACAGGAGGATTCTTTATTAGCTGAGCTACCAGGGAATCCTCAGCGTCGCTACATTCGCTTAAAGCAATGAAGCAAAGGAAACAGTGACCAGTAAGTCGTCAGCTGTTGCATCCAGACTTTTCAGTGTGGGGCAACTGAGAAGAGAGGCCACCATCTCCCTTCTTGTCTCAACTGCTCGCTTTTCTTGACTAACCTGAAATCAGTCAAGATAATGTACTGAAGCCAGTGGTGAGGAAGAATCAGAGGAAGTCAGATCAAGCCCACAGTGAAAGAGAACAAGCAAGCACTGTGAGAAGGTCAGAGGCAGTACTTGAGTGTCCTGTGAATGTCTCTGCAAAGCCAGCTTCAGAAATAATTTTAGTGAGATTACTGGGCCAAAAGCACTCCTCTCTTATGCCCGCCAAGAAGAGACTTCCTAAGGGCTTGTCCTACTGTGAAAGCTATTTCTGATAAACTTCTGATTAATAAGATTAAATAATAATGTTCTGCCACCAGTTAACCACCACTGACTAAATTCCTTAAGGCAAAAACCTGAGTCATTGCTGGTGCTTGACATTCTTTCATGCTCACAATCATCCGAAAACATTTCCTAAATCTGTCCTCACTCCTCTCTCCCCATATCTACTGCTGTGGCCAAGTCTCCAATGTGTCTCGCAATTACTCATTCAGTGATCTGTTTGGTCCTCCATGCATCGCTGTTCTCTGTACAGTAACCATGGCCACATCATCCCATGATTCAACCATTTCCCATTATCCCTGCATCCTTCCTTAGTGGTCTGAGCAGGTCCTTCCATTTACTGACCTTGCCCATATCCCAGCCCTTCCTCTCCAAGCTCAGCCCTCTAAGGAGTTTTTGCCCCCTGAGTGCCCACACATGACAGGTTCCCTTTTGCTTGGCCTAACTGTATACCCTTTCCTGCTCACTCTATTCTTGGCCATTCTGGACTCAGCAAACAGGTACCTTGTTGTACAGTCATAACAATAAAAATGATGCCCCAAAAGGTACAAAACAGGATCTGAATCTAATAAAACCCCAAAGGCCTATAAATTAGATTTTAGAAAAGTAGAATTTTCAGATTTGTTCCACCCGTAAGTGATGTTTGTTCCTATGAAAACATTGAGTTCATGCTTAATCTTCAGTCACTGAACATAAAATAAGGCTTAAAAATGCTACTGTTATATAAATAACCTTTAGTTGCCTATGAACTTTCAAACTGGTGCACAATTGCACTCATCTCACATGCTAGCAATGTTCAAAATTCTCCAAGCCAGGCTTCAACAGTACATGAACTAGAACTTCTAGATGTTCAAGCTGGATTTAGAAAAGGCAGAGGAACCATAGATCAAATTGCAAAAATCTTGGATCATAGAAAAAGCAAGAGAGTTTCAGAAAAACATCTACTTCTGCTTTATTGACTATGCCAAAACCTTTGACTGTGTGGATCACAATAAACCGTGTGAAACTCTAAAAGAATGGGGAATGCCAGACTGCCTTACTTGCCTCTTGAGAAACCTATATGCAGGTCAGGAAGCAACAGTTAGAACTGGACATGGAACAATGGACAGGTTCCAAATTGGGAAAGAAGTATGTCAAGCCTGTATATTGTGACCCTGCTTATTTAACTTATATGTACAGTACATCATGCAAAATGCCGGGCAGGAAGAAGCACAGGCTGGAATCAAGATTGCCGGGAGAAATATCAATAACCTCAGACATGCAGATGACACCACCCTTAGGGGAGAAAGTGAAGAGGACCTGAAGAGCATCTTGATGAAAGTGAAAGAGGAGGGTGAAAAACTGGCTTAAAACTCAACATGCAAAAAACTAAGATCATGGCATCCAGCCACATAACTTCATGGAAAATAGATGGGGAAACAATGGAAACAGTGACAGACTTTATTTTCTGAGCTCCAAAATCACTGCAGATGGTGACTGCAGCCATGAAATTAAAAACACTTGCTCCTTGGAAGAAAAGCTATGACAAATCTAGACAGCATATTTAAAAACAGAGATATTACTTTGCCAACAAAGGTCCATCTAGTCAAAGCTATGGTTCTTCCAGTGGTCATGTATGGATGTGAGAGTCAGACCACAAAGAAAGCTGAGCACCACCAAAGAATTGATACTTTTGAACTGTGGTGTTGGAGAAGACTCTTGAGAGTCCCATGGACTGCAAGGAGATCAAACCAGTCAATACTAAAGGAAATTAGCCTTGAATATTCATTGGAAGGACTGATGCTGAAGCTGAAGCTCCAATACTTTGGCTACCTGATGCAAAGAACTGACTCATTGGAAAAGACTCTGATGCTGGGAAAGACTGAAGGCAGGAGAAGAAGGGGTTGACAGAGGATGAGATGGCTGGATGGCATCACGGACTCAATGAACATGAGTTTGAGCAAGCTCAGGGAGTTGGGGATGGACAGAAAAGCCTGGCGTGCTGTAGTCCATGGAGTCAAAAGAGTTGGACACAACTGAGCGACTGAACTGACCTTAGTTGCCTAAAATTCGAAAGCATTGTTTCCCAAGTTGTATCTGAAGGAGTATCATGGGCTATCTAAGAAAATGAAAAAGTTAATAAAAATAACAATTGACGTGATCTCTTAGAATTTATGGTACATGGTTCCAAAATGGGCATCCCAGGTGGCTCAACGGTAAAGAATCCACCTGCAGTGCAGGAGACACAAGGGATGTGGCTTTAATCCCTAAGTAGGGAAAATCCCCTGGAGGAGGAAATGGCAACCCACTCCAGTATTCTTGCCTGAAAAATTCCATGGACAGGGGAGCCTGGTGGGCTACAGTCCACAGAGTCACAGAGTCAGACACAGCTGAGCATCCATTCATTGTATTGCACTGGTCCCAAAGTAAAGAACTATGTTGCTACTGTTTAACATGTTACTTTCTAAAAATTCTGAACCCACAACCAACATGACCTTTTCCCTTTTCTCTTGGCCCCTCCCATGGACCCAGCTTGAAAACATGCTGGTTAAAAATATTCCACTGTATTAACTGAGAGGGAATACCCTCAACTTGGAGAAGCAGCACTGATTTAAAGGACATTTTTATGGCTCTAGTCTTGTACCAGAATTTCTGAGCTGATAACCAGCAGGAAAACAGCACTTCACTTAATATAGCATTAATTTTTAATGTATGACATTCATAATCTGCCTACTCCTGGCTTGATGTGCCAATCGCTCATGTTGAACCATGTGCTTTGAAGGTTCAAATAAAAAATGATCATGGTTTGTTATGCAGGTGTGCATTCTTCAATGTTTCCTTATAGAATACTTTAAACATACACCAAATACAAAAATAAGTATAAGGAACCTGCTTGTATCCATCATCTATTTCAACAGTGGTAAAGTCCTGCTGAACTCCACCCCCATGCACTGAATTCAATTCAGTTCAGTTCAGTTCAGTCATCCAGTCATGTCTGACTTTTTGCGACCCCATGAATCGCAGTACGCCAGGCTTACCTGTCCATCACCAACTCCTGAAGTTTACCCAAACTCATGTCCATTGAGTCGATGATGCCCTCCAGCCATCTCATGCTCTGTCGTCCCCTTCTCTTCCTGCCCCCAATCCCTCCCAGCATCAGTGTCTTTTCCAGTGAGTCAACTCTTTGCATGAGGTGGCCAAAGTATTGGAGTTTTAGCTTCAGCATCAGTCCTCCAATGAACACCCAGGACTGATCTCCTTTAGATCACTGAATTAACCTGAAGCAAATCACAGATCCCATAGGGCATTTTTACAGAACTGAGTATCACTTGATGTCTGGTACTAAGAGTAAAAACAGCCACAACTTCCGCTCTAACATTTATACATACATAAATAAACACACACACACACACACACACACACACATTCACATCTGTTCCAGGCTGGCATCGCTGAATTCCTTTCACAGCACATTAAAGGAAGGTGTGCCAATGGCTCTCTTCTTGTGTTCACTTACTGTTGATAAGGACTAGATATAAAATATTTGCTGCAGACCACGGGGACTTATACGATAGTATACTCATGACTGTCAGATTGGTTTGGGGGCACACAAGCCTGTCAGCAAAAGCAGGTCAGCAGGCTAGAGCAGAGAGAAAAAATCAATAAATCTTTGAATAAATCATGCAGTTGTCAGAGAGAACACGGGTGCAGAGAATGAAGTGTGCGCACGTGGCCTGCTTGCTTTCCCTTCTCCCTCTAGTTTTCCTCCATTTCTGTCCAGTGTGCAGGCAGTTCCTCTACAGGACCTCAACTTCAACGACTTCACTTCTACAACCAAGTTCAGATAACTGTCCCTAATTTATAGTTTCTGTCCCACTTAACTCTTCTTAAAAAGGATTTGAGACTAAAGATAAATACCCCAAATTTAAATGAAAGGGAAAAGTCCACTCTAAATTGCTCTTTTTCCCATTATTCTTTAAATTCATGTCTCATAGAGTAGTTATTAATAAATTTCTCTGAAAAACTGGATTTGGGATCCTATGTAATAACCTGATATATACAAAGAATTTTACTGAAGCTTTGTGTAGGCTCTGAATCTCATCACCTTTAATACTTCCGCTGTTACTCATGGGGTTTAAAATACCAGACATTCATTCTATCTCAGTGTAATAGACCATTCAAAACAGAAATATCCTAAACCACATGTCTATAGGCCTTCCTGTTCTCCTCCTGGATAACTATTTCAAAAGGGCATACATAAAGATCTATAAATCAATAGCCACTATTAGTAAAACGTAGCTTAATCTTCGTGGTGTGCTTGTGCTCATGCTTAGTTGCTAAGTCATATCCGACTGTTTGCAGCCCCATGGACTGTAGCCGCTCAGTCCATGGGATTCTCCAGGCAAGAATACTGGAGTGGTGGCCATTTCCTCCTCCAGGTAATCTTCTTTACCCAGGGATCAAACCCAGGGACCTAATCTCCTGTATCTCCTGCATTGGCAGGTGGATTCTTGACCACTGAGCTACCTGGGAAGTCCAACTTAATCTTATTAAAAGATCCTAAAACAAAAGCAACTTTGGATATATTTTTCCCCATGTACAGAAAATACATAATAAGATTTGAGATTAGTCATGCATGTGCAATCAGTGTATGTTTTAAATACATGAAATTAGTTTTTCAGCTTCATTATTTTTCTTTAGAAAATTATTATTTGGGGAGAGTGGGTTTAAGAAAATGCACTGGTCATAGCAAACACCCTCTTCCAACAACACAAGAGAAGACTCTACACATGGACATCACCAGATGGTCAACACTGAAATCAGGCTGATTATATTCTTTGAAGCCAAAGATGGAGAAGCTCTATACAATCAACAAAAACAAGACCAGGAGCTGACTGTGGCTCAGATCATGAACTCCTTATTACCAAATTCAGACTTAAATTGAAGAAAGCAGGAAAACCACTAGACCATTCAGGTATGACCTAAATCAAATCCCTTATGATTCTACAGTAGAAGTGAGAAATATAGTTAAGGGCCTAGATCTGATAGATAGAATGCCTGATGAACTATGGAATGAGGTTTGTAACACTGTACAGGAGACAGGGATCAAGACCATCCCCATGCAAAAGAAATGCAAAAAGCAAAATGGCTGTCTGGGGAGGCCTTACAAATAGCTGCGAAAAGAAGAGAGGTAAAAAGCAAAGGAGAAAAGGAAAGATATAAGCATCTGAATGCAGAGCTCCAAAGAATAGCAAGAAGAGATAAGAAAGCCTTCTTCAGAGATCAGTGCAAAGAAATAGAGGAAAAGAACAGAATGGGAAACACTAGAGATCTCTTCAAGCAAATTAGAGATACAAGGGAACATGTCATGCAAAGATGGGCTCGATAAAGGACAGAAATGGTCTAGACCTAACAGAAGCAGAAGATTTTAAGAAGAGGTGGCAAGAATACATGGAAGAACTGTACAAAAAAAAGATCTTCACAACCAAGATAATCATGATGGTGTGATCACTCATCTAGAGCCAGACATCCTGGAATGTGAAGTCAAGTGGGCCTTAGGAAGCATCACTACAAACAAAGCTAGTGGAGATGATGGAATTCCAGTGGAGCTGTTTCAAATTCTGAAAGATGATGCTGTGAAAGTGCTGCACTCAATATGCCAGCAAAGTTGGAAAAGTCGGCAGTGGCCACAGGATGGGAAAAGGTCAGTTTTCATTCCAATCCCTAAGAAAAGCAATGCCAAAGAATGCTCAAACTACCGCACAATTGCACTCATCTCACATGCTAGTAAAATAATGCTCAAAAGTCTCCAAGCCAGGCTTCAGCAATATGTGAACCGTGAACTTCCTGATGTTCAAGCTGGTTTTAGAAAAGGCAGAGGAACCAGGGATCAAATTGCCAACATCTGCTGGATCATAGAAGAGCAAGAGAGTTCCAGAAAAACATATATTTCTGCTTTATTGACTATGCCAAAGCCTTTGACTGTGTGGATCACAATAAACTGTGGAAAATTCTGAAAGAGATAGGAATACCAGACCACTTGACCTGCTTCTTGAGAAATCTGTATGCAGGTCAGGAAGCAACAGTTAGAACTGGACATGGAACAACAGACTGGTTCCAAATAGGAAAAGAGTACCTCAAGGCTATATATTGTCACCCTGCTTATTTAACTTATATGCAGAGTACATCATGAGAAATGCTAGACTGGAAGAAACACAAGCTGGAATCAAGATTGCTGGGAGAAATATCAATTAACTCAGATATGCAGATGACACCCTTATGGCAGAAAGTGAAGAGGAACTAAAAGCCTCTTGATGAAAATGAAAGAGGAGAGTGAAAAAAGTTGGCTTAAAGCTCAACATTCAGAAAATGAAGATCATGGCATCCGGTCCCATCACTTCATGGGAAATAGACGGGGAAACAGCAGAAACAGTATCAGACTTTATTTTTGGGGTCTCCAATATCACTGCAGATGGTGACTGCAGCCATGAAATTAGAAGACGCTTACTCCTTGGAAGAAAAGTTATGACCAGCCTAGATGGCATATTCAAAAGCAGAGACATTACTTTGCCAACTAAGGTCCGTCTAGTCAAGGCTATGGTTTTTCCTGTGGTCATGTATGGATGTGAGAGTTGGACTGTGAAGAAGGCTGAGCACTGAAGAATTGATGCTTTTGAACTGTGGTGTTGGAGAAGACTCTTGAGAGTCCCTTGGACTGCAAGGAGATCCAGCCAGTCCATTCTGAAGGAGATCAACCCTGGGATATTTTTGGAAGGAATGATGCTAAAGCTGAAACTCCAGTACTTTGGCCACCTCATGTGAAGAGTTGACTCATTGGAAAGACTCTGATGCTGGGAGAGATTGGAGACAGGAGGATAAGGGGGACAGCTGAGGATGAGATGGCTGGATGGCATCACTGACTCGATGGACATGAATCTAAGTGAACTCTGGGAGTTAGTGATGGTCAGGGAGGCCTGGCGTGCTTAGATTCATGGAGTCACAAAGAATTGGACACGACTGAGCGACTGAACTGAACTGAATATAAATTTATTTAATTGGAGGTTAATTACTTTACAATATTGTATTGGTTTGCCATACATCAACATGAATCCACCACAGGCATACACGTGTTCCCCATCCTGAACCCACTTCCCTGCTCCCTCTCTGTACCATCCCTCTGGGTCATCTCAGTGCACCAGCCCCGAAGCATCCAGTATCATGTATCGAACCTGAACTGGCGATTCATTTCATATATGATATTATACATGCTTCAATGCCATTCTCCCAAATCATCCCACCCCTCGCCCTCTCCCACAGAGTCCAAAAGACTGTTTTATACATGCGTGTCTCTTTTGCTGTCTCACCTAGATGATTAATAATGATGCCTGAACTTTCTATCTACAACTTTTTAAAATTTTAATAAAAGTCAAAGGTATTCTTAAAAGTGGTAATTTTGATAAAGGAAGAGAGGAACATATATATATCTTTTGTAAAATGTGAAAGATATATACGATTTGCAGAGAAGCCAAAGTATACGTATTCATCTTTTTTTTTTTTCAAGGAATCAAACCCAGTAAACAAGAGCAAGTGATTCAGGGAAATAAATCTGGATTCATATGTTTAAGACATGAATAAATCATCTAAGGAGTCCAGTGAAGTGTGTGCATAAGACCTCAAAGAAACCAGAGGTTCTATGTCTCACATCTAAAACTGACTCAGAGTTCCATGGAAACCGCTCACCGCAGAATCACTGAAGGCTTGCTTGACCATAACAGGATGCTTATATGTCCCTCATTGAGTGATGGGAAGGTTAGAATTCAGCAGAAGAGGAAGTGATTGAAACATACATTCATATGTCTTTTCATTTAATGACAACAGATCCAGTAGAATTCAACAGAAGAAGGAATGACCGGGACACAGACTCACAGAAAATAATGCACAGTTTATGAGCCCTGAGTGAACTCTGTGAATCATTTAAAAATTACCTGCAAGCCTGAAATATGCTTTTCTTCAATATTTGGTTGTTCATGGAGTAACTTGTCATATGGAAGAGGAAATGGCAACCCACTCCAGTATTCTTGCCTGGCGAATTCCATGGACAGAGAAACGTGGCGGGCTCCATGGCATCACAAAGAGTCAGCATGACTGAGCACACATGGAGGAAGGAAGCCTGAAATATACTTTTCTTCAACATCTGTTGATTCATGGAGTAACCTGTCATACAGACCATTTTTTAAAGATTCTGAATCCTAGGATGAATTTTCCCTTCCAGCAAATGACTTAACTCAGAGAAGTGAGCTGTGGAATCAAGTCACGTGCGTGTAGACAGCGTGTGCTCTGCCTCCCCACGGAGGGCTAGCGTCTGGCTACCTTCCCTTTTGGGAAATGGCCCTCCGCAGTTTCAAGTTCATTTGGCTTTTTCAATGATAGGGTTTCAATTTGAACAGATAACAGTGCCAAGAACTAAAAATTTCACCATCTAATTATGGAGGGGGGTACTCAGTATGGCCTTTCTCTCTTAATATCATCTGCAGTTTGAAAATGACTTGATGAAGGCTTCTTATAAAAACTCCTTGCTTTTCTGGGTACAAGAACAACTGCAGTGAAAGTTACTGGTACAATGCACAGGGCACAGAAGGGGGAAAATGTGCCCGTAACAGATGGGACCAAAGGAGCAAGGACAAATAAGACAACAGACAAAGAGGAAGGCTGCAGTTTTCCATAAAAACTGAATTCAAAAAGAGAGAGGCGGGCAGAGAGACAGGAAAAGAGGCTACCTAACATCTCTATTGCAGGTTGTATGAATGCTTAGTTAATCTAGGCCACAGGGAAGCGGATGGGGTTGAGAGGGTGCAAACGGGTGGTGAGGTTGAAGGGAAGGGAAAAGGCCTGGAATTAATGCAGATTTGGGTGCCAAGGTGTTTTCCTGTGGATCCACTGTTCTATAGTCTTCATCATCTCCTCAGCACATCCCTGATCCAAAAACAAGTCAAGAAACATTGATCTAAGGACATTTCTATTAAGGAATATGCGTGTATATTCCTTAGTAGAATACATATATATACATACACATACATATATGTGTATGTATAAAAGCCATATATATATATATATATATAGGTTTTCTTTTCTGAAACTACCAGTGAACATTCCCAGATATACAACATATTATTTGCATCAAAATGCAAAATGCATTTTAGATATTTGATACTGAAACAAAACTTAGAAACTCAGAATTTTAGGTCTATTTCAAAATGATTCATTTTGAATTATACAGTTTTCAATGAATTTCTTTTACATCAATAATTAAAAGTGCCCCATTAGTCTTTGCTTGTTCTTCAACAAGGTAAATCTATTCACTTTAAGTAAGTTATTTCCTTGTGCCTCTATCTCACCTGTGCCTTTTTTAAATGGGTCATATAAGTTTTTTTAATGGCAGCTTTAAAAGCAATATCTTGTGCATATGCTATGCAATGCTTAAATGACAGCAATGAAGGAATTTAAAATCACTTGTGCCAAAAACAGCCACCCCAAATCCCAGGTTTGAGCCCTCTTTGCCACTAGCTGCCCAGATGACTCTTTCCTCTTCCAATACATCATTTTCAGATGAGCAACCTGATCCCGTGATGGTCCAGGCAGCATTCACATCCTCGTCCTGGCTCATGTGGGGGCCCTGGCTAAGGACCACTGTTCCTGCTGCTCACCATGTGACCTTTCCAGGGCTCTACTGTCAAGGTCAGAAAGATACTGAAACTCTTCCACTCAGAGATTCTACAGTTTTGGGGGCAGCATCATAAATTCGTGGAGCACACTGATACCTATTTGAAATAGGCACACCCATGCACACCCACACACAACAGTCACAAAGAGTTGACACTCTGTGCACACCAGGGTGTATGGCCACTTCAGATGAACAAAAAAAGGTGATGTCTCATGAACAATGACTTGGCTGTGGACCCAGTGCATCAACAAATGCTATAAAATGCCTCTAAATATCTTGAAATAAGGATTTTTATTGACTTATACTGTGCTATATTTTAACAGATGCATGCTAACAGAAATGACTGAAGTCACTTTAGTCGTGTCCAACTTTTTGCAGCCCTATAGACTATAGCCTGCCAGGCTCCTCTGTCCATGGGATTTTCCAGGCAAGAATACTGGAGTGAGTTGCCATGCCCTTCTCCAGGAGACACTGCAATATAAAATTGTAAGGCTGTTACAAAAGTAAAAATCATTTCATGAAAAATAAAAGGAGACAGCTTTTGCTTTGAGACTACTAAATATTGGGAATTTGGATATCTATGTGTGGGAGTGAGCTGAGAGCTCCAGGGTTACCTGTGATGTGCCTGCCCAGACACTCTGCCTTGGGTGAAGAGGTTGATATAAGGTTGTTCTTAGCAAAAGAAGAAAATAATGTATAGGAAAATACGATCTCTCCATAAAGCATTAAGAATAATTCAAAAGGGAATAGCACCACCACTTTGATGGAAAAGTTGCTCATCTGACATTCATTCAACAAATATTTATTAAACCCCTACTGTTTAACAAGTAGGCTTCCCTGGTGGCTCAGTGGCAAAGAATCTTTCGGCCGATGCACGAGATGCATGCTAGATCCCTGGGTCGGGAAGATCCCCTGGAGAAGGAAATGGCTATACACTCTAGTATTCTTACCTGGGAAATCCCATGGACAGAGGAACCTTGCGGGCTACAGTCCATTCGGTCCCAAAGGGTCATACATGACTTAGAGACTGAACAACAACGACATGTATCAGGCATTGTAAACCACACATGAAGTCAATGGGAAGGGCCTATTTATTTTTTTATTTTAATTTATTTTTTATTGAAGGATAGTTGCTTTACAGAATTTTGTTGTTTTCTGTCAAACCTCAACATGAATCAGCCATACATATACATATATCCCCCCCTTTTTGAACTTGCTTCCCACCTCCCTCCCATCCCACCCCTCTAGGTTGATACAGAGCCCCTGTTTGAGTTTCCTGAGCCATACAGCATATTCCCATTGGCTATTTATTTTACATATGATAATGTAAGTTTCCATGATACATCTCACCCTCTCCTCCACTCTCCCCATGTCCATAAGTGTTTTCTCTATGTCTGTTTCTCCACTGTTGCCCTGTAAATAAATTCTTCAGTGCCATTTTCTAGATTCCATATATATGTGTTAGAATACGATGTTTATCTTTCTCTTTCTGACTTACTTCTCTCTGTATAATAGATTCTAGGTTCATCCACCTCATTAAAACTGACTCCAATGATTTCCTTTTTATGATGTGGACCATTTTAAAGTCTTTGTGGAATTTGTTACAATATTGTTTCTGCTTTTATGTTTTGTTTTTATGGCCAGGAGGCATATGGCATCTCACCTCTCCCACCAGGGATCAAACCCACACCCCCATATTGGAAGGTGCAGTTCTTAACCACTGGAGCATCAAGGAAGTCCCAGGTCAGTTCTAAATAAAATTGAAATTAAGAAAATTGCTTTTTATCCTAGTCAATTTCATCTATTTTGATTTTTCTTTAGATGTGTAATGCTGTTTCAAAGAACACCAGGTTTATTGTCCTCAAACTGCAATAAAATGCTCTAAATAGATTAAACATCCAGAAAGCTAAGCCTGGTTTGGATCATACCATATCTGAACATGTTTTATTTGCTTACACAAGTTCCTGCTCTCAAGTTAAGGCTGCTAAAGTTGTGTGTCAGGCCGCTGACAACTTGTGCTAACCATTATGCATTTATGGACTATGGAGTGAAAGAAGGTTTCTTTTAATGCAAAACCTCTATCTTTTAGAGAGAGAGAATTGCAAGATAGGATCTTGTACAAATTACAGAAATTCTTGTGCCTCAGTTTCTTCACCTGTAAAGGGGGCTGATGAGAATACTGACCTATGAGGTGAAGTCATCAGATAGAACCTGAGTTACATTGTTAGCTATTTAAACCCAAATGTTTTCATCTAAGTCCAAACCCTTCCTATAAGCATATATTCTGATTTATCTATGATGGTTAAGGCAAAAATTAGGATCATTACATTTTAGTTTGTTGCTTATTTTATGTCAACAAATTTTTGTTTAAGAAAACATTTAATAAAGAGTTGTTCAGTTCGGTTCAGTCGCTCAGTTGTGTCTGACTCTGCGACCCCGTGAATCGCAGCACACCAGGCCTCCCTGTTCATTACCATCTCTCGGAGTTCACTCAGACTCTCGTCCATTGAGTCCATGATGCCATCCTCGGTCATCCTCTTCTCCTCCTGCCCCCAATCCCTCCGAGCATCAGAGTCTTTTCCAATGAGTCAATTCTTCGCATGAAGTGGCCAAAGTACTGGAGTTTCAGCTTTAGCATCATTCCTTCCATTTGATAAAATCCAATGTGACTACTCGGTAGCACTCTAATGCTTTGAATTTGGAAGATTTCAGATCATTTACCCACAGCTTCTTCAGGATTCCCTGGTGGCTCAGATGGTGAAGAATCTGCCTGCAATGCAGGAGATCTGGATTTGATCCGTGAGTTGGGAAGGGAATGACACCCCACTCCAATATTCTTGCCTGGGAAACCCCATGGAGAAAGGAGCCTGGAGGGCTATAGTTCACTAAGCAGCTAACATTTTCACTTTTTTGCCTTGTATTTTAACAACTCTTCTTGAATAGAATTACTTCTGTTTTCATCCCTAACAAGCTCCATGTAAGGAATGTCTTATTTGCTTTGGACTATGGCATGGGTTCTGACCACTAGTTTCTGCAGCAGGAACACTTTAGATAGACAGGAGATGATCATGACAACAGTAACAATGCCAAATTTTATGCCAACCACTGTCCTAAGCACATTAGATGGATTAAATCATTGAAACGTTACAACATTTTATTGTTGTTCCCATGTTATCATTGAGGAAGTTGAGACATAGAAAAACTGTGTGATAAACCCAAGGTCATACAGCTTGGTCCAGGGTGGATCTGGAACCTGAAAGTGGCTGATGGCTTCAGACTCCAACCTTGCAACCTCTGACGAGAGAGCCAAGTATACAATCAGAGAGTGAGAACTGGCTAAAAATGTATAATTCATGGAACACTCTTCCTGGCATTTCCAGTCTTTTTAAAAACACTATGTTCAATCCCACAGAGAGGCAATTAATTAATGAAGCTCTCACAGCTGTGAAATTGAGATTCAAAGCCTGGTCTCTCTGAGTTTAAACTCAAGCCCTCATACGGACTGCAAAATGGAAGGTGAACAGAAGCCTGAACCTTTCTCTGGAAGAGCATGTGGCCCTATTGAGAGATGTTAGGAAGTTCATATTTCCTGATTTACTCTGTATGCTTATCAGCTTCTCTGAAAAGAACATCATAGCTATGCCGTCCTGCACAGCAATGCATGCTGAGGATTTTCAATCTGTGTGTGTGTGTGTGTGTGTGTGTGTGTGTGTGTGTGTGCACGCTCAGTTACTCAGTCCTGTCCGACTCTCTAGCCTGCCAGGCTCCTCTGTCCATGGGATTTCCCAGGCAAGAATACTGTCTTTTCCTACTCCAGGGGATCTTCCTGACCCAGAGATGGAACCCACATCTCCTGCAGTGGCAGGCAGATTCTTTACCAATCGCACCACCATCTTTATACAGCCCAATTCTGAATGGGCAATACTAGGCATCCTCACAATATTCCAGAAACTAAACAGCCTGAAATATTTTGTGAATATTCTTTCTACTTCCCGACACATGGACACAGCACAGTCAATGCAACTGTCCAAATATGGCTTAGTTGTAGATGTTTCACTACTAAGTTCATCCAATGAAACTACAGTTACCTTGGAACTGACTTTGGAACTTGGGGTATTTATGAAAAAAAAGATTGTATTCCATGTAAATTTTCAGACTGCTAGTCATTTGGGAGGTTTAGAATCAAACCCACTTATCCATGGTTTGGCTTTCTAAGGTTTCAGTTACCCGCTATCAACTGCAGTCCAAAAACATTAAGTGGAAAATTTCAGAAGTAAATAATTCATAACTTTTCAACTGTGCACTGTTCTCAGCAGCATGGTGAAATTCTGCCCCACCTGCTCCATCCCATATGGGATATGTGACTCATCCCTTCGTCCGGCTTACCCACATGGAATAAGCTACACACTGCTTTGTCACTTAGGAACCCTCTTGGTTCTAATAAACTTTATTTTGCTTAATAAAGGCCCCAAAGCAAGAATAGTGATACTGGCAATTCAGATATTCTCTTACTGTGTCAATTTATCAGTTAAACTGTATCAAAAGTAGCTATAATAGGAAAAATACAGCATATATAGGGCTTGGTATGGTCCACAGTTTCAGGCATCCACTGGAAGTCTTGCATTGTATCCCCTAGGATAAGGGGGCATTGTATTCTTCATTTTTCTATTAATAAAGGACTCAGTTTCTTTTAGAGAAGGGAAACACGGGCCTCTGAGATGTCAAATAATCCACTGCACATGAAAATTGCATCATTCATTGAAAATAGGAGTGCTCACTGAATCATCAGATTGCTTCATATGTGTAATATGGTATTATATATGTGTTATACAGGATCCTGTTTAACATGGGAGTAGAGGATGAGATGGCTGGATGGCATCACTGACTAGATGGACGCGAGTCTGAGTGAACTCCGGGAGTTGGTGATGGACTGGGAGGTCTGGCGTGCTGTGATTCACGGGGTCGCAAAGAGTTGGACATGACTGAGCGACTGAACTGAACAGAACTAATATAGTATCCTAAGAATGCTCACTCATGTCCAACTCACTGCAAGCCTGCAGACTGTAGGCTGGCAGGCTCCTCTGCCCATGGAATTCTCAGGCAAGAATACTGAAGTGGGTTGCCATTTCCTATTACAGGGAATCTTCCCCACCCAGGAATCAAACCCATGTCTCTTGTGTTTCCTGCCAGATGGAATTTTTACCACTGAGCCATGGGGGAAGCCCTATGCAGTACCACACAACCCAAAAAATTAAGTAGGGAAGTACAGTAACACGTGGAGCTCAAGAATTGCAGAATTAAATTCAGAAACTGAGTTTATGTGTATATTATCTGCATTGGATTGGGCTGCCCTAACACAACACCACAGACTCAGTGGCTTAACCAGTACATGTATATTTCTCATAATTCTGGGAGGCTGGACATCCAAGACGAGGATCCCAGCAAGATCAGGGTCTGGTGAGATCTTTTCCTTTCTCACCATGGACTCCAGGTCTCTTCTCTTACACAGCCACAGTCCTAAGGGATTAGGGCTCAACACTTACCACCTCATCCAATGCTACTTACCATCTACAGACCCCATTTCCAGATACAGACACAAGGGTATTCGATCTTTTGCATTTGGGTATGAAGTGAAGTGAAGTGAAGTGAAGTGAAGTCGCTCAGTCGTGTCCGACCCTCAGCAACCCCATGGATTGCAGCCTTCCAGGCTCCTCCATCCATGGGACTTTCCAGGCAAGAGTGCTGGAGTGGATTGCCATTTCCTTCTCCAGGGGATCTTCCCGACCCAGGAATCGAACCTGGGTCTCCTGCAATGCAGGCAGTCGCTTTACCATCAGAGCCACCAGGGAATCAGCATTTTGGGTATGAGGGGCACAATTCTGTCCATAGCATGATCTGAAAATGCAAGTCAAGCAGTTTCCCTAGAGGCCTGGGTGTCTTGGCCCAGGACCACCTTGATTCTGTCCCATCCTGGCCCCCAGCCCAGTGTGATTGTGAGTGTGAGCTCCTCAAAGCTGAAGAAGAGGCAGCTGGGGGAAGTGGGCAGCTGCCAGCTGGCATTCTGACTCAGCTGGGGTGGGATTGGGGGCAGCCCTTGAACTGCTGGGTGCTGGCACCTCTTGCCATACTGCTGAGACTTTCTGATTTTTGTTTCCTTCCTATTTTAAAAAAATCCTCTTTAATAAGTATTTATCAGTTGTCTATTATGGGTCAAGCAGGAAATAGAAGGGGTGCCATTGCCTTCTCTGAAAAATAGGAGAGAGAGAGAAAAAAACAATTAAAAGGATTTGCTAATGTTCTCCCCAAATTCATGCCCTTCCTGGGAGCTAAGAATGTAACCTTATTTGGAAATAGGGTCATTGCAAATGGAATTTTTCAAAAAGTGGTCATACTGGAGTAGGTGGGCCCTTAATTCAACATAACTGGTGTCCTTATAAACAGAGAAGAGACACAGGAGTCACACACGTAGGAAGACAGCCGAGTGATGACAGAGACAGAGACTGGAGTGTGTGTCCACAAGCTAAGGAACACCAAGGACAGCAGGAAGCACCAAGCCTGGGAGAGACCCATGGAACAACCGCTCCCCTAGATGTCTCAGAGAGCACGGACTTCCTGACACCTTGACCTTGGACTTCTGGCTTCCTCAACTGTCACAGAGCAAATTCCTGTTATTTTAAGCCACCAAGGCAGTGACTGTTTGGAAAGTAATAATTATTATCAAAATAAAAGGGTAATGTAAAGGCAAATTCACTCATGGTTGGGGGAAAGTTTAGTTTTACGTTAGTTATGTTCTGCTGGAAGTGGCAGGAAGGGAGCAGGCAGAGATTGGAATTGATCAATCCCAGAAGAGAAGACAGATCCAAAGTCAGGATCTGAAGAAGTGATGGATGAAGTCTGGCAAAGGGTTGAAATGAAAAATGGAGAAAGTGAAGACTGAGAAAGGGAGGTGGTGAGGCCTGAGTTTGGGGGTCTATTCACATTTCTGAGCAGGGAAGAAAAGATGTGAACTCAAGGAAAGAGAAGGTGAAGAAACAGACAGGAGAAAGTTCTCCATGGCTGTGTAGAGGGGGCGGCCAGTGGAGGAGGAGGTTAGAGAGAATGTCTCACCAACAGACACATATTAGGAAGCCTTGAGGAACCTTGAAAAGGTAAGATTCAGTAGAACGTAAGGGGCATTATTCCAAATCATTAGGAATAATGATGAGTACAGACTATTCTTTTAGCAAATTTTCCAGGGAAAAATGATGAATGAAAGCATTGTGTTGTTGTTCAGTAGCTAGGTTGTGTCCAACAGTGTGCGACCCTGTGGACTGTAGCACACCAGGTTTCCCTATCCTTCATTATGATACGGAAGCTGGCAAAGGAAAGTGTTCTTTAAAATTGGGAGAGTTGAGCACCTGTGTCATAAGACATACAGTAAGCACTGAAGAGGTGATGGCAGAGGCCACAGTGGAGAAAACAGATGGAAACAGGTCCTAGAAAAGGCAGGGGGTCATGACCACAGCACTGGTTGGAGAGTAGATTGGAAACAAACAGAAAAAAAAAAAAAAAAAAAAACCCTACAATGAATCCAATGTTTGAGGTAGGAGAGGTCACGGAGACAGCTGGTTTCAGACACAATGTAGTAAAAGATATTACTTTTGAACATTAGAGGGCAGGTCCACAAGGCGCTGGGAGTGGGCAGCCTAAGAACTAGGAAAATCTCGGAAGCCCCTTTCAACAGCACAGAAAAGAATGACAGAAATATCCAAAGATCTGGAGAGACAGTGAAGGGTAGTTAAAATTAATTGGTGTTAATGGTCAGCCAGGCTCAGCAGGCTCAGGGAGGAGGAAGACCATGATGCAACTCTCTGAACTGGGGGATTTGGCAGCTGATGGGGATGCTGAGAAGGGAAGAAGTCTGGATGCTGGAAGTTTTATTGTCCTGCCCCATCTGCCCGGAAGTTAAGCCAGAAAGGGCAGACAAACATGGTGCCTCTGCTTGGAGCTCCTGTCACAAACATACCAAGTGAGGGACCTTTGTCCACTTGGACTTGCCCAGTACGTAAGAGGATGCAGCATGAAGAGCCCAGCATTATTCATGTTTATCTCAGGTCTCGGTCTTGATTTCACACTGACCTCTTATTCTGAAGGGATTCCCTGGTGGCTCAGACAGTAAAGAATCTGCCTGCAATGTGGGAGAACCAGGTTTGATCCCTGGGTTGGGAAGATCCCCTGGAGAAAGAAATGGCACCCCACTCCAGTATTCTTGCCTGGAAAATCCCATGGACGGAGGATACTGGCAGGCTACAGTCCACGAGGTCACAAAGAGTTGGACACGATTGAAGTGACCTCACTTTTACTTTTCTTATTCTGAGTCAAAAACTATGTTTGGAAATCTTGAATCCTACTTTCTTATACTATGGCACATTGTCCAAGCAAATTTCAATTAATGACATCTGGTTTTACTTGATATTGATAATAACAACAATATTATTTATTGTCATCATTGCCTGATAATATTTCATGAATGATCCTGTTAGTCTCTTCAATTTTGCTGAAATGAAACTTCACAAATGAGCAAGAGACCAGAAAATGCACTTGGGTCCAAATGACATCTGAATGACTAGGTTTACCATCTGTTTCTCAAGTCTAAAAAGAACCAAAATAACAGATAGAGAGGAGAACAGGCAGGCGATTGCTAATAGCTGAACATAAAATGAAACTATATTGACATTCAAGTGGAGCCAGGAAAGAATCTGGGTCAATGTGTTTGGAGATATTAAAGAATTTGGGGTGAGATCTATCTATAGGCTGTGAAATATGGGTAGGAGGTGATAAAGTCCTCAAAGTATGTCTTATTCATGTAGTTTTTCCAGCCTTTGGTACTGGGCATATTTGAAAAGTGATGGTTGAATGAGTGAGAAAATGAGTGAAAATGGCAAGGCACCATCACTGAAGAAGCTGCATTGTACAAAGAAGAGTTAATACAGTTGGTCTGAGGCTGCCACCCTTGGAGAATTCCAGAAAGGTTACTACTCCCACAGTGGATAAGAGTGGCTCACTGTGCCTAAAATGTAAAAATACTGCTTATGTTGAACACCTGCTTTCCTTCTAGGAGTGTGGAATCTGGGGACATGCCAGGGACATGCCTATGTGATGAGCCCCCAGTAAAAACTGCAGGTAGCAAGTCTTTAATGAGCTTCCTGATAGACAGCATTTCATATCCATCACTGCTCTTTGCTGGGGGAATAAGCACATTCCCTGTGACTCCAGGGAGAACGAACTCTTGGAAGCTCATACCTCGTTTCCTTCTGATTTCTCCTCAAGTGCCTTTTCCCTATGCTGATTGTGCTTTGCACCCTTTCACAGTGGGAAAAACCTAAGCAGTAAGCACAGAAGGCCTGGCTGCAGGGTCTTGGGAGTCTTCTCAGTAAATAACTGAACCCTTGACACACACATCAAATTAAAATTCTATGAGATTAAATCTAAGATGAAGAAAAATAACTTGGACAGTAGTTGGCTCAGAAGATTATTTAATTTGCAATTTTAGTATTCTGCTATTGTATTGTAAGGGGAACCAGTGAAATCAACTTTATCCCATGAGGAAGCTGCAGCAAGAGAAAGAGGCAGTGGCCCCGTGCTGCCCAGAGAATCAGTGTCAGAGTCGTAACTGGAAGCCATATTCTCCAGGTAACACTTGGAGTAGGAAAGCAAGGGGTACTGTTGGCTGACCTAATGTCTCCTGCCAGCATAGCAGACCAGGGATCTTACACACACCTTCACACACACACACACCTACACACATCCTCACACACACACACACCCTCACACACACACATACTCCACAGACACTCTAGGCTAAATTTGGTACCAAACTTTCTTGTTTCTCTTTCTGTTTGTTTAAATATTATGTTAACATGCCTATCGCCATGAGTCACACTCTCTCTCTGTTTCAGTAGTTCAGAAGTCAGAAACATATTTTTTATTTGTTTCAGGATACGATATACAAAGTTCAGTTTCTAATTTTGAGTGTGGGGATTTGTCTTCTGCATGATGACTATCAGAAGGCTCTCTGTTTACTCTGGGTCTTTTAGGGTCTGATTACTAGGCCATTTTTAGAAAGCCAGGCTTGTGTCCATCATCAGTACGACCTCCAGCCTCATGTTATGTGAGCTTTCTCCATATCTGTAAACAACCTGGGTTTTAATTACTTCCAAGTGGCAATAGAAATAACACGTTAAAACTAATTTAGTGAGCAACTGACTTAAAAGGCAAAATAATAGTAAATTAATGGCTTTTAAAAAGAAAAAGAACAGGACCTTCCCTTCTGGTCAACTTTCACGTGGAATATATTTTTCAGTTAACCTGATCCCCAAAATACAGCACAGTGAAAATATTACATCTCCCCACTCTTTGAATATTCCTAAATATTCACTGGAAGGACTGATGCAGAAGCTGAAGCTCCAATACTCTGGCTACCTGATGCAAAGCACCAATTCATTCAAAAAGACCTTGATGCTGGGAAACATTGAAGGTAAAAAGAGAAGGGAGTGGCAGAGGATGAGATAGCTAGATAGCATCACCTACTCAATGGACCCGAATCTGAGCAAACTCTAGAAGATAGTGAAAAACAGGGAAGTCCAGCATCTGTAGTCCATGGAGTCGCAGAGTCAGATATGACTTACTGACTGAACAAAAACAGCCATTCTTTCAATTCCAGTTTGCTGCATACTTCTTGTGCTAAGAATAATTTCCAGTGTATGAAATAAGGCTCCTATGTGCTGAAAATCAATACAGATAATAGCTAGGTAGTTGGATGGATGGGTGGATAGATAGATATAAAGATATTTCTCTTACAGTTTCCATTTGGCCCTATAAATTTACTTTTAATGAGTGTTAAAGAAATGCTTCTTAATTCTGCAACTCTCTGGTACCTTAAAAATCAAAGACGAAGCTTTCAAATGACTATAGGTCTACTCCTTATATCATTTTGGTGTTGATCTGATTCCTTTTGCTCATAAGCACTTTGAGGGCAGAACTGGATCTCATCGCCATGGCAACATGAGCAGCTGTCTAAGAGAATGCCTTGAAAATGCCCAGTGACTAGAAGTCAAATTACAACGTAAGTGCCTTAGAAAGAGGAGCCACAGGCTCCAGAGCTCTGTGTGACAAGAACAGGACAGAACAGGCAAACACACTGCCCGCTGCAGCATCACTATTCCTGCCCCCAACAGCTGCGCGCCCCTCTCCATCCAAAAGAAAGTGAAAGCCGCTCAGTCGTGTCCGACTCTTTGTGACCCCATGGACTAAACAGGCTAGAATACTGGAGTGGGTAGCCTTTCCCTTCTCCAGGGGATCTTCCCAACCCAGGGATCAAACCCAGGTCTCCATATTGCAGGTGGTTTCTTTACCAGCTGAGCCAGGAAGGAAGCCTAAAAGAAAGTCCAAATGAAAATAGATCACATCAAATCTGCTTTTGGTTTTAAGTTTGCTGAAATGTTCTTAAGACAACCTTCAGGCCTCATGTATACAATACACTTATTTTATGCATACTAAAATGCAAAGACTGTCTTAAATGATCACTTCTTTTGTGAAACATTCCGTGTCTCCCCAGGCAAAATGATTCAAAGGTGTCTGTTCTTGTAATGGTTGCCCATATAGGGGCCACAGCTCTCACCTGCCACACAGAACAGCAATCTCTCCCCCTGAGCTGAAGCCATCTCCACGGGGGGGCTGGGGGAAACTCAGGCAAGTGATGCTCCTTAAAGCACAGCTCTGCCTTATCTGTGATGACCAGACACAAAGACAGCAGCCAAAACCCACAACACACGTTTTTCATGTGAAGAGCTGGGCTGAGGTCCTTTGATATTTAATGTGGGCAGAAAATTGTTCACTTTTACTCTAAATACAGGAAGAAGATAATCATCCTTGGACTTAAACTCATTGATCCTCAGAGATGAAATTCTCCTTGAGCCATCACTAACAGAGGTGTTCAGATGGGAAATATCAGGCCACTGTGAAAGAGGGAGGCAGATTCTCCAGGAATGGGGGAACAGTAACATGTTTGCTCTTTCAATTTTCCAAACCGGTTACCCTTGGGCTGTGTCTTTGATGTTAATGTGGCTAAACTCCCAGTGAGATTTTCAGAATTTTATCAGAGGAAACAGACGTGGAGTGCTGGGCTCTCTGACTGCCAGCCTCCCTAGCCAGGAAGAAATTCACAACAGGCTATTGAGTGAAACCTGGACACAGAGTTATGGATATTGTCCTTCTCCAGCTGGGTCCTACATATCCATCTTAATATCAACAGTACCCACTGAAGCCCATCCCTCCTCAGATTACATTTTTATTGGGCTACATTCATATCTGATAGTCAAAGGCTCTCATTTTTACTTAGAGGATGAGAAGTGATAAGGATGCTTTAAAAATGCCTTCCGACCTCATCACGCTTGCTTTTCCTGGCTTATTTCAGAAAGGCAGTAAGACAAGAACCATCATATTAAAAGACGACACTACACGCAGTGTATGTGGCTGAGATGTTTTCTCTTCACACAATTGCTAGCCACTCATCAGGGTCCTGGGTTTGAGCCCCATGTTGGGTGCATGCTTTTGGGGTCTTCCCTGGTGTCTCATATGGTAAAGAATCTACCAGTAATGCAGGAGACCCAGGTTCCAATCCTGGGTCAGGAAGATCCCCTGGAGAAGGGCATGACAACGGGCTGCAGTCAGTATTCTTGCCTGGAGAATCCTACAGACAGAGGAACCTGGTGGGTTACAGTCCACGGGATCAGACACGAATGAGTTACCAACACTTTCACTTTCATCTTCCACTGTGCCAGAGTCTAAGGGTCAAGGTCAACCATGAGGTGTCCTGTGGCTCAGGTGAGGAGCCCAGGTAGACCACAGAGCAGAGGATAAAGCAGCATCGGATACAAGGCGCCCTTCCTCCCTGGGGGAGATTGAGATTCTTTCTTGCCACCTGTCTCAGCTCTGCTGCTATAACAAAATACACAAAATATCAAAAACAGACATTTACTCTTGACAGTTCTGGACACGAGAAGTTGGAAATTAGAGTGCTGGCATGGTTGGGGGTGGTGAGGGCCTTCTCGGTTTCTTGGATACAGACAGCCACCTTCACACCCTGTGTTCACGTGTTGCAAAAGAGTTCCATTCTCCTCTTACAAGGTCATTAATCCCACCATGGGGGGACCCAGTCCCCTCAGGACCTCATCGAACCCTAATCACCTTCCAGAGGCCTCCCTCCCAACACCAGCTCAGCGAGTGAGGACTTCAGTGTGAATTTGGAGTGGGGGGGCAGGATGCAAACATTCAGCCTGTAACTGAATTCCTTCCACAGGTTGATCAAAATATAAATGAATTCATTTACATTCTTAACATCAGTGATATAATGAACTCGCACAACAAAAAAGGTGCAACTGGATCCCTGAGTCCATATTTGGGCCAACTCAGACCTGCCCTGGGAAGAAATCGGCGCATGACCTCATGTGCATGAAGCCGGTGACACCATGGTACATGTGCATGTGCTAAGTCGCTTCTGTCGTGTTCAGCTCTTTGCAACCCCAGGGACCATAGCACACCAGGCTCCCCAGTCCATGAGATTCTTCAGGCAAGAATACTGGAGTGAGTTTCCAAGACCCTCTCCAGGAACACCATGGTAGGAATGGCCAAAGACACCATGCCACTCCCACGGAAATGCTCATAGACCTTGGGTGGTATACTCACCCCTAAAAGGATGTAACCCCAGCCTTATCCTTTCAGCCTTATTTACTCAAGATGAAGGGCAATATGTCAGGGTCCAGCCCCGGTGGATCCAGGGAAATTTGAAGGGTGAATGGCGTAGGCGAGGAAAGCTTATTTATTTAGAAATATAAGATTAGATTAGGAAGAAATAGTGTAGTAGGAAAATTAAGTGGAGAACAGATTCTGAATAACTTGGTTTACGTGGAAAACCAATAAAACTTCGATAAAAGTTTGCACCATCTACGTTAGGCCACCGGTGTCTATTTGAATATTGGAGGGTGCCCCGCCTTGGGCTCCCTCTCTTATGGATCTTAGAAGCCAGGGCAAGTAAGTAGACATGGCGAGCCTCCACACCGCAGATTGGAATTCAGCCAGAAATTAGAATAAAGAGAAGACATGGGGAAACCAGTCGAGCGACTGGCCCAGCCTCTATTGTCTAGAGAGGCCTTTTATACCTTTTGATTGTACATAGAGATCAATGGGTAATATAAAGTTATGCAGCATCAACAGCCCTGACTCTTATCAAAACCAGGCTTTCTCTCTGCATACCTAATTGTATACACAAGTCTTAGGTGATTTACATCATCTTCTAGCCAGAGGGCCAATTAACATTTTACAGCCTTTTTTCTGATAATGGTTTGTCAACCAGAAGACTCATTTGTGTTGATCTTCCCAAAGTCTGGTGCCATTCTCAGCACTAAATAAAGTTACATTATTACATAGTAAGGACACAAGAGGAGTGCAGTGATATATAACAAAGAAATAATTAACTCAAAAGTCTAGTGTTGCTAACATCAAAACTACTACATTCCTATTTCTATATCCCTATTACATTGATTAACATCCTTCAGGTGTCTAAAAGATAAAGAATATGGAGGTCTGGCAGCAGTCATTGAGTCAACAGTGAAAACCCATCACCAATATGATTTTTTACCTTTTAGAAAAGGCTCTGTATCTTTAAGATGCTTTAAGCTGTGTGCCTCTCGCGGTTGGGGAGGTGTAAGCAATTCACAAGTTGTAAAAAGTCTCCAACTGTTAGGTAAGTTAGAGAGCCATCAGAGGGGTTTTAAGCCGAGACATTCTTTTGCAGGAGACTGAAGCCCTAAGTTAACTTTTTTTCCAGAGAATGTCAGAAGAGTGGAAAAGCACAGTACAATAAAATCAGGCTGACTCTGGTTTTGGGGGTAGATGTTCAGGAAAACTCAGGGGGAACCCCTGAAACTAGATCATGCCTTTGTGTTTTCTCTGGCTTCCTTGCTCATGACCATTGCCATGGGCAGGATTCCTCACGCTGGCTCCTGGCAGCAATATTAGCATGTTGTGCCAATAGAAGCCATTTTGTTTATTTTTATAGGAATATACCCATCTTAAATTTTTTTTTCATTGGAAACAAATGTCTGGATAATAGATCAGTTGAATTCAGTTCAGTTCAGTCACTCAGCCGTGTCCAACTTTTGCGACCCCATGAATCGCAGCATGCCAGGCCTCCCTGTCCATCATCAACTCCCGGAATTCACTCAGACTCACATCCACTGAGACAGTGATACCATCCAGCCATCTCATCCTCAGTCGTCCCCTTCTCCTCCTGCCCCCAATCCCTCCCAGCATCAAAGTATTTTCCAATGAGTCAACTCTTCGCCATGAGGTGGCCAAAGTACTGAGTTTCAGCTTCAGAATCATTCCTTCCAAAGAAATCCCAGGGCTGATCTCCTTCAGAATGGACTGGTTGGATCTCCTTGCAGTCCAAGGGACTCTCAAGAGTCTTCTCCAACAACACAGTTCAAAAGCATCAATTTTTCGGCGCTCAGCCTTCTTCACAGTCCAACTCTCACATCCATACATGACTACTGGAAAAACCATAGCCTTGACTAGACAGACCTTAGTTCCTTAGTTGGCAAAGTAATGTCTCTGCTTTTGAATATACTATCTATGTTGGTCATAACTTTTCTTCCAAAGAGTAGGCGTCTTTTAATTTCATGGCTGCAATCACCATCTGCAGTGATTTTGGAGTCCAAAAAAAATAAAGTCTGACACTGTTTCCACTGTTTCCCCATCTATTTCCCATGAAGTGATAGGACCAGATGCCATGATCTTTGTTTTCTGTATGTTGAGCTTTAAGCCAACTTTTTCACCCTCCTCTTTCACTTTCATCAGAAGCTTTTAGTTCCTCTTCACTTTCTGCCATAAGGCTGGTGTCATCTGCATATCTGAAGTTATTGATATTTCTCCCAGCAATCTTGATCCCAGCTTGTGCTTCTTCCAGTCCAGCGTTCCTCATGATGTACTCTGCATATAAGTTAAATAAGCAGGGTGACAATATATAGCCTGAGGTACTCCTTTTCCTATTTGGAACCAGTCTGTTGTTCCATGTCCAGTTCTAACTGTTGCTTCCTGACCTGCATACAGATTTCTCAAGAGGCAGGTTAGGTGGTCTGGTATTCCCATCTCTTTCAGAATTTTCCACAGTTTATTGTAATCCACACAGTCAAAGGCTTTGGCATAGTCAATAAAGCAGAAACAGATGTTTTTCTGGAACTCTCTTGCTTTTTCGAGGATCCAATAGATGTTGGCAATTTGATCCCTGGTTCCTCTGCCTTTTCTAAAACCAGCTTGAACATCAAGAAGTCCATAAGAATGAAACTAGACCCCTCTCTAACACCATACACAAAAATAAACTCAAAATGGATTAAAGATCTAAATGTAAGACCAGAAACTATAAAACTCCTAGAGGAGAACATAGGCAAAACACTCTCCGACATAAATCACAGCAGGATCCTCTATGATCCAACTCCCAGTATACTAGAAATAAAAGCAAAGATAAACAAATGGGATCTAATTAAAATTAAAAGCTTCTGCACAACAAAGGAAACTATAAGCAACGTGAAAAGACAGCCTTCTGAATGGGAGAAAACAATAGCAAATGAAACAACTGACAAACAACTAATCTCAAAGATATATAAGCAACTTATATAGCTCAACTCCAGAAAAATAAACGATCCAATAAAAAAATGGGCCGAAGAACTAAATAGGCATTTCTCCAAAGAAGACATACGGATGGCTAACAAACACATGAAAAGATGTTCAACATCACTCATTATCAGAGAAATGCAAATCAAGACCACAATGAGGTACCATTTCACACCAGTCAGAATGGCTGCGATCAAAAGTCTACAAGCAATAAATGCTGGAGAGGATGTGGAGAAAAAGGGAATCCTCTTACACTGCTGGTGGGAATGCAAACTAGTACAGCCATTATGGAAAACAGTGTGGAGATTCCTTAAAAATTGCAAATAGAACTGCCTTATGACCCAGCAATCCCACTGCTGGGCATAAACACTGAGGAAACCAGAAATGAAAGAGACACATGTACCCCAATGTTCATTGCAGCGCTGTTTATAATAGCCAGGTCATGGAAGCAACCTAGATGTCCATCAGCAGATGAATGGATAAGAAAGCTGTGGTTCATATACACTATGGAATACTACTCAGCCCTTAAAAAGAATAAATTTGACTCAGTTCTAATGAGATGGATGGAATTGGAACCGATTATACAGAGTGAAGTAAGCCAGAAAGAAAAACACCAATACAGTATACTGACACATATATATGGAATTTAGAAGACAGTAATGATGACCCTACATGTGAGACAACAAGAGACACAGAGGTATAGAGTGGGCTTTTGGACTCTGAGGGAGAGGGAAAGGGTGGGATGGTATGGGAGAATGGCAATGAAACATGTATATTTTCCTGTAAGAAACGAGGTGCTAGTCTATGTTCAATGTAGGATGCAGGAGGCATGGGGGCTGATGCACAGGATGAGTCAGGTGGGGGGTGGGGGTGGGAGGTGGGAGGGGGATTCGACATTGGGAGATTGTGAACACAATGACACGAATGGCCATTGACACGAATGGCTGATTCGTGTCAATGTATGGCAAAACAAATACAGTATTGTAATTAAAAAAATAAATTAATTTAATTAAAAAAAAAAAGAAAGTCCATGGTTCACATATTGCTGAAGCCTGGCTTGGAGAATTTTGAGCATTACTTTACTAGCATGTGAGATGAGTGCAATTGTGGGGTAGTTTGGGCATTCTTTGGCATTGCCTTTCATATCCATTTAAATTAGCCAAGATTTCCCAAGAAATCTTGAGCCCCAAGATTTGAAACTGGCCTTGAGCCCCAAGACTCACCTGTTAACAGCAGACCTTTGCTACTCTGCTTCCCCTAGGGGTACTCTGTCCCCATGGGGCTGAGCAGTGGCTCCCGAACATCACCATGGTGCATGGACAGGGCTCACCTGCACAGCTGCTTCACTCTCTCCTGATTGCTTTCAGTTCTGAGCTGTCTCAAGGCAGCCCCACCAGCCCCCTCTGACCCACCCCTGACCTCACTGCACTAGGAGTTATATGCATCAGCATCCCCTCCACTCACCAGATATAAAACTCCTCTCATTTTAGTTTCATTAGGCACATGTTGGCAGAAGAAAAAAGTCTGTTCATGTAGATTACAAAAAGGTGAAACATGAATGAAAGCATACCATTAATTAAAGGTATCTGGGAAACACAAGAATAGATATAGATGTTTATATAGACATAGATATAGATACAGATTTGAGGAGGAAATGACAACCCATTCTAGTATGCTTGCTTGGAAAATTCAATGGACAGAGGAGCCTGGCAGGCTATAGTCCATGGGGTCACAAAGAGTTGAACATGACTTAGTGACAGAGCATACCTATAGATATATAACCTCATGGTAGGTATTTCTATTCCTCACCCAGATTTCCAGTTCTCTCCTTTCAGGCACATGCCTCATTAAACTCAGACGTGGCCGTGTGACTTGCTTCATCAAATAAATGTAACAGAAGCGACATCTGTCACCTCCAAGGAGAAGCACTTAGAGGCAGGTTGTCACTCTCCTGGCTCTCTTCCTCTTCTAGGGCAGACGCTGAGGTTGCACATTTGATGGTGGCTATCAGGTGGTAGGGGATCCCTGAGCTTAGGCCCTCGAGTGTGGGAGGTTCCGCACATCACACCAATTTCTCCCCTTCCCTGAACCCACAAACCCCTGCCATGCACATCTGAATGTTCCTGATTCCAATCTGGGGCTCACCAGACTAACTTGTCATCACACTTCCCCATCTAACTGCTTTACCTCTAAAGTAAAGCAGTTAAGATCATTAAACAATCAAAATTACCAAATAAAACTGTACAGGTGAGTCTCTATTCTGATTATTGAAATCACATTTAAGTCTTAAGCTCAGTATTTTTTCAATACTGTAAGTTTACAAATTACTATGATTAATAAGCGTACTAGCAAGGAATTTATTGTTCAGTGAAGTGTCAGGGACTTTAAATTCACTTTAAGATGATATTAAAGAAAGCCAAAAACATCAATTATCCCCTAGAGTTCACCGTAATGCATGATAAAAATGAAAATTTTAATTTTTGATTTGGAGTTTGTACTAGTTTAATGATTTTTTAATGGTCCTTGTGGTAATAGTAACCTATACTATCTAGGAAATCAATAAGACAAGTAATACAAATGCTCTTTCACCATGGGAGTTTAGCCATCAGTTTTCTATCTCTATAAACTGACACAAAGTTGGTGGTATTCAATAGTGACATTAGAATGTGTGTGTGGGCATGCACTCACACACATGTGCACAAGGACATGTAAAGAAAACCTATCATTTATAACCCATTATGTCACATTTAATGCTCATCACGACGATTTTCCAAAAGCACCTAATAGGCATTATCCAAAGATGTGCAACACAGGAAAACTGAGCCAAGTTCTGCATGGCTTTCCAATTAAGTTGCAAGGAGCAAGAACTCAGCTTAAAACCCATGAGAAAAGAAGAACCACAATGTCTTAGAAGCTAGATTTTAGTGGTATCTTTTCTAGATACCAAAAGTAAACCAGTAAGCTATTTATGTACATATCTATCTACCTATCTGTATGTATTTCAGATATACTGACTACATATCCCAAATACAATCTTTAAGAGGCCAGAGATATCACATGACTCTGAAGACACTTGAAAAGCTGAGAATGGCATAAAATTAGGGTTTCCATTTTCCAGATTACAGAGAACATAATATCAGTTCTGAGGTTTCTCACAGATAACAACAATCCTATATTTCTATTCCCAGGAGCAGAAATAAATCCAAAATGTTTCCTTGGTAACTTGGAAACCAAAAGTAACTCAATGACTATACACATAATGCAAGGAACAAATTTCTATCCATCAGTCAATTCACTGGAGCCTATGAATCCAGCCATATAAACCAAAAGAAAACACGGATATCACGTTTAGTCTAAAACAGCGTCAACTTGAAGCATGCCCATTCTTCATTACAGTGCGCTAATACATGGAGACTTGATTCATTATCCAGAACGAGCTGTGCGCAGGGGAGCCTGGCGCCCTGCCTGGCCCCAGGAAGCCCACGCCCTACCTGAGATGAGTGACACGGTGTCTTTCTCCCATGAGACCACGGCGATGTAGGCCTCCACCGAGGGGGGGATAATGCACTTGAAGACCGCGACATTGCCTCTCATGGTTTTCTGGTCCTCCCACACGGACTGTATAGGGCTCCCGTAAAACTGGAAGGCAAGAAGAGGACCCTGGTAACACACACAGGCTCATTCTCAGACTATCTCATCTGCATATACACACTGTATCCTTCACATATCAACTGCACCAAGTATAATATTTACCAGAAAAAAATTAAGAAATCTGTATTTCATGTCTTGAAAGACTTTCAGTCTCTTAATAATAAACTACATTAAGAACTAAAGGGCATGTGTATATCTGAAAACAGTTTATCTTAATTGAGTTGTTTGCCACACAGATTGTTAAACACACCAAGGAGTCTTTTCAGGAAGGGTGGTTGATCCCCAGAAATTATTAAAGATACCCCCATAGTGTAAAGACTTCTTAAATAAATGCTCTGTTTGTAAGAATTATATTCTTAAATATATATTACTGGCACACACAAAATAAAACCATTATTGAAAGTATCCTTCCCCGGCCTCTTCTTATGGAAAGACATTGCTGTTTTTTTTGAAGCCAAGGAAAAAACATAGATATTTGTTTAATCTCACAATTATTTCGCAATGTGGAATTAAATGGAATTAAAAGTAATGGAAGAAATCACAAATAATGATTGAAATATGAAACAAGACATAGGGAGTTACTTGACTTAGTAAGAAATTGTATTGTTTCATGAAACTGGAGTCTGGAATTGCCAAGCATTGACATAATCTAGTGAGCCCAGCTCCTTTTCTTTGTGATTAGTATATCCTCACCCACCTACGTTGGCTTCATCCTTCAACAAATTCCTCTGGTGTTGGGAAGATGAATATAGTAGGTCTAGGTTTCATATCTGCAAACCCTCTTATCTTAAACCCCCAGAAAGCAAAGGCTATGTGCTACCGTTATATTAGAAAACACAACCGAGGAGAAGCAGGAGTGAGGGAAAATGAGAGTGAAGCAGCAACGGAGGAAACGTCGATTATCAAGCTGACTTTTGCCTGGTATCAAGCGTCACTGATTGCTTGACTTTTTGAACACTTGACCCACCAAGAGGTTACAGACTCATTTATATCTCAGGACTGGCTTTCCAGGCAGAAGGAAAGAGCATTTATCTGCTACTTCTCTCAAGGGTCAAAGGATTACCAACATAGGGAAAATTCCCCTAAACTTCTAGGTTGTACACACGTGTTATTGAGCAAGTCCCATGTCATCTCATGCTTCCACATCAACAGGGAAGACCGAGTTTTGTGTGGATCTGTATATCCCTTTGGGTGGTCAGGGCTTCCTGCCCACTCTCAGCGGGTGCTCTGTGAGATCCTCTGCATCTGAAGAGGTATTCCTGACGCATCCGTGGAGAGAGGAGTACTCCCCTGCCACCTGGTCCTCCGTCATATTGTCTTCTCTGGGATAGCCATTGTCGTTTCTCACGTTGTCTACCAGAAAAATACTTATGACAATACCAGAATAATATCTGTGTGTACTCACATGTGTGTACATGTAGACTTTCAAAAATTCACACAAATGGTAATATATAAAAATAGGAGCCTTGCTTTTTTCCCCCATAACTTAATCCAATCTTCCTATGTTCTGTTAAACATCTGCCTTAGAGTCCATTGACAAGGTATATCATAATGGCTTTAAATAATTCTCCCTGAATGAATATGTAAAGTTGTTTTTAGTTATTTACTGCTATGAATAACTGATCATGAACATTAGTATGCATTTATCTTGGTTGGTTGGTTTTGGAGCACATTATTATCAACAATTCCTAGAATTAGAATTGCTGGGCCAAAAAGTGTTTATATTTTTAATTTTGATATTTTTCCTCTTAAAAGGTTCTGTCATTTACCTTCCTTTCAACAGTGTGAGAAGGAGTTCACCACATGCTCACCAACAATGGGTATTAACCGACTTGTTAGTTTGTTAAGAAAAAGTATCTTGTTTAGATCTGTATTTATCAATTCTTTATTAATGCACTGCTTATTTGTTGTTAATTATAAGTGATGTTGAACCAGTTTAGCTAGCATTTTCTCCTTTCCGCAGCAATTTTTCTTCTACAAACAAACAACACCTGGATCTTTTCTTGCGCTCTGTCCTTCTCCTTGTTCCCTCAAATGCAACCAGTCGCATGGCCTGTGGATTCTCTTCCACACTCCTGCTGCTCCTCTAGTTCAAATGTTCATGATCTTTCACTGGATAATGGTAGTGGCAGGAGGAGATGCTCTTCATTTAGTTTCCTGGATTCCTTCTTATTGTGTTAACTTAGTTGTAGCACTTAACACAATAGAAGGAATCCAGGAAACTAACTTAGTTGTAGCACTTGGAGAAGGCAATGGCACCCCACTCCAGTACTCTTGCCTGGAAAATCCCATGGATGGAGAAGCCTGCTGGGCTGCAGTCCGTGGGGTCGCTGAAGGTTGGACACGACTGAGTGACTTCCCTTTCACTTTTCACTTTCATGCATTGGAGAAGGAAATGGCAACCCACTCCAGTGTTCTTGCCTGGACAATCCCAGGGACAGGGGAGCCTGGTGGGCTGCCATCTATGGGGTCACACAGAGTTGGACACGACTGAAGTGACTTAGCAGCAGCAGCAGCAGTTGTAGCACTTCTCGTGTGTCTTTATTTCAAGCAGTCTGTTCATTCGGTTATCTTCTAGTTAAGACAGATTAGAAGAAGGTTTAAGTGATATGTGTGGGTAGGTATATATATATGGTGTAAAGAAATGAATAGGACCAAAGACATTTAAAGGCATAATCTTATTTATGAGAAATTATTACTTGCTGGCTCTTGAAGGCAAAAGAACAAAATCTGTGAATATCTGAAATTGAATCTTGATACTGTTTTCTTCCTTTTCAGAGTGTTTACTTACTGATTCTTCAAATGATTTTTTTATAGTTTCAAAACTAAAAGGTTATAAGTCTTAAAAACTAGAAATGTTTAGAGCTTTGCTGAACTTTTAAATGTTATAATCTATAAAGCATTTAATAAATTTTCTCATTAGTGTACATGAAAGAAAAACCAGTTTATCTAACCTCTAAATGTACCCAGATGTATTTCTTGTTCATTTTGCTTTGTTTTCTTAACATTGTAGTATAGTTGATTAACAATGTTTTATTACTTTCAAGTGTACAACAAAGAGGCTCAGCCAAAAGATGCACGGATCTATTTTTTTTTAATTCTTTTCCCAGTTATGTTGTTATAGCATATTGAGGAGAGTTCCCTTTGCTATATAGTAGGTCCTTGTTTGTTATCCATGGATGGACCTAAAGATTGTCATACTGAGTAAGTTAGAGAGAAAGGGAAATATATGATGATGTTTATAGTGGAGTCTAAAAAAAATGATACAAGTGAAAGTTAAAGTGTTGGTTGCTCAGTTTCATGTCCCACTCTTTGCAACTCCGTGGACTGTAGCCTCCCAGTCTCCTCTGTCCATGGAATTCTCCAGGCAAGAATACTAGAGTGGGTTGCCATTCCCTTCTCCAGGTGATCTTCCTCACACAGGGGCTGAACCCACTTCTCCTGCATTGGTAGGCAGATTCTTCACCTTCTGAGCCACCTGGGAAGCAGCCACACCACTACATAGAAAAAAAAAGGGGTGGGGGGAGTAGTTTCTTAAACTGGAGTTATGATAGGAAACTTCCATGTCCTATAAGGAACAAGGAAAAAAATTTCAGACTATGAACAGAAAGAATTTTTTAAAAATCAAAAAAGGCAACCTCTCCTGGGAATCCTTAAAATTATGTGATAATTATAATAACTCTTTGCAAGTGAATTTCTGACAGTGGCAAAGCAGTTTGGGAAATGATGATTCTGATTCCTGTCACTTAGGCAATGATGCTGATAATGGAGCCTGACCAGGCGCTCCCAACAACAGAAGTGGCCCAGCAAAAGCTCAGGGTCTTCCGCAAGCCAGCTGTCTAGGCCAGAAGAAGCGGTGCTGGGGGCCAGTGCCCACCCTGCAAGCCCAGCTGCCTGGGTTCAAGTCCAGGCCCCACCACTTTACAGTGAGCAAGTTCTCTTCATATCTATTTAATGGCAATTTTGATAAAATTATATATATATATATATATATATATATATATATATCTGCCAAGTAAGTCAATGGTGATGACTCAAACAGTTAATGTGGATAAAGCTCCCAGAACCATGCCTGCCAGGAAGAGTTTGGATAAAGCTACTTGGATCTACACCATCTCCCATCTGTCCAGATGACCCCTGCCTCCAGGATAAGGAGACTTCAGTGTGTCTAATCCAGGTTATGCCTCCTTCCACGTCTGTAAACCTGGGTGAAAGCCTTACTTCTCCAGAGGTTTATTTCCTCACATTTAAAATGAAGGGGTTGGGATAGCAAGATTCAAATTCTGAATTCTGTGAAGTCTATGATATTTCTAGGGTATCCATAGAGACAACTTATCTTACCCTTCAATGAGCTCTCTTAAAGTTTTAGTCATTTATTGGACAAGTCTGAGTCAAGAAAACTGGCCAGGAAATTAACTTCAAAATAAATAAATACACTGACAGCTTTAAGAATGAGTGTGAAGGGGAATCTCCTAATGGGAAGTTGTAAGCAATGTTCTAGAAGAAGCACTTTGAAGATTAGTGCTAGCTCTGTGATATGCCAAGGATTTTAGTATTAGAGTGTCATTATTAGGGCTTCTCTGGTGGCTCAGTGGTAAAGAATCCACCTGCCAGGCCAGAGACGAGGGTTTGATCCCTGGGTCGGGAAGATGTCCTGGAGAAGGAAATGGCAACCCACTCCTTATTCTTGCCTAGGGAAATCTCATGGACAGAGGAGCCTGGAGGGCTCTAGTCCATGGGGTTCCAAGAGTCAGACGTGGTTTAGTGACTCAACAACAATAAAAGTCATTATTAAGAGATTCACAAGAGGATAGCTCCCAGTCTTGCTTTTTACTATTAGCATTTAATATTCTCCTAACTTGAGAATTTTTTCATCCCTATCCTAAACCAGAGAGACTGTCGGAAGCTTAGGGATCTTCTGCCCTCTTTGTGTGGTGTGATGTGCTGGTCCAGGTGGTAGTGCCACACCTGCAGGGGGTTCACTGGGCAATCATTCAGAGTACCCAAGGGCCTGACCTCAGAAATGCCACTGCTATACACAGGGTAGGAGATTGACCTTGTACAGAAAAAACGCCTTGATAAATAGCCCTCTTGGAGGAAAGGAAGTCTAAAATCATAAAGTGGAAAGAGACAACAGACAGATGAATTCATCAAACTCATCAGTGAATGAGATTCTGGTCTCAGTGGGAGAGTAGAGACAGAAAATAGGAAAATGAGCAGAGAGCAGAAGAGAACAGGGGATTGGACAGGGTGGCAAAGAGCCCGCAGAAATAATCCATTATCCCAAGGATAGGGTCACCTAAAAGGTGTAAGAGTCAAATTTAAGTTTGGGCGTCTGCTGATGTCTGTTTCTAAGCTGAAAAAATCACTCCATCTCCCCAAAGCTTCAATAAACAAATGGCAACATGTGGTGAACAAATGGTGGGGAATTTCTAATGGGAATCAAGGAAAGGAGTCTCAGACAGGAAAGGGCAGGTACAAGGTACATGCCCAGGGAGAGATGGAAGGGTCTTCCCTCCAGGATTGCACTTATGCATGAAGCTGCATTACTGGAACCACAACTTAGAGTGACCAGCTGGGCACCTTCTCTGTTATTACCCACAGTCATCTCCTGGATCCCCTCGTTCATGGAACCCACACAGTACCATGGAGCACCCTCTTTGCTGAGCTCCCCAGAGGCCTCACTAGCATCAGGACCACTGCAGCCTTCAGAGTTTACAATTTCTGTGATTCTGCCTCCTCCCTATATCCCAAGCCAGACCCAGGGATGTATCTTTCCAAAGCAGGGATGTATCTATGGTACATTGAACCCCATCCAGCTCAGAGAGGATGGGACATGGAAGGAAATTCTCCACTCCCCTCACTAGATTATTCACTCCCCAAACACAGACCATGCTTCCAGTCTTTACAAAACTATCTTAGAACATTTAACAGTGCTTGGCATACACCAAGGCATTTCTACTAACTACTTGATGAATTAATATATAAAAAAACAGAGCTTCCCTTTTGAAAGTCTTTCTAACCTTATTGTAGATATACATGCATTAACATCTGAATGTATAGCCATTATCTATTGTTTTTTTTAAAAAAGTGACTTGGGTTTTCATTAGAGAATTCTGTCATATTAATGGAAATACATTTATTTCTGGGGAGACCATAATTTACAAGGTCATGCTTATCTGTTGGGACATACCTCTTATGGTAAAACAAAATTCTTCTGAGGACCTCATAACCCTCCCAAGAGATTTGTGTAGATTTAGTCTTCTGTCTACATCCAACTACCACTAACCATGGTCATCCTTAAATATCTGCACCAGATTGGTTCTTGGACCCCAACCTCTGCAGATACTACATTCCATGGATGCTCAAATCTCTTATATATTGATAATATGACATAGTACACTCAGCCCTCCCCATCTGAAGATCTGGAACCCAAGTATACTGAGGGTTGGCTATATAACAGAAACTAGGCAAGAAACCCCAAACTGGCAAAAAGCAATTATTGCTTTAAACATGATTGGTATGTCCTTTACAAGGTGGTGTTACTCAGGTATTGTGCTTTGCGTCCTAGGTTGGGATCTTCCCAGGAGTAGACCCTGAGAAGAGGGAAACTCTGAATATAACTTATACCTCGGAGCCACTCCACTTCATGCCAGGAGCTGGGACTTTGTATTCTGACAGCTTGGCGCTGGTTCCCAGGACCCAAGGGCACTGCATTGCCAGGCACTTTCCACTCTCTGTGTTCAGGAGTTCCAGGGCATGTGCAATCCTCTGAAAACTTCAAATCCAAGTTCTCAGCCTCAAGCCTGCAGACCTGGGGATCCGACTCAACAGCATCCGCTACAGTCATTTCAGTGTCCCCTGGTCACCCTACAAGCGGTGACATCCTTCCCTAGGATGTAATATCATAGCAGGGTCAGAGAGAGAGGATCTATAGTGATTTGACTGTGGGGCAAAACCAGGCATATACCCTGAGCAAGGGGCCACACAGCTAATGTGCATTAACCCACCCCTCAAAGTTAGACTTCATTCTTTAAAGTGGAAAAGCCCTTTAAATGCAAATAACTGGTAAATAAGGAAGAGCCCCCTACCCTTCATTAATCTGTGAAGATTAATTTAACCACATGGGGCCAACTACATAATTTGTGGGGCCTAGAGCAAGATGAAAATCCAAGTCCCTTATTTAGAAAGAAGGGAAAAGTTCAACATATGAATAAAATAAGGGCTTCCCAGGTGGCTTTGTGGTAAATAATCCAGCTTCCAATGCAGCAGATGTAGCTTCAATCCCTGGATCAGAAAGATTCCCTGAAGAAGGAAATGGCAACCCATTCCAGTATTCTTGCCTGGAAAATTCCATGGACAGAGGAGCCTGGCAGGCTATAGTCAATGGGTTCACAAGGATTAATAAAATATAAAATGCTTTCTTTCTTCTATGGTCTTGCTCTCAACTTTTTTTCCCACTTACTTTGCACTCACTGGGATGCAGGGATCAATGATGGCCAAGTAAAGATCCCATAGGCTCCCAGAGCCCACTCCATGACTCAGCACACACAGCCCACCAGCTGCAGGGCCAGCTTCCTGCCAGTTGTTGGGCTGAGGCACCATGTCACAGCCAGGGATGAGAAAGGTAATCTCCCCTTCCCATACCCATAGTGCCCCAGCCCACAGTGGAAAAGTGATGCCTAAGGGACTGCAATCTCAGTGTCTGGACACTCTTGGTTTCTGGATGGGAGGTGGACAAGAGGCTCACCTCAGCGAATTCCCTGCTAATGCACTGTGGTGCTGCCAGCTGGGGCAGAGACAGGCTCCATCACACTTCAGAGTGTATGCATTCACTCCACCCACACTTGCCCAGGCCTCCACCAGGAGGCAGGATTCCAGTGTTTGCTGGACAGGGCAATGAGGAAGAGGCTGGGAAGGGCTCAGCGTACCAAGGATCACAGGGGCAGCAGGGGTCATTGGGTGTGGCTACGGAGGTGGAAGCAAAATGGGGATTGGAGGCACCAAGAACTACAGGAGAGGTGGCTGAGAACCCATCCCAGAGGGTGGCAAGGGGCGGGACCCTACAAAAGCTGAAACATACCTCAAACTCCTACAGCCTCAGGAGCATGTCCTATGGCCCCAAAACACTTCCCCCAGAAAACACAAATGGAAAGAGAAAACATTTATATTTCAAGACAGCAACAGCAGACCTTTAAGCTTGAGGACAAGGCCCTCAGCACTGGGTCCTGTGTGGCTGGCCCCAGCCCATGAAGTCAGCCTTGATCCCAATATGTCTATGAAAGAATCAGAGGATGGTGGAAGGTGGGGTACAGGGGATTAAGGAGAAAGTTTGGAGAACTGGACATTGCCAAGGAAGGCAGGTCCTTTCCTGAAAGCTGGATTCAGACTATTCCTAACCCCCTAGGATTCAGACCTTGATCCCTAGGTCTGAAGAGGCAAACATAAACAAATGCCCCTGTGTTGGATTTCTTGGGAACACCAGAGGACTTGGGGCAGGCAGAAGGGCTTGTTCCTGATGTCTTTCTTGTTGAGGAAATGATTGTCAGAGGCACACTGCAACCCTAAGGCACTGCATCCCTTTCATTGCAGCTGTTATTTTGTTTCTTTCTATTTTGTAGCTGATTACCTAAATGGGGAGAGGCCTCAAATGATCAGTTACATATAGAACACACCCTCATGTTAAGCAGTACTCAAGGACTACGGAAATCTTCACAGTGTATAGAATAATTAGCTGAAGAAACGAAGAAAGTTCACATGACAGAACAACTAGAAGAAAACAGTCAGACTGTGCATGGGTCTGAAAATGACTAAAGGTAACAGGAGTCTAGGGAATCAGAGAACCTGAGCCTTGAGTTGGCCCTGAAGGACCAGAGGGACTTAGGAGGCAGAGAGGAAACAGGCAGCAAAGAAAAGGTGAGAATGAGCACAAAATATTCTGGAGACGGTGAGATACCAGCCCAGCGCTGTTCAGCTAAACTGCCCTCCCAACCACAACCCCTGGGAACAGCCAACAACAGATTTACAAAGGCTTCTATTTCCTTCATCTGAAGATGGAAGAAGCATCTATTCCACATGGTTGTGCAGCTTAGAGGACTCAGCCCAATGTCTAGTACACAATCTATTTATTGAGTCTCTCTGACTGCTGGTGGGAGAAGCCTGTTTGAGCTGCCTTGAGTGGAAACAGAAAACATTTTCTGAAGACAGTAAGAGCTCTGGTACCTGCAAGTGGGCCTTAGGAAGAGTACCACAGCCTGTATCACTTTGATCCAGACTTCATCCTTCTCTTTTCCACAAATAGTCTTCCTTTCCTTTTCTGGGTCACATGCATGATGAAAAGTTATCTACCCCACATTCTCGAAATCTCTCTCTCAAGATTTCAGTTTCAGTTTCAGAGGACACAGGAACTAATAGACTAACTTGGTTAACTGCCCTTAGAACAATCATCTGTTACCAGGGATTCAGGACCATTTTCTATAATGACGATGCAAGAGACAACTAAGGGGGTTATTGTGGGCTAGGCAGAGAGGTATAGAGATGCCCACCATATAAGCAGTCGTTACTAACAACTGTTCTGTGAACATCAAGACAACTCTAATGTGTCAGAATTGTGCTATCACTGGCTTTTTCTTAAAACAACTTTGTATGAAATAATTGACATTCAGCAAGCTGCATGGGGGCTTTCCTGGTGGCTCGGTGGTAAAGAATCTGCCTGTAATGTAGGAGACTCAGGTTTAACCCCTGGGTTGGGAAGATCCCTGGGAGGAGGGCATGGCATCCCGCTGCAGTACTCTTGTCTAGAGAATCCCACAGACTGAGGAGCCTGGTGGGCTTCAATCCATAGGGCGGCAAAGAGTCAGACACAACTGAAGCAACCAAGCACACCCACAGACTGCACATGTTTGCTGATGTTTTGCCATATGTATACACCATAACCAAGAGAAAAACAAATCCGCCATCCAAAAGTTGACTTATTTTCCCATGTAATCCCTCCTTCCCATCCTCTTTACAGGTAACCATTATTAAAGATTAGTCTGCATGTTTTAAGAATTTTAGGTAAATGGAATCATATGGGACATCTATTCTCACCTGGCTTCTTCTATTCAGTATAACTATTTGAGATTCCTCCCTGCTATTGTCTTATGAATAATTCATTCTTTTGCATTCCCTTGTGTGGATAAATAACAATTCGGTTACTCATTTATCAAATAAGGCTGCTGTGAATATTCTTTTAAAACTCTTTGTGTGAACATATGCTTTGGGTAAATACCTAAGTATCAAGTGGATGGGATGTATATAACAGCTTTGAAGAAACGATCAAATTGTTATTCCAAAGAGACTGTATTATTTACACTCCCACCATGAGTTTCTGATAGAGCTAGGTGCTGTGTATTCTCACTAACACTTGGTCTGGTCATTGTTTTTAATTTTAAATATAAAGAGAGATCTATATGGGGGGTCCCCAACATCTAGAATATAGACCAGTGCCTCCTATCAGGTCAGCCATGTCATTAAGGTGCACAATAAATGTAATGTGCTTGAGTCATCTCAAAACCACCTCTTCCAGGTCCTTTGAAATTTCAACAAAACTTTTAGAATCAACTCATCAATTTATATTTGTTATAAAGAAAGGCCATTGGGTTTTCACTTGGGTTGTATTAACTCTATAGATCATTTTGAAGAGAAAGGACATTGAACAAAACCATATTCTCTAACTCAAGAAAGAAAAAACAGCTTTTTTCTCTCCTTTCACTTTTTCAGAACTATTTAGTAATTTTTAGTGTGTCTTTCACACTTTCCATCATGCTTATTCCTAAGTATTCCTAGGTTTTGGATGCTATTATACAGAGCATATTTCTTTCTATTTGCAATCTGACTGTGTCTGTTTTGTGTCTGTGTTGGTCTTGCATACCACCATATTGATAAGCTAACTCACTTACTGGTTCCAATAAGATGTTGTACTAAATATGCCAGAAAATTTGGAAAACTCAGCAGAGGCCACAGGACTGGAAAAGGTCAGTTTTCATTCCAATCCCAAAGAAAGGCAATGCCAAGGAATGTTCAAACTACTGCAAAATTGCACTCATCTCACACACTAGTAATGCTCAAAATTCTCCAAGCCAATCTTCAACAGTATGTAAACCATGAGCTTCCAGATGTTCAAGCTGGATTTAGAAAAGGCAGAGGAACCAGAGATCAAATTGCCAACATCTGTTGTATCACTGAAAAGGCAAGAGAGTTCTAGAAAAATATCTACTTCTGCTTAATTGACAATGCTAAAGCCTTTGACTGTGTGGATCACAATAAGCAGGAAAATTCTTAAAGAGATGGGAATACCAGACCACCTTACCTGCCTCCTGAGAAATCTGTATGCAGGTCAAGCAGCAACAGTGAAAAGTGGACATGGAAAAACGGACTGGTTCTAAATTGGGAAAGGAGTATGTCAAGGCTATATATTGTCACCCTGCTTATTTAACTTCTATGCAGAGTACATCAGAGAAGGCAATGGCACCCCCACTTCAGTACTCTTGCCTGGAAAATCCCATGGACAGAGGAGTCTGGTAGACTGCAATCCATGAGGTCACTAAGAGTCAGACACGACTGAGCAACTTCACTTTCCCTTTTCACTTTCATGCATTGGAGAAGGAAATGGCAACCCACTCCAGTGTTCTTGTCTGGAGAATCCCAGGGATGGGGGAGCTTGGTGGGCTGCTGTCCATGTGGTCGCACAGAGTCAGACACGACTAAAACGACTTAGGAGCAGCAGCAGCAGAGTACATTATGTGAAATGCCGGGCTGGATAAAGTTCAAGCTGGAATTAAGATTGTCATGAGAAATATCAATAACCTCAGATATGCAGATGACACCACCCTTATGGAAGAGAACAAAGAGAAACTAGAAAGCCTCTTAATGAAAGTAAAAGAAAGGAGTGAAAAAGCTGGCTTAAAGCTCAACATTCAAAAACAAAGATTATGGCATCTGGTCCCATCAGTTCAGTTCATTTGCTCAGTCATGTCCAACTTTTTGTGACCCCATGAATTGCAGCACGCCAGGCCTCCCTGTCCAGCACCAACTCCTAGAGATCACTCAAACTCATGTCCTTCGAGTCGGTGATGTCATCCAGCCATCTCATCCTCTGTCGTCCCCTTCTCCTCCTGCCCCCAATCCCTCCCAGCATCAGAGTCTTTTCCAGTGAGTCAACTCTTCGCATGAGGTGGCCAAAGTACTGGAGTTTCAGCTTCAGGATCATTACTTCCAATGAACACTCAGGACTGATCTCCTTTAGAATGGACTGGTTGGATCTCCTTACAGTCCAAGGGACTCTCAAGAGTCTTCTCCAACACCATACTTCAAAAGCATCAATTATCCAGTGCTTAGCTTTCTTCACAGTCCAACTCTCACATCCATAAATGACCACTGGAAAAACCATAGCCTTGATGAGACGGACCTTAGTCAGCAAAGTAATGTCTCTGCTTTTGAATATGCTATCTAGGTTGGTCATAACTTTCCTTCCCAGGAGTAAGTGTCTTTTAATTTCATGGCTGCAATCACCATCTGCAGTGAGTTTGGAGCCCCCAAAATAAAGTCTGACACAGTTTCCACTGTTTCCCCATCTATTTGCCATGAAATAGAATAGGTGGGACCAGGTGCCATGATCTTCATTTTCTGAATGTTGAGCTTTAAACCAACTTTTTCACTCTCCTCTTATACTTTCATCAAGAGGCTCTTTAGTTCCTCTTCACTTTCTGCCATAAGGGTGGTGTCATCTGCATATCTGAGGTTACTGATATTTCTCCCAGCAATCTTGATTTCAGCTTGTGCTTCTTCCAACCTAGCATTTCCCATGATGTACTCTGCATATAAGTTAAATAAGCAGGGTGACAATATACAGCCTTGAGGTACTCCTTTTCCTATTTGGAACCAGTCTGTACCCATCACTTCATGGCAAATAGATAGGGAAATAATGGAAACAGTGAGAGACTATTTTATTGGGCTCCAAAATCATTGTAAATGGTGACTGCAGTCATGAAATTAAAAGACACTTGTTCCTTGGAAGAAAAGCTATGACCAACCTAGACAGCATATTAAAAAGCAGAGACATTACTTTGCCAAAATAGGTCCATCTAGTTAAAGCTACGATTTTTCCATTAGTCATGTATGGATATGAGAATTTGACCATAAAGAAGGCTGAGTGCCAAAGAATTGATGCTTTTGAACTGTGGTGCTGGAGAAGACTCTTGAGAGTCCCTTGAACTACAAGGCGATCAAACCTGTCAATCCTAAAGGAAATCAACCCTGAATATTCATTGGAAGGACTGATGCTAAAGCTAAATCTCCAATACTTTGGCCACCAGATGCAAAGAATTGACTAATTAGAAAAGCCCCTGATGCTTGAAAGATTGAAGGCAAGAGGAGAAGGGGACTGCAGAGGATGAGATGGTTGGATGGCATCACCTACTTGATGGACATGAGCTTGAGCAAGCTCCAGGAGTTGGTGATGGACAAAGAAGCTTGGCATGCTGCCATCTCAGTGTCACAAACAGCTGGGCACGACTGAATGACTGAACTGAACTGAGCCTTTTAGCTAAGGGTCATCTAATTTTTAAAATTGATTGTTAGCATCTATAAATAAAAACAGAAGAACATTTTTCTTTACAACTGGGTTGCCTTTAACTTATTTTTCTTGCCTTTTGCACTGCTGCAAACTTCAGTACAATGTTAAATAGAATCGGTGAAAGCACACATCCTCATCGTTGAAGGAAAGCACTTTATCATTCACCACTAAGTATGATATTGGCTGTGGTAGGAACTTTTTACCTTTTTAAAATCAAATTTCCCTTCTACTGCTAGATTTCTGGGAGTTTTTATCATAAGAGGATGTTGAATTTTGTCAATGATTTTCTGTACCTATTGAAAGTTCACATAGCTTTATTTTTAGTATGTCAGTATGGTGAATTGCCTTGGTTAATACTCAAATGTGAAAACAACCTTGCATTCTGGAGATGAGCCCTTTTAAAAATGTGGTTGGATTCAATTTGCTGAAATTTTGTTTAGCATTTTACACACATATTCATGACAAATATTTACCTTTGTTTCTCTTATAATATCTTTGTCTTATTTTAGTATCAGGGTAATGGTGATATCAGAAAATAATTTGGGAAGTATTCTTTCCTCTTCAAATTTCTGGAAGCATTTGCCTATAATTTTCATTATTTCTTCCTCAAATATTTGGTGGAATAAAGAGTGAATCCATTTTCATTGCAGGGTATCTTTCTATAATGAATTCAAATTCTTTAATAAGAATAGGACTGTTCAGTTTATTTCTTCCTGAATGAGTTTTGGCATTTTGTTTCTTTCAAACTGTTTCTGTTTTTATTGAAGTTGTTTGATTTATTGACATCCCCATACCTTAATATTTGCTTATTATAATTTAAATATATAGAATGATAACTGTTAGAGAATACTGATTCAGTTCAGTTCAGTCTCTCGGTCATGTCCGACTCTGCAACCCCATGAATCATGGCATGACAGGCCTCCCTGTCCATCACCAACTCTTGAAGTTTACCCAAACTTATGTCCATCGAGTCAGTGATGCCATCCAGCCATCTCATCCTTGGTCGTCCCCTTCTCCTCCAGCCCCCAATCCCTCCCAGCATCAGAGTCTTTTCCAATGAGTCAACTTTTTGCATGAGGTGGCCACAGTACTGGAGTTTCAGCTTTAGCATCATTCCTTCCAAAGAAATCCCAGGGCTGATCTCCTTCAGAATGGACTGGTTGGATCTCCTTGCAGTCCAAGGGACTCTCAAGAGCCTTCTCCAACAGCACAGTTCAAAATTATCAATTATTTGGCGCTCAGCCTTCTTCACAGTCCAGCTCTCACATCCATACATGACCACTGGAGAAACCATAGCCTTGACCAGATGGACATATATAAGCAATCTCTCTCATTCCTGATAATTTGTCTTTGGTCTCATTTGCTCTTCAGTCTAGTCAGCTTATCCATGTATTGATTTTATTGATCTTTCTCAAAGAAACAACGTTTTGCTTCATAGATTTCCCCCATTTTATAATACATTCTTTTTCCACTCTGATCTTTATTATTTTCCTTTTGCTTATATTGGTTTTAATGTATTCATTTTTCTGAAGTTAAGATCATTTTTTATTGATTGCTATTTGAGATCATTTTTCATTACTAATGTAAGTTTTTAGAACTTATTTCTCCCCCTAAACATTGCTTTAGTGGCATTCCTCAAATTATTAGATACTGTAATTTCATTTTTATTCAGTTCAAAATACTGTCTAATTTACCATTTGTTTTTTTTTTTTTGACACCATTTAGAAGTGTGTTATTTTAGTATCCAAATATTTGGAGACTTCCCAGAGATCTTGGTGTTAGTGATTCTAATTTACTTCCATTGTAGTCAAAGAACATACATCATATGACTAATATTTTTAGAAATTCATCTGAAATTGGTTTCATTCATAATATGATTTTAGTAAATATCTGTGTGTTCTTAAAGAAAATGTGCATTGTGCTCTCCTTAGATGGAATGTTCTATATTTAAATGTCAATTTAAATGTCACGTTGATTAGCAATGTCATATAAGTTTTCTTTATTCTTGCTCATTTCTTTTCTGCCAGTTATTAACAGAGGGTTATTAAAATATCCAACTATAAATATTGATTTGCCTATTTCTTCCGGCAGCTCTAACAATTTCTACTTCATGTATTTTGAAGTTATCTATGGATAAATAAAATTTATAATAGTCATACTCAATTCACTGACCTTTTTACATAATGACCCTCTTTAGCTTTGGTAATATTCTTTGCTCTGAAATATACTTTGATATTAACATAGTCACTCCAGCTTTCTTTTGATATTTTCTTTTAATTAGATTGATATGTTTGATGATTTGATTTTTGTCTATGTGCTGTTGTTGTTTCAGATAAAAGGGTAAATTTGGTCTCTGTTACTCCATTTCAGCTATAAGCAGAGGCCCCAGTCAAATGTTATTAACCACAGTCTACTAAGGAGAAAATAGTCACTAGAAATTTTTTGACTTGTCCAAGATCATATAACTGATGACTATTGGCTAAGTGGAAATACAGCATGGGCAGAGAAGCGGTGCTTCACATAACCCATCTGCATTTCAGTCCCTAGGACAAAGGGACAAGAAAGCATCTTATGTGAAGGAGAACTAGGACAGCTGATTAAGAAGACATGATGGATGAAACTTCCTTGTTTTGTTGACAGTCAAACCTAAGTCAAAGTCACTGAAAACTGTTAAGAATAAGAATTCCTTGTACTTACAAAGGAGAGATTATGAGACCATTTACCTAATGGATTATTCCAGAAAAATCCCAGTGTCAATCTAGAGGGACACTCAGACATTTAGGATGACCCAATACACAGGAAATCAGTCCTGAATATTCATTGGAAGGACTGATGCTGAAGCTGAAACTCTAATACTTTGGCCACCTGATGTGAAGAACTGACTCATTAGAAGAGACCCCAATGCTGGGAAAGATTGAAGGCAAGAGGAAAAGGGGACGACAGAGGATGAGATGGTTGGATGGCATCACTGACTCGACGGACATGAATTTGAGCAAGCTCCAGGAGTTGGTGATGGACTGGGAAGACTGGCTTGCTGGAGTCCACAGGTCCCAAAGAGTCAGACACGACTGAGCAACTGAACTGAACTGAACTGATTCACAGGCAGGTCCCCCTGAGTCAGAGCTCATCCTGCTCAGATCTGCTACATAGTCATCTCTGTGGAACATATGTATCCCTCCCCTGCCCTTCTGAACAGCATCGACATAAAAATGGTGACACCAGACTGTCCAACATCCAGTAAACAATCTAAAAGACTATTACAACCATTGTGCAAGCATGCTCAGTCATTCAGTCATGTCCTCCTCTTTGCAACGCCATGGACTGCAGCCTGCCAGACTCCTCTGTCCTTGGGATTTCCCAGGCAAGAATATTTTAGTGGGTTTCCACTTCCTCCTCCAGGGGATACTGCTGACTCAGTGATCAAACCCATGTCTCCTGCATCTCCTGAATTAGCAAGTGTATCCTTTACCACGGTATCACCTTCTGTGCCATAATGTGTTCGTAATAAGAAGTGAGAAAGGAAATCTCATTTGGACAACAAAATGCCCATCTCGTAAGCTCAAACTGACACAGACATCAAGTGCTTCTGTGGCTTTAGATGTCAAGAATACCAGCACACAAACAGCCATCATGTAACTCCCTAGGAGTGGGAACATAGCTTAGATGCTGGATAAGATGATGGAATTTCCATCCCTGTAAAACCTACGTGGTAGTGCAAAACCAATCAGTTCTATGACAAATTTAGAGAATAGCAGTTAAAACAGAAGTAAGCATTTAACTCTTTTATCTGACAGGAAACCCAAGACAGAAATAGATTAACAGAGACAAGTATAGTTGTTTGAAGTTCCAGATTTTACTCTAAGTGGTACTTTGTAGTTTATAAATACATTTTTATGACACATCAGTAAACTTGTTAGCCTGCCAGGTAAAAGGCATTCACTATGTCTCCCTGTTTGTCAGGTTTAGAAGTTCCTGTACAAATTTCATTTGCTTCATTTTGATTATTTGGGATATCAATTTTTCATATCCTTTGATTAAAGCCAATTTTTTCTTCCTTTCTTAAGTGCATTTTTGTGCACATCTTGGAATTCACAAGCGTGTCATGGAGATCAAAATATAGCTGGGAAACGAGTAGATAGCAGGGTGAGTCACAGTCTAATGTCTGATTGCTCACATCAAAGAGATCATATGCAGAAATTCAGAAACATTTCATATTTTGCTCATGTTATGATGTCTTCAAATCTCACCTTCACACTTGCTGCAGAAATTGTTACAAAGCTCTCCCAGCTATCTGGTGTATAAGACAATCATCAAAGTCACATTCTCACCTATTTGTCATTATGCTGTGCCAGTCTGCCATAGTATTTGAAAGGCTAGGCTTAAAAAAGAAAAAACAACACTGCTTGCTAACTGGAGTCTAGCTGTGTGTATATTTTTCCAGGCTTGATTATACATATAGAATGACACAATATGTCCTTTCTGTAAAACTTCTGATGTCTGTGAACCTCAGGCTGTATTCCTGGTTTGGCTGGTAGCTATGGCAATTAAAAAAAAATACAGTATGATGTTGAAAGGAACATTATTAATTCAGGGTTTATTTACTGACAACATTCCAGCAACATGTGATGAAGTCAAAACTGTTTAAAGAGCCTTTTGTATTTCACACTGAATATAATATTAGACTAATGCTGTTTCACTGACAGTAAACATTGATGCTATGGCTCCCTTCCAGTGAAGTTCCTTGTCCTCTTGTCTTCCTATCCTCCACCTCCACCCTCTGCCTCTGAGACAGAGTGTGGGGGAAGGAGCAGAAAGGGGAACAGGGAACAATGACTTGAAGACACTCAAGTTTCAGTTACTGTATCAGTTGGTCAAAATACAAGTCTGGGTTATCATTTAGACTTTTGCAACTCGATATCACTAATTCAAGTTTTAGTTCCAGCAACAGAGGCACTCCAAAATCTGAAAAAGATGCTCTGACATCTCAAAGCAGCCATCAGTATCACATTGAACTGATGAAAAGGTTTTCATCGATTCTTGGCTGGTATTTTTTCTCTCCTCAGTTGTTTACAGGTACTCAGCAAATTTCACAGTGCCTGGAACAGAGGCCAACTGTCGTTGTAAACTCTGACTCAAATTTATTTATTTGTCCATTGTCTGACTCCTTCATTAGGATTATCGCCAGGTCTTTTCCCCCCATCTACTCCCTGTACCTGGAAAAGAGCCTGATTCACTACAGGAGCTCAAGGACTATTTGTTGAGTGACTACATTAAAATTGACCCAAGAGCTGCACAGCAAACCTAATGCCACAGAAGGGTTTTCCCCACTTCCACAGTGTTTGCTGATTTATAGAAACAGAGTTGTCAGGGTTTACAAATGCATTGCACACTTTTGCCTGCATGCATGCTAAGCTGCTTCAGTTGTGCCCAATTCTTTGTGACTCTATAGACTGTAGCCCGCCGGGCTCCTCTGTCCATGGAATTCTCCAGGCAAGAATACTAGAGTTGTCGTGTTCTTCTCCAGGGGATCTTACCAACCCAGGGATCAAAACCACATCTTCTGCATTTCCTACATTGGCAGGTGGCTTCTTTACCTGAGAATCCCAAACACTTTTGACATACATGTTATTCAAACAGCAAAATGTTGAATGATAAGAAAACTATCTCATACAAACAAGAAGCTAAAGGTGATATTTACAGTATTTGTGTGTTTGTTTCACTGGGAAAAAGAACCATTAATTTTTCTAGCAATTAATTAAAACTAAAACCATTAATTCCAGCGTTTTCATTTAAGGCACTCTGACATCTCAAAGAATCCATCAAAATAATGAACTAATGACAGGATTTTCACCAGTTCCCAGCTGATGGCATCCTAGTACTTATCATTGCCCACCCAGACCCCCAGCAGGCACAGAAGGGATAAAGTTGGAGGAGCTGTACTCACCAGCCTTGATGTGGACATCCTGACTTCTAATTTTCCCTGAAGGATTTTCAGCTGTGCAATAGTAAGTATTATCATGGGATTAAGGTACTAAAGCTTGAAGGAGGGAAGGGGAAAATCTGGAGAGTGCCGTTGGGGTGGACGTGGCGGATTCCGGGGACATCGTAGATCTCCTCGCCCGTCGCTAGGTACCATCTGAGAGACACAGGAGGGATCCCTGCTGCGGGGCAGGGCACCAGGGTCCCCGTGGTGCTCGCAAACACTACCTCTTGCAGAGATGCATTGACAAAGTAGAGGCTGGAGTGAAGGTCCTCACTGAAAACTGCAAGGAGACAACACAAGAGTGTGTCAGAAAAGAGCATCTTGTGCACTTATCTTTCAACATAGAATATCAACATATATGACATGTCAACTTGGCCTCAAGAGGTTATTCGGAGAAAGAGTCACAAAACTAGACTAAAACTTAATCGTTCAAAATTGCTCAACCTACCACGGATAGAGAGGTACCAGCCTCATTTCACAATTTGTTCACAAATTAAGTTGTGGATGTGCTCAGTGGTGTCCGACTCTGCAACCCCACGGACTGTAGCCCACCAGTTTCCTCTGTCCATGGAATTTTTCAGGCAAGAATACTGGAGTGGGTTGCCATTTCTGACTCAGGGGATCCTCCAGTCCCAGGGATCCAACCCGTGTCTCCTGCATCTCCTGCATTGGCAGGTGGGCTTTTACCACTTTGCCACCTGGGAAGCCCAACACAAGTTAACCTGGAACTTGAACTTTGAATAGGTGACTCTTCAGCCCCATGTCCAGAGCCCTATTCTGTCTCCATGGTACTGACCACTATTGGAATTTATTTTGGGTTTTGTATTCATTTATTGTTTGTTGACCTGTCTAGAATGTAAAGCTCATGAAACAAAGCCATAAGTTGCTCACACTATTTCCTAGGGCACAGAGCAAAACAAGCCATGAGGGTTTCATAAGGAGAAGCTACGTGAGTGAATCACTAGATCCGGTTGCTAGAATCAAATTGCTTGTTGAAAGTGTACACTGAGAATGAATTTTGAATGAAATTAGTCACAAATTTTTAAAATTAAAATTGAAGATCTGGATGTAAAGCATTTTGGAAAGGCCAGTTTGTTTTCTGAAAATCCAGTCCAATCAACAATGTGATTTATCGTTGTTGTTGAAAATATGTTGCAATAATAAAGAGAACTTCGACAAAAGCATCATTCAATTCCACCAGCCTATGGCAGATTCTGTTTCACTTACTCTTCTGGTCCATCCACCTACAGCCTATAGGGTTAAACTATGTCATCATATGCACACATGAAACAGGCAGTTGTTACAGACTCTGCTTCATACTCTTAATACTGTTTCATACACATAATGTCATGTTTCAGACTTCATAAGAACAGATGAATCTGAACAACACTGATATGAACTGGGTGAGTCCGCTTATACACAGGCAGTTTTCAATAGGAAATACTACAGTGTTATACCATCCTTGCTTGGTTGGATCTTTGTATATAGAGGAACTGTGGACAGAGAGCAGACTGTAAGTTATAGGTGTATGCACATTTAATATAAGATGATTTTCTAAACTAGATCCCTGACTCGGGCTGCTTCAGTTGTTTCTGTTTTAATTACTGCAAATAAAATGTCTGCAAAGGTTTTACAGGAATTTGTTGAGAAACTACATTGTATTCATTGACAGCTGTGGAATGTTCTTTCCATGAAGCAAAAATCCAACTTCTAGAATCCAAAAATTAAACAAAAGATGTACAAGTGCAATGAAGACCTACTTCTCAGACATTTATGTTTCTGTGTGGCTTTCTAAAAACAAATGCATACCCTGTTACCAGTTCACAAGAGAGTAAAGGAGCCCTGTGCTATGCTTAGTCACTCAGTCATGTCAGACTCCTTGTGACCCCAGGGACTACAGCTTGCAAGGCTCCTCTGTCCATAGGGATTCTCCAGGGAAAGACTATTTAAGTGGGTTGCCATGCCCTCCTGCAGGGGATCTTCCCAATCCAGGGATTGAACCTAGGTCTCCCACATTGCAGGCAGAGCATTTAACATTTGAGCCACCAGGGAAGCCCAAGAGTATTAGAGTGGGTAGCCTATCCTTTCCCTAGGGATCTTCCTGACACAGGAATCAAACCAGGGTTTCCTGCATTGCAGGCAGATTCTTTTGCTAGCTGAGCTACCAGGGAAGCCCAAAGAAGCCCTACATACTGAGAATTAACCTCACTGGGCAGAGATGAGAATAATATTTGCTGAGTGCCCCTGCCATACCAGGCAATATTATGAGACTGAGGTGTTATTTCATTTCATGTGTACAATAACCCTGCCAGGTTAGACCAGGCTCTGCTCCACAGAAGATGAGGTGGAGACTCAGAGAGGTTGTCCCTGGAGCAAGGACTTGAGGTAGGAGATTGCAGAACCAGAACTCAGTCTCTGTGATGAAGATTTTATTTCATTACTTGGCTGCCCTGACTGTTCAAAGGCAAATCTGGAGAAAGCTCTGCTCCTGAGATTTGCCATCCTCCACATGTGTTTCTTGAGACCCACCTGCTTTCTCATGGTCACTGCCACCAGCAGTAACCAGAACTCTGGGCACGGTCAGTGCTGGCTGTCTCTGAGCAGGCAGCAGCATGAACACCATTCATCAAGAGATGGCAGAGAAAAATACACTATAAAAGGGACAGATTTACCCAAAGAGAAGACAGGAAGAGGTGTTCAGCAAGTAGTAATGATTTGATGGTTTTTCTCCCAACCATACCTAAAGTCTTAACAATAACTCAGTAAAGAAGAATATGGAAGCTATTGCTAAGAAACTGGCTCAGACCAGAAGCACAGTTAGTAGCTAAACATTGCAGATTCCAACTCAAATGAAAATGCTGATAGTAGCACTGTGAGTTTGAGCTTTTTAGGAAACTGACATCACCCCAAACATATTGTTAGGAACAAGGTAACTGTCACTCTTGAGGCTAATTAATTCCACCCCAATTCTTTTCTTTCCCTACCCATATTACTCTTCTGTCAACTGAATTGTAGGTGATTCAAACCAAGTAAAATTTAGTCATATTTGAATTTACTCTTTTGTGTCATAAAAGTTGCCTTGTGAAGAATAGCAGTCTTTGAAAATGTGAATGCATGTAAGAAATATTTCTTAATTAAATGTATATTTTCTACTATAAGCCACATTCCAAGAGGCAGCTTATGAAATTATTTAAATGACTTTGAGAAAATGCAAATTAAACGTTTAATCCTCGCAGTTAAAGAGATAAGTGACCTCTGGGGGATTACTGTCACTTCTCCTTACATTTTTAGATATTCCACTTGAGTCTTTCTATTTCACACCACTGGGTTTAATAATGTAACACAAACTTGCTTTCTAAGATACACATCGTATGGCCACAGGCAAAGAAAACCCAAACTACATTCCAACAGCTTTTCTTTCTTTCATCCAAGGGCCCATCCATCTGCTTAAATAGTAGTACTTTATTTATGGAGTGCTGCTTTATGGAGAAGGCAATAGCAACCTACTCCAGTATGCTTGCCTGAAAATCCCATGGATGGAAGAGCCTGGTAGGCTGCAGTCCATGAGGTTGCTAAGAGTCGGACACGACTGAGTGACTTCACTTTCACTTTTCACTGTCATGCATTGGAGAAGGAAATGGCAACTCACTCCAGTGTTCTTGCCTGGAGAATCCCAGGGACGGGGAGCCTGGTGGGCTGCCATCTATGGGGTTGCACACAGTCGGACACGACTGAAGCGACTTAGCAGCAGCAGTATGCACTTTATGCACAGTAATGTTTGCTTGCTCCAATAAGGGCACAGGCAATCTTAATGTGAAGTGCATGTGTGTGTGCGTATGAGAGAGAGAAAAAGTTCTCTGAAAATAATTGCAGTTTATTAGCGCTCAACAAAACACTTGGCAGAATCTTGTTGTGAAATTCAAGGTATAAAATCGTGGGGTGTAAACACTAAGGGTAGTAAAGGAAGGAGCTTTGGAGAATTGTTTTTTCATTTGCAGATTTCCCATATTTTATACCGTTATAACAGATGGTATAATCAAGACTCCAATGACAAACATAAAGGAGAATGTTACACTTAAAAGAAAATTAAGTCAATATTGCTCTCTTTAAAATTCAAATATGGCAAAGTGAAAGAAGTAACGTGGAAGAAACTTTACAGGGTGCAATGATACAACCATTCACACACACAACAGTATTTACTGAGCATCTGCTCTTGCCAGGCCTCATGCAAGGTCACAGTCACACACATTTGCAGGAGTCATGCCACTGTTCTCCAGGAATTTCTGGTCTAGAGGGCTGCATGGTCATTAAACAAGATCAGTGATAACTATTTTTCTTGTTGTTCAGTTGCTAAGTCTTATCCAACTCTTTTATGACCCCATAGACTCTGTAGCCCACCAGGTTCCTCTGTCCAGGGGATTTCCCAGGCAAGAATAGTGGAACGGGTTGCCATTTCCTTCTCCAGGGCATCTTCTTGACCTAGGGATTGAACCTGAGTCTCCTGCATTAGCAGGCAAGTTCTTTGTCACTGAACCACCAAGGATTATCAACAATGTGCTACAGACTCATAAATGATAGAGAAACTAACCCAATCTGGGAAAGATGAAGGTAGTTTCTCAAAGGGGAAGGGAAAGAAGATTCTAGGCAGAAAGCATAGACATAGCTGGACACTGAGTTATCAAAGGCAGGAGGGACATGAGAAGGTGCCAGCTACCACTGTATACCAAGGTGAACAAGAAGAGACAAAAAACAGAGAGGGGTTCTCAGGAATAATTAATGTATAAAAAGTGGGCAATGGATATCTGTCTATGGACTTGCACCAAAATACATAATGAACTCCTGCAAGTCAACAATAAAAAATAAGCTAAATTAAAAATGGGCAAAAGACTTGGATGATCACTTCACAAAGGCCAATATATAAATAGCCAATAAACACATGAAAAAATATTCAATGGCAATAGTCATCATGGAAATGTAAATTAAAAGCATAGGGCTTACCACTACACATATAACTGAATGACTAAAACAGAAAAGACAGACTATAATGAGTGTCTCAAGGATGTGAGGCAACACGAAACACAGACACTGCAGGTGGAAATGTAAATTGATAAAATTATTGTGAAAACTATTCATCAGTAACTATAGCTAAACCTACGCATACCCCATGACTCAACAATTCAGTTCATAGGTATTTATCCAACAGAAATCTACACATACACTCATAAAAAATAAACATCGCATTCACAGCAGTACTATTTGTGAGACCCAAACTGGAAACCACTCAGATACGATCAATAATACTGTGCTCAGTCACTCAGTCATGTCCAACTTTTTGTGGCCCCAAGGACTGTAGCCCATCAGGCTTCTCTGTCCATGGAACTTTCCAGGCAAGAATACTGGAGTGGGTTGTCACTTCTTACTCCAGATTTCTTCTGACCCAGGGACTGAACCTGCCATCTCTTGCATCTCCTGCATTGGCAGGCAGATTCTTTACCACTAACACAATCTGGAAAGCCTAATCAATAATAAAAGCTGGATGAATGTATTGTTATACATTTGGACATCAAATAACTAAATAAAAATAAGAATGAACCATTATAAATAAAATGGTTGTGAATCTCACAACCATAATGTTGATGGAAAGCAGACACAACGAGAGTGCATAACTTATTATTTTATTCATATCAAGCATAAAATAGAAAAAATAATAATCCATGAGGTTAAGACTCAAGATAGTGATGATTCATGGGGTAGAGTGGACATAGAAAATAGAAACGAGAAGAGGGTCTATCCAGACTGCTGGCTCTCTTCATTTGCTCGACCTGGGTGCTGGGTACACTGATGAATTTAGCTCATAAAAATTTCATTAAGCTGTACTCTGTGAATATGCATACTTCTCTGTATGTATTCTGTACTTCAATTAAAACAATATTTCAAACAAATGGGGAAAGAAAAAACCATCATGAAGATAAAGAATAAAGTATGAGCTTAGTAGCCCAAATCCTAGTGAGAATGATGCCCTACAAACAAAAAACAACATTTTGAAAAGTCAACCAGCAGTTTTCAACAGTGTCAACTGCTTCATGGAGATTGGAAAACATGAAAACCAAAACAGATCATTAGATTAGCAAACTGTATTTATTTTGAATAGAAATGCCATTTAGGACCAAAATGCTTCTATTGTTTTCACAGGAAGATGTGATTGGATGTGCTTAGTAGAAGGAACCGCTTTGATAAAGGTCTTCCAAAATGAAAAGGAAGCTACCTAAGCCTTCAGTAAATATTACATACAAAGCATAATCCTTAGCTGATTCCTGGACTCTAGACTGTTTTCACATTAGCACAAGTGCTTTGAAATTTAGTGTCATCTTGATCAGACAACCTGAAAGCAGATAAATAGATGGTCTCATAGTGACTGGGAAAGCATTCCAAAGGTCTATGAAAAAACTCCAAGTTAGGTTATAAAATACACTCACATGTTACAGCAATTCTTCATTTAACTCTAACATACTTCAATCGTTCGATCTATTCCCCAGCACTGAAGATACAATGTCACCGTCATCATGAATAAGAACTGGATAAAACTCACAGTGACATCGAACTTAAAAATATAAAATTCTGTCTCTGTCCGTGAAAAAAAAAAAAAACAGGAACTAGATTTACCATCTTGTAAGTAAACATTCAGGCAATACAAAACAGCAAGTTCTAAAATAAGGAAAGAAATGAGCTGTGTCCTACTAGCAGTCAGCTTAAAGCCTGGAAATCAAAGTGTTAGTCACTCAGTCATGTCTGACTCTGTGTGACCCCATGGACTGGAGCCCACTGGGCTCCTTTGTCCATGGAATTCTCCAGGCAAATATACTGGAGTGGGTTGCTATTTCCTTCTCAAGGGTAAAGCCTGGAGAAAGTTCCCAAATCATCCCAAAAGGAAGGAAACCTAAATAGAACTTGGTAGAATTTCTGAGTTGGGTCTGAGGAGGCCAAGCACACTGGATTTGAAAAGCAAAGAGAAGGAAGTTTCATGGAGAGGGAATTCCAGATAACTGGAGAAAGTTTCCTTTGATGAGTCTTAGGTTTGGACTGATACTTACATGTGTGTGATTAAACTACTGATGCTGGTTAAGAAACACTAGAAAGGAGCAGGTGGACAACCCCTGAGGCTCACATAGGGGAGGGGGTGGTTCATCTAATAGACAGCTTATTAAAAAGCAGAGATACTACTTTGCCAAAAGGTCAATATAGTCAAAGCTATGGTTTTTCTAGTAGTCATGTACAGATGTGAGAGTTGGACCATAAAGAAGCCTGAGCGCCAAAGAACTGATGCTAGGAGATCTAACCAGTCAATCCTAAAGAAAATCAACTCTGAATATTCATTAGAAGAACTGATGCTGAAGCTGAAGCTCCAATACTTTGCCACCTGATTCAAAAAGCCAACTCATTGGAAGAGACACTGATGCTGGGAAAGATTGAAGGTAAAAGAGAAGGGGGCAGCAGAAGGTGAAACGGTTAGATAGCATTGCTGACTCAATGGACAAGAATTTGACAAATCCAGGAGACAGTGGAGGACAGAGGAGCCTGGTGTGCTGTAGTCCATGAGATCACAAAGAGTCGGACATTACTTAGAGAATGAACAACAGCAACATAGCTGATTCACATTATTGTACAGCAGAAACTGCACAACACTGCAATTATACTCTAATTAGAAAATAAATTTTTAAAAAGAAAGCAAAGAGAAGGAAGTTACATGGAAAGGGAATTCCAGCATAGAGGAGGGGTTAGTTTATGTTCCAGCCAGAGAGCAAAGAACTAGTATACGGGGTGGTACCGGAGCACTCAAAAGAATATTTCGTCACTACTAGGAGCCAAATTAATCACAAAAAAGCTTAAAAGGGATGGATTCCAGAAGGAATTAAGTTGAACCCAAGGAACTTAACCGCACAATGAACCAATTTCAATGCTGGTTAATGAAAAGAAACAAAACCCAACCGTTTTGATGTAATGTTTACAATATCTGTGACATTTAACGTCTAATGTGTAAATGCAATGTTTACAATATCTGACATCTGGTAAAAATTGGAAACAAGCAGGAGAATATGACCCACTATCAGAAGTAAAACTATTCCCTAGAAGCAGACACAGAGATGGCAGATGACAGTATCAGCATGTATGGGCACTGAAATTGCTAAAATGATTGTTCCCCCAGCATCATCAAGATAATAAGGAAAGCATACTGATGAGAGAAATGGACAATATAAAAATAGCCAAAATGAAACTTCTTGAGATGAAAAATATAGCACATGAAATGAAATATGAGCAAACGTAATTAACAGCAGATTAGACCTTGCAGAAGAAAATGTCAACAAATCAGAAGGCAAACTAATAGGAACTATGAAATGGAAAAACAAAGAAAAAAAGTTTAAAACAATAAACATAAAATTAGTGAGATATGGGATGATATCTTGTGACCTAATATATGCATAATTGGAGTTCCAGAGGAGGAAATCACCAAAAATTTACTAATTATTATTTCAAAATTTAATAATGCCAGAACTCCAAATATCCCATAAGCTCAATGAAAGTCAAACAGAAGAAACACACAAAAAAATCATACCACAACACATGAAAATTATATTGCTGAAAGCTATTAATAAAGAGAAAAATATTAAAGGCAGGCATTTTGAAAAATACATATAATGTGGGGAAACAAAGGGAAGAATATGTCACACTAATCAGAAACAATACAAGCCAGAGGAAATAGAGAAAAAATATTATTTAAAATGGAAAATACCTTACAATCTAAAGTTATATTCTCAATAAAAAGTCATAAATGAAGACAAAATAAAGAGTTTTTCAGACATCCAAATATTAAGGGACAACATACGGTAAGTCAGCAGTACAAGGAAAGTTAAAGGAAGTCTTTCAGACAAAAATAAAACAATACCAAACAGACATTTTGACTTCTCAAAAATATGAAGAGTGCCAAAAATGATAAACATATGGGTAAATATTAAAAAAAAAACTTCACTTATAAAAATGATCAAAAGACAATTTTCTGTTTAAAGCAAAACTGACGATAATGTGTTTTGGGATTACAACTTATACAGAGAAATAAAATGAACGACAATATTGGCACAAAAGCAGGTGGGAGGAGGCAAATGAAAATCTGCTGTTCTCAGTGTCTTCTATTACACATTGCTTTGTATTATTATTTGAAAATAGGCCATGTCAGTGTAAAGATTTATATTGTAAACCCTAAAGCAAATACTTGAAAAATAAAACTTAGATACTAAACCATTAATGTAGATAAATTAGTCATCAAAATAGTTCGATTAATCCTAAAGGAAACAAGGGGAAAAAAAAAAGAATAGAGTAGATGAAATAAATAGGAAGTAATTATCAAGGTGGTCTATTTAAATCTAACCAAATTACTGTTCACATTAAATATAAATGGTCTAAACACTCCAATTAAAAGGCAGAAATTGTCAGATTGGATTAAAAATTTGAGATTTAACTATATTTAATCAAAGAGAAATCCATTTTAAATACAAGGAAAACAAGTGGATTAAAAGTAAAAGGATAAAAAAATATATACCCTAATAACACCACTCAAAGCAGAGTAACTACAGTAATATTAAAATAGATTCTAGGGAAAGAGATATTACTAGGATAGCTATTTTCTAATGGTAAAGTGATCAGCTCATCAAAAATACATTAACAATATGATATGTATCTATAAAAACTTCACGGTATATAAAGCAATTCCACTAGAATCAGGGAGAGGAATATCAAATCTAAAAGGAAAACTGAGAACTAGGTTTCTTTCTTTTTAGTGCTGATTGCCACTGGGTTGATGCAGCTATGCTTTTCAGTTGAGATTTTGCCTGCCTTCTTGTATATTTTGATATTAACAAATGGTGCATAGAAAAAATCCAACCTTAGTAAGGCTGATGGCTGCCTAGGGTCCTGCCATGCCAGTCTCCTCACCGTCTTGCATCCCCAAGTCCATTCCCACCTCAGGACCAACACGGATACTAAATGCCTCGCTGGAATACTTCACCATCCTTCACCCAATTCATTACCACCAGTTCTTTGACCCTCAGCTTAAACATCAGTTCCTCAGGATTTACTCCTGGTCTTCTGCCTCCTATACTAGACCCCACGCCCTACCCCTCAGCTTCCTGCTTCATTTCACAGTCTCATCTTAGTGGTTGATGTATGTCCCCAACTCTATTGAAATCTACAAGATGGGCATTGCATACTGGCTATGCAGCCTTGATTCTTAGTACTTAATGTGCTGACTAGTACATAATAGAAGCCCTCATATTTTTATTTAATAAAGAAACAAGTGCTTAAAATATTATGGTTTTCATATCACATATAGCTAAAAGATTCCTTTTAGAAAAAAATATATTTATTTTTTATTTCATATGCATCATCTATTATAATCTAAATTCCATTATAAAGATGCCTAAAGACAATAAGAGTTAGTGACTGATAAAAAGAGTCTCTCAAATATTATAAAAAGAACACATTTATGAGATGTTAGCCCCTCTAAGAATGTTCTTTTTATCCAAAACGTGTGCTGATTTTGCAGTAAGGAAGAAAAGAAGCTCATTTTTGCTATATGTTTTACAAATCTCTGGAGAAAAGAAATAAGAAAAATGTTAGCATTTTACCCATAAAATGTCTATGTATTGTTTGCAATATCCTTCTAGAGAATTATTTCCATGTGTGTCTAGGGAATTCATTTCAGAGATGAAGTCTCTCTGTCCCTTCAGATGGATGAAAGTCACCCTCAGTAGCATTGCTGGCAGGCAGTTAAGTGCACGGTTTCAGAGAAGAATACAGACTGTAATGAATAATATGTAGTTTGCTATTCTCCAACATTTACATTTTAAGCTCAAAGCTTTCAAGAGGCATGAAAGAGGTGAATGATTTGAAAGAAGCAGAATGCTTTCTTGGATTCATGATCACAAGCAGCACATAGATAAACCAAAATGATGTAAATAATTCCTTAGGATCAGGACACACACACACACACACAAAGTGGGGACAAAAATAGAGCCAATTAACGAAGAATGAACTTTAAGTGCAGATTCCCATAGGGAATTATAAATTAAGAAAACCATCAGAAAAAGAGAGTGGATGGAGCTGATATCATAATAATATTGACAGACTTGCTTCCTGCAGATTAAAAGGCTTGGAGAGAGGGGAAAAATTACAAAAGGAGAATGTCCAAAAATATAGTAATATGAACTAGAAACAAAATAGCAAAGCAATAATAAGATCAGATTATTTATGAGAAGGAAAGATTGAAATTCACTGAAGCCTAATGAGTTATCATTGCTATGATTAAAGAACGAAATAAATTGGGAATATGGAATTAACACACACTGCTATATTTTAAATAGACAACCAACAAGGACCTATTGTATAGCACAGGAACTCTGCTCAATATCCTGTAACAACCTAAATGGGGAAAGAACTGGAAAAAGAATAGATACATGTCTATATGTAACTGAGTCACTTTGCTATACACCTAACACTAACACAGCGTTGTTAATTAGCTATACCTCAATGTAAAAGAAAAATTAAAAAAATAAAATAGAAAAATGTTAAAAGAACAAAGTGAATTAAAATCAGAGACAGCAATGGTACCTCAACAGAAAATGTAAAGTCTAAGTCCTGCAAGAAACTTCAAGCCTCAGTATTGACTGAAAGCAATGAAGTGGAATGATGAAAATATCCATGTTCTTCCCATTTTCTTTTGCTAGAATTTCACCACGCTCAGGGGCACTCAACTTTCCATTTTGCTCTGGTCTAAGGACTTGTATAAGTCTAATTTTTAAGGTAATTTATTGTTTTTTCAGATAGTGTATGGGTTTTACTTTGTGTTTCAGTACTAAAATGCATGCTGCTGCTGCTGCTGCTAAGTTGCTTTAGTCGTGTCCGACTCTGTGCAACCCCAGAGACGGCAGCCCACCCAGCTCCTCTGTCCCCGGGATTCTCCAGGCAAGAACACTGAAGTGGGTCGCCATTTCCTTTCCAGTGCATGAAAGTGAAAAGTGAAAATGAAGTCGCTCAGTCGTGTCTGACTCTTCTCGACCCCGTGGATGGAAGCCCACCAGGCTCCTCCGTCCATGGGATTTGCCAGGCAAGAGTACTGGAGTGGGGTGCCACTGCCTTCTCCGCTAAAATGCATAGTTAGTCTCATAATGGCACATGTACCGTAAGTTGTAAGTGGCAACAATCTTTGGAATTAGGCAGGCTGTTAGAGGGTTGATTCTAGTCTAGTCTCACTCCTCCAACTCATCAGCCGAGTCATTTCTCCCTTCACTAGGCGATTCCTTGAGTTCTCTCTAGTGTATTAAGTAAGGGAGCAGTCACCTACCACCATCGGCATCTTATGACAGCCATCACTTTAGCTCTCTTCCTCTTTATCCTGAGGATTATGTTAATATTCCTTCACTATCATCCTGATGGAGCTTCAGAGGCAGGGTGGGTGAACAGTGAGAGAGCATAGATGTTCAGTTATTTTGTCCTGCCATCAATGCCTGCTCTCTCTAGAGCAGTGATTGGGGCGGGGGGGTGGGGGGGTGGAACCTGCATCTGTGGTTCAGGTAGAATACACTCCTCTATCTTCCCATAGAATTTTGAGGAACATTACATAGAGTCCCCCTGACTTCATAGTTCCTGTTCTTCTCTCATACCAGCTAATCCATTCTTGCATTTTCTGCCTTCACTTCATCAAGATATTGCTCATCAATGTGACTTTGCTCATTGCTAAATACAGTCCCTTGGATGCAGCAGAGGGGCACTGTCATCCTTGTGCTCCATCGCCTTACACAGCACTGAGTAAAGAGATAATGCAATGAACACTTAAATATAACTCAGGTCAGTCTCCTTGAGGTAGAAAGGGTATTTCTTTGGGACAAAAAGTGTCATCCTCCTGGGGCTTCTCCACAGTTGGAACCTGCTGTCATGGTCTACGACTGATCAGTATGGAGGCCAAGGGCCAGCCCTTCTCCTCAGCATGACCATTTATAGCAAGAGAAGTGGGACTGACCTAGAATTCTACACCCAGAGGTGAATGAAGACATTTTTAAACAATGCAAAGTCAAAACTTCTACCTCTCATGTACCCTATTCAAAAAGCTTCTGGGAGATGAATAAAAGGCAGCAAACCAGGAAAGAGGGACATATGACATAGAGGAAATGGAGGCTCAAAGACAGGTGACAAGAAACAAAAGGAATTTCCAGAGTAACTCTGAGAGACCCAAGACAGCAACCGTATAGTGGAAACTAGACCAGAGTAATGAAGAAAGGAGGCTCCCAGAAATATGCTTTGAAGAAAAAAAAATCATCTAAAAGTGGAGACTTGAGGGGAAGGAAGACCAAAAGGGGCGGGGGTGGGTGGGTATATGTGTGCTGATTCATTTTGCTGTACAGTATAAACTAACACTACATTGTAAAGCAACTATACTCCAATAAAAATCAATTAAAGGAAGAAAAAAAGGCCCTGATGTATCTGAATGTATTTTAAAGCAGTACTCTGTCCTGTTGGAGAATTTGGGGGATAAATTAGTTATACAAACTGTGAAAACGAAGTAAACAAAAATGCAAGCAATTATTAATCCCAGGAACACTCAAAGCTACAACAAAGTGTTCATAATATGCTGTGTGGCTCAGCTGCAGCTGAGCTATGTATAAATATTTACAGTTACAATAGTGCAAACCCAAAATATTGATTTAACCCCAAATAGTAATATCATTATATGGAAAAAATAGCAGAAAGTAGGAAGGGACGGTATTCATAGTCCAAACAATAAGTTAAATAGCTATCTAAGCCAGAAGATTTCAGAAAGAGATATCAGAACTACTCAAGGTACATACAAAAATATGTATCCATAAAATATTAGTTTTTAAATAAAGGAGCTAATGGTGATCCATTCTTATTTGCTCAGAGCAAATAGTCAGGGTCCTCCCCAATACCCCTTTTTCTTGTGTGTTTTATTCACTGTATCAGGAAGTCCTTTAGATGCACCTTTAAAACAGACTCAGAGTCACCTATTTGTCATCTCTTCTGCCACCTCCCTGGCCGAATCACCACCCTCTTTCCCCTGGATTACCGTGATGCTTCCCCAAGGAGCTCTCCACCTCCACCATCGCCCCTCCCCATACGCTCTACCCATCAGCCAAAGCGATCCAGGGAAACACATCAGGTCCTCTCTCTCCTTTGCTCAGAATCATCCAGGGCCCCCAGTCTCTCACATGAAAGCCAGTCTTACTCTATGACCCGTGAGCACACTTCCCCTGAGGTGAACCCTTGCTCCTCTCCCTCGCTCACTCCACTCTAGCCACACGACCTTCTTGTCATCAACAGCATCTCCATAAGCTCTGCTCGCTGGGCCTTTACGCATCCCTCTCCCTCTTCCCGGGATGGCTCTTCCCACAAAGTCCACCGGGCTCACCCACTCCCTTGTCAAGGCTTTGCTGAGCCGTCTCCCAGGCCACGAGATTCGCTCCCACTGTCTTATTTAAGTGGCCCTGTCGCCACCACAGTGAGTACTCTGGGTATCCTTATTTGCTCGTTTTCTCTGCAGCATGTCACCTTTTGGCATACTGCATCATGTACTTATTTACAATACTTTTCATTGTCTGTCTCTCTCCTTCCCTTTAACATTTTAGTTCCTGAAGGGTAGACAGTGGATGGATTTAAGTCCAAAGCATTCTCTCCCACCACTGTTTCAGTAAGTCACCAGAGTGTTTGTTGTTTTGAGAAGAAGACAGAGGCACAAAGAGGGGAAGGAGGCTTGTTACCCAGGATCTCACATGTGTGTACAAAGATTACTGCGTGCCCTCTGCATCTATGTATGACACTACCGTAATCTCTCCAGCAGCTTGCTGGTCTCATTTCAAGCAAAACTGTGTCACCAAGTGCATTATTAAACTTTAAATTTAGTTTAAATATATTATTCTTGCTTTCATTTGGGATATAACTGAAGAACTAACATTTACTGAGTATGTTTTATGTGCTGGGACTATGCTAAGTTGTTTAATACAAAATTTCACGAATCCTCAAAACAAAGTTCATACGTGGCTATCATTGCTATGTTCACATGAAGGATGAGAAACCATGTGAACTTTGAGCCGTGTAGTGAGGGAGAGACATAGGGTATGATTCAGGAGTCACTGAAACAGGGACTGTGTTTGAGCTCAGACCCCTCTGAGACCGAGAGGCTTGTCTGGGCTTTCTCCTCTGAAGGGAGGTAAGAATATCTATAATTCTGAGTTCAGTTCCTTAAGGGTCAAGATTCCCAAGTTAGCCACCTTTGATCTAGACATCACTACAATATAACGGGTGATGATGCTCATAATAAGCTGTGCTTGGCTAGGTACACTGCATTTCTCGGGCCTCATTTCAAAGTCTTTGTCATCTTTCATCTTTCTAATCTTTTACCTTTAGATAGAGGATCAGGAATGGTATCCTTAGACCAGAACTGAACAAAACATGAAAAAAAGAAAACTCTGTGACTGAAATGTCTTTGATTGCAGCTCTTTTTTCTTTTCCTTTTCTTTTTTCCCCTAGAAAATCCTGATAATTGACCATAGAGTCCTTCTTCTGAAAATTAAAACTATGATTAAGGATTGGAACAACCAAACCAGAAAACACAATTTTCAGAGTGTTTTTTTTTTTTCCTAAAGACATCCTCTAGGTCCAAATCCATGGTGCCTGTTCAAAATACATGGTAGCATTAATGCTCATGTACAATTGCAAGAAGTTTTGCCCTTAAGGGATCGAATCTCAGTTGGAACCCATTTATTTTGACAGTTTGCCTATCACAGTAGAATGGATTCGCTGAGTCACAGAAACTTTTCTAAAAAGAGGAGAATCACATTCTCCTTGCTTGTAAATATTCATAACATAGTGGGGTTTGGTCATTCTCAAGGCAACCAGACTGCACCATTAATAACCCCAGAACCTATGAAACTCAGCTTTGGCTTCACTGCACTCTAAGTCCCTTTCATAATAAACCTAATATACACCCGCCAGCTGTGTAATGGGCCCACATACCCCCTGGGGCACAGAAGAAGGTCACAAAATAGAGTCCATTATCCCTCACTGGAAATTTGACTAGATTTGGATTTGACACTTCATTTGCAGAAATGTCCTACAGGCATATCCTTTCTAGGAGGCTGGGGTTGGAAATGGGTGGCAGACAGTTGCCAAATTAACTCTGCAGAGCACTTTTAAATGGAAAGGAGTAAGACTTTTAAAATATTCCCTTCATGATAACTTCTGAAAATCAAACTGAGTTGTAACGTCTGAAAGTTATTAGCAGAACATTTTAAATTGAACCAATGTGGCATCACTCGTTCCCAAGAGGGAGTATGACACAGTGCCATTCATAGCATCTTCCAGTGTTTGCAAAAAAAAAAAAAAAAAATCCAAATCATATTTGTAAAGACAAAATAGTTCTAACCTAAATGGATCACAGGGCTTCCCAGGTGGTTCAGTGATAAAGAATCTGCCTGCCAATGCAGGAGATGTGGGTTCAATCCCTGAGTCGGGACATTACCTGGAGAAGGAAATGGCAACCCTAGAAAAATTTGCCTGGGAAAGTCTTCATGTACAGAGGAGCCTGGTGAGCTACATAGTCCACGGGGTTGCAAAGAATCAGACATGGCTTAGTGACTAAACCACTACAAATGGATCATAAGGAGGAACTAATGAACACACAATCTATCCAAGGCTGCCCCAGGACCACAAGCCTGGCATGCTCTTCATCACATCATGACTATTTCTACAGACAGAATAACCTGGTGTGAGCTACTGGAAAGAAGGTTCAGGCGAGGAGACTGGAGGCTAAGATTAGACTCTACACCAGCTTCTAAATCAGTGATGCCTTCATTTGCACTTTGTGGGATGACTACAGCATCATATTGAAAACACAGTGCATGAAACTCATGCATGATTACTGAACCCCAACACAGATACCATGAGGAAATGGTATAAAGCAAATTCTATTATCATTAGACAAGCTTTAGCCAATAGAAAGTAACACCATGATCACAAGAATGTCTATGCACTTATAATTTAACTGTTTTTGAATCATTTATTTGCAGTATAAGAGGCCAGTAAATTAGAAGAATGTCAAAGGCAACACACTAAATCTCAGTAAAGACTGTAAGAACATACTGATGGAGCTCCAAGCAAGAATCTTATAAGAGGTATTTGGGAAAGGGTCAAAGTCAATTTTACAGAAATTCTGAAATGGAATTAGACTGGCACAAAACTTGTCTTATGTGACAATTCCTTACTTACTTAACCAAAGATCATATATTGATAGGAATGATCAAGAGAATCATATTAATAAGAGAAACATTCATTCAGTACCATGCCTGGCCCATCCATTGTTTCCTGCGACCCCATCAGCTCACGTGGCAGGTGCCCTTATTACACAGAGAGAAAGTGAGGCAGGACATGACAAACTACACTCATGGGGTATACAGGGGGGCTTGGTGGGGACAGGATGTATCAGTCTGCTCAGGCTGCTAATACAAAATATCACAGACTGGATAGCTTAAGCAACAGAATTTTATTTTCTGACAGTTCTGGAGGTTGAAGTCCAAAATTAAGTTGATGACAGGGATGTTTTCTCCCAAGGTCTCCCTCCTTGGTTTGTGGATGACGGTCTTCTCACTGTGTCCTCATTTGGCCATCCCACTGTGCGTGTGCACCCCTGCACTCTCTCTGCCCAAATTTCCTCTTCTTAAAAGGACACCAGTCACATTAGATTAGAGCCTCAAACTAAGATCTCATTTTAACTTAACTGCCCCTTTAAAGGATACATCTCCAGTACAGTCCAGTGCTGAAAATCTGAAGGTTAAGGCTTCAACGTGGGGCTTTGGGGAAGACACACTTTGGCCCATATCAGAAGGAAACAAAGATGATGGAGGCATGAGAAAATGAAAATTTGAAACCACTATGATAAAAGGATGCGGAGGATTCTGCAATGACTGCTATGAGTAAGAAGATGAAATGTACTCTAGGAGTCCAAACCCTCAAGAGCAAAGTTAAAAGCAGGCAGATGTTTGCCTCAGAGAGTGGTAGAATATTCTGACAAATAGAACTGCCTAACTTTGAGGCTGGAATGTTTCAGAGGGGAATGTTAGATTGATGCAGCCGAGGGCCATGAGGGTTGATTGGACGATGTCTGGATTATGAAACACCTTTATACTAAGAAGCATGAAATAACAAAAGTCATGCATATTTCTCAGCCTTGGAAATAGACACATTGATTTTATAACCCGATTCCCTTGGAAGCTGCTTTTCTGAGTAATGTGAATAAAGGTCTTGTCAGCAATACATGTACCGTGAACTTCCAGATGTTCAAGCTGGTTTCAGAAAAGGCAGAGGAATCAGAGATCAAATTGCCAGCATCTGCTGGATCCTCGAAAAAGCAAGACAGTTCAAGAAAAACTTCTATTTCTACTTTACTGACTATGCCAAAGCCGTTGACTGTGTGGATCACAATAAACTGTGGAAAATTCTGAAAGAGATGGGAATACCAGACCACCTGAACTGCCTCTTGAGAATTCTGTATGCAGGTCAGGAAGCAACAGTTAGAACTGGATATGGAACAACAGACTGGTTCCAAATAGGAAAAGGAGTACCTCAAGGCTGTATATTGTCACCCTGCTTATTTAACTTATATGCAGAGTACATCATGAGAAACGCTGGGCTGGAAGAAGCACAAGCTGGAAACAAGACTGCTGGGAGAAATATCAATAACCTCAGATATGCAGATGACACCACCCTTATGGCCGAAAGTGAAGAGGAACTAAAAAGCCTCTTGATGAAAGTGAAAGTGAAATTGGAGAGTGAAAAAGTTGGCTTAAAACTCAACATCAGAAAACTAAGATCATGGCATCTGGTCCCATCACTTCATGGGGAATAGATGGGGAAACAGTGGAAAGGGTGTCAGACTGTATTTTGGGGGCTCCAAAATCACTACAGATGGTGACTGCAGCCATGAAATTAAAAAGACGCATACTCCTTGGAAGGAAAGTTATGACCAACATAGACAGCATATTCAAAAGCAGAGACATTACTTTGCCAACAAAGTTCTGTCTAGTCAAGGCTACGGCTTTTCCAGAGGTCATGTATGGATGTGAAAGTTGGACTGTGAAGAAAGCTGAGCACCAAAGAACTGATACTTTTGAACTGTGGTGTTGGAGAAGACTCTTGAGAGTCCCTTGGACTGCAAGGATATCCAACCAGTCCATTCTAAAGGAGACCAGTTCTGCATGTTCTTTGGAAGGACTGATGCTAAAGCTGAAACTCCAGTACTTTGGCTACCTCATTCGAAGTGTTGACTCATTGGAAAAGACTCTGATGCTGGGAGGAATTGAAGGCAGGAGGAGAAGGGGACGACAGAGGATGAGATGGCTGGATGGCATCACCAACTCGATGGACATGAGTTTGGGCGAACTCCAGGAGTTGGTGCTGGACAGGGAGGCCTGGCGTGCTGCAGTTCATGGGGTTGCAAAGAGTCGGACATGACTGAGAAACTGAACTGAACTGAACTGAATTAATTACACATTAGCCATGATTTCTGAAAAAACTTACACAATTATTGATAGAATTTTAAGTGAGCATGCTGTACAAAATAAGTTAGCATTTACCCATAAACTGGTACTAATTACCTACGTGTTTCATATAACTGGAAGCTCATAGCTTGAATCCAAGATAAAGGCATATCCAGGTGGTGCTAGTTATAAAGAAAAGTGAATAGTGAATGTTGCTCAGTTGTGTCCAACTCTTTGAAACCCCATGGACTATATAGTTCATGGAATTCTCCAGGCCAGAATACTAGAGTAAGTAGTCATTCCTATCTCCAGGGGATCTTCCCAAACCAGAGATCAAACCCAGGTCTCCCACATTGCAGGCAGATTCTTTACCAGCTAAGATACTATGGAAGCCCAGGAATACTGGGGTGGGTAGCCTATGCCTTCTCCAGCAGACCTTGAACCAGGGTCTCCTGCATTATAGGCAGATTCTTTACCACATAAGCTACCAGGGACCCATCTGCCAATGCAGGAGACATAGGAGATGCAGGTTTGGTCTTTGGGTTGGGAAGATCCCCTGGAGGAGAGCATGACAACCCACTCCAGTATTCTTGCCTGGAGAAGCCCTTGGACAGAGGAGCCTGGTGGGCTGCAGTCCATGGGGTCGCTAAGAGTCGGACATGACTGAGGAACTTCACTTTCACTTTTCACTTTCATGCATTGGAGAAGGAAATGGCAACCCACTCCAGTGTTCTTGCCTGGAGAATCTCAGGGACGGGGGAGCCTGGTGGGCTGCCATCTCTGGGGTCGCACAGAGTCGGACACGACTGAAGCGACTTAGCAGCAGCAGCAGCAGCAGCAGCAGAGACAGTTGCTATGATAAATCTAGACAACATATTAAAAAGCAGAGATATCACTTTGCCAACAAAGGTCCACAGAGTCAAAACTATGGTTTCTCCAGTAGTCATGTATGTTTATGAGAGCTGGACCATAAAGAAGTCTGAGAGCTGAAGAATTGCTGATTTCAAACTGTGGTGCTAGAGAAGACTCTTGAGATTCCCTTGGACAGCAAGGAGACAAACCAGTTAATCCTAAAAGAAATCAACCCTGAATATTCTTTGGAAGGACTGATGCTGAAGCTCCAATACTTGGCCAGCAGCTGCAAAAGCCGATTCACTAGAAAAGATCCCAGTGCTGGGAAAGATTGAAGGCAGGAGAAGAAGAGAGTGATAGAGGATGAAATGGTTGGATGGTATCAACAACTCGATGGACATGAGTTTGAGCAAATTCCTGGAGATAGCAGAGGACAGAGAAGTCTGGCCTGTTGTAGTCCATGGGGTCACAAAGAGTCAGACATGACTGAGTGACTAAACAACAACAAGAGACTGCTGATTATGCCAACTAGGAGGCGGTGGGATGGTATCCAGTGAGTAGAGGCCAGAAGTACTGCTGAACATCTTAGGATGCCCAGCAGAAGCCCCTGTAAAGAACAACTCTCTGCCCCAAATATCAGTAGTCCTACAGTTGAGAAACTGTGCTCTGGAGTATAAGACCTACAGACTATCTGTCCATCCCTCCTTCACCACAGACAAGAGGTGAGTCTGGGAGAAGAAAGTAGCACACCTTCTATTTTTCCTTTCTCCTTCTGGCCTCTGTCTGCCTGCCTGCAAGAAACATGTCCTTTAGGTCTGCTGCCCTCTGTGTGGTGAATGGAGCAGGGTACAGCTTGGCCTGGTTCTGGAGTTCAAGCTGAGAATCTGTCATAAAAAGATGGTATTCTGACCTGCCATCTCTCTATTTGATTCACTCTCCTAACTGGTTCCAAGTGTGGAAAAAAAACCAGGATGTCTCATTCAGTTCAGTTCAGTTGCTCAGTCATGTTGGACTCTTTGCGACCCCATGGACTGCATCATGCCAGGCCTCCCTGTCCATCACCAACTCCTGGAGTTCACTCAAACTCATGTCCATTGAGTCAGTGATGGCATCCAACCATCTCATCCTCTGTCATCCCCTTCTCCTCCTGCCTTCAATCTTTCCCAGCATCAGAGTCTTTTCAAATGAGTCAGCTCTTCGCATCAGGTGGCCAAACAAAGATTTGGAGTTTCAGCTTCAACATCAACCCTTACAAGGAACACCCAGGACTGATTTCCTTTAAGATGGACTGGTTGAATCTCCTTGCAGTGCAAGGGATACTCAAGAGTCTTCTCCAAAACCACAGTTCAAAAGCAACAATTCTTTGGCATTCAGCTTCCTTTATAGTCCAACTCTCACATCCATACATGACTACTGCAAAAACCATATCCTTGACTAGATGGACCTTTTTTGGCAAAATAATATCTCTGCTTTTGAATATGCTGTCTAGTTTGGTCATAACTTTTTGCCCAAGGAGTAAGCGTCTTTTCGTTTCATAGCTGCCATCACCATCTGCAGTGATTTTGGAGCCCCCCAAATAAAGCCTTTCACTGTTTCCATTGTTTCCCCATCTATTTGCCATGAAGTGACGGGACCGGATGCCATGATCTTTGTTTTTCACTCTCCTCTTTCACTTTCATCAAGAGGCTCTTTAGTTCTTTCTCACTTTCTGCCATAAGGGTGGTGTCATCTGCATACCTGAGGTGATTGATATCTCTCTCCCAGCAATCTTGATTCCAGCTTATGCTTCATCCAGCCCAGTGTTTCTCATGATGTACTCTGCATATAGGTTAAATAAGCAAGGTGACAATATACAGCCTTGACATACTCCTTTTCCTGTTTGGAACCAGTCTGCTGTTCCATGTCCAGTTCTAACTGTTGCTTCCTGACCTGAATACAGATTTCTCAAGAGGCAGGTCAGGTGGTCTAGTATTCCCATCTCTTTCAGAATTTTCCACAGTTTACTGTGATCCACATAGTCAAAGGCTTTGGCATAGTCAATAAAGCAGAAACATGTTTTTCTGGAACTCTTTTGCTTTTTCAAGGATCCAGCAGATGTTGGCAATTTGATCCCTGGTTCCTCTGCCTTTTCTAAATCCAGCTTGAACATCTGGAAGTTCATGGTTCATATGGTGTTGAAGCCTGGCTTGGAGACTTTTGAGCATTACTTTGCTAGCATGTGAGATGAGCGCAATTGTGTGGTGGTTTGAGCATTCTTTGGCATTGCCACCACCAACCAACTCAGATGTTTCATTGGCTTCCTTTGAATACCAACATCCATTACCCTCGAACCTGAAATATACGACAGACCTTAAATTCTCCAAATGTGAGCACTTAGTAAGTGATGAGGAGATTAAATTTGGGGAGAATTGAATTAGATGTGCATTGACTTGAGGTCATCTGGAGACCCGTGTCACCCCAAGTAATTCTGAAAGTGTGAAGATGAAACCGAGGATCTCCAATGCAGGGCAACCCTCACTAGAGGCTCTTGGTTTTGATAGCTTCTGAAGAGGCTGGACTGTAAGTATACTCTAGAAGAACCTTTAAAGTATTTTTCAATTAAAAAATAAGTATAACTCTATATGGTAATGGATGTTAACTAGATTTATTTATTGCAGTGATCATTTCAAATATATCATTTCATATATATATATAATCATTAATGAATCTGAAACTAATCTTAATAAAAACTTAAAATTTCAAAAAATGATGTTTTTTAAATGTTCAATAACCACTGTGGCAAAAGGTCTTTTTAATACACAGTGCCAGAGACCAGACTCCTGAGAACAAATGTCCTTCCTTCCAAGGTCTGAGCAGTATGTAAATTATTGCACTTTCTTTTCACCTTATTTCAGTGTGAGCCAGCTCTGTCTCTTTGAATGTAAACAGAATAATTTGCAAAATCTGCACACAAATTACCACCAGAAGTTTCTCTAAGAATTCAATGAAGCTCTTCCTTCCACCTTTGGAATACAGTTAGTTCCCATTTGATTTTTCAGGACCATCTTTTCAGTTAATATTAATATTTTATTTCTTCAAGAATGCCATATGAAAATGTAAACTATACAGGTAATGAATAGATGCACCCTCTACCCTCCTTCCTTGATAGCTCAGATGGTAAAGAATCCACTTGCTAATGCAGGAGACACGGGTTCTATCCCTGGATGCCGAAGATCCACTGGAGAAAAAATGGCAACCCACTCCAGTATTCTTGCCTGGGAAATCCCAAGGACAGAGGAGTCTTGGGGGCTACAATCCATAGGGTCACAAAGAGTCAGACGCAGCTTAGCAACAAAGTTTATATGTAAATATACACATATATATATATAGTTTATAAAACTTATACTTAAAATTAGATATGAAATACTATTAAGATATAGTATTAAGCAGAAAGCACAATTGTGATTTCACTGTGGTTTCAAGTAGAAAAACAAGCTTAAATGTAGAAAAAGAAAGCTATAACAAATAGTTTAGCACTATAAGAGTTAAGACTATAAAAGATATTTTCTGTTATTCTAAAGTCTCATCTTACCAACAGAGGATTTCATTAAAAGAGTTCTTGAATTCTAAGTATTATTTATAAAGGCAGGTTTTTATTTCACTTTAAGGCAGAAATGATGTGTTAATATATCATAGGATCACGTGCTTATTAAATCAACACTTCACCCAGCCACAGGAGAAGTTTGCTTCTGAAAATTCAGTAACCTCCATGGCTTGGGTCAACAGCTAATAAGAGGTCTGGTGGCACTAAGTCATGAAGAGAAGTGAGTCTAGCTCCCCTTTCAATGACCTGAAAGTCTGGACTCATTGGGACCAGAGAGCCTGGAGCAGCCTCCTTCCGACTGTGTGATTGTGTGATTGTATGTTTGCTTCCCTTGACAGTACTGGACCCACCAACCTCTTGCTGACATTTTCTGGGACAATTCTATTGCTGATCTGCTCTGCTGGATCTCTGTGTAGCCCAACAGCAATGGGACTCAGGAAAAAGAACTTAGCCAAGCCTCAATTTAGTTATAATTAAAATGGGACTGAATATAACTGACACAGTTATATAAATAAATATGCATTTTAGTGTTTTTTTCTGGCCAATAAAATGTTTTATTAAGGATAAATACTACTATTAGTATAAAAACAGCAGCAGTTTCATAGCTGCCATCACCATCTGCAGTGATTTTGGAGCCCCCCAAATAAAGCCTTTCACTGTTTCCATTGTTTCCCCATCTATTTGCCATGACGTGATGGGACCGGATGCCATGATCTTTGTTTTCCACTCTCCTCTTTCACTTTCATCAAGAGGCTCTTTAGTTCTTCCTCACTTTCTGCCATAAGGGTGGTGTCATCTGCATATCTGAGGCGATTGATATCTCTCTCCCAGCAATCTTGATTCCAGCTTGTGCTTCATCCAGCCCAGTGTTTCTCATGATGTACTCTGCATATAGGTTAAATAAGCAGGGTGACAATATACAGCCTTGCAGGCTCCTCTGTCCATGGGATTTCCCAAGGAAGAATACTAGAGTGGGTTGTCATTTCCTCCTCCAGGGGATCTTCCCAACCCAGGGATTGAACTCACATGTCTTGCAACCCCTGCATTGCAGATGAATTCTTTACTGTCTGAGCCATCAATTCTGATACTAATATAGCCACCTGACTAAAAATTGCTATGTTTCAATGAAGCCAATAGTATTGATGAATGGCTTTTACCAGAAGATGTTTATTTCTATATCTTTCTCCCTCCCTCCTTCCCTCTCTCCCTGTGTTTGAAGAACTGGGGATCTTTCTACTCATCTTCTCATATCTTTTGCCACCCAAACACGCACACACACACACCCTGATTCCTCCTACAAGACCTCAAACAGTGATGGTGAAGAACACTCTAGAACTAGACTAGACTACCCAGGTTTCCATCTTGGCCCCACCACACTGTAACAATATGACTATGGGAAAGGTAATGGCCTTCTGGGTGTCTCTCTACAACTTTAAGATTACAGAACTGATTTCACAGGGTTATTATGATCACTAAGTGGCCAGCACGGAGAAGCACTCAGAACAGCATGGGCAAGTAGCACGTGGTCAGTCATGTATCTTCATCAGGATGCAGATCGTCAAAGATGCACACACACCCCTGTTCACAGCAGCACTATTCACAACAGCCAAGACATGAAAACAGCCAAATTCACAGATGGACGGCTAAATAAGATGTGGTACATGTATCCAAAGCAATACTATTCAGCCATAAAAAGAATGAAATAATGCCATTGGCAGCAACATCTATAGACCTGGAGAGTATCATTCTAAGTGAAGTAAGTCAAACAGAGAAAGACAAATATATGATATCACTCATAATGGAATCTAAAAAAATTAAAAAGATACAAATGAACTTATTTACAAAACAGAGATAGCATCACCAGACATAGAAAACAAACTTAAAGTTAGAAAAGGAGATAGTGGAGTCTGTGGGTAGATAAATTAGGAGGTTGAGATTAAGAGAGACACACTACTCTGTATAAAATAAACAACAAGGATATACAGCACAGGAAACTCTATTTAATACCTTGTAATAACCTACACGTTTAGGGGTCACCAGGGCTCATTTCTCCTGAAGCCTCTCTCCTGGGACTGTAGGTGGCTGCCTCCTGCCTGTGTCCACAGAGGGTCTTCCTTTTGTGAGTGCCTGCACCCTAAACTCTTCATTGTATAAGGACACCATGATATTGAATTAGAGCCTACTGGGCTACAAGCCTATAGGGTCACAAAGAGTCAGACACAACTGAAGCAACTTAGCCCACATACAGGCACGCCCTAAGGACCTCATTTCAGCCTAATCATCTCTTTAAAGGCCCCATCTCCAAGTCCAGTCACACTCTGAGATTCTGGGAGTTAGAGCTTCTGTGTAAGAATTTGGGGTGAGGGACATGACTCAGTCTGAAACATGGAGGACAAAATGTAGCTTTTATTTCCCACAGTCACCGCATCACTTAAAATCTGTAAATTATAGCTTTCTCCAGCAAAGCAAACCTAACTCTGGCAGGCAGTTTAGTCTTGGTTGCTTTTTTACACTTTACCCTACAGTTTTCAGATGTGATTTTCAACAAGCCTGATATCACAGGTGGAAATGTTCCTCAAGAAAGATGCGAGTGAGGCTTCCTCCTGCCAGCGTTTCAACCAAGGGCAAGCACTAACTAGTCTCTTGCCCAAGAACTGTGGGAACACTGGCCTGTGAGCAGAAGAAACCCCCATAGTCAACAACCCTTCAAAGCAACTACTTGGAAGACCTAAACTGGTGCTCTGTCAAGTCCTTGTAAGGAGGAAAAAAAACTGATGCAGAAGGAGTTTCTACCTTCTACCAGATTTGAGCTGTAAGGTTTCAAATATTCACAGTTAGCTTTAAGCCTCACCAACCCAAGTATGATATTCCTCAATGCAACTGCCTTACAAAAGGAGTGGAGAGGACGGGCAGTCAGAAACACAAAATACTGTATTTAATCCTCACCAAACTAAGGGCAGTTCAGGTGAAGAGGTCAGGAAACTGTCCACAGAGTTTTGCTGTCCCTGGGTGTTCCCTAAAGCAATATAGTCCTATATGTGAGAGTCATTACAAGCTCCTCTTTAAAATTCAAGACGTCCATGAAGCATCCATGGAATACACAGAAATACTTCCGTTATTTACATCTGAGTGCAAATCACTTTAATCATAGAATCCTCTGCATTAGCTGAGTGCTGCTATGCATTTCTGAGTGCTGCCGCTGGAGTATGAAACAGCAACCCACTCCAGTATTCTTGCCTGGAAAATCCCATGGACAGAGGAGCCTGGAGGGCTAGAGTCCACGGAGTCACAAAGAGCCAGACACAACTGAGCATGCACACATGCTGTGTGTTTCAAGAGTAGATAGTTTGGATAAAGTGGTTGGAAGAAAGGTATATCAGGATCCACCTGGATGGAGTCCTGGTTTTTGACCCAAGCAAGGGAGACTGGGGACCATAGATTTTGGGGTGGTGGGAGCACTGGAAATGGGAGGGCGGCTCACAAGAACAGCAAGGATGGCCAGCAAGGAATGACCCCTTTGTGATTTTGCCCAGAGGCTTTGAAACAGCCATATGGTCCGGAAGAAAAAAAGTCTCTTTTGTTTTACAAGGTCCAAGTCAAAATTATCAGAAGCGGAGAACTATGCTAAACTCATCAAATCTCAAATCGGCGTCAGTTCCCAAATCTAGGTTAGTCATTGTGCAATGTCTCTATCTAAGTGGATTCAACACATTTTGACTAAGCATCTACCTGTGCCCTGCAGGGAGGGGGCCTAGGATAAGCTCTCAGGACTCTCTGAGTGGTCATCAAGGTCAGGGCATGCGCCATGATCAGAAATGGAGAATGAAGATGAGCGCAAAATACTGAAAATGTCGCTCATCTCCTAGAGGCTGTGACTTTGTGACATACTGAAAAGCATGACTCAAACAAAACTCATCTCCCTGCTTTTCTAGTTTGTCAGCTAAAAACTGAAGGTTAAACATGCCTACCTTGAAAGGATGTTGGAGAGAAAGAATAAAATTAGGTATTTAAAATGGTGCTTAATATCTTTTGTATCTGCATGCACGTGCGCGCGCACACACACACACACACACACACGCACGCACGCACGCACGCACGCACGCACACACACACTTCCAGAATGGTGCCTGAACTATTTGTCCTAATGCACATCAAACAGATTTACCTACTATCCTCCAGAGCAGTGGTTCTCAAAGTACAGTCCCCACAATAATAGCATCAGTCTGACCTGGGAGCTTCTTAGAATGTGTGTCTCAGTCCTCAATCCCAGCCCAATGGAATCAGAAAACCTATTTCCATGAGTCCTCCAGGTGACTTTAATAGATACTGATGTTTGAAAACCACTACGCTAGACCAATGATTAGCTGCCTAGCTGTAGAGAAGTCACCTGGGATACTTCTTTAAAACAGTAATACCATGGCTCCACCCAGACCAAATAAGTCTGAAGCACTGTGAACAGAGTCCAGCCCCAGAGAGAACAAGCTGGCAGAGGATTAGGTGGATGTGGAGTACATCTCCCTCCACAGATACATCAGGAATACACCTTCAGACACAGAAATGCATGCGGAACACCAGCTGAGAGTCAACAGGAGTACCTGACCAGACAAAAAGAATATATAGAGCCATGCAAAACTCGGTAGGACGAAGGAACTAGGGGGAGAAACAGGAGTGTTAGTCAGACTGGACCCACAGAGGGAACTGAAGCAGGGGTCTGATCCTCACTTTGGGGCAACTTTCTGAGTCAGAGGAGAAACATTTAAGGCTAAGAGTGAAACAGCTGATTTGTGGCAGCCTAAATGGAATGAGAATCAGACAGTCCTTGCCGCAGCCATACATACCCTGAACAGGAACGCTGTTCCCCTAGAAGGCGCAGTGGCTGGGAGCTGGAGTTTAGGGATTGTGGAGCAATCACAGGGCGAGGGCTGCTGATTACTGTGGAGAGGCGGGTTTAGCGGGTATAAGGACGGAGATCATGGTGGAAAATGCCAGTGGAGGAAAGCCAGATTCCAGCCCCAGAGGCTTCTTTTAAATATCAGTTCAGTTCAGTCGCTCAGTCGTGTCCGATTCTTTGCGACCCCATGAATCGCAGGACGCCAGGCCTCCCTGTCCATCACCAACTCCCGGAGTTCACTCAGACACACGTCCATCGAGTCAGTGATGCCATCCAGCCGTCTCATCCTCTGTCATCCCCTTCTCCTCCTGCCTGCAGTCCCTCCCAGCATCAGGGTCTTTTCCAATGAGTCGACTCTTGCATGAGGTAGCCAAAGTACTGGAGTTTCAGCTTCAGCATCATTCCTTCCAAAGAAATCCCAGGGCTGATCTCCTTCATAATGGACTTGTTGGATCTCCTTGCAGTCCAAGGGACTCTCAAGAGTCTTCTCCAACATCACAGTTCAAAAGCATCAATTCTTTGGCGCTCAGCTTTCTTCACAGTCCAACTCACATCCATACATGACCGCAGGAAAAACCATAGCCTTGACTAGACGGACCATTATTGGCAAAGTAATGTCTCTGCTTTTCAATATGCTATCTAGGTTGGTCATAACTTTTCTTCCAAGGAGTAAGCGTCTCCCTAATTTCATGGCTGCAATCACCATCCACAGTAATTTTGGAGCCCCCAAAAATAAAGTCTGACATTGTTTCCACTGTTTCCCCATCTATTTGCCCTGAAGTGATGGGACCAGATGCCATGATTTTTGTTTTCTGAATGTTGAGCTTTAAGCCAACTTCTATTTTTGGCTGTGCTGGGTCTTTGTTCCTCGCCTGGACTTTCTCTAGTTGTGGCAAGCAGGGTCTGCTCTTCATTGCAGCCAGCAGACTTCTCTTTGCAGTGGCTCCTCTTTGTGGAGGGCAGGAGCTCTAGAATAGGGGCTCAGTAGTCGTGGTGTTCGGGCTTAGTTGTTCCATGGTATGTGGGATCTTCCCAGATCAGGGATCGAGCCCATGTCCCCTGCATTATCAAGCAGATACTTATCCACTGAGCCAGCAGGGAATCCCCTTAGAACCTTCTTCTTAAAGATCTTTCTCAAGATGTGTGGCCAGTGCTGAGAAAGGACCCTTTGGGCAACACAGATATGGAGGTATTTGGTGGTTCTTGGGTTGAATATATCCACCTTTCATGTTTTTATTTCCCTGAATAAGTGTTCTATGCCAAGCTCTGGGCCATGCACTTCTAGAGTTTACAGTCTAGCTGGCATCACAGAGTCCACCATTTACAGCCACACAAGTTGTGCACTGCATAACTTCATGAAAGTTAGTCACTCAGTCATGTCTAACTCTTTACAACTCTATGGACTGTAGTCTTCCAGGGTCCTCTGTCCATGGAATTCTCCAGGTAAGAATACTGGAATGGGTAGCCATTCCCTTCTTTAGAGGATCTTCCCAACCCAGGGATCGAACCCATGTCTCCTGACATATAGGCAGATTCTTTACTATCTGAGAATACGCCTCATACCTTTATATACAACTGGTAAAGACACACACAGCATCTGAAGTCACAGCCCCAGGTAATCTTGGCACCAAAAGACGTAGACTATGTAATAATTTCCAAACAACTTTAGCCTCTACTCTTGCAACCAGCTTCCCAGAAGTCCCAGCAGGATCCGGGCCAGCAAATTGATTTCTTATCATTCTGTTAGGAATAATCACCACAATTTTTAAAAGGGACATGATGTCAAATATGACTTTGCTGAGCATGGTTTCATAATAAACTGGCGCCATTATAGAGTGTTTGCATTTTGAACTTACTTTAGCAAGTACTTACAGTAAGAACCATGCACATGTGCTAAGTCACTTCAGTCATGTCCAACTCTGTGAAACCCCACAGACTTTAGCTTGCCAGGCACCTCTGTCCATGGGATTTCCCAGGCAAGAACACTGAAATGGGTTGCCAGGCTCTCCTCCAGGGAATCTTCCTGACCCAGGGATCAAACCCACGTCTCTTCCACCTCCTGCACAGCACGCAGGTTCTTTCACACTAGCACCACCTGGGAAGCCATTCTTACTGTGGCAGGCTGAATAATGGTCCCAAAAGATATAAAGGTCTTACGCCTTGGAACCAGCAAACCTTTTCTTATGTAGCAACAAGAACTTTGCAGATGTAATTACATTGAGATGGTGAGATTATCCCAAATTATCCAGGTGGGCATAGACGTAATCACAGGTGTCTTCACAGAGAGGTGCAGAGATACAATACAGAAAACAAGGAGACCAGTGAAAAATGAGGCTATCCTGGGGCCTTTAGAGGCTGGGGAAGGAGCTAGGAGCCAAGGAATCAGCTCTAGGGAGAGTAAAGACAAGAGGATGAATGTTCTCCTACAGCTTCTAGAGGGAACACAGTCCTCCTGACACTGCTTCTCACTCCGTGAACCTGATTTCAGACACTATATGAGAATAAAGGTGTTTTAAACCACAAAGACTATAGTTATTCACATTTGATGCAGCAGCAATATAAAACTAATATGCGTGCATGCTCAGTCACTTGTCATGTCTGGCTCTTAGAGACACATGGGCCATAGTCCACCAGGCTCCTCTGCCCATGGAATTTTCTCAGCAAGAATACTGGGGTGGGTTGCCACGTCCTCCTCCAGGGTGTCTTCCTGACCCAGGGATCAAACATGCATCTTCTTGTCTCCTGAACTGGCAGGTGGATCCTTTACCCCTGAGCCACCAAGGAAGCCCATAGAGCTAATATACCCAACCCAACTCCAGTGCTCTTGCCTGGAGAATCCCAGAGACACAGGAGCCTGGTGGGCTGCTGTCTATGGGGTCGCACAGAGTCGGACACCACTGAAGCGACTTAGCAGCAGCAAATAAACAAAACCCGGAAGAATAGAGCAGAAGGTTTGGGAGAGAAGTTAAAGGCACCCCCAAAACAGTCCAGGCTCTGTGCTTGTTACTTTACATGAACTAGGTCTCAACCTCACTGCAGTCACAGGAGAAAGGGGCTCTCATTACCACCATCACTATCATTACCGTCTTTATCAACAAAATCACTTATCATCACCATCATCTCTTTTCTTTTTCTTTTCTTATTCATTTATCTGTCTATTTATTTTTGGCAATTTCACACAGCTTGTGGGATCTCAGTTCCCCAGCCAGGGATTGAACACAGGCCCTCGGCAGTGAGAGCCCCAAGTCCTAACCACTGGACCGCCAAATTTCAGTTTTCAATATGAAGAAAATCAAATATAGAAAAGGTTAAGTAATGTCCTCTAAATCACCAATGGTCAGAGTTTGAAATCACTCCTGTTTGACTCATAACTACAATTTCCAAAAGGCACCTTCCACTGAAAAATTAACACTTAATATCATCAAAGGTTTCCCTGGTGGCTCAGTGGTAAAATATCTACCTGCCACACAGGAGCCATGGGTTTGATCTCTGGGTCAGGAAGACCCCCTGGGGGAGGAAATGGCAACCCACTCCAGTATTCTTGTCTGGAGAACCCCATGGACAGAGGAGCCTGCCAGGCTACAGTCACGGGACTGCAAAGAGTCGGACACAATGACTAAACCACCATCAACCCTGCAGAAAGGTTTTTGTTTGAAATTTAAAATTCTGCTCTAATTGGAGCATTGCAAGTGATCAGCTAATGGTCTTCATGGCCTGAAAGCAGAGTGTCAGGCACTTCTATGGCACTTCTGAAGAGCCATAGAGCAGACTGCTCTTACAGCAACCTGCAAAGGGCACCCCACCCCAGAGATGAATGTGGTAGGTGGTCCCACAGCCACTGTTCATACAGCAATGAACAGGGTTAAATGCCATTAATAATTCCCCATTCAGTACCATCATGACCCGAAGAAATTGTTTCTGCATCATCAACTTCTGGCAGCAACTTTGCTGTATTTGAACTGCCATTTCTCACAAATAATGGCCTTTTATCCCACTTGAAACCTGTCACCTGGAACAAATAAGGTCTTTACAAGTCCCAGAAAATGAGAGAATTTTCTCCACAAACTATATTATTTTTTACTTATTCCCTACCCTGACATAATATGAGGGGTTAACCTGCTGGAAAGGTTGCATTCCCATCCCCCAAAATACGAGCAACACCCATAAAAATGCAGTGAGGACTGCTCATATAAGGGAAAAACCCAATTTATATCAAAAGTAAAATCTGCGATACATAAAAGTTATTCTAAAGAATAACAAATAAATAAATTTCACTTGTTATAAATAAAATTTTATAAAGTTTATTTTATAATTTATGATTATATTGGTAAAATTTTTTCATGGCACAGAGACTTTCTCAGATACCATGTTTCTATGTGGTTAGAATGTTTCAGCATCTCTCAGAAGTCCTGACTCTGAGGAACTTTCACTAAAAATCCCTCAAACTTTGTCTTTGTGATAGAAAGAGGGCTATGTGCTAGGTGCTAAGTCACTTCAGTCGTGTTTGACTCTTTGCGGCCCCACAGACTGTAGCCTGCTGGCCAGCTCTGTCCATGGGATTTTCCAAGCAGGAATACTGGAGTCGGTTGCCATTTCCTTCCCCAGGAGATCTTCCTGATCCAGGGATCAAACCTGTGTCTCCTGCGTCTCTGGCATTGCAAGTGGATTCTTTATCACTGAGCCACTGGCGAAGTTCCAAAAGAGGGCAACATTCCCTAGATCTCATCAATAGTTTAAAAGAAAGTCCAATTTAAAAAAAAACAAATTAACAATAATTTGACACCTTACACATGCTCATCCTCATCTGTGTCTGAGAAACTTGATCTTACTCCGAAATTTACACAGAAGTCTGAAGAGCTAAGAACAGCAAAGACTCACTCTAACTGATACCAAGACTTAAAGATAAACCACAGTCATTAAACTAGTGTGGTGCTGGGGCAGGAATGGGCCAATGGGTCTCTGGAATAACGAGGGAGCAGAAGAGACCTGCTCTATGCAGGAGAGAAGAAGGAAAAGAGGAAACATTCAATAAACCATGGCAGGACTATATGGTACCATATGGAAGTAAATGAAACTCAATCTCTATCTCTCACCCTATAGAAACCAGTTCCAGATGAATTAAGGACTTAATAAAATGCAAATCAATACAAACTATTCTAGAAAAAAAGTACAAAATGTGTAGTAGGAACACATTTTTTAAAAACACAAAACACTAAAATTTTTAAACCTATGATCACCTATTCATCAAGAAAAACAACAAAAAGGTGAAATATAAAGCACAAACAGAAAGATATTTACAGCATCCATACCCATGTTCCTAACAAACAGTTTGAATAAAGAATCTATAATAATCTACAAGAGAAGAAGAAGGTAAATGACCCAATAATGAATGTGATAAAGGCATTAGTAGGCATCTCACAGAATCAAAACTTCCCTTTTCTTTTCCAAATCATCAAATTCCCTTTCTCTACTAGATCATTCCTGATGGCATATTAAGCCCTGGGAGGTTCTCGCTCCTCTTACCTTCACATCTCAAATTCTGCCTTGGTATTGCTTTCCCCTGCTGCCTCCTATTCTCACATCCTAAGCTGGTTTCTGTCCCCACTGCTCTTATAGACATCACCGTGGCCTGCACGTCACCCCAGCAGGAATATTTGACACTATCGATTATACCTGGTTTCCCTCTGATCAGAAGCTGCAAATCCAATTCATCAGAAAACCTTAATGCTCAACAAAAACCACAGCTGCCTCATCCCTCCTGCACATCACTGCAGTGACTCCTGCTTGGCCCGTGGGCGCCAGGCGATGGACGGAGAAATCTGGTCACAACTCCGGTCACAGAATGAATGCCACGCTCCTCCAACACCTCTCACTCTCTTTCCATCCTCATCTCCTCCTGCACCTGCTTTGCTCACTTGCTGTCTCCACAGTGGCCTCCTTAGGCAGTACTTGAAACACATCAGAGGCAACACTGATGCAGGGCTTTGTCACTTCCTGTTTTCTCTGCCTAGGAAGTTCTATTACCAAGTCCAAGCTCACTCTGCTTACCGCAGGACTGGTCATTAAATCCGAGAACAGGGGTTGAGACAAGGAATATGACTATATTCAGATTGCCAGCTGATGGAGAAGATGGCAGACTAATGTCTCAAAATAACCATCTTAAGGGGATCTGGACACCAGTTTGTTTTATAGAACAGAGATGGGGGAGGTGGGACATCTCAGGTGATACAGTGGTAAAGAATCCGCCTGCCAATGCAGGAGATGCAAGAGACTCCCTGGATCCAGAAGATCCCCTGGAGTAGGAAATGGCAACTTACTCCAGTATTCCTGCCTGGAAAAATTTCAGGGACAGAGAAGCCTGGTGGGCTACAGTCGATAGGGTCACGTCAGACAGGACTGAGCACAGGGTGGGGGTGGGGGTGGGGGTAAGGAAATACAGTAAAAGGCCATTAATCTTGCAAATATCTCCTAGAATGGCAAGCCTCAGAGGGGATTTTTCATTTCTTCCTTCCCGATCTCCACAGGTGGACAGGGCAAGGCCTGGAACAAAGGCACTTTGTTCAGACAAAGGGGCAGGGTTCCCTGAGGCAAGCCATTCCATAAAGAGAGTCTGCTTTTAGTGAACCAAGCACTGGGAAGCCAAGGTTAAAGAACCAGATCCAACGTGAATTTCACATCAGTTGTTCCGTGGAGGTCCCCACTGTGACAGCAGGCAGGCAGCTAGATCTAAGCTGAGAAATGGGGGCAGGGGCCAAGTGGCAGGAAATCATGCAGCCTGTAGACACTGGGGGTCCACAGACAGAGAGGGGAAAGCAGGACCCTCCAGACTGACCAGAAAGTACACATTTTGGGTGATAAGAGTCCAAGTAACAGACAAAGAATGGTGGGGCAAGGCAGCAACCTCCTGAGTCCAAATGTAACCTTCTCCAGACTGTTCCCTCACTGCAATAAGATTAGCCTAACAAGCAAGAAGTATTCATCAAGCGCTGACCCATGACACTTCTTTAAAGCAACCTGTCTGCCTGCTCTCCTGAGAGTGTATCTGTACTTAAACTCTCACTTTATTTTAATGTGTATAAGTGTATTTTTAATTCTTTATTTTTAATTGAAGGATAATTGGTTTACAATGTTGAGTTGGTTTCTGCCATACATCAATATGAATCAGCCATAGGTATACTATGTCCCCTCTGAACCTCCTTCTTTCCTTTCACCCCCGACTCCATCCCAGCCCTCAAGTTGTCATAGAGCACCGGGTTGAGCTCCCTGCAAGTCTGAGTGCTAAGTTGCTTCAGTCATGTCTGACTCTGACCCTACAGACTGCAGCCCACCAGGCTCCTCTGTCCATGGGATTCTCCAGGCAAGAATACTGGAGTGGGTTTGTGTGTCCTCCTCTAGGGAATCTTTCCAACCCAGGGATCAAACCTGAATCTCTTATGTCTCCTGCATTGTCAGGCAGTTTCTTTATCACTAGTGCCACCTGGAAAGTCCTGAGCTCCCTGAGTCAAACAGCAAATTCCCAGTGGCTATTTTACATTTGGTAGTGTGTAGTTTTCACGCTCCTCTCTCCTTCCCTCCCCTATCCGGCCCCCCATGTCCACAAGTCTGCTCTCTATGTCTGTGTCTCCACTGCTGCCTTGCAAATAGGTTTATCAGTAACATCTTTCTAGATTCCATATATATATTTAATACACAATATTTGTTTTTCTCTTTCTGACTTAACTTCACTCTGTTCATTAACCTCCTTAGAACAGACTCAAACATGTCACTTTACTTTCTTAACATCTCTGCTTCATCTCCAAATTCTTTCCCACAAAGAAAGAACCTCATGTTCACCAGCAACACCTTGACCTTCTTCCTTACAATCCCTGGTGTAAGGGCTTCCATGCAAATGTCCCCTCATCTGAAACTCGTGTCCCCTATAAAACTATCCTTCACTTGTTTAGTTTTCCCCTTATACCAACTATAATCCAATAGGCTACATATTCCATTTTTCTTGTTTACTGCCCTCATCCTTTCACGCACCAGAAAGAAACTACCTTGGGACATGGACTTGCCTGTTTTCTTGCCCTCTATCTCCAGACCTAGAATCAATGTGCACAGCAACTGCACAAGCAATTATTTGTTGAATGGATGAGCATAGTACTCTCATCATCGTGGATAAATCTCAAAGCAATAATGTTGAGAACAAAGCCAGTCCCAGAAGAACACCTCCTCTGTGATTCTAATTACACAAAGTTCAAGAGCATGCACATCTTAGCACGATATTACTTAGGGCTACAAACATAGGTTGGCACAGCTACAAAGAAAATCAAGGATTAACTAACATCAAATTCAAGAGTGAGGTTCCCTCTGGGGGAGGGCATGTGACTGGGAAGGAGCACATGGGGGAATTTTCAAGGATGCTCTTCAGCGTCTTAACTTTGGCAAGGCTTCCCTATGTGCTTTTATTTTGTTAGTGTACCAATTGTTTAAAACAAACCAAAAAAAAAAAAAAAGGCATGAAAAACCATTTAGAGCACACCAGACCACATTACCTCTTTGGGATCCAATATTCATAATATGGGATTACAAATATGGTCCCATCATGGATACAATGCTTTCTTCTGCTGACTTGGCCATATTACAAACTCACTGTGCAGCAAAATCAATTTACTTATTCTTGTTCCACAGCCCAGCTGGATGACAAAATTTACCCCAAGAGACTGACTTCTCGGAAAAATCAAGGCAATAAGAGGGTAAAGGTTATTTCTGATTTTGTATCCCCTGACAGCACTGTGTACATGGTAATGAGGTGGGGAGGGGGAACTACTGACATATTACACAAACCACAAAGTTTTACTTAGTGGTAAGAGGGTTTATGTGGAGAAGGAAATGGCAGTCTACTCCAGTATTTTTGCCTGAAGAATCCAATGGACAGAGGAGCCTGGCAGGCTGCAGCCCATAGGGTCACAAATAGCTGGACACACCTGAAGCAACTTAGCATATGCACATGCATACATCATTTCAGAGCTTCCCAGTGGCTTAGATGGTAAAGAATCTGCCTGCAATGCAGGAGACCAGGTTCGATCCCTGGGTGGGGAAGACCCCCTGGAGAAGGGACTGGCAACCCACTACAGTATTCTTGCCTAGAGACTCCCATAAGAGCTCAAAGAATTGAATGTGATTGAGCAACTGACACTTTCCCTTTGACTTTTTGTGTGAGGATTTATATCAGTAAAGGAGACTGGATTCCCCAAGACTTTCTCAAGAGAGGATGTTTCCTCCCTGCTGCACCCACTCCTGCTCTCGAATGCCAGCTCAGCTCTCTCTCCTGCCTGAGAGCAGCCACCTCCTATCACCAACCCCCAGCCCCCCAACACACACACACACACACTCACACACGAGGGTTCTCACAGCCTTTCACAGTTGAAAACTGCATGTGAGGCAGAGATTCCACTAAATGTTCTTCCTTAGGAAAATTACCTGCGGCTCCACTGACATGTAAACCAAAAATATTTGAAACACTAAGTGAGAAAGCAGAGTGTGAAATCAGAGTTCCAAGGCAGAGCGAGGAGATATACCAAAGCCTTCCTCAGTGATCAATGCGGAGAAATAGAAGAAAACAATAGAATGGGAAAGACCAGAGATCTCATCAAGAAAATTAGAGGTGCCAAAGGAACATTTCATGCAAAGATGGGCACAATAAAGGAAAGAAATGGCATGGACCTGACAGAAGCAGAAGATATTAAGAAGAGGGGGCAGGAATACACAGAAGAACTGTACAAAAAAGATCTTCACGACCCAGATAATCACAATGGTGTGATCACTCACTTAAAGCCAGATATCCTGGAATGCAAAGTCAAGTGGGCCTTAGGAAACATTACTACAAACAAAGCTAGTGGAGGTGATGGAATTCCAGTTGAGTTATTTCAAATCCTAAAAGATGATGCTGTGAAAGCACTACACTCAATATGCCAGCAAACTTGGAAAAGTCAGCAGTGGCCACAGGACTGGAAAAGGTCAGTTTTCATTCCAATCCCAAAGAAAGGCAATGCCAAAGAATGCTCAAACTACTGCGCAGTTGCACTCATCTCACACACTAGCAAAGTAATGCTCAAAATTCTCCAAGCAAGGCTTAAACAATACGTGAATCGTGAACTTCCAGATATTCAAGCTGGATTTAGAAAAGGCAGAGGAACCAGAGATCAAGTTGCCAACATCAAGTTTCAGACCAAGTTGGATCATCAAAAAAAAGCAAGAAAGTTCCAGAAAAACATCTACTTCTATTTCATTGACTATGCCAAAATCTTTATGTGGATACAACAAACTGTGGAAAATACTTAAAGATATGGGAATACCAGACCACTTGACCTGCCTCCTGAGAAATCTGTATGCAGGTCAAGAAGCAACAGTTAGAACTGGACACGGAACAACAGACTGGTTCCAAATCGGGAAAGGAGTACATCAAGGCTGCATAGGGTCACCCTGCTTATTTAACTTCCATGCAGCGTACATCATGCGAAATGCCAGGCTGGATGAAGCACAAGCTGGAATCAAGATGGTCAGGAGAAATATTAATAACACCACCCTTATGGCAAAAGGTGAAGAACTAAAGAGACTCTTGATGAACGTGAAAGAGGAGAGTGAAAATGTTGGCTTAAACTCAACATTCAGAAAACTAAGATCATGGCATCCGGTCCCATCACTTCATGGCAAACGGATGTAGAGACAATGGAAACAGTGACAGACTTTATTTTCTGGGGGGCTCCAAAATCACTGCAGATGGTGACTGAAGCCATGAAATTAAAAGAAGCTTGGTCCTTGGAAGGAAAGCTGTGACCAACCTAGACAGCATATTCAAAAGCAGAGACATTACTTTGCTGACAAAGTTTTATCTAGTCAAAGCTTTGGTTTTTCCAGTAGCCATGTATGGATATGAGAGTTGGACTACAAAGAAAGCTGAGAGCAGAAGTATTGATGCTTTTGAACTATAGTGTTGGAGAAGATTCTTGAGTGTCCCTTGGACTGCAAGGAGATCCATCCAGTCCATTCTAAAGGAAGTCAGTCCTGAATTCTCATTGGAAGGACTGATGCTGAAACTGAAACTCCAATACTTTGGTCACCTGATGTGAAGAACTGATTCATTTGAAAAGACCCTGGTGCTGGCAAAGACTGAAGGCAGAAGGAGAAGGGGAGGACAGAGGATGAGATAGTTGGATGGCATCACTGACTTGATGGACACGAGTTTGAGTAAGCTCTGGGAGTTGGTGATGGACAGGGAGGCCTGGCGTGCTGCAGTCCATGGGGTCACAAAGAGACACGACAGCGACTGCACTGAACTGTGAGAAAGCTTGTGGTTATTTTATATTTTAAAAATATTGTTGCAACCCTGGAAGAAAGTGAAAGTGTTAGTCATTCAGTCCTGTCTGATTCATTGCAACCGCATGGACTGTAGCTCACCAGGCTCTTCTATCCATCTGATTCTCCAGGCAAGAATACTGGAGTGGGTTGTCATGACCTTCTCCAGGGGATCTTCCTGACCCAGGGATGGAACCCAGGTCCTGTGTATTGCAGGCCGTTTCTTTACCGTTTGAGCTACCTGGACACCCTATAACACTGCATAAGGACACAAATGTTCAAATGAAGCCCTGTGAATAAGTTCAAGGAAATAAATTAGGTGACAGATAGAAATGATAGTTTGGTACATAAATGATAGATGATTGATAGATGATAAATATGATAAATAGATAGATGGTGAGTAATTAAGTAAATGAAGAAGGGAAGTTTAGGAAGCAAAAATAAATGAAGTGACATTTAATGAGGGAAGTGCGGGCATGATAAATTGCTTCAGTCGAGTCTGACTCTGTGCAACCCCGTATGGACTGTAGCCCACCAGGCTCCTCTGTTCATGGGATTCTCCAGGCAAGAATACTGGAGTGGACAGCCATGCCCTACTCCAGAGGATCTCCCCAACCCAAGGATTAAAACTCTATCCCTAATGTCTCCTGCATTGGCAGGCGGGATCTTTACCACTAGCACCGCCCAATGAGGGAAGAAGATGAATAAATCTACTTAAAGATGAGGCCACACATTTATACAAAGTATAGATACAACAGACACTCTTCAGACCCGTCGCATGTTGTTGTTGAGCCCTTAGGCCGTGTCCATGGACACAACTCTTATGACTCCGTGGACTATAGCCTGTCAGGCCCCTCTGTCCTACGTTACACTGAATTTAAAGCAAAGAAATTGGTCAAGAAATATACTAATCCATTTATAAACTAATTGGATTGCAAGGTGCACATTACTATCCACAGCCTGAGGTAACACTTCCAACTAAGGGTAATAATTGTTTTTAAATAACCTTAAGATAAGTACAGTCATCTCAAATGCCCTATTTAAATCCCATTTCTACTACAGAAATAAGGTTATAGATCAGCCTAATGGGGACACATACCTAGTATGTATACAGAAGACAACTGAAGAGCCAAGAAGTTAAAAAAAAAAAAAAATTAATGACTCTTTATAGAGTGAATGAAGACAGACAACAGTCTACACAGCCCTTGCAGCAGAGTCAGGCTGGTCAACCTTCACACTCATGGTTCTACACCTGTGAGCTTTGTGACCTTGACTTTGCTACTGAGACTCCCTGTACTTCAAATTTCCATCTGCAAAGTGAAAGAGGTCATCTGAGAGTTTGACATGTCTTCCTGTTCCTGTGGGCAGTGAGTCTGCAACCATGGCAGCAACAGAGACTGGAAGGGAGAGTGGCCAAATCTTCCTCCCTGTCAGACCAGCTCCTCCTGTGCTCTGCCCAGGTGGGAGGCACCAGTGTCTTCTCAGACACCTTGGACTGAGGCTCCGTCCTTCTGCTGACCTTGCCATTACCCGTTCTCCTGATTGCACCACCAACCATTGACCACGCAGGGCCCTCCTCTAGGACCACAGGAGCCTCCTGTCTGTCGCTTCTCCAAGCCATCCTCCACTGTGCCACAAGCATTTCCCGAAATACTTGCAATGGGAGCAGTACTCCCTCTGGTTTGCCCGAGAAAACCCTGAGACAGGGATGCAAGGAAAGTAGTTTATTTGGAAATTGCTTTCAGGAAATAAAGGCAGGAAATGGAGCAAATGAGACAGGAGGGGGAAGATGCCCAGGAAAGGCTGAGTTATCAAGCCAGTCACCACTACAAGCAACCACAGCTTAATCTTCGAGGCATTCTGAGAGTCAGCATAGAACCACAGCACATCAGTCCATTTGAGAAGTCCAGGTACTCATCACCAACCCCTGGCAGTCATCGGCAGGGGGCTGCTGCCAGGAGTCAGTCCCCAGGCTCTACAGCTGATCAAGGAGAATCTCAGGCAAAGTCTGGCCCCTGCTGGCCGCGGGGATGCTCGGGACTGAGGGAGCCTGGGCTGGTGCCCACAGTGCCTGCTACAAAAGCAGGCATCTCCATTTCCTAATGATCCTGTGGCTTCTTTTCACACTGAGCAGATGACATCTGTGCAGATGCATCAGTGAACCCAGATTCTTCGAGAATGAGGGGTCACGGCTCAGCTTTGAGTTTTGACTTGGTTTCTTGAGTCTGTGGCTTTATGGGGGAGCGATTGAGAGGGAAAAGGATTTTCTAAATTTCCCAAACCCTTGTACAGTATGAAGGACAAAGGAGTTTGGAGATGTGAGAATGGAGTGTAGTCATAGGACGTGGTGTTGGGGGCAGTAAGGACATGACCTTAGAGTTCCTGCCACGTGGAAGAGAGGCCAGGATGACACAGCAGGCAGGACCCCACAGGGAGACTTGCTAGGGATAAGACTGAGGGGAGCTGCTGCCCAGGTTCCTGAGATGCAGTGTGGGGTGCTGATTGGAAATAACAGAGCTGAGTCAGTAAAAAGTAGCCCTGCCATGCAGGAGACCTGGGTTCGATTCCTGGGTCAGGAAGATCCCCAGGAGAAAGAAGTGGCAACCCACTCCAATATTCTTGCCTGGACAATCCCTTGGACAGAGGGGCCTGGCAGGTCACAGTCCATGGACTCAAGAGTTGAACATGACTGAGTGACAAAACCACCACTGTACAGGTTACTGGAAAGACTCCCCTGAGAGACCACAGAGGAGGGGATGGTCATGGTAGGATGAGAGGATGTGGCAGAGGAGGGCTGGGGTCCCACAGGGTCCCCTGAGTCCTAGATGTGGTGTGGAAGTGACCCCCCCTCATCCCACGCACACACTCACAGGGACCATATAGACATTAGCAGACAGGTGAGTTCAAGAACAAACCAAGATGTTAATTAAAACAGATACCATTTATTTAGTAGCTGAAATGTGCTAAGTACTGCACTCAACACCCACTTTCCTATTTTAACTCATTTCTTACCACCCATATCTCTAAAAAGGAGGTATTTTTATCTCAATTTTATACACAAGAAAACTAAGGCAGAGAAACATTGGTCAAAGGTCATAGAAAGAGAAGAAACAACAGAGGATGAGATGATTGGATGGCATCACTGACTCAACGGACATGAGTTTGAACGAACTCCAGGAGCTGATGAAGGACAGGGAAGTCTGGAGTGCTGCAGTCCATGGGACACGAATGAGCAACTGAACAATAACAACTGGCTTTGCAGTCAGCTGCTTGCCTGGTTGAGAACTAGGAAAGCCACCTTGGTTACCTTGGAAAAGAAGTGCTAACTCAGCTCCTAAAAGAACCTTTATGTCTCAAGTGGTCTTGTCTCTCTTCCAACCAAGACACACCTGGCAGAAATTCAGGAGAAATGGGTTTCTTCAGAGGTTAAGACTCTGTCCTACCCTAGTGGGTGATGTGAAGGCAGACATCTGATCTGCAGCTCTTCATCTGGCCTGCACCCACCAAACACTGGTCCTAGTTACTAACTTACCCCTAAACCAAGAACTCTGATGCACTTGTGGTGTTCTCTTGCCTGAAAGCGTGTGGGCTATGAGGTGTGGGATGGGAGGACAGAATCATGTGCTAGAGAGAAGGGGCAGAGAAAGGTGAGGAGAGTAAGGGAGGCAGGAGAAATCACAGCAGCTCCTCCAAGCCAGGTCTCTGCCTTTGCCCCATCTCACCTCCTAGGTGTTGAGTCTTCCTGGAATGAGAATTAATTGCCCAGGCTCAATTCCACACTCCTCAGAGCCTTTCAAATTGTCTCTTATTCTAATTCAATCCTGTGTGTTGCATCTCACCTCCCACCACTCCCCCAAACTCCATCAATCAAGACCCCTCAGCATCCCCTGATTCTTCCAACATCACGGCAGCCTGTGGCCAACACTACTCTGGGTTTCTCATGGTATTTAGCAGTCTCTATGGATTGGTTTATGTCTTTTTGACACCTGAAGAAAAGAATCAACTGAACAACATTTAAAGTGTGTGTCTCCTCCATGCCCTTTCAATCACTGATAAATAACCATGATAATGATAGTACATGCTGACCCATCTGTCTCAGCCTCTTTCTCTTATAAGTGAGCCCACCATGGGAACATGCTGTAGGTTAACACTCCTGTCAAAGGTGAGTTGAGCTGCTAAGAAGTGCCTTCTTCGGCACAGATCTGGTCCTGTTCTCAGACTGTGGGGCTGGTTGTCAGTGGATCCCAGAGCATTCGCTGTGAGAGCATGCGTGCATGCATGCCGAGTCACTTCAGTCGTGTCCGACTCTTTGCGACCCTATGGACTGTAGCCCACCAGGCTCCTCTGTCCATGGGATTTCCCAGGCAAGAATACTGGAGTGGATTGCCATGCCCTCCTCCAGGGGATCTTTCTGACCCAGGGATCAAACCCACATCTCTTATGCCTCCTGCACTGGCAGTGGGTTCTTTACCTCTCGCACCACCTGGGAAGCCCATAAGAGCATGCGAGCCAGTTAATTCGGATTCAGATGCAAGCAGTCAAAGTGTGCCCACAATCCCCCTCTCCCCGTCTCTGAGATGCTAGCTGGGGGCAGCCAATACACAGCACAGGGTGGGGTCTTTGCTTTCAGCACCACCTTCTCCTGCCCCCGCTGCACCTCAGCATCACTGTCCGAGAAAGGAATCCAGCCATCCCCCTCCACAGCCCATAGAAAGGAGGAAGTGAGAGGCAGCTTTCACCTTTCTGAACCCCACTGAGAATCAGGCACCACATTTGATCCTTCCACATTTATCGATTCCACTGGTCCTTGCCTCAGTTCTGCTCCAAATATTACAAGGCTATCCACATTTTAAAGATAAGGAAACTGAGGCTGAAGAGGCCTGTAACCTACGTGGAAATCCATGGATCATATGGAGCAGAATTGAGACTTGCTTCCTAGTCAGTCCTGCCCAGAGACAAGGCTCTTTCCACCAGACCATGGAGGCCTCGGCTGCAGGCCACTCGTGGAGTTAAAAATTGTCACTTACAGACACTCAAAGCCATCAGCAAGATCACTGCTTTGCCACAAGCCAGTGCCTGGGACATCACTGCAGCTGACATTTGGCTGCAGAGGTTCCCTGTGACCCACCCCGTCCCCACTGACCAGTGCTTGGCCTGGCTGCCTTGGGTGCCTTGCCTGGCTCCACTTCCTGGAGCTGCATGTGACTTCCACACGGGGTCTCAGGGGGCCTGCACCAACTATCCCAGCCCTCCTGCACCTCCACCTGCTGTGCCTGACCCCCTAGCTGCCCTTCCCATCCACCCCTTCATCCTCCGACCTAGAGCCACGGCTTAGTTACCACAGGGTTCCCCAAGACACAGTCAAATCAGTCACCAGCACCTGCCCAGTGAGTGTGCCTGGAGAGAGAGAGAGAGAGAAAGATCAACCGACAGACAGACTGGGGAGCTCTGGGCTGGGCTTCAAAACAGATGGAAGGACTGATTTAAAATCTGGAGATTCCTGGATCACAGCTTGGTACTCAGGTGCTTAGTACTCCTTTCCCTCTTGTGATGTAGGAATCACTGCTGAATGTCTACCTTCCTGGTTTCAATGTCTCCATTCTATCTGTGGAGAGTCTACGGAGAAGGAAATGGCAACCGACTCCAGTGCTCTTTCCTGGAAAGTCCCATAGACTGACGGAGGAGCCTGGTGTGCTACAGTCCATGGGGTCACAAAGAGCTGGACACGATGGGACGACTTCACTTCATCCTATCTGTAACCTGCCAACTCCCTATGGAACAAGCTGGTGTAAGATCTGAATTGAGTGGAACCTAGGTGGGGGTAGGGACTTGAAAATTGTTAGTGAGCAACTCTACGTCAAGCATTAGGCTTTTTCCTTCCTCCTTTCAGGTAATGGGCTTTCTCATTCTTTACTCCGTGCAACTTTGTTTAACCCAAGTACAGCTCAGGCTCCAAGCCTACCAGCTTGGTACCTCCATTAGTTTCCTATTTGCTGTTTTAACAATTCACCACCTATTTGTATGCATGCTAAGTCACTCAGTTGTGTTCAACTCTTTGTGACTGTAGCCTGTCAGGCTCTTCTGTCCACAGGAATTCTCTGGAACTCCTGGAATGGGTTGCCATGCCCTTCTCCAGGGGATCTTCCTGACCCAGGATCAAACCTGTGTCTCTTATGTCTCCTGTACTGGGAAATGGGTTCTTTACCACTGGTGCCACCAGGGAAGCCCATCACATATTTAGCAGCTTTAAATAACACACATTTATTATCTTACAGTTCTAGAGGTTAGAAGATCACATGAGTGAGCAGACCTATGCTCCTTCCTAAGATGTGGAGGAGAACTGCTTCCTTGTCTTTGCCCACAGTCCTTGGCTTGTGGCCCCCTCTTCAATCTCTTCCCTCTCTCTTCTTCTCTCATTCTCTTCCTCCCTCCTACTTTCCTGTGTGGTTACACTGGGCCCACCTAGGTAATCTCCTCATGCAAGTTTCTTAACTCAACTCCACATGCAAAGCCCTCATTGTCTTGTAAAGTAGCATATTCACAGGTTCCAGGATGAGAACATGGGCATTTGGGGTCCAGCACAATACCCAAAGGGGGCTTCCCTGGTAACTTAGTGGTAAGGAAATCTGCCTGTCAATGTAGGAGACATAAGAGATATAGGTTTGATCTCTGGCTTGGGAATATCCACTGGAGTAGAGCATGGCAATCCACTCCAGTATTCTTGCCTGGAGAATCCAAAGGCAGAGAAGCGTGGTGGGCTATATTCCATTGGGTTGCAAACAGTAGGACACAGCTGAAGCATCTTAGCACGTACACACACCCATACGATACCCTAAGTGCCACGGCCCACAGAAGGCCCTGTGGACCCACAGGGCAGGAACTGTATCTTCTAAAGTTGTGTATCTCACAGGACTTTGTCCTTGATGCTTGTTTGACATGTAGTTCTTGGATAAACCAATGGATAGTGTGTGAACTAAACTGTGTCTTTTCATAACCCCTAGCTTACCTGGTGGCTCAGACAGCAAAGCATCGGCCTGCAATGCAGAAGACGTGGTTTTGATCCCTGGGTAAGGAAGATCCCATAGATAGGGAAATGGTAACCCACTTCAGTACTCTTGCCTGGAAAATCCCATGGACCAAGGAGCTTGGCAGGCTACAGTCCATGGGGTCCCAAAGAGTCTGACATGACTGAGCGCCTTCACTTTCATAACCCCTATAAGGTCAGAATGTGGCTTTCCTTAAACACATCATTTTTTTCAGAAGTTATCAAGGTAAAATGAGGTCATGGGGTGAACTCTAATCCAATAAGATTTTATCTTATAAAAAAGGACATAGACACACACAGGACTCCTCTATATCTACAAGTCAAGGAGGCGTGGAACATATTCTGCTTCCTCAGTCCTCATAAAAATCCAAAACCTGGACTGTCTACTGCTGAAGTCTCCCAGCTTGCAGCACTTATTACTACAGCCCCAGCAAATGAATGCAGATAGTAAAACTAATTTGCTGCTGTCCTGGTACACTGCTGCCTAGGGCCCTGCTGCAGGGTCGGGGGTGCTGAGTGCAACTGTGCACACACAGGGCCTTTGGAAGGAGGTCCCCATTATCTTCCTTAGTTTGGCCTCAAGTGAAACTACAGGGAGGGAATACAGCCACGCCCATCAACAGAAAATTGGATTAAAGATTTACTGAATATGGCCCCTTCCATCAGAATAAGACCCAGTTTCCCCCTCAGTCAGTCTCTCCCATCAGGAAGCTTCTTACCCTTAACCATCAGAGGGCAGACAAAACGAAAACCACAATCACAGAAAACTAACCAAACTGATCACACGGACCACAGCCTTGTCTAACTCAATGAAACTATGAGCCATGCCGTGTAGGGCCAACCAGAATGGATGGATCATGGTGGAAAATTCTGCCAAAACATGGCCCACTGGAGAAAGGAATGGCAAACCACTTAGTATTCTTGCCTTGAGAACCTCATGAACAGCATGAAAAGGCAAAGATAGGACACTGAAAGATGAACTCCCCTGGTGGGTAGGTTGCCAATATGCTACTGGAGATCAGTGGAGAAATAACTCCAGAGACAATGAAGAAACGGAGCCAAAGCAAAAACAACCCCCAGTTGTGGATGTGACTGGTGATGGAAGTCAAGTCCGACGTTGTAAAGAACAATATTGCATAGGAACCTGGGATCTTAGGTCCATGAACAAGGAAAACTGGAAGTGGTCAAACAGAAGATGACAAGAGTGAATATCAACATTTTAGAAATCAGTGAACTAAAATGGACTGGAATGTGTGAATTTAACTCAGATGACCATTATATCTACTACTGTGGGCGAGAATCCCTTAGAGGAAATGGAGTGGCTATCATAGTCAACAAAAGAGTCTAAAATGCAGTACTTGGAAGGAATCTCAAAAAAATAGAATGATCTCTGTTCACTTCCAAGGCAAACAATTCAATATCACAGTAATCCAAGTCTATGCCCCAACTAGTAATGCTGAAGAAGCTGAAGTTGAACAGTTCTATGAAGTCCTACAATATCTTCTAGAACTAACAACCCCTCCTCCCCCCAAAAAAGATATCCTTTTCATTATAGGGGACGGGAATGCAAAAGTAGGAAGTCAAGAGATATTTGGAGTAACAGGCACATTTGTGCATGGAGTACAAAATGAAGCAGGTCGAAGGCTAATATAGTTTTGCAAAGAGAACACACTGGTCATAGCAAATGCCCTCTTCCAACAATACAAGAGAAGATTGTACATATGGACATCACCAGATGGTAAATACCAAAATCAGGTTAATTATATTCTTTGCAGCCAAAGATGAAGAAGCTCTATACAGTCAGCAAAAACAAGACCAGGAGCTGACTGTGGCTCAAATCATGAACTTCTTATTGCCAAATTCAGACTGAAATTGAAGAAAGTAGGGAAAACCACTAGACCATTCAAGTATGACCTAAGTTAAATCCCTTACAATTATACAGTGGAAGTGAGAAATAGATTCAAGGGATTAGACCTAATAGACACAGTGCCTGAAGAACTATGGACGAAGGTTATGACACTATACAGGAGGAAGAGATCGAGACTATCCCCAAGAAAAAAAAAATGCAAAAGGCAAAATGGCTGTTTGAAGAGGCCTTATAAATAGCTGAGAAAGGAAGAGAACCTAAAGGCAAAGGAGAAAAGGAAAGATATACCCATTTGAATGCAGAGTTCCAAAGAATAGCAAGGAGAGATAAGAAAGCCTTCCTTAGTGATCAATGTGAAGAAACAGAGGAGAACAATAGGTTGGGAAAGACTAGAGATCACTTCAAGAAAATTAGAGCTACCAAGGGAACATTTCATGCAAAGATGGTACAATAAAGGACAGAAATGGTATGGACTGAACAGAATCAGAAGATATTAAGAAGAGGTGGCAAGAATGCACAAGAGAACTGTACAAAAAACAGCTTCATGACCCAGATCATGACCATGGTTTGATCACTGACCTAGAGACAGATATCCTAGAGTGTGAAGTCAACTGGGCCTTAGGAAGCATCACTACAAACAAATCTAGTGGAGGTGATGGAACTCCAGTTGAGCTGTTTCAAATCCTAAAAGATGATGCTGTGAAAGTGCTGCACTCAATATGCCAGCAAATTTGGAAAACTCAGCAGTGGCCACAGGACTGGAAAAGGTCAATTTTCATCCCAACCTCAAAGAAAGGCAATGCCAAAGAATGCTCAAACTACCACACAGTTGCACTCATCTCACATGCTAGCAAAGTAATGCTCAAAATTCTCCAAGCCAGGCTTCAGCAGTACGTGAACCGTGAACTTCCAGATGTTCAAGCTGTATTTAGAAAAGGCAGAGGAACCAGAGATCAAATATCCAACATTAGAAAAACATCTACTTCTGCTTCATTGACTATGCCAAAGTCTTTATGTAGAGCACAACAAACTGTGGAAAATTCTTAAAGATATGGGAATACCAGACCAGCTGACCTGCCTCCTGAGAAATCTGTATGTAGGTCAAGAAGCAACAGTTAGAACTGGACATGGAATAACAGACTGCTTCTGAATCAGGAAAGGAGTATGTCAGGGCTGTATATTGTCACCCTGATTATCTAATTTATATGCAGAGTATATCATGTGAAATGCCAAGCTGGAATTACGATTGCCGGGATAGATATCAATAACCTCAGATATGCAGATGACACCTCCCTTATGGCAGAAACTGAAGAATAAAGAGCCTCTTGATGAAAGTGAAAGAGGAGAGTGAAAAAGTTGACTTAAATTTCAACACTCAGAAAACTAAGATCATGACATCCGGTACCATCACTTCATGGCAATTAGATGGGGAAACAATGGAAACAGTGACAGACTTTACTTTCTTGGGCTCCAAAACCACTGCAGATAGTGATCACAGCCTTGAAATTAAAAGACGCTTGCTCTTTGGAAGAAAAGCTATGACAAATCTAGACAGCATATTAAAAAGCAGAGATGTTACTTTGTCAACCAAGGTCTGTCTAGTCAAAGCTATGGTTTTTCCAGTGGTCATGTATGGATGTGAAAGTTGGACTATAACAAATGCTGAGAGCCAAAGAGTTGATGCTTTTGAACTGTGGTGTTGGAGAAGACTCTTGAGAGTCCCTTCGACTGCAAGGAGATCCAACCAGTCCATCCTAAAGGAAATCAGTCCTGAATATTCATTGAAAGGACTGACGCTGAAGCTGAAACTCCAAGCTGGCCACCTGATTCAAAGAGATGACTCTTGAGAAGACCCTGATGCTAGGAAAGATTGAAGGCAGGAGGAGAAGGGGAGGATGAGATGATTGGTTGGCATCACTGACTCGTTGGACATGAGTCTTAGTAAGCTTTGGGATTTGCTGCTGTCCAGGGAAGCCAGGTGTGCTGCAGTTCATGGGGTCAAAAAGAGTCTAACATGATTGAGCAGCTGAACTGAACTGAGCTGGTACGTTGAAAGTAAGATTTAAAAGAAAGGGAAAAAAAATCTGCCAGAAAGTTCTGTACCACCAGAAATATTTCACACTGAAAATTTCAACCCACTCCAGTATCCTTGACTGGAGAATCCCCAGGACAAAGGAGCCTGGTGGGCTACAGTCCATGCGGTCACAAAGAGTCAGACACAATTGAAGCAACTGAGCATGCACGTGGGATGTTCTTGAAGGGATTTGCTTCAGAAGAAATCAGTTCAGGGTCATTTTACTAGAAATAGGCTAAGTATCTGCTGGAGGCCACCAGTATTATGGGTGTTGAAAATTTTGATGTCCATGCCCAAAGCTGACCCCTCTCACTGGGCTGCCAGTGTGTTTTTTAAAGCCAGTGAAGGGTCTTAAACTTCAAATGGCCTCTCATTTCTCATCTTACATAGCAATTATGGGGAATTACTTACTGGTCAGTTATGGGGAAATAATATAATTAGCTTCCCTCCACCCAGAGCTCATTACCCAGCGCATCATTTAGGCAACTGCATGCACGCATGCGCAGCCCATCTCCAGCCCGCCTTCCCCAGACCGCGGGGAGGCAGGCAGTGAGCGCGATCCAGTGACAGCTGCAAGGCAGCCCCTGGGAATGAAACATTTTAGCACTTCATAAATTTCTAACAAGGTTTCAAATTGCCGCCGTTTCCCTCTGCTCCGCTCTGTCAAGGAGCGAAAGGGAGGGGAAAAAAGACTAATTAAATCTACAGTGAGAAAACGCTACTGGTAAGATTGCTACTTGTTAAAAATAATGAACTGTTAGGATGAGTTTGCAAAGTCATGTGAAATTCTCCCAATTTCCCCCATACATGAAAATAACACAATATATCCCTCTAATAGTATATGCATTGAGTATATGAGGCTGTATACTCGATGTAGATACATTTTCATGTATATCAAAGAATTAAACACATATCAGAACAGCATATCTGATCCATGACATTCCTAAACCTAATGGAAGGTAACATATGATAGAGACCAGTGAGAGACTGTGTAACAATACTTCGATATGAACATTAAGGCTTGATATCATTTATAAAGTGGATTACTGCAAATTATTTTTCTGTATGATTTTTATTGCAAGAAAAATTATCACAGGTGAGGCATCAAATAGAAAAACAGCCTTGAAAACCTTCCTGAAACAACAGTTTCCAAGTTTTGATCACCACTGCGAATTTTTTTAAAACAAAAACAGTAATAAAACCCTCAGTTCTTTCACTCTGTTTTAAGATACTCAACTGAGGGATATGCAAAACTAATGGAGGCGGGGGAGCACTGGAGAGGGAAAGGAAAATAATTCTCAAAGATATTTCACTGTCAACTAAAATATATGTTAGGTGCTCGGTGGGAGGGGGTGAGTCCAGAAAAATAAAACATAAAATTTTAAAGAATTCTACTCTGAGAAAAGCAATGTGCATTCCTATTTCTATTAGCATACGTAACTACAACTGCCTTCAGACTGTAGGTGTACTTCCATAATAACGCTTTAGTATGAGATACAGGGGATGGAGCTGGATATATGAAGCTAGAATAGGGCAAAAACTAGGGCATTGAGAAGCCTGCCAGTAACTCGGGATGTAGATCCCTTTGAGCCAAGCACATGGCCAAGCACAAAGCAGGTCCTGGACAAGGAGCGGCTGCTGCGCGGGATGATCCGTGCTCTCTGCCCCCACCCACTGCACGCCTGACACCCCCCGGCACAGGCCTGGTTCACCTGATGCCTGCTTTCTTTCTCAGCCAGAGAAGGGTGACCTTTAGGATGACATACGTAAAGAAGCTTCTGAAGCTAGGATGGGAGGGAAAATGCAAGGAAATGTGCACGAGGGAAAATAAACAGTCCTTAAAGTATTGGCTAGCTGACATTCAGAACAGCGACCTCAGGACTGGAAATCTGACAAGGGCTCCTGGCAAATTTCAGATGCAAATGACCACTTGGTATTAATTTCAGCCTTGCTCATGTTTGGTCCATCATGGCTAATTGGCGGGATGAACTGCCAGTTCTGCTGATGGCGGCCCCGACTGACATTTGGGGTTGTCTGAGTGCCAGAACCCACAGTCACTGGACGGTGCCAGTCTGCCAATTAAGATCCTTGGTACCTCGCTTGCCTCCCCTCCCTCCCCAGCCCCCTCTTCTTTCCCCCTCCCTCTCTCTCTCCTTGTGTTTATGTGTGTATGGTTTTACAAAAAAATCGATCACATATTTATTTTTTTCTACACATGCAGAGGCTTGGTAACATGAGCAAAAAGAAAAATCTCAAGAAAAATAAAGCATGATTAAGTGGAAAGGTATTCATAATATATTCCAGTGTTGACTAGTAACAGTAAACAATGTAAAAGTTATTCTACAGATTCATCCAGGCTTTTAACACATAGGCTTTGACTTCACTAAAGAAAACAAGGTCACCCCCAAGCCACTCTGCAACCAGACTACAGATCGGGGCCACTAAGGGGGCACACTCACCTGCCCCATTATTTTATGGTGACACTCTCTAGGAGGTTGCAGTGTGATCTTTCTGAGCACATCATAACTTACATTTGTCCTGTATGTTTACACAAACGTCCAAATTTCATGGGCATCATCTAATCTAATGCTTGCCACAATTACATCATCTTGTCTTTCACCAACAGAAATGATTGTTCTCCATCTCTACTGAGAATTCTTACAGGGCATAACCAGTAAGGACAATACTACTGACCAGCCAGCATCTAGGCTTAATGAATGAACTTGACCTGAGTTTATTCTCATCGAACACAATTTCCACGTGTTTAGAAGTTTCATCAAACATCACACTAAGGTCTTTCCCTGGTAAATTTAGAAACCCATCTGCTGCTAGAAGCCCTGATGCACTTTGATCACCAGATTCTAAGTGTTTCACAGTAAAAGCAGGTTTCCCGAGGAACTTGTTGCTTATAATTAATGAAGCCACAGCTCATCAGAAACAGAAGCTGAGAGGACTGAACGTTGAGCATGACCTGGGAGTATGGAGGAGCTTATGGTGAATAGGGGCTTCCCAGGTAGCTCAGTGGTAAAGAATCTGCCTGCCAATGTAAGAGATGTAGGAGACATGAGTCAGAAAGATCCCCTGGGTCAGAAAGATCCCCTGGAGGAGGAAATGGCAACCCACATCATTATTCTTGCCTGGAAAATCCCATAAACAGAGAAGCCTGGTGTGCTATCATACATAGGCTTGCAAAGAGTTGGACATAACCGAATGACTGAGAACACACACATGCATGGAGAGTGAAGAAAACTGCTTTTTTTCTTTGTAAAAGAAAGTGAAGGTCTATGAGGGATACAGCTGAAGTTATCTTCAGGGAGAAGATATTATCATCAGAGAGACTGACATTAAAGATAGCAATTAAAGACCTCCTTCAATGTCAAGATGAAGTGTTTGGGGGCTATAAAATTAGACCCATTTCTCCATGGTAATTGGGGATACTTTTTCATGTTAACTCACGTGACTGTCCATGTTAGACACTCAGGGATCCTGCCCCTCCCCTCTGTAGCCTCATCTAAGGCTTTGAGTGACAGTGAGTGTCAAATGTAACCTCCCCCAGACCCACAGCATTCCAGAACAGAGTGACATTTACATCTCTGTGATAAACTGCTTGCTTCTCTATAAATATTCTCCATGATTTGAACTTTCAGAGCAGAATATTCTAGAAAAGATGGTGTAGCACCTTAAATACTCAAATTCCATTCTTTTCTTAGGAAATGTGAACACTCTGGCGAGAGGATCAAGGGACATCACTTATGAAAACTGGCCAATTGTGCTGCCTCAGTGAAGCAGCAGAGGGTGAGTCCTGCATCCCCAGAGCATGGATGAGCATAAGCAGCACATGTCAGGCACTGAAAACGGGTTGGATGAAGAATAAGCTGAAATCAAGATTCAGTTCAGTTGAGTCGCTCAGTCATGTCCGACTCTTTGTGACTCCGTGAACCACAGCACGCCAGGCTTCCCTGTACAGAACGAACTCCCGGAGCTTACTCAAACTCACGTTCATTGAATGGTAATGCCATCCAACCATCTCAGCCTCTGCTGTCCCCTTCTTATCCTGCAATCTTTCCCAGCATCAGAGTCTTTTCAAATTAGTCAGTTCTTCATATCAGGTGGCTAAAATATTGGAGTTTCAGCTTCAACATCAGTCCTTCCTATGAATAGTCAGGATTGATTTCCTTTAGGATGGACTGGTTGTATCTCCCTGCAGTCCAAGGGACTCTCAAGAGTCTTCTCCAACACCACAGTTCAAAAGCATCAATTCTTCAACATGCAGCTTTCTTTATAGTCCACCTCTTACATTCACACATGACTACTGGAAAAACCAGACATTTGACTAGATGGACCTTGGTTGGCAAAGTAGCATCTCTGCTTTTAATATGCTGTCTAGGTCATAGCTTTTCTTCCAAGGATCAAGTGTCTTTTAATTTCAAGGCTGCCGTCACCATCTGCTGTGATTTCGGAGCCCCTAAAATAGTTTGTCACTGTTTCCATTGTTTCCCCATCTAATTGCCATGAAGTGATGGGACCAGATGCTATGATCTTAGTTTTCTGAATGCTGAACTTTAAGCCAATTTTTTCACTCTCCTCTTGCACTTTCATCAAGAGGCTTTTTAGTTCCTCTTCACTTTCTGCCATAAGGGTGGTGTCATCTGCATATCTGAGGTTATTGATATTTTTCTGGACAGTCTTGATTCTAGCTTGTGTGTCATCCAGCCTAGCATTTCTCATGATGTACCCTGCATAGAAGTTAAATAAGCAGGGTGACAATATACAGCCTTGACGTACTACTTTCCTGATTTGGAACCAGTCTGTTGTTCCATGTCCAGTTCTAACTGTTGTTTCTTGACCTGCATACAGATTTCTCAGAAGGTAGGTCAGGTGGTCTGGTGTTCCCATCTCTTGAAGAATTTTCCAGTTTGTTGTGATCCACACAGTCAAAGGCTTTGGTATAGTCATGAAGCAGAAGTAGATGTTTTTCTGGAACTCTCTTGCTTTTTTGATGATCCAACAGATGTTGGCAATTTGATCTCTGGTTCCTCTGCCTTTTCTAAATCCAGCTTGAACATACAGAAGTTCACGGGTTCACGTATTGCTGAAGTCTGGCTTGGAGAATTTTGAGCATCACTTTGCTACTGTGTGAGATGAGTGCAACTGTGTGGTAGTTTGAGCAGTCTTTGGCATTGCCTTTCTTTGAGAATGAAAAATGAACTTTTCCAGTCCTGTGGCCACTGCTAAGCTTTCCAAATTTGCTAGCATATTGAGTGCAGCACTTTCAAAGCATCATTTTTAGGATTTGAAATAGCTCAACTGGAATTCTATCACCTTCACTAGCTTTGTTTGTAGTGATGCTTCCTAAGGCCCACTTGACTTCACTTTCCAGGATGTCTGGCTCTAGGTGAGTGATCACACTATGGTGGTTATCTGGCTCATGAAGATCTTTTTGTATAGTTCTTCTATGCATTCTTGCCATCTCTTCTTAATATCTTCTGCTTCTGTTAAGTCCATACCATTTCTATCCTTTATTGTGCCCATCTTTGCATGAAATGTTCCCTTGGTATCTCTAATTTTCTTGAAGGGATCTCTAGACTTTCCCATTCTATTATTTTCCTCTTTCTTTGCATTGATCACTGAGGAAGGCTTTCTTATCTCTCCTTGCTATTCTTTGGAACTCTGCATTCAGATGCGTATGCTGTTCCTTTTCTCCTTTGTCTTTCTCTTCAATGGAATCAAGATTGTTAGGAGAACTATCAATAATCTCAGATATGTAGATGGCACCACCCTTACAGGAGGAATCAAAGAGGAACTAAAGAATCTCTCGATGAAGGTGAAAGAGGAGAGTGAAAAAAGCTGGCTTAAAACTCAACATTCAAAAACCGAAGATCATGGCATCCTGTCCCATCACTTCATGGCAAATAAATTGGAAACAATGGAAATAGTGACAGACTTTACTTTCTTCAGCTCCAAAATCATTCCAGATAGTGACTGCAGCCATGACATTAAAAGACACTCGCTCCTTGGAAGAAAAGCTATGACCAAGCTAGACAGATTATTAAAAAGCAGAGAGATTGCTTTGTCAACAAAGGTCTGTCTAGTCAAGGCTATGGTTTTTCCAGTGGTCATGTATGCATGTGAGAGTTGGACTATAAAGAATGCTGAGTGCTGAAGAATTGATGCTTTTGAACTGTGGTGTTGGAGAAGACTCTTGAGAGTCCCTTGGACTGCAAGGAGATCAAACTAGCCAATCCTAAAGGAAATCCACCCTGACTATTCATTGGAAGGACTGATGCTGAAGCTGAAGCTCCAGCTTTGGCTACCTGATCCGAAGAGCCAGCTCCTTAGGTTGGATGGCATCACCGACTCCATGGACATGCATCTGAGCAATCTCTGGGAGATGGTGAAGGACAGGGAAGCCTGGCATGCTGCAGTCCATGGGGTTGAAAAAAAATGGGACACAACTGAGCGACTGAATAACATCCCTGCAGAGACTCCCAAGTCCTAGGTGAGCCCCCTTCACTCACCCCTGGAGACATGGTCTCACAGCCTTGTGTTTAGCTGAGCAGAACCCAGAACTCTTCCTCAAGTCAAACCAAGAAACTCCATCTAAATTACACCCATCACCTTCTTAATATAATAGTGAAAAACACTCTATTCCTTCCAATTTTTCAGTTTCTCCTCATATTTACTGAAAGATGAGAACCCAAGTTTGTATCGGCTTTCCATGCCTTTTCACCATCTCTTTTCTCTGCTGGCAGATTAGGGTCACAGTTAAGGCATTGTGTTGAGGCTCATAGCTCCAGTCCAAGGAGACTGTTAATTTACATGTAAGTACCTCTTCCTGGAATGACCCTGCACCAACTTCAGAATTTGCCCATAAGAACTTGTTACTGGGATTTCTGTGGTAGTCCAGTGGCTAAGACTCCTCATTCCCAATGCAGGGGGCCCAGGCTTGACCCCTGGTCAGGGAGTAAAATCCCACAAGCCACAACAAAGGTCAGAGATCCTGCATGCTGCAACTAAGACCTGATACAGCCAAATAAATAAATATTTTTTAAAAAACCCTCATTATTTGAGTTTTCTCCATGCATGAACTCAGAATATGGTGTTGTCAGTCACTGATCCAGCCAATTAGGCCGTGAAGCCCTATGCATCTTCTGGCTTGGGTAGCATGGTTGGGTATTCAGAAGAAGAAATAATAGCTAACACTCAATACCTGAAACTGGCCAGACACTGCTCTGAACATTTTGTACTCACAAACTCACAAATTCTCCCAGCAGCCCAAAGGAGGTGGTGTATTTATCCTTTTCCCCCACTCTCTGGATGGGAAAACTGAAGCACAGAACTGTTAGGTAAGCTACCCAAGCCATACAGCTGATAAGAAATGGAACAGAGCTTCAAACCCTGAAATATGTGAGCCTGAGCACGGAAGAATTGATGCTTCTGACCTGTGGTGTTGAAGAAGACTCTTGAAAGTCCCTTGGACTGCAAGGAGATCAAAACAGTCAATCCTAAAGGAAATCAGTCCTGAATATTCATTGGGAGGACTGACAGTGAAGCTGAAGCCCCAGTACTTTGGCCACCTGATGCAAAGAGCCACGTCATTGGAAAGATCCTGATGCTGAGAAAGACTGAAGGCAAAAGGAGAAGGGGGTAACAGAGGATGAGATGGTTAGATAGCTTCACTGATTCAATGGACATGAGTTTGAGCAAACCCCAGGAGACAGTGAAAGACAGGGAAGCCTGGAGTGCTACAGTCCATGGGGTAGCGAAGAGTCAGACATGACCTAGCAATTGAACAACATCAAATTAAGAAACCTTTTTCACAGTTACTAAGAAGCTGGTAAAGCATAATAAACACGTTGGAGGCATAATTTCAGTATAAAAATAAAAGAAGAGGTAAAAAGTAGCCAAGTTGAGGTGCACACAAGGACCTGGGAAGCCTTTTCTTCTGGAAACTCCCAGGAAGATTTAGTGGGTAAAAGCAGCCTTTGAAGAGAGGAGAATGGAATACACACAAGGCTGCCCGGGATGGGGTGAGGGCTGTGTGGCTGCAGAGTCACCAGGGAAACAGTGGGCAGGTGGGTGGATGGAGACTTTAGGCCTGATGCAAGAGGAAATCGGCTGGCGAGGTGTACAGAGTACAGCAGGGACAGAGGGGCTGTGATGAGAAAGGAGCTTTCATCAGTAGGAGAACCACGTGGCTCATTTTCCAGGAGCTCTTTGAGCACATGCTGGGCTGTGCGTCCTTCAAGGACCTCCATGCCCGCTCAGCTGCTGTCATGATGCCGTTATGAACTGAGACAGAGACGACTGGTTGGGGGTGCAGGCAGTACCGGGAACTGGAAGGACTGAAGGGCATCTCAAGGAACAGCGTGCCTTTTGCAATTTTTCTGAAAGCTGGAGTTCTGAAAGCAGAGCTCCTTGAAGATGTGTGCTGTGCTGCTCCCTGGGACCATGAATAAGTTACCTCCCGGCACCAATACTGGCTGAGACAGGGAGCCTCCTTAACCCCTGCTCTGCCAGATCCCCTCTCCCCACGGCGGGTGGAGGCTACACCAGCACTTGTATGCCTCCCACCGCGGCCCCTCAGTGCCCGGCTCTTTTCTATCCAAACTGCACCTCTGAGCGAATCAAGCACAAGCTAGACAAAGCATGAAGATACGATGGGGAAGCCAGAACAATACATTTTTGTTATCAGTTACTTGGGCAAAATTCTAATGCCAATTGGATTTCTGATGCCATCATTACTGCATCAAAAACTAGTTTTGATTTGGAAAGGCATTTCCAAGGAGGTACCATGAAAACACAACCTAAGATAGCCAGGTGACTTCATTTTGCATGCTTGTTTTATTTCCACAGAAAATGCATATGTTCCACGAAAATGCATATATTGCAACGAAGAGGAAGAAATATCAGAGACTGGAGCTTATGTTGTCATCTCTACTTGAATGTTCTTTATTGCTTAATAAAATGTGACGATGTTAATGGGAAAGAGACCATGAAAAAAATAGTCATTCGTGCCACATGAGCTGGTAACCGCAAAATAAGATGGATTGGAAGTCATACAGAATTTTTATAAGAACAGATACTATGTCCTGTTATGTCAACACAAGCTCCATTCCTCATTTTTTGTTATGAAATGTTTTGTGAGTGATGGATGAGAAAACAGCGCAGTGCTTATCACCTGTCCCCTTCTTCTAAGGTAAATGTGCTTCAGATCCACATCCCACACCATCAGCTGGCCCTGCTTCCGTATGGCGCTCCCCCAGTTCCTGAGACTGCCTCAGTGCTCCCTTGCCACAGCCCTGCCCCTCCTCCAGGGCATCTCCAGCCAAGTCCCCTGCACTTCTCTGCATCATGTGACTCCCCTCCCTCATCCCAGTTGCAGAGAACTGGAGGAGTGGTGGGCATCTGAGGAGCTGCGCAACATAGTTTCCCTGTGGGTGGTTCCTGTCATGCAAAGTGGCCACCACTCATCACACAACAGGACCAACAGGGAGTTCCACAGCCTCACCTGATTGGGATCAAGAAACACTGGCATAGTCTCATCTCTTCTTGGCAAATAGATGGGGAAAAGTGGAAAACAGTGTCAGATTTTATTTTCTTGAGCTCCAAAGTTTTGTTTTCTTGGGTGGACGGTGACTGCAGCCAGAAAATTAAAAATGCTTGCTCCATGGAAGAAAAACCATGACAAGCCTAGACAGCATATTAAAAAGCAGACACATCACTTCGTTGACAAAGGTCCCTCTACTCAAAGCTATGGTTTTTCCAGGAGTCATGTAAGGATGTGGGAGTTGGATCATAAAGAAAGCTAAGTGCCAAAGAATTGATGCTTTTAATTATGATGCTGAAGAAGACTCTTGAGAGTCTGTTGGAGATCAACGGAGACCAAACTAGTCAATCCTAAAGAAAAATTAACCCTGAATATTCATTGGAAAGACTGAAGATGAAGCTGAAACTCCAATACTTTGGCCATCTGAAAAGAGCTGACTCATTAGAAATGACCCTGATGCTGGGGAAGATTGAGGGAAGGAGGAGAAGCGGGTGACAGAGGATGAGATGGCTGGATGGCATCACTGACTCAATGGACATGAGTTTGAGCAAGCTCCAGGAGATGGTGAAGGACAGGGAAGCCTGGTGTGCTGCAGTCCATGGTGTGGTAAGGAGTCAGACATGACGTGGCGACTGAACAACAACTGGCATACAAGAAGCTGTGCTACCCAGCACCGGGCCCCTTTCCCAAGCTGGTTCAGCTGTCTCCTAGTGGCTCCGAGTGTAAGCACCTCATGACTCTCACAGGCACCTCACTCCTCCCTCTGCCCCAGGAAATCCTTTGAAAAGGAGAACCAGCTCACCCCACTCCTCCCCGGCAGCCCAGTCAGTAACCGGTGAACCCAGGCTTCAGAGAGTGCTGCCCCTGCTACAGGGGACACGAGTCCTGCAGGAGAACACTGTGCTCCAGAGCTCTCCTGCGAGGTCATGTTGAGTCCAGTCTCTGGCTGAAACCATCCGTGACTCACCTGGCCCCTCCCGTAGCCCTGCAAGCCCTTGCACAAGAATCCCCTCTCCCGTTCTGCTACCAGAACCAACTGCAGTAGGTTCCCCAGGCTGCTGTGACAAGTGACCACAAACTAGGGGGTGGGGGAGAAGGTTTAAACAATAGGAAGTAACTCTTTCACAGCCTGGAGAGCAGAAGGCTGGGATTAGGGTTGCGGGCAGGGTGAGTATTTTCTGGAGGCTTGAGGAAGGAATTTCCATGCCTTTCCTGGCTCCTGGTGTTTCCCAGACATCCTTGGAAGGCCCTGGCATGCGGCTGCATTCTCCCAATATCTACCACCCTTTTCACACAGCTTCCTCTCACTGTGTCTCTGGGCCCAAAACTCCCTCTGCTTTCCCTCTACATAAGTTATCAGATTTAGACTCCACCCTAAGTCCATGATGGCTGCATCTCTAGATGTTTCCTAGGTCTGGAGATCCTATTTTCAAACAAGGTCCCATGTCCTGAGGTTCTAGGCAAACACAAATTCTGGGGACACTTCAACCCACTACACCAAAACTAAGACAGTTGAGTAAAGTACCTCCAACCCAGGGTTAGCAAGAGAAGGCATGGGTCCCCCATCTTCACTCCAACTCCACAGAAAGGTATGTTGAGCTAGCATGCTCTGATGGACATGCAGCGAGGCTGTGAATTCCAGGGAGGCCCCCTCCATGCTGCTGTTCTTCTATTAATGCAAGTATAAGAGCAATCATGCATGCAAGGGGAGAAGCAGGTGGCAGGGGCCCAAGGGTGGGCCTGTTGGCTGCCAGCTGTTTGCAGCAGTTGTTTGGGGAGGCTGGATGCCAGCATCTTGGAGCCTTGGGGATGCACTGGAAGCTGGGATCAGGTGCACCCCCAATAGGAAGGAAGCCATTGGTCCCAAAGGAGGCTAAAATTGGTTTGAGCATGGCCCAGCCCCCATACACTCACTGGGAGAATTGCCAACTGAGACTGTGTCCAGCAGGCAGGAGAGACTCCCAGAGCCCCTTCAGGCAACTGTGCTTTTACACCACACCCTACAAAGACGTCAGCCTGGGACCTGGTGATGGCGAGAGCCCTGTCATGTTCTATTCTTTCTCTCTGAGGCTCTAATAAAAAATACAGAGTCAAAGAGCATCAAAGTGATAAAGAGAAAGAACAGGCATACTTGACAATGGGCAGTGAAGTCAGAAGCGTGCAGGTAAAAGCAGCCATGCCCATAACCTCTGAGTGAACAGTGGGAACCAGAGCACAACCTGCACAGAGCACTGAGTGCAGCCCTGCGCATGCATACAAGGGGGCCAGCCAGACGACACGGGCTCTAGGAACACCGGGAGCCTCAGCAGCCTTCTAGTTCACAGATGGTCCACTTGTGCAACAATTCCTTTTCTTCCCTGATACATGGTCGTGTAGCTGAGGATCTTAACATGTTCACTTCCAATGGATATTTTACAATAAACTCTCATCCTTTGCAGTGACATGAGTCAGTCTTATTCTAGTGCACTGAAATGAGCCAACAGAATATCCCATCAATTTAGGGGAACAAAATGAGTCCAAATATGTCCCAAAACCTTACACATAAAGCATCTTTATGCTGCAAGCCACATTAACCATTACTTAATATTTTTGTGTCTTTTAACATGTATGTGTGTATTCAGTCATGTAGGACTCTGTGAGCCTGCCAGGCTCCTCTGTCCATGGAATTTTCCCAGGCAAGAATACCTCCTCCAGGGGATCTTCTTGACCCAGGGATCTGATCTGTGTGTCTGGCATCTCCTGCATTGGCAGGTGCCCTTAAGCCTAAGACTCAGTTTAGTAGAACATTTTGCCATGATCACTCAGTAAGCTCAACTCACATCTTCTAAATGGCCTCAAAAAAATCAGACTGAGGTAGACATCCCAAGGTCCTTTGTTACGACTATCCACCTATATTCTTTATGCATTTGCTCACTTAGTGGAGACTAGGGAATAAAATAGTGAGCAAAGTCATATATAATTATTATGGTGCTTATATTTATGGATGAGGTAGATTTAATCACGTGATCATAGAAACAAAAGTAAATCTCTGAAAATATGCTATTAAGGATATATGATGTTATGAGGCCATTTATGAGGGTAATTTTATCTATTCTGGAGTCAGGGGTTGAGAGGACCATAAGGAGAAAAAGGTTTTTGGACAGAGAGAATAAGATGCATGAAAATTCTTGAAACATTAAAGGAAGCAGAAAGGGTACTGGAATCAGGGTGGAGCTTAATTTAAAACCAGGCTGAAAGTCCATCTGGGGAGAAAGCTATCTGGAGGCTTATGGAACTGAGGTAAGGATCCTGGTCTTTGTTCTATGGGCAATCCACATGCTTTAAGCAAGAGGTTAATATGATGAGACGAGTATTCTTTAAAAAAAAAAAATCACATTGGGGTTTTAATTCAAGATGTCAGAATAAGTCAATTCCCATTCCCTCTTCTCTGCCAAAGCTTCCTTGGAATAAGAGCAAATAGGCTAAGGAAAAAGAAAAATAGATCATTATGGCAAACAAAATGGAGTGATTAACAATCAGGAGATGTCAACAGATTCAGAAGAGCAAATCCCTCTCAGCAGAGAGCAGAGATGCTTGTGCCATGAGCCCTGACCACTTACTCAAAGCTCCCACTTCCCCTTTGTACGTGCTCAGCTGTCAATATGAATAGACAATCAATGTCCACCAGATAGTAAAGGAACGCTCTCATGGGAAAAGAGAAAGACCAAGATAAATACACATGAAAATGCAAACCCTGAAGGAGACAGAATTCAGAAAATGGAAGAAAGCAAATTATCACCATCATCATCTCTAATAAATACTCAGCAGGGAATTCTAGAAGAAAACTTATTTATAAGAAGTAGGAAAATAATGGAAATACGAGAGATATTAATAGAAATGAAGAACTGAATGAAAAGATCAGATGTACATCTAACTGGAACCTCAGGAATGTAAAAAATGAAAGATAAGAAATAAAGTTCTGTGAAAAATACTGCTGGTAGCTTTATGGGAATTGCATTGAATCTGTAGATTGCTTTGGGTAGTATACTCATTTTCACTATATTGATTCTTCCATCCCATGAGCATGGTATATTTCTCCATCTATTAGTGTCCTCTTTGATTTCTTTCATCAGTGTTTTATAGTTTTCAATATATAGGTCTTTAATTTCTTTAGGTAGGAATATTCCTAAGTATTTTATTCTTTTCGTTGCAATGGTGAATGGAATTGTTTCCTTAACTTCTTTTTCTACTTTCTCATTGTTAGTGTATAGGAATGCAAGGGATTTCTGAGTGTTGATTTTATATCCTGCAACTTTACTATATTCACTGATTAGCTCTAGTAGTTTTCTGGTCGAGTCTTTAGGATTTTCTATGTAGAGGATCATGTCATCTGCAAACAGTGAGAGTTTTACTTCTTCTTTTCCAATTTGGATTCCTTGTATTTCTTTTTCTGCTCTGATTGCTGTGGCCAAAACTTCCAGTACGATGTTGAAGAGTAGTGGTGAAAGTGGACACCCTTGTCTTGTTCCTGACTTTAGGGGAAATGGTTTCAATTTTTCGCCATTGAGGATAATGTTAGCTGTGGGTTTGTCATATATAGCTTTTATTATGTTGAGGTATGTTCCTTCTATTCCTGCTTTCTGGAGAGTTTTTATCATAAATGGATGCTGAATTTTGTCAAAGGCTTTTTCTGCATCTATTGAGATAATCATAAGATTTTTATTTCTCAGTTTGTTAATGTGATGAATTACATTGATTGACTTGCAGATATTGAAGAATCCTTGCATCCCGGGGATAAAGCCCACTTGGTCATGGTGTATGATCTTTTTAATGTGTTGCTGGATTCTGATTGCTAGGATTTTGTTGAGGATTTAATGAGATGGATGCAATTGGAACCGATTATACAGAGTGAAGTAAGCCAGAAAGAAAAACACCAATACAGTATACTGACACATATATATGGAATTTAGAAGACAGTAATGATGACCCTATATGTGAGACAACAAAGAGACACAGAGGTATAGAGTGGACTTTTGGACTCTGAGGGAGAGGGAAAGGGTGGGATGGTTTGGGAGAATGGCAATGAAACATGTATATTTTCCTGTAAGAAACGAAGTGCCAATCTATGTTCAATGTAGGATGCAGGATGCATGGGGCTGATGCACAGGATGATTCAAGCAGAGGATGTGGGGTGGGAGGTGGGAGGGGGCTTTGGCATTGGGAGATTGTGTTCACCTATGGCTAATTCGTGTCAATGTATGGCAAAACAAATACAGTATTGTAATTTAAAAAATAAATAAATTAATTAATTAATTTAAAAAAGAAAATTAAAAAAGAAAAGAAATAAAGTAACAGTAAATTTTTTTGGACTGACATAAACATGGACCAAGCTCCCCCCACAAAGCTCAATATACTAAGTTAAATAAAAGGTAAAGGTTAGATTTTAAAAATCATGTTTAAACACACTTGGATAAAATAATTACAGAACTCAAATACAAGGAGAAGATATTAAATGCAGCTAGAGGAAAAAAGGGCAAATGATCTATAAAAAGGAAACAATTTAAATGAGAGCTGACATCCCAACTATTCCCATCAAATCCAGAGACAGGGATGTATTACCTTCAAAGGGCAGAAAGGAAATAACAGTCCATGTAGAAATATGTAGCCAGCAAAAGACTCTTTCATGAAAAGGATGAAATAAGAACAGTTAGAGATAAGAGAAACTGAGAGAGTATACTCCAAAGAGACCAGATATAAAGGAAAATCTAAAGAACATACTTCAAGAAAAAGGAGCAACGATCCCACAAGGATGGTCTGAGATCCAAGCAGGAATGAACAAATGAAACAAAACTATAGGCAAATCCAAATAAATATCATCTGAGTCAGGTCCTAGTAAGATAATGCCTAATTTCTGGATTAAAAAACAAAACAACAGCACGCACATCTTGAGATGGGTAATCAGAATCAATGTGGCTCCAAACCTGTCTCCAGTGGACCACAGACCAGGTGGCTTACGAACCACAGAAACTTTGTTTCTCGTAGTTCTGGAGGTTGGAAGGGTGTCTGGTGAGGGCTCTCATTCTGGCTTATGGGAGCTCTCTGACATTCCTTTATAAGGGCATTAATCCCATTTCTGAGGGCTCCACCCTCATGACCACATCACCTCCCAAAGGCCCTGCCTCTTCACACCATCACATCAAGCATCAGGTTTCAACAGAGGAATACTGGGTGGACAGAAACAGTTCATCAATAACACGTGTTTTATTTTGTTTTTGTTTTGTTTTGTTTTGTTTTTCCCATGGAGGAAGGTGGCTAGGTTATTACTTGACTGTAAATTTTTTCTAATTTAAATGTACATGGTAAAACAGAAAACACAAGTCCTAAATAAGTAGGACAAAAAAAGAAAAATTCATTCAACAAAGAAATAAAGGTGAAAGTATAAAAACAATAAAGTCAAAAAGTAAGACAAGAGAAAGAAATTCAATAATCAGTCATCACAATGAATGCAAGTAGACTAAACTTGAGTTTGGAGGGTCATGGTGGAGAGGTCTGACAGAATGTGGTCCACTGGAGAAGGGAATGGCAAACCACTTCAGTATTCTTGCCTTGAGAACCCTATGAACAGTATGAAAAGGCAAAATGATAGGATACTGAAAGAGGAACTCCCCAGGTCAGTAGATGCCCAACACGCTACTGGATATCAGTGGAGAAATAACTCCAGAAACAATGAAGGGATGGAGCCAAAGCAAAAACAATACCCAGCTGTGGATGTGACTGGTGATAGAAGCAAGGTCCGATGCTGTAAAGAGCAATATTGCATAGGAACCTGGAAATTCCAGGAGATGATGAAGGACAGGCAGCCTGGTGTGCTGTAATCCATGGGGTCAAAACCAACTGGACACGACTTAGCAACTGAATAACCACAACCCTAGTTTAAGAGACCAAACTATTGTTTTCAGTTATGAAGACTAACTTCTGAGTGTGATCGTTTTCATAGGATTTTTTTTTTTAAGGAGGAAAAGATATTCTTGGTTGAAATATGCAAAGGAGAATGGAGAGATGAAAGACTACATGTCAAGATGTTATCACAGTAACCTGAGTGAATGATGATAAGTATATTAAATTTAACTTTTGAGGATATCTTCAATTATGTCCATGGGATAAATTCTAAGGAAGAAAAATTTCGAGGTCAAACAGACGCCAGTATTAGTAATATTTAATATGTACTGTCAAATTTCCCTGCGGGAAGTTTGCACACTTGAATACTACTACATATTTATCAATATTTTTGTTAAAGTTCCTGTTGCATTTTACCAAGGACAGGCACTGTTCTCATTCATAGAGGGTTATTTTTTCAGTCGTTAAGTAGTGTCTGACTCTGTGACCCCATGAACTGCAGCACCAGGATTCCCTGTCCTCCACTGTCTCCTTGAGTTTGCTTAAATTCATATCCATTAAGTCAGTGATGCCATCCAATCATCTCATCTTCTGCTGTCCCCTTCTCCTTTTGCCCTCTATCTTTCCCAGCATTAGGGGCTTTTCCAATGAGTTGGGTCTTTGCATCAGGTGCCCAAAGTATTGGAGCTTCACCATCAGTCTATAGAGGGAATGAAACAGAAAAATCCCCTCATGCATCTACTATTCCATGTGTGGAGGGGAGGAAGATAAGTGGACTAAAAAGTAAAATAAGAAATCATAATTTCAGATAAAATATAATGAGGAAAATAAGGTAGATGAATTAATGGCAGGGACTTCACTGTGTGTAGTCAGTGAAGGTCTCTGAGCTAGGACTTGATTGACCTGGAGGAGGAGCACCAGAGAGACAGCAGGGAAGGCTGTCCAGTGGAACTCAAGAGACGTGGCCAGGAATAGAAAAATGCCCCTGTGGCCAGTGTGCAGTGAGGGAGAGGGTGCTGGGCTTTTCTTTCAAATAGATGACTAAGATTTACATATACAGCCATGTCCATAAGGAAGGGAGTGGGGGAGACAAAGATAACTGATGGTCAGATCAAACCCGTAAGTGTGCCTTCATTCACACAACATTGGGATCTCACCTTTAGTGAGCATTCTTATGTGCTTGGGACTTTATATACACCATCTCTTCAATTACAGGCTTCCCTGGTGGCTCAGACAGTAAAGAATCTGCCTGCAATGCAGGAGACCCAGGTTCAATCCCTGGGTCAGGAAGATCCCCTGGAGAAGGTCATGGCAACCACTCCAGTATTCTCTCCAGAATCCCATGGACAGAGGAGCCCAGCAGGCTACAGTCCATGGAGTCACAAAGAGTTGAACAGGACTGAGCAACTAACACTTTCACTTTTCTTCAATTATAACAGAATCACAGACAGACACCATTACCTCCATTTTTTTTTTTCAAAATATATTAGATTTGGTTTTTATTGTAGAGCACACATATCAGGGCAAAGTGCTGCACACACAACTACAAATCATTTTTGGGAAAAAAGCTGTAAAAATACAACTGCAACTGCTTTAGTTACGAAGTCCCAACTTGAGGAATCCACGCTGGCAAAGGAGTTCTGGCCCCCAAAGGGGCTTCTTGATGGTGGCTGCCCAGCCTCCTCTTGGACCAGCCCCTGCATGGGGCAGCCTGGGGGCTGGGAGGGGCTCTGCTCTCAATGGGCCTGGGTCTTAGGCCTGCTGGCAAGGAGACATTCCTAAGGAACCGCTATCAGCAAAACCTTGCAGCCCTCAAGGATGAGTGGGTGGAAACTGCCCAAAACTTCACTTTTTTCCCCTTTGTTATTATTTTTTAAAAGCCCCTTCCCTAGGTCTGATGCCCGAGATGGAGGAGGTTCCCACCCCATCTGTAGGCCCAACCTCTGGCCCTGGACACATGCTGCAGGAGGGCCCTTCCTAGGGGGATGACACAGGGAGAAGGCCCATGATGGTCGATGGACGAGAAAAGGAAAGGAAAGGAAAAAGCCAGGAGGCCAAAGGAAAAAAATGGAAACTCAGAACAAAAGAAAACAAAACCCTACCACAATTTTAATGGTGAGGAAACAGTCAGAGGGGGACATTTCACACAGCTTGTAAGTAGTGGAATCTGGCTTTACACCCAAGTTGTTCTGACTCCAGTCTGTGGTGTTTCCATCATGAGCAGAGGGACGACCCATGTGGACCCTGACCTTGTGATGAGCTTTAGAAACTGACATGCAACATCTTGATCACAAAAGCTTGTAAAGGTAAGACAGTTTTCATGATTTTATTTGTCATTTATTATTTTAGGAACCACCTATTTCCAAGTTATACATACCAACTATTGTATATGGTACTTAATATATATCCTACAGATAAGCTAAAGATAATTATTAGGAGAAACTAGAGAGCAGACAAAATAGGTATGGCATCATCCTGGGGTGGACTTCCCTGGTGGCTCAGTGGTAAAGAATTTACCTGCCAGTGCAGAAGACACAGATCCTATCCCTGGGTCGGGAAGATTCCCTGGAGTAGGAAATGGCAACCCACTCCAGTATTCTTGCCTGGAAAATTCCATAGCCAGAGGAGTCTGGGGCGGGGGGTGGGGGTGGGGGGCTGCAGTCTATGGGGTTGCAAAGAACTGGACATGACTGAACAACTGAGCATGCACACCTTCTAGGGTGAATCAGCGTTACAGGTAGGAATTAAATTTATCTCCAGTTAGTCATTGCTACATTTAGGCTCCAACTAAAAATTGCCGTGTCTGATAGTCTTGTTACTTCATATAATAATAAATACTGGTTGTATTCATTACTAACTCATCTTTTGAAAACAATTTGTATTGGAGTATAGTTGATTTACAATGTTGTATTAGTTTCAAGTGTACAACAAAGTGAATCAGTTATACATACACATATAGCCACTCTTTTAGATTATTTTCTCATATAAGTAATGACTAGAATTCTTTGTGCTATACAGGATGTCCTTCTCAGTTATCCATTTTATATATACTAGTGTGTATATGTCAACCCCAATCTCTCAATTTATCCTTCCTCTCTTTCCCGCCTGGTAACCATAAGATTGTTTTCTACATGTACAACTCTATTCCTGTTTTGTAAAGAAGTTTATTTGTACAGCTTTTTTAGATTCCACATATAAGTGATATCATATGCTATTTGTCCTTCTATGACTGCAGCACCAGTCGCAACAGCGAGGACATGGAAGCCACCTGAATGTCCCTCAACAGAGGAATGGGTAAAGAAGATATGGTACTGATTCATTTTTAAATGGATAATTATAGTGATACTGGCAGTGACTCTCTCATATGAAGATTTTAAAGTGTAAATTTTACTTATATAAGCCCTCTAGGGTCTGGGATATACAAACGAAAAGTGGGTGGCTGTGATGGCTTTCAAACATTTTCAAGTGAGCTGGAAGAGGGTAGCTAGCAAGGACCACAGGTGAAGAGGAATCTGAAGGGTCATCACCGAAGACAGGCACCACGATGACTACAGAAGAAAACTTGAGAAAACATTTGAAAGGAAAACCCAACTAATTCACGAGTATGTGGTATCAGGAAACTCCAGGATTTCTATTTTGAACACAGGGCTGACTACACTGTGAGATCACACTAAAGAAATGATGTTTGCATCATTAAACAGAGGAAAGAGTTTAACAAAGACCTGGACCCATCATCTAGGAGCAGATGTAGCAGATCCTAATGTAAAGAAATCTCCTGAATCCTTGTCTGTGGCTGGAGGAGATGAATTTGATTTTTAGGCTCTACAGCGTGGTCACAGAATCACTGCTAGAGAGGACTCTGGGCCGAACAGAGAGGCAGAGCCTTGATGGGGCACAAACTACCTTTCTTGGTCACCACTAGGCACAATATCATCTTCAACAAGCACAGATGAACCCCAAACCTCTTAACTCATGCCAAGTCACTTCATTTGTGTCCAACTCTTTGCAACCCTGTGGACTGTAACCCTCCCCAGGCTTCTCCAGTAAAACACATTCATTCAATTTTTTTAAATTGATAACTTATTTTTCTAATGTTCATAGCAAAACTTTTTAAAGTTCAGAAAGGTATAAATTAAGAACAAAAATGTGCCTTTACACACTCAACCTGCAATCACACTCCTGAGTATGTATCCAGAGAAAAACATGATCCAAAATGATACACGAACCCCAGTGTTCACTGCAGCACTGTTTTCAATAACCAAGACATAGAAGCAACCTAGATGTACATCCACAGAGGAATGGATAAAGAAGATATGGTACATATATACAGTAGAATATTACTCAGCCATTAAAAATAAGCAATGACGTCATTTGCAGCAACATTGGTGGACCTAGAAATTATCATATTGAGTGAAGTCAGTCAGATAGAGAAGGAGAAATATCACATGACATCCCTTCTATGTGGAATCTAAAATGAAGAAATGATACAAATGAACTTATTTACAAAACAGAAAGAGACTCACAGACTTTGAGAATGAACTTTTGTTCACCAGGGGGATCAAGCGGGGGAAGAGATAGTTAGAGAGTTTGGGATAGACATGCACACATTGCTACATTTAAAATGGATAACCAACAAGGGCCTGCTGTATAGCACATGGAATTCTGTTCAATGTTATGTGGCAGCCTGGATGGAAGGGGAGTTGGGGGAGAATAGAGAATGTGCGCAGATCTACCTCATTCTTTCTAGTGGCAATATGACATTCGATTTTATCATATGGTTGTATCTTATTTTGTATTACCAATATTTGCTGCATGATATTGTTATTTCTTTTTCTTGTATGAGAATATCATAGAATAAATTCCAAGTAGACAATTTATTGTGTATTTCCATTTTGAATTTTGAAAGATACTGCCTCCTGCGAGGTTGCTCCAACAAAACTCCCACCAGAAGTGTGCAGTGTGGAACACTGGTTCCCGTACCCTAGATTACTGCGGTGGTACATTTCCATATTTGCCCATTTGGAAGATAAAACAGGGTATGACATTATTGTTTTGATTTCCGATTCTTTAACTACAAGAGGAGCTGAGTCCATTTTCATGTCCTTACTGGACATTCAGGTTGTGTCTTGGGTATCTGCATGTCCATGTGCTTTGCTCATTTTTCTAGGGGTTATTCATCTTGGTCTTATTCATTCTAAGCATTCCTTATAAAAAATACAATTATCCCTTTGTTATATGTCTTCCATGTTATTATTAGGAATATTTTCCCAGAATTCCATGTGCACAGTGATTTTATGCATGTGTGTGTGCTAAGTCACTTTGGTTGTGTCCAACTCTGTGCATCCCTATGAACTGTAGCCTGCCAGCCTCCTCTGTCCATAGGATTCTCCAGGAAAGAATACTAGAGTGATTGCCATGCCCTCCTCCAAGGGATTTTTGTAACCCAGGGATCAAACTCACATCTCTTACATCCCCTGAACTGATAGGCAGATGCGTTACCACTAGCATCACCTAAGATTTCATAATACTTATTAAATTATAGGTAGTCTTGTAGTGTTTTGCTCTGACTAGTGAGTTTTTCCCCACTACAATATATTTTTAACACAAACAGTTTCTAGCACTTTTTCGGTTCACATTTTAGATAGAAATATTTATTTCATTTACATTTTTGTTTGAGAAGCAAGGTACAGACTCAGGTATATATATATTTTTCCTAAATCATAATTGCATTGTTGAACCAACTTCATTCACTGAAGATTCTTCCTTCCCTTGCCAATTTGAGCTGCCTGTATAAGAAATCCTCACATGTGTTTGGACCTATTTCTTTTTCTTTCTTTTTTGTTTTTTTACTTTATTTAACTTTACAATACCATACTGGTTTTGCCATACATTGACATGAATCCACCACGGGTGTATGCGAGCTTCAATCCTGAATCCCCCCCCACCTCCCACCCCATATCATCTCTCTGGATCATCCCCGTGCACCAGCCCCAAGCATCCTGTATCCTGTATCGAACATAGGCTGGCGCTTCATTTCTTACATGATAGTATACATGTTTCAATGCTCTTCTCCCAGATTATCCCACCCTCTCCCTCTCCCTCAGAGTCCAAAAGTCCGTTCTACACATCTGTGTCTCTTTTGCTGTCTCACATACAGGGTCATCATTACCATCTTTCTAAATTCCATATATATGTGTCAGTATACTGTATTGGTGTTTTTCTTTCTGGCTTACTTCATTCTGTATAATAGGCTCCAGTTTCATCCATCTCATTAGAACTGATTCAAATGCATTCTTTTTAATGGCTGAGTAATACTCCATTGTGTATATGTACCACAGCTTTCTTATCCATTCATCTGCTCATGGATTGGAAGAATCAATATAGTGAAAATGAGTATACTACCCAAAGCAATCTACAGAGTCAATGCAATCCCTATCAAGCTACCAGTGGTATTTTTCACAGAACTAGAACAAATAATTTCAAGATTTGTATGGAAATACAAAAACCTCGAATAGCCAAAGCAATCTTGAGAAAGAAGAATGGAATTGGAGGAATCAACTTGCCTGACTTCAGGCTCTACTACAAAGCCACAGACAGTCATCAAGACAGTAGGGTACTGGCACAAAGACAGAAATATAGATCAATGGAACAAAATAGAAAGCCCAGAGATAAATCCACACACCTATGGACACCTTATCTTCGACAAAGGAGGCAAGAATATCCAATGGCATAAAGACAATCTCTTTAACAAGTGGTGCTGGGAAAACTGGTCAACCATTTGTAGAAGAATGAAACGATCACTTTCTAACACCACACACAAAAATAAACTCAAAATGGATTAAAGATCTAAACGTAAGACCAGAAACTATAAAACTGGACCTATTTCTAAACATACTTCTATCCCATTTAACTGGTCCACATCTAGGACAAGCTGAATAATAGATACAAATCATTCAATTCCCACTTCATAGTTCCTCTTTTAGAAAACGTTTCTGTTTACTCACAAAAGGACTAGACTCTGATCAAATCATACTGCTTCTGTTTACTGGGTGTGATTCCAAGCACTCACACGTGTGTGCTCAGTTGTGTCTGACTCTGTGACCCCATGGACCGTAGCCCTCCAGGGTCCTCTGCCCATGTGATTTTTCAGGCCAGAATATTGAATATCATACCAATACTGAGGAATATCATTTCCTTCTCCAGGGCATATTCCAGGCCTAGGGTTGGAACCCGTGTCTCTTGAGTCTCCTGCATTGGCAGGTGAGTTTTTTATCACTAGCACCACCTGGGAAGCTTCCACTTAAGCGTAAGTTGCATGCCTCTCTACTTGGGTCTTCTTATATATAAAATATTGGTACAAATAGAATATGCTGCACTTAAAGCAGCTAGAAGACAGCAGGTTAAATAAGCACCCAGTGTGTGTCCACCATTGTCCTCATTATTCTGTTGCCTGTGATTGATGCTGTTTGGTTGTGTGCATTTTGTATTAATTTTGAAGCTTTATATTTAGTTTTAGTTCTACTGGTTACATTTATAATTGTATGAATATTAAAATTTTATTATTTCATTAGTGATTTCAAGCAATATCCATTAGTTCTCTCTTAATTGGTCATATGTTTACTGAGTAGCAAAGATGAGTGAGCACTGTTCTAGGCTACATTCAGATCTTCATTCATTTTAGGATTTGTTTTTCATTTCTGTGCATACTTTATCTAGCTTTGACTATTTGCTATTTCCCGTGGTATTAACCTCATATGGTTTGTGTATGCCCTCTATGTCTTTGTGTGTGTGTGTGTGTGTGTGTGTGTGTGCGTGCGTGCGTGTGTGTGTGTGTGTGTGTGTGTGTGTGTGTGTTAGTAGTCCAGTCCTGTCTGACTCTTTGTTACCAAATGGACAGTAGCCCGCCAGGCTCCTCTGTCTATGGGATTCTCCAGGCAAGAATAATGGAGTGGGTAGCCATTCCCTTCTCCAGGGGATCTTCCCCGACCCAGGAATTAAACCCAGGTCTCTCGCATTGCAGGCAGATTCCTCACCATCTGAGCCAATAGGGAAGCCCCCTATGTCTTTATTTATTGTTGTTGTTCAGTTGCCCAGTCATGCCTGACTCTTTGTGACCCCATGGACTGGACCAGGCCTTCCTGTCCCTTCTGTGCTTATACTTATCTGTAGTTGATTTATTTTTGTGTTTGTCTTAGGTATTTGTTCTAGTCACACAACAAATACTATACCTATCATGTGCCATCCAAATGACTTAGTTTTCATAAGTATCTGTTTTTCTTCCTAAGTCTTATTTATTAGTTTGGAAAGACAGTTGGTTTAGTTCTTATCCTGTTTTTAATAGGCATAATTACTTTTTTGCTTCCATCATAGCTCAGTCAGTAAAGAATCTGCCTGCAATGCAGGAGACCCAGGTTCAGTTCCTGGGTCAGGAAGATGCCTTGGAGAAGGAAATGGCAACCCATTCTAGCATTCTGGCCTGGAGAATTCCATGGACAGAGGAGCCCTGTAGCTACAGTCCATGGAGTCGCAAAAGTAGGACACGACTTAGTGACTAAACCACAACCACCACAATTACATTTTTTTAATTAATTTCTTTTCAACATTTTAAACTTTTTCTTTCATTTGATTTCATATGACTAAAATTTCTATTACAAACAAAATATTGTCCTTTCTTCTCTTTCAGAAAATTTTTATTCTGAAATGGATTTCTCTTATGTCTATTTTTCATATGCATGTTATGTTTCTTTGCTTTTCTTTCTATAATTATGCATACCTCCTATGCAATTTCTTTTTATACATATTACATTTAACGAGGGCATCTCAAGTTCAGCTTTCTATTCACTCTTTGTGTGATGTAGATAAATTTCTCCTGAGTCTTCTCCAACTTTAACTGAAACATATCCATCTTCCTTTCAGAAAACCTGATTTGAATTCAAGTGGTTTGCCTTCTATATCTTTGTCGGTAGCTGCAGTCATTTTCTACCTGTAGGAGGGAGGTTGTTTTGGTGCTGGTTTCCAGAAGTGGTCATAAGAACCCAGGACCCAAAGTCCCAGTTTCTGCTTTTCTCTTGTGACCTGGTCCCAGATTCACTCCACCTACTCAAGGGCATAGCCCACTTGTGTTGGAGAGGGGTAAGTACCAGATTCATATAATTCTCCCCAACATGTGACTGGAAACTTTGTGCCAAAAATGACAAGCCCTTTATTGATTCCCAAAGCCTCCTCATCTTTACTTCTCCGAGTGGAAAAAGGGAAGAGAAAGTCACAGGTTTGGGTACAGTTGGACTACCCTGGTGACTCAGACAGTAAAGAATCCCTTGTTGGGGAAGATCCCATCCCCTGCAGAAGGGAATGGCTACCCACTCCAGTATTTTTGCCTGGAGAATTCCATGGACAAGAGGAGCCTGGAGGGCTATAGTCCATGGGGTCACAAAGACTGAACAACTGAGCATAGTTTTCACTTAGGCCCAGTTATCTTGGGATCACAAAGACTGAACAACTGAGCATAGTTTTCACTTAGGCCCAGTTATCTTGCAGTGAGTGAAGAGAAAGGGTTTCAGGAAGATGTTTTGTGGCCCTTTGCCCCTGAGCCATAGGCCTCCTGCCAACACCTTCTGCTGAGTGCTTCTTTATCACTGGATGCAATTAATTATGGTCAATTACAGTGATCCACATCCCTTCTTCTCTTTCCCACAAGCCTATTAAAAACAAAAGTCTGTAGTGGGTTTTCCCTCAGGGCTTTGAGGTGGTAAAAAGATTTCAGATTCTCCAAGTGTCAGTTAATAATCAAATCTCCCCCAAGGGTTCCCAGATTTAGCAAATAAAAATACGTGACCCAGTTAAATTTGAATTTCAGGGTAAATAATAAATATGTTTCAAATATAAGAATGCTTGAACCGATTATACAGAGTGAAGTAAGCCAGAAAGAAAAACACCAATACAGTATACTGACACATATATATGGAATTTAGAAGACGGTGGTGATGACCCTATATGTGAGACAACAAAGAGACACAGAGTTATAGAGTGGACTTTTGTACTCTGAGGGAGAGGGAAAGGGTGGGATGGTTTGGGAGAATGGCAATGAAACATGTATATTTTCCTGTAAGAAACAAAGCGCCAATCTATGTTCAGTGTAGGATGCAGGATGCATGGGGCTGATGCACGGGATGATTCAAGTAGAGGATGTGGGGTGGGAGGTGGGAGGGGGCTTCGGCATTGGGAGATTGTGTTCACCTATGGCTGATTCGTGTCAATGTATGGCAAAACAAATACAGTATTGTAATTTTTTAAAAAATAAATAAATAAATAAATTTTAAAAAATTTTAAAAAAAAAAAAAGAATGCTTGTTACAGACTGAATTGCATCACCCTAAATTCACAGAAAGGGAAAGTGTTATTTGCTCAGTCATGTGCGACTCTTTGCAATCCCATGGATTGTAGCCCACCAGGCTCCTCTGTCCGTGGAATTCTCCAAGCAAGAATACTGGAATGGGTAGCCATTCTCTCCTCCAGGGGATCTTCCCAAACCAGGGATAGAACCTGGGGTTCCCACACTGCAGGCAGATGCTTTACCGTCAGAGCTACCATGCTGAGTCCTCACCTCAGACTGGGACCTTGTTTGGAAACAGAGTCACTGCAGATGCAATTGGTTAAGATGAGGCCAGACTGAAGGAGGGTAGCCCCTAATCCTATAGGACAGGACGGTGTTCAGTCACTCAGTCACGTCCAATTATTTGTGATCCCATGGACTGCAACCTGCCAGGCTCCTCTGTCCATGGAGTTCTCCAGGCAAGAATACTGGAGTGGGTTGCCATTTCCCTCTCCAGGGGATCTTCCTGACACAGGGATTGAACCTGCATCTCTTGTGTCTCCTCCTTTGGTAGGTGTGATCTTTACCCACTGCGCCACCTGGGTTTCTTCCCTGGCTTTTAGGAGCCCCAGACACTCCTCACCTTGTCGCTGCGCCACCCCAGCCTTCCATGCTGTTCTCTCTCTGTGTGTGGCTGTATCCACATTCCCCCTTGCATAAGGACCCAGACAGATGACACTTTGACCTCTGACTCTTGGAACTCTGGAACTGTCAGAGGATAAATCTCTGTTGCTTAGACAACACAGACTGGGATGCTTTGTTAGGGAAGCCTTGGAAACCAACGTGATATCCCATGCATCCCTGGGGAAACACTTAGATTGAAAGAGAATCTATTGTTTATCTGTAATTCACTTTAACAGGCACATTTAACAAATGCAGCCTGCATTTGTATCAGCTTTATCTGGCCTCTCAACCCAAAACTGGTCTCCTTATCCCCAAATATAGTAGGAATGGTGACGGCAATGTCGATATCCTGGAGATTTTTCAAAACTTTGCCCACTTAACACCCCTGACCCTTCTGCCTGGGGCAGGAGTGAAAGCTGGGGTCAGGATACTCCCTGAGACTGATTTTCTCCCCTCACCTGAAGAGGACCCAGGTTGATGGAGGCATCCATTCCCTCCTGCCTTGTTGTTTGTTAGTTTCTGGCCCTGTAACGGCGCTGAGCTTCACTTAGTGCATTAATGCTTGGAGGACAGAGGTTTTGGACCCAGCCCCACTGAGCCATCTCACCCCAGCTCTCATCTCCAATTCAATTTCCCTGTAGCAATAGTGTCAGTCACTCAGTCATGTCTGACTCTTTGTGACCCCATGCACTGTACCTCTGTCCATAGAATTCTCCAGGCAAGAATACTAGAGTGGGTAGCTATTACATTCGCCAGGGGACCTTCCTGACCCAGGAATCAAACCCAAGTCTCCTGAATTGTAGGTAGATTCTTTATCATCTGAGCCACCAGGGAAGAGCTAATTTCACTGCAGTGTTAGTAAAATTTAAGAAGCATCTGTACTCATGCAAAGTTAGAGCTGAGCTCTGGTTGCATTATTTTAATGTGTGTGTGTGTGTGTGTGTGTGTGTGTGTGTGTGTGTGTGTGTGTGTTTTAATGCCACCAGCCATGTTTATCCAGGTAGGGAATGGGGATGCCAATCCCCTAAGTGCACAAACTTCGGTGAGAAGTGACCAGGTTCATTACTTGCAGGGGTAAATTCCCAAAAGGTAATCATCACATGTCAAGAAGCATTGATAAGAACCATCCTTTCTTACAGGACTTGCCACATTCCCCTTATATGAGCACCAGAATGCTCTAGACAGTCTGGAGCTTCAAGGTGAGGCATTATGCCAACAGGTAAGGGTAGCAGAGGCCAACATTTATGTAGCCCTTCCATGTGCCAAGTACTACTCTAAGTGTCTTATACGTTTACTTTCTTTTTTTATAATTTATTTATTCTTTGCTGTGCTGGGTCTTCATTGGTGCACGTGGGTTTTCTCAAGTTGCAGTGAGTAGGGCTTCTCTCTAGTTGTGGTACACAGACTTCTCATTGCCGTGGCTTCCCCTCGTTGTGGAACATGGGATCTAGGGCCCGCGGGCTGTAGTAGCCGTAGAATGTGGGCTCAGCAGCTGTGGCTCCCGGGCCCACAGGCTTAGTAGCTGTGGTGCACAGGCTTAGCTGCTCAGCAACGTGTGGGATCTTCCCAAATCAGAGATCGAACCCATGTCCTCTGCATTGGCAGGCAGATTCTTTACTCCTGAGCTACCAGGAAAGCCTTACATTTATTCTTTTAATCATCATAACAGTCCTACAAGGTAACATTATTATTAACCTTCTTTTACAGATGGGAGGCTTGAGACAGAGATTCAGGAACTTCCATTAAGCTGTTCCTTAGTGATGGCCAGGATTTGAAGTCAAGCACGGCAGGGACTCCAGGATCCCAGCTCGCTAACTAGGCTGTGATGTCTCCTGAGTAATTTGGGGTCTTACATCTGTATAGAAAATGACCTAAGTGTCTCTGATCACAGCTGCCACTCATCCACCTCAAGTGGGACTTGAGCCCAATCAGTGGATAATTATGGAGCTCTGTCCAACACACCAAAAATCAGCCTAGGAAGACTTCCAAATGGTTTCTGCCATCCATCTGCATTTCTTATGTAAGAAACCAGAGGTCTCAGCTTAAATCTGCATCATGTACCATTTATACCAAATACCTGCATTAATCCAACAGAATTGGAAAAATGGCAAAATAGGAGAAGATCAAACTACAAATTTGCTACCATTTACCTGTGTGAGTGTGGTATGGGAAAGATTTATCTTTCCCCTGCCACCATTTGGGCTGCTTGGAGGAAAAGGGCACTGAAGAACAGAGGGCTCTGTTTTATCATCTTTTGGATGGATTGCCTGTCTTACTTGGAAAGACTGAGCTTAGAAAGTGTTCTTTAGATTTGCAAAAATGAAACACTGGCTTCCATCTTCAAACATTAATGTCACAGGCTGAAACAAGAGACACACAGTAGATTTCTTTTTCTCTTTGAAGGGAGATTAAAGAGCCAAGGGCAGCAAAGAAAAAGAGAACAAAGAAAACTCCAAGCGCATGACTTGAGTTTATAACAACTTGGTTTTCCTGTGTATTCACAAGAAGCCCTTCAATATGGAACCATCTTCCTAAGGTAACCAGGAGGAGAGTATCAATCACCTTCCAACTGCTATGTTGAAAGAAATTTGGAGATGACTAAGGGCTGGGAATGCTAATTGGAACAGCAAGCCAGGTAACCTGTTTCCAGCACCTTGTGGCCATTTAAGTTTCACCCATTTTTGATTGGGTCGTTTATTTTTCTGGAATTGAGCTGCATAAGTTGCTTGTATATTTTTGAGATTAGTTGTTTGTCAGTTGCTTCATTTGCTATTATTTTCTCCCATCCAGAAGGCTGTCTTTTCACCTTGCTTATAGTTTCCTTTGTTGTGCAGAAGCTTTTAATTTTAATTAGATCCCATTTGTTTATTTTTGCTTTTATTTCCAGTATTCTGGGAGGTGGATCATACAGGATCCTGCTGTGATTTTTGTCAGAAAGTGTTTTGCCTATGTTCTCCTCTAGGATTTTTATAGTTTCTGGTCTTACGTTTAGATCTTTAATCCATTTTGAGTTTATTTTTGTGTATGGTGTTAGAAAGAAATCTAGTTTCATTCTTTTATAAATGGTTGACCAGTTTTCCCAGCACCACTTGTTAAAGAGATTGTTTTTAATCCATTGCATATTCTTGCCTCCTTTGTTGGAGATAAGGTGTCCATAGGTGTGTGGATTTATCTCTGGGCTTTCTATTTTGTTCCATTGATCTATATTTCTGTCTTTGTGCCAGTACCATACTGTTTGATGCAGCTCAATTCCAGAAACATAAATGACCCAATCAAAAAATGGGCCAAAGAACTAAATAGACATTTCTCCAAAGAAGACATACGGATGGCTCACAAACACATGAAAAGATGCTCAACATCACTCATTATCAGAGAAATGCAAATCAAAACCACAATGAGGTACCATTTCACACCAGTCAGAATGGCAGTGATCCAAAAGTCTACAAGCAATAAATGCTGGAGAGGGTGTGGAGAAAAGGGAACCCTCTTACACTGCTAGTGAGAATGCAAACTATTACAGCCACTATGGAGAACAGTGTGGCAATTCCTTAAAAAAAATTGCAAATAGAACTGCCTTATGACCCAGCAATCCCACTATTGGGCATACACACCGAGGAAACCAGAATTGAAAGAGACACATGTACCCCAATGTTCATCGCAGCACTGTTTATAATAGCCAGGACATGGAAGCAACCTAGATGTCCATCAGCAAATGAATGGATAAGAAAGCTGTGGTACATATACACAATGGAGTATTACTCACCATTAAAAAAATACATTTGAACCAGTTCTAATGAGGTGGATGAAACTGGAGCCTATTATACAGAGTGAAGTAAGCCAGAAAGAAAAACACCAATACAGTATACTAACACATATATATGGAATTTAGAAAGATGGTAATGATGACCCTGTATGTGAGACAGCAAAAGAGACACAGATGTATAGAACGGACTTTTGGACTCTGTGGGAGAGGGAGAGGGTGGGATGATTTGGGAGAAGGGCATTGAAACATGTATACTATCATGTAAGAAATGAATCGCCAGACTATGTTCGATACAGGATACAGGATGCATGGGGCTGGTGCACGGGGATGATCCAGAGAAATGATATGGGGTGGGAGGTGGGAAGGAGGTTCACGATTTGGAAATCATGTACACCCGTGGCTGATTCATGTCAATGTATGGCAAAACCAATACAGTATTATAAAGCAAAATAAAGTAAAAATAAAAATTAAAAAAGAAAAGAGTTTCATCCAGAGGAGGAAATAACAAGCAACTGGTAAAGGGATAACTTTCATGATCCCAAAGAAGGAGCAAATCTCCTACCTTAAGGAATGAGTTCCAGGAGCCTGTATCCAGGTTCTGACCTACACAGTGAAGACTTTTCCCAAAAATGATTGTGTTGAATTTGACAAATAGGCACAGTCCAAAGGAACATTGTTTAGGTCGACTAGTCTAACTGCTTCTTCGTAGCAACAATTCATTTTTCTGTCTTAACATTCCAGGCACTAAAAAGCCAACTATGTGGAAAGTGATGGGCTGACTTGTGACCTTCCTTCAAATGTATGTGTTGAAGTCCTGACCTCTGCCTTCACCCCCCTCCTACCCACCACCCAGTGTCTTAGAATGTAACTTTTTGAAGACATAGCCTTTAAAGAGGCAATTAAAATGAGCTCACTGGCTGGGCCTTAATCCAATATGACTGGTATCCTTACAAAAAGAGATTAGGACCCAAACACACAGAGAGATGACCAGGTGAAGATACGGGGAAGATGGCCACCTGTAAGACCAAGATGGAGGCCTCAGGAGAAACCACCTTTGCCAATGTTTTGATCTCAGTCTCCCAGCCTCCAGAAATGTGAATTAATAGGTTTCTGTCATTTAAGTCACTGAGTCTGTGGCACTCTGTTATGGCAGCCCTAGCAAACTAATACCTGGAGTTTATATATATCAAATTGAATTGTGGTGCTGGAGAAGAATCTTGAGAGTCCCCTGGAATACAAGGAGATCACACCAGTCAAGCCTAAAGGAAATCAACCCTGTCTATTCATTGGAAGGACTGATGCAGAAGTTGAAACTCCAATACTTTGGCCACCTGATGTGAAGAGCTGACTCACTGGAAAAGACCCTGATGCTGGGAAAGACTTAAGGCAAAAGTACAAGGCGGTGGCAGAGGATGAGATGGTTAGATAGCATCACCAACTCAATGGACCTGGATCTAAGCAACTCCAGGAGATAGTGAAATACAGGGAAGCCTGGCATGCTGCAGTCCATGAGGTTACAGAGAGTTAGACGTGACTTAGTGACTGAGCAACAACAACATAGACTAAACAATATACAATATTGAGCAACAACAACAATATATACTAAAGGTGCTATACAATATTGGTATATTTCTGAGGTCACATTTAAATGATCCATTTAGTTAAATTCTGCAAAAACAAAATAGGTTGTTAAACACTTATGCCTTGAGTTATTATCAGGGTTTAAAAATCACTCAGTAGAGGCACTTTTCACGTATTTTGTACAGTGCATTCTGGTTGATAATCCAGGTAGGTCATGCAATAAGGTTATGACCCCAAGCCCAACCACTGCAGCCATAAAGTCATCTGCCTTCATGGAACACACATACAAAGTTCAGACCACAGAGCTCATGATCTAAACCCCAAAGGGAGGTAGCCAGTTGGGGGTTTTATTGGGATTGTTCCCCATCCTCCAGGAAAACAGTGCAACCAAATTAGGGTAAGAAAAAAAGAAGGAATGAAAATGGGCCTCAGAGAAAGCCCAAATCAGTAACAGTAGTGAAGGGGTCAGAGACTGCTGAGACTCCTACACTGATCCCCGTCTGAGTCAGGAAGCTAATCTACCCAAAGTCTGGGGTTGACTCACCACATAAGAGGGGGTGGTCACTGCCTTTTCCAATTCTGACCAGGAACGGCATATGCAATTGTAGTAATGCATGCAGCAATAAAAGGCTTCCCTGATGGCTCAGTGGTAAGAATTTACCTGCCAAAGCAGGAGAAGCAGGTTTGATCACTGGGTCAGGAAGATTCCCTGGAGAAGGAAATGGCAACCACTCCAGTATTCTGGTCTAAGAAATCCCATGGACAGAGGAGCCTGACGGGTTATAGTCCATGGGGTCGCAAGAGTCACACATGACTTACTGACCTAACCACCATTCATTCTAGACAAGTGCATGTCACGGCATATTTTATTAATTTCATGATTTGGTTACTCAAAGTACACCATTTAGTCCTCTAGTTCATGAAGTCTCACTACACAGAAAGATAATTTCTAACCAAATGGAATGACTCTGCACTAAAAATTTTAAGGGGAGTAGAGGGCGATACATTTACAGCAGAAATAAAGTTACATTGTGTGTGGGCTACATTGTGTTAGTCACTCAGTTCAGTTCAGTTCAGTTCAGTTCAATCCTCAGTCCAGTCTCACTCTTTGCGACCCCATGAATTGCAGCACACCAGGCCTCCCTGTCCATCACCAACTCCCCAGAGTTCACTAAAACTCACGTCCATCGAGTCAGTGATGCCATCCCGCCATCTCATCCTCTGTCGTCCCCTTCTCCTCCTTCCCTCAATCCCTCCCAGCATCAGAGTCTTTTCCAATGAGTCAACTCTTTCCATGAGGTGGCCAAAGTACTAGAATTTTAGCTTTAGCATCATTCCTTCCAAAGAAATCCCAGGGCTGATCTCCTTCAGAATGGACTGGTTGGATCTCCTTGCAGTCCAAGGTACTCTCAAGAGTCTTCTCCAACACCACAGTTCAAAATCATCAATTCTTCGGTGCTCAGCCTTCTTCACAGTCCAACTCTCACATCCATACATGACTAATGGAAAAACCATAGCCTTGACTAGACGAACCTTAGTCGGCAAAGTAATGTCTCTGCTTTTGAATATGCTATCTAGGTTGGTCATAACTTTTCTTTCAAGGAGTAAGCGTCTTTTAATTTCGTAGCTGCAGTCATCATCTGCAGTTGTGTCCAACTCTTTTCAACCCCATGGACTGTAACTCACCAGGCTCCTCTGCCCATGGGATTTCCCATGCAAGACTACTGAAGTGGGTTGCCATTTCCTACACGAAGGAATCTTCCCAACCAGTGATCACACCTGGGTCTCCTACACTTCAGGCAGATTCTTTAACATCTGAGCCACTAGGGAAGCCTGTGTGCTACATCAGGGCAATGCAATTTGCTTTGAGCCACAAACATCAACTATTTTTGGAGAAGTGCAAAGCTGTAAATAGGAGCCTACCTCACACTTTGGAGAAGTCTGCAGGAAATCTGCATTTGAGGACCTGCCCAGCTGACTGTGTCCTGTCCCCCAGAAGTTGAGATCAACTGCCAATAAGAGAATGCTCTCGTGCAGAAATCTTGAGGGGCTGTAAGTGAAGAAATAGCTGGACCCACCCCTGAGCCTCCCTGAGCTCACTGGAATTTCTCTCATAGAAAACTGTTTTCTTTGTCCAACCTGTTTCTGGGGTTCATAAAGATGTCTGAAATAAGATGCAGGTATGGCTTCTGCAGGGCAGCACTCTAATTAGAAGACTATTACTAATAGAAAAGACTTTACTGACAGAAAACAAAAACTACTGTAAGTAAATGATTTACAGTGGAGCGTGTGTGCTCTGTTGTGTCTCTTTGAACTGCTGAGTCAGTGGGGAAATGATATAGAGAAGTAATGCTTTTGTATGTTTGATACCACACTTAGGGCAGAAAACGAAGAGCTAAAGAGCCTCTTTATGAAAGTGAAAGAGGAGAGAGAAAAACTATTCAAAAACTATTCAAAAAACTATTCAAAAACTATGATCATAGCATCCAATCCCGTCACTTCACAGCAAATAGATGGGGAAACAACGACAGACTTTATTTTCTAGGGCTCCAAAATCACTGCAGATGGTGACTGCAGCCACGAAACTGAAAGACGCTTGCCCTTTGGAAGAAAAGCTATGACAAACCTAGACAGTATATTAAAAAGCAGAGACATTACCTTGCCAACAGAGGTACCTATAGTCAAATCTATGGTTTGACTATAGTCACGTATGGATGTGACAGTTGGACCATAAAGAAGGCTAAGTGCTGAAGAATTTATGCTTTTGAATTGTGGTGCTGGAGAAGACTCTTGAGAGTCCCTTGGACTGCAAGGAGATCAAACCAGTCCATCCTAAAGGAATCAACTCTGAATAGTCTTTGGAAGGACTGATGCTGAAACCGAAGCTCCAGTACTTTGGCCACCTGATGTAAAGAGCTGACTCATTGGAAAAGACCCTGATGCTGGGAAAGACTGAAGGCAGGAGAAGGGGACGGCAGGATATAAGATGGCTGGATGGCATCACCATCTCAATGGACATGAGTTTGAGCAAGCTCCAAGAGATGGTGAAAGAGAAGGAAGTCTGGTGTATTGCAGTCCATGGGGCTGCAAAAAGTCTGACACAACTGAGTGACTGAACAACATAATCTAGCTTTCCCCAACCTCTGGGGTATGGCATCTGAGACACCCAGGAAAAAAAAAAACAACAAACAGACTCAGAGTCCTTACATTCATTCATTCACTCACTTATTCAGTCATTAGCTATGCACTGATGTGCCTATGTGACACCAGGAGCAGCTCTGAGTATCAGGGACACAACGGTGAGAAAAGTAACATGTCTCTCTTCTCACAGGTCATCATCTAGAAGGGTGGGGACAGTCATCTCACCAAAGCCTCATACGAAACAGTGCTCCTGGTGTGTCTCTTCTCTCCTCACATTTCTATCTGTGTCTTCCATGGAGGTGATATTCTGTCCTTATGGCTGATATACGATTATTTCATCTAAGAAAATCACTTAGATAAAAATTTCACAAGTAAAGTTACAATATCTACATGCTCTGAGTCCTTACTCCCTATAATGAAGTCCATGAGCTGGTGGCATCAGAGTCACTTGGGAACTCCCTGGAAATATAGGGTCTTGAGCCAACCCTGGACCGAATGAATTCAGGACCTGAACTTCAACACAAGCCCCAGGCAATCTGTATGAACATTAAATTTAGAGAAGAACTGCTCTAAGATGCTTTTCCTAAAGTGCATTCCAGACAACATTGCATACTTAACCCTCACACAAAATGAAAAATTAGAAATTATTGTTCTCATTTCTCAAATTTGGAATCTGAAATGAAGTAAAAGTCACTCATCATGTCTGACTCTGCCACCCCATGAACTGCAGCCCACTAGGCTCCTCTGTCCTCGGATTCTCCAGGCAAGAATACCGGAGTGGGTTGCCATTCCCTTCTCCAGGGAATCTTTCTGACTCAGGGATTGAACCCAGATCTCCTGCACTGCAGGCAGATACTTTACCACTGAGCCACCAGGGAAGTCCTAGAATCTGAAGCTATGTGATTTTCCCAAGATTTCACAGCTAAAACCTTACCAACTGGGATTAGAACCTGGAGTTCTAATCAAGCAGACTCTGTGTTTCTAGGAAGTTCCCAAGTGACTCTGATGCTGCCAGTTTTGATTCCAAAGCCCACTGACTAAGTTAGAAACTTGCACCAGTTTTTTAAACATATGTGATCACTGACCTTCCCCCAACATAGGCAAAGCATCTTTCTATTTTATAAAGGTCATATAGGACTAGTCCATTAAATGATTGGGAAAGTCTCTGATAAAAACCCAATACTTCCCAAAGTGTGTCAAATCCCTTGTTGTTGTTCAGTTTCCAGTTGTGTCTGACTCTTCGCAACCCCATAGGGTACATGCTGCTGTGTACCCCATGACTGCAGCATGCCAGGCTTCCCTGTCCCTTACCATCTCCCGGAGTTTGCCCAAGTTCATGTCCATTGCATTGGTGATGCCATCCAACCTTCTCAATCTCTGGTCACTCTCTTCTCCTTTTGCCTTCAATCTTTCCCAGCATCAGGGTGTTTTCTAATGAGTCAGTTCTTTGCATCAAGTGACCAAAATATTAGAGCTTCAGCATCAGTCCTTCCAATGAGTACTCAGGGTTGATTTCCTTTCAGACTGACTGATTACCACTACTGCAGGCAAAGAAGCCCCCAGTGGGGTGAGGCCAGTGTACCATCAAATGTGATGTCCTATTTTAAATGGGTGGGACTTTCCCAGCAGGCCAGTGGTTAAGACCCCATGCTCCCAATGCAGGAGGGACAGGTTTGGATTCCTTGTTAAAGACAGATCCCACATGCTATCCAGTGCAGGCAAAAGAGAAAAACACACTCTAAATGTGTGCCTTGCCTTTCAGTAACTCAGGGGGTCACAAAACAATTTAAGGGTTTCCTTCGGACCGGGCACATCAGTGGTGGTTGTTGTTTAGTATCTAAGTCGTATTCAGCTCTTTTGCGACCCCATGGACTGTAGACAGCCAGGCTCCTCTCTCCATAGCATTTCTCAGGCAAGAATACTGGAGTTGGTTGCCATTTCCTCCTCCAGGGGATCTTCCCAACGCAAGGACTGATCCCAGGTCTCCTGCACTGGCAGATTCTGAGCCACTGAGCCACCTGGGCAACCTAGAATATCAGTCACACCCGTTCAAAGTATCTTTCTCTATACTGACATGCCACTACCATATATAACATAATAATCACATGTGGCCTAGTCCAGACACACAGGGGACTTCTGAACTCTTCTATCATCATCGCTAAATAGCTACTACAAATGGATGTAATTTTGCTCATATCAGGCTTGCAACTTACACTTTATACCATTTCTCAAGTGAAGAGTCAAGCGCCTTATAGTGTCAAAACACTTGGGTTATCTTGTATTGTTTAAAATTATATTGCGGCCCCTCACAGAATCCATTCATTCATGGTTTATGCATATGCATTCAGTCTTATTCTTCCATCCACACCTGTTTGAGTTCCTACTGTCTGTCAAGAAGCAATTCAACGTAATATGAGGCACTTCACATTTACAATTATGATCTACTCAACTTAAAATTATAATCTACTCAACCCAGGCCTTCCATATTGCAGGCAGATTCTTTACCAGCTGAGCCACCAGGGAAGCCCAAGAATACTGGAGTGGGTAGCCTATCCCTTCTCCAGCGGATCTCCCTGACCCAGGAATCAAACTGGGGTCTCCCACATTGCAGGTGGATTCTTTACCAGCTGAGCCACCAAGGAGCCCAGATAACCTAAAATCACTTAGCACTCAATGATGCCTTTCAAGCAGAGAAGGAAATGGCAACCCACTCCAGTACTATTGCCTGGAAAATCCCCCGAACAGAGGAGCCTGGTAAGCTACAGTCTATGAGGTCGCAAAGAGTCGGACACGGTTGAGCGACTTCACTTTTCACTTATGATAGAATATAATATCCACGGAGAGACTTAGAAGAATGGAAAGATCAGAATTCAAGGTCAAGTCCAGAATATATGGGGGAAATAACACTATAATATTCATTTTCTCCACTCCACAAGTTTATGCTTGAGGAGATGTGTTTAAAACGATCATTGACAGCAAACTTGAAGTAGGAGAAGAAATCACAGAAAAATAGACATTATGGCATGGAAGCAGACGTGAAGACCCCTCTGCTGACTGACAGAGGTGACTCCGAGGAAAGGATTTGTCTTCCCCTCCAGGAAACTCTGCCTCTGTGTATAACACCCAAGCAAATTAACACCAGAATCAAAAATGCCTCTCACTTTCTTCACCTCCCTTCCAAGAATTCCTTAAATGTTCACAATTACCGAAATGTGTTTAGTTCTGAAATGAGTACACGCTCTTCACCAAGAAAACATTGGTACACAAACGCCTCTCAAATTTTTCAGAATCTCTATTTCTACGTTCCGAGTGAAGTAAGTCAGAAAGAGAAAAATAAGTATCATAATATTGAGGCATATATATAGAATCTAGAGAAATGGTGCTGATGAACAGATTTCCAGGGCAGGAAGAGAAATGTAGACATAGAGCATGGGCTTGTGGATACAGGGGGAGAAGGAGAGGATGGGACAAATGAGAGGGTAGCATTGAAATATACGCACTACCATGTGTGAAACAGCCAGCCAGTGGGGAAGCTGCTGTACTGCCCAGGGAGCTCAGCTCAGCGCTCTGCGATGACCGATGACCTAGAGGGGTAGGATGCGGGAGTGCGGGAGGAAGCTTGAGAGGGAGGGAGTACATGTGTGCACACAGCTGATTCATGGTGTTGTATGAAACTAACAGCAGAAACTAACACAGCAGAAACTAACACAATAATTGAAAAGTAATTATCCTCCAATTTAAAATTTTTAAATAGTAAATAAATGTCTAATCTACACATATTTCTTTTTCATCTAGAAGGACATTAGGAGAATTCAATTAGGGACATGACCCTGCTTATCCTAATTTACTTGGTAAATAAATTTGACTCTTTAGTTAAAGTGTAACTTTGATTTTTGACACAAAGAATTTATAGCTTCACGACAGGAGGTACTGAATCTCCCTAATCCCCGGAAAAATGGAAGTACAATCACAGACCCCCCAGAACCTAAGATATCTTTTACCAGATTGCTCCATTTCTTCTATTTCATTTTGAGTTTGAATCACTGGTTACTGTCTCAACTTGCCCTAGAGCTAGGAACATTAAGTAAATTTCTGGCAATAGCTATTTTAACTCCTTTCTCCAAACTTCAGTGTTCTACCAATTTTGAGTGGTTTGGATCCACAATATCTTAACTCCTCAGAGAATACCATGTGTGGGCTGTGTTTTAATATAATAACTCTTCTACTGTAAAAACATATAGAGGTGTTTATGCTGATATAAATCTACAGCCACAATCTAAGTTTTAATTTAACCCAGATTAATAGAAGTACATGTATTCAATCAAAAACTAATTTAGCAATTTACCTATTTTACAGTATTTATGGTATAATGTAATAATTAAGAGGACTTCCCTGGTGGCCCATTAGTAAAGAATCTGCCCTCCAAGGCAGGAGAAATGAATTCGATCCCTGGGGTGGGGATCGAAGGGATGTTTCCATTTCCTTCCTGGAACCCACTCCAGTTTCTTGCCTGGGAAATCCCACAGACAGAGGAGCCTGGGGGAGTACCATCCATGGGATTGCAAAAGAATCAGACATGACTTATTGACTAAACAACAACAATTAAATAGTGCCATAGTTTTATATTTAACACTAAAAGAATGGTTTCATACTTAAGTAGCAATCATAGTCCAAGTCAAGAATTTCTATTAGAAAAATATTAATATTTTAATGCCATTGCTTCATACATAGTTGGCACTCATGAAAGTTGAAATAATGATAAAATATTGCTAAAGACTTGGAAAATGTATTTTTCTATAAATACTTCATCCTATCCTTTGGGATAATTAGAGAATACCATACACTCATCTGTTGGAAGGCTGCTGGCAGAAGATATATTTTGATGATATGTTGAGAAGATAAAATGAAACCAGAGAATCATTAAAATGATCAGGAAGATGAGGAAAGATAACTAACAGCTAAAGACAAAAGACAAACTGAGAGAAAAATGAATCACACTTTAGAGGAAAACTCAAAGTTTTCTTTGGCTCCAAAGGAAAACTGACACTGATGGAGTGATTTTCTGAGTTGGACAATAAATCAAGGTTAACACCTGCTCTAGAACCTAAGCATGCTAGATGAAACAAAGATAGTATTTAAGTATCTGTGCAGCTTTGTAAATAAGTGGGACAAAATTCCATAATCGTAGCAGCTGCTTCATTATGTCCTGGTAAGCTGCCTAGGTAATTAAAATGTCACACATGATGCAGAAGAGTAGATTAATGTTTCTGCTCCATTTCTTAAAGTCAGATGTTCATTCTCAGCCTTGGTGCCAGGAGCCTGACCAAGCACGCACGGTTTGCATGGCTCCAATTGGTGCCTCCGCCAGTTCAGCATGAGCAGGTCTTGCGTGTACATAACAAGGAAGGCTGAGCCTTTGCTTTTAAAGTTCAGTACAGGAATGGACAATCCTTATTACTTCCCAATGTCTTTTTTTAAATTGACTAATTTTTATTGGCGTATAGTTGATTTACAATGTTGTGTTAGTTTCAGGTGTACAGCAAAATGATTCTGTTTATATATAATGTATACATATTCAGCATATATATGTATATATCATATATGCTTCCCAGGTGGCGCAGTGGTAAAGAATCTGCCTGCTAACGCAGGAGATGCAAGAGACGCGCATCATTCCCTAGGCTGGGAAGATCCCCTGGAGGAGGAAATGACAACCCACTCCATTATTCTTACCTGGAGAATCCCATGGACAAAGGAGCCTAACAGGCTGAAGTCCATGGGGTCACAAAGAATCGGACACGCACACATATTACATATGTTTTTCTTTTTCAGGTCTCTAAGTTATTACATTATTACACAATGTTGACTACAACTCCCTGTGCTATACAGTAGGTCTTGTTGGTTATCTATTTTATATACAGTATTAATATGTGTATGTTAATCCCAAGTAAAGATTCATAAACCACGATCCTGAACTCATTGGAGTAGGACATGGCACCCCACTCCAGTATTCTTGCCTGGAAAATCCCATGGGCATTGGAGCCTGGCAGGCCATGGTGCCAGAAAGAGTCAGACATGACTGAGCATCTAGAACTCAGAGAAGCCTCAAACTTCTTATTTAAACTTGCCCTGCCACGTATGTACATGTTTACCTTTAGTGAGCTTATCATAGGTGACTTTTCTCATAGACTTGAATGAGAACTCCAGTTTTCCTTACACATGGAACCAATACTAGCCTTGATGACTTACTTGCTCTCTACAAGAGAATTACCTTCAGAATTCATCATCCTGCTATGTGCTTGACATTTAAAGAAAATGCTATGGAATAAATTTGTTTAAATGATTTCCACTGAGGGCTTTCTGATGCTTATATACATATCACCCTGTTATTCTGATCAGTGAAATAGGAAATTGGGGTTGGTTCACTTTTGAAGAAAATAATCATGCATGGGTGTATGTATGTTTACATGTACACATGTGAGTATGTGGTATCTTGTGCAATAAAGCACTGAAGATGTCTGTGATGCTATAGGATATACTATAACAAAAAACTTAAGAATTTATAAAAATTTCCAGTGACTATTCTATTCATATTTGCTATTTTTCTCAGAACACGCACTTCACGCTTCATGTAACGAGGAAAATATCTCTATGGAAATACACTCCGCAGTGACTGCCTGATGGAAGCAAAGGCCCTTACGAGCACTCACTCAGATGCATGGAAGGCAGGCTGGTTTATATCTATCTCCCAAGAGGTTCTAATAAATTGAAGAGGAAAATAGATAACCTGCAATCCTCTGACAACATCCTCTTAAGTAGTCACATTGCCAAGAGTTATTTGTGTAATAAATAGGATAATGAAACATCAAAATATATCATTTTTGTTCTTAGATCAGGATACGGTGCAATGGTTCTTGTCCTGTTCCTAAGAGGCTATGAATGAATGTGCTTCCCTTCATACTGTCTTACTCCCAAACCTAGGCACCAGGGATGTGAAACACAGAACTGTAGGCATGGACTGACTTGATCTTCAATCAAGCCTCCCAAGCCCATCCTGCCCCTCCATCCTCACAGCGCTCACAGAGCACCTCCTTCAACACCACCACTCAAAAGGGAACATAGGTGCTCATTTCATTCGAGGCCCACTGGATTTTCTTTAGATTTCTAGAGGATTCTTATTTAATAGCTGTTAGGTATTTAGATTCTTATTTAATAGGTGTTAGGCAAAGTAATATCTCTGCTTTACAATATGCTATTCAGGTTGGTCATAACTTTCCTTCCAAGGAGTAAGCATCTTTTAATTTCATGGCTGCTATCACCATCTGCAGTAATTTTGGAGCCCAAAAAAATAAAGTCTGACACTGTTTCCACGTGTTTCACCATCTATTTCCCATGAAATGATGGGACCGGATGCCATGATCTTCATTTTCTGAATGTTGAGCTTTAAGCTAACTTTTTCACTCTCCACTTTCACTTTCCTCAAGAGGCTTTTTAGTTCCTCTTCACTTTCTGCCATAAGGCTCATGTCATCTGCATATCTGAGGTTATTGATATTTCTCCCAGCAATCTTGATTCCAGCTTGTGCTTCTTCCAGCCCAGCGTTTCTCATGATGTACTTTGCATATAAGTTAAATAAACAGGGTGACAATATACAGCCTTGACGTACTCCTTTTCTTATTTAGAACCAGTCTGTTGTTCCATGTCCAGTTCTAACTGTTGATTCCTGACCTGCATACAGGTTTCTCAAGAGGCAGGTCAGGTGGTCTGGTATCCCTATCTCTTTCAGAATTTTCCACAGTTTATTGTGATGCACACAGTCAAAGGCTTTGGCATAGTCAATAAAGCAGAAATAGATGTTTTTCTGGAACTGTCTTGCTTTTTGATGATCCAGCAGATGTTGGCAATTTGATCTCTGGTTCCTCCACCTTTTATAAATGCATCTTGAACATCTAGAAGTTCACGGTTCACGTATTGCTGAAGCCTGGCTTGGAGAATTTTGAGCATTACTTTACTAGTGTGTGAGAAGAGTACAATTATGACCAACCTAGATAGCATATTGAAAAGCAGTGATATTACTTTGCCAACAAAGATCCACCTAGTCAAGGCTATGGTTTTTCCAGTAGTCATGTATGGATGTGAGAGTTGGACTGTGAAGAAAGCTGAATGCCGAAGAATTGATGTTTTTAAACTGTGGTGTTAGAGAGCACTCTTAAGAGTCCCTTGGACTGCAAGGATATTCAACCAGTCCATCCTAAAGGAGATCAGTCCTGAGTGTTCATTGGAAGGACTGATGTTGAAGCTGAAACTCCAGTACTTTGGCCATTTCATGTGAAGAGTTGACTCACTGGAAAAGACCCTGATGCTGGGAGGGATTGGGGGCAGGAGGAGAAGGGGATGACAGAGGATGAGATGGCTGAATGGCATCACTAACTCGATGGACATGAGTTTGAGTGAATTCTGGGTGTTGGTGATGGACAGGGAGGCCTGGCGTGCTGTGATTCGTGGGGTTGCAAAAAGTTGGACACGACTGAGCAACTGAACTGAACTGAGGTACTTAGATTGAGTTCCCCAGGTGGCTCAGTTGTAAAGAATCCACCTGCCAATGCAAGAGATGCAGGGTCAGTCCCTGAGTTGGAAAGATCCCCTGGAGAAGGCAATGGAAACCCACTCCAATATTATTACTTGGTAAATCCCATGGACAGAGGAGTCTGGTGGGCTACAGTCCAAGGGGTTGCAAAGAACTGGACACAACTGGGTAAATCAACAAAAGTATGTAGATCAGCCTGTGCTGTAGGCTGGATTGCATCCCCTCAAAGTCCTGTGTTGTAGTCCTAACCCTCAGAAACTCAGAACGTGACCTTGTTTGGAAGTAGAATTATTGCCGATGTAATTAGTTAAGACAAGGTCAGACTAAAGTGGGGTGGCCCCTAATCCAACATGACTCGTGTCCTTATACAAAGCGGACATGTGGACACAGAAACATGCACACAGGAAGTGCTCATTGTAATGGTGAAGACAGAATCTATAGGCTGTGTGGGTGCGGGTCACTAAAGTCATCAGCAAAGCCCAGAGGCTAAGGCAGAGCTGGGACAGCCTTCCTCGAAGCCTCAGAAGGAGTCAGCCCTGCCAACACCTTGACCTCAGACTTCCGGCCTCCAGACTGTGAGAGAGTGAGTTTCTGTGTTCTCAGTTCCCAGTCTCTGGTGCTTTGCTGTGGCTGCCCTAGGACTCGTACACACCATATATGCTCTCAGTTGATTTGATTGTGATATCATGTGCATGCTCAGTCCTATCCGACTCTTTGCAACTCCATGGACTATAGCCCACCAGGATCCTCTGTCCACGAGATTCCCCAGGCAAGAATATTGGAGTGGGTTGCCATGCCCTCTTCCAGGGGATCTCCCGATTCAGGGATCGAACCCATGTCTCTTATGTCTCCTGCAATGACAGGCAGATTCTTTAATACTGACCCACCTGGGAAGCCCTGTAATATAATAATTGTCTTTATTAGGCTGACCCATTATGGCTTTGTCCTCTCTCCTTCCTTATAAGTTTAAGAGCAACAGTATCACTGTGGATAAAAATAGGTTCTTCACATAAAGAAGTCAGTGAAAATACATTGACCTGGCAAGGACAAGTATTTCCTCCTGAAAAGTGATGACGATCTGCTAAGAAAAGACCAGTGTTTGCATGGAGTTAAAGTTACTTGATGACAAAAACTGTGAATGAAGGAAGAAGTTGTCTGCAATTAAAAATGTGGAAATCACTTCTTTGGGTCTTGCCTAATAGAATATTGGTCAAATCTTATTCATTATTAAGCCTGTTCTAAACCAGAAGCATTTTATACAATTGTTGTTTAGTTCCTAAGTTGTGTGTAGCCTGCCAGGCTCCTCTGTCCATGGGAATTCTCCCGGCAAGCATACGGGAATGGGTTGCCAGGCCCTTTTCCAGGGAATCTTCCCAACCCAGGGATCAAATCCACGTTTCTTATGTCTCCTGCATTGGTAGGCCAGTTTTTTAAAACTAGTGCTACCTGGAAAGCACTATGCCAGCAAATTTGGAAAAGTCAGCTGTGGCCACAGGACTGAGAAAGGTCAATTTTCATTTCAATCCCAAAGAAAGGCAATGCTAAAGAATGTTCAAACTACCACACAATTGCATTCATCTCACATGCTACCAAAGTCATGCTCAAAATTCTCCAAGTGAGGCTTCAACAGTATGTGAACCGATAACTTTCAGATGTTCAAGTTGGATTTAGAAAAGGCAGGGGAACCAAAGATCGAATGGCCAACATCTGTTTCATCATAGAAAAAGCAAGAGAATTCCAGAAAAACATCTACTTTTTCTTTATTGATAATGTCAAAGCCTTTGACTGTGTGAATCACAACAAACTGTGGAAAATTCTTAGCAACTTGGAAATACCGGACCACCTGACCTGCCTCCTGAAAAAGCTGTATGAAGGTCAAGAAGAAACAATTAGAACTGGACATGGAACAATGGACAGGTTCCAAATTGGGAAAGGAGTATGATTTCCAGGAGAAATAATAACCTCAGATATGCAGATGACACCAAACTTATGGCAGAAAGTGAAGAGGCACTAAAGAGCCTCCTGATATAAGTGAAAGAGGAGAGTGAAAAAGCTGACTTAAAACTCAATGTTCAAACAACTAAGATCATGGCATCTGGTCCCATCACTTCATGGAAAATAGATGGGGAAATAATGGAAACAGTGAGAGACTATTTTATTGGGCTCCAAAATGACTGCAGATGGTGACTGAAGCCATGAAATTAAAAGACACTTGCTCCTTGGAAGAAAAGCTATGATAAACAGCATATTAAAAAGCAGAGACGTGACTTTGCCGACAAAAATCCATCTAGTCAAAGCTATGGCTTTTCCAGTAGTCATGTATGGATGTGAGAGTTGAACTATAAAGAAAGCTGAGCGCCAAAGATTTGATGCTTTTGAACTGTGGTGGTGGAGATGTTTGAGAGTCCCTTGGACTGCAAGGAGATCCAAACAGTCAATCCTAAAGGAAACCAGTCCTGAATATTTATTGGAAGGACTGATGCTGAAGCTAAAGCTCCAATACTTTGGCCACCTGATGCAAAGAACTGACTCACTGGAAAAGACCCTGGTGCTGGGAAAGACTGAAGGCAGGAGGAGAAGGGGATGACAGAGGATGAGATGGTTGGATAGTATCACCGACTTGATGGACATGAGTTTGAGCAAGTTCACAGAGTAGGTGATGGACAGGGAAGCCTGCAGTGCTGGAGTCCATGGGGCTACAAATAGACCCCATGGGACATGACTGAATGACTGAACTGACAGATATATATATGTATATGTATATATATCCTAGAGAATGCGATGGCACCCTACTCCAGTACTCTTGCCTGGAAAATCCTGTGGATGGAGGAGCCTGGTAGGCTGCAGTCCATGGGGTCATTGAGAATTGGACACTACTCAGTGACTTCACTTTCACTTTTCACTCTCATGCATTGGAGAAGGAAATGGCAACCCAATCCAGTGTTCTTGCCTGGAGAATCCCAGGACAGGGAGCCTGGTGGGCTGCTATCTATGGGGTCGCACAGAGTTGGGCATGACTGAAGCGACTTATGTATCCACATATGTTTGTATGTGTGTTATGTATATACATTAATACAAATATATACAAACACGTGTGTATTGTGCAAAGCCTCTAATATGGTCTCATCCATGATATTAGGCAGAGCACAGTACATTAAAAAAAAAAAAAAAGCATGAAAGGGTAAGACTGAGGCTTTATGGATATCTCTGGGAGTATGCCAGAAGACAATTAGGCTTGTTTTATAAAGTGCAAAAAATGTAGAGTCCTCATTCTCCATTACAATCCCCAACACACACTCACACATAGCTGCTGGCCAGACAAACACTCTTCCATCATATTCCAAGTCCTTTAGACACTCCGTCTCCAGTAGCCACCTAGGTTCTACTATCTCCTTTTTGAGAAGGATCCATCTTCTCTATCAGCAGCTGCCCTCTATCAGAGCTCTCAGCAGCTCTCAGCTTTCTTTTCTGGGTTCCCTAACTTTGGGTTCATTTTGGCCTATGCCTCCCCAGGAAGCCTCAAGTCAGTAAATTCCTGTCCAACACAGGAGACTCCTCAACAGGGGAGGCAAGAGGAAGTGGGCAGCAATTACTTTTAATGCTTTATCTTTTCCTTTTCCCTTGCCAAATGTTCAAAGTAAAAATTGCTGTCACCCTTTCAAAAAAATAAAATCAGATGTCTTGCAAGAAGTCCCAGGTCCTTCAGACTTTCAGGTATGACTCTGACTGCTCAGGTATCAAGCTGGTTCGTTGGATTCTCAGAAAAGAAGAGAAACGAGAAGTCTAAGGAGTCCCTCAGAGGCAGAGCACCCTGGTGTGGGTCTCCCCCGACTCCACCCCACAGCTCTCATCAGAGATTTCTGCTGTTTCATCCATGTTTTGGGGAGTGGGGGAGGTGTCTGAATAAACACCACAGACTGAGTGGCTTATATAAGAGACATGGGTTTGATCCCTGGGCCGGGAAGACCCCCTGGAGAGGAAAATGGCAACCCAATCCAGTATTCTTGCCTGGAAAATTCGATGGGCAGAGAAGCTTGGGCTACAGTCCATGAGGTCACAAAGAGTCAGACATGACTGAGCAACGAAGCAGTCAAGGGAGGCTTGAACACAGATATTTATTTCTCACAGTTCTGGAGGCAGAAACTTCAAGATCAAAGCGCCATCAGGTATGGTTTCTCTTGAGACCATGGCTCGTGGGTGGCCACCTTCTCACTGTCCTCACAGGGCCTCTTCACTGAGCATGAACATTCCGGGTGTCTCTCCCTCTTCTTATAAGGACACCAGTTCTTTAGGATTAGGGCCCCACCCTTACGACTTCACTTAACCTTCATAACCTCCCTAACCCACTCCAGTATTCTTGCCTGGAGAATCCCATGGACAGAGGAGCCTGGTGGGCTACAGTCCACAGGGTTGCAAAGAGTCAGACGTGAACGAGCGGCTTAGCCCAGCACAGTAGAGCACATCCACCTAAAGCCCTTCTCTTGAATGTAGTCACATTGTGGGCTTAGAGCTTCACCTTATGAACTTTGGGAGGGCACATTTTGGTCCAAAGTGGGAAGGATGAAGGAGTAAGTGTGTCACAGTCAGTTGTTTTCAGACATTTCCAGGATCAAGACAGGGCAGTGGTGGAGCCTGTGATGTCTGGAGTAGAGGACCCACAAATGGGCAAATTAAAGAAATAAACCCCCCACTGGCCAAACACAACACAAGGAAACTTTCAACATTAACTGAGAACTGCTTGGCCAAGCATCAGCTGCCCAGCTAGTGATCACTTGTTCTGCCTTTGCTTTCTGTTGGGTGATGAGAATTCTGCTTGCTTTGGGATGAGGGGCAGCAGGAGAGTGGCACACCTTTAGTTCCTTCAGATGGACACAGAGTTTCAGAAGGTAAGGTATGTGTGTCAATTTCCTTCAACATTTACTTCTGGCCTTTAATTTCCACATATAGAGTAGAAAGAACTCATTTCTACAGCCTGAACTAAAAGCTCAGTTAACAGATGTCTGCATCTATAAGAAATCAGACACATGGCTAATATGCCAGATTTGTTGTTGTTGCTGTTTAGTAGCTAAGTTGTGCTCGATTCTTTGTGACCCCATGGATTGTAGCCCACCAGGGTCCTCTGTCCATGGGACTTCCCAGGAAGAATACTAAAGTGGGTTGCCATTTCCTCCTCCAGGGGATCTTCCTGACCCAGGGATCGAACGCTTGTCTCCTGCATTTGCAGGTGGATTCTTTACCAATGAGCCACCTGGCAAGCCCCAGTATGGCAGATAGATGTTACCAAATTCTTAATTCCTCAGATCCCCAGTCAGATGACAAGTAGGTTTCGTGCCACAAACCTATTCTGGTCCACTAGCCATGACTGCCTGGAGTCCTGTGCTGAGAAGGACTCCAAAGTTTCAGATCAAACTAATAAATACAGTGTTCTCATCAATCAACTGCATCTATCAGGGATGACAGACAGAAGGAGGGCTTTGAGGCACCAGAATATGAAAGCCTAGGGAATTAGCAGCTTGTCTAGGACACTCTTGTCTTGGATAAGATCCAGCGTGGCACCAGCCAGCCAAACAAATCCCTCACTTTGTAGGTGCAACAAAGAGGTGAGCGCTCTGCGGTGCTTTATGGGGCCAATAAGCACACAGAGACACATTAAAAAAAATCCAAATTATTTCTTTGGGATTGGAAGAAAAATCAAGATCATGTGTAATAAAAGTGGCATGCATACTCTATGATTATAATATGAAATCCAAAGAAACAAATGTGTATTGAGTATTTGTTTGTTTGTTTGTTCAGGAAGTTGGTGGTTAGTTTTATGGTTTTGATTTAAAAAGAAAATCTCTGTAATAATCTTACTGATTTTCTCCTCTTAAAATAAGCAATATTCTGTGGGAAAAGGCCAACCTTTCTTGGCACTACCTCTTTCTTCTGGAGATTATTAATTTCTTTTTAATAGACCTCATATGGCAAAATCAAATTTTTATATCACAAAGGGATTTACATTTATCTTGGACTGCATGCTCTTCATCGTCTATCAAACTGAATTTAAGTTTCTAATTGAAATAATTTTTCAAGTGTTGAGCAATAAAAGGCAATAAGTGATAGGTTTAAATTATTTATTCATCTTATTTATAATTAATTCGGTTTTGTTCCTTGCTGCACAGTGAGGCTAACTCAATGTGTTTGATTTTCAAATCTTTCCTATCATTAGGCAACAACAGAACTGGCTGTTTTTTTCTGCCCTTCTTGTGTTTCATTGGTCCCAGGGGACTGAGGCTACGTCAATTTAAATCACAGTTAAATTTAACACATTAACTTTGTTTTATAACACAGTGCTCCAAAAAGAGATTCATAAATAGATCATGCCTATTTTTAGTCAAATTAAAAAAAACTACCCACCTGGTAAGATGAATTATTGTATTAACAAAGATCTCATTCTTCATCATTTAAGGACTGGGTATGCTTTGGTCTGTATTCTTACTTGAGTTAAGACTGATAAGATTAATATACCTTTCACATGTATTACATAGTAGATCCTCAATTAGTTGACACCATTAGTGGGTGGCACTAGTGGTAAAGAGCCCGCCGGCCAATGCAGGAGACCTAAGAGACACGGGTTCAGCCCCTGCATTGGGAAGATCCCCTGGGAAAGTAAATGGCAACCCACTACTCTTCTTGCTGAGAGATCCCATGGACAAAGGAGCCTGGTGGGCTACAGCCCATAGGGTCACACAGAGTAGGACATGACTGAAGTGACTGAACATGTAACTAGTTGATCTGGCTAACCGGTCTAAATATTATCTAAAACTTTTTTTCCCAACATCTCTATCTGGATATCTCTCTTGCAGCACAAACTCAGGACCAAACTGAATGCATCATTTTCTCCCACCTAACCATCTGCCTGCTCATGTTTCCTCTTTCTGATTATGGCATCATGATCACCTTCAGCATTCTAAAGTCACTGGTTACTCTCTGCTCCCGGGCACACATACTCTCCCAGCCTTGTTCATTCCACCACTGCTCCATATAACACCCTGATAATCTCTTCCTCCACCAAGTTCCCAGCCACTGGACTACCCTACAGTCAATACATGTACATACTACCCACTCTTTCCCCCTAATGCCCAAATAACGCACCTGCTCTGCTCACAAACCTACAAAGTTACCCTTTGACTCAATGGATATGCTCAAGCTTCCCAGATTCCCATTTATTCAGGCTGGGTCTTATTTCTGCAGCTTCATCCACTGCTGCTAAGTCACTTCAGTCGTGTCCGACTCTATGCGACCCCATAGATGGCAGCCCACCAGGCTCTACCGTCCCTGGGATTCTCCAGGCAAGAACACTAGAGTGGGTTGCCCATTTCCTTCTCCAATGCAGGAAAATGAAAAGTGCAAATGAAGTCACTCAGTCATGTCCAACTCTTAGCAACCTCATGGACTGCAGCCTACCAGGCTCTTCCACCCATGGAATTTTCCAGGCAAGAGTACTAGAGTGGGTTGCCATTGCCTTCTCCGAGCTTCATCCACTAGTACTTGGTAATTGGATAGTGATGAACCAGGGCTTACATGTAAGACCTTATTCAACAGTAAGTCCCTTGATATACACCAAGTATATCTTTGCTGCTCACACAATGTCTGATATACTTGGATACTCAATGAATATCTGTAGAATACATGATCAAAGAGTGGGTCAAAAACAAAATACAGAGAATAGAATAATCAAGTAATGTGAAACTCAAGCCAAAACCACAGACAGTATGATAGGCAGGAAGATTCAGCCACTGCTTAGAATGACTCAGAAATAACTGACTGCATCGATAACCTAGAAGTGCCTACAAGCAAGTGCCTAATTGACAGCACTTCAAGTGATCTGATTGCTTGGTCCACAGTGGGCCTCCACAAGTTCCAGGTGTCCCAGCAGGAAAGCATAGGGACTTTCCTTGGCCTGGAAGATAGAGTAACTTGACCATGAGGATCAGGGTGAGGTAAAAGAACAAAAGCAATATCAAGCAAAATTGCAAACATTTACTGAGCTTCTCTTATGAGAGGTGCCGTGTCCTATCCACCTCAGCTTATTCAATCATGAAAACAGCCCTCTGAAGGTAACAAGAGTACACAGCTGCTGAGCGGCTTCTAAGAGACTTTTCTTATCCTAACACTTCAGCTCCTCTCCTGTAGGGGATGAAACTTCCCCTTCTGCCACCTTGTGGGAGGAATCAGCTGCCCTGTCTATTGACATCGGGCTTGGAGAGGTGACATGCTATGGCTGATAATGGCAAGTGAGCAGGCATGAAGTATGCAAATCCAAGCAGAAGCTTTAGAAGGTTCCCAAAAGGCCTGGGGGAAATGGCCTGCCCCAAATAACACTGCCTTTAGGTGGGCCCTAGGGGAGCAGAGCTGTAGCCAACATTCAACCTGATACATCATGCAAGACTTTGGGGTTCATGGTTACTACTCAGAACTTAGAAATGGCTGAGCCAGGATTCACAGCCAGAGCCTACATGTTCATCCATCACAATCTTCTGTCCTCTTAAGAACATGCCCTATTATTAGAAGATACCCCAAGTCTACTTCTGTTGGGCTTTGTCCCCTCCTTCCTGCAAGTTCAGTCCTGCAAGTTCTGTAAGTTGGTTAGATGTGCAGAATCTCAGCCCACCACTCCCGGGATCTGTATTTTAACAGAATCACTACATATGTGATGTGCTGGTTTAACCCATCTTCATGACTATCTAGCTTCATGACAGGACAAGGTCAAGGGCCATGAACTGGAAATGCACAAGCATCTACTTGTTTTTCTAGGAATCAGAGGGGGAGGACCTATGTGTTGTACTATCATTGTTGTACGACTTTCTAGGACTTGCTCTAGACACTAAATAATGCCCTTTGATGGAGCAGCTCACACTCACTGCTGGCTATACTGACCTCTTGTTCACAACCCAGTGGCTTGTTTACTGAACAAATAAACATTAGATCCTAACAGTCCTCATTAGTGGCTGTCAGCATGTGAAAAAATGACATATCACACTTTTCTTTTCTATCCTGTTCCAAGATCCCATTATTGGTTTATCACCCTTTTGATGAATGACAGAGATCATTACCATAACAGTAAACATCATAGCTTCCCAAGCACAAAGCTATCATTACAGTTAGTAGAGGAATATAGCCCATACCCCAGAGAAGGCAATGGCACCCTACTCCAATACTGGAAAATCCATGGATGGAGGAGCCTAGTAGGCTGCAGTCCATGGGTTAGCAAAGAGTCTGACACGACTGAGCGACTTCACTTTCATGCATTGGAGAAGGAAATGGCAACCCACTCCAGTGTTCTTGCCTGGAGAATCCCAGGGACGGTGGAGCCTGGTGGGCTGCCATCTATAGGGTCGCTCAGTGTCAGACACGACTGAAGCTTCTTAGCAGCAGCAACAGCATAGCCCATACCCAGTGCTGCAGAACTCAGTATCCTGGTCTCCCCCTCCACATGGCCCTAAAACCAGTCACAGTGAGCAAGAGTATCCAAGTAGACATGGAAATGAGTAATGACCTTTCAAGATGGTGGATAATTCAGGTGGAACAACTACCCACACATCTGAGACAGTTTGTCCCCTGTGAAAGCTAAGGTTTTTGACAGGCTGGTTTATGAATAAATTCATGACATGAGACATTTCCAAAATGTCTGTTAAGAACCGTTTCAAAATGAAGTCATCAAAATTACTGCAAAATGTATACTTTAAATTCAAACAGCCGGGAGAAAGAGTGTGCTTGTTATGTAGAATTCATTAACAGTATTTCAGAGTGCAGCCTCTATAAACATTTGTTTAGGATTGCTTTTATGCAATTGTTTGGAACATAAGCAGAGAAAGAGCTGAATGGGAAATTCCAGAAGCCCAGAGCTTGTTCAACTTGTTTTTCTTTCCTGCCTTGTTAGAAAGAAATCATTTCTTTTTCTTCAAATTTTAGTGCAATTGGAAGAATCTGATTTTTTTCTAATTTATCAGTTTATGTTCTTGAAAGTACAGAACATCACTTTAATGTGGGAAATGAGAGTCATACACTGAGATTTTCTCTCTCATTATCATGCAGGAGGAAAAAAAAGACTCTTTATTATATGCAAATAACTCTTCATAGGTATCTAATTCACTTATAAATATGTGCACATTCACAAACTCACATTATACTGATCCTTATGTATTTATCAGCCTGGAGCTGCTAAAGGATGAGATTATATGGTCAGACAATCAAATTAGCCAATTGAGGAGTTTTAGGTCAAAAATATGCTAAGGGGGAAAAGAAACTATTCTTAACATAGGAATGAACTGAGTTGCTGGTTAAGGATTGGAAACATGGCTGCACCACAAAGAAGAAATGCTCTATTTGATCTAAAAGGAGAAGCTGATTAAAATCTAAATAAATTTATATTTTTAAAAAATCTAGTATAACATCAGAATTGAAGAAAATCAATTTGTAAATAATAGAGAATAGAAATCACCATAGATGCACCCAAAAAGAAAAGGCAAATACTTTAGAGTACATAAAATTTAGTAATATTTATATTCCAAAGAGGTGTCCCATAAACAAAATTAAAATGCAATGAGTTTCAAAATTTTACATCCTGTTAAGAAATTAACAAACGTAATACACAACAACAAAAGATTGTAAACTTATTTTTCAAATAAAACAAAACAACAAAAAGAAATGGTCAAAGCACATGAATAGGCAGCAATAAAATTCCAGAAATAACTTAAATGCACAACAGGGGGATTGGCTAATAAATTGTGGACATATATTTACATACAATAAAACAGAATGGTATGTGAGTGTTGGACTATAAAGAAAGCTGAGCACGGAAGAATCGATGCTTTTAAACTGTTGTTGGAGAAGGCTCTTGAGAGTCCCTTGGACTGCAAGGAGATTCAATCAGTCCATCCTAAAGGAAATCAGTTCTGAATATTCATTGGTAGGACTGATGCTGAAGCTGAAACTCCAATACTTTGGCCAACTGATGTGAAGAATTGACTCATTTGAAAAGACTCTGATGCTGGGAAAGATTGAAGGTGGGAGAAGAAGGGGATGACAGAGGATAAGATGGTTGGATGATATCACCGACTCAATAAACATGAGTTTGAGCATACTCTGGGAGGTGGTGATGGACAGGGAGGCCTGGCGTGCTGCAGTCCATGGAGTTGCAAAGGAGTCAGACACAACTGAGCGACTGAACTGAACTGAACCATTAAAAAATTTTAGAAAAATACAAATTGATGTTGGAAATGTTCATAAAACATTTAAAAAAAACCAGATAAGATGAATATTTAAAAGAGATATCCCAAAATATTAACAGTATATATCTCTACATTGTAGAAATACAAGAGTTTTCTTGTCTTTTTGACTTATGCACAAATATTTAACAAAATTTACATTCATGTTATGTTGTTTTTCAATTTGAAAAATGATAACAAACATTGTGAAAAATTTTAAAGGGTTTAAAACTGGAACTGTTTAGAGAAAAGATTTTAGCTAAGTGCGAGAGATATTCTTCTCAATCTTATAAAGTTATAGCCTAAGCCATTGAGGTATGTTGCTTTCAAGAGTAAAGTGAGATAGTATCTTAGGAGAGTGTTTTACCCTAGGCTGACATTTGTCAGGAACTGTGTTTTTAGGCAAAGGACAATGCTGATTCATAAATATAAGGAGAAAGCTGGACCAGTAGGAGGTTCCTTGTGCTTCATTCAGAGTCTGTGTTTACCACATCAGTGACAGTCTTGCCAGAACACCTGCTCTGTTCTGGACTGAGCTGCTTGACAGGCCCAGACTGCTGGGTTTTAGATTGGGTGGCACCTCCTCACTGATTCTACACTGCCAATAGGTTGAGATGGGAGCTAACACATCAACTCTAATTTACTGCATGCATCATCCCCCCATCCTCTCACATGAAAACCAACCACCAGGGTAACTGATCAGTAAAACACAAGGAAAACAATCTCAAAATAAACTACCCTACAATATCAGTGTCTTATTACTGTCATGGCCTAACACAAATTTGGTGACTTAAAACAACTCAAATGTATTCTGTTATAGTTCTAGAGACCAGAAGTCTAAGACTCCTTTCACAGGACTAATGTCAAGATGTCCGCAGACCTGAGCTTTCTCTGGAGGCTCCACGTGGTGGGAGTGGGGGACAGGTAGCAATCTATCTTCTTGAACTTTTCAGCTTCTTGGGGCGGCTAACATCGCTTGGCTTGTGATCCCTTCCTTGCATCACTCATATCTTTTGCTTTGTCATCACATCTCCTACTGCCCCACTGGTCTCCCCACTCCCTCTCAGAAGGCTCTGTTAGGTTTGATACATCAAACCTAATAGACAGTCCAGGAGAATTTCTCCATGTCCAGAGCCTTCATTTAAATACATTTGCAAAGGGTAGTTCTATTCCTGGGCTTCCTCCCTGGCTCAGCAGTAAAGAATCTGCCTGCAGGAGCCACAGGAGACTCAGGTTAGATTCCCTAGGTTAGAAAAATCCCCTGGAGGAGGGCATGGCAATCCACTCCAGTATTCTTGCCTGGAGAATCCCATGGACACAGAAGCCTGGCGGGCTACAGTCCATAGTGTCGCAAAGAATCAGACATGACTCAAGTGACTTAGCACAGTACAGTTCTATTCCTAGTCTTTCGTGACATTGTGACATGATGTCACGTGACATCATTTCGTGACATACAGGAGACAGGGATCAAGACCATCCCCATGGAAAAGAAATGCAAAAAAGCAAATGGCTGTCTGGGGAGGCTTACAAATAGCTGTGAAAAGAAGAGAGGTGAAAAGCAAAGGAGAAAAGGAAAGATATAAGCATCTGATACAGAGTTCCAAAGAATAGCAAGAAGAGATAAGAAAGCTTTCTTCAGCGATCAATGCAAAGAAATAGAGGAAAAGAACAAAATGGCAAAGACTAGAGATCTCTTCAAGAAATTTAGAAATATAAAGGGAACATTTCACGCAAAGATGGGCTCAATAAGGGACAGAAATGGTCTGGACCTAACAGAAGTGGAAGATATTAAGAAGAGATGGCAAGAATACACAAAAGAACTGTACAAAAAGATCTTCACAACCCAGATAATCATGATGATGTGATCACTCATCTAGAGCCAGACATCTTGGAATGTGAAGTCAAGTGGGCCTAAGAAAGCATCACTATGAACAAAGCTAGTGGAGGTGATGGAATTCCAGTGGAGCTGTTTCAAATCCTGAAAGATGATGCTGTGAAAGGGTTGCACTCAATATGCCAGCAAATTTGGAAAACTCAGCAGTGGCCACAGGACTGGAAAAGGTCAGTTTTCATTCCAATCCCAAAGAAAGGCAATGCCAAAGAATGCTCAAACTACCACACAGTTGCACTCATCTCACATGCTAGTAAAGTAATGCTCAAAAGTAAAGTAATGCTCCAAGCCAGGCTTCAGCAATACGTGAACCGTGAACTCCCTGATGTTCAAGCTGGTTTTAGAAAAGGCAGAGGAAACAGAGATCAAATTGCCAACATCTGCTGGATCATGGAAAAAGAAAGAGAGTTCCAGAAAAACATCTATTTCTGCTTTGTTGACTATGCCAAAGCCTTTGACTGCGTGGATCACAATAAACTGGGGAAAATTCTTCAAGAGATGGGAATACCAGACCACCTAACCTGCCTCTTGAGAAATCTGTATGCAGGCCAGAAAGCAACAGTTAGAACTGGACATGGAACAACAGACTGGTTCCAAATAGGAAAAGGAGTAGGTCAAGGCTGTATATTGTCACTCTGCTTATTTAACTTATATGCAGAGTACATCATGAGAAATGCTGGACTGGAAGAAGCACAAGCTGGAATCCAGATTGCCGGGAGAAATATCAATAACCTCAGACATGCAGATGACACCACCCTTATGGCAGAAAGTGAAGAGAAGCTAAAAAGCCTCTTGATGAAAGTGAAAGAGGAGAGTGAAAAAGTTGGCTTAAAGCTCAACATTCAGAAAATGAAGATCATGGCATCCGGTCCCATCACTTAGATGGGGAAACAGTGGAAACAGTGTCAGACTTTATTTTGGGGGGCTCTAAAATCACTGCAGATGGTGATTGCAGCCATGAAATTAAAAGACACTTACTCCTTGGAAGAAAAGTTATGACCAACCTAGATAGCATATTCAAAAGCAGAGAAGTTACTTCGCCAACAAAGGTCCGTCTAGTCAAGGCTATGGTTTTTCCTGTGGTCATGTATGGATGTGAGAGTTGGACTGTGAAGAAGGCTGAGTGCTGAAGAATTGATTGTTTTGGACTGTGGTGTTGGATAAGACTCTTGAGAGTCCCTTGGACTGCAAGGAGATCCAACTTGTCCATTCTGAAGGAGATCAGCCCTGGGATTTTTTTGGAAGGAATGATGCTGAGGCTGAAACTCCAGTACTTTGGCTACCTCATGCAAAGAGTTGACTCATTGGAAAAGACTCTGATGCTGGGAGGGATTGGGGGCAGGAGGAGAAGGGGACGATGGAGGAGGAGATGGCTGGATGGTATCACGGACTCGATGAACGTGAGTCTGAGTGAATTCTGGGAGATGGTGACGGACAGGGAGGCCTGGTGTGCTGTGATTCATGGGGTCTCAAAGAGTCGGACACGGCTGATTGACTGAACTGAACTGAAGTGATACTGAAAATCCATGGACAGAGGAGCCTGGTAGGCTGCAGTCCATGGGGTCGCTAAGAGTTAGACACGACTGAACGACTTCACTTTCACCTTTCACTTTAATGCATTGGAGAAGGAAATGGCAACCCACTCCAGTGTTCTTGCCTGGAGAATCCCAGGGACGGGAGAACCTGGTGGGCTGCCGTCTATGGAGTCGCACAGAGTAGGACACAACCGAAGTGACTTAGCAGCAGCAGCAGCATACTGTTCTTCACAGTGGCTGTATCAATTTACATTCCCATCAACAGTTCAAAAGGTTACCTTTTCTGCACATCTTCTCCAGCATTTATTGTTCATAGACTTTTTCATGATTGCCATTCTGACCAGTGTAAGGTGACCCCTCATTGCAGTTTAGATTTGCATTTCTCTAATAATGAACCATGTTGAGCATCTTTTCATGTGTTTATTAGCCATCTGTACCTTGCTAGTTAGCTAGTTAGTTAAGTCACTCAGTCGTGTCCGACTCTTTGCGACCCCATGCACTGTAGCCCACCAGGCTCCTCTGTCCATGGGATTCTCCAGGCAAGAATATTGGAGTGGGTTGCCATTTCCTTCTCCAGGGAGGAAACCATAATTGAAAAAGACACATGCACCCCAATGTTCATTACAGCACTATTTATAATATATAGAACATGGAAGCAACCTAAGTATCCATCGAGAGATGAACTAATAAAGAAGGTGTGGTATGTATACATAATGGAATATTAGCCATAAAAGGGAATATATTTGAGTCAATTCTAATTAGCTGGATGAACCTAGCACCTATTGTAAAGAGTGAAGTCAGAAGAGAAAAACAAATATTGTATATTAATGCATATATATATATGTGTGGAATCTAGAAGGATGGATGAAATTATTTGCAGGGCAGTATGGATGTGAGAGTTGGACTGTGAAGAAACCTGAGTGCTGAAGAATTGATGCTTTTGAACTGTGGTGTTGGAGAAGACTCTTGAGAGTCTCTTGGACTGCAAGGAGATCCAACCAGTCCATCCTAAAGGAGATCAGTCCTGGGTGTTCATTGGAAGGACTGATGCTGAAGCTGAAACCCAATACTTTGGCCACCTCATGCAAAGAGTTGACTCATTGGAAAAGACTCTGATGCTGGGAGGGATTGGGGGCAGGAGGAGAAGAGGACGAAAGAGGATGAGATGGCTGGATGGCATCATCGACTCGATGGACATGAGTTTGGGTGAACTCCGGGAGTTGGTGATGGACAGGGAGACCTGGCGTGCTGCAATTCATGAGGTCACAAAGAGTTGGACATGACTGAGTGAGTGGAACTGAATAGACATACAGACTAGGGGACATAGTGGAGGAAGGAGAGGTTGGGATGAATTGTGAGAGTGACATGGAAATAAATATATCATCATATGCAAAACAGATAACCAGTGGGAGTTTTCTGTATGATGCAGGAAGCTCAAACCTGGCGCTCTGTAACATCCTAGAGGGGTAGGATGGGGTGGGGCATGGGAGGGCGGTCCAGGAGGGAGGGGACATATGTATGCCTATGGTTGATTCATGTTGATGTATGGCAGAAACCATCACAATATTGTAAAGCAATCATCCCTCGATTAAAAATGAATAAACAATGAATGCATGCATTTGCAAAATCTCTTTGGCCACATAAGAAAATATTCAAAGGCTCTGGGCATGAAGAAGTCCCAGCCCACAGAATTCCTCTTCTTAGAGCAGCAACTCAGTACATTTTTATTGATGTTTTAAAGTCCTGACTCACTATGATTATCTTCAGAAGCACTAAATTGAAAGTAAGTCAGGTAAGTGGGCTTCTGAGAGGAAAAGAAATACTCATTCTTGAACTTCCTGTTGTTTCCCCAAGTCTCCAAGAAGGGATGCACAGCTGAAAACACGTATGTTTTAAGAACAATTACAGTACAACTGCCATCTGGCAGATACAGATGTGATCAGTGGCTCCTGCTTAAAAATGCAAATGATGCCTTTGCCTCCGTGTGGCCTGTCTCTGCCAAGAAGGCAGTGAAAGAAGAGAATGCCCCTTTGTCGAGTGTGCCACTCCGATCGCCCACACCAGGCCCGAGAAAACAACAGAGGGTAACTACAGCCGTCAGTGGCGGTGACTGAAAATCTGTAAAGGAAAACATGGGGCCTTCAGGTTCCTTAATGCAGCAGGGTCATGTGACAAGGCTGATCACCCCCAAGATGGAAATGTCCCTGCCACTGCCACACCCACAAGTGACCCAGAGCGGGCCTCCAGGCTGCCCCTTCTCTTTCTCCTCCTCATCTGGAAAGGTGACACATTTGTGTGTCTGCGATCATGAAGCCACTGAGTTGTTTGGGGAGCTGGTAATTACTAGTGTAACTACTTACTGAAATGAAAAATAAGACAAAAACACTGAACTCCGACTTGGAGAGATTAGGAAGGAAGGGAGAGAGGAAGGGGAGAAGGGAAGCCCGTATCTGGACCCTTCAGTTTCACTGGAGAAAATCACATAGCTGGGAGGATGTGTGTCACAGTAAACACGTGGTCTGGGCTTCCCTGTGGCTCAGTGGTAAAGAATCTGCCTGAAATGTAGGAGACCCAGGTTCAATCCCTGGGTTGGGAAGATTCCCTGGAGAAGGAAATGGCACCCCACTCCAATATTCATGCCTGGGAAATGCCATGGACAGAGAAGCCTGGTGGGCTACAGTCGGACACAACTTGGTGACTAAACCACCACCACAAACACACAGGCACTTACCTACCCAGGCTTCATCCCAGCAAAGGTCATGGTCTTTTCACCTTTTCTAACCTCCCAAGCCTCAGGCCCCTCACTCTCAGGAGCCGATCTGCCCTCCCTCTTTAGAAAAAGGAGGAAAAAAGAGTGAAAAAAATGCCTTTACTCATCTCACCACCATCACCAAGTCTCCAGACACTCCAGGACAGGTCCCTCCTTCCCTCACTTGGGTTGGGATGGAGACAATGACATGTTACACGAGGCCCTCCTCCGGCTCTGTCCACAGTGACATGGGGTGTGAAGATCAGAGTGCGGAGGTGGCCTTGCTGATGCTGAGTCTGGTTCAGAGTCAGAAAAACCCGAAATCTGCTAACCTCCTTTAAACAGAAGCACAGAGGCTCTTCTTCCCGAGGGTGAGAAGGCCTGGGGACGAGGTTCTGCAGGGGAGTGAGGCTTCTTCCACTCCAGCCTTTCTCCTGCTACCTGGTCCCTTCTGGGTCCCCTGTCTACTCAGTGGTCACCGATTCTCACCATTTCCATATGCTCTGGCCCCTCACTGAGCAGGGTTCCCCCTGGATCCCATCACCTCCCGCTACTGACCCATTTCTCCCCATTCACAGTAAACCTGCACTGAGGAGATGCCAGCATCCAGGCTGGTCTCTTCTTCCCCATTCGGTCATCTCTCACCCCAAGGTACTTCCTGCCCCCATCCTCTTGACATTTTGCCATTGATGGCCATTGCTTCTCATTTTCCTTTTCTGAGTCATATTTCTGGGCTGGATCCCAAAATGTTGGTGTTCTCCAGGATTCTCACTCAGGCTCTTCTCTCATCTTACAGTAGACTTGCTCTTAGAGGTGCTGACCATGCCCTGGCTCAGATGAAGGTATATCAACCAGCTCTCCACCAGCTTGACCCAAGCCTGTGCTCTGAGCTCCACATCTAACCCTTCCACTCAGATGCATTCACAGCATCTCAAGCTGACCAGGGCCACACCTGAGCCTATGCTTTCTCCTCACTCATCCCTAAACTGCTCCAACTCCAGTGGCCACTGCATCAGGGAAAAGCACATCCACCCAGCCTTCCACACTAGACTCCCTCAAACACACCTCGAATTGGCTCCCTTTCCCCAGCTGCACTGCTTGGCAGTCCAAGCTCCCATCCTCTCTCCTGGGAGTGGTAATGACCTCCTAGTGGCCTTCGAGAACCCCATCTCATTCCCCTCAAATCCATCTTCTACTCTGATACTTCCTTATCTTCTGAAAATAGCATGATCACATGACTCCTTTGCTTAAATACTTTAATAACTGCCCAAAGGCTTTTGAACAAAACTTAACCTTAATTTGAGCCAGCCATCTCTTTCTAACGGGCCCCCATCTACTTCTCCAGTCCTGTCTGTGTCATTCTTCTTTCTCTGGGATGATCCCTTCTGTTTTCTCATCCACCTCCCCTGTTCACCCTGTTTCCTGGCCCGTGAGGTTGACCAGTCCTGAGGGCATCGCCAAGCTGCCCACACCCTCTGACTCCTGTGGGCTCAGGGCAGTGGGAGCCCCCGCAGAAGATCAGAGGAAGGGAGGAGGAGTTGAGGCAGTCACTAACCCCCAGTTCATTTCCTGATGGGTTTCCTTAGCTTGCTGCATTTGCCAACCAAAGATCACTCCTCCTGGGAAGTGGGCCTCTCCTTCCAGGTGCTGGGACCCACTACACCCTAGCCTGAGCCCACCAGGCTTATGGACAGTGAAAAGGCAATCATCACAGGAGTCGGGGCACTGCCCAGCCTTTGTGCTCTCTTGACATCCAGCCCACACCTTCGAAAACAGTGTCTTTATTACACACTTCTGGAATTTTCTCATCCATGAGCACCATCTACTTCCTGTAGGGATTCTGCCTGGTGTATCTTCATCCTTCATCCTCAGTACTCCTTCCTTCTGACATTTTCTCCAAACATTCAGCCTCACCACAGCTGAGGCTGGTCCTTGTGCTCCACCTGACCCACAGGCTTGACTAAATGCTCCACTGTGCACGCCCAGTATGCAATCTCCTCTGCCAATGACATACTCTACATCACTACCATTACTGATGTATCTCTTTAATTAGCTCCACAAAGACAGGGACCATGTTGGTGGCACCCAACTCCTCCAGTGCCTGGCACCCAACAGACGCTCAATCAGTACACGCTGACCAACACACACTCATTTCTCCAAGTTCAAGATCAAACCCAGCCAAATCCGAAGGAAAATCAATCCTGAATATTCACTGGAAGGACTGATGCTACAGCTAAAGCTGCAATACTTTGGCCACCTGATATGAACAGGTGACTCATTGGCAAAGACTCTGATGCTGGATACTGTGAAAGACTGAGGGCAGGAGGACAAGGGGGTAACAAAGGATGAGATGGTTGGTTGGCACCACCAACTCAGTGGACAAGAGTCTGAGCAAACTTGGGAGGTGGTGAAGGACAGGGAAGCCTGGTGTGCTTCAGTCCATGGGTTGCTAAGAGCTGGACACAACTTACCGACTAAACAACAACATACTCACTTCTCCAAGTTTACCTAGTGGATAACCTGATTGATACTGAAAGTTGCATCCTAGCTTACATATTACACATGTAGAATTGCTACACAAATAGCTTTGGATGACCTTGAATAAAAAGTGACATCATTCATTTCCAAATTCCAGACGTAGTCAAAACTCATCCTTCATTTTGACAGTCATAAAGTCCAAAAAATTTATGAGTGCTAGGATATGTATAAATAGATTTGAGGGCTAGATTCCAATTAGTTTCATCTTCATAAGAAATTAGTCTTGCATAGCAGACCCAAAGTAATATATAATGAAAAGCATTATAAATATTTGATTAGTGGTTTATTATTATTGAATTCTGTTGACCACATAACCCTATGGTGTCCAAATTCCTTTATATATGAAAAAGTGTATGTCCTACAAGCCTATAGTCCAAACACAGGTTCTCTTACCTGCCTCCTTCCAGGTCGGCCTCCTGAGCCTTTTGATGGCTACTAGGGAACTGGTTCTTGTCCTTGATCTTTTTACTTTTTCCAATTTTTTTTTCATTTTTATTGTGATATAGTTGACTTACAGTTCTGTGCTATGTCCTTGGTTTTTTGATTACCCTTAACTACTGTCAACCTAATCGCAGGTTCTTGGTCCTCCCAGCCTCACACTCTCTGGGGGACAGTTCTCTTGTGCACACCCCTTGGAAAGTTTCAGTCCTCTCCCTAGATGAAAGGAGTGGGATGGAGGAGCCGGGAGGGAGACTCAAGAAGGGAGGGAGATATGTATTCATATAGCTATTCACTTCATTGTACAGCAGAAACTAACACAACATTGTAAAGCAACTATATCCCGATTTTTAAAAATAGGAAAAAATAAGCAAAAGATTCGAAGGGACATCTACCTAAAATATATATATATAAATAGCTAGTAAGCACATGAAAAGATATTCAACAGTATGTCTTTAGGGAAATGCAAATTAAAACCATCCTGAGATACCATTTCACACCCAGTAGAATGGCCGTAATAGATAAGATAAACAGTATCAGCGTTGAGAAGGATGTGGAGACATTGAAATCCTTACAACACAGCTGGTGGGAATGTAAAATGGTGCATCTATTTTGGAAACAGTTTGATGGCTTCTTAAAAGGTGCACATAAGCTTACCCCATGACGCAGCATGTCTGCTCCTCGGTACAGACCCAAGAGAAATGAAAATACCTCTCCACACAAAAACTTGCACACAGATTTTCATAGCAGTATGATTCATAGCCAAAAGCGGAAACCATCCAAATGTCCATCAACTGGAGAGTGAGTAAACAACGTGTGGTTCATCCATATGATAGAATATATTTGGCAATAGAAAGGAATGAAGGATTGATGTGTGTTACAGCACGGAGGAACTTTAGAAACACTATCCTTTGTGAGAGAAACCAGTCAGTAGACCATAAATTGTGTGAAATACACAGAAAAGACCTCTCTGTAAAAGCAGGAGAGCAGAATTCACAAACATAGAAAACAAACTTATGGTTACCAAAGGGAAGTAGGAGAGGGATAAATTAGGAGTTGAGGATTAACACATATACACGATGATATATAAAACAGATTAACAACAAGGACCTACTGTATAGCACAGGGAACTGTATTCAATATCCTGTAATAACCTGAAATGATAGAGGCAACAGAGGATAGATTGTTGGATGGCATCACCAGCTGAGTGGACCTGAGTTTGAGCAAGCTGCAGGAGATAGTGAAGGACAGGGAAGCCTGGGGTGCTGAAGTTCATGGGGGTGGCAAAGAGTCAGATACGATTTAGCAACTGGACAACAACCTATAATGGAAGAGAATATACATATTTATTATAAATGTGTGATACAGATATAAACAAGTGAAACACTTTGAAACACAACACCTGAAACTAACACAACATTTGTAAATCAACTATACTTCAATAAAGAATGTTTTCAATTAAAAAAAAAAAAGTTGAATAGAAGTTTTTGGCCAAGCCTAGGGGCCGAGGGTGGGGATGCGGGTGAATGGAAATAAACATGAGAAATACTTTTGGGTGGTGGAGAAATGTTTTGCTAAAATATTTCTAAAGTTGGACTGTGGTGGTATTTGTACAACTCTGTAAACTTACTAAAAATCAGTGAATTGTACTTAAAACAAGAGAGTCGTGTACTATGTAAATTATGCCTCAAAATGATGCTAACAATATAATTAAATTAAAATACAATTAAAAAGTAGATAAACAGCCAATAAACTGAGCCTTGTGATTACCCGGTGCAGACCCCACCTTGCCTTGGACTATAGTCAGCTGATGCGTGTCTGTGTCCCCACTGAGACTAGTGCTTCTTGCCATCTGGCATTTTCATTTTTGTTATATCCACAGCAGAGTCTCTTGACTACAGTGAGCACGCAATAATTATTTGTTGAACTCCAGTGAAAGTTAAAAAGGCATTTTTCTGGACATCAAAAGAATGCTTTAAAAAAAAAGTTTTCACAAAATGCTTCCCCTCAGCATCCCCATGTAGGTAATGCAGGAAAGTGTGATGACGTGGGTGTGAGAAGCAGATATGGCATTTAGCTAAAAGACCCAGCAAGTCTGTCTTTGGGGGAAAAAAGACAGCAGCAGTGAATGTGTGTTGCGTCCTGATTTCGAGCCAGATGACGGTGGCGCTCCAGAAGGGGCAGCCATCCGTCACCACTCCAAAATGCCAGAGGCTGCTGGCTCCTCTGCTAAAACTGTCAGATTACACCCCACATGGCTGAGCATGTGGACAAAGAAGACAGCTGAAGCTGCTTTTAAGTTTAGTCTAAGTGTTACCGTGCTTCTGCTCATGGGACACGGAAGAACAGAGAATCCCACTCAGGAGCTTGTGATGGGTCCTGATGAAGCTGGGACTGGACCCATCACAAGTCCCCGAGTGGGATCGCACACCCCCAAGACTGCACCCAGCAGGGTTTGCTGTTGTTCAGTCACTAAGTCATGTCTGACTATTTGCGACCCCATGGATTGTAGCCTACCAGGTCCCTCTGTCCATGGGATTCTAGAGAATACTGGAGTGGGCTGCCATTTCCTTCTCCAGGGGACTTTACTGACCCAGGGATCAAACCTGAATCTCTCGCATTCTGCATGGTCTCCTGTATTGCAGGCAGATGTTGCAAGCCGAGCCACAGGGAAGCCCAAGGTTGACCATCTTGACTCCTAAGTACCACCCTATTACCTCACTAGCAACTCATCAGAAGAATGTCCATGAGCTGACCAGGCCCCCTACAATGCTCACCCCTATATTGACTAAAAATTCTTCCCTGAAAGCCAGCAGGGAGCTGAGTTCTTCTGAGCATAAACTGCTCATTCTTCTTCCTTGACCCTGTAATAAACACCATGTAAGTAGATTGATTTTATTGTAATTTGCACAAGTGGACTCAAGGTCAGTTCCATAACATTATATATCAGCCAGAACCCCAAAATCAGTATCTGCAGCTCTGCATTTTAGAGAGCCATCACTTTAAGTGAGCATTTTAAAACTTTTACCATTCATAAATAAATCCTGGCTTCATGCACTAAAGTATCTGATACCTACCAAGAGCTTACTAATGCTTGTTGAGTTTTAATTCACTTGGTTGTTCCCACAAATTCACCAACATGAATCATGAAGAAAAAAACATAACAAGACTTCAATTTCACCCCAAAACGAGCCTAAACAGGGACAGAATCTTTTCTATAGGAACAGGGAAGGGGGCTTGAAATTGCAGCAGAGCTGGTGGGTCAAGAAGAAGAGAGAGGAGGATCCAGGAAACAAGAGAAGAAGGGAGGTCGAGAGTAGACAGAGAGGATGAAGTCAGTGCACGTGAGAGAGACTGAGAGAGCCCGCGGACCAGGGAGCAACCAGCTCAGCTGTGGGTCACTCCTCAAGCCTGCCTTACTTTCTCATCTTGAGAAATCTGTATCTCCCACCTAGCTCTTCATGCTGAGCCACACAGAGTAGGTTTCCTGATCACTCCTATAGTGTCTCACACAGGAGAGGCCTCCTTGGTCTTGGATATGACTCACTATGTTCTCCACTTGAAGCATCAGCACTCCAGTGAAAACAGAGCATCCCTTCTCTGTCCCCCACTTTCCTAGTACCGGAGAATAGAAGAGACGGCTTACAGGAGAAGAACCATAGATCAACAAAAGGTTTTAAGGTGTCTATGGAAAAATTCATTGACTAAAAAGAGAGTGAAACTTTATTTATTTATTTATTTTTAATTTAACTGCAGCATCACTGACTCAATGGACATGAATTTGAGCAAACTCGAGGGAGATAGTGAAGAACAGAGAGGCCTAGTGTGCTGCAGTCCATGGGGTTGCAAAGAGTTGACACTACTTGAGTGATTGAATAATAATTAGCTTGAGAAGTAACTCTGAGAGTTCCAATTGGATACACCTAGTCAACTGAAACTCGGTTAGAGCTAGATGCAGTAAGCAACAGGCATGGCATGTTACCATCCACAAAAGACCAGAGAATAAAGACAGATGAAAGGCTGGGCCTGAGCATTAAGAAATTCTAACACTGAAAGGCTGTACATAAGCTGGCAAAGCAGAATGAGATAGAGACCAGAAAAACCATGAGAAAGCAAAAGAGTAAGAGAAGCTGGAAGCCAAAGGAAGAGACTGTTGCAGTGAGGAAAGAGAGGCCACTGGTGTTAAACATGACTGTGAGGATGGAGAATGGCCCACTACTTGTAGCAGGAAGCCATTGGTGACTTTGCAATGGACTGACTGAAGGGAAAGGGCTGATTGGCGTAGGTGGATTGGGTGTTGACTGAATACAAGGTAAAAACATGGGGCCAATTAGTGTTGACATATTTTTAAAGAAATCCGACTTTCAAGTACAAAAAGAGAGAAAAGAGGATAAAAGAAAGTGAAGTAATAAACAAAGAGCAAATCTGTATGAAAATGTAGCCAAATATACACTAAAAAGTATAATAAAGATGATGGTCAAACCAGCAGAAATGAAACACTATTTCATTCCATAGAACACTAGAGAATGAAATAACTGACTATGAAGCCAAATCTCTTTGACCTAAAGACTATGGTTGGTCAAGAGAACAGAAGTCCAGGAGATTGGACATATGGGCATCAATCTAAATCACTGGCACATGAAGACAGGGTGGTGGGGCAGGCCTGATTCATCAAATCTTTCAGTTCATTTCAGTTCAGTCTCTCAGTCGTGTCCGACTCTTTGCAACCCCATGAATCGCAGCATGCCTGGCATCCCTGTCCATCACCAGCTCCCGGAGTTCACTCAAACTCACGTCCATCAAGTCAGTGATGCCATCCAGCCATCTCATCCTTGGTGGTCCCTTTCTTCTCTTGCCCCCTCCCAGCATCAGAGTCTTTTCCAATGAGTCTGTTCTTCACATGAGGTGGCCAAAGTACTGAAGTTTCAGCTTCAGCATCATTCCCTCCAAAGAAATCCCAGGGCTGATCTCCTTCAGAATGGACTGGTTGGATCTCCTTGCAGTCCAAGGGCCTCTCAAGAGTCTTCTCCAACATTGCAGTTCAAAAGCATAAATTCTTCAGTGCTCAGCTTTCTTCACAGTCCAACTCTCACATCCATACATGACCACTGGAAAAACCATAGCCTTGACTAGACAGACCTTTGTTGGCAAAGTAATGTCTCTGCTTTTCAATATGCTATCTGTCATAACTTTTCTTCCAAGGAGTAAGTGTTTTTTAATTTCATGGCTGCAGTCACCATCTGCAGTTGATTCATAGGCACTCCAAAATCTGAAAAAGATGCTCTGACATCTCAAAGCAGCCATCAGTATCACATTGAACTGATGAAAAGGTTTTCATAGATTCTTGGCTGGTATTTTTTCTCTCCTCAGTTTTTACAGGTACTCAGCAAATTTCATAGTGCCTGGAACAGAGGCCAACTTTCGTTGTAAACTCTGACTCAAATTTATTTATTTGTCCATTGTCTTACTGCTTCATTAGGATTATGTCCACACAGACACACCCCAGGCCTTTTTTCCCCATTTACTTCCTGTACCTGGAACAGAGCCTGATTCACTACAGGAGCTCAAGGACTATTTGTTGAGTGACTATATTAAAATTGACCCAAGAGCTGCACAGCAAACTTAATGCCACAGAAGGATTAGCCCCACTTCCACAGTGTTTGCTGTTTATAGAAACAGAGTTGTCAGGGTTTACAAATGCATTGCACACTTTTGCCTGCATGCATGCTAAGTTGCTTCAGTTGTGTCCAACTCTTTGTGACTCTGGACTGTAGCCCGCCGGGCTCCTCTGTCCATGGAATTCTCCAGGCAAGAATACTAGAGTTGTGTTCTTCTCCAGGGGATCTTCCCAACCCAGGCATCAAAACCACATCTTCTGCATTTCCTACATTGGCAGGTGGCTTCCTTACCTGAGAAGATGAGATGGTTGGATGGCATCACTCACTCGATGAACATGAGTTTGAGCAAGCTCTGGGAGATGGTGCTGGACAGGGAAGACTGGTGTGCTACAGCCCATGGGGTCACAAAGAGTCAGACACGACTCAGAGACTGAACTGAACTAAACTGAACCCCTCTTTTTGATTTCCTCCCCATTTAGGTCAATCATTGAGTAGAGTTCCCTGTGTTATACAGTAGGTTCTCATTAGTTATAAATGTGTATTTTTAAACAAATGGAAGCCAAAGGCCTATAGAGAGAGTGGTAGTGTGGCTTGAAGAGAAAAAAAAAAAAAAAAAGACTATGGTTTGTCCTTAACTCTGTACCCAAATTGTGTGATGATGAATTCAGGATATCAAGATGTTAGAAGTTTTACTGCCTCTGAAATAAAAAAATTATTTTTGTAAAGAGGGGGTGGTGATCATCATGACAGGAGAACCAGGCGGAGGTGACAGAATCATCTACATCAGAGACCCTCAGCACCATCCTAGATATGAAAGTGCTAAGCCAGCAGATAGCACCACGTTCCTCTGAAAGCAGCAGGACAGGGTTGCCTGCAGAGCAAACTTCTTTCTTAAGAATAGACACCTTGAGTCTTGAGAATATGCACTTGTATTCATTTTACTTTTCCGATGCTATACTTCCAAGGGCTCAAACATACCAAAACTTTCCCAAGATATAATGAGAATACATCCAGGAGAAGGAAATACAAACCCCAAAATCTATAAATATTTACCGGCACTACTGCTTTCTGAGGTTCTCTATTATGTCTCATGCAGAACACTGAAGGTGAATTTCACAGCACTGAAAGTCACTACACTCACTTCTGCAAGAGGTAAGGATTGAAATCTCATAAGCCAAATAATGGGTTATCTTTATTTAAAGATATGCAGTAAATTAGATTTTTTTTTCTTGGTGCCAACAATTAGGAATACATACTTCCTATTTCTAAGCAATTTCAGGTTTAATTAGGATTCTCTAAGCCCCATTTGTCTTAACAATTTGACAGCTCTGGCTTCCCCTTCCACACCCACACTTTTCCTCCTTTACTCTCTTCCCCACTTGCAGTATCTTATTCCATATAAATGCCAGGAGGAAAGGGAAGCGAGCATAGATGCAAATGAGATCACTTGTTTCGTCTGTGAACACGCCACTTTCAAGGCACCTTTGATAAAGGTTATTTTCCCTCGACTGACAATTATCTCGAAGCTAATTATTAAAGTGTCTTATTAAAATGTGCATGTTTGAGGGGTTTCTATGGGAGTTGGAGATGAAAACCCCCTGGAAGAAAAATATGACATCACAGGGAAAATGTGCAGGAGCGCGCCCTGTTTGTCCATTTAAATTAGTTTCATCATCCATAACAAGTGTTTAAAGAGCAGAAAAGCAAGCATGATGCATAATGCATTGTGTCATGATGCATAATAATTAGGCCTGCTCCCTGCCACCCTGTCTCCCAAGACTTAAAAATCTCTCCGAGTAAGCATTTTGTTCTAAAGGCTTTGACAAAAATGCCATTTAGGGACTTTCAAATTTACAGCCAGGCAATTTGTCATCATTTATATGAGAGGGAAGAAGGTAAAAGGAGTATAATGCCGCACAGTTCATCACTTCACAAACCTCCTGGTGACGAATGCTCCCAGGCCTCCACTGCAATAAAGCAGCAGTCAGTCCCTGCAAGGAGGGGGTGGCGGTGGGGGTGGGGTGGGGGAGGGGGAGCATGCATGCAGACCCTCCCCAAGCCAAGCACTGCTTTTCCTTTAAAAAAAAGAAAGATAGATAGATAGAAAGCCAAGTAACATGTTTGTTCCATGCTCCAACAGGAGCAGAATGATTTACTCTGAGAATAGCCCAGGTTAACTGAAGATCTAGAAACAAATTTCCAGCATCATACATGCCTCTTCAATTCACCAGGACTGCAGTTAGTTAACTGTGGTAAGGCATTTGAAACATTCTTCATTCTAAAACATCACATTTAGAAGAAATGATAAAGTCTAAGATAGCACTAAATTTATGTAACAAAGAAAAAAAAAAAACAACCACGGCTGAACCAAAAATGAAAATAGACCTCCTTTGGAATGAGACATTGTTATTTTTAAATGACCAATTATTTTAAAAGAAATTTTTTTTTTTCTGGATGTAGAATAAAATTTAGAACTGAAGTACAAATGCAACTTTTCCCATTGAAGCAGGAAAGGAAATCAGGGGCTTGCAATTGAATAAGCCTTATGCACCATCCTTCTTCCATCCCCACTTCATTTAACACTGAGCACCTTCTGTGTGTGGATTCTTTACCAGCGACCAGGGCTACCTATCCAAGAAAACCTAAATGAGGAATAGCAGAGGGCAGATAGGTGTCAGAAAGCTGATGATTAGGACTAGTTGAAAAGGGCTAATGTAAACAATTTAATGAGTGAACAATTAATGGAGTCCAAAAGGCAGACTCAAGTAACCAGAAAAATTGTCTTTCAGCTAATTTAACATTTTATCATAATTGAACACAGATTGCCTGGAGCCAGGACTATGTGTTGGCTGCACCCATGGACGAGCAATTTCCAGCTCTGTGCTAATCCCTCTCAAACAGGGAAGTAAAATCTGGTCACCAGGACATCTTCTTGGACCTTCAAAAAACCCAGGAGAAAAATGCAAGGACCAAACAAGGTAATAACTGTGTACGTTATCCAGTTAGCAGTCTTATTTAGCATTCATTAAGCCAAGAATTTATATATGCTATTGATACTATGTATAAAATAGATAGCTAATGAGAACCTACTGGAGCTTCCCAGGTGGCACTAGAGGTAAAGAATCTGCCCGCCAATGCAGCAGACCCAATAGACGCAGGTTTGATCCCTGGATCAGGAAGATTCCCCTGGAGAAAAAAATGGCAACCCACTCCAGTATTCTTGCCTGAGAAATTCCATGGACAGAGGAGCCTGGTGGGCTACAGTCTGTGGGGTTGCAGAGTCGGACATGACTATTACCACTGTTAGCTAATGGGAACCTACATTATAACAAAGGGAACTCTATTTGATGCTCTGGTGACCTAAAAGAAATCCAAAAAAGAGGGGATATTTGTATACATATAACTGCTTCACTTTGCTTTCACTTTACAGAAGAAGCTAACATAACTTTGTAAAGCAACTATTTTGATGTTGTTCAGTCGCTCAGGCATGTCTGACTCTTACTCCAACAAAAATTAATTTAAAAATATTTTATTTGTGAAAACTCAAGCAATGCATTAAGTATGAAAATCAGTTAAGAAACTAACATCAACAAAACAAAAGGTAGCAAAATTCTGCAAAAATAAATAAAACACAGAGCCAATGCTACATGATTGCTAATTCTCATAATCTTCGATTATACCAAATCCATTGCAGTTGACCAAGGAGATCATAGTGAGCCACTCTGTCAGGAAGATCACACAAGATCGTGTGTATAGACGGATGTGCTTTGACCTCACTATTTCTTCCCAGTGTCTTCTCCTCTCCTCTCTGTTCATGCATCTGGCACAATGGAAACTACCTAGAGCTTGGAGGCAGATCAGCTTGGTGTGAAGCCTAGCTCTGGCCGAATCCTATTGCATTTTTTTGAGAGCGGTCAGTTTACATCTCTCTCCGCTCTCATCTCTCACACTATAGTTTGACAGGTGGTTGTCAAAGTCCTTTCTGTTACGAACAGTCCATGGTTCGAAGGCTCTGAAGCCTTAATCCCCCAAAACTAGGGTGTCATTGTCAGAAATGTGCTGAGGTGCATTTGTGGAAGGTGAAATTTGTGAAGGAAGATAATGTGCATTAGGACAGATAAATGAAGTTCCCTGCATGTGACCAGAAATATAAAAGGAAGTTGGATAAAATATTAGAGTCATAAGGCATATCGAGAAAAAGCAAAACATCATCTTAAAGTTAAGCCACAGAACCATGAGCAAAGATACACAAAGGAAAAAATAAGAGAGGGTGGCACAATATGGCTGGAGCCCATGTTCTTCCCATTGTAAATATCAGTGACCTCAGAGGTCTGAGTTAATCTCTTGATTAAGCAGTAACTTTTCTGTGGTTGTTGCTGTTCTTGTTGTTTAGTCTCTAAGTCACATCTGACTCTTTACAACCCCATGGACTGTAGCCCACCAGGCTCCTCTGTCCATGGAATTCTCCAGGCAAGAATATTGGAGTGTTTCCTTTTCCAGGGGAAGCCATTTCCTTCTCCGAGGGATCTAATGTCTCTGCAGATTACGTACATTTCATTATGCCTTTAACTTAGTAAATTGCTTCAAATCTATCAATAATTTCATGTAGCAAATATCTTTAGCCCAATGTGGCATATGAGTATACTCCAATTTCTTAAATCGTCTTTACTCTGTGGATATGTCAAGTCATCATTTCTTACTTTTATGCCCTACCAATTGGGACATTTTCAGTTTTATCCTTGTTTCTCCCTTGCATGAGCCCTACTCAGTCCAAGTGTTCATCTTCTCATGGCAACGGTTACTACATCAATACCCCACTAAATATTCACTTCCCAATCATTCTTTTATTTCACTGTCAGAGATCTTTCTAAAACACTGTTCAGCGAGTCATACAGTAGAAATTTAAAAAGCAGAATCATTCTTTTTATAATTAATTTTTTACTGGAATACAGTTGTTTTACAATGCTGTGCTAGTTTCTGCCATACAGCAAAGTGAATAATTTATATGTTTACATATGTGTCCCCTCTTTCTTGCATTTCCTCCCCATGTAGGTCACCACAGAGGAATAAGTAGAGTTTCCTGGGCTATACAGTAGATTTTCATTAGCTACCTAATTAATACATAGTAGTACATATATGCCAATCCCAGTCTCCCAATTCATTCCATCCCCTCTTCCCCTCCTGGTGTCTGTACATTTGTGTCTCCATTTCTGCTTTGTAAATAAGATCGTCTGTACCATTTCTAGACTCCACATATATGTGTCAATACACAATATTTATCTTTCTCTTTCTGACTGACTTCACTCTGTATGAGAATCATTCTTTTAAAAGAGAAAATATGGAGTAAGAAGTGGAGGTTGCTGTTTAGGAAACGAGTCTACTTTAAATGAAGGAAAACAGCAGCAAATCTCCCTGACATTCAGATGTGTGGCTAGGAAAGCTAAAAGATGCTGAGTCTTTAGAAGACAGAGGACTAAACCGTAAATCCCTATTTGCTCACTAAAAGAATTGCTGTGAAGATCTCAGGTAAAAATAAACTTGACTAGGTTATGAAAGTAATGACTATTAGTCGCTAAGTCGTGTCTGACTCTTTTGCGACCCCATGGATTGTAGTCAGCCAGGCTCCTCTGTCCATGGAACTTTACAGTCAAGAATACTAGAGTGGGTAGCCAGTTACTTCTCAAGAGGATCTTCCTGACCCAGGGATCAAACCTGGGTCTTCTGCATTGCAGACAGATTCTTTACTGCCTGAGCCACCTGACTAAGTTATAATTTAGCTTAAAAAAGATCATTTTTCCCTGACACTCCTCACATAGGTGGATAGGATCCTCTTCTGGTTAAATGATCTTAGCACAAATTTTGCCTTTACTTACTGTATCTGCAACGTGAACTCTATCTGTACATAGATATCAAGGTCTATGAGACATATTTAAGATAATTATGGAAATCATAAAACATGGCTGGTGTTAGAATACTAAGAGGTCATAAAGTTACCTCTTGTAAATCTCTTCATTTCATTCATTTGTAACTGACGAGGAACTCACTGTCATCTTTTCCTGCCTGAACTAAAACTCTTTACATGTCTTTGAAAGTGAAAGTGAAAGTCACTCAGCTGTGTCCAACTTTCTGTGACCCCATGGGCTATATAGTCCATGGAATTCTCTAGACCAGAATACTGGAGTAGATAGCCTTTCCCTTCTCCAGGGAATCTTCCCAACCCAGGGATTGAACCAGGTCTCCAACATTGCAGGTGGATTTTTACCAGCTGAGCCACCAGGGAAGCCCAAGAATACTGGAGTGGGTAGCCTATCCCTTCTCCAGTGGATCTTCCCAATCTAGGAATCAAACCAGGGTCTCCTGAATTGCAGGCAGATTCTTTACCAACTGAGCAATCAGGGAAGCCCATGTTTTTTAAATTTAGGGCCAATTCTGGGGCTTAAAATAGCAACAGTCGCTGCAGCCTCCAGACCACAGCTGTTTGCCACAAACATGACTTCTGTAGAAGCGCCTTGGACTATTTCTAAATACCTCACCATAAGGTTAAAAGTGAATTTTTCCCACTCAGAGCCTTGCTCTGAGAGTCTGAAATTAGCTCCTCAGCCTCCTATAGACCCATGGATCAGTCTCCAAATTTATAGTACTGACCTCTGTTTCCAAACCCGCAAGCTGCATACATGTGTACACACACACACATTCACACACACACACACACACACACACACAGCACCTACCCCTATTCCTCAAATTGCTGTCCAACAGTGATTTATGACCTATAGGAGTCTGCTGAAGCTGCTCCTCTTCCAGGAAGTCTTCCTTGGTATCAGCTAACAAAGCTTGCTCCTTCTTCTCTTTTTAAATTAAATGCCTTTTGTGAACCATGAGTAACCCACTTTTTAATTTAAATAGATTAGATTACCTAGTTTATCTCCTTATTTTATTAGTTCATAATACCTCAAACTTTAAAAGATCTTATTTCTTTGTACTTATAGATGTCATTATTTCCCAGTTAAATAGCCAATACTTTAAGGGCATAAATCTTTATTCTTATTCCATATTCCACAAAGGGCATAAAATAAGCACAGTAAATATTTTCAGGTTAATTAAGAAACATTCTCCTTCTCAGAAAACTCCTTGGTGAGTTTCCGCTTGTTTTATAATCAGTCCTTAGGGATGCTGGTGGCATCATTAATGATCAGCCCCTGTAGACAATACCAACCAGTCACGATCACAACCCTTTAGTTCTTACTCCTCGTCTCAGTCTTCAGTTTTGAAACCCAACTCTTCATCAGTGAATACAAGAGCAAAGATATTTTAATAAGCATGAAAAATAATGCTTATGTAAAGACATATAGATTGCGTATGTGTATGAGCCAGAGTGGAGGGTGAGGACAGAAAGGAAGAAATAAAAGGAGATGAGAAGTAAGCCATGAAAGAAACCTGATAAGTTGCACACACACTTTAAAGTGAGGCCGAGAATGTTAATATGCACTGAGGCACAGATTATTTTGAGGTTGAAGTTACACTAACTTGCGCTGTTCTAAGTCACTTCAGCCCTATCTGACTCTTTGCAGTCCTATGAACTATAGCCGGCCTGGCTGTTCTGTCCATGGGATTCTCCAGGCAAGAGTACTGGAGTGGGTTGCCACCAGGGTATCTTCACTGGAGGAGCATCTTCCCCACCGAGGGATCAAACCTGTGTCTCTTACATCTCCTGCACAGGTTTTATACCGCTAACGCTACCTGGGCTACTAATTTGGATTCCACTAAATCTAAATTTGACTAGTTTAAGAAGAGTGAGATTTTAGAAACTCACAGCATGGAATAGTTTTTAATTTACGTTTTTTAACCCCACCCTATAGTTCTATGGAGCATGGTGTATAAATAAGAGAAAATGGATCTTCAGGCGATGTTATTTTCAACTGCTGCATGCTAAGGTTAACTTAATTACATTGTTAACAGAAATTATAAATCTTCATTCTGCCTTTTCTGGTGATTTTAGAACCCAAACAAGTTCTCACTAAAGGGAACCAAAGTTTAGCTCAATTATCTATAAAATAATAGATTGTGATTGCTACAGTGGAAACTTAACCCAAATTTACTGTCAATTTTAAATTTGTGTATGCTTACTTTGCAAAGATAGTTATTTGTTGATTTAAGCTGATTAGTTAATCTCTTGGGGGTATGCCTTCTGATTGTGATCTAGTTTTCAGCATCTCTGAGGTTATACTATGATATCTAAGCTACAGAATGGCTCTTATCAATGACAATAAAATTCCCTGTCAATGATTCCATTCTGACACACAGTTTGCAGACAGGCAGATTTCATAGGGTCTCAACAAGAAAAGAACTGAAAGGGAGTAGTATAGGAGATAATTAAGACTGTACTGTGCTCAGTTGCTCAGTCATATCCAACTCTTTGTGATCCTGTGGACTGTAGCCCCACCAGGGTCCTCAGGGCTATGAAATTATTCATGCCTTTAGTTTAGTAAGTTCATGCAGTGAGATGCTCCCGTGGGGATGATCTAGACCTGACCTTACTTGTAGTCGAGGCTAGTTTATCCCCATCCATCTCCCTCTTACCTCCCCGCTCTGCTAGTACCCAGTCATCCACCATCGTCCTGGAAGAGAGACTCCTTCCTGCAGTACTAAAATAGGCTATGTTTGGTCACATGTCCACCCTGTCTCTCTACTCCACAAACCTCCCCAGGCACCACAACTGAAATTCACCATCAGTTGCTCACATGATATGGGGATCAATATGGGGATCATGGGTTCAACACATAAACCTTACGTGCTGCTGCTGCTGCTGCTGCTGCTGCTGCTGCTGCTGCGCTGCGTTGCTTCAGTCATGTCCAACTCTGTGTGACCCCATAGATGGCAACCCACCAGGCTCCCCAGTCCCTGGGATTCTCCAGGCAAGAACACTGGAGTGGGTTGCCATTTCCTTCTCCAGTGCATGAAAGTGAAAAGTGAAAGTGAAGTCGCTCGGTCGCGCCCGACTCTTAGCGACCCCATGGACTGCAGCCCACCAGGCTCCTCCATCCATGGGATTTTCCAGGCAAAGGTACTGGAGTGGGGTGCCATTGCCTTCTCCAAAACCTTACATGAGGTGACCTGAATGGGAAAGAAATCCAAATATATATATATATATGTGTGTGTGTGTGTGTGTGTGTGTGTATTGATGATTCACTTTGCTGTACAACTAAAACTGACACAACAGTGTAAAATGACTATCTCCCAATAAAATTTAGAAAACACTTATATTAAATTAAGTTGAATTCAAATGCATTCATATCCTGCTCCCTACCCCATTGTTAGATGTATCTGCCACTATGAGGCAGCATAATTTTAGAAGAGCGGCCCACTCCCCTGCCCACCAGGCCACATCCAGGAATCGCCTTGCTCCCCACTTTGACTCTGGCTAGTCTCTTTGCTGTCCACTTGTCCAATCAAATACATACACATCCTTAAAAGTACAGTTTTGAAACCTTCTCTTTGAGGCCTTTTACAAAAAATCAGAAGTTGTATCTGCCTCCATACATGCTCCAGAAATTTATCTGTGTGTCCTGCATGGCAATCACTATCAAGTCCAGCTGTGACGTAGAGTTGTGAGTTTGTCCTATTTTCCTTGGGACTTTGCCATGGCCTATGAAACAGGGGATGGCCCGTTTCTTGCATAGTCCTCAGTTTAATGATGTTTCATCATGTATTCATTCAGCAAATGTTTATGGAGTAATTTACATGCCAAGCCCTATTCGAGAATCTGGGAGAAACTGAGATGAATGACACAGAATCTCTGATTTCATGGAGCTTAGAGTTTAGTACACCTAATAGGTGCTCAATAAACACCCAGAAAGTTGCTGAACAAGATATTTCATATTTCTCAAAATACACATATTTCTATAATTACATAGTTATTTGATGAAGATTTTTTAGATTTTCTAATCAAGGTATTCTTATTGATATGCCTCTAGGAATGGGTCAGAGTTGAAAATTCTAGGCCATAGCCTGGCTGACCCTTCAGTCAATACACAGGTCCAGATCTTCCACATGAAGAAAACCTGGCATACCAAGATGAACTGTGAGTCCATCAGGAGAAAAATAAAAGCAGAATTACAGAAAGAGCAATGACTTCAGGCCTATAAGAGTCACACCTCTCCAGACAGCATTCAATACTTAATTATATAGTCAGCAAATACACACTGGGCACCTGAATGTTTTAGTAACTCTTCCAAGTGACCACAACCCATAAGATGATAAACAAATCACCAAGTTATTCCAATACTTAAAGCTACTATGAAGAAACACAAACCCCAACAAGAAGTAGAATTAACAAGGAGGCCATTTTATTTTAGACTAAATGGGAGGCCTGTCTAAGCAGGTGATATTTGGGTAGAAACCTGAGTGAAATAAGAAAACAGAGCATAAAAGGCCTAGGGTATAACTTTCCAGGAAGAAAAAGCAGTGAGTGAATTTATAATACACATTCAATGGAATATTACTTAGCCATAAAAGGAACAGAACTGGGTCATTTGTAGAGATGTGGATGGACCTAGAGTCTGTCATACAGAGTGAAGTAAGTCAAAAAGAGAAAAACAGATATATTAATTCATATTTGTGGAATCTAGAAAAATGGTACATATTAACCTATCTGCAGGGTAGAAATAGTGACACAGATACAGAGAATGGATATGTAGACACAGAGGGGGAAGGGGAAGGAAGGATAAATTAGGCAATTTGGATTGATATGTATACACCTATATATAAGTCAGAGAGCTAGAAGGAACCTGCTGCACAGCACAGGGAGCTCAGTTTGGTGTTATGTGATGACCCGGATGGGTATAACAGGGAAGGGAGAGAGAGATCAGCTGATTCACTTTGCTCTACAACACTGTAAAACACCTATACCCCAATTAAAAAGGGGGAAGGGTGCAGTAGTGAAACTTGTTGATATAGGTTAAGCTCATAATACTGGAGAAACACCCAGAAGGCCAGTGTGGCTGAAATGGGGTGGGTTGTGGTGTGGCCAGCCAGAGTCAAACCACACAGGGCCTTTAGAGTATAGTAAGGATGAATTCTGACTATTCGCTGAAGGACTGATGCTGAAACTGAAGCTTCAATACTTTGGCCATCTGATGCAAAGAGCCAACTCATTAGAAAAGACTCTGCTGCTGGGAAAGACTGAAAGCAGGAGGAAAGGGGGTTGACAAAGGATGAGATGGTTGGATGGCATCACCGACTTAATCAACAGGAGTTGGAGCAAGCTCCAGGAGATGGTGAAGGACAGGGGAAGCCTGGAGTGCTGTAGTCCATGAGGTCAGAAAGAGTCGGATACAACTGAGGGGCTGAACACCAACAAGGATGCTGAGTTTATTTTAGGGGTGATGGGATATCCCTACAGGCTTTGAGCAGAGGAGTGACAAGACCTGATTTAAAATTCAAAGAGGTCCCTCTGGCTAGTTCGTGGACCTCTGACTGTTGAAAGCAGTGGTGGAAGCAGAGAGAACAGTTGGTAGGTTATTGCAGAGACCAGACCAGGCAAGCAAGAAGACTAGCTTGCATTGAAATGGAGGTGGACGAAATGGTCGTATTCTGAGTGTCAAGTCACTAGGACATACTGGGGGACTGGATGTGAGATTAAAGGAAGAAGAGTAATCAAGGATAACTCTAAAGTTTTCATCCTGAGCAGTGGCTCTCTAGTGACGCTCAACCTGGATGACAAATACTGAGACAGGAGCAGGTATGGGCAGAAGGATCAAGGAGTTCTGTTTTTGACAGGTTAGGGTCTGAAAGACCTCAAAAATCTGTAAGAGGAAATGATGAGTACACAGTTGGATTTGAAGTGCTGAACCCCTCGAAGAGCTCAGAGGGGACGTCTTTGATAAAGATATGAATATGGATGTCATCAGCATATACATCATATTTAATGTCTTAGTCTAAATTAAATCATATGGAGAGTAAGTGTAGATAGAAAAGCAATGCGGATGGGAGAGATGGGGAGAGGAGAGGGCTGAGGACAGAGACCCGGGGTATTGAATCATTTACCATTCAGCTAGAGAGGAGAATTTAGAAAAGACAACAAGGAGGAGAAACTGGCGAGGCAGAAGGGAAAGCTAAAGAGCACGATATCCAGGATTCAAGGAAAGCGTCTGTGGTGTCGAAAGCTGCTCAGTAGTTGAACAAGATGAAGACTAGAAATACAGAGGTCATAGGTGACCTTGTCAAAAGCAGATTCAACAGAGTCATAGAGAGGACACTGATCAGGTGTACTTAAGAGACACTGAGAGATGAAGACATAAAGTGGACTCAGACAGCCCTAGTCCAATTGTGCGCAGACCAGCTGCTCGTCTCCTGTCTGCAATCAGACAAGTATAGAAACTGAGATGCCGCTGCAACTTCCAAGTGTGTGATCTGTACCCTCTGTTCTCAGTGCTTGGGGTGCAGACAACTCTGCTGACTACTGAACCCCCATGGTGAGCAGCATGTGGAGCAGCCTGTGTCCCCAGCGTGTCCTCTAGGACTTCACATCCATCTGCCACAGACTGGAAGTGGAAAGCAGAATCCCAGATCTCAGTTCACTTGTGCAGCTCTCGCCAGTGATTTTGCTACAAAGAGTGCAAGAGAGTGAGGAAGGTGAAGAAACTGTGATAGGAGTGGGGGGTTGTATGTTAGTATATTTTACATGCTAGTATATTTACAGGAGAGGTCATCTGGCAGTGGTATGTTACCTGGAAGAGAGGAAAATGAGGAGATACTTGAGAATGAGATCACAATCATGAAGGCAAAGTCCTTCTATGGATGGGAGATGGTGGGATTCTGGGCATGGGGGGAGGTCTCAGCCTTATATTGAGACATCCCTGTGCTGCCATCTGGCAGAATGGGGAGGGCCTCAAATGACTCACCCACGAGCTCCCCCCTTTCCCTCTGCTCTCACAAACTCCTCTCTAAATGACCTTCCTTGTCAAGGGATCGGGCACAGTGTCTGCGTTTTCCTATCAGGCTTAGTTTCCTGCCAGCCTGCAGGAACTATTCAAACAAACCAATCACATCCTCCTACAGGAACCAGGGGCACCCCACCCTCGTGATACTACACAGCTCCTCCCGCAGCCCCTACTGTCCACTCTGTTTCCAAGTCCAACCCCTATGTGGCCCTGTACGGATTATACCTGACTAAAATAATGCTGTCGATCTCACCTGTCCAGGCCAGGAGTCAGTGTTGGGTCATCCGCATAACTGAATCTCGCCCTCTCCAATGGGGTGAAAAGGGAGCCATCAGTATAGGTGCAAACACCTGAGTGTGTGGGGTGAGAAAGACATATGCTAAGGAACTCACTCGGGTCCCCTGATATCTTGGTAAGAGACAAGAGGTCATCGACTGAGACTCTGGAAAGGGAAGGGGGTCTGAGGTTTCAGAGGAGGAAGAAGGTGTGAAATCTTTCCACAGGAACAGGAAGCAACAGGGTGGTCAAGTGGGACTGAGAGCAGGGCCAAGGGCTCACTGGAGGTTTGTGGTCACAACGTACAATGAGATCAATCAGAAAGGCAGTGTGCAGAGCTTCTGCTGAGCAGAGATCTCTGCTGCTCTGACGCGGCAGCGTATAGGCTGGCTTGGGTTTCATCAGGGGCTTCCTGAAGTTTAACATCGCCAGCACAAGGAGAGATGGGGCCAACATGGGCACTTATGTGAAATGGGTAGAGGGGACACTTTGGGGAGAAGACACACAGCAACAGCAGCAGTCAGGTGATGCATGGACAGGTTCCGAGGCCACTACAGGGCATAGCCACCTTGTTCTGTCCACGGAAATCTGGAGTGCTTCACATCTAATCCAGGCACCACAGAAATAGCCACAGGACACAGGACGCAGGCTGCACCTTGGGAAGTGGGGTAATCTGTGCTTTGCAACAAAGCGGGCGTAGTAGGTGGCTTGGTCACATTTTGCTGACTGAGCGTCTTTTCTCAGAATGAGCTGAGATTCTAGAAATGCTGTGATTAGAACCAGCCCTGAAACTTCCAAAATGGTGCTTGCATTGCCACATTCTTCCATCTTTCTTCAGAGAAAAAACTGAAGAAAGCACTGTTGGCTCTCTGGACTGTCCCCACTCTCTGGCATAATTCATATTTCCAGCTCTCCAGAGAGCTTCTTTAAGGAGTGTGTGTGCTCAGGAGCCAGCTCAGGTATCAGGAGCTCATTAGTTGATGAACACAGTATAGCATTCAAGTTCTGGAACTGCACAGGTTCAAATCCTGCCTTTACCACTAGCTGAATCTATGGCTTTAGAGGGCTTTGGAGGTGCTGCGGTGATAAAGAACCCAACTGTCAATGCAGGAGACAAAAGAGATGTAGGTTTGACCCGAGTCAAGAAGATCCCCTAGAGAAGGAAATGGCAACCTGCTCCAGTATTCTTGCCTAGAAAATTCCATGAATAGAGGAACCTGCAGGCTACAGTCCATGGGGTCGCAAAGGGTTGGACACAACTGAGCGACTGAGATGACAATGATGATGGCTTTAGAGGAATCACTTTACCTTTGTAAGACTTGATTTCCCCCAAGTATAAAATGAGGACAGTGTAAATAATTATCTCAAAGACTTACTTGAAGATTAAATGAGATTATACAATAAAGCTGGATGAAGCACAAGCTGGAATCAAGATTTCAAGGAGAAATATCAATAACCTCAGATATGCAGAAGAATAGGAAAGGCACTTTCTGCCTTACGGCAGAAAGTGAAGAGGAATTGAAAAGCCTCTTGATGAACATGAGAGAGGAGAGCGAAAAGCTGGCTTAAAACTCAACATTCAAAAAACGAAGACCATGGCATCCAGCCCCATCACTTCATGGCAAATAGATGGGGAAACAATGGAAACAGTAAGAGATTTCTTGGGCACTAAAATCACTGAAGATGGTGACTGCAGCCATGAAACAGAAAGATGCTTGCTCCTTTGAAGAAAAGCTATGACAAACCAAGACAGCATATTAAAAAGCAGAGGCATTACTTTGCCAACAAAGATCTGTCTAATCAAAGCTATGGTTTTCACAGTAGTCATGTATGGATGTGAGAACTGGACCATAGAGAAAGCTGAGTGCTAAAGAATTGATGCTTTTGAACTGTGGTGTTGGAGAAGACACTTTAGAGTCCCTTGGACTGCAAGGAGATCAAACCATTCAATCTTAAAGATCAGACCTGAATATACATTGGAAGGACTGATGCTGAACCAATATTTTAGCCACCTGATGCAAAGAACTGACTCATTGGAAAAGACCCTGATGCTGAGAATGATTGAAGGCAGGAGGGGAATGGGACAACAGAGGATGAGATGGTGCGATGGCATCACAGAATGTATGGACATGACTTTGAGTAAGCTCTGGGAGTTGGTAATGGACAGGGAGTCCTGGTTGCTATAGTCCATGGGGTTGCAAAGAGTTGGACACGACCGAGTGACTGAATTGAACTGCACTGATACAATAAAGCATTTAGCCCAGTTCGTGGCATATAGTAAGAGCTTGGTAAATATAACTAGATATTATAGATAGGTTCATCCAGCACTCGACAAAAAAGTGACTCTGTAGACCTCATCATAGTTATAAACTTTAGGTTACTTAGTCAATAACCAAATATCTTTTTAATCTCTTTTCAGTCAGGTCCTCCTCGGGACCATGACCCAAGGTTTAAGATATGGCTAGCAGATAGGATTGAAGGCCAACTCCAAAACAGAGGTCTAATTGGGGATCCAGGCCACGACTCTGCTAGAACCTCATACTAATGAACCCCAGGCAGTGTTTGTCATGTGAGGAGGTCATCCAGACAGTAAGCAGAGCTTCATGGCTTTACAGCCACCAGCTTAGGAAAGTTTGGGCCGTCCAAGCCCTGAGAACTCAGAGAGCTGGGCAGTTTTCATCACATGTGCACTCCATAGAGGGTAAAGACGTCATGTATGCATAATTAGTCTGTACATAATCTAAATGTCAGAAAACAAGAAGACTCACCACCACAGAGCACATGTGCGTGCACACACACACACATACACACACACGCAGGCACACATAGGTATTACTCTTATTAGAAGAACTTCCATTCAAGCTCAAGAAGTAAGACTAAGCAGTGCTTTCTGAATTCTTCAAGATATGTGCCCCATGGATACTTCAGTGAAATAATTCAGCCACAAAAAAATAAGACTCAGACATGTAGGCACAAAATTGATTTGTGTCCTTATCATAAGAGCCTCAACTGATACAAAACTCGCAACCAATTTCAGTTTCCAATTGCTAATTTCAAGATCCTTTTTATTCTAAAATGTTGACATTGAGAAAACTGTGGTCAGTTGAGGACAAATGAAACATAATATACTTAAAGACAGACATCTGATTTAACTTAGAGGGCTGGGGAGGACCCTCCATATAATGAATGTAATATAAATGTCACCTTCCTCCAATTTCACCCTTAAGCACACCAACAATAGAACATAATACCAGGACATAATTCTACCACCAAAGTGGATAAATGTTAATTAACCTGTCTCTTACTTACTTAACTCAAATAAGTGAATGGGGATTGACAGGGAAAATTAAATGAGTTTTTCTCATTTACACACTGATTCTTAAAGGTTGATATGCACATTCTCAAAACAACTATCATCCAACTTTAAAGCAAATTTAACATCATCATCTTCAAAGTTTAAAAACAGTCTGTACTCAGCCATTAAAAAGAACACATTTGAATCAGTTCTAATGAGGTGGATGAAACTGGAGCCTATCATACAGAGTGAAGTAAGTCAGAAAGAAAAACACCAATACAAGTATATTAACGCATATATATGGAATTTAGAAAGATGGTAACGATAACCCTGTATGCGAGACAGCAAAAGAGACACAGATGTATAGAATAGTCTTTTGGACTCTATGGGAGAATGGCATTGAAACATGTATAATATCATATGTGAAACGAATCACCAGTCTAGGTTCAATGCATGGTACAGGATGCTTGGGGCTGGTGCACTGGGATGACCCAGAGGGATGGTATGGGGAGGGAGGTGGGAGTGGGGTTCAGGATGTGGAACACGTGTATACCCGTGGTGGATTCATGTTGATGTATGGCAAAATCAATACAATATTGTAAAGTAAAAATAATAAAATAAAAACAGTCCAGTAACTATGGATTTATTTGGAAGATTTGGGTATGCTTATGACGTGGAGTAAACAAATCTATGACTTCAGATGACAGGAGCTCAAAATTCTGCCCTCGAATACCAGATCCCATTGACCTCAGGCCAATGATCAGTATCTCCAAACTCTCGCCTCAAATTCTGTAAAACTGAGATTCAGAGTACTTAGTTATTAGACTGTTTGGAGTGAATGATGGTCATTCGGCAGAGTGGGTTTGTAAACACACAGGCTTAGTCTTTGTTCTGCCTTTTAACAATAAATGTGAATTTCCTCCTGCACCTCTGTTCCTTTAAAAAGAAGGGAGGGCTTTGGGTTCAGAAGTCACAAGCAGAATTTCTCTCTTCAAAGAAAACCATGAGATTTTAATTTCTCAAATGGCATGGGCACAATTGTTGGAGTAGCAAGATGTAAAAATTTAAGCAGGTATTGGCTGCCTATATTGTCATTAATTCTTATGGCCCAGAATTCTCAGAAGGAGGTATAGGGAACCAGTTCTTTCCCTGGTGGCTCAGCAGTTAAAGTGTCTGCCTCCAATGCGGGAGACCCGGGTCCGATACCTGGGTTGGGAAGATCCCCTGGAGAAAGAAATGGCAATCCACTCCAGTATTCTTGCCTGGAGAATCTCACGGACGGAGAAGCCTAGCAGGTTACAGTCCACGGGGTCGCAAAGAGTCAGACATGACTGAGCGACTTCACCTCATAGGGAACCAATGATGTATAGTACCACCATGTGGCCCTTCTTAAAGATGTCGTAAGTTCCAGCGAGATCAAAACACATACACATTTGATAGGAAAAACAACTATGCATAGTCTAGCCACCTTTCTTGTAACCAGACTATCCCATTATGCTAACGCAAAGGACAAAGCATCTACTTCTGCTTTATTGACTATGCCAAAGCCTTTGACTGTGTAGATCACAACAAACTGTGGAAAATTCTTAAAGAGATGGGAATACCAGACCACCTTACCTGCCTCTTGAGAAATCTGTATGCAGGTAAAGAAGCAACAGTTAGTACTGAACATGGAACAACAGACTGGTTCCAAATCGGGAAATCAGTAGGTCAAGGCTATATATTGTCATCTTGCTTATTTAACTTATATGTTGAGTATATCATGCGAAATGCCAGGCTGGATAAAGCACAAGTTGGAACCAAGACTGCTGGGAGAAATATCAATAACCTCAGATACACAGATGACACCACCCTTATGGCAGAAAGTGAAGAAAAACTAACAAGCCTCTTGATGAACATGAAAGAGGAGAGTGAAAAAGTTGGCTTGAAACTCAACATTCAAAAAATGAAGATCATGGCATCCAGTCCCATCACTTCATGGCAAATAGATGGGGAAACAATGGAAACAGTGAGACTTTATTTTAGGGGGCTTCAAAATCACTGCAGATGGTAACAACAGCCATGAAATTAAAAGACCCTTGATCCTTGGAAGAAAAACTATGACAGACCTAGATAGCTATTAAAAAGCAGAGACATTACTTTGCCAACAAAGATCCATCTAGTCAAAGCTATGGTTTTTCCAGTAGTCGTGTATGGACGTAAGAGTTGGACTATAAAGAAAGCTGAGTGCTGAAGAATTGATGGTTTTGAACTGTGGTGTTGGAGAAGACTCTTGAAAGTCCCTTAGACTGTAAGGAGATCCAACCAGTCTATCCTAAAGGAAATCAGTCCTGAATATTCAGTGGAAGGACTGATGCTGAAGCTGAAACTCCAATACTTTAGCCACCTGATGGGAAGAACTGACTCACTGGAAAAGACCGATGCTAGGAAAGATGAAGGCAGGAGGAGAAGGGCATGACAGAGGATGAGATGGTTAGATGGCATCACCAACTCTATGGACATGAGTTTGAGCATGCTTCAGGAGTCCGTGATGGACAGGGAAGCAGGGTGTGCTGCAGTCCCTGGGATCACAGAGTTAGACACAACTGAGCAAGAAAGTGACAGAGTATAAATAAAAAATCCAACTATTACTAAGCTCAGTGTTTGTTTGTGTCTGATTCTTTCTAGCCCCATGAACTGTAGCCCACCTAGTTCCTCTGTCCATGGGATTTTCCAGGCAAGAATATAGGAGAGGGTTGCCATTTCCTTTTCCAGAGGATCGTCCCAACCCAGGGATCGAACCCACACCTCTTACATCTCCTGCATTCATTACCAGGCAGGTTCTTTATCACTAGTACCACCTGGGAAACTTACTAAGCCCACTGAACTGCAAAAATGAGCCCTGCTAACCTCTCACCACAGAGTAGAAATCCACTAATAACCACACCGCCATCTATACTTTTCACTCACATTCTTTCCCATACATTTGAAACTTCCTTATGTCAAAAAGCATTTCATAGGGCATTTAACTCAACAGACCTCAAAGTCACCCAACCTAAAATACCCTGCTTGGAAAAGCAAACTACATGAGCTCAGGCTTCATGAGTTCACCAACACCCTGAGCCATGTTGTTAAAACACAAAACAGAGAAAAACAAAATGGTGGGCTCTTTCTTTAAGCAAATACACACTTGAAATAAACACAGACACACCCCTCCAGAACCAGCACAGACAGCAAAAGCTTGTGTCAACAGGACACGTGAAAAAGAGAGAGATGCAAACAGAGAAGTGCCTCTCCCCCCAGAAAATGGCTGGCGGCCTTTGAAGCCACACAGCTTCCTCCTCCTCTTCCATGTTTCTCTGCATCTAATGACCTCACATAACAGGAGCTTTCTAACCAGGGTTTCTACTTCTCAGATGCTTCTGCAGTCCAGCCTCTGCCTGGGAGAGCAGGTGACAAAATTTCCCCCTCTCCCTTCATCAGGCAACAAAGAGGATCACATCTCCAGGAAAAGCAGAGCTCCACGGCCTGCGGCTTAGGGCTCTCCGGACATGAAGTAATCAGGCGAGAGAGAAAATGCATTTGGAGCGGTTAGCACACAGGATTAATTGAATTATAACATAATCATCTGATCAAATACTAATTAGCATAATCATGTGAAAGGAAAATGGCTGGAGGAACCCAGGAACACCTTGGCATCCCATATTCTTAGTGACTGACAAAAGAAAGGGACACAGAGATTTGTGTGTTTTTTTTTTCTCCTTTGCTCATTAAAAAAAAATAGTAAATAAAGCTTAATCAATGGCAAGCATTACCAGCTATGGTTTTTGCAGCCAAAGGAATTACAACTGAGATGCAGAAGAAATATCTTTCTTTCTCTGCAGCATGGTACTAGCATTCATGCTGTTGGTTAGTCACTAGTCACGTATGACTCTGTGACCCTATGGACTGCAGCCTGCCAGGTTCCTCTGGCCATGGGATTCTCCAGGCAAGAACACTGGGCTGGGTTAGAATGCCCTCCTCCAGGGGATTTTCCCAACCCAGGGATCACACCTGGGTCTCCTGCATCAACAGGAGGGTTCATAACCACTGAGCTGCCTGGGAAGCCCTCACATCCATAGAAAAGCACAAAAACAATATTACATTGTAGGCGAGGCTCCAGACTATGTAACTTAGTGTTCCTCAACCTCAGCATGTTGACATCTTGGGCCGGAAAATTATTTGTCATGGGGGTGGGGGCAGGCGGTCCTGTCCCCTGTAGGACACTGCCTACCCACCAGATGCCAGGGGCATCCCCTTCTCCCCAGAGTTGTGACAACTCAAAGTGTTTCCAGATTTTACCCAATATCCCCAAGGGGGTGACACTGCGCTGGTTAGAACGCTGATTTAACTCAAGAACACAATTTGTCAGGAGCATTAAAAATGATCAGATCATAAAAGGAAGGAAAAAGTCTTTTATTCCCATCTTCCCAAAATAATGAGCCTAAAATAAAAATTCCACAGAATTCTATGCAGTTGATATCTGCTGTCTCTGGTTAGAGTTTTATAATAACTCATAACACCTATGCTTGTGCAAATTGGAATAATTATAAACACCAGCCTCTCCCCATCCAGGGATCTCTAGAAAGACACAGCAGGCTTCTACAGGCAACCTCTGTGGGGGACCCTCTCAGGCTGAAAGAACACCATTCCTTGCTTTCGGACTTCACTGTGTCCTGAACAGCTGGGAGAACAGAGCAGTGTACTCCACTCATCGATGTCAGGGCAAACCACCTGTGACTTAGTTAATCAGCAGAGGCAGGGAAGGCCCCTAGACCCCAGGGAAGTATCACTTTCTTCCTACACTCTCACTGAATGCATGAAAGCTCTGATTATTTGCTCGCAGTATCTAAGGAGGGCGAGAGAGAGGTGAAAATGATTATGAGTGAATAAATACAGAAGGCCCCTCCAGTTCTTGCAAATGCATCTCCACTTACAATAGATTCATTGCACTTTCTTGGCCATTAGTCGGATGGTACCTAATCATGTTTATTCTTATGGAGAGATGTTAGAAGCCTAAGGGAGAAACACTCAATGCTTATTAAAGCTTGTAATAAATACTTCCTATGGGTTAAGGTGATTTGTTCTAATAATAAATCTGAGTCACATCATCTGTCATTTAAATTTTTCTAAAGAAAGTACTTAACCATTTACAATTACTCGAGAAATCTCTTGAAACTTATTAAACTTGCTGATAGACTTATTTATGACCTTTCCCATGGAGGAGACATGGAAAAAGGTTGACCTCATCTGCACAAAATTTAAAAGAGAACAGTCTGTCCAAGCTGTGGAGACTGTGAAACCTCCAAATCAGAGAGGAATTGTGAGCTATTTTAAACAGATATCTTCTTCTATGAACTCCCTTGGCAAAGCTTGTGACTTCTGAACCCAAAGCCCTCCCTCCTTTTTAAAGGAGCAGAGGTGCGGGAGCCCTTTGTTGCACAGAAACAGTGTCTACCCTAATTCAGGGACTTATGAGTAAGCAGAAATTACACTTTTTCAGCCCACAATGTCTTTCATACTGCTTTTCTTCTAAAGCTAAAAATCAAAACAGCTGCTCTGAAAGAATTTCTATCATGAATCACAATAAAATCGCCAAAGGTTTATAAAATCCACCTTGTTTCAGATGCCTAGGAGGGAAAGTTATTTTTAATATTATCTAAAATAAGATCTCAGGACACAAAAATTTATTTTTAAAGGTTCTGAATTGAGGCCTCTCTCCAGCACACGTTCATGTCTATTTTAGTTAAAAAATCAAGGACATGGAGTTTTGAAAAGATTATTCTGCCACTAATAACTGTCCTCAATTTTATCATACACATGACAAGGTCTAAAATGAATATATGTCCTTATGTGCCATTTTCTCTTTTTATGACAACCCAGCATTAACGACAATACTTCATATGATAAACACAGTCCACTTGGGGTTGTTTACCTAAAAGAAGGGAGCAGAGGTCAAGAAAACCCCAACGAGCAAGTGATCCCCAAGTCCCTTATTCCTGGCTTTGGAAGGAGTTTCTGTGCCCTGATATGGGAAACAAGGCATATGTGATGTTCCCAGGTTGGGGCAGGCAGAACCTCAAGCTGCAAACAGACCCAAATCTGTCTGGCCCTGATGCATCTCTTAAGCTTTTTCAATATGATAACCCAAATGGTTTCCCACCATTGATCTCTTGCTGAGAGATCACTGAATGTGGTTACATTTAGGCTCAAAAGGTTTCTCTGTCAGGACTCCAGCCGCTAGCAAAGAAGAGTCAGTATGAGAAAACACAAAGAGAACCAAGTCCATCAGCATAGCACACGCTAGCAATAAACCTGGATATCAAATATGCTAAAAAAATAAGGAAAAAAATATGTACATGCATATGCACACATATATATATTTGGATACAAATAAGCACAGACAGCAGATATATATACAGATGATTCTCAAGCTGCCTGTATGCTAAGCTGTGTTTGACTCTGTAACCCCCATGGACTGTAGCCTGCAAGGTGCCTCTGTCCATGGGATTCTCCAGGCAAGAATACTGGCGTGGGTTGTCATTTCCTCCTCCAGGGGATTTTCCTGACCCTGGGATCGAACCTAGGTCTCTTACATCTCCTGCACTGCCAGGTGGGTTCTTTACCACGAGTGCCACCTGGATTCTCAAGGCACTAGCATCTAAATTAGAAGTCCCTCGTTGGGGTCACAAGTCCCTCTACCCAGGATCTTCCCTGTTACCAGCCCCCATGAGTAACTCTCCCCCAAAGCTGTCTAAATCTTTGTGGGAGTCAATGAAACCCACCCCCACACACGCATGCCCTCTCAGTAAATCACTTCACAAACAAAGCTTCGCTACAGTGCACTGGGGCCATGAAGTTTTATCAGGTCAACATTCTAGCTATTGTTTGATTGACCCTCTAGCTCCATCAGGGGTTGGGCAGTCTCTTCCCAAGCATGCTTTTCTGGAGCTGGGTTTCACCACCTGGATAATAATAACACAGAGACTTCCGGCCTGCACACCCCAGAACTACTGAACCAGGCCCTCCAGTGATCAGAGCTGGAAACTATACAACCAGCTACCCAAAAGATCACATGAGCCTTACACATAGCTAAGCTGAAGGTTCCCTGGGGGAGGGGGAAAATAGCAAAAATACATATCAGAGTTAGACCTCAGGAGCTTTTCAAACTACAGACTGCAAGGAGATCAAATCAGTCAATCCTAAAGGAAATCAACCTTGAATATTGGAAGGGCTGATGCTGAAGGTGAAGCTCCAATATGTTGGCCACATGATTTGAAGAGCCGCCTCATTGTAAAAGACCCTGATGTTGGGAAAAACTGAGGGCAGGATGAGAGGAAGAGATGGTTGGATGGCATCGCCGGCTCAAAGGACACGAATCTGAGCAAACTCTGGAAGACAGTGAAGGACAGGGAAGCCTGGAGTGCTGCAGTGCCTGGGGTCACAAAGAGTTGGACACCACTGACTGTGTGAACAGCCATGATAACAACAAAGCAGTCTCCTCTGAGAGGCTCATGGGAGAAAAACCATCTAGCAAATGCCCAAACTTCCTCCCTGACCCAGCCCACTTGCACTTTGAGAACCAGCAGCCCTGATCCTGGCCTGGAGGCACCATAAACTGGAACATGGTTCAAGGCATCCACAGACTGGCGTCCAGTCAGTGTGGCTCTCTCCTCCCTGCTCACAAAACTGCTGTCTGGATATGGAAGTCCCTTCCTCCATATGCTCAGTCTTCCCATAAACCTTAACTCCCATGGTCTCCAGGCACCTGATATCCCAGAAGTCTACAGAATATTCTCACCTTCCCATCGCCAGTGATGGGGCAGCAGAGTGATGTGGCATTGTGGGTGAGAGGAGGAGAAGGGGTCTCTTGTGATTCCAAGTTAGAGCAGGTGGTGGTTGGTGATATGAGATCTCATCGGATATAGATGAACCACCTACTGATCAAAGTAATTACCCCAAACAAATACCAAGATCACTTCTAGGTCAAAATGTTCTACCCTCGTTTCTACATAAAGATATCCACCAAACCTATTGTAAAACAGTAGCCACCAAAGATTTGATAGCTATTGATCTTGGTGAGTCATAACATATGCACGTACATGACTGGTAATTCACCACCCTACTCACCTTCTGCCCCCATGTCAAGGTACCAGAGAGGCACCTGCTACCTTTGGATCTACCAACTTGAATTATTTATGAAAGAATAATTCTGTACCTTAGAGAGCATTTCATGTGTTTTACACATTTCCTTTCACTGGCCGAAGAACTAGACAAACGGCTACCTTTTGCAGGAACCAGCTGTGACAAGGTCCAGGAAGGGTGATAAAAACACTACTGTGCCCTGTCTATGGAGTCAAGTTGCTCGTTTCACTAGTAATGTCAGTTGTGGTTGTTATTGTTGGGGTCTTCAGTTCATTCCTGAAATCTCCCACGTAATATTACAAGGCATTGTTATTTCTATCCTGGCAGCTACAAATCAGTTATTAAAAATGCTCTACAGCTGATATTAAGAAATAAACACGGTAATTAGGCAGACTGGGACTTGGGGTTTGGGGTGTCTTATGGGAACTCAAGATCAAATCATGCCACAGTGGGGCTAGAGCGGAGAGAAGAAATGAGTCTCAAGTTTCCCTAATGAGAAAGTGTGTTTACTCAAACGCTTCCACAATAGAGCTCAGGTCTACATTAAAAAAAAAAAAAAGTAAAAATTAAAAAAAAAAAGTAAAATTTAAAAACACAGCAAATTGCCGTGGTTCTAATAATCTTCATGCTTTGCCTTTCTCTTACAACATAATTGTAAAAAAATTTCCCATCACCCTGAAGTCCCTGTGATGAGTGATAAAACAGGTCTCATGAGAAAATCAATGCTTTCTTCAATATTAGGAAAAGGAATCGATGGTAAGAATCTCCACTGCCTTCAGCCATTTAAGTGACATAGATCCCCAGCCTGTGACATAGGCCATCTTGGTAAGCGTCCAATGAACCAGGAGCCACGCACAGAGGCTGCTTCATCACTCAGTCTATGAAGATGCAGAAGACACCTGGGGACCCTGAGGTCATCGGGTTCTTCACTAAGAGTGTTATGTACCACTAGTGTTGTTCTCCAGAAGCATCCAATAATTTGAGATTCAGGTATCCAGGAAAAAAACTATGAACTGACTTCACCGTGTTTAGTATTAATATTAACGCACAGTGGACAACAAAAAGAGTTCCTTAAGTTTTCTGTAAAGCCAAGCTTAAAATTGATCCCCAGTTCACCATTTTAATATTAAAAGAGGCAAGGCTCATATGAACCAAAATCTGCAGTTCATTCATTCAAGCCTCTTTCTATCACTTCATCAAACCCGCCTGGGAAGGTTCCACAGTCTGGGAAGATGGGCTACAAAATAACCGACTGCATAGACATTTCTTCACAAAATTAAAAAAAAAATGCCTTTCACGTATCATAATCTGGGGTAGCTCTGGCTTTTGTTCAGATGTTCAACCTATCTACAAACCAGCAGCATTTCAATACAAATTCAAGGATTCTATCATTAATAGAAAACAATGTATACTTGGGGCTAGTAAAACCAAAATATTATCCAGAATAAATGCAGTCTGAGTAAGGCAGACTATCTCATTCCTAAGAGCAAGTGTGTTCATTTGTCTTTGTCTGGGAACGTGAATGTCAATCAAGTCAGCCTGTGTGACACAACCGACCCCATCTAGACTGGCCAATTATAAGAGTATATATGACAATTTTTTAAATCTCCAAAATGCAATATCTGATTAATAGAGGAGCCTGCAAGAATCACAAGATCCTAAACGTGAACACTTATCTTAATCGCTCTCCTTTAAACATGCATGCGGATTCACTCTACTATCCTTTGCTGCTGAGCATCTTCAAGAAAGATGATGCGCACTGCGAAGTAAGCATCTGTAGCAGCCTTGCAAGTTCAACATGCTCCCTTCTCTTCATTCCTCTGTTCAGACCTACCCAAGCTCAGTTTCCAAATAATACTAGCTCCCCACCCCCACCTCCCAAGTCTGACATGGACTTTAAGTCCTGAGAGCATTTCAAGAAATGCTTTGAACTCTGCAGAGTTCAAAGCAATTTCTCAATATTTCTGCAAGGGTTGGTGTGCTTCATTTCCCCCAAAAGAAAAAAAAAAAAAAGCCTCTAAGGTTCTGGCAAAGTAAGGGAAGCCCACATTTCCTATGGAGGTGATCTCACGTTTTCAATTCTTTCGCTTTTCCAGCTGCTGCATTTTAAAACAGCTTTCTATAAATAGGACTGCTTGCTCACTCTTAAATCTTACTCACTGTCTTCTGTGTAAAAATAACTTAAATAAGGATGCAGGCAAGATTCATTAATCCCTGTCATCCTTTCTCTCTATGTAGTAGCCTCTTCCCTCTTCTTATCTCATCATCTTTCTTGTCAGCCCCATTTATCCCTCTCCATTACACCAAGATATGTATTTATATAACACAGGGGGCTTAAAGACCAAAAATTAATCCAAATAAATGATTTTTTAAATTGTAAGTATTGATCAATATAGGATAAAGACAGATCTCCAAAAAAAACCAAACAATGATAAATACTGTAATCTCCAGGACAGCTAATTTGATTCTTATATTGGAATACAAATCGTAATTTTAATGTTAAATCATATTCCTTTCATGTTACTTTGACAAAGGAACCAACTTTTACATTTGGTTCTGCTCCAAAATAAGAAAAAAGAGTGTGATGAAACAGACACCCATACATCAATAGAATGCTTAAGAAAACAGTAATGTGATTTTTTTAAAGACGATTAAGGCCTAAGAAGCTGAGCTTCGTTTTGATGTCCTGGGTGGCTCTTTGATGGAGAAATGAATTCCCAGGAACCCCTAGGGAAACTTATGTGTCGGTTTGATGTTTCTGACTGGCTTTCAGAATGCGACAGGGCTTTAAACCTCGAATAGGATGTTTGAATCGTGCCACTTAGCCGTGTACACTTGAGAACAAGGAGTCCGATGCATTTATTGACTTATTTTCTGTGACACTTGACCCAATCCAGGTCACAAACAGCACCTAATGTAATTACATCGTTGGTATGTAACTGTGATGAGGCCCTATCCCATATTCCAAATGTGAATCCAGTTTGGAAAAGAGAAGAAAATGCCCCAGAAGCAGTTTTAGAAAATAAACATTTCTAAAGCCAGGGAGTCGGTACCTCAGACAAGATGGCAGAAGCCAAGGAATCCACACTGTTGCTTTAGTGCATTTCTCATCGTGGCTTATACAGGAGAATCAGAGATGTGGAGAGAGACGCAAACAAGGACAGCAAGGAAGGACAGACAGAGGCATTAGAGAGAGGCAGATGGGAGGGAAGAGGAATCGGAGGAGGGGAGACAGCTCTGCCCATCACTCTCTCCCTTCTTTCTCTTGGTCAGTGGACATCTGTTTGTAGTCACTCTGCAAGCACTGTGCTCTGTGCTAAGGACACATGCTGACATGGTAGGAGCCTCGTTTGTGGATCTCACATTCCAGTGAGGGAGGCAGACACTAGCCAACCAAGCACCAAATAAACAAGAGTTACAGATTACCCTAGACACTATCAAGGAGATGCCCAAAGTTTCAGGAAACAGGGTAATGCAGGAATCTAATTTTGAGGGGGAGGGGTAGCAGGTCTCTGAATCCAGTCTTTCTGAACCTCCTACCCAGATGCTATCTAACCTCTGAACCCAAAACCGGTTATCAGCACCAGCCGCGTGGCACTGCCCTCGCATCTCGAGGGTGGACCGTGAGCCACCGACGAAAGGAACTCGGACCTGCACAGTGGGTACAAGTCGGGTTGCTAGAACCTTCCATCCTCATGTCTTATCTTACTTAACCCGTAAATTCAGCAAGGGGGTGCAAATCTGAATGTTGTCATATTTTGCAAACATTAAGGAACAGAACATAAGTATGCGGGAGGGGTAGGAGAGATAAGATGAGAATTTAAGACGAGAATTTCTGTGCTGGGTACCCTGGACTGTGAAGAGTTAACACGCAGTCCAGGCGAACAGGTGATGCCCAGTGTGCCTGGTGGAGCAAGGGGGGGTGGCGGCCGCTGCGTTCGGAGCCCTGGTCAGCAGGGATGGCCAGACTGCAGAGGAGCGGCGAGCCGGGCTCATCCCTGTCCCCAGTACCCCGAGCTGAGGGGGGCGGGAGGGGGGGACGGGGCGGTGGAGACGCCTCCGGAATGACATTGGAAGGTCAGCCAATCAGGCGCGCGGCTGCGCCCGAGCGGCCACCTCTGCCGACAGGAGGCGCTCGCGGGCCGGGCTCCCCCGCCAAGCTGGAGGGGAGGGGGAGCGAGCGCGCCCTCCACGGGCCCCCCTCCCAGCCCAGGACACCGCCTCCCCTCTTCTCTGCACCTCCTGGGTTTCAGTAGATTGCTATGGGCCTCCTGGGGAACGTTGGGAACAAAGACTGCGGACCCTGCTTCGCCGGCCGCGGACGTAGCCCGCGCATCGGTTACTCCCGTTGGGCTGAACTCTGGACCTCTGAGGCTGGACCAGGCGAACTTAAGATGCCGCGGGGAGGAGAGGCTCCGACCGCGGAGCTCAGCCCTGCGCCTCGGGGGCGGCGAGGAGCCTGCGTCTGCTCGGCTGAAGGCGGCCGCACCAGTCTTGTGAGGTTTGCCGCCCACTAGTGTCCTGTGGCAGGGACACAGTTGACATGCAGGTAGCACCACCTCGCCATCTCCCCATTTCCCCGGCCGCCGGTGCAGCCAGTCCCGGAGCCCGCAGGAGCGCAGCGCGGTGCCGCGAAGATGCCCAGCCGCCGCGTCCACCAGCGAGCGCCAGGGGCCTCCCCGCTGCCCCGCCGAGAGCCCCCGGAGACCCGGCACGGGGGCGTGCCGACTGCTTTGCCCTACCTAATGCTAACTGTATTATTTCCACTGCCTATTAATTATTTATGGGGCGCATTCATAATCTCAGCCGTGGAATTCAGCTCATTTTGTGAAATCTGGATGCCGTAGATTTTATAAATGCATCCACTGGGACGATCCACCGTTTTCTTTTTCCAACATCAATTTCTAGTTTCCTGATGTAGTCTTAGGTTTCTCTCTGTAAAATGACCTTCCCTATTTATTTTTCTCGCGCGCGCCCCTCTCTGCTTTACATGAAGGTTCAAGGCCCATTGCACTGTCTCCTTAGGAAATATTCCTTGCATCTCATCCAGACACATCAGTGATAAAGCACTCTGACAGCTACCTGGAGGTCCAGGAATTAGGGATTTAGATTGGTTTCCCCTCCCCCTCGGTCACCATTATTTCCCAGATTAGCCTACCAATTCTGCCCAGTAAGTCACTGAGTCTCCGAGGCAGCACCAAACTGCAGTCACACCAAAGTGACATCCAGGAGAGAGTAAGAAGTGGAGAAGGATTGGCTGGCATTTAATAAAGGTCTGCATGGGATTTTGTTTGGTCCTGCATAGGGCATCTTGTCCTCATAGGGCACTGAGGGGCACACAAGCTTAAGAGACCTAGAAATCTTTTATGAACCGTATAATTCTGGGGTAAAATTTAAATCTGCTTAATAAAAATAGGAGAGAGCGAAATGAGGAGGAAGCCCTGGAATTATTCACCTGATAACATTTTTTTTTCTTACTTCCACATATTTACATAAATAAAAATCACCTTAAAACCCTGAAGGTGAATTTGCACTCATAAATGCCTACTCCTAAATTTAAATAAAATACAAGTTTTGGGTCCATAATTCCCTGTGGAGATGACAGGGGCTGCTGAAAGGCTCTGCATAGCCCACTTGTCCTTTGACAAACACCCTTCTCTCCCCAACACCCACCCTCTCTAAGCTCCACAAGCTCCTTGAAAATGGCAAAGCCCAGTACCGCATGGCACAGGAAAAAAGATGCTGTCAGGGACACATGTGTCCCTAACAACAGAGACACAAGGGTACTCACAAAAATGTATTATACTAATAAATCTGCTTATTAGTCATTATCCTGCTTGTCTGCAGGCCCACCTATGCTTTTAACAAGAACCGTAAACTAGAATGTTCTCACCAGGGTTAAAACCAAGAGAAACTGTGATAAAACAATGCAGTGTGCTCCCATTCCAAGGAAAGGTTGAGAGATGGATCTGTACATATAGGGACTCCCCCTTCCCCCGACTCTGTAGCTGAAGCTCCGTCCCTCCGAGTATTTCCAGAACGTTTTGGGACAAATTGTCTGCTTTAAAGCATGATGACTGCACCTGATCAGGTGAGGTAATTCATTCAAGGGTTTAACCCATGAAGGGACTGTTCTCTGTTTTACCCCCAATACTGTCTGCAGCCTGTTCAGCAATGATGCTTTCATTAAGAAAAAAAAAGTACATTCCATTACTTCTGTAGGAAAAATGTTGTTGTCTATAGTTAACATGCAGACACACTGTGGGCTTATTTTATTAGTAGCCCAAAATGTCAAACTGCATAATCTTTCACAACTAGGTTTTTTTTTCTTTTTTTTTAAATCATGTCAGACATTTTGATGTCTGAGGCCTAGTAGCAATCGGTTCTGGTTATTAGAATTCATAGATCTTTTACCACATACATTTAGAAATTTTTTTAAATTAAGGTAGGCCAAAAAAATGACAGTCATTTTAAAAAAAACTCAGTGTTTTTCAAGTCTCATTCAGTTAGGTGAGAACCATTTAATTTCACATTTTGAAATATGGTCCTATGAACAAACGTCGTTCCAAACTGGATTCTTATTTCATTTTGACATGACTATATATTTTTATGATCCTTTCTACAGTCTGCATTGAACATCATTCCTTGAAACTCCTCAAAGTTAGTTCCCCCCACAAATGAAAGAGTCTAAAGCTCTACAGTCAGGCCTTTTTAAAATGCCTCATCTTATAAAGAGAGGGCCATTTTTATATAAAAGATTTCATATCCTTCTGGATCACAACATGTAATACAGCAAAGTAAAATTTTCATTCGCATGTGCAGTCTATGTCTCATATTGTGAAATCTACATGTATTCATTATAGTATCAAAAATGGTGATTATTAATCAATTTTAAGGGTCCTGAAAAAAGTGTAAGAAGACAAGGCTCATAAGACTCAATATAAATGCACTTACATAGCCTTTGTACATGTTGTCCACCAAGTAGATTATTTGAGATTTTATACAATTTGCTCATTATTTTAGTAAAAATTGATTCCAAAAAAAAGTCACACATCTCAGCATCTCTGTCTCAGAGACAGTACCAGACCTATTTCTGTCATGTATAAGTATGAAACTGTAGAACAGATACCAATTGACTGACAATCAGAAGCACAACCTCTTTGCTCTTCCTGGAATACATTCTTCCCAATAGGGTAGAAATGATATTTTATCCTATCCCAGGCCTTTTAGGGAACCCCAGGGGTGTACGCCCTGACAGATGAGACAGGCCATCAGGGCTCTGTGGCTCTGAAACATGTATGTGAGCATTTATCTGTGTTCCCTGAGTTCATGTTGGCAAAGCAGCAGAAAGGGCCGCCTTTCCTCATGCATCACCACACATTAGCTCCAGCAGATCTATCCCCCTAGGTAAATTCCCGCGAGGCTGCAGAGGAGGCATAGTGCCCTCTGGGAAAGATGGGTGTCATGTCAGAACTTGTTGCAATTCTTTCCTGCTAGGAAATCTCAACATGAAAGTTTTGAACACGTTGCTTTAGGTGATATTAGAGAGTGAAGTGTCATCTTAACGTTAATTTCAGGCTTCCCTTCTCACAGTCTTACCTTTTCTTAGTCATCTTTTTTCCCCCCTTAATTTTACAAAGTTTATGCACTTCCCCTGGCCTGTCAGTCTGTTGATTTTTTAAGTACTATACTGGTAGGCAAAGAAAATGCACCTCAATGCAGCTGACACTCAGAGCTGCCCTGTGCATCTTTCAGGAGAATCTTCCAGCCTCTCTTTGGCTTCTGGTATTTTCTCACAAGGGCGAGATTTTCTTTCCTTCTACCTCCTCCCTCCTACTTCCTCCCTTCTGGGCAGGGGATTCTGCTTAATGGTTTAATTTTAACTGTCAGCAAGTCATACATTTTAAGCAGATTTGTGTTCTGAAATTTGAAATGGGAATTTCAGCTGTAGCTACTCCCAGGCAATGCCAAATGATGACAATTTCCTCTCGTTCCCAAATGAGAGGAAGCCATTCATACATGCGAGTTCATATTTACGCGGTGACAGGCAACTGAAGGTGCAGTCACACTTGCTAATTGGATCTGACTCAGTCAAGAGCAATAGCTTTTCAAATATCCAGGAAGAAAGCATTTCAAGATAAAATATCAGATCGGTATAAGAAAAGGAATGCTGTTTGCAATATTCACGGATTTCATTTTTACAACTATACAGGTGTTTTGCAGAATTTGTCAACATTTCAGATGATGTAATGCTTATCAGTGCATATTTTTACATAAATGATGGTGGGGACTCTGTAGTACCAAGAAGGTTGGGGGGGTGCGGGGGGCGGGTAGAAGGACAGATCTTTCTTAAAGGCTTCTCTTGCTGCTGGAGATGAATTGCAGCAGAATTAAAGCACATGTTTTAAAAGCTCAAAAAGCTTAGAATCTCAAGACAGACGCTCTGAAATGACCCTTCCACCTGCCTGCACTTGGAATGCCATGTCCCTTGGAGGCTGTGAGGTGTCCAAGTGGCCATCCTGCCGTCTCTCTTATTACCAAACCTGGTTTATTCTGAATGAGGCAGCTAGCTAGCACAGGAGTTAGCTCGAGCTGTCACTTTGCTAGGTAAGCGCCTTTAAATGATTACAGAGCAATTTTTCCCCTGGTCTCTCTTCATTGCTTCCTCTCCTCCCCCAAAGAAATATAAATAATATTTCTTAAAAATAAAAGCCTGAAAATGTCAATCCTGGTCGGGGAGGAAAAGGGAGAGACTTAGTCCATGCATCCACTCTCCCCACATCCCAGTCCATTCAAGAAATGAAATTCATCACAAACCGAAAGGCTCACCATTCGCGAAGCTCTGGAACAAGGAGAGGGCCAGTATCCACATGCCCCTGCTGCTCCCCGGCCTCCCGCGAGCGCCGCGCCGGCCTCGCCCCCCGCGCTCCGCCCGGCTCCGCTCGCTCGCCACCCGCCCGGGGGCCGCCGCCCGCCCGTCGCCGCCGCCGCTGCTGCCGAGCCGCCCGGGCACGCGGCGCGCGGCCGGGCTCCGGGGCGAGGGCTGCGCTCGCCGCGCGCCGCGCTCCTGCACACCTGCTCCCGGGCGCCGCGCCCAACGCTGCGGCCAGAGCGGGCCGGCGGGGGCTGCAGCCCAGGTGCGCCGTCAGCTCAGGGGGCCGCCGGCAGGTCGGCAGGTGGACCGAGCCGCACACGCGGGCGTGAGCTCATCCCGGGCGCCCGGCGCCCCGACTGCGCAGCAAGCGGCCTCCCGTGCGCCGGCCCTCAGCCTCCGCATCCAGGCAGCAGGCGGGCGGGCAGGCTCATCTTTCCTCTCCTGCGGCCCGAATCACATTGATCCCTCGCTAACCTTCCCTGGCTGGGAGGCGGGCGGGCGGGCGGGCGAGGAGCGAGCGGAGCGGAGGCGAGCGGGGACCCCCTCCCCTGCCTCTGGCCGCTGGGGGCGCTCTGCAGTCTTAAAGCAGCAGCGGAGAAGTGGAACCGAACTGGAGGCAGGACCGGCGAGAGCGCAGCCACCGCACAGTCACGCAGAGGCATCAGGATGCATCTCTTCGAGGCTTAAATACTCATTTCAACAGCCGATTATTTTTAGTTATTTTCTTGCCGGTTGCTAATAAGATATGACCAGAGGTGACTCTTCCAGAAGGTTGCCAGATAAGCAGAGGTGACCAGGAAACGGTGGCAGTTTTAATAAAATGTGCAGCTGGATTTCGCTTTCGTATTTACTGTCATAAAAGTCCAGTTCATTTGCCTAAAGGGGAATGCAGCTTTCCAATCCTGCTGCTACTATAAAGATCTCTATGGTTTCATGGGCTAATTTTTAATTATCTCAAATACATAGTAGACTACAAACACAGGCAATTTTCATTTTGCTCTCCGAATGGTGCCAAAAAAAAAAAAACTGATTAAAATTGCTGATAATCTGAGTAATTCCAAACATATAATCCCTTCAACTTCAGTGTGAAAAGCCAATATGGCAACATTTCCTGAATGTTCTGTATGGTGGTTGAAGTCATAATAATATTTAAATAAAACCTTGAGAAAGGACATGCTTCCATATTCCATCACTTGGGAAAATAACAACCAACAAGGGTCTGAATGCACTCAATTTTGGATCCAAGGTAGAGTTTCAGGGGCTAGGCAAGAAAGACTGAGGAGGAGCATTTGAGGTGGGGAGGGCAGTCCCGTGGCAAATGAATTGGGTTTCCTGGACACTGTGTACCTTTTGCCTAAGCTCCATGCTCTCCTCCAAACACAAACAGGAATTCAGCACACCTAGAACAGCTCACAAAATAACAGGAGAAGCAGATGATGAGGCAGAAACAAAATGGTGTTTTACCAGAGTTGGGCACAAGATGGCCAGGCCCTGTGCATGAGGAAGGGCCAGCCGAGCCAGCAATGCTGCTTGCTCGCCGTTGCTCTGCAGCTGCAGGTGGTCACGTGCTGCCGCCCACTCAGGACCGCCAGCCCAGCCCTGCGCCCTGCCATGCTCCCCAGTGTCCTCCGGCTTCAAAGGCTGCCCAGGGTGCTCAGACTCTGGGCTCTCCTAAACACAGCCCAAGAAGGCAGGTACTGGGGTGATTTCTATTCCTGCATCCACCTCCTCTATCCATTCATTCAGTTCACAGATTCTTTTTGCATCCCAGCCATCTGTGAAGCTCCACTCAGCCTTAGCAGTCAGGCACTCCAGCACTGGGGCTAGACACACTGGGGGTCAGAGCCCAGCTTGGCCACTTGCCTATCTTGGGTGGGGCTTGTGCACATTACTTGGGCCTCATCCTCATACAGAATGGAAATTATCAAGCTTCCTGGCTCCTATAGTTGTGCAGACCTGATGACATATTCCTAGCACGTGGTCACTGTGATAAATGATAACCATGGTTATTACTGAGTTTGAGAGCAAGACGGGCTACATAATTTGCAAGGTCTAGTGCCAAATGAAAATAGTGGTGTTAGTGGGAGGAGAGGGCTTCTTTTACCAAAAGGAAAAAGGTGCTATTTAAAGAGATAAATACAAAGCTTTTTATTTGCTATTTAATGCCATGCCCCCTTGGGCACAGGAATAGTCCCGGCTGAGTGCATGTGACTCAGAGAAGTTCCAGTGGCCCATATCCACCACCCTTCACTGGACACATGGCTGTGCTCCCATCAGAGCAGAGAGGGGGAAGTCCACCTCCCTTTCCTGCAGGTTGTTGCCCCAGTGTGGGGTAGACAGGAGATCCCCAAGGGACTGCAATCTCCATGCTGGGCAGCACTCAAACCTCCTATAGTTGTGCAGATCTGATGACAGATCTGCATGGGTGGGGTGGGGGTGGGGGGTGGCCCTGGTCAAGTTCGATGTGGAATATGCCATAGCAAGGGTGCTCTAGGGGAGGAGCACCCTAAAACACTATTCTGATTCAAATGCCCAACCTCAGCACCCCCTGTGTGGTACCCAGTCCCCACCCGTAGACTAAGGGCATCAGCACGACCCAAGCCTGCTCTTCTAATATGACCCAGTGTCTCCTGATCAGAGAGTAGGAATGATTGCCAGATGGGGAGGCAGAGGTTGATCAAGGCCAACAGCATCACGAGGTTGGGGGTGGGGGCGTTGATGCGCAGCCTAGAACCTTTCCAGGAGGTGACCGGACGTAGAACAGTGGGAGAGCCATAAGCTCAGGAATAAAACTGCTTTTAAAATTGATAAAGATGTTTGATGGCAACCACAGAGCATTTAACCCCAAGAGCAGACCTCTCTGGGAAGGGGGAATCCCAGGGCAAGATTATCTGTCACCAGCAAATCCCATTGGGGTCTCCCGAGGAAAATAAGATGGCATGGAGGAGATAAGTTCAAACCTCTTCTTCTGTATTCAGTCTAGTTTTAACTGACCAACAGAGTACCCAGTGCAGAGGCCTGGTGAATAACACATCAGGTTAGAGTTCCCAGCAGGGAACTGCCACCATCCACTGAGTTGGCTAGGTGCCATGTGGAGAAGCACTGCACATGGCACCTCAATTCAAGATGGCAGAAACGGCCGTGCACAGAGATGCTGCACCCCGCATCTGGCTGTGAGCAACAGGCATGCGCAGGACCAGAGATGCCTCCGCCCCTCCCTCCACAGACCGGAACTCCACAAAGACGCCCCCATCCCCAGCCTGTCTGGGAAAGTGCGTGTTCCAGAGCTTGCTTCCTGTCTCTCCATTCTTTGACCAAAGACTATTACTATCCTCTGCTTTTGAACACAACTTGGTCTCCTTTTATTGATAAGTGACACCACACAGAAGAACCCAACTCAAAAGGGTTTATAACACATTGGTCTAAACTCCATGAAGTCAACCCTCTGTGGTTGTCCAGCTAATGCATCTGCAGCAGACTGAATCAGTTAACAGTGCAGAATGAGCCTGACAGAGCACCAAGCTCTCTTTTCACAAGTGTTTTCATAACATACTTCAGGGGTTCCCTGATGACTCAGTGGTAAAGAATCTGTCTGCCGATGCAGGAGACACAGCTTTCCATCCCTGATCAGGAAGCTCCCACATGCTGCAGAGCAATTAAGCCCATGCACCACAACTATGAAGTCAGTGCTTTAGAGCCAGAAGCCACAGCTACTGAGACCACAAGCTAGGACTTCTGAGGCTTAAGCACCCTAGAGCCCTGAGCTCTAGGGAGAAGCCACCGCATTGAGAAGCTGGTGAACCACAACTAGAATAAATAGCCCCCACTCGCCACAACTGCAGAAAAGCCCATGTGGCAAGACCCAGCACAGCCAAAAAAAATAAAATTAAAAAAAAGGAAAACCTTACATCCCACAATACTGTGAGCTCCATAGGCTTAGACACTACATTTCTTCTATTCCAGAAGCTGACCCCTAGGCCAGCACAGTGCCTGTCACATGCATACACTCAGTGAGTACCCATGGAGGAAGGCAGAGCTCTGATGCAGGTAGAAGGTGGAGCCTGCTCTGTGATTCATATGCATAAATGCCTCATGCTCACCCTTGGGGAAGTCTTTTGGAGGAAAGGGCAATTTAGCTGAGCATGTTAAGATGTCAACAGGTAAAACTGAGTCAAGGGAAGGAGGCATTCTACCCTGATAAAACAGCCATCAGGAGAAGCCAATTTAATCAAATACACTTCACGTGTGTTGGTTGGAATCTCCTTAGGAGTTCCCTGGGTGAGATTTGACACCGACTCCAAACATGCTTCTCCATGGCTCAGTGGTAAAGAACCTGCCTGCCAATGCAGGAGACCCAGGAGATACCAGTTCAATCCCTGGGCAGGGAAGATCCCCTGGAGAAAGGAAATGGCAACCCATTCCAGTATTCTTGCCTGGGAAATCCGATGGACAGAGGATCCTGGTGGGCTACAGTCCATGGGGTCACAAAGAGTTGGATACCGCTGAAGCAACTGAGCATGCATGCCAGTACATGGAGGACAAGAGAAACAGAAGGCAAAGTCAGGCACATCAGAATGTAGGTGGCAGGTGTAATAAGCAAAGGAACTTACATAGGAGGCTTGTTTTGGATACATCTTTGCACCCACCCCCAGAATCTTGAGTTTATAACACGAGAAGCTTTGATGGGGTTCAATCACATATCCAACCAGCACACATATGTTGAGACCTTGCTTTCTCGAGGTTATGTCCTTGAAGCATCTCCCTAGCACAAGAAGGGCATGAAATGATGGGCTAGAAGGAAGGAGCATCTGACTGCCTGGGTCCAGCTTAGAGGGAAATGAACTGTGGGATCCTCTGAATGACCTTCTCCAACAACGTGATTCTCCTCAGTATTCCCAATTAATGTAATTTCTGGCCTACTGAAGACCAGCTTTTGGCCTGAAACCATACCCCATGGAGTTAAACTTGACTCTACACATGGACTTCCCAGGTAGCACTAGTGATAAATGGCCAGTGGTAAATGGTGCTAGTGGTCAATGTCTCTTGCCTGCCAATGCAAGAGACATAAGGTATATGGGTTCAACCCTTGGGTCAGGGAAGATCCCTTGGAGGAGGGCATGGCAACCTACTCCAGTATTCTTGCCTGGAGAATCCCATGGACAGAGGAGCCTGGTGGACTACAGTCCATGAAGTCACAAAGCGTCAGAACTAAAATAACTTAACATACAAGCCCCTACACATACACACTCTGTCCTCCTACTGCTCTGGGTCAGACTTCTCTGCAGAAGAGAGAGAAAGTCAGAGAAGCTGCTTTTGTGTCCACTTGAATGATATTAAATAAGAAATAATACTCATTTGGGGAGCATCATCATTCTAATTACATGGTCTGAGGCTCCTGTTTTCTGTTGGATCAAGAAGAGCATATCTGAAATGGTAGCATTTTAGCTGAGTTCTAAACGAGGAGATGAGGATGAGTAAGGAGAGCGGTCAAAGAGGGGTGATTCTCCCCTATCTGATGCATGGAGGTCATTCTGACCAAGAGGATACAGAGTTGCCCAAATGGAAGCTGTGATAGTGTCCTTGAGCTGCTGAAATGAGCCCCACATACTAGATGACTCAACAGAACAGATGTGTACTGTTAGTTCTAGAGGACAGAAGTCCAAAATCAAGGGCTGGGCAGGGCTACACTTCTGAAACCTGCAAGAGTGAATCCTTCCAGGCCTCTCCTAGATTCCGATGGTGGCCAGAAGTCCTCAGCATTCCCTGGCTTGTAGATGCATCACTCCAGTCTCTGCCTTTGCTTAAACATCTCCCTCTGCACATCTCTGTGTCTCTTCCCTTCTTAGAAGCACAGCAGTAATATTCAAGAGGGACTCACTGAAATCTGGTGTGACCTCATCTTAACTGATTACATGTGCAAGTTGTTGTTCAGTTGCCAAGTAGTAGCCCTTTGTGATCCCGTGGACTGCAGCATGCCAGGCCTCCCGTGCCCCTCACCATCCTGCAATGAGCCCATTTCCAAATAAGGTCACATCAAGATACTGGAGCTTAGGCTTTCAATACCTTTGGAAAAGGCATATTTCAAGCTGTAACAGGACCCAAAATCAAAAGACAAAAGGCATGAGAAGGGTTTCCTAGAGAAAAGAACAGGAGTTGGACGGGGACCTCTCTTATGCCCCACCTCTCACTTTCACCTTGTGGACCTGAGGTCCATTTGTGGAGGATGTGACCAAAGCAGAAGTTCAAACTTCACCCTAAAGTCTCAGTTTCTCCCCTTGGAAACTGAGATAATTATGTCTGCTCTTCTTATCTTGATTGTTGAGATGATTAAGATATGAGAATTTGCTGAGATAAATATTACACCGAGAACAGCTACACAGAATCATTACTGTGTACAAGTGGACCTGCAGAAGCATTTTGAGTAAACTTATTACTTGATAAAGCTTCATTTTGGCTGCTAGTGCTTTGATTAAGTTGAAATCAGGCACTATTACACCTCTGGCCTCAGAACTACAAAGGGCAGAGATGATCAATACTGTCGGCAATGGCCAATCCATTTCTTCCTCCAGTAAACTGATGGAGACCCTCAACAAATGTCTGGAGATGCCTGCCACCTCCAAGTCGTTCTAACAATTCCTGGGAGCCTAACAATGAATAAGTCTGGTTGGGGAAGGGCAGTAGGGAGCCTCTGGGCTGCTTGAAATGTTCTGTGTCTGGCAATGTCTGGTTGGAAGTTACAAGAATACATAAATATATATACATTCATCAAGTTGTACTGCTGCTGCTGCTAAGTCACTTCAGTCGTGTCCGACTCTGTGCCACCCCAGAGACGGCAGTCCACCAAGCTCCCCCATCCCTGGGATTCTTCAGGCAAGAACACACTTAAGATTATTGCCCTTTATAAACTGGACTGCATAGAATAGAGACTATAACACAGTTCCTACTGATCTCACAATTTAGTGGAGGATTCAGATAAGTTAAAACCAATTGATCAGAAAAACTCTGTAATGGGGACTTTATAATCAGCACATCTAACTCAGCCAGCTGATATGTGTGTGTGTATCTGTGTGTGTGTGTGTGTGTGTGGAGTGAGAGAGAGATTGGGGGTGGGTGGATTAGGTGTAACAGGAAACGGGATGGGAATGGAAGAATTGGTAAGATGAGGTTTTGGATTTCATACTGAAGGCAAGAGAAAGCTTTGGTGGTACTAAGCAGGAAGTAAGACAAATTAGATTTGTTTTGCAAACATTCCTTTAGAGGCACATTGGAAAATGGCCTGAGGGTCTCAAGAAGGACACAGGAAGACAGTTAGAGAATTAGAATCCAGAGGGGAAATGAGTAAGACCTGGTGAAAGCCATGGCCTTGGGATGAAGACATTTGTATGGTATAATATAAGGAGATATTTAAAAGGTGAGATGATCAGTCAGAAGTCCTACTAATGGTGATGATAGTTGCTGTCACTATCAGCGTGGTGGTTCTTTATCTTCTCAGCTCTGGTGCATCCAGTTCTATATTCAGTTAAAATTCTTGTCTGTGAGACAAGGGCTGTTACTGTCTTTCCCATTCTTCAAACAGGGAAGCCTCAGATCAGAGAGGCCCAGAAGCTTGCACTATAGCCTAACCTGTCAGAGAGCTTGGCCTGAGTCCAAGCACAGCTCTCCCAGGCCTATATAGATGGGTCTCCTCTAAACATCATGGGGTGAGATAGCGATGGGGGGTGGTGAGAGAAAGGCAGGAGATACTGAGAGATAATCAGGAAGAGGTAAGCAGAAAAAAATGAGAGACAGTGGTGGGAAGTGGTTAAAGACAGGCAGGAAAGGGTGAGAGAGGCAGGAAGCGGTCAGAGGCAGGAGGTGGTGAGAGATAAGCAGGAAGTGATGAGAGACAGACAGGAAGCGGTAAGAGACAGGAAGAGACAGGTAAGAGACAGGAAATGAGGGCGGGGGAGTGGTGAGAGACAGGCAGAAGGTGGTGAGAGAGAGAGCGAGGAGGACATGGTGAGAGAGAAGCAGAGAATAGTGAGACACAGGCAGAAAGTGGTTAAAGTCAGGCAGGAAATGGTGAGAGAGGCCGGAAGTAGAGAGAGGCAGGAAGTAGTCAGAGGCAGGACGTGGTGAGAGAAAGCAGGGTGGTGAGAGACCGGAAGTAGTAAGAAAGAACAAGAGGAGCGGGGAAGTGGTGAGAGACAGGCAGGAAGCTGTGAGACAAGCAGGAAACAGTGAGAGACAGGCAGGAAGTGGTTAAAGGCAGGCAGGAAATGATGAGAGACAGGCTGGGAGTGGGGAGAGGCAGGAGGTGGTGAGAGAAATGCAGAAAATGGTGAGACAGGCAGGAAGTGGGGAGAAGTAGGAAGGAAGTGATGAGAAATAGGAAGGAAGCGGTGAGAGGTAGGAAGGAGGTGGTGAGGGGTACTGAGAACTCCAAGACCACTCCTAGGGGTCCATCGGGATGCCTGTGTTTACAAAGACACCACTAACCATCATCTCCCCCGGCTTTTCGTCTTGCTTCCATTTCTACTCTCATATCCATAGTCTGTTCTCAATATGCAGCCAGCATGATCCTTTAATACACATACAAATACACACACACACACACACACACACACACACACACACACACACACACGGCACAGATGCACACAGATTATAGGAAGCCCCACTCAAAATTCTCCTCTGCCTTCTGATCTTTCACAGCAAAGAATCTAAAGTCCTCCCACTGCCCTTCCACCATGGCCCTTGGTCTGAAGGCTCATCACCACCCCACCCCCACCCCCACCAGCACCCTCACCACCACTCTGTCCATTGGGCTCCTGCTTCTTTCTCAGTTGCACACACAGTGCTGGCATCCTTGATTTTCCTCAAACACAGCCAGCGCATTGCCATCCTGCACATAAAACACATTTCCCCTGGACGCCCCCATGGCTCCCTCCTTCTGCCATCACTCCCAACTTCAAAGTCTTCTCCTCAGAGAGGCGTCTCCTGACAACTCTCCACACACATAATATTTCTCCCCGTCACTATTTATTTGTCCCCTGAGCTTTATTTCTCCACATAAATGCATGTGTTTACTCACAGGCCCCTAGCTCTGTGAAAGCTGTGACTCTGATGCTCACCACACCCACAGCAATGCTTAATAGCACATAGTAAGTGCTCAATGACCAGCTGCTGAGTGATGAGAAAGACAGACTCGATGTTCAAGAGGAACTTCAGAGAAGGCAAAACTTCACGGCCTCTCAGCTCCAGCTCCTCCGTTTCACTTTCTGGGAGACTAGAACACCAGAATAGCCAAAGGACACCCTGCCAGTGAGGGAAAAATGAACTTCCTACCTGTTAAATAGTCTCAGTGTGCATAAACAATTCATCAAAATAAATATTTTTACTCCCCACTGGGTAGGCGGCTTGCTAATGGCACACTAACCATTATTTTCAAATGAAGACAGTTACTGAGTCTGGGGATTTGGATTGTAAGAGAAGGGCGAGGCGGGGTTCACATCAAATACATTTTAGAAGCAGAGAACACTTCAAAGGGAAACATAGGCCTGTGTGGAGAGTGCTGATCACGGCAGCCCACTGGGATTCGAGCTGAGGGGAGAGGGGGCCAGGGAGGGACTGGCAGGAGAGGGGAGATGGCATGAGCAGAACCATGGATCCTGTGGGATCCAGGAACATCCCTTGTAGGTCTGCCTGGGGGCCTGAAACCAGGGGAGACAAACAGCCCCCTCTTGAAACACTAGTGTTCACACAGAATTCCTGGCTAGGTGAGAAGTACAGGCGGCTGTGATTTACACCTCATTGTAGAAGGTGCTTCAGCTCTGAATGAGAGGAAGGAACCCTTCTGGGTCTAGCATAGATCTTTGATGTCATGGAACGCGACCCCATGCAGCCTTGAGAACAGCCACTGGGAAAGTAGCTTGGGTCATGGAGTGAGAGCCCTGTGTCTCCAGCCACAGCTCAGCCCTGTGGCCCCATGGGCTGCACTCCAGACACCACTGGAGAGAGATGGAATGGCCAAGAGGGTCCCATCATTACTGGGGGAATAGTGGACAGGGAGGACAAGGGACCAAACACCAGTGGGAAAGGCTAGGGGGACACCTTGAGTGCCCAGGTGGATGTGATCCAGAAGGGGACTGTGGACTCAGGCCCTGGCACCACCAATTAGCTGCATGGTCCTGGCGGTGGCTTAGCTTCTGGCCTCAAAGAATGCTCTATTAATCCTGCCAATGCCACAGGGTCAGGCTTCCCAGGGGGCACTAATGGTAAAGAACCAGCCTGCCAATGCACAAGATATAATGATTTGTGGGTTCAATCCCTTGGTTGGGAAGATCCCCTGGAGGAGGGCACAGAATTATTGCCTGGAGAATCCCATGTACAGAGGACCCTGGAGGACTACAGTCTATAAGGTTGCAAAGAGTTGGACACAATTGAAGTGAGAGGACACACAGCACATGCCACAGAGCCACAGAGATGATTAGATGAGGCGATCTTGTAAAGCACCTAGAAAAGTGCATGCTTTGAACTTCAAAATATCACAAAAAAGGTGGAGGATAAATGCACGTTGGTCTGGGGACACAGGCAGGACAGGTAAAGGCCTAATGTCTGAACATCTACAATGGATAACAAAAAGTCAATCAATAGGACAATGGGCTCAGGATTTCAATTTGACACTTCACAGAAGAAGAGAACATAGCCAGTTAACCTGAGTGGTTGCTTAACCACCATTAGTAGGCAACAGAATGTAAGTTTAAATACCAACAAGATAGTGCTTCTCAGCATCAGATCAAAAGGATAAAAGGAAATGGAGATTCTAACGTTGGCAGGATGCAGGGAGAAAGGGCACTTTCAGACATTACTGGTGGTAATGTGCTGCTTCTGTAGCTTTCTTTATTTTTAATAGATTCTGACACTATGTATTTAAAAAAATATATGAAAAAATATACTTCTCCTTCCACTTAGCAGTTCTGCGCTTGGGAATCTCTCCTATTGAGGTAAAAAGAACCAGTACTTAAAACTATTTGTATGATGCTATTCACTGTAGCATTGTCTGTTGAGACAACAGAAAAAAAAAAGAAAAAGAAAATCATCTGAGTGCCCATCGATGAGGGATATTGAATGACATTTAGAACACAAAAATATTGCAACAAAATCACTGCAGATGGTGACTGCAGCCATGAAATTAAAAGACCCTTGCTTCTTGGAAGAAAAGCTATGACCAACCTAGACAGCATATTAAAAAGTAGTGAAATTACTTTGCCAATAAAGGTCCATCTAGTCAAAGCTATGGTTTTTCCATTGGTCATGTATGGATATGAGAGCTGAACCATAAAGAAGACTGAACTCTAAAGAATTGATGCTTTTGAGCTGTGATATTGAATAAGACTCTTAAGAGTCCCTTGGACTGGCAGGAGATCAAACCAGTCAATCCTAAAGGAAATCAGTCCTGAATATTCATTAGAAGGACTGATTCTGAGAAAAGCTCCTATACTTTGGCCACCTAATGAGAAGAGCTAACTCATTAGACAAGACCCTGATGCTGGGAAAGATTAAAGGTAGGATAAGAAGGGTACGACAGAGGAAAGATGATTGGATGCCACCACTGACTCAATGGACACGGGTTTGAACAAGCTCCAGGAGATGGACAGGGAAGCCTGGTGGGCTGAAGTCCATGGGGTCACAGAGACTGGGACACAACTGAGCAGCTGAACTACAACAGTAAAAAATCAGTGATGATGTAAAAATAATAAAAAACGATAATAACAAAATCAGTGATGTAAGGACATTTCCACCACATTTAATTGAGAAATGCAAGATGCAGAATGTCTCAATAACAGAAACAACAACAGAAACCCTCTGTGTGTAAGCAATCTTGCAATGCTATAAAAATGATGTCCCCAATCCCAACACAAATGTTTGTTACTGATGGAGTTGAAGTGGGAAGAGTGGGAGAAAGAAAAAAAATAACTCAAAGAAATTAAGAAAAGGTTGATTTAGAAAAGACAGCATGTATTACATGAGCTCATGTATGTAAAATATAAATGTCAAAGTGAAAATGGTTGTTATCTATGTAGTAGAATATTTGCTTTTTACTTGTTTGTTTATTATCCTTTTCTGTATTCTTTTGATCCTTTTTTTTTTTTAATAAAACTATCTAAGATGAAACTGGTGGCTCAGAAGTTAAGGCGTCTGCCTCCAATGCAGGAGACCTGGGTTTGATCCCTGGGTCAGGAAGATCCCCTGGGGAAGGAAATGGAAACCTACTCCAGTATTCTTGCCTGGAGAATCCTATGGATGGAGGAGCCTGGTAGGCTACAGTCCATGGGGTCGCAAAGAGTCGGACACGCTGAGCGACTTCACTGACTCACTCACTCACTCACCATAAAATAAAGGACATTAGGAAGCCTGACAAGGTCTGAGTACAGTTAGCCTCCTACACTCATGCTGCTATGCTCAGTCACTCCATTGTGTCCAACTCTTTGTGACCCCATGGACTGGAGCTCAGCAGGCTGCTTTACCAGAGGAATTTTCCAGCAAAAGTATGGTGTAGGGTACCATTTCCTCCTGCAGGGGTTCTTCCCAACTCAGTGATCGAAAGTGAATCTCCTGCATCTCCTGCATTGACAGGCAGATTCTTTACCACCGAACCAGCTAGAAAGTCCGCGTACATACAAGTCTCCTGCACACAAACATTCAAGTTGAGAACTTTCGAAGATGCAAACATGCATGTAGTTCCAGGAAGGAACCAGAACCTGTGACATCAATAGCAGGTGTGAGTGGCATTACAGCTTGCCCTCGTCCATCTCCTCCATCTCTTGCCCTCTGTCAGATGCAGCTGATGACCCTTCAGCTCTAGCATCTCCCTCATCTTCTCCCTGCTCCAGTTGGTAGCTCTTCTTGACTGTTCACCCCTTGCCAGCCGTTGTATGCCAGCTGGTGTACTGGGCTACTGTACTTTTCAAGGTACTGTACTATAAGATAAAAGATGTTTTATTTTGTGTTTTATAGCATATTATTTGTGTGAAGAGTACTCTACCTATTACAGTAAAGTACTATATAGCCAGTTATGTTAGTTGAGTATCTAGGCTAACTTTGACTTATGAACAAAATTGAACTCATGTACGTGCTCTCAAAACAGAATCTTTTGCATGTGAGGGATGCACCATACCATGATACCATAGAGGGCATATGCTGGCCTAGAGGGCAGTGTTTTCTCATCTCCTTTTCTCCTGATTAAAAAAATATATTATTATTATTTTTTTAATTGGGAGATAGTATTTTCTCATCTCTTTTTCTCCTGACTTAAAAAAATTAGTTTATTTTTAGATTGGAGGATAATTTCTTTCCACTCTTGTGCTGGTTTCTGAAGGACCCAGCTCACTGAGGCCAGACGGAAGCCCAGTTCCCTCCACACCTGCGGGCTCAAGGGCCTGTTCCCACACTGCTGGTTGCTTCTCCTGCTTGTCCACTTTTTCTGGAAACCCTTCTGGACATGAGACTTAAACTTTGTCTATTGCTCCCATTGCTCATAAAATGTATTGAATCAGACTCCATTTGGACCTTTTCATATCATAAAGGCCCCTAAAAGTAACATGTCTTATCCTGTTCACTCCCCCACTCTCCTGAAGAAGGCTGAGCCATGGGGTAGAGAGGGATCAGAAGGCAAACCCAGAAGAGGTGACAGAAAAAGGGTGGGGGGCTGTGTCCAGGGCTTCAAGGTGCAAGTTTTGGTTTAGGGGAGTGGGAGAGAGATTGGGTGTCTATAGAAGAAAGGGCAGAGAGTGTTTGTGAAGATCTGCAGTGGGTGAAGACATTGGAATGAGAGAAAGAGAAGGCCAAATTCAAATCCACCTGGAGACCTGGCCCAAGACCAGCCACACAACCTCAGCTCCCCTTCTGTGTCACAGGGCAGCACTTCGGCTTGCAGAGGTGTCACGGGCGGCCGAGGCTAGTCCTCTGCGCCACGAGCCCAAAGGAGCAACCTGCAAAGACTCAGCTCACAAAGGGCAGTGTCACCTATCTCTATACCAGTTTCTTTGTAGTTCTATCAGATTTGAAGGAAAGTTCTGAAGAACAAGTCACAACATTTTAACTTCTTCAGTGCCACTACTCTAAGCACAGTGTTGGACATTATTCCAGGGTTGAATATGAATCAATTAAAAATAAACAATATTTGATGTTAATGCTTTCAAACTGATGCTGGAGAAGACTCTTAAGAGTCCTTTGGATAGCAAGGAGATCAAATCAGTTAATCCTGAAGGAAATCAGTCCTGAATATTCATTGGAAGGACTGATGCTGAAGTGAAGCTCTAATACTTTGGCAACCTGATTCAAAGAGCCAACTTACTGGAGAAGACTGGGATGCTGGGAAAGAATGAAGGCAGGAGGAGAAGGGGATGACAGAGGATGAGATGGTTGGATGGCATCACTGACTCTGTGGACATGAGTTTGACCAGTCTTCAGAAGATAGTGAAGGACAGGGAAGCCTGAAGTGCTTCAGTCCATGGGGTGGCAAAGAGTCAGACATGAGTAAGTGACTGAACAACAATGAGTCATCAATAGTTTTTTCTATCTATGAGGAAGGTTACCCATTCAGTCTTCATCAGATCCTTTCCAAAGTAGGTGAGAAACCTCAAAGTACGATCTAAAGCTAGGACATTTACCCATTCATTTCACAAATATTTATTAAATTCCTGATACTGGCTAGGAATAAGGGCACATGGGATACATTAGTGAACAAAATGGAACAACTTCTCTTGTGGTGCTGACAGCCAGCATCCCACCCTTCAGGGGAAAACTGCTCACTGGTTTGTTTCTGAGAGCAAATCAAGGAGAATATTCAGTCCTAACTGATCTGTATCCTGGTCTTGTCTTTGAGAGTCATCTTCTCATGCAATTTATAATGCTCTCCTGGAAAATACCAGCCACAAGAACATAGTATGCAAAGATGTAGGTGAATGGATGATCATTCGAGTTATGTTTGCTACATAGAAGTGGAAGAAAAAAAACAAAATATCCATTATTGGGGACCAGTCAAATAATAATGGTGCATTGAGATAACGGAGTATTATGTAGTCATTTTAAAATATGAAGAGGCTTTAGAGTTCAAGATTCCTGGATGTTTTGAAATGAAAGAACTAGGGTAGGGAAATGGTGGGTATTTGATGTGCCCACTTATATAGTGAAATGTGTATATGTTTACTCATTTATACATGGCTAGACAACTCATGGGGAGAGGGGAGAAGCTATTAACCAATGTTGCATCTCAGAAGAGGGAGTGGAGTAGGACATGGAAAGTGAATAAAATGAAAGTGTTAGTACCTCAGTTATCTCCAACTCTTTGTAACCCCATGGACTATAGCCTGCCAGGCTCCTCTGTCCTTGGAATTCTGCATGAAAGGATACTAGAGTGGGTTGCCATTTCCTTTGGAATCTGCCCGACCCAGGGACTGAATCCAGGTCTCCCACATTGCTGGCAGATTCTTTACCATTTGAACTACCAAAACATAGGATGGGTGCATAATTTCATGAAATAGTGAAGTGAAGTGAAGTCGCTCAGTTGTGTCCAACTCTTTGCGACCCCATGGACTGTAGCCTACCAGGCTCCATCCATGAGATTTTCCAGGCAAGAATACTGGAGTGGGTTGCCATTTTCTTCTCCAGAGGATCTTCTCAACCCAGGGACCGAACCCAGCTCTCCCGATTTGCAGGCACACGCTTTACCATCTGAGCCACCAGGGAAGCCCCCATGAAATAGTATTTTCCCTCAAATAGATGGGTTTTGATACTTTTGTTTCATTTTATTATGCATGCATACACTTTTTCAATTAAAAGATATCAATGAGCTTTAAGAAATCATTATCTAAATTTCTGTCCAATATGTCACAACCAGTATCTCTACCGCTGGCCATGTGTGGCTGTTTATATTTAGAGGTGAGTTGAAAGGATTTCCATTATTGAAGAAGTTACACTGGACAGTGCTTGATGAACCTAGAGCTGGAGAGCTTTTCTTGAAACATCTAAGCTTTCATTCTTCATAGTAGACTCAATGCAAAACAAACAACAAACTGATACAGATTTTGCATTACTGAACAGGACCTGCATTTCCTTAAATGTAATATACATTTCTTCCTCTCTCCCCATTCATTAATCAGCAGAAAAGTGAAAAACTCATTCCTTCAAACATCTACAGTGTCTTAAGGCTCTTTGTTATTTTGCATAAATTTTGAATATTATTTGAATGTCTATGTACTTTTGCTCCATAGAAATCTAAATTAATGTTTTGGATGCTATTTGAAAGCATATAATAAAACATAACTAACAAATCAAAAATCATCTGATCTTTTTATTACTGTGTAGATACTGGTACCTCCTCACCTTTTCAGATCACTCATCCTCTAATTTGTTCAGGTTTCTGAGGTCCCTCTCCACTCCAGGAAGCCCTGACTGATAGTGAAGCTTGAGTAACATGGAGACACACTCCAGTATTCTTGCCTGGAGAATCCGATGGACAGAGGAGCCTGGTGGACTGCAGCTCATGGGGTTGCAAAGTCAGACACAACTGAAGCAACTTAACATAGCGCAGCATACAAGGGTTGTGAGCAGTATATTTGGTTCAATAAACAATGAACCAGTGAATCAATTAGTGATTCCCCATCGATTTGTACTCTGAAATTTTCATTTGTGTGTCTTAATCAGCCCAGTATCAATTTAAACCTTCTCCAGCACTCAAACTGCACTCAAACTGTAGTCTTGGTCAATCAAACGCCAAGGAAGTCAATTTTAAGACTTAGTAAGTCTTCTTTCAATCAGTGAAAGATAAAATGCAAAATTAGTTCTTATCCTTGCCTTTTAGAGTGACGATGGCTGATTGTAAAATTCTTTGCTCCATGCAGGGAGCCACCATACTCCCAACTAATAGGACCTCAGAGCGTTGTCTAGCTGAAGATCTGACCTCCTGATAACTCCCTGTGGAGGACACTTTTGTTGAATACAGTATCTTTCCACACTAAACCCCACACCCAGCCAGCCCTTAGCTGGGGTTTCCCTAATCAACTAGTTGAAGAAGTGTGGATAAATATAAAATGCTCTTTTACTGAATTTTTCTTTTCTATCTTTGGACTTCCCAGAAGACACCACAATGGCCGACCTTAGAGGAGAAAACAGAGCCTGCAGAGAACATGCAAAGCTTTGTATTTACCTGCAAGCAGTTATTCAGAATGACTTTCTTGGTACCACAAGAGAAATATTAATCTAACACTACAGGTTCTCCCTTTTCTTATTCACAGACTTTTATAAGAACTGGCTTATAAAAGTGATTGATCTGAACTCACCATGGAGGAAAGGGAGGCCAAAATGGGGACCAGCCCAGCTCGCAAAGAATATCTTGTCTCAGGACAGGCACTCAGTGGGGAAGCCTCAGAACAGGCAGAGCGGGGAGATGGGTGAAACAGCACATTCCTGTTGTTCACTGTTCATCAGGCTGCAAAAATCCAGCAAATACAGTCCTTGTATGGATCTGCCTCAGTTTACAAGATGCAAAAGAGTAAGACACAATAGAATCAGTTTTATTTTTCTCTTTATCCACTGAAGTGTTTTGAATGCAATTTTAAGAAGTATTGAAAATGTTACACTTGTCAACCACTATCCAGTTCATTCCTATAGGAAACTTGTATAGTATTTTAATTTAATTTAATTTATTTTTTGGCCACAGCATGTGGGGTTTTCATTCCCCATCCAGGTATCAAACCCTTGGTCCCTGCAGTTGAAGCACAGAGTCTCAACCACTGGACCACCAGGGAAGTCCCTCTATGGGCAATATTTAAGGAAACATTTAGGGTTCACTAACATGATAACCAGAGAACAAATTGCCAACATCCGCCAGATCATCAAAAAAGTAAGAAGGTTCCAGAAAAACATCTATTTCTGCTTTATTGACCATGCCAAAGCCTTTGACTGTGTGAGTCACAATAAACTGTGGAAAATTCTTCAAGAGATGGGAATACCAGACCACCTGACCTGCCTCTTGAGAAACCTATATGCAGGTCAGGAAGCAACAGTTACAACTGGACATGGAACAACAGACTGGTTCCAAATAGGAAAAGGAGTATGTCAAGGCTATATATTGTCACCCTGCTTATTGAACTTATATGCAGAGTACATCATGAGAAACACTGGGCTGGAAACACAAGCTGGAATCAAGATTGCCAGGAGAAATATCAATAACCTCAGATATGCAGATGACACCACCCTTATGGCCAAAAGTGAAGAGGAACTAAAAAGCCTCTTGATGAAAGTGAAAGAGGAGAGTGAAAAAGTTGGCTTCAAGCTCAACATTCAGAAAACGAGGATCATGGCATCTGGTCCCATCACTTCATGGGAAATAGATGGGGAAACAGTGGAAATAGTGTTAGACTTTATTTTGTGGGACTCCAAAATCACTTCAGATGGTGATTGCAGCCATGAAATTAAAAGACGCTTACTCCTTGGAAGAAAAGTTATGACCAACCTAGATAGCATATTCAAAAGCAGAGACATTACTTTGCCAACAAAGGTCTGTCTAGTCAGGACTATGGTCTTTCCAGTGGTCATGTATGGATGTGAGAGTTGGACTGTGAAGAAAGCTGAGTGCCAAAGAATTGATGCTTTTGAACTGTGGTGTTGAAGAAGACTCTTGAGAGTCCCTTGGACTGCAAGGAGATCCAACCAGTCCATCCTAAAGGAGATCAGTCCTGGGTGTTCCTTGGAAGGACTGATGTTGAAGCTGAAACTCCAATACTTTGGCCACCTGATGTGAAGACTTGACTCATTGGAAAAGACCCTGATGCTGGGAGGGATTGGGGGCAGGAGGAGAAATGGACACAGAGGATGAGATGGCTGGATGGCATCACCAACTCAATGGATGTGAGTTTGAATAAACTCTGGGAGTTGGTGATGGCCAGGGGAGGCCTGGCCAGGGAGGCCTGGCATGCTGTGATTCATGGGGTCGCAAAGAGTGGGACACAACTGAACTGAACATGACACTAATGTACAATAATGTGTTCTTCATTTTTCCAACAAAGTTGTCTTTTTTGTGAACAAAAGGAATTTGCTCAAATAAAGATGAACATTTTCACTTTAGAGTTAGACAATCAGGGCCAGAACTCATCCCTACACTTACTAGTACTGGGATCTTTAGCAACTCACTCTTTCTCTCAAGGCCTCAGTTTCCTCATCAGCAAAATGGAAATATCAACAGATTATCACTGGTAAGGTTCTTGTGAGGCTTAAATAAAGCACCATCTCTGCTCAGAACTGCATCTGGTACATCAGAAATGCTTGATGCTGATAACTTAAATTATTTATGTATTACATTTTTATTTAAACTAATTTCTTTGGCTGCACTAGGTCTTAGTTGTAGCAAGTGGGGTCTTTGAGCTTCCTTGTGGCATGTAAACTCTTCATTGCAGAATGTGGGAGCTAGTTCCCTGACCTGGGATGGAACCCAGGCCCCCTGCATTGGGAGCATGGAATCTTAGCCACTGGCCCACCAGGGAGGTCCCTATGTCGTGTCTTCTTAAGGAACCCATATGGAGCACAAACGAACCTTCCTAAGGACCAAAGCCCATCACTATGAACATCACAGTGTACTTAGTGCATTTGTACACTTGCCCCTATACTTAGCTGCATTTGGAGAACTCTATTGCTTGGTGTCTGGGACCAGCTGCTGCCACATCCACTCCCCACCATATTCATGTATATCTACCTGCAGGAGTCAGGAATCCAAGTAAGTTACTTTTCTAGTTAAGACAAGTATAAGTGGGTTAAAGTCAGTGATTCTCACATTAGAATTCCCTTGGGAGATTGGACTGGAGTGGGTCAAGGCTCTGGCATTTCCTAAGTTCTCCAGATGATTCCAATAGGCAGGTGGGTGGTAACAAGTGCAGTCAAGGGCAGTTCCCTCATCCACTGTTGGTGGTCCAGGAAGCAGAGTGGGAAGCAAGTTGTTGCAAGTGTGGTAGAAGGGGAGGTTCAGGACATCCTGTCCAGGCAGACCTAAGGTCAAAGTTTGCTTTACAAACACAAAGATAACTCCAGCCCTACAGGGAAGGCAATGAAGAGGCATCAAGGAAAACTCATTCCTTCAATCAGTGTAAACTGAGGTTGCTGTGTTCTGGGCTGATTCTAGACACATGGAATGTGTTGGTGAATCAGATAGACATGGCTCCAAGCCACTGCCTGCACAGAGAGGTGAGAAGAAGGCCAGAGTACAGTAAATAAAACATGCGATATCAGTCTAATCAACATGACAACTGTCTTGAAAGGGGCCAGACAGAAGCACAAGTGTATGCAGGAGTGTTAGAATTAAATGGAGGCCAAGCATCATCTATTACGAAAGTAAAGTAAAAGTGTTAGTTACTCAGTGGTGTTCGCATCTTTGCAACTCCATGGACTATAGCCCACCAGGCTCCTCTGTCCATGGGACTCTCCAGGCAAGAATACTGGAGTGCGCTCCCTTTCCCTTCTCCAGGGGATCTTCCCAACCCAGAGATCGAACCCAGGTCTCCTGCAGGCAGATTCTTTACCATCTAAGCCACCAGGAAAGCCCCAATCATGGGAAGTTAATAAATCATGGCCCAAACTGGAATGGGAAAAAAATGTTATTATGCAAACCTGTTATTCCTAAACAAAGAGATCATTTTTAAATCAATTAAAAAATTGAAAGTGATTTTTTTCCAGTGCTTAGGAAAGAGATAATGGGATGCTGATTCTGTAGCAAACCTAGCAAACTGTATGTGCTCAGTCGAGCGTGACTCTGAGACTCTGCAGACTGTAGCCCCCGGCCTCCTCTGTCCATGGGATTTCTCAGGCAAGAATACAGGAGTGGGCTGCCATTTCCTTCCTCAGGGATCAAACCCATGTCTCTTGCAACCCATGTCTGTTGCATTGTCAGGCAGGTTCTTTGTCACTGAGCCAGCTGGGAAGCCCCAAGTAAACTATGTAGCTTCAAATTAAGTACATGTATAACTCTGAGAAAAAAATTTTAAACAGAAATGTCTAAAATATAATCAAAAATGAATAGCAGCATATAAAGAAACATTTCTGAAAGGCTGGCATGTTGAGCTACATGGACCGTCTCCCCAAAGAGATAATCATAATTAATGAAAGTTATATTTTAAGAAAATGACTCTCTAGAAATCATTCTAAAGGTATACAGCAAAGAGAGCAACATTTATTTCTGAAAATGTACTAAATCTCAATAAGAACAGTGAGTGTTTTTGAAACATCTGAGCCATAACTTGCTCCCTCTCCACCCAACTCCCACCTCAGTGTGACAGAAGCTCTATTGCAGGCAGATACAACCAAAAACACAAGGCTCTGAGAAAACCAAAAGTGGAAAAGATACATGTATCCCATTGTTCACTGCAGCACTATTTACAATAGCTGGAACATGGAAGCAACCTAGATGTCCATCGACAGATGAGTGGATAAAGAAATTCTGGTACATATACACAATGGAGTATTGCTCAACCATAAAAAGGAATGCATTTGAGTCAGTTCTAATGAGGTGGGTGAACCTGGAATCTATTATACAGAATGAAGTAAGTCAGAAAGAGAAAGATAAATATCATATTTTAATGCATATATACAGAATCTAGAAAAATGGTACTGAAAAATTTAGTTATAGGGCAGCAATGGAGAAACAGACATAGAGAATAGACTTATGGACATGGAGAGAGGGGGAGGAGAGGGTGAGATGTATGAAAGAGTACCATGGAAACTTACATTACCTTGTGTAAAATAGACAGCCAAAGGGAATTTGCTGTATGGCTCAGGAAACTCAAACAGGGGCTCTGTATCAACCTAGAGGGGTGGGGTGGGAGGGAGATGGGAGGGAGGTTCAAAAGGGAGGGGATATATGTATACCTATATAATCATACCTATGGCTGATTCATGTTGAGATTTGACAGAAAACAACAAAATTCTGTAAAGCACTTATCCTTCAAGCACTTAAAAACTGAATCAATTAAAGCAAAAATAAATACATAAATAAAATAAAGACACAAGGCTCCCACTTCCCTCAGTTCTCATCCCAAGGCTACAGTTCCTCCCCAGGACAAGGAAATCACAGACATTTCTCATTCCCTTCCCCCAGGTCTATGCAGCAGAAGTTCTTGTTGTGGTCCACATGTAGGTTGGGAAAGAATTTCCAGAAATGAGGCAGAATGAGAAGAGAATAGAATTCATTAGTGTGCAAAACGCTGTTAGAGCAGGCTGGCTCATGGGAGAACTAAACCCTTTCGTAGGCTAGTGGCCAATTTTTATAGGCTCAAGACAGAGAGAACTGTGGCATTAGGTGATTGGTTAGGATGCTATAGGGTGTATAATAGAGTAGGCGTTTTACCTAATATTGGGTCAGGGAACTGGCATGTTTAGATCCAGAGGCTCATGGCAGCAGTTGCTATGAGGGTCAGTCAGTTCCAGAGACTTCTATTCTGTACAGGGCTCCATGTCTGTGACCTTGCTGTGGGGCTCCACAGTTCTCTTCCAGACAAGTGTTGCCAAGTGGTCTGGGGCTCCCTCCTCCACTGAGCCCCAACTCATAGGCTGGAAGTGCTACCCCTTGCTGGCACAGCAGGCTGAGAATACTGGGTCCTGACTACCTTCGCCCACCTCTCTTGTTGGAGGGAGATTCCACACTAGGAGAAGCAAGCTAAGAATGTGACCTGGAAGGGTTAATTCTGAATTCATGCTGGATCTGCTTCTGCAGTTCTCTAATCTTACCACTTTGGTTATTGCTGCTGTTCATTCCACTAAGTCTTGTCTGACTCTTTGCAGCCCCGTGGACTGCAGCACGCCAGGCTTCTGTCCTTCACTGTCGCCCTGAGTTTGCTCAAACTCCAGTCCATTGAGTCAGTAGTGCCATCCAACCATCTCATCCTTGTCTCCCCCTTCTCTTCTTGTTACTGTAAGCGTATATGATGGCCTGCCTCAGGAAGATAACCCTGAGCCCACCTGTGGAGGACTATAAGGAAGTGAAAGTAACACATTCCCCGCCCAAGACTCCAGGGGATATTTGCAAGGACTGAAGTAGTCTTTTACTTTGTTTCCTCTCCTCCCCCATCTCTGATCCATAGAAGAACTTGGCAACCAGGCCCTGACAAGATGGTTATTTTGAGGCACTATTTTGAGGTTGCCATCTTCTTGGTCAGCCAACTCTCTGAATAAACCCCCTTCCTTGTCTCAAGCCTTCATCTCTCAGATTTATTGGCCTATCGTGTGGCAAGAAGAGTGAGCTTGGACTCAGTAACAAGAATACCAGAAGCTAATACTCCTGCCCCATACCCCACTCATAATTCAGTTCAGTCGCTCAGTAAGGACCCCATGGACTGCAGCACTCCAGGCTTCCCTGTCCATCACCGACTCCTGGAGCTTGTTCAAACTCATGTCCATTGAGTCAGTGATGCCATCCAACCATTCATCCTCTGTCATCCCCTTCTGCTTCTGCCTTCAGTCTTTCTCAGCACCAGGGCCTTTCCCAATGAGTCAGTTCTTTGCATCAGATGGCCCAAATACTGGAGTTTTAGCTACAGCGTCAGTCCTTCCAATGAATATTCAGGACTGATTTCCTTTAGGACTGACTCGTTTGATCATTTGCAGTCCAAGGATCTCTCATAATTAAGGGGTTTGAAACCTTGGAGTGACTCCAGGACGAGCAGGCCACCCACCATTCCCACTCCCAGCTCCAGAGCAGTATCACAGAAGCTCTTCCCAGAGGCAGAGACAGCTTGTAAAGACAGAGAGCACTTGCTTCATTTGGAATGGAGTACAGGAAAGTTAAACCCACAGGGTAAAGTGTCTAAAACAAGAGAGACTGTGTTAGCGAACAACTAAGAAGAGCATGGAACTAATAGCTTCAAGATAGCAGCGACTGAAACAGAAGACAAACTCGAAGTTTAACAGAGAGAAAACATGGGTAGTCTAGGACGAGTCATCCTACGGTCAGAAGGAGCCTCAAAGACCGGCTTCAAATAAAACCCCTGCAAAGGGGTCTGACTTTAATTGGCTCAGACCGCGGAGTAATTTGCGCTTCCCAGGCGGTGTTGGTAGTAAAGGACCCGCCTGCCAATGCAGACTTAAGATAAAGGTGGTTCGATTTGTGGGTGAAGGAGATCCCCTGGAGGAGGAAATGGTGACCCACTCCAGTGTTCTTGCCTGGCGAATCCCATGGACAGAGGAGCCTGGTGGGCTACAGTCCATAGGGTCACAGAGTCAGACAGGACTGAAGCAAATTAGCTTGCCGTGGAGTAAGTTATGCCCTAGAGTGTTGTTAAAACAATAGAGCAATCAGCTTGCAATTACTGGAGGCTAATAGCTAGGTGTGACACCCACAGACACACTATGAAAAAAATATGTGCTGGTAAATTGTATATATAATTTACCTGAAAAGGGTAAATTCCTAGAAAAACACAAACTCCTGAAACCGACTCAAAAAGAAACAGAAAATCTAAATTAGCAATTAAAACCCACAGAAAATATTCAGGCCCAGATGACTTCCCTAGTGAATTCTACCAAACATTTAGAAAATAATTAATACCAGTTTTTCATAAACTTCCAAAGCTTAGAAGTAAAGAGAACATCTTACATTTCATTACGTTAGGGCAATGTACTAAAATCAGCCAAAGGTATCATGAGAAAACTATAGACCAATATCACTTATGAGCATGGAACTAATACAGATGCAAAAATCTTCACCCACATGCTGGGAAATGAATCTGGCAACCTAAAGACAACACGAAAGTGTACATCATGAACAAATAGCATTTATACTAAGAGGCGAGATTGGTTTAACATCTGAAAATCAATTAATGTAACACATGTCAATAGAATAAAGGACCAAAAAACCACAGGATCATCTTAAAAGGAATTCAGAACTCTTTTGTAATAAAAGCACTCAGCAAACTAGAACAGAAGGAAGCTTTCTCAGTATGATAAAGGGCGTCTACAGAAAACCCATAGCTGACACCAGAATTAATGGTGGAAGACTGAATAGCTTCCTCCCCAAGATAAAGAAAGTGGAAAGGAAGTTTGTTCTCACCACTTCTATTCAATGTTGAGTGGAAGCTCTTATCCAGGAAATTGGGCAAGAAAGGAAATAAAAGACATCCAGACTGAACGGAAGACACAAAACTATCTCTCTTTGCAAATGAGACAATCTTCTATATAGAAAATCCTGAGACAGTCACCATAAAATTATTAGAACAAGTAAACAATTTGAGGAAGGATGCAAGATAAAGGTAGATATATAAAACTCAATTGTCACTCTATCCAATTTCAATAAATAACCTGAACACAAACTTAAGAAAGGAATTCTATTTATAGTAGCATCAAGAAGCATGAAATATCAATATTGAAAATATATTTAATGAAAGACATTTAAAATATGCATTCTAGAAACTATGAAACATTGCTAAAAAGTTGAGAAAATTAAATGAAAAAAATCTCAAGTTTATAGATTAGAAGACAATATTGATTTTGGGGGAGAAAAACTGTGGGATATTTCTTTGATGACATATTTTTATGAATGACACAAGATGAAGACATTTTTAAACACTGTACTCAATAGTTTTATTGTTTCCCTTCCAGTTTTAGTTTTATTGAGATATGATTGACATAAAGCTTTGTAGAATTTTAAGCATAATGATTTGACTTACATCATGACATTTTTACACAATAAGTCAAGTGAATATCCATCATGTCACATATTAAACAAAATAAAAGAAAACCATTTTTCCTTGTGGTGAAAACTCTAAGGATATATTCTCTTAACATACAGTAGTTACTAGTGTTACTTATATTTATCATGTACATTACATCTCTAATACTGATTCTTATCAGTATTTATTCATCGGTATGAAATTGTGTAGCTTTTGACCACCTTCATGCAATTCTCCCTCCCTGTACCTCCCTCACAGCAAATCTGACCCGTTTTTCTATGAGTATGTTTGTTTTTGAAGTATAACTGACATTAGTTCCTGGTGCATAGCATGTTAGTTTCTGGGCTTCCCAGGTGGTGCTAGTGGCTAAGAGCCCACCTGCCAATGCAGGAGAAGTAAGAGGCACAGGGGTTCCATCCCTGGGTCAGGAAGATCCCCAAGAGGAGGGCATGGCAAACCACTCAGGTGTTCTTGCCTGGAGAATCCCATGGACAGAGGAGCCTGGCGGGCAACAGTCCACTAGGTTACAGAGTCAGATATGGCTGAAAGCTTTTAGCACAGCATGGCATACAGTTTTTATGGACTTTCTGTAGCTCAGACAGTAAAAATTCTGCCTGCAAAGCAGGAGACCTGGGTTCAATCCCTGGGTCGGGAAGATCCCCTGGAGAAAGAAATGGCAACCCGCTCCACTATTCTTGCCTGGAGAATCCCATGGACGGAGGAGTCTGGCGGGCTACAGTCCGTGGGGTCGCACAGAGTCAGACACGACTGAGCGACTACTGCCGCTAGTACTATGATCATCTGGGCTTCTCTGGTGGCTAAGCTGGTGAAGAATCCGCCTGCAGTGCGGGAGACCTGGGTTCAACTGGTGGGTTGGGAGGATCCCCTGGAGGAGGGCATGACAACCCACTCTAGTATCCTTGCCTGGAAAATCCCATGGACAGAGGACACTGGGATACAGTCCATGAGGTTGCAAAGAGTCGGCCACAACTGAGTGACTCCGCACACATGTGATGGTAGCTCTAGTTACCATCTGTCATCATATAAACATATTATTATTAACTATATTCCTCATGATGTACATTTGATACCATTGACTCAGTTATTTTGTAAGTAGACGTTGGTACCTTTTAACCTCACCTGTTTCTCTTAACTCCCCTCCTTACCTTCCTGGTAAGGAAGGGATCTTGTATCTTGATCTCTGTGTCTATAATTATTTTTATGTTTGTTTATTTGTTTTATTTTTTAGATTCCACATATAAGTGAAGTCACATAGTATTTGTCTTTCTCTGACTTTTTTCACTTAGCATAATATCCTGTAGGTCCATCCATATTGTTGCAAATGGCAAAATTTAATTCTTTTTATGGTTAATATGCTATACACACATATACACACACACACACACATTTTCTTCTCCATTCAACTATTGTTGGGCACTTAAATTGTGTCCATATCTTGGCAACTGTAAATAATGCTGTAGTGAACTTAGGGGTATATGCATATATATATATAATCTATCTTTCCCAATTAGTGTTTTTGTTTGCTTCAGATAAATGTCCCAAAGGGGAATTGCTGGATTGTATGATAGTTCTGTTTTGAATATTTTGAAGAATTTCCCTACAGTTTCCATAATAACTGCATCTATTTATTTTTACACCAACAGTATACAAGGGTTCCCTTTTCTCCATATTCTCACCAACATTAGTTGTTTGCCGTCTTTTTGATAACAGCAATTCTGACATGTGTGAAGTGATATCTCTTTATTGATTTAATTTGCATTTCCCTGATGATTGAGCATCTTTTCATGTGCCTGTTGAGATGTGTTTAGAAAACTATTCAGAGTCTCTCCCTGTTTTTAAATTTTTAATGTTGAGTTCTTTGTATATTTTGTAAGTCCTTTGTATATTTTGGATGTAAATCCCTTATTGGCTATGTCATTTGCAAATGTCTTTTCCCATTCAGTAAGCAAATTTTTTCCTCATTGATAGTTTACTTTGCTGTAAAAATGCTTTTTAGTTTGATGTTGTCTCATTTGTTTATTTTTGCTTTTTTTCCCTTTGCCTGAGGGGACATTCAAAAAATATTGCTGAGACCAATGTCAAAGTGCATACTGCCAGTAGTTTCTTCTGGAAGTTTCATTGTTTCAGGCCTTACATTTATCTTTATATGAGTTAAACTCATAAATCCATAACTCCATTATGAATTTATTTTTGTATAAGGTGTGACAAAGTAATCCAGTTTAATTATTTTTCATGTGACTATCACTTTTCCTAACACCATTTATTGAAGAGGCTGCCTTTTCCCCAAAGTATATTATTAAGATGACAATACTTCCTAAATTGATCTACAGATTCAGTGTAATCCCTTTGCAAATACTAGATGGTTTTCTATAGAAATTACTAAATTAGTCCTAAAATTCAAAACAAATAGAAAGGAAAATGGTCAAAACAATATTGAAAAGGAAGAATAAAGTTGGAGGACTCACACTTTCTAATTCCATAACTGACTACAATAAGAATAGATTTTAAAATCCTCATTGAAAGGAAAAAATATACATATATGACTAAGTGTGGTTGATAGATCTTAACTGAACTTACTATGGTAATCATTTCACAGCACATACATATATCAAGTCATTATGTTGTACACTTAAACTTGTACAAATACGTTCACGTGTGCTCACTTGTATCTGACTCTGTGCAACCCCATGGACTGTAGCCTGCCAGGTTCCTCTGTCCATGGAATTTTTCAAGCAAGAATACTAGGCACAATGTTATATGCCAATTATATCTCAATAAAACCAGGAAGGGAAAACGTACTTCAAAGCTACAGTTATCAAGATAGTGTAGTCTGGAAATAAATGGAACAGAAATGAGAGTCCAGAAGTAAACCTTTAATTTTGAGTGAGTTAATTTCAACAAGAGTGCTAAGACAATTCAAGGGGGAAAGAAAGTGTTGAGGTAACTGGATGCCCACATGCAAAAGACTGGAACTGGGCTCCTTCCTCACACCACACACGGAAACTAACTCAAATAAACCACAGACGTAAATGTAAAAGCACATCTATAAGACTCCTAGAAGAAAAGATGGGAGTAAATCTTTGTAAATTTGCAAGTCTTATTATACACAAAATCAAAAGCACAAATGACAAAAGAAAAATGCATAAATCACACTGTATCAAAATTAAAAGCACCTTTTTTTTTCCTGCAAATGATACCATCAAGAAAGTGAAAACAAAACCCATTTCCAAATCATTTATTGGATAAACCACTTATATCCAGGACAGATGAAAAACTCTTATAGCGTAATGATTAAAAAACAAATATTTCAGTTAAAATAATGGGATCTAATTTCACATTCCTCCAAAGAAGATATGCAGTTGGCCAATAACACATGAAAAACCACTCAGTGTCATTAGTCAGCAGGGAAACAGAACTCAAAACCTCAGCGAGAAGCTGCTTCACAAAGTGTCAGATAACAAATGTCTGAAACGATTTGGAGAAACTGAAACTCTCATTCACTATTGCTAGAAATGTAAAATAGTACAGTCATTTTGTAAAACAACTTGTCAGTTTCTTTAAGATGTTAAGCATAGAATTAAGATGTTAACCATATAATCTAGCGATTTCACTCCTAGGAACCTACTCAAGAGAAATAAAACTTCAGTTCAGTTCAGTTCAGTCGCTCAGTTATGTCCGACTCTTTGCAACCCCATGAATCACAGCACGCCAGGCCTCCCTGTCCATCACCAACTCCCGGAGTTCACCCAGACTCACGTCCATCGAGTCAGTGATGCCATCCAGCCATCTCATCCTCTGTCGTCCCCTTCTCCTCCTGCCCCCAGTCCCTCCCAGCATCAGAGTCTTTTCCAGTGAATCAACTCTTCGCATGAGGTGGCCAAAGTACTGGAGTTACTTCCACATAAAAATTTGTATATGAATATAGCAGAAGTATTAGTCGTAATAGCCAAAAAAATGAAACAATTCTAATGTACATCAACTGATGAATAAAGAAAATATGGTATGTTGATACAATGATATGTTATTCTGAAATAAAAAGGAAGGAAGTATTGATTATCAGTATAAATGAATATTAAAAACACTATGTTAAGTGAAAGAAGCTGGTTACAAAGAACCACATATCGCGCAACTCCATTTATTTGAAATAAGACTAGGCAAGTCTCTGACCCTCTGTGACTCCAGGGACCGTAGCCCTCCAGGCTTCTCTTTCCATGCAATTCTCCAGGCAAGAATACTAGAGTGGGTTGCCAGACCCTTCTCCACAGGATCTTCCAGACCCCGGGATCAAACCAGCGTCTCCTGTGTTACAGGCAGATTCTTTACCATCTGAGCCACCAGTGAAGCCCCTCATAGAGAGAAAGGATAGATTAGTGGTTATCACTGCAGATGGTGACTGCATCCATTAAATTAAAAGACGCTGACTCCTTGGAAGAAAAGTTATGACCAACCTAGATAGCATATTCAAAAGCAGAGACATTACTTTGCCAACAAAGGTCCGTCTAGCCAAGGCTATGGTTTTTCCAGTGGTCATGTATGGATGTGAGAGTTGGACTGTGAAGAAGGCTGAGCGCTGAAGAATTGATGCGTTTGAACTGTGATGTTGGAGAAGACTCTTGAGAGTCCCTTGGACTGCAAGGAGATCCAACCAGTCCATTCTGAAGGAGATCAACCCTGGGATTTCTTTGGAAGGAATGATGCTAAAGCTGAAACTCCAGCACTTTGGCCACCTCATGCTAAGAGTTGGCTCATTGGAAAAGACTCTGATTCTGGGAGGGATCGGGGCAGGAGGAGAAGGGGACGACAGAGGATGAGATGGCTGGATGGCATCACTGACTCGATGGACGTGAGTCTGGGTGAACTCCGGGGAGTTGGTGATGGACAGGGAGGCCTGGCGTGCTGCGATTCATGGGGTTGCAAAGAGTCGGACATGACTGAGTGACTGAACTGAGCTGAACTGAACTGATGGCTGGGGGAGGTGCAATACAGGGAATTTAAGTTTCTTATGGGGGTGGGGGGAGTTTTGACAAAATGTCCTAAAATTAGATGTGGTGATATATTTACATCTCTGTGAATATGCTAAAAACCTTTGAATTATACACTTTAGATGGGTGAATTGCATGATATATGAATTACATCTCGATACATTTATTTAAAACTGAGCACATCAGGCTGGTCCCCTTACCTGGGGAGAGCTCACCTTCCACACACTGGATCCAATTCAGATGTCACCTCCCCATACTGAGGCTGAGACTTGGAGCATTCTTGGGGTGCCCACACATCCCACCTGCTTTCTGTTGACCCACCTCATGTTCTGGGATCCATGGAGGGTTCACGTGCCTGAATCGCACTCAAGAATAGCAAGTATTTCCTAAGCACCCATTGCCCCTCCCACATGAAGCTCTTTACAAAGGTCCTCCCTAATGCCTAGGAGGTGGTGAGGAGTCTGTCCCCATTTTTATCAATTAGGAATCCCAAATTTGGAAAAGTTACAGAACTTGCCAAAAGCCGCACAGCTACTGACACTGGTGTGTAGACAAGATGCCCAGCTCTTGACCCCAATGACCAGGTTTGGACACCCAAACTCAACCTGGGGGCGTGAGCTTGAACCACGAGCTCCTAGCAAGGATGCAAGTATAAGCCTCTTATCTTCATCTCCCCGTAGGAGCTGGAAGGCCTGCACTTGATGGATATTTAAAAACTGATCCTTGGTTTTTTTATTCCTTTTAACTTCTCACTATTAAGACTGTATTACTTCTGGGCAGGGCCCCACCTAATCCCTTATGGAATTACAGATATAGCTTCTGTTATCAACAGAAGCTGGATGGCTGGAGTGACTAGATGGATATATTCCTGATACAGTGCTGGAGACTTGATATACTCAGCAAGTATATCAAGTCTTCTTTTCTCCTAACGCTGAAGGATGGAGGTGGGACCTACAAGGTGTAGGAGGGTCACAGCCTGCCCAGAGGACGCTGGTGCAGAATGGAGAGGACATCATAGCTAGCCCTCGCCACCCCACTGTCTCCATTAGCACTGTGCTCAGTGTTAAACTCACAGGAAGCATCTAGTCTGGCCTCATTCACCAAAACATCCAGTGTACACAATCAAATATGGCTTGAGGTTAAACTGCCTTCATGTGCACCATCTCAAAGAAAATCTCCAATTGCCTGGCTCTTGTATATAAGTGATAATGGGAACTGAGAAGGGTTCAGCCCTTGGAGATGATGCCAGGTGTGGTCAGAGCTGAAGATCAAACCTGGGTCTCTTGGGCCCCAATCGAGATCTCCAACTCTTCACACAGTGACCCCTCTCTGGATATATTTCCCATCACCAGACATGGATTATTAACAGAGAAAGGGTCTGACTTCACTTGTTTCCCCTTTATAGCTCCACCTCTCTGTCCCAAGACCACCCTGGTGGCTCACCTGGTAAAGAATCTGCCCGCAATGCAGGGAACTCAGGTTCAATCCCTGGGTTGGGAAGATCCAGTGGTGAAGGGAATGGCAACACACTCCAGTATTCTTGCTCAGAGAATGCCATGGACAGAGGAGACTGGTGAGCTACAGCCCATGAAATCTCAGAGTTGGACATGACTGAGTGACTAACACTTTCATAAGAATATCAGGCTATTGCTATTAATAATGTTTTTATTATTATGAATTAGAAATAGAAGAAAATATGCTTTATATATTAATGTTTAAATTCTATAGGTCAAAATGTTTCCAAATAATAAAATTTTTATTCCATGGTGCTCTAGAAAGCAATGATTTGTTCCTTCATTGAACCAAAACAGAGAACAAAGAGTGTGGGTTGGTTATTGCTCATCTGTGCAAATATAGATTAATATTTTATTTGGAAAAGAATGATTACATTTTTTTCAAATCCATATTCTATGCATTAATAAATCCTCAAAAATAATAATGACTCTAAGATTACAAAAGGCAAGTTCTTTCTGCTCCTCACTTTTAACGACAAGTGTTTTTCTCCAGCTCTAAATCTTTTATATGTAAGTGACTGTGATCTACAGTGATGATTTTTTTAATATAGTGAAAATGAGTATACTACCCAAACCAATCTATATATTCAGTCCCCTCCCTATTAAACTACCAATGGCATTTTTCACAGAACTAGAACAAATAATTTCACAACTTGTATGAAAACAGAAAAAACCTCAAATAGCCAAAGCAATCTTGAGAAAAAAAAGAACAGACTGACTTCAGACTATACTACAAAGCTACAGTCATCAGGACAGTATGGTACTGGCACAAAGACAGAAATATAGATCAATGGAACAAAATAGAAAGCCCAGAGATAAATCCACATACCTATGGACACCTTATCTCTGACAAAGGAGGCAAAAATATACAATGAAGAAAAGAAAAACTCTTTAACAAGTGGCGGTGGGAAAACTGGTCAACCACCTGTAAAAGAATGAAACTAGAACACTTTCTAACACCATACACAAAAATAAACTCAAAATGGATTAAAGATCTAAATGTAGGACCAGAAACTATAAAACTCCTAGAAGAAAGCATAGGCAAAACACTGTCTGACATAAATCACAGCAAGATCCTCTATGACCCACCTCTCAGAGTAATGGAAATAAAAGCAAAAATAAACAAATAGGACTTAATTAAACTTAAAAGATTTTGCACAATGAAGGAAACTATAAGCAAGGTGAAAAGACAGCCTTCAGAGTGGGAGGAAATAATAGCAAATGAAGCAACTGACAATCTCAAAGATATACAAACAGCTTATATAGTTCAATACCAGAAAAATAAACTACCCAATCAAAAAATGGGCCAAAGAACTAAACAGACATTTCTCCAAAGAAGACAAACAAACACATGAAAAGATGCTCAACATCACTCATTATCAGAGAAACGCAAATCAAAACCACAATGAGGTACCATCTCATGCCAGTCAGAATGGCTGTTATCAAAAAGTCTACAAACAATAAATGCTGGAGAGGGTGGAGAGAAAGGGAACCCTCTAACACTTGGTGGGAATGTAAACTAATACAGCCATTATGGAGAACAGCGTGGAGATTCCTTGAAAAACTGGAAATAGATCTGCCATATGACCCAGCAATCCCACTGCTGGGCATACACACAGAGGAAACCAGAACTGAAAGAGACATGTGGACCCCAATGTTCATTGCAGCACTGTTTACAATAGCCAGAACATGGAAGCAACCTAGATGTCCATTGGCAAACGAATAGATAAGAAAGCTGTGATTCAGTTCAGTTCAGTTCATTCACTGAGTCATGTCCAACTCTTTGCGACCCCATGAATCGCAGCAAGCCAGGCCTCCCTGTTCGTCACAATCTCTCGGAGTTCACTCAGACTCACGTTCGTCGAGTCAGTGATGCCATCCAGCCATCTCATCCTCTGTCGTGCCCTTCTTCTCCTGCCCCCAATCCCTCCTAGCATCAGAGTATTTTCCAATGAGTCAACTCTTCGCATGAGGTGGCCAAAGTACTGGAGTTTCAGCTTTAGCATCGTTCCTTCCAAAGAAATCCCTTCAGAATTGACTGGTTGGATCTCCTTGCAGTCCAAGAGACTCTCAAGAGTCTTCTCCAACACCACAGTTCAAAAGCATCAATTCTTTGATGCTCAGCTTTCTTCACAGTCCAACTCTCACATCCATACACGACCACAGGAAAAACCATAGCCTTGACTAGAAGGAACTTAGTTGGCAAAGTAATGTCTCTGCTTTTGAATATGCTATCTAGGTTGGTCATAACTTTTCTTCCAAGGAGTAAGTGTCTTTTAATTTTATGGCTGCAATCACCATCTCAGTGATTTTGGAGCCCAAAAAAATAAAGTCTGACAATATTTCCACTCCTTCCCCATCTATTTCCCATAAAGTAATGGGACCGGATACCATGATCTTCATTTTCTGAATATTGAGCTTGAAGCTAACTTTTTCACTCTCCTCTTCCACTTTCATCGAGAGGTTTTTAGTTCCTCTTCACTTTCTGCCATAAGGGTGGTGTCATCTGCATATGTGAGTTATTGATATTTCTCCCAGCAATCTTGATTCCAGCTCATGTTTCTTCCAGTCCAGCATTTCTCATGATGTACTCTGCATATAAGTTAAATAATCAGGGTGACAATATATAGCCTTGATGTACTCCTTTTACATATACACGATGGAGTATTACTCAGCCATTAAAAAGAATATATTTGTATCAGTTCTAATAAGGTGGCTGAAACTGGAGCCTATTATACAGAGTGAAATAAGCCAGAAAGAAAAACACCAATACAATATACTAACGCATATATATAGAATTTAGAAAGATGGTAAGGATAACCTTATATGCGAGGCAACAAAAGAGACACATATGTATAGAACAGTCTTTTGAACTCTGTGGGAGAAGGCGAGGGTGGGATGATTTGAGAGAAAAATATCGAAACATGTATATTACCATATATGAAATAGATCACCAGTCCAAATTCAATGCATGAAACAGGGCACTCAAAGCTGGTGGACTAGGACAACCCAGAGGGATGGGATGGGGAGAGATGTGGGAGGGGGTTTGGGATGGGGCACACATGTATACCTGTGGCTGATTCATGTCAATGTATGGCAAAAAATCACCACAATATTGTAGAGTAATTAGCTTCCAATTAAAATAAATGCATTAATTTAACAAAAATTTAAAGAAAGGCAGAGTGCCACATGCAACACCTTATTTGGACATAATCTGGAGTCTTGGAAGCTTGACCATCCAATGTCCTCCTACAAATGGATCTCAAGAACTTGTTTGGAGGTTCTACCAGGGAAGCGCAGCCACTTGTATAACCTTGACCAGGGAACAGTCTTCCTCTATCTGGGAAGGTCGTCCTCTTGGATCGAGCACACAGCTTCAGGAGGAACGCACATGGAGTGGTGAGGTAGGAAGGTTAGTCCAATCAACCCTGGCAATCATGGGATGACAGATGTTGCAGCAAGATCACCCATAGATCCAATAAAATAGCGACAATTCACATATCCCACATTCAACCCCTTTAAATCATGCATTTCAGTAGCTTGTTATTGTTCAGAGTTGTGCAACCATCACCAAATCTAATTTTATAAGAAGTTGGTCACCTCAAAAGAAACCTCATGCCCATTCCTCCACTACCACTGCCCCTGACCCCCAGCCCCGGACAAATACCTTTCTACCCACCTTCTTTATGGATATGCCTATTCTGGACATTTCATATAAATGAAATCTTACAATATAATGTTTTTTATGATTGGTTTCTTTCACTTAGCACAGGATTTTCAAGGTCTGTTCAAGTTGTAGTGTGTGTTATAAGTCATTCCTTTCTATGGCTGAATAATATTTCATTGTGTTAATGTTCCATATTTTATTTATCCAATCATCAGTTGATGGACATTATGAATAATGCTGCTATGAATATTCATGTCCACATTTGTTTGTGTGGAGATTCTTTGCATTTCACTTTAATACCTAGGAATGGAATGGCTAGGTCATATGGTAATTCCATTTTAAAATTTTGAGGCATTCCAACACTGTCCAAGGTGGTTGCACAATTTTACATTCCCATGAGCAATGGATGAGGGTCAGGGATGATTTTGGAAGCTTAATCTGTAAGCTCCTCTCTTCCATGACATGTGCTCAGATCCACTGCTGTGTGACCTTAAGTGTGTTGGGTACCAAAAACGCTAGTGGACCTGTATCTTGTGAGAATATTTTCTGTCTCTGAAGGCCCGTGTGTGGATCAAATCAGTTAGAGGGCAGCAGCCCAGGGTAGATCTTCAGGCAGGGTTGGACGTCTGCCATTGCTGGTCCTTAGTAGGAAAAACATAGGTAATAAAGACATATGAGTTACAAAACGATTATCACTATCCTCTTGAGAGTCCCTTGGACTGTAATTAGATGAAATCAGTCAATCCTAAAGGAAATCAGCCCTGAATATTCATTGGAAGACTGGTGCTAAAGCTGAAGCTCCGATATTCTGGCCTCCTGATGGGAAGAAGACCCTGATGCTGGGAAAGATGGAAGTCAAATGGAGAAAGCAGAGGCAGAGGATGAGATAGCATCACTGACACAATGCGCATGAGTTTGAGCAAACTCTAGGAGATGGTGATGGACAGGGAAGCCTGGTGTGCGGCAGTCCATGGGCTCACAAAGAGTCAGACACACAGAGCAGCTGAACAGCAATAACATCATTATCCATCTGCAGGAGAGAGTACAAGTAATTTAGGGCAGACAGGTCTCAGGCACAGGAGCCAGCTTTTGAATGAAGATGAACCCCTGCCTCTTCTCTGACCCGGGCACAGGCAGGAAACAGCAGGATTGTGCCCAGATATTAGCAGGGAAAGAGCATGGAGACTGTGCAAGGAGAAGACCCAAGCCAGCCAGTGGAGCGAAGTGGTCGTGTCCTGCCCAATCTTGAAATAACCTGGATCCCTTTACCCAACAGAAGAACAGATACAGAAGAACTCAAGCCTACAGCATCCTGGGTTCCATGAAAGACCAACATAAGGTGAGAACGGTGAGTAAGAGTCCATCTCACTTTCTCTTCTGTCAGGAGAAAACTCATCCAGGAAACTCTCAAACCAACTGCAAAGGTAAAATCAGAAAGTGGTTAAAACAGCGATGGGTGGTGGTCAGCCCTAATTTAAGCCGGGTGGCGCACAGACCTCGCTATATGGCCCCTGACAGACTACCCTAAGCCTTTTCAGCAAAACACAGTTGAGCACGGCAATTACATTTAGGGGCTTCCCTGATGGCTCAGTGGTAAATAATCTGCCTGCAATGCAGGAGACTATGGTTCGATCCCTGGGTCGGGGAGATCCCCTGGAGGAGGGCATGGCAACCCGCTCCAGTATTCTGGCCAGGAGATTCCCATGGACGGAGAGAGGAGCCTGGTGGGCTACAGTCCATCGGGTCGCAGAGTCGGACAGGACTGAGCAACTACTTAGCACAGCCCCGGAATCCATCCATCACTAGGAACCACAGCGAGGAGGAACTTGGCAGCAAGTGGAGACTCTGCTGAAACGTTCTGAGAGAGGACAGTGTACTGGGGACCAGAGCGTTGAGGACATAAAGGCCCACTTAGTGAAAGTCCGACGAAGCTGCGGCTTTACTGGAGCAACCAGCTTGAAAATGGCACAGTTGTTTGTAGTTTATCACCTGCCAACACAAAAGAGGGTTCATCGCCGAAATCCTGCTTAGATGCTCGGGGGTCTGTTTGTGGATCCTTTTAATTAGCAGAGATCGAAAAGGAGAAACAGCCGCAGGGCACCAGCCGCTCACCTGGGTGAAGCTCCGCCCGGCTCCGCTCGCTCGTCGCCGCCGCTGCTGCCGAGCCGCCCGGGCACGCGGCGCGGCCGGGCTCCAGGGCGAGCGCTGCGCTCGCCGCGCTCCTCCTGCACACCTGCTCCCGGGCGCCGCGCCCAACGCTGCGGCCAGAGCGGGCCGGCGGGGCTGCAGCCCAGGTGCGCCGTCAGCTCAGGGGCTGGCAGGGCGGCAGGTGGACGGAGCCGCACACGCGGGCGTGAGCTCATCCCGGGCGCCCGGCGTTCCGACTGCGCAGCAAGCGGCCTCCCGTGCGTCGGCCCTCAGCCTCCGCATCCAGGCAGCAGGCGGGCGGGCAGGCATCTTTTCCTTTTCCGGGCAGGAATCACATTGATCCCTCGCTAACCTTCCCTGACTGGGAGGCGGGCGGGCTGGCGGGCGAGGAGCGAGCGGAGCGGAGGCGAGCGGGGACCCCCCTCCCCTGCCTCTGGCCGCTGGGGCGCTCTGCAGCCTTAAAGCTCAGCCCAGCCTCCGGAGAGAGGAAGGCAGGAACCCCGGGGATGGAGTCCTTTCAACCCGGAAAACGAAACAGTGGACTGGCCTGCCTACCTATATTCCGGGTCCTTCATGGAAATCTAGTCTTACGTCATTGTTGATGGCGTCTGTGTTTTGTTTTGTTTTGTTTTTTTAATAAAACTAAAGAGATATTATATTGCACTCATAAACGTGCCAACAAGTGACCAAATTACCTGTGACACTTCCTGCTTTTCAGAGAGCTGCTCCTCCTCCTGGGATAGCAGTGTGAGGGTGGTATTATATTAGTAATGGGCTCATTCTCCAGCAGAGGAAACAGGCTTGGAGAACTGATTTGTAGGCTAATAAGCAAGCGCTTGAGGAACGAGGCTTGCTCATGTCTTTCCAGCTGCAGGTAGGTGTAGATAAGCCCGCTGTTACCCTCCGTGGCTGCCCTTATTGTCCTCACATTCCCTAAACTCTGTAGGAAACACTTTCTAAATCCTTTGTGGGTCAATCCCTAATAGACAATGCTTCCTAGAAGCTAGAGGGTTTCCGTTAGCCATGGAGAGCTAGACACAAGCTCCCCTAGGAAGCTGACTCCAGTGTCAGAACTGTGTGCCTGTTGTCACTCAGTCGTGTCTGACTCTGTGCAACCCCGTGGACTGTAGCCTGCCAGGCTCCTCTGTCCATGGGATTCACCAGGCAAGAATACTGGAGTGGGTTGCCATGCCCTCCTCCAGGGGATCTTCACTGAGCCCCAAACGACAGAGAGGATGGAAGGGGAGATGACCATGGGTGGAAAATGCCAATTTAGCTTGAAAAGCCTTGAGAGGGGAGTCTGTGTGTTGACTTGACTCTAGAAGAAGCTGAAAGCTTTGACTGTGGGGAGGGATCCATGAGAGGCAAAGTGGTTGGGCTTTGTTGTTCAGTTGCTCAGTCATGTCTGATTCTTTGCAACACACCAGGCTTTCCTATCTTTTACCATCTCCCAGAGGTTGCTCAAACTCATATCCATTGAGTCAGTGATGCCACCCAACCATCTCACTGTCTGTCATCCTCTTTTCCTCTTGCCCTCAATCTTTCCCAGCATCAGGGTTTTCCAGGTTGGGCTTTAGGAACCTGGAAAGACTGAGGGACCTGGAAGTACCAGGTGCTCTGAAGGGGAGTCTTCAAGGAGAGGTGGTAACCCAGGTGACCCCCTCCACAGTCGTCTCCCAGAAGATCCTGGCGGGAGACTTGGACAGACCTCCAGAGAGCATCTGGAAGCAGTATTAGAAACCCTGGAAAACTGGATGGGGTTAGGTTGTCAGGGAATAAAAAGGAATTCAGTTGAAAGCGGAGTGTCTCCCTTCTCCTTGCTCAGACTACAGAATGCAGGCAGCCAAGCTTCCACCACCTGTGCCTGCAACCTCCGCTACCTCCATGAAACCACAGATTGCTCTTTGGGGAAGTGATTTTCATAGGAGAAAAGACCCATAGATGCTGACATTTGGTGGGGTGGGGGCAGGGCTCCCCAGTGGAAAAGCCCAGAGAGAAGCCTGCTAATTAACAAGCTCTTCCTCCCAACTTATGCACATGACATGTAGGTTTCCTATCAACAACTTTGGTTCACTTTCTGAAACATAAATGTACATCCAAGGAGTGACATACATTTTAAGAAAAGCCCAGACTAAGTATAAGGAAAGTCTTATGATTAATGACCCTTGAGATATAACCAAATGATTTTCAACCATGAAACAGATATGTCATGATATGAAAATAATTACTTACATAAAAATGAGCTCTGGAAAAGTGAAAATATGAGAGCAGAGTTTTTTTAATCAATAAAATTATTGGAAAATAAAGTTGTCAGGAAGTTTCCCCCAAAGAAAAAGGATGGAATGTAGAAGAAGAAAAAAGCTAGAACATGAATCAAAGGGAGCGAATGGCTGAATTCTAAGAGCTTCTGAAAAAGAGAATCAAGTCTGTGGAGAGAAAAAATATTATCAAGAAAACTATTCAAGAAAATTTCCAAGAACTGAAGGACACGTGCTTTGGGAACACAAAGGTACTTTGAATACTCATAACAAAAGTGTACATACTGCGATATTTAAAATAGATAACCAACAAAGACTTACTATATAGCACAGGGAGCTCTGCTCAATGCTCTGAAATAACCTAAATGGGAAAAGAATTTGAAAAAGAACAGATACATGTATATATATAAAAAACAAAAAAATAAACCTGGAGTAGACCTTTAAACCAAAATAAATAAAGGATTCCAAAACACTTCATTATGAAATTTCTGACCCCTAGGAAGAAGGAAAATATCCTAAAAGTTTCCTATAATCTTTCTCATTAAAGATCATAGTTGAGAAGGGCATCATATTTCTCAATAATAATGCTAGGACACAGAGAAGCAAAGTCTAAAAACCCGAGGAAGAGGAATGGCTAATTTACCCTGGCCTATCCATCAGCCTTCTACGTGCAGGGTAGAAAAAGATAAACATCTCTAAAATGTCGCCTTCCATGAATCCTTTCTCATAAAACTAGCAGAAGACTTACTTCACCAAAACTAGGTCATGAAGCATGGAAGAGAAAGACATTCCCCACATGCTCCCTAAGAAGGCAGGGATTCCTAAGAGAGACAGGCAGTGGCAGGAGGACTGAGAAGCAGGGTCCCAGGAGGAGAGCTGGCGATCATTATCAAGTGCAACCAGTCCACATTTGGGCAAGGCACAGAGAGCAAGAATGAGGATTCTAAGAAAAAAATCTGTAGATGATAACAGACTACGTGATGTGTTTGAATGAATGGAAAGACTGATAGTTCTGTTTGCATGTGTAGGACCAAAAATGATAGTTATGTAGAAAACAAAGCCAGAGGAGGAAAGGAAGCACTTGTTGCCCTCAGGAATAGCAAAATTTGTACAAGAAAGGAAACATAATTGCAGGACTCTACTGGCCAGCTGTGCTCAGTGACCGCGTAAATGCTGAAAATGAATTGACCTAAAGTCAGCTGCTGCTGCTAAGTCACTTCAGTCATGTCCCACTCTGTGTGACCCCATAGACAGCAGCCCACCAGGCTCCCCCGTCTCTGGGATTCTCCAGGCAAGAACACTGGAGTAGGTTGCCATTTCCTTCTCTAATGCATGAAAGTGAAAAGTGAAAGGGAAGTCGCTCAGTCGTGTCTGACTCTTCGCGACTCCATGGACCGCAGCCCACCAGGCTCCTCTGTCCATGGGATTTTCCAGGCAAGAGTACTGGAGTCAAGTCAGCGCACTAGTATATTAGAAGGGCAGGGAGGAGAAGTGCCTTCTTAGCTGATAGAAGAAAGAAGTGTAATGGATGAATTTCATCATTCTGTAACTCCATCGTCCATAGTGTGAAACCAGTAGATAACTTCTTCAAGAATGAAATGAAGAAATCACAATGAAATCAAGTTTACTGAGTTCAAAAATGGAGATAAACACCAGAAAAGGGAAACCAAAAAAAACGCCTTTTAAAAATTGAAAATAGTTTCTCAGTAGTGCAAGCTGGGGACAGGAAGGGGTAAAGACATGTTATTTATTTATTTATTTATTTATTTTAAAGCCAGAAATGCTAGAGTAAAATGGCACTGAAAAAAAAGTGCTATTTAAAATAAGTCATGTCATGCAGAGTGACAGACTCCCCTGGTATAGCTCAGCTGATAAAGAATCCACCTGCAATGTGGGAGACCTGGGTTCTATCCCTGGGTCTGGAAGATCCCCTGGAGAAGGAAATGGCAACCCACTCCAGTGTTCTTGCATGGAGAAGCCCATGAACAGAGGAGCCTGGAGGGCTACAGTCCATGGGGTCGCAGAGAGTTGGACACGATTGAACAACTTGTATATATATATATATATATATATATATATATATATGAATGGCCAGGGTGAGCCTGCCTGTACTGGAGGTCAGGGTACTTGGCCCAATCCATGTGGGTCCTTTGTGCAGTCGAGCACCACCTGGTGGCCAAGATGTTACAGACATGACCTGTTGACCCGGGATGGATTGGGTTGTATGGTTGCCTGGATACCCAGGAAAGTGTGTAGTTCCTGAATTCTCCTGGTGACTGGGCACCAGTTTGATGGTGTTTGTTGTGATCTGAGGAGGGTGAATTGGGAGGTACTGCAGACATGGAAATTTATTCTTTTTCTTCCCATTTATCAAACTGGGGTCTCCTGCCATTTCCCCTCTTGGTTCCAACCTTTTCTCTAAGTCTTTCCTCCCCTGGGAGAGACTCTGGGCTGAAGACCATTTGTGTTACATCTGAATTTTTAAAAATTATTTGTTATTGCTAACACATATTGTTGATTATTGTTTTTAACTTTAACGTACTCCAAGTACCTATATTACTTTTTAAATAATAAAAATATAAAATATTTAAGGGACAAAAGTGTCATAAGCCAGGAAAAATGACCAAATATTTGAAGAGAAAGAACCACCAGTCTAACTAACCAGTCCCAACCATCAAACTCATGTGCAAGGGTAGAATAAATAGAAGACTTCAAAGGTGTTACATTTCCATTTCATGAATCTTCTGTTTGTTCCTTTTCACACTTTCTAGCAGATTTTAGATATATTGTCTCAGTTTTTAAAAAGATGACAACATATTTCTTTAGCAGCTCAAGGCAAATTACGTGACTTTTTGTGTGTGATCAGTTCAGTCCTTAACAAACCTTTTCTTATAGAAAAAAAAAAAATGTTCAAACCTTTCATTCTTCCCCCAGTTCATTGTAACAATTTGCACCCATATATTCAGTGAAATTCTGGAACAGGCATTATTGTCCATAAGAGGACCTTGTTAACCTTGGGGACAATCTTAAAGTCACCTCCTGAGTGGCCCTTCACTTGTCTTTCCTCTCAGATTTTAGCTATTTGGTTGACTTCTCTCCAAGCTCTCCCTTGTTCTTTTGGGCTGCAAATCTCAGCTTGGCCTGGGAAGCATTTCCATAAACATCAGTCAATAAAGCATTATCTTCTTGTATGAGGAAATCACTGTTTTCTAAATACAAGAGACTACGCTAAAACACCTGACATCTAAACCATTTGAATCCAATTCAGTCTTTATGATTTCAAGGACATTTTCATCATGGGTCAGCAAGTTCTGTAACACAGCTTAAAAGAGGTACAAGATCATATTCTTTTGTCGCCGCAAATACTTCCCCACCATTAAAAAGGGTGGCATGATTCATAGCAGCTGGAGCACTGCACCCCCCCACCACCACCACCCACCATGAGCAGAAATCAGCCTCTTTGCAAGCTCAGGTAGAAACAGTGGTCAGAACCCTCCTGGACACCCTTCTCTCATGCTTGACCTTCCCACATGTTGCATCTACAATACCAATATCATCCAAGGACAAAAGATCAGAACTGGGTGTCAGGCAATGTCACCAAATTTAACCTTTTTCTTAATCCAGTCAGATTATTGTGTATGGATGGATGCAGTAACAGTAGAGTGTTTTGTTTCATTGTTGGTAAAAATAAGCATTCTGAACTTAGACTTTTCCCTGTGTGTATGTGTGGTTGTTTTTTTTTTTCAAATAGATCTGTAACACTTCTTCCATTTAGGATCTTATTTAATATGTAAAGCACTTGATATGTAACAGCTTTAAAATTTTTTTTTATTGGAGTGTTGTTGATTTACAATGTTTTGTTAATTTCAGTTGTGAAGCTAAATGACTCAGTTACACATTTGTATATATTCTTTTTCAAATTATTTTCCATTGTAGGTCATTACAAGATACTGAATATTGTTCCCTGGCTATTCAGTAAATCCTATTGTTTATCTCATATATAGTGGTGTTGCAGGGAAAAGCAACTGAGTCCGTGTTTTAACTGTTTCTTTGACTTGCTTTTCACTGCTTTTGTTATGATAATCGCATATGAACAGCCTGCCTCAGAGAATCCTGCCCCTCTGCCTGACTGTTAAGCTAAAGCTAAAGCTGCCTTTGTTCAGGTCCCTACCACCTGTGGATGGTAGGATGGAAGAAATTAACACATCTTCTGCCTGAGGCTTGCCATTTTAGAAGTATTTGAAAGATTCATGACATTTTAACATTTTTGTCCTCACATCCCCCATCTCTGTTCTATAAAAGAACCTGGTAGCCAGTCACCAATAAGATGGTTATTTTGAGACATTAGTCTGCCATCAACTTGGTCAGCAAGCTCTCTGAATACAGTCATATTCCTTCCCTCAATACCTCCTCTCTCGGATTCATTGGTCTATCCTGAAGTGAACACTGAGAGCTTGAACTCAGTAGCAGGGGTATGTATCTGTTAATCTCAGCCTCCTAATTTATCCCTCCCCCTTCCCATTTGGTAACCATACATTTGTCTTCTTTGTCTTTTTAGCCTCATAACAGGCCTGTGTGGAAACACTTATCATGCCCCCAAAGAAGTTGAAGACTTGATAGAGGTCACTCAGCTAATCACTGGGTCATCTAGGCTTTAAATCTGGTCTTTAGCTCTCCATCAAAGTTCTTGAGACAGAACAAAGTGACTATTGCCAGCCAAAATCTTGGCCTTCTCTGCCTACCAAAGCTGAATGAAAAATACGGAAATAGAGTTTGGAAGAAATAGAAAGGTGGCTTTTATTCTCAGCCATCAGAGAGGGGAACTTGGTAGGCTCGTGCCTGAAGACACCTTCCTCCATGAGCAGTCTGCTGCTGCTGCTAAGTCACTTCAGTCGTGTCCGACTCTGTGCGACTCCATAGACGGCAGCCCACCAGGCTCCCCTGTCCCTGGGATTCTCCAGGCAAGAACACTGGAGTGGGTCGCCATTTCCTTCCCCAATGCATGAAAGTGAAAAGTGAAAGTGATGTCGCTCAGTCGTGTCTGACTCTTCGCAACCCCATGGACTGCAGCCTACCAGGATCCTCCGTCCATGGGATTTTCCAGGCAAGAGTACTGGAGTGGGGTGCCATGAGCAGTCTGGGGCTTATATAAGGCAAGGGCTTGCAGTCAGGAATCAGCAATGAGGAACAAAGGTGATAAGATTTTGATTTCTTCGTCTTGCATTGTTTCAAAGACAGTCATAAACTGGAGTCAGTAACCCAGTGATTGAGTCTGGCAGATCAGTGGCTCTGCAGCCTTCTTTCTGATATGTAACTACAGCGGGGCGGGGGGGGCGCGGGGGAGTGTTGTAGAGTAAATACCAGATACAGGGTGTATCTAGCATAGTGTCAAAGGAAAATAGGTGTGAAGTGTAGCTCCTGCAGAGTTAGGAGGACAGGAAAGCAAACCTAGTTATAAACTAGTTATAAACATTCCAAGTTAAGAGCAGTCACAGGAAAAAAATCCAGGAATGTTCAGGACTGCGCCCTGTTCTCTTTATCTTTGTTTTCAGGAAAGGGAAAGAGAAAACTCATTCCTCTTTTTTCCTTTTCACTGCAACATGGCTAAGATCATGGTCTATGGATAGAATCTGATGGATTTCTTCCAAACGCTGTTTCCTTAACTAGCTGACCCTTAGAGAAATCCCTTAACCAATATGTATCTGAGTTTTCTTAACTGTAAAATGGGTATTAAAATATGTCCCATCAATTGGACTGAAGTTGTTACCGAGTCCAAGCTCACTCTGCTCTCCATGCCACAAGCTGAGAGGCAAGGTGTTGAGGCAAGGAATATGGAAAGCTGGCTGACCCTGAAGATGGCTGGCTAGAGTTTCGAGAGAAAGTGAAACTGTTAGTTGCTTAGTTGTGTCAGACTCTTGCAACCCCATGGACTGTAGCCCACCAGGATCCTCTGTCCATGGAATTCTCTAGGCAAGAATATTCCAGTGGGTTGCCATTCCCTTCTCCAGGGATCTTTTGACTCAGGGACTGTACCTGGATCTCCTGTATTTCAGGCAGATTCTTTACTGTCTGAACCACCAGGGAGTGCCAATGTCTCAAAATAACCACTTTATTTGGGTCTGGATGCCAGCTTCCTTTATAGAAGGGAGGGTGTGAGGAAATAAAGTAAAAAAGGCTATTAATCTTAGAAATATCTCCTAGAATGGGCAAGCCTCAGGGTGGGGATGTGTTAATTTCTTCCTTCCTTTAGCCATCCACAGATAGACAAAGTCCCGAACAAAGGCAATTTGGTTTAACATTCAGGCAGAGGGGCAGGGTTCCCTGAAGCAGACCGTTAGGTATGGATAGCATTTTTTTTTTAGTGAACAAAACAATCGGAAGCAAAGGTTAAAGTAAAAGAAACAGATCTAAGATGGAACAAGAATTCATTTTTGCCTATAACACAGTGATGATTAAATGAGATACTTGTAAAATTTATATCATGTGGTGATTTATCTGACTTTGCGACCCCATGGACTGTAGCCTGCCAGGCTCTTCTATCCAAGAATCTCCAGGCAAGAATACTGGAGTGGGTTGCTGTTTCCCTTTCAGGGGATCTCCCCAACCCAGAGATTGAACCTGGGTCTCCTGCATTGCAGGCAGATTCCTTACCGACAGTTGTGGTCTGGTATTATTTACTGCTTTAACTAAATTTTCCAATATTCACTCAAATCTCTGTTATTCACTAATGAATCATCCCCTCTTTTCTCTTGGGAATCCCTTCTTAGGCTTCATATCAACCTAGACTAAAGCCCATACCCTGTTGGTGCTTTTCAGTATGGAAGAAGCTCAGTTACAGTTCGAGGCATGAACTGAGATGGTGAAGCCGTGGGCTGCGAGTGATAACAGAGGACAAAGTCGGCAAACTTTGTCTGAAAGGACCAAGTGGTAAGTACTGTAGATCTTAGGACCACAGTCTCAACTACTCAGCTCTGCATAAGTAACACAAAGGCAACCAAAGATAACAACATGTAAAGGAACAGGCATAACTGTGTTCCAATCTAAATTTCACATAACTTTCTCATGTCACAAATATTCCTCTTCTGTATTTTCCCAACCACTTAATGTTTAAACCATTTTGTGGCTGGGTTGTAGTTTGCAGACCCCTGAATTATTATATTAACCGTAAAATTAATGCTCTCAAATGTGGAGCCCTACAGAGGTCACTGGTGTGGAGCCCTTACCAAGGTCACAGGGCTAAAATCTTCGAGCTGACCCAAACTCCTTGGCAACTGTTGGCATGAACCTCCAGATGTAAACCAGCCAGTTCCCTGACCCCCGTATTACATAGAATACTCACCCTATAGCATCCTAACCAATCACCTAATGCCACTCTTCCAGTAAGAATTTTCTGTCTTGAGGCTGTAAAAATTAGCTACTAGCTAGTGTAAGTCTTTCACTCTAAAAGTATTTCTCCTCTCATTCTGCCTTACATCTGGAAATTCTTTTCCAACTCTAGCATGGACCACAACATCATGGAGATAAAGAAGTAAGTATCACTGTGGCAGGAAAGGTTCTGAAAAGTTATTGGAGGTACTTGCCTGATGGTCCAGAGCTTAAGACTCTGTGCTTCCACTGCAGGGGTGTGGGTTCAATCCCTGGTCAGGGAACTAAGATCTTGTATGCTACATGGCAGCGTAAAAAAAAAAAAAAAAAGTTACTGAAGGTTATGGACTTGAGTGGATCCAAAAAGAGAAGGGGGTTCGGGGGGAGGAGGGGACAGCAGTATCCAGATGTATTCAAGAGTTTGCTTAAGTGAGAGAACAGATGCAACAAGATTTATCATGATGCTTGGTGCTTCCCCGCTGCAGATTTTTTTAAAAATATTATCCTATAGGAGAAGATCACTGTGTTTTACATGCAAGATGCTTTACAGACTGAGCTTTGCAGGAAGCCCTTTAAATGCAAGAAACTGCACCAAAACACCTTAAGTCCGAACCATTTGAATACAGTTTGGTCTGTATGATTCCAAGGACACTTGCACCTTGAGACAGCAGTTTCTGTGACATGGCTTCAGAGATGCAAGAACAAATGTTTTCCCCAACAATTCAGTGGCGCCTAGAATTTCTTCAATGGTATTTCATTTCTGGGATTTGAACTTCTGCCTGCAAGTATTAATAGATCTCAGCTACACCTGCACACCTCCTTGAGCATATGCACTTATTGGTTTAAAAGCAGAACTTTTGGGGGAAAGGAAAAGGCACTTAAGCTCTGAATGAAGGAAACACACACACACACACACACACACACACACACACACACACATACACACACACACACACATACACACACACACACATACATACACACACACATACACACACATACACACACACTCTCACAGACACTAACCATCCTGGGAGAAGAATCCAGAAATCAGGTCAAAGCCCTCAAAGTCAAACTGAACCAGTTTTCTCTGGTTATTCAACTTCATAGTCATTACTCTTGACATCAGTTTTCATAGTGAAGAGATTTTCTTTTTTAATGGCCAACAGACAGAGAGTTCATGTTTAAAGGAAGTTGGACAGTAAGCTTATTATGTTTAAAATATTGGTGCTCTGTAAATCCAAGGTTGAAGAGTTTGATGTGTCATAATGGAAGTTTAAATTCCTATCTGTGGGCCTTCCTGATGGTCTAGTGGCTTAGACTCCATGCTCCTAATGCATGAGACCTGGGGTTCGATCACTGGTCAGGGTGTTCTAGCCACACGTTCTGGAAAACAAACTTATTCAGAAGGATAATGCAGATAGTGGAGTGCAGTTTATTACACTGGTGGGCCCAAGGCAGAGGACCCTGAGCAATTTTTGTGAAAACCTTATATACCCTAAGTGTCTGTGCCCAAACCCAAATTCCCTGAAACTAGTCTAAACAAAAGAAAAGAAAGATACAATCAAAGTTAACCCATGATTCATATGCCTTAAGCCTAGGTCATTAACAATGGACAATTATTAATAGGCCTGTCACTTTGAAGAAGGAATTCATAGGGCCTGGACTCCATCTTAGGCCTGTTCATGCTGATCATGCTCAGCCACCTTTCCAATGGACTCTGAACTCTGTGTTTAGTGCCTATAAAAACAACAATAGAAGGATAAGACCCCCTCCAGACAGGGGAACCTTGAAGATCATATCTAGGTTACTCATCACCTAAGAGAAAACATACACTAATCACCCCTTCCTCCAAGTGAAGTCACCCAGTCGTGTCCGACTCTTTGTGATCATGGACTGTAGCCCACCAAGCTTCTCTGTCCATGGGATTTTCCAGGCAAGAGTACTGGAGTGGGTTGCCATTTCCTTCTCTAGGGGGTCTTCCTGACCCAGGGATTGAACCCAGCTCTCCTGCATTGCAGGCAGATGCTTTACCCTGTGAGTCACCAGGGAAGCCCACCCCTTCCTCCAGACAGACCATAAATGCTTCTGTATCAATCGGAGTGTAACCTCAGGTTTATTGATTATTGGCTAATTGTTTGACTGAGCACATGAGCACATAGCACGTGAATGAGGGGGTTATTGGGATTGTATTTTCCTTGGTTTATGTAAGTCTCAGGGAATTTGGAGTGGTGGGTTCAGACACGTACACATGGGGTATAAAAGATTTTCACAAATGCTGGTCGGGGTCCTTGGCTAAGAGGAGACTCTGCCTTGGGCCCACCAGTGTAATAAACTGCACTCCACCATCAGCATTGTCCTTCTGAGTGAGTTTGTTTCCTAGAAAACGTGACTACAACAAGTTCAGTTCACTTCAATCGCTCAGTTGTGTCCAACTCTTTGTGACCCCATGAATCGCAGCATGCCAGGCCTCCCTGTCCATCACCAACTCCTGGAGTTCACTCAGACTCACATCCATCGAGTCAGTGATGCCATCCAGCCATCTCATCCTCTGTCGTCCCCTTCTCCTCCTGCCCCGATCCCTCCCAGAATCAGAGTCTTTTCCAGTGAGTCAACTCTTCGCATGAGGTGGCCAAAGTACTGGAGTTTCAGCTTTAGCATCATTCCTTCCAAAGAAATCTCAGGGTTGATCTCCTTCAGAATGGACTGGTTGGATCTCCTTGCAGTCCAAGGGACTCTCAAGAGTCTTCTCCAACATCACAGTTCAAACGCATCAATTCTTCAGCGCTCAGCCTTCTTCACAGTCCAACTCTCACATCCATACATGACCACTGGAAAAACCATAGCTTTGGCTAGACGGACCTTTGTTGGCAAAGTAATGTCTCTGCTTTTAAATATGCTGTCTAGGTTGGTCATAAACTTTCTTCCAAGGAGTAAGCATCTTTTAATTTCTTGGCTGCAGTCACCATCTGCAGTGATTTGGGAGCCCCAAAAATAAAGTCTGACACTGTTTCCACTGTTTCCCCATCTATTTCCCATGAAGTGATGGGACCAGATGCCATGATCTTCATTTTCTGAATGTTGAGCTTTAAGCCAACTTCTTTCACTTTCATCAAGAGGCTTTTAGTTCCTCTTCACTTTCTGCCGTAAAGGTGGTGTCATCTGCATATGTGACGTTATTGATATTTCTCCCAGCAATCTTGATTCCAGCTTATGCTTTTTCCAGTCCAGTGTTTCTCATGATGTACTCTGCATATAAGTTCCCCAATAAGCATAATAGAATGCATGATTCTATTTGGTTACACAGATAATTAGGGTATTCTTTGAGGCTCCAGAGAGTCTAGGTACAAGCCTTAGGCCTCTTCCTTCCAGTGCCTGGTTTTCCAGTTGGTATGTTGTTTCCATAGATACCGGGCATATAGCTCAAAGTCCACAGTCCGGCCCAAGATGGAGTCCACTTTCAAGATGGAGCCTGTTCTGTCTGTTTCCTCCTTCAAGGGAACTAAATTCCACATGCAGCAACTAAAGATCCTACATGCCACAATGAAGACCCGGTATAGCCAAATTAATTAAATATTTCAAAATAATAAAAATAAAATTTATTTGAAGAGATGTATTCATTATTAATGATTTTCACACTTAAAGATATTTAGTTCAAAGTATTAATATGTGGACATGTAATTAAAGTTATTTAGTTTTATTTTCAATGATTCAAGAAGATATTTTAGGTTCCTGAATGATGTAATATTAACATCAAAGATTTTTACCCTGTTCCTATCTAAACTGATCACAACAATTATCTCATAACTCACCACTGCCAAGTAATTACATCCTTAAATATGTCTGGAAAGTAATGTGCATTAGCATTTTATTGGCCGGATAATGACTTCAGAATCATCACCATATACCTTACTTGTGACCCCATTCATTTCAGGTCAGCCACCCACTCTATCTTTAAGAGGTCTGTCTCCGTAAAGGAGAAAAGGATTGTGTGAAGAATTGAAAACAGCTTCTATTTGATTCGGAAGCAAAATGCACTAAAACCCATAAGCCACAAAATAACTGTTCTATCAAATAGTGAACACTGAATGGCAAGTTCACCCGGTTCTATTCTGTCCCTTCCCTTGTGTTTTTACATCTGTGGCATCACTGCACTGGAGCAAGCCATACACTCGGGATATTCTAACCAGTCTTCATGTTTTACCTAGGAAAATAACTTCTGCGCTGTCATTTTTGCTTGGGATCTTCTGTCAAAGAGTAAAGAAAATTGGATCGGCCTCAATCTTCCACTAGCATCACTTGCCAGAGCTCTCCAGGGTCTCAGGCCAGAAGGGACCGCACCCCCGCTGACGGTGCAACTAGTGTTTCACGATCACTGTGTAATGCTGTGGGTTAGAGGCAAGGCAAGTGCCGTTTTGACCTGCCTTAAATCTTTCTTAATTGCCTGAGGTGCCGAACTACGATCGGTACACATTTATTTAATAGTAATTAGTTAAATTTTACTCCAATTTAGAAATTTTTGCCCAAAGACATGAGCCTTTTATCTTTTTAGTAGGCAGTTGGATTCAAATATACAAAGCTAGATTTTTAAAAGGAGCATAATGGTATCTTGAAGCTAATATTCAGTTTTTCCCTCGACTATTACACACTATCCTTCCTATATTTCATTTATAAGAGTCCCAATCCATGCAATTTTATTATACCATAGTGTATTTTCTTGTAAATTTAATCTGTGGGCATTATAGAACTTTTGGGGGTGGCTCTGCTTAGAGGTTGTAGGCGTGTTATTGTTCATTGTTCAGTCACTAAGTCATGTCCGACTCTTTATGACCCATGAACTGCAGCATGCCAGGCTTCCGTGCCCTTCACTATCTTCCTGAGTTTGCTCAAACAATTCATGCCCATTGAGTCCGTGATGCCATCCAACCATCTCATCCTCTGTTGCCCCCTTCTCCTCTTGCTCTCAATCTTTCCCACGATCATAGTTTTTTTTCCCAATGATTCAGGATGTTCCATGGGGTAAAATTATATGACTTCCAGAATTAACTTAATTTGATTATGAAAGAACTGTAAATATTCTGGAGGGGAGGGGTAAGTTAAGGTGTAGTGAAGATGATGGTGGTCACGGTGGTAACAATCAAGACAATAACAGTAATTGTGTGTATATGAGCTTTAAGGCCAAATACATATGCAGATACAAGGGCCCTGTAGGCATAAACGCCCAGGAGCTGGAGGCAAACATTTCAGTTGAATCAGAACCGAATTATTGCTGCAGCTGGGTCTGGCTCTAAGATGGACAAACCTATATAAGGGCCTGGAAAGTAAGGGAAAACAAAGAAGAAAACAAAGCTTTTTGTGATTCCTTGATTTTTTGCTTGTAGAGAAAAAAAATCTGCTTTTTTCAATAAAGTTCATCTAAGATACATCCTCAAAACTTTTTATCCCAATGACATGTCATAGCTTTATTTTTGAACCCTGAGGTATGTGTTATCCATGCCTAATCTCTCTAATAATTTCTATGTATTGTTAAGGTAGCATTCCTTCCCCACATCTAAAATAAAAATAAATGCTTATTATTCTCTGAATAAAAAGGCTGTATAAAAGTAAAAGTTAGTTAACCTTCAGATGCTGTCAATCTAAGGATATGTTTTTATTCTCAGCTAATGAAAGAACTTTACTTACCATAACATTGTTTTCTGGATTCCAGGCATCAAAATGCCAGGTGCACTGGCTGTTGACTTGAGCCATCATCCTGGGTGGAATGGAGTCTGGAACAATGGTCTTTCCACTCTTGCCATTTTCACCATTTTTTTCTTTTTATTCCTTAACTGCTCATTGATTCCCAAGGGACTATTGATCTCCCAGTTCTGTCACTTCAATCGAGTCCCTTCTCATGCCAAGTAATAAAATACTACTTTTCATGCCTTTCTGAATAGATCAATGTCAGATTCAAGCATTAATCATACCTTAAACTTGGATTCTTTACCAAATATCCCTCTTAGTGGCTGCTTTGCTAGAATATTAATGATTCATTGATTACACACCAGTTTTTTTTTATTAAATGCTGATATAATTGCTTCCGTAGGATTTTATGGCACTATCACAGCCAAGTGTCCAGCATGTAGACAGGAACAGACTCTCTCAGGAGAAATCAACAGTACATACAATCTCAGGTGGCCTTTCTCCATCAAACCTAACTGCAGAGACATGTGTTTGCTTGCAGGTTTTTATTTGTTTGTTTGAAGCTCATGACCCCATGTCAAGTAAATCAGCTGATGCTTTTAATCCTCAGTTTTCTTGCCTTTAAAATGAGAATCAAGGTTGATGATGTCTGTGTGAGGATGCCAGTTTCTGGAAGGGGCTGAATGTGGAAAAGACATAGTCAGGAAATAGTCTTATTTTTAACCCACTGTGATCTCCTACTTTTAAGTCTCTGTACCAGAGTTGGATAATGTCTCAGACAGACCCACAGCTCTTCTCATCCATGTCAGGTATTTGTGAGGACTCCATCTTGGATATTAAAAACCCAATCTAGTCTAATTCTAAATTTCAGTATCTCATTGATTTTCCTGCAGTTCAGCTGTGACTTAGGTTTGAAAATCCACATAGGAAACATAAGGTGTCTCTTCATGTTTTGACCACCCTCTCATTGCTTCCTCGCTGAGACTCCCAGGACTGAGAAGGAAGGAAGAGGGTGAGCTGGAGACCTGAGACTGTCTCCTGAGTCAGCCGGTGCTGTCCATGGTCCTTCATCATGGCAGATGCTCAAATACCAGCTTTCTTTGGCTGCTTTCATAGTTTTCTCTGGAACCTTCACCACACATCTTCCACCCCCACCAGCCAGGAGATCTCTGCTGGACACGCCCTGTGACTCACCTCAGCTGCTTTTGGGGCTCATGCCAAGCACCCTTCTGACCCAGACGCACCTTCTTGACGACCTTGGCCCAGCCTCCTTCTGTAGAGTCAGCTCCGAGGGAAGAAGGATGTGGTCCAGCTCCTCCCGCTGTGTCACTCCAAGCACCACTCCTGGCCCTTCCCAGGGGGACAACCACAGCCTCTGGTCTCTGCTGTCTCCCTCGTCAGCTGCCCTGAGGGTCAATCAAGGTGGCCCGCTGATGCCCTTGCCCCACAGCTGGCTCAGGTGCCAATTGGCAGACAGGTCGCACAGCTGCGGTGGTTGGGAGCATCTTGAATAACCCTCATGAGCTGAACAATGCTGCATAAACCACAAGTGGATTGACCTTTGGTGCCTCCGTTTCCTCACTGTACAGTGGAGATAACAGTAGGACCTCAGAATTCTGGACCCTGTGTGTTGACATTCAGCAGCTCGTTGCCCCCCAAGTTCTCCCCTACTCCATAGAGGCAAAGCCCCAAGACCCACTGTCCGCCTTTCTGCCTGAGGGATCGGGTTAGATTCTGTCCATGATGGGGTCACAAGCTGTTTAGCATCAGGCTAGGCATCAGCGAAGGCAGCTGTGTGGGGATTAGCTCAGGACAGGTCTGGAGATGTGCCAGGGCTTCCAGGCTGCCTCTGAAGAATCAAGTGCTTGGTTGCTGTGGGGGCATGAGAACACCAACCTCGCCATCACTGCCATCCCAAGCAAGCCTGATTGATGCCTGGCCTCACGACTTGCTGAGAGCATGAAGTGAGTCTGTTCCCTGGGAGTGTTCAGAACAGCATGGGGCATGGTGAGTGCTTGGTGAACATCAGCGGCTATAATGTATTCTCTGCGATTCTCAATAGTACTGATCAATCCATGTGAAACTCCATGCCTATAGGAGGAAGGAAGTGGAGGGCAGCTTGGTTCTGTCCCAAAGGCCTGGGCAGAGGGAACAGTGTGAATAGAGAGGACAAGTGTGCAGAGGCTGCCATGTTCACACTGCTCGCTCAGGAAGAGAGATGCTATGAGCACTCACCCAAGTGAAGCATGTTCAGAACATGTTGGGAGTATACCTGCTATTGACAGATGACATCATAGAAAAGTCAGCTGAGATTTGACCTGTCCAGCTGTCTCTTCAGCTGCCCCAGAGGGAAGTTCAATATCCATGCCAACCTCTCCCTATTCGGTACCCATATGGGCCATACACATGGAGGGCAAGCTCACACATTAACTTTGTTGTTGAACCTTTCATTACATTTAACCTGAAGCCAACAATGGACTCATTGGAAAAGATCTTGATGCTGGGAAAGATTGAAGACAAAGGAGAAGAGAGTGACAGAGGATGAGATGACTGGATGGCATCACCAAGGCAATAGACATGAACTTGGGCAAACTTTGGGAGATAGGGCTGGACAGAGAAGCCTGGCGTGCTGCAGTTCATGGGGTCACAAAGAGTCAGACAGGACTCAATGACTCAACAACAACAACAACAACACTTTATATTAGCAAAAAGGAATCAGGGACCTGGAAAGTAGATCAGTGAGTTGCCACCAAGCCGAGCAGAACCAAGGTGGAGAGATACTTTAATCAACAACTTCAAGCTGAGCAATGCTCTGTAGCCAGGACCTGCTTCGAGGGTGCTGACGAGCCAGTTGCATTTAGTTCTGCTCCACAGGGACTCATTGAAGGAGAGTTTTGAGTATTGCGGTGATCATGTATTTATACCTCTATGTGGACAAACCCACACAAAGGCCTAGAATATAAGGGAGAACAAACAAGAAAACAAAGCTTTTTGTGACACCTTGATTTTTGTTTGCAGAGAAGCTGCTTTTTTCAGTAAAGCTCATCTAAGATACATCCTCAAAATTTTTATCCCAATGACATATCATAGCTTTGTTTTTGAGCCCTAAAACATGTGTCACTTATGCCTAATCTCTCTCATGATTTCTATATCTTGTTAAGGTAACATTCCTTCCCCACCTCTAAAAGCAAAATAAATGCTTTTTTTTTATATGACCTATTATCCCTTGAATCAATATTCTGCATTTATCTTTTAAGGTTGTGTTAGTTTCTGCTGTACAGCAAAGTGAATCAGCCAGGAGTGGGTAGCCTATCCCTTCTCCAGCAGATCTTACAGACCCAGGAATCAAATTGGAGTCTCCTGCATTGAAGGCAGACTCTTTACCAGCTGAGCTACCAGGGGAGCCCATTTATATACATGTATTCCCTCTTTTGTGGATTCCCTTCTCTTTTAAGTCACCACAGAGCACTGAGTGCCCTGAGCTGTACAGTAGGTTCTCATTAGTTATCTATTTTAGACATAGTAGTGTGTATATGTCAATCCCAATCTCTCAGTTCCTCCCACCCTTCCCCCTCGGTATTTGTTCTCTGTGTCTGTGTGTCTACCTCTGCTTTGCAGATAAGATGTCCTATACCATTTTTCTAGATTCCACCTATATGTGTTAATGCACAATATTCATTTCCTCTTTCTGACTCACTTCACTCTGTCTGACAGGCTCTAGGTCCATCCGTGTCTCTGTAAATGGCACAATTTCATTCCATTTGATGCCTGAGTAATATTCCATTGTATATATGCACACATTTTCTTTATCCATTCCTCTGTTGATGGACATTTAGGTTTGCTTCCATTTCTTGGCTATTGTATACAGCACTGCAATGAATATTGGGGTGCATGCATCCTTTTGGACCATGTTTTTCTCCGAGTATATGCCCGGAAGTGGGATTGTAGGGTCATTGTTGTTGTTGTTCAGTCAGCCAGTGATGCCCAACTCTTTGCAACTCCATGGACTGCAGTATTTGAGGCCTCCCTGTCCATCACCATCTCTCAGAGTTTGCCCAAGTTCATGTTCATTGCATCAGTGATGCTGTCCAGCCATCTCATCCTCTGATGCCCTCTTCTTCTGCTCTCAATGTTTCCCAGCATCAGGAACTTTTTCCAATGGGTCATCTGTTTGTATCAGATGACCAAAATACTGGAGCTTCAGCTTCAGTCCTTCCAGTGGATATTCAGGGTTGATCTCCCTTAAGATTGACTGGTTTGATCTCCCTGCAATCCAGGAGACTTTCAGTAGTCTTCTCCAGCACCACAGTTGGAAGGCTTCACTTCTTTGTCATTCTGCCTTCTGGTAGAGTCATACGTTAGCTCTATTTTTAGTTTTTCAAGAAACCTCCATACTATTCTCCAAAGTGGATGCACCAATTTACATTCTCATCAACAATGTACGAGTGTTCCCTTCTCTCCACATCCTCTCCAATATTTATTGTTTATGGAATATTTGATGAAACCATTCTGACTTGTGTGAGGTGATAATTCATTGTACTTTTGATTTGCAGACTTTAAAAAAAAAGTATTCACATCTTTCAAAAAAGAGTACTCATGTCTTTGATCTAAAATTATAATAGCAGGAACTTCCCTGAAGGTCATGTGAATGAGAATGAAAAGGGACTCTCCTGTAACCGGTCTCTGGGAAGCACCATCTGTATCTTTGTATAGCCATGGTCTTGGGGGTTTCCGATGTGTGAGCATTTGATGGAAGTCCCACTCATCTAAACAAGAACATCCAATACATCACTGGCTTATCAGTGATGCTAAAAATTATGTCTCAGAAGCTTTAAGAAAAGAAGAAGGGCTTTTCATACAGATGCCAAGAAAGAACGGGCTTGTTCAGGAGCCTCAGCAGAGCACTGGGCTAAGAGCGTGACAGCCTCCCAGTTCCTAGGCAAGTTACTTCCCCTTTTCCTTATCAATTCCACATCTGAAAAATGGAGGAAATAAATAGTACTTCGCACAAAAGATTAGTATGAGGGTTTAAAGAGCCTAGAACGATGTCTGGCAAGCTGTGGGTTTTATGAAGATAAGTCAGACGTATTTGGTTTAGAAAAAGATGAATCAGAGCTGATAGGAAAAGTCAGAACGAATACTGTCACAGAGAGTTCCCTGGTGGCACAATGATTAAGGCTCAATGCTTCCATTGCAGGGGCATGGGTCTGATCCTTGGTCCGGAAACTAAGATCCCACATACCATATGATGTATTTAAAAATATCTAAAAAATAAAGGAATGCTGTCACAGAAGAATTGCAGAGGAGGTGTCACCTGGGAGGATCTGGAGGTCTCTAAGGGTCTAATGGGCAGCTGAAGAGGCATCAGGCAGTGCCAGGTTGTGGAGGAAGTGATGGGCAGCCCTCACAGAGGGTATCTGGTGATGAAATGTATTGACGGGCAGGCCATGCCATGCAGCGGGCAGCCAGTGCTGGAGGAGGTGGCAGGTGCTGGGAACTTGTCTCTATAGATGAGGCTGAACCACACCTGCTGTTTTACAACATGGACTTAGACTGATTCCCTCGACGAACCAAAGGAACATGTTGGACACACACAAGTATTGCAGGTGTGTTTACCAGCAAAAGATGGTCATTAAGAGCCAGCAGAAGATAATGAAGAGAAAGTCTTGCCAAAAGCATCCTTAAAAAAAAAAAAAAAAAAGCAAGACTGTTAGATCAGGGTAACATCTGTCAGATCTCAGGGACCAGGATCACAGGGGGATGTTAGGTTGATTCCAGCAGATCTTTTTGACAAAGATGTGCTGTTCTTATGACTATAACAGAGAGCTGTGAGGAGAAGCTGGAGATAATTAGAGGGCTTGTAGCTGGTTGGACAACTGCATCCAGAGTGCTGATTGACAGGGCATTACGGAGATCCATGGATTTTGTCGTTGTTGTTCAGCCACCAAGTCACGTCTGACTCTGCAACCCCATGGACTGAAGCATGCCAGGCTTCCCTGTCCTCCACTATCTTCCAGAGTTTGCTCAAGTTTGTGTCCATTGAGTCTATGATGCTATCTAACAATCTCATCCTCTACCTCCCTCTTCTCCTTTTGCCCTCAGTCTTTCCCTGCATCAGGGTCTTTCCCCAGCATCATGGGTTCTCTACTGGCTCATTAAAGAGCCATAATCTTGGCTGCTGGTGTTCACGTTTTGTCAGCAAGGTGGCTGAGTAGTTGGTTGAGCTGTTCTCATGACACTGGCTCTTATAGGAGGCACCACACTGAGGGCAGAATCAGTGTCACAAAGATTGCTACACGGAGTACGTAATGTCAGTGGGGGAAATGAAAACATTCTGGGATGGATGGTGCATGCACTTAACGTCAATGAATTTATCACCTGAAAATGGTTTAAATGGTGTTTTTATTACATATGTTTTACTATAATAAAAAAGTTACAAAATGTTACAGTTGAGAGAAATAGATCTATTATATAAATTCTGTTTAATGGAAGGTCTAAAAGCTGAAGTACATGTGTCTCATTTCTGGCTATGCTGTGGCATATTTTGGTGATAAGTTCTCAGTTAAGATGAGTTTTAAAGCGAGAACATATTTATAGACAGGATTGGGGAGTTTTCACTTCCTGTTTGTGTTGGTTTTGGATACATGATGTTCGAGGTTCAGTGAAGACTGCTTATGTAAAAGCAACTTAAAGCCATCATTTTAATATAGCTAACAAATTCAAATAAGAATCCAGAATTGAAAACGATTGTGACTGATCAATTTACGTGTAAAAATAATTGTTGTAACAAATTATACTAACAAAACATATAAGAAAGTTTGATGTATACATGGCATATCCAAAAGAGTTTTCATGTAATATTTTGAATCTGCTTCATTTGAACTTTGTATAACTACTTTTTAATCACCCATCTCCATGAAATGTAGAAATGGTACCATATTATTTTTTAATAATATTCAGTATTTACTAGTTGTGCTGTCAAAAATGAAGTGGAGTCATTTGGCAAATTTAATTCAAAAAATATTAATATTGTGAAATTAAGTAAATGACCAAATTAAGTGACTAAATATTAATAAAATTGTGAAATTAAGTAAATAACTAGTATTTTTATCTTAATGATGTGAGTTAAGTAATTTACCATACTCAGTATTTCAAATGGTGCTCATTTAGCTATTAATGGATACCAAAAAAAAAAGTGAAAAATTTTACTGAAAAAAATCAGGAAGTGAAAAAACTCTAGATAGGGGAAATTTAGATATAGTTAGATGTGGGCTGTGGATTTGGAGACCTTGGGTTTGTGCCTCAACTTTCCCCTCTGTTAAATGGCCTGGATCCAAAAGGGATTGTTGTGAGTAAGAAACAAATGGAGGCATGCAGTACTAATGCACTCATTGCTTAGCACATGATCCAGAGTTTGCAGAAGGGATTAGCTCTTTTACTGAAAGTCCTTCCACCATCAAGACCTACACACATTATTACAGGGATGGGCATCCAGTCCCATCACTTCATGGCAAATAGATTGGGGAAAATGGAAATGATGACAGACTTTATTTTCTTGGGCTCCGAAATCACTGCAGGTGGTGACCACAGCCATGAAATTAAGACACTTGCTCCTTGGAAGGAAAGCTATGACAAATCTCAACAGCATATTAAAAACAGAGACATCACTTTGCCAGCAGAGGCCCACATAGTCAAGCTATGTTTTTTTTCAGTAGCCATGTACAGGTGGGAGAGCTAGACCATAAAGAAAGCTGAGTGCCAAAGAATTGATGCTTTTGAACTGTGATGCCAGAGAATACTCTTAAGAGCCCCTTGGACAGCAAGAAGATCAAACCAGTCAATCCTAAAGGAAATCAGTCCTGAATATTCATTGGAAGGACTGATGCTGAAGCAGAAGCTACAAACAATACTTTGGCCATGTGATATGAAGCGCCAACTCATTGGAAAATACCCTGATGCTGGGAAAGATCGAGGGCAGGAAGAGAAAGGAGTGACAGAGGATGAGATGGTTGAATGACATCACCAGCTCAATGAACATGAGTTTGAGCAAACTCTGGGAGATGGTGATGGACCAGGAAGCCTGGCGTGCTGCCATCCATGGTGTCACAAAGAGACATGACTGAGAGACTCAACAACAACTGGAAGGCCCTCTCCCATCAAGACGTATGCACACTATTATATAGAAAATATCAATAGAAACCTAATAAAAGCGTACTGCATGAACAGGGGATTCTACTCAATAATTTATAATGATCTATATGAAAATATGAAGTGAATTCGCTCTGACTCTTTGCGACCCCATGGACTGTAGCTCACCAGGCTCCTCCCTCCATGGGATTCTCCAGGCAAGAGTACTGGAGTGGGTTGCCATTTCCTTCTCCAGGGGGATCTTCCCCACCCAGGGACTGAACCCTGGAATGCAGGAGACCTGCATTCCTGCAGTCCTCTGAGCCATATGAAAATAAAATCTAAAAAAGAGTGGATATATGTGATTTACTATGCTGTACACCTGAAACTGACACAACATTGTAAATCAACTATGCTCCAATAAAATTAATTCTTAAAAAGGTGAAAGGTTGAAATGGCTTCAGCTACTTCCCAGAGGTCTCTGGGAAGAAAGTGCAATGAGAGGACCATTTCCTGAGATGCAGCAGACCAGAAGGATACCATGTGCCCAGAGACTAATATGGGAAGCGATTTTCCAATCTCTCTCCCCTTGCCCTGGCAGCTCTTCTGCCCCTGCTTCCCCTTGCTGACCCCATCAGAAGCCAGAGGGTAAGGGCACTGGGTGTTTTCAGCCACTGAGGTCAGCCATGTTTAGCAGAGAACACCCCCAGGGGATAGATAGGCCAAGAGCAACCAGCTCAGAAGACATCTGTGTCTTTCCTATTCTCACCAGCAAAATTGTTTATACTAGCAAACTCCACACCTGAGCTTCTAACAAGTTATACTAACAAGTTATTCTTAGAGCAATAAGTTATCCTTATTTCTTCATTGACTTGTTACAAAGTAAGGTAGTGCAGAAATAAAACTATTAAACTGTCTTACCAAATGAAATGGTTTTTCCAACCATCATTTTTCACTCTGATGTGGTCAAAGACAAAAATAAGAGAAAGTGGATGTAGAATTAAGAAAAAGGAAATAGTTTTAACATTTGATAGGAAAAAACATGAGTTTTTGGTGATAATAGTAAACTCAGACTGAGATAGCCAGAATGTGTCCCAACACAATCCATTTGTTGAACTCCAACACCCAATGTTCACAATAAACTGTGGAAAAATCTGAAAGAGATGGGAATACCAGACCACCTGACCTGCCTCTTGAGAAACCTATATGCAGGTCAGGAAGCAACAGTTACAACTGGACATGGAACAACAGACTGGTTCCAAATAGGAAAAAAGAGTATGTCAAGGCTGTATACTGTCACTCCGCTTATTTAACTTGTATGCAGAGTACATCATGAGAAACGCTGGGCTGTAAGCAGCACAAGCTGGAATCAAGATTGCTGGGAGAAATATCAATAACCTCAGATATGCAGATGACACCACCCTTATGGCAGAAAGTGAAGAGGAACTCAAAAGTCTCTTGATGAAAGTGAAAGTGGAGAGTGAAAAAGTTGGCTTAAAGCTAAACATTCAGAAAACTGAGATCATGGCATCTGGTCCCATCACTTCATGGGAAATAGATGGGGAAACAGTGGAAACAGTATCAGACTTTATTTTGGAGGCTCCAAAATCACTTCAGATGGTGATTGTAGCCATGAAATTAAAAGACGCTTATTCCTTGGAAGGAAAGTTATGACCAACCTAGATAGCGTATTCAAAAGCAGAGACATTACTTTGCCAGCAAAGGTCCATCTAGTCAAGGCTATGGTTTTTCCAGTAGTCATGTATGGATGTGAGAGTTGGACTGTGAAGAAGGCTGAGCACCGAAGAATTGATGCTTTTGAACTGTGGTGTTGGAGAAGACTCTTGAGAGTCCCTTGGACTGCAAGGAGATCCAACCAGTCCATCCTAAAGGAGATCGGTCCTGGGTGTTCTTTGGAAGGAATGATGCTAAAGCTGAAACTCCAGTACTTAGGCCACCTCATGTGAAGAGCTGACTCACTGGAAAAGACTCTGATGCTAGGAAGGATTGGGGGCAGGAGGAGAAGGGGACAACAGAGGATGAGATGGCTGGATGGCATCACTGACTCGATGGATGTGAGTTTTAGTGAACTCTGGGAGATGGTGATGGACAGGGAGGCCTGGTGTGCTGCGATTCATGGGGTCGCAAAGAGTCTGACATGACTGAGCGACTGAACTGAACTGAACACCCAATGTGATGGTCTTAGGAGGTGGGCCTTTGGGAGGTGATACTCAGGTGATGCTAGTGGTAAGAACCCACCTGCCAATGCAGGAGACAAAAGAGACTTGAGTTTGATCCCTGGATCAGGAAGACCCCATGGAGAAGGAAATGGCAATACACTCCAGTATTCTTGCCTGGCGTATCCCATGGACAGAGGAGCCTGGCAGCTCTGTAGAGTTGTTCCATAAAGTCAAAATGAGTTGGACACGTCTGAACAACTGTCCATGCATACAGGTAGGAGTCTGTGAGGGTGGAGCCCTCACAGATGGGCTCAGATCTCTTGTAAAAGAGACCCCGAGGGCACCCTCATCCATTCCACTATGTGAAGACACAGTGAGATATCTAGGACCCAGATGAGGCCCTCTCAATCCTATTGTCACCTTGTTCTCTGGCTTCAAGTCTCTGGAACCATGAACATTAAATGTCTGTGTGTATAAGCACTGTGTATATCCCGTCTGTGGTATTTTATTACAGCTGCCCGAAGGGGTTAAGACACAGACTTTAGAAGATTCTTATGAAATGGAAGCTCAAGTTCAGCCATCGGCTCAGCATTTCAGACCCTGAGGGTCCTACTCACACTGCCCTAGAGGCATGTCTTTTCCCATTAGGCACCACCCCTCATGTGTGGCTGAAGCCCTGGGTCACTGTCACCTCCAATTAATGGATCAGCAGGCATGTTGGATTGCAACTCTGTAAATAAAACTATGGCAGAGGTGCTAATGGGTCCTGGGCTTTGGGTAGGCTGGCCATCGTCCTTACTAAAGCCAGCAGACTACAGCAAGGAGGAGACCCCATTGCTCATGTTGGAATTGGTAGTTTTTTTTTAATAATTTTGCTTATTTTGTACTGTACCGGGTCTTTGTTGTCGCGTGGGCTTTCCTCTAGCTGCAGGGAGTGGGGCCTGCTCTCTCGCTGCGGTTGCAGGCTTCTCACTGCAGCGGCTTCTCCTGTTGCACCTCCCAGGCTCTCGCAAGCAGGCTTAATAGCTGAGGTGCACGGGCTTAGCTGCTCCTTGGCATGTGGGATCTTCTTGGATCAGGAATTGAACCCGTGTTTTCTGCATTGGCAGGTGGATTCTTTACCACTGAGCCACCAGAGAAGCCTGGAACTAGCCGTTTTGCCCTAATTTCCAGACTCATTCTCATCCACCTCCCCACTTCAATGAAATTTTCGTGTTAACCAAGTGGGTCCAAATATGTCATCATGATGACCTTCCTTTGAGCCCCAGGGAAACTGGGTTCAGAGCTTTTCCTGATGATTTTATTTGTAGACCAAGACCTAACGATTCCTCATCCTGCTCTCCATGTGTAGCTGCCATGCACATTTATGAGAAATTGCGCCATCACTGCTTGGGAACAAAATGGGACTAGGGCTTCCTGTCCTTTTGTCTCCTCCACACCCAGTGACTGGCTCTCCTGGGAAACAGCTGAGCAGAGGTTCCTCCTGTTGGCTGAGATCTCCAGAGGGCTTGGACCACAGCCAGGCCACCACAGGAGAAAGGAGTAAGAAGGGGGAAAAAATCCCCCAGTTGGTGGCAAAACTGTCCCCTCGCCCGGGGAAACTTCAGTTCCTCTGAGAAGTTCCTCTGGCAGTTCCTCTGAGAAGCAGTTCATCCCATTGTAACTGTATTAGTGAATGTAATGGCCCTCACATTTCAGTTTCAATTATTCCAAATGGATGCACAATTTTTAAGGTTCAGAAATGGCTTTGCACGTCTCTAGAAAATGCAAAAATATATACGTTTCTTGCTCTGGGGCTCTGAAGAGTGTTTGCCATTCTAATTTTTCCCTCTTTGCCCATTTCCTTTGGTATCAGGTAAAGAGACCAATTGCCTCATTTTGCTGTAAGGAGGGTGACTCACTTATGTTCATTGGGAAGAAAAGATTTAGACAGTCAGGAGGACCCAAGGAGGAGATCTGTGGCTGCCATGGCCTGACACTCAGTCTGTGAGTTCTGACCAGTGGCTGATGATGGCTCATCTTGTCGATTTCCTGAGAGAAGAGGTATAATTGACAAGCACAGTGTTAGCTTTGAAGGGAGCACACTTGCTTGTCACCCAATCGTTTCTGCATAAATATGCAGCCTGTTATGAATCCAAGGAGACTCCGGGGTGATCATGAACTCAGGGTGCAGCTGCTGGTGGGGAGCTTGGCTCATTACCAGCGGTGCAGTCACCTTGGGGCTGCCCTGCCCACGAGAGGCACTTATTTGCAGTGATGCAGTAGCGCACTTCAATTCATACTCCATCCTTTAGCTTCAGAGAGTATCTGGGTGACTATCAGGCAGCTACAAATTGGCACTTGCCATGGGTGCTTGCCATCTAACTCTACAAAGATTAATTCATGAGCTGCTGCAGCTGCTGACCTTCAATATCCCCTGAAAGGAGTTCAGGGTGGAGAACAAATAAGAGGCCCTCTGTGCTCTGGGGGAAATTGTCAAAACAGGTCTTTAGACAGATATTTGAATAAGCCGATTTGATGAGCACAATTCTTGTATCTCCTCCAACCTAGAAAAGCACCAAAATTCTTGACGATGGCTGTTGCTTGTGACTAGCAGAAAGCTTCAGAAGACTAGCAGAAAGTCTGAAAAATATGTGCCTGTTTGCACATACTCCCCATTTCCAATTTGGAGTGGTTTCTCGGCACTATCTGACATGCTATAGTCATCATTTTGCCCCAAAAGAGGATGAGATGGCTGGATGGCATCACCGACTTGATAGATATGAGTTTGAGGAAGCTCTGGGAGATGGTGAAGGAAAGGGAAGCCTGGAACGCTGCACTTCATGGGGTTGCAAAGAGTCAGACATGACTTAGCAACTGAAAGACTGAAATAACAACAAAACTTAACTTGCAGCTCTCATGTTGTGCATTTTTAAAGTTGACAACCATGTATGCTCTTTCACACTTTCACACTAGAAGGCTTTGAAAGACAGATGAGCCAGGAAAGTCAAGGCCAAATGCAAACATTCTGTGAATTGCAGTTGGGGAAAATGTCCCCCCTTTCAAATGTGGTGTTGGGTTGGGGGAGGAAATTCCCACTTAGGCTAGAGAATTGTGACCCCATAAATTTCACTGATTAGAAACATTAGGAAAAAGCAAACCCGGGAGGAGAAATAAAGGCGGCAAGATACAGAGGCTGTTTGGTCACAAACGCTGGGAGGAGAGGCAGAAGGCACTGAGTGCTGGCGTCCTGTGTGGGACCAGGGAGTGCCTTCCAGGTCTCACTGGGAATGACACAGGCTGGAGTGGAGAAATGGGGCAGCAGCAGCGGGCTGACCAAGACCAGAGCAGAGATGCTGCTGGACTCTGACCTGCCAGGACCACCGGCTGCTCAAGTAAACAACCTCGAGAAACATGTTCCTCTGAGGGGGAGTACCTGAGGCCAGTCCATTCCTCTTTTTCCCACCTGTCATCGGTCTTTATTTATTCATTCCAATTGCTTTGAAGCTGCCAGTGGTTACCACCAAATGCATTCAAAATGCCCAGTTTAAACCAGTATATTGGAGGTGTTACCAAGTGCCACAGGGCTTACATGGAACCTGGAGCCGAAATCTCTCGGGGCTCATCAAGTAAATGTCTGGCTCTGGGCTTTCTTTTAATTACTGAAAATCCAAAATGTTCCACATACGAAAAGATTAACATACGCTTCGGGGAACAAGGCTTGTGAAAATGCAATCTCTCTCCAGTGCATGGTCTGAGTTCTTGATTTAAACAGATTTTGTTCTTCTGACCAGTTAAGAATTACCTCCTGAATTTGAAAGTAGTAGCTGTGTTTTTGACCAACATCCCATCCCCTCCCCTCCAGCAGACCTCTGCCCTCCAAATAAAAAAAGGCACTCAACCAATTTCTTAGCTTGGCTCGAAAAGACCACTTCGAGATTGAATGATGAGTATTAATTAATTATTCCTACTTAGGAACAGAAGATAGATGGAGTATTCTGACAAAATGTGGGCCACTGGAGAAGGAAATGGCAAACCATAAGCATTCTGCCTTGAGAATCCCATGAACAGTATGAAAAGGCAAGATATGACAGTGAAAGATGAACTCTTCAGGTCAGTAGGTGCCCAATACGCTCCTGGAGATCTGTGGAGAAATAACTCCAGAAAGAATGAAGAGATGGAGCCAAAGCAAAAACAGCACCCAGTTGTGGGTGTGACTGGTGATGGTGAGTTTAACTCAGATGACCATTATATTTACTACTGTGGGCAAGAATCCCTTAGAAGAAGTGGAGTGGCCATCATAATCAACAAAAGAGTCCGAAATGCAGTACTTGGATGCAATCTCAAAAACGACAGAATGATCTCTGTTCATTTCCAAGGCAAACCATTCAATATCACAGTAATCTAAGTCTATGCCCCAACCAGAAATGCTGAAGAAGCTGAACGGTTCTCTCAAGACCTACAAGACCTTGTAGAACTAACACTCAAAAAAGATGTCTTTTTCATTATAGGGGGCTGGAATGCAAAAGTAGAAAGTCAAGAAATACCTGGAGTAACAGGCAAATTTGGCCTTGGAGTACAAAACGAAGCAGGTCAAAGGCTAACAGAGTTTTGCCAAGTGGACACACTGGTCATAGCAAACACCCTCTTCCAACAACACAAGAGAAGACAACTTTACACATGGACATCACCAGATGGTCAACACCGAAATCATATTCTTTGCAGCCAAAGATGGAGAAACTCTATACAGTCAGCAAAAACAAGACCAGAAGCTGAATGTGGCTCAGATCATGAACTCCTTACTGACAAATTCAGACTGAAATTGAAGAAAGTAGGGAAAACCACTAGACCATTCAGAAAGAAAGAAAGAAAGATAGCACTAAGTTGTGTCTGACTCTTGCGATCCCATGAACTGTAGCCCACCAGACTCCTGTGACCATGGAATTCCCCAGGTAAGAACACTGGAGTGGGTTGCCATTTCCTTCTCCTGACCTAAATCAAATCCCTTATGATTATACAGTGGAAATGACAAATAGATTAAAAGGGTTAGAGATGATAGACACAGTGCCTGAAGAACTATGGATGGAGGTTCGTGACACTGTACAGGAGGCAGGGATCAAGACTATCCCCAAGAAAATGAAATGCAAAAAGACAAAATGGTTGTCTGAGGAGGCTTTACAAATATCTGTGAATAGAAGAGAAGCTAAGCAAAGGAGAAATGGAAATATATGCCCATTAAAATACAGAGTTCCAAAGAATAGCAAGGAGAGACAAGAAAGCCTTCCTCAGTGATCAATGCAAAGAAATAGAGGAAAACAACAGAATAGGGAAGACTAGAGATCTCTTCAAGAAAATTCGAGCTACAAAGGGAACATTGCATGCAAAGATGGGCACAATAAAGGACAGAAATGGTATGGACCTAACAGAAGCAGAAGATATTAAGAAGCAATGGCAAGAATACACAGAAAAATTAAACAAAAAAGGTCTTCATGGTCCAGATAACCACCATGGTGTGATAACTTACCTAAAGCCAGACATCCTGGAATGCGAAGTCAAGTGGGCCTTAGGAAACATCACTATGAACAAAGTTAGTGGCGGTGATAGAATTCCAGTTGAGCTATTTCAAATCCTAAAAGATGATGCTGTGAAAGTGCTGCACTCAATATGCCAGCAAATTTGGAAAACTCAGCAGTGCCCACAGGATTAGAAAAAGTCAGTTTTCATTCCAATCCCAAAGAAAGGCAATGCCAAAGAATATTCAGACTACCACACAATTGCAGTCATCTCACACACTAGCAAAGTAATGTTCAAAATTCTCCAAGCCAGGCTTCAACAGTGTGTGAACCATGAACTTCCAGATGTTCAAGCTGGTTTTAGAAAAGGCAGAGGAACCAGAGATCAAATTGCCAACATCCATTGGATCATTGAAAAAGTAAGAGAATTCCAGAAAAACATCTATTTCTGCTTTATCAACTATGCCAAGGTCTTAGACTGTGGATCACAACAAACTGTGGGAAATTCTGAGAGATGGGAATACCAGACCACCTGACCTGCCTCATGAGAAACCTGTATGCAGGTCAAGAAACAACAGTTAAACTGAATTTAGAACAACAGAATGGTTCCAAATCGGGAAAGGAGTAGGTCAAGGCCGTATATTGTCACCCTGATTATTTAATTTATATGCAGAGTACATCATGGGAAATGCCAGGCTGGAGGAAGCACAAGCTAGAATCAAGATTGCCGGAGAAATATCAATAACCTGAGGTATACAGCTGATAACATCCTTATGGCAGAAAGTAAAGAAGAACTAAAGAGCCTCTTGATAAAAGTTAAGAGGAGAGTGATTGGGAGATCATGTACACCTGCGGCTGATTAATGTCAAAGTATGGCAAAACAAATACAGTACTGCAATGTAGAATAAAGTATTAAAAAAATAAAATAAAAAATAAACTGGATGATATTTAAAACAAACAAACAAAAAAAAAAACCTCAACACTCAGAACATTAAGACCATGGCCTCCAGTCCCATCACTTCATGGGAAAGAGATGGGGAAATAATGGAAACAGTGTCAGACTTTTTTGGGGGGGATGTGCTCCAAAATCACTGCAGATGTTGACTGCAGCCATGAAACTAAAAGATGCTTGCTCCTTGGAAGAAAAGCTATGACCAACCTAGATAGCATATTCAAAGCTTTGGTTTTTCCAGTAGTCATGTATGGATGTGAGAGTTGGACTATAAAGAAAGCTGAGCACTGAGAAATTGATGCTTTTGAACTGTGGTGTTGGAAAAGATTCTTGAGAGTCCCTTGGACTGCAAAGAGATCTAACCAGTCCATCCTAAAGGAAATCAGTCCTGCTTATTCTTTGGAAGGACTGATACTGAAGCTGAAATTCCAATCCTTTGGCCACTTGATGTGAAGAACTGACTCAGTGGGAAAGTTCTTGATGCTGGGAAAGATTGAAGGCAGGAGGAGAAGGGTATGACAGAGGATGAAATGGTTGAATGACATCACTGACTCAATGGACACGAGTGTGAGTAAGCCCCAGGAATTGGTGATGGATAGGGAAGCCTGGAGTGCTGTGGTCCATGGAGTCTCAAAGAACTGGACATGACTGAGCAGCTGAAATGGCCTGAACTAGGAATAAAAAGGATGGTGCTTAATGATGTAGATTTCGTATCTAAACTGTCCAGTATCACTGTTTCCCCAGTAGTATGTTGAATCTCTATGTTTTTCGGAGAAGTAACTCTGTCCCATAGGTCTATGCATGCATATGTACTTAAGTCATTTCATTAGTGTCTGATTCTCTAGGACCCTATGGACTGTAGCCTGCCAGGCTTCTTTGATCTTAGGATTCTCCAGGCAAGAATACTAGAGTGGGTTGGCGTGCCCTCCTTCAGGAGATATTCCTAACCTAGGGATCGAACCCGCGCCTCCTACATCTCCAGCATTGGCAAGCAGGTTCTTTTCCACTAGGGACACCTGGGAAGCCCCCATAAGTCTGTGCTCAGGTTTTACTCTGAGTGCTTTTGAGAAGAAGGTAGTTCAAGTGCCCTAGAGATCATAGAGAACTTTTTATGAGACATAAGCGTAGGTCTCAAGTAACCTGTTTGTGAGATAGAGTGAAACCACAGAGTGGATTAAATGTAGATAATGAAGAAGCTTGTGAAACAGGGAAAGTTGATAAGCTACCTTAAATATATAAAGTACACTAGGAGCCTATAAGACATGTCATGGTTAGGCAGGACAAATCCTTAAAATATAAAGTAATAAGATCATAGTTAACAGAAGGAGAGGGATGGAAAACAGGTCATGGGCATTAACCTCTGGACTGGTGACTGTGTCTCCCCCAGACCTAGCCAGTCATCAGAGACACCCAGGATGGCCTCTTCATGGTCCTTGTGCTCCGGCAAAGAAACATGAAAATCACAGCTTCTCAGCAGACTACTAGTGAGCCACAGCGAAGCCAGGCCTCCTCACTCCTGTCAATGGAGCAAGGATGGGACAGTGACCAAGGCAACCTTCTAACGAGTGAGCCTCATGCTCAGACCTCAGTTTTAGCTCTCATGGTCATGCGCTTGGGGAAGGCTGATGTGGCAGAAGAGAGATAGGACTCAGGACACCGAGGAGCCCAGGGGTCAGGAAGCTCACTGCTCATATCTGCTCAGAATGGTGTGCCTCTGTGTGATTTTTTTTCCACCTGGTGCCTCTGTGTGATTCAGGTTGATTTAATGAACTGTGAGGTTCAAGCATTTTAAAGTGGCCTGTGTTCCCTCCTAATGCACTGCCAGTTAGTGTGCTTGGGAGCTATTGCTGCAACGAGTATCTATACAGTTTTGTAAAAAGTTTCTATTCCACTAATTTAATTTTATTCCATCATAACCTAAATGCACTTAAGTATTTGTTATTTGTTGAAGACTTTTCTTTATGATCTAATACATCACCATTTTTGTCAATGTTCAACATGAACTTGAAAAGAATGTATATTCTCCAGTTTTTAAGTGCAGGATTATTTGTCGGTGTTGCTGTTCAGTCGCTAAGTCATGCCTGACTCTGTGACCCCATGGACTGCAGCATGCCCACCTCCTCTGTCCTTCACTATCTCCCAAAGTTGGCTCAAATTCATGTCCATTGAGTCAGTGATGCTATCTAATGATCTCATCCTCTGCCAACCCCTTCCCTTTTGCCTTCAAATTTTCCCAGATCAGATTCTTTTCCAAAGAGTCAGCTCTTCCAATCAGGGTGGCCAAAATATTGGAGCTTAAGCTTCAGCAAATATTTAGCTATTTTGTAAATGATATTTTTATATTTAATAATATTGCAATTGTTTCTATTTATTCTACTGGTTTCTGGTAGAGTTGCATTAAATTTCCTAAGATTGTTCATATGTCAACTTGCTTTTGTAATTCTGGGGATAGATGATTGAGTGAATCAGTTTTATAGTTTGTCCTTTTCATACATTGGAAGCCAGATGTTTTTCAGACATGTACAGGTCTGTGATTGTTGCATGTTCTCTGGAGGAAAATGTTTGGTTTAGCCTTAGTGCATCTCTCTTCATCCTTGCTGGAGCTTTTCCCCTTAAATTCTATTCTGAGGATGTAACTCCAGCTACATCAGCTTCTTTTGGTTCATATTAACTGTTCCATCAGGGATACCCTGGTGGCTCAGTCAGTAAAGAATCCTCCTTATTGTTGTATATTTTATTCAGCATTGCTTTCAGTCTTTCTCCCACATTCTGTTTTAAGTCTGCCCCTTTTCACCATTCATGTAGTTAATTTTTCAAAAGTCCATCCCCTTATTTGTTGTCATTTAATAAGGAAATACAGCCCTGCTTATAAAAAAGTTAAACTGCATGTAATTACCATTATGCAAACATTCTTACCTAAACACTAGCAATCCCATGTCATTCAACCTAACATTTACTGTGACATATTTTGATTTATTACTTCCATCTTACTTTTTGTGATCATGCACTTTTCCATTGCTTTACTTTTTCTCCATTCTTGCTTTTGGTTGAGTTGATTTCTTTATTTTTCTTCACCAGCACTTAATTCCACTGGTTAGGAAATTATAAATTATTTTTTGTGCTTTGGTTTTTAATCTTAAATTGTTAATGTACAAAATTGATTATAACTCTAGCAGAATATAAAGCTTTTCCTATCTCAGTAGATCTAGCAAATCCCTTAATGAGATGAAGATACTTTTTTCCGACCATTGTTGTTGTTATTTAGGCTCTAAGTTGTGTTCCACTCTTTGCGACCCCATGAACAGCAGCACACCAGGCTTCCCTATCCTTCACCATCTCCTAGAGTTTGCGCAAACTCATGTCCATTGAGTCGATGATGCCATCCAACCATCAATCCTCTGTCACTCCCCTCTCCTCCTGCTCTCAATTTTTCCCAGCATCTGGGTCTTTTCCAGTGAGTCAGCTCTTCGCATCAGGTGGCCAAGGGTTTGGAGGTTCAGCTTCAGCAACAGTCTTTTCATTGAATATTCTGAGTTAATTTTCCTTAGGATTGACTGGTTTGATCTCCTTGCAGTCCAGAGGACCCTTAAGAGTCTTCTCCAGCACCCTGCAGTCACCATTAACAGTGATTCTGGCTTACCATTGTTGTCTACTTTAAATCCACATGAATGGACATTAAAAACTAGTTATTTATATAGTTCATTGTGAATTTCACTTTATAAGCATGTTTTATCCCTATTTGTGATCACCATCATTTTTCATTCTCTCCCTTCTGGTCTGCTCTTGATTTGCCAAAGTATGTTTTGTAGTTGAACTTTCTGCCAGGATCTCCAGTGGGAGTCAGCACTTCCACTCAGCAAGGTAAACTGAAAAATGGAGACTTTCATCAGGATAGGATGGGCCCAACTAACCTGAAGTTCCTAAAGCTCAGTGGAAGAGGAGGATGTCAGTAGGTAACCAGCCATGCTGTCACAGCCCTGATCCATGTTGATTTAGTGAACTGAAGGGCAGTAATGGGCTTCCCTTTTCACAGCTATTTGTAAGGCCTCCCCAGACAGCCATTTTGCTCTTTTGCATTTCTTTTCCATGGGGATGGTCTTGATCCCTGTCTCCTGTTCAGTGTCACAAACCTCCGTCCATAGTTCATCAGGCAATCTATCTATCAGATCTAGTCCCTTAAATCTATTTCTCACTTCCACTGTATAATCATAAGGGATTTGATTTAGGTCATACCTGAATGGTCTAGTGGTTTTCCCTACTTTCTTCAACTTAAGTCTAAATTTGGCAATAAGGAGTTCACGATCTGAGTTCAGTCACCTCCCGGTCTTGTTTTTGCTGACTGTATAGAGCGTCTCCATCTTTGGCTGCAAAGAATAAAATCAATCTGATTTTGGTGTTGACTGTCTGGTGATGGCCATGTGTAGAGTCTTCTCTTGTGTTGTTGGATTTGCTATGACCAGTGCGTTCTCTTGGCAAATCTCTATTAGCCTTTGACTTGCTTCATTCCGTATTCCAAGGCCAAATTTGCCTGTTACTCCAGGTGTTTCTTGACTTCCTACTTTTGCATTCCAGTCCCCTATAATGAAAAGGACATCTTTTGGGGGTGTTAGTTCTAAAAAGTCTTGTAGGTCTTCATAGAACCGTTCAACTTCAGCTTCTTCAGCGTTACTGGTTGGGGTCAAGGCTATATTGTCACCTTGCTTATTTAACATATATGCAGAGTACATCATGAGAAAAGCTGGGCTGGAAGAAGCACAAGCTGGAATCAAGATTGCCAGGAGAAATATCAATAACCTCAGATATGCAGATGATACCACCCTTATGGCAGAAAGTGAAAAGGAACTCAAAAGCCTCTTGATGAAGGTTAAAGAGGAGAGTGAAAAAGTTTTCTTAAAGCTCAGCATTCAGAAAATGAAGATCATGGCACCCGGTCCCATCACTTCATGGGAAATAGATGGGGAAACAGTGGAAACAGTGTCAGACTACTTTTTGGGGCTCCAAAATCACTGTAGATGGTGATTGCAGCCATGAAATTAAAAGACGCTTATTCCTTGGAAGGAAAGTTATGACCAACCTAGATAGCGTATTCAAAAGCAGAGACTACTTTGCCAACAAAGGTCCATCTAGTCAAGGCTATGGTTTTTCCAGTAGTCATGTACGGATGTGATAGTTGGACTGTGAAGAAAGCTGAGCACTGAAGAATTGGTGCTTTTGAACTGTGGTGTTGGAGAAGAATCTTGAGAGTCCCTTGTACTGGAAGGAGATCCAACCAGTCAATTCTGAAGGAGATCTGTCCTGGGTGTTCTTTGGAAGGACTGATGCTAAAGCTGAAATTCCAGTACTTTGGCCACCTCATGTGAAGAGTTGACTCATTGGAAAAGACTCTGGTGCTGGGAGCAATTAAGGGCAGGAGGAGAAGGAGACAACAGAAGATGAGATGGCTGAATGGCATCACCGAGTCAATAAACGTGAGTTTGAGTGAAATCCGGGAGTTGGTGATGGACAGGAAGGCTTGGCGTGCTGCAGTTCATGGGGTCGCAAAGACTCAGGCATGACTGAGTGACTGAACTGAACTGAACTGAATGGCCTTCCCTGATAGCTCAGTTGGTAAAGAATCACCTTCAGTACAGGAAACCCCAGTTCAAATCCTGTGTTGAGAAGATTCCCTGGAGAAGGGAAAGGCTCCCCCTCTAGTATTCTGGCAGTAACATTCATTTCAAAAGAAAAGATCAATGTGTCAAAGATTGATTTCCCACTCATCTGAACAAATAAAAAAGCCTAAAAGAGCCGTTTATTTTTCTGGGAATGTCAAAAATACAGGATGTGCATTACTGAGAAAACTGGTCAGCGAAAGAACATTAACAACATCAAATAGAGTCCACCACTGACCTTTGGTTTGTGAAGCACTCCCCAAATTCACGCATTGAAGTTCTAACCCCCAGCGTGTCTGTATTTGCAGAAGGGGCCTCAGAGAAAGTAATTAAGGATAAACATGGTCACGGAGTGACTTTGGTGAGCCTAGATTTGTTGTTGTTTAGTTCCTAAGTAGTTGTTGTTTAGTTGCTAAGTTGTGTGTTCAGTCGTATCTGACTCTTTTCAACTCCATGGACTGTAGCCTGCCAGACTCCTCTGCCCATGGAATTTTCCAGGCAAGATTACTGGACTGGGTAGCTGCCGGGAGCCAGCATGGGAGATCCCACCCATGACAAGGCAAGTCAGGCCTCAGGGGTTCCCCCTGGATTTTCCTGAACATCTACCCCCAGAGTCTGCCTGCCTTATTGTACTGTGCTTTCCACTCTTCTGCCTGTAAAAAGAATTAACTTAGGGCTCCAGTTAACAGTCTTCTGCATATAAAAAGAATGTCTCAGTCTGAACCCCCTTTGATGGCTCTCTAACTTGCCTGACAGGTTCTCCCATACTTTTTACAACTTGTGAATTGTTTACAGCCCCCCAACTGTGAGAGGCACAAAGCTTAAAGTATCTTAAAGATACAGAGCCTTTTCAAAAGAGCTAAAAATCATATTGGTGATCAGTTTTCACTGTTGACTCAAAGACTGCTGCCAGGCCTCCATATTCTTTATCTTTTAGGCACCTGGAGGATATTAATCAATATAATTGGGATATAGAAATAGGAATATAGTAGTTTTTGATGTTAGCAACACTAGACATTTGAGTTAATTAACTTTCTGTTTGTTATAAATCACTGTACTTCTTTCATTGTTATAAATTGTTGCATCTTTGCTATGGAAGAATGTAACTTTATTTAGTGCTTTCTGAGAGTGGCACCAGACTTTGGGAAGAACAACACTGTTAGGGCAAATAAGTCTTCTGGTTGACAAACCCTTATCAGAGTAATGTTAAATGGCCCTCTGGCCATGAGATGATGTAAATCACCTAAGACCTGTGTATACAACTAGCTATGCGGAGAGAAAGCCTGGTCTTGATAAGAGTCAGGACTGCTGATGCTGCATAATTTTATTTTATCCATTGATCTCTGTGTACCAAAAAAGGTATAAAAGGTCTTGACGGACAATAGAGGAGGGGCCAGTTGCTGGACTGGTTTCCCCCATGTCTTCTCTTTACTCTATTTTCAGGCTGAATTCCCATCTGGGGCGTGGAGGCTCGCCATGTCTACTTATTTGCCCTGGCTTTTAAGTCCCGTGAGAGAGGGAGCCCAAGGCGGGGCACCTTCTGCTATTCAAACGAGTGCCGATTTACTAATGTAGATGGTGCAAACTTCTTGTCCTGAAGTTTTATTGGCTTTCCACGTAAACCAAGTTATTCAGCATTTTTTTCTCCACTAAATTTTCCTACTACACTATTCTTTCCTAATTTCTTTTATATTTCTAAATAAGTTTTTCCTCGCCATGCTGTCCTTGCTTCGAATTACCCTGGATCCACCGGGGCTGGACCCCGCAGTTAGCCATTCCCTTCTCCAGGAGATCTTCCCAACCAGGGAGCCCATGTCTGCACATCTCCTACATTGCAGGCCGGTTCTTTACTGCTGAACCACTGGGAAAGCCCACATGAATAGGACGAATGTCCATGTAAGAAGAGACACCAGGTGCTCACATGAATGGAGAAAAGGCCAGAAGAGGACACGGGGAGAGATAGCTGTCGGTAAACCAGGAAGAGAGGCATCACCAGAAGCCTAGTCTGCCTGCATTTTGATCTTGGATGTCCAGCCTTCAGCCCTTTGATAAAATAAATGTCTGCTTTTTAAGCCCCAGTAGACTGTGGGTTCACAAAGAGTCAAACACATCTGGGACACTGAACAGCAACAGACCAAAGTACCTAGTATCACAGCAGCAAGGGCCAGAGGCACCTGGAAGCCCACGCAGCAGGGCCTGACGTCAGAGCCCAGGCTGGCCTCCACCTACCAGCAGCAGTGACAGGAACTTGCCCACAGCACCTCTATGGGTGTCAAGAGATTCTGAGGTATCGTGGAGCCGTGAGGGGCAAAGTTAGAGAAATGCTATGCTGGGCGCTCAGGTTGAGACCACACTCTTTTTGGCTCAGCATTACTGCACACAGCACAATGCCCAATGCTCAGCAAGATGATGCACAAATATCAGGACAGATGAATAATGACTGAATGCACAGACCTCTTGAGATGGTCGGGAAAGAGATACCTATACACGATACAGAAGGGAAACCTGGCATCTTAGACAAGCATCTTCCCCAGGATCTCAGAGCTGGTGAGCAGCTCATCAGGTCTACATCTCAGTCTCCTTTGACTTTTTCTTCACTAGACTATGCTGAATGGGGAGTGTCATCAGAGAGACCAGGTGCCTATGGAAGAAATGCCAGGATGGGGCTTGAGACCAGAAGGGCTGTGTCTCCAGTCCTTTGTGGAGCCAGACCTTGGTGAGGCATCTCCTTTCTCTGCTCCCATCTGTTCTTGTCTGCAGAGAGTGGAGTGGTTGCACCAGGTGATGGCCCCTTCTCAGCATTGATGCTATTATGCATTTATGTGCATGCATGTTCAGTCATATTTGACTCTTTGTGATCCTATGGAATGCATCATGCCAAGTTCCTGTGTCCATGGGATTTCCCAGGCAAGAATACTGGAGTGAGTTGCCATTTCCTCCTCCAGAGGATCTTCCCAACCCAAGGATCAAACCAGTGTCTCCTGGATTTCCTGCATCAGCAAGCACATTCTTTACCACTGCACCACCTGGGAAGCGCACTGATACTATTGGTCTCCCCAAATATAAATTAGTGAATTTCAGTGGGATGTGCTCTTAGGAGTGGATTCTGTTTAAACAAACCCTCCATAGACGGTCAGATCCATGCTGAATGGCACAGGACTTTGATGTAAAGGAACTTGTGTTTTCTGTCATTTATGTAAATTGTATCTTCTTGGCTTGGAAATCAAAGTGTTATTTGAACTGCCAATTCTGCCCCCTACATTTGGGGTCTGACAAGTGTCTGAAATGCTCCCATCACTGACAAAAAGGCCTCCCAGGGTACATGATGGATGTAGACTAACTGGTAGTTCTGCATTCATGTCTGCTTGGTCCTGTGATGTTGGGAGAGGAGCTGGTTTTGTCCTAAGTGAAGAGAATTGGAGGGAGGGAGAGTAGGTAGTAATGGAAAGATAATTATAGTATTCTGCTGTTCATGTGCTCTCTCTGCTTAAGGCCTTATTAAAATGGAATGTGCAGGCACTGGCTAGGTGAACAGGGAAGAAGAATTTCTCTATTGCACAATGACCTTGTAGAAAGAGAAAAAGCAGCATATCTTATGGGACAGAAATGTGAGTAGGGTGCGGCTTCCCAGGTTGCTCAGTGGTAAAGAATCCACCTGCCAATTCAGGAGACGTGGGTTAAATTTTCCTCCTGAAGAAGGAAATGGCAACCCACTCCTGTATTCTTGCCTGGAAAATTCCATAGACAGAGGAGCATGGTGGGCTACAGTCCATGGGGTTAGAAAGCGTAGGCCATGACTGAGTGACGAGCACCAGTATTCTTGCCTGGGAAATCCCATGGACAGAGGAGCCTGGCAGAGTGACAGTTCATACAGTTGCAAAGAATCAGATGTGACTGAGGCAACTAAAGAATAACAACAACAACAACAACAGTGTGAATAGCATAGTATTTATGTGAGCCGACACTTGGCAACATACTTCCTACCTGGTGAGAAATAAAAATAGCCAGGTCCAGGTCCCATGGGGTCTGCTCACAGTGCTAGGAGTCAGTGTGTATCTTGTAGGCAATTGTAGGCAAGCAGAGGTTCAAGTAGAAGAATCACATGACAGATTCACATTCCAATGATTGCTGTGGCTGCTATGAGCATTTTAGGGTCTGGGAATCATTTAGGAACAATTGCTACAATCCAGAGGGGATGTTGGAATGGTGGTGATGTTGCATGAATGAGAGAAAGGCAAAAAGTGTAACTCTCAAGCTGGTGTGAAAGCTGGAGGCCTTGGGGGTCATTGCCCAAGGGGACTGGAGATGAGGAACAGGCTGGAGAGGCAGATAGTCTGTTGTGGAGACGTTGAGTTGCAGGACAGGTGACCAGTGCCATTTCCCAGAACATGTTAAGTCACTTCAGTGTGTCTGATTCCTTATGACCCTATGGACCGTAGCCTGCCAGGCTCCTCTGTCCATGGGAATCTCAGGCTAGAATCCAGGCATGGGTTGCCAGGCCCTTCTCCATGGGATCTTCCCAACCCATGGGATTAAACTCTCTTCTTATTTCTCCTGCATTGACAGGCAGATTCTTTACCACTAGTGCCACCTGGGAAGTCCTCAGCACCCAGTGCCATCAGTAATGAGATGGGAAAATGATGAGAGTGGTACAGAGAGCTAGTGGGAGAGGTGGGAACAGAATCTATATTTCAGCAGGTTGGAGAGAGGATGGGGTGGGGAAAGGAGGATAGCAGGTGTGGGTTACTTCTCTCCTAAGGGGAAAAGAAACACATGGAAATGTGTGTTTGGGCACATTGCTGTTTTCTTTTGCTTTTGTTAATAAAGAGGAGCATGGGTTTGGTGTAAATGCTCATGAAAATGCACTAGTGACAGGAGTCCCCTTGTATCACTCTGCAGCTGAAATCTCAGCAGGTCACCAAACATGCACACCTCAGCATGGCACTGAGGGCTCTCCATTAACCAGCCTGTGATGGGCTGTCAAGTTCCTCCCAAATACATAAAGCCCTAACCCTCATACTTGAAAGTGTTATTGGAAATAGGGTCTTTGAAGATGTCATCAAATTAGGATGAGGTTGGACTGGATTAGTTTTTGCTGTTGTTCAGCTGCCCAGTAGTACTCAACTCTCTGTGACCCCATCGACTGCAGCACACCAGGCCTTCCTGTCCCTCACCATCTCCCAGAATTTGCCCAAGTTCATGTTCATCACATCAGTGATGCTGTCCAGCCATCTCATCCCCTGATGCTCTCTCTTCCTTCTGCCCTCAATCTTTTCCAGCTTCAGGGACTTTTCTGATGAGTCATCTATTCACATCAGACTGGATTAGTGAAGTGAAATGAAGTGAAGTGGCTCAGTTGTGTCCGACTCTTTGCGACCCCATGGACTATAACCCACCAGGCTCCTCAGTCCATGGAATTTTCCAGGCAAGAGTACTGGAGTGGGTTGCCATTTCCTTCTCCAGGGGATCTTCCCAACCCAGGGATCGAACCTGGGTCTCCTGCACCGCAGGCAGACACTTTACCATCTGAGCCACCAGAGACTGGATTAGGGTAGACCCTAAATCCTTATCTTGGGCTCCAAAATCACTACAGGTGGTGCCTGCAGCCATGAAATTAAAAGACTCTTGCTCCTTGGAAGAAAAACTATGACAAATCTAGACAGAATATTAAAAAGCAGAGACATTACTTTGCCAACAAAGGTCTGCATAGTCATAGCTGTGGTTTTCCCACTAGTCATGTATAGATGTGAGAGCTGGACAATAAAAATGCTGAGCGCCAAGAACTGATGTCTTCAAACTGTGGTGCTGGAGAAGACTCTAGAGAGTCCCATGGACAGCAAGATCAAGCCAGTCAATCCTAAAAGAAATAAACTCTGAATATTCATTGAATGATTGATGTTGAAGCTGAAGATCCAATGCTTTGGCCACCTGATGCAAAGAGCTGATTCACTGGAAAAGACCCTGATGCTGGGAAAGATTGAAGGCAGGAGAAGGGAATGAAGAAGGGAATGACAGAGGTTGAGATGGTTGGATAGCATCATTGACTCAATGGACATGAGTTTGAGCAAACTTTGGGAGATGGTGAAGGACAAGGAAGACTGGTATGATGCCATCCATGGTATCATAAAGAGCCAGACATGACTTAGCAACTGAACAACAACAAAAATCCTTATAAAAACAGGAAAATTTCGGCAAAGACAGAGATACACACTGGGGGATGCTATGAGACAACAGAGGCAGAGACTGAAGTGATGCATGTACAGGCCATGAGGGAAAGATGGTTGGGAAAAACATCAGAAGATGAAAGAGCTTTCAGACAGCACAGCACTGCTGAAACCTTGATAAGATTCCTTCAGCATTCAGAGATGAGACACAATACACTTCTGTTGTCTTAAGCAATCTGGTTAGTGGAACTGGTACCCAGTCCCACCCACCTTTCTCTGTCCTTTCCTTTCCCCTCCCTCACTAGGGAGTGTGTGTACCCTCCCAGCCAACCCCAAGCCACACTGGGCTACTCTATACCTCCAGCTGCCCCTTACCCCAAGGGAAATGGAATATTTCCTGTCATACCAGTAAACAAGCATGTCATGGTCATCAGCAACCACGGCCTCTAAGGTGAGCCTGTGTGTCCTAAGGGAACTCAGGAAGGAAAGAAGCTGTAATCTAGCAGCCATAAGACTGCAGCCACTCCCTATGGTGAGCCCTGAAAAAGCTCAGAAAGTGAAAACACAGGATACGGGCCCCAGATAGCTGAAGTGTGTTAGTCGCTCAGTTGTGACCAACCCTTTGTGACTCCATGGACTGCAGTCCACCAGGCTCCTCTGTCCATGAGAATTTCCAGGCAAGATACTGGAGTGAACTGCCATTTCCTTCTCCAAGATAGCTGAGATGCATATCAAAGGAACGATTTCAGTGAGCCCAGACTCTTGCACCTTCCCATACATGGAAAAGCACTAAATCCCTTAACTTGGCTTATCTGGTTTTCTTTCATTAACAATAAGTTTTGATGTTCAGATTACTTTCCCTTTGTTGCAAAACATCTATATGACCTGGCTCCTCCCCCTTGCCTCCTTGGAGCATTTCTCTCAGGGTCATTTGAGATGCTGTCTGCCAGGCTTAAAGTCCTAAACATTCCTGTGAATAGCATATAACTCTCAACTGTTAGCCTTTGTACTTTTTAAGTCTCTTTTGCAAATTCCTCTACCCCTCCTGAAATATCCTTTCCCCTCCTTATTCTACATTCTCCCCATCCTTCCAAAACCAAACTGACATTAAGCTTAATGTCTCTAGAAGAACCCATCTCTGTGTCCCCAGGATCTTGTGAATGCATCATCCTGTATCACAGGACGCCACTTGTTCCCATGCATCATCAGCTGTGTCATCAACCTCTGAGAGCACAGATGCAGTGATGTCTCATCCCCACCTCTCTCATACTGCTAAATGGCTTATCTGTTAGGGACTCGCCGGGAAAGCAAAATCCCTATCAGCTGATTAAATAGAGGAGATATAATTCATTGAATTAAACACAGAGATGTTCGGAAAAATTGAAAGAAGGGAAGGGAAGTGAGGCAACTCAGGAATAAGCAACACAAGGAAGCCCCAGTCACCAGAGGGGCTGGAGGGACTAGGAGGGGAAAGAGAAGAGGAAGTGGGGCCAGTAGTAGGAGGGAAATCACGGAGGTTGAGCAGATGATGCCTGCAGTTCCTCCAACCCAGAGAGGAGGTGGGAATCGCCCTGGCTTCCCCTTTCCTTCCACTGCAGGAACTTATCCTGAAGCCAGCTGACAGTCCTGGAAGCCTGGTGATGAAGTCAGCCTCATCATGTTAGGAAGCAAAGATCAGAAAGTCAAAGGAGTGAACCTGAGAGCAGAGTGGTGTGTGTGTGTGGGGGGGTGGTGTCCAGCACATCGTGAGTGCTGCACACCTCAAACAAGTCAGTGACTAAAACCATCTGATCATGACAGCTGGAGGAGCCAAGCAGTGAGGGGTCACTGCTGGGTTGCAGGAGATAGGACAGACCTCATGATAGAGAATTTAGTGAGCTCTGCCATGGGCAGAATGGAACACCCTATCCCCAGAGCTGGTCGATATGTTTCCTTTCACGGTGAAAGAATGTGCAAGTTGGTTGAGTTCAAGTTCTTGTAATGGGGAGACCACCTGGATTATCTGGATGAGTCCAGTGTAAGCATGAGGGTCTCTAGGAAAGTTAGGGGAAGGACACCAGGGGGACAGTGGAAGGCATGATGACAAGCAGAGGTCAGGGTGTTCCAAGAAGGGACCACAAGCCAAAGACTGTGGGCAACTTCTAGAAGGTGAGAAAGGCAAGTGACTTAGTCTGAGCTTCTGCAACAAGATACCACAGACCCAGTGGCTTAAACAACAGGCATTTATTTCTCACAGTCCCGGAGGCAGGAAGTTTGAAACCAGTCTGCCAGTTTGGTCAGTTTTAAGCTGCAGATGGTGGGACTTCCAGGAGTTTTCACCTGATAGAAAGAACTAGAGAGCTCTCTGTGGTCCCTTTTGTAAGGCCACTGATCTCAGTCATTGAGGGCTCCATCTTCATAAACTAATTACCTCCAAAGCCCTACCTCCAAACAACTGTCACACTGAATTTTGGAAGGACACAAACATTCAGTCCATAATAGCAAATGAACAGATTCTTCCCAGGCATCTCCAGAATGAATCAGCCCTTGATTTTAGCTCTGTGAGACCCACTTTGGACTTCTGACCTCCAGAGTCACAGGAGAATGTATTTTGTGCCTTTTTTTTTTTAGATCTGGATATATTTTATATTTTTGAAATTTATTTTTAGCTTTTTATTTTGCAGTGGGGGATAGACGATTAGCAATGTTGTGATGGTTTCAGGTGAACAGTAAAGGGACTCAGGCATACATATACATGTATCCATTCTCGCTCAAACTGGCCTTTCTTTCAGACTGCCACATAACGTTGAGCAGACTTCCTGTGCTATACAGGAGGTCCTTGTTGGTTATGTTGCTTAAATGTAGTGGTGTGTACACGTCCATTCCAAACTCCCTATCTCTTCTCAGCCCCCCAACCTGGCAACCATAAGTTTGTTCTCTAAGTCTGTGAGTCTGTTTATGTTTTATAAATAAGTTCATTTGCATAATTTCTTTTTAGATTCCCTTTAGATATAAGGAGTGTCATATGATATTTCTTTTCTGTCTGACTTACTTCACTCATTATGACAATCTCTAGATCCATCCCTGTTCCTGCAGATGGCATTATTTCATTCTTTTTAATGACTTAGTAATATTCCATTTTATATATATGTTCCTAATTTTTGCTGTTTCAAGCCATGAATAAACCAGTAGAGGCCTTTAACAAAAGGAAAGCTAGACGGATTCCAGGCTTAATATAAGCCAAGGACTCATGGTCTTAATAACTTTTGGAGGGGGTGGGGGAGTGGTGAGAAAAGACAGGACAGCAAAAAGGAAGAAAGGAAAGAGGAAAGGACTCATCAATCAGTAGTGTACATGCTAGAAGAATCCAAGATCACAGGTGACATGAGGCTAGACTAAGGAGTCTCTGAATTCCTGGTTGAAGAGCATGGCTTTTTTGTGGCTATTAAGAAAATACGACATGCTCATCCTGAACATGCAGTAACAGTACTGCCACAAAGATCCAGCCAGCTGTTGAGTGTGATGAGGCCAGCACCCAGGGATACTGCTTAATCCCGATATGGGCAAACTGATTTCTGTTTTTGCTTTGATATCAAAGTTACAGAAATCAAAATAATACTGGCACAAAAACAAAACTAGAGATCAATGGAACAGGTTGGAAAGCCCAGAAATAAACCTATGGTCAATAAATCTATGACAAAAGAGGTAAGAACATACAATGGAGAAAAAGATGGTCTCTTCAATAATTGGTGCTGGGAAAACTGGATAGCTGTGTGTAAAAGAATGAAATTAGAACACTCTAACATACACAAAAATAAACTCAAAATGGATTGAAGATCTAAATGTAAGACCAAACACTCTAAAATTCCTAGGGGAAAACACAGGCAGAACACTCTTTGACATAAATTACAGCAAAATCTTTTTAGATCCATCTTTTGGAGTAAGAGAAATAAAAACAAAAATAAACAAATAGGACTTAATTCATCTTAAAGTTTTTGCACAGCAAGGAAACTATAATCAAAATGAGAAGTTAACCTATGGAATGGGAGAAAATACTTGCAAATGATGGGACCAACAATGGATTAATCTCCAAAATATACAAACAACTTATAAGACTCAATATTGAAGTGAAAGTGTTAGTCACTTAGTGGACTCCAACTCTTTGTGACCCCACAAACTATAGCCCACCAGCCTCCTCTATCCATGGAATTCTCCAGGCCAGAATACTGGAGTGGGTTGCCATTCCCTTCTCCAGAGGATATTCCCACCTAGGGACTGAACCTGGTCGCCTGCATTGCAGGCAGATTATTTACCATCTGAGCCACCAGGGATCAAAAAATGGGTAGAAGATCCAAATAGACATTTCTCCACAGGTACAACTTTTGTTTTTACTTCAGAGAGTTGCTCCCCTTGACCTATATTGTCCAGTTCTTGATTTCATCTTCCTTTAGAAGACCTTATGAAAATTTAGCTTTTTCTAGTGATATTAAGCAATTTTTGTCAAAACCCATGAAATTCCTTTAAAAACTGTAAGTGTATTCTGAATCTTTTCATTTCCCTTGGTCTTAATAAGTCATTTATGACTGTTCTGAGCTGGTCCTCTCTGAGCCTATACCTTCATTTCATCACTGGGCAGACAGTGTGGAATTCCATGGCATCAGTGTGCTTTGTTTAACTTTTTAAAACTCTTGTTTGTGATTCTCCTGAGACTAACCTTGTTTTGTCTAAAATTATACCTACTCACCTAACTCATTTGCTCTGGTAAAACCATCGTCTCTAACTTCTTTTGATTTTTTTAAAAGCACATTTGCTTTGTTTTGAAAGCTCAGTCTTCAGCAAATATTTCTTGAAGGGTTCATTTTGGAATTGGGGCTGAAGGAGCCAAATGAAGGATAATTTTCACATCACAACCTTGCGGGTCCCGTGAGCACATAATGTTACCATTGTTAATGCCGTCGGATGCCTTGGAGATGGATGTCAGTTTAGACCATTACTGCAAACAGGCCCCAATTAGTTGACTGACTGTATTGTTAGAACTGCATATGATTTTTAAATGTCTCTTTCCAGCCATTTATTTTATCCTTTCAAAATTGAAAAGATTTCATAACAGGTTCCCAAGGTCATTGATGGGCACAGTGTACCTGGGTTTTCTATTTTTCTTGTCACATTTAACCCTTTTATATGAGTGATTTAAAATCTGTTGGCACTGAAATTGGCAAGCAAGTTAACATTTTAATAGATTGAATCAGCTTGACCTCTTAGAATCACAATCATTACTGATGTTGCTCTAGCAAAGTGGAAGAGGTGAATTCAGATGTTAACAATACACTTCTCAATAAACAGAAAACCAAATGAGGCCATCTAGAAAAAGAGAAACAATGAGTTCTGACATACAAATCAAGCCAGGAAAAGCAGCAATAGTAGCGCTAGTCCCTCAGTCATGTCCTACTCTTCGCAACCCCACGAACTATAACCTGCTAGGCTCCTCTGTCTATGAGATTCTCCAGGCAAAAATACTGGAGTGGATTGCCATTCCCTTCTCCAGAGGTTCTTCCTGACCCAGGGGTCAAACCTAGGTCTCCTGCATTGTAGGCAATTTCTTTACCATATGAACTACAGGGAAGATCTGATCCACCAGCTCAGACAAGTTTGGTGCCGAGTAGGAATTTAAGAAATAATTGCTGAATGAATGAAAATAAATTCAATTAAAACTGGAAGATATAAAGAATCATTTATCCATGGGATAAATTTTTAATTAATATTCTTATATGCAGTATCTGCTTTTACAGAGAAAAAATATAAAATAAGACTGCCCAGTAAATTATGTAATGCTCCAGTTTCATACCACATGTGATGATGCTTTGATGGCCTTACCTTGAGTGTATCATCAGTGCTGTTGCTGAAACTCTCTAAGATGTGGCTCTCCTCTTTGCCAAGCAAGTGAAGGCTTCCTAGGGCAGGCAGGTGCTCTCTGCTCTAGGGTGAATCAGATTTACTGAAGAGCATTTCTAAAAGAGAATCAGAATCCTCTAAACATGGATGTCCACCAGGGGAAAGCAGAGGACTGTAAGCTTGATTCTTACAGAAAATCTGATTCTTCAGATGAAGAGAGACTAATAGTTGTAGCATGAGATGCAGAGAGAGAAATGGCTCAGCATCAGAATCTCATTGTATTATCTCAGTTGTTATGATTCAGCTTCCCCAGGTGATGGGGCAATGCCTATTGGTTCCTTTGAACCCTTTCTGCCTTATGGGATATACATGCAAAACAATACAGGGTTTATTGAATACTAGCCTTTGTGGAGGGCAAGTTGTTATAGGTCTGCTCCAAAAGTAGCTGAATATATAGCATATAAAACCAGACCCTCTTGTTTCTGCCTGAAGGACCATCTGTACATGGTGACAACATCAAAGACTCCCAGGCTTGTTACCAGAAAAACTGTTGTTCAGTTGCTAAGTTGTGTGAAATTCTTTGCGACCTCATGGACTGCAGCATCCCAGGCTTCCTTGTCCTTCACTATCTCCCAGAGTTTGCTCAAACTCATGTCCATTGAGTCAGTGTTGCCACTCTACCATCTAGAAAATTATTGGAAGGCAATTTACATATTTGAAAAATTCTAATTGAAGTATAATTGATTTACAATGTTTCAGGTGTACAACAAAATGATTCAGTTATATATGTATACATGTATATATATACTTTTTCTGATTCTTTTCTGGTTATTACAAGATACTGAATATAGTTCCCTGTGCTATACAGTTAGTCCCTGTTGTTTATCTATTTTATATATAGTAGTTTGTATCTGCTAATCCCAAACTCCCAATTCATCCCTCCCCACTTTTCACCTTTAGTAACCATAAATTTGTGTTCTATGTCTGTGAGTCTATTTCTGTTTTGTAAATATGTTCATTTGTATCATTTTTAGACCCACATATAAGTAATATCACACAATGTTTATCTGACTTATTTCACTTAGTATAATCTCTAGTTCCATCCATGATACTGCAAATGGCAAAATTTCATTCTTATGTGTGCCTGAATAGCATTCCATTCTGTACATGTACAACATCTTCTTTATCCATCCACCTGTTGATGGAAACTTAGGTTGCTTCCATGTGTTGGCTATTGCAAACAGTGCTGCTATGAACACTGAGGTGCCTGTATTTCATCTTTTAAAATATATACCAAGGAGTAGGATTGGTGGATAACATGGTGATTTTATTTTTAACTTTTTAAAGAGAATAAGATGGAGGCTCCTTAAGACACTGAAAACAGTTACCATATACAGTTGACATCTCTAAGGAAGACTTTGAACACTGTCGGAATCGAGGCTGATGGTGAGTCAGAGGACAGCAGGAACATGTCTAACTCATACAGAGATGTATGTTTTGGTCCTCACTTTAGGACAATGTGATATTCAAATAAAGTATAACTTCAATGGGACCAAGGGTTTTGGTAACTCTTTATCAATTCTGGAATCCTAAGAGTCTGGAGTAATCCCAAGTGCAGAGTAGGAACTTAGGAAATTTGTATTAAATGAATTAAAAATATTAAAGGGAAATGTATTTACTAAAACCCTTTAAAGGGAGAAACCTCTTTTTCAATTCTTTGCTTCTTCTCCCTCCCTCCTTTGTCTTTCCCTCTCACTCTCCCATCCCCCTAACCCCATGCTTCATGATCTATGAGTTTCCTGCAGCCACAGTGATAATTTCCCACAAACCTGGCAGCTTACAACAGGAGGAATGCATTTTCTCACAAGTCTCCAGGCCAGAGGTCTGAAATCGGGGTATCCCAGAGTTGGTTCCTTCTGGGTTCTGAGGGAGAAATCATTCCCTTACCCATCTCCTAGTTTCTTGGGGCTGTGCTAATCCTTGGTGGTCTTTTATTTATAGTCAAATCACACTGATTTCCATCCCTTCTTCATACCATCATCACCATCATCATCTCATCTCTTTTCTTCCCTTCTCTTTTCTGGTAATGACCCTTGTCATTCATTTAGGTCCACTCCAAACCAGCATGATCTCATCTGAGACTCTTAATTACCTGCTCAAAGATGCTTTTTTCCAAAAAGTTCACATCTCCAGGTTTCTGTTCGACATATCTTTTGGGGATCACCACGTGCCCTTTACACATGGTATCTCTCAGATGTTCAGCAGTACAACGTCTCTGATTTGTCTCCACCAACTCCCCTCTTAACACTGCCCCCTTGCCCCTTTTCTCTTTCTCCTTGCCCTCTATGCCAACTAATTCCTTTCTCTGTCCTGTGTGAAGTGATGGAGAACATCTGGACCCCTGACAACTGGCCCCCCTCCCAGCAGACTTAAAAAGAAATCTCCCCAGTGGGCTGGGGGAAGGAAAGGTGCTGGAGACCCATTTCACTCAGTCAACAGCATTTTTTCCCCACATAAACTGATAAATAAGTAATTCAGGAAAGTTATCTCTTCTTATGCTGACAAGAAATATTCATGCCCCAGTCCAACTGACACAGGACTTTCCAAGGTCATCTGTCACCAGGGCTGGGAACCTCTAATTGTGAATATCAGGATCTCAGGAATTCTCACCTTTGGGATGGTCCTGGGGGCTTTAATTTTGGGGGTCTTGAAAGTTGATTTTATTGTTATTTTAAATATAGAGATCCTGAGGGTGTTTTAGTTGAAGTTCTCCAGAGAAACATAACTAGGCTATGTGTAGATTATACACATACAAACACACACACACACACACACACAGCATTGAGCAAAATGTTCATTCAGTTAGATACATAGAGAGAAATTTATTATGTTAAAACCTACATAGCATAAAATCTACATTTTAAGTGTACAACTGAGTGGTATTAAGTACATTCACAGTTTATATAAACATTACACTATTCATTGGATAATTAATAACTCTGTTACATATTTTAGATATCAACAATTTTTGAAAACCTTTCAGTTATGTTTCCTTTTCTGTTTTTAGTTACAAATTTTATTTAGTTATAGGATGTCATCACAAATATTTTAAAAGCAACACAAATTTTATTTTGAAGTTTGAAACCTACGATGTCCCATCTCCAAACCTTCTGCAATCATTGGTGAACCACTTAAGCTTTCTGGATTTATACTTCCTCATTTGTAAATTGAGGGTAATAAAATACACACTCCATAAAGTTCTATCATTATACAAATAGTATATGTGATCTGTGAGAATACAAAGGGTTCCAAGGTTAGAAAGACCCTGAAATTAGATTAATGCCATTTTGAAATTCTTAATAATTTGAATAAGAAGTCTTGTATTTTTATTTTGCAGTGCACTCTGAAAATTAGGTAGTTAGTTCTTTATGAAAATAGCTATGGATTTTAGGATTAAATGATGTGAGTGAGATCCTTAAGTGTATCTTCCTTATTTTCTTTTTTAAAAATATTTATTTATTTTTAGGAGATTGATAATTGCTTTACAATAGTGACTTGATTTCTGTCATACACCAATGTGAATTAACCGTAGGTGTACATATGGCCCCTCCTTCTTGAACCTCCCTCCCACCCCCTACCTATTCCCACCCCTCTGAGTTATTACAGAGCCCCAGTTTGAGTTTCCTTAGTCATACAGCAAATTCCCATTGGCTATCTATTTACATATGTTCGTGTATATGCTTCCGTGGTACTCTCCCCATTCATCTCACCCTTTGGTCCTTGGGCTTTAATTCAAAGCCTTTTGTGATTCTTGAAATGTAATGATAAATATCCAGGTTGATAAATGATGGACTTTTCCTACTATTTTGTGGCTACATTCAGATTTCAGTTCAAGTAAACAAGAATAATGGCAGAATCAAACATGTAGAGGTTGCATGTATGTGTGCCCACATATGTGTGTGTGCATGTGTGCTGTGCTTAGTTGCTCAGTTGTGTCCAAGTCTTTGCGACCCCATGGACTGTAGCCTGCCAGGCTCCCCTGTCCATGGGTATTGTCCAGGCGAAAATACTGGAATGTGTTGCCATGCCCTCCTCCAGGGGATCTTTCCAAGCCAGAGATTGAACCCAAGTCGCCCATACTGCAGGCGGATTCTTTACCATTTGAGCCACCAGAGAAGCCCTCCTTGGAGCTTACAGGGGAAGAAACAGCTGGTGGCTTCTAAATAGCTGACTCTGTTTCACTTCAGCTCAGAAATCTGCATTTGGAAAAGGCTTGTATATTGGTAGAGCATAAAACAGAAAACATTTCATTTCACACATGTATATTTGTATGTACACATGTGTGTGCACACACATATATATAGTTACTAGTTTGTTATCCTAACACTTATTCTTGCTGCTGCTACTGCTGCTGCTAAGTCACTATAGTCGTGTCTGACTCTGTGCGACCTCATAGATGGCAGCCCACCAGGCTCTACCATCCCCGGGATTCTCCAAGCAAGAACACTGGAGTGGGTTGCCAGTTCCTTCTCTAACGCATGAAAGTGAAAAGTAAAAGTGAAGTCGCTCAGTCGTGTCTGACTCTTCGAGACCCCATGGACTGCAGCCCACCAGGCTCCTCCATCCATGGGATTTTCCAGGCAAGAGTATTGGAGTGGGGTGCCATTGCCTTCTCCACTTATTCTTGCAGTTTTCATATATTTGGCTTATATTTTATTAATCTTCCAATGATTTTCTTCTCAAATCTTCTTCACCTTCATGTATGGCAAAACAAATACAGTATTATAATTTAAAAAATAAATAAATTTAAAAAAATAAAAATAATAAAAAGAAAAAAATAAAATAAAAATCACAGACAGAAAGTTAGACTCTCTCTAAAACATTGCTTTTAACAGTGGCCCCTATGTTTGGCACCCCTAAACAACATGTTTCTATAATCTTTTTCTGTTTTCCTCTCAAACGTCTTGATTTTCTATTAATTCCTCTGTTAAATTTTTGCTGTTGTTCAGTCAGTAAGTCATGTCTGACTCTTTGTGACCCCATGAAGAGCAGCAAGCCAGGCTTCTCTGTCCTTCACTGTCTCCCAGAGCTTTCTCAGATTCATGTCCACTGAGTCAGTGATGCCATCCAACCAACCATCTCATCTTCTGTTGCCCCCTTCTCCTCCTGCCCTCAATCTTTCCCAGCATCAGGGTCTTTTCCAATGACACTTATGCTTAATAATAGCTGTGTATTTCTTTGACATTAAGTCACTTTCAGTTTGCTGCTTGTCATTTATGATCTTCTGTGTCTGAATGAATGTCTCAGTGGTTACTCAATTTAAATTTCAGAATATCCAGTCAAGAGCCAACCAGGAATGCATATACTTCCTGTCTATCTCATTTACGTATGTAATATTTTATTATTTATCTTCAACCAGTGGCTTTCAAAATGGAATTGTGAGTGATATTTTATAAAGTTGTTTTTCATAACATGAAATGACTCCTGGTTGTAGAAAACAAATAGCAAATCTTCTGCAGAGGCTGAGGCTTCAATAGTATCCAGATTCTGTAAGCCACAAGAATAAAGGGAATCACATTACTTTCCTTCTATTATTCTCCTTAAATCAGATTTCCAGAGATCAAGTTTGCTTATGACAAATGAACACCTGTGCTCTCATCTCACTTCGTGACTTAAGGACTAAAATTTTTCTAAAGAAAGGAAAACATCCTAAATAGCAAATTCAGTGATAATAATTTTATGACAATAATAGCATTTTTAGGATGAGGGATTCGTGAACTGGTCTTTTGTCCACTGGAGTGAACCCCCGTGACATTCCCAGGAGGCCCCACAATGTTCTGAATAATTTAATGAGTGGAAGCACTACCAGTTTGGAACAAAAGGGACAGAGGATGAAATAAAAGGAGGCTATTTGGCAGCCTTCCTGTCCTGCCCACTCCCATCCTCATCCTCCACCCCCAATCTTATTGGCAGGGAGCAGGTTAATAAAACAATTCAGCTGAAAGTGATGCTACCTTTCTTGAGAAAGGAGAGATGGCTCAGAATAAAACTGAGAATCCAGAGGCAGAACTGAAAGTCATGGAAAATTATTCTGAGTCCTTGAAATCTAATTGAGCTTGCCTGGCTGAATTTTAAAACTGCTTTGGACTGATAGCTTCTTTAACCCTCCATTTCCCACCACTTAGAATAACTGATGTCTTAGATGTCTTAGAACAACTGGTAACCTACACCTGTCCCTTGGCTGTATCTTGGGACCAAGATGCACAGATCTGTAAGTTGGGAGGAATTGTGCCCTCAATGTGTTACTCATCTGCACTTGCTTCAGACGGTGAGCTCTGATACTTTAGAAAGGATGAGATTTAGATGAGATTTGGGGACTTTGAGTTGATGCTGTGACCAGATGAGCCCTTGGGGGCTTTTGGAAGCATAAGGGATGGACATGGATCTTGGAAACCAGAGGGCAGACATTGATAGGCAGAATTTTGGTCCCCATGACTTTGACCCCTGGTGTCATGACTGAATATGTTACCTACTTTTCAAATGGAATTAAGGCTACTAATAAAGTGACCTTAAGATAGAAAGATTATGCTGGGCTATCTGGGTAATCACATGAGCTCTTTAAAAGGCAGAAGGGGAAGGTGGAGAGACTTGAAGCATGAGAAGTATTCCATAGGCCACTGCTGGCTTTGAACAGGTAGGAGACATGAGCCTCTAGAAAAGCCTCTAGAAATTAAGGAAGATTGACCACCAGCCAGTAAGGAAATGGGGACTTCTGTCCTACAAACACACAAAATAGAATTCTCTTATTTGAGTAAACCTGGAAGAGGATTCTTTCACAGTTGTTGTTGTTCAGTCACTCAGTCATGTCCAACTCTTTGCAACCCCATGGACTACAGCACACCACATTTCTCTGTTTTCACTTTCTCCTGGAGCTTGCTCAAGTTAATGTCCATTGAGTCACTGATATTATCCAAGCATCTCATTCCTTGCCACTCCTTTCTCCTTTTGTCTTCAATCTTTCCCAACATCAGGGTCTTTTCCAATGAGTCAACTCTTCATATCAGGTGGCTGAAATATTGGAGCTTCAGGTTCAGATGGGGGGGGGGGCCATGATTTTAGTTTTTTTAATGCTGAGTTTTAAGCCAGCTTTATCACTCTCGTCTTTCACCCTAATCAAGAAGTTCTTTAGTTTTTCTTCACTTTCTACATTACAGTGGTATTATCTGCATATCTGAGATTATTGATACTTCTCCCAGCAATCTTAATTCCAGCTTGTGATTCATCCAGCTTGGCATTTCATGTGATGTGCTTGGCATAGGAGTTAAATAAGCAGGATGACAATATACAGGCTTGTCTCACTCCTTTCCCTCTTCCACGCAGACTCCAGATATAAACCCAGTCTGGCCAACATCCTGATTTTGCCTTTGTGGAGCCTGAAAAGAGAATCTAGCCATGCTATAGACTTCTGATCCATAGAAATGTGAATTACAGTAAGTCCCCTATACACAAGCCTTCAAGTTGCGAACTTCCAAAATTTTGAACTTGCATTCCATAAATGTCAAGCATGAGTGAAACTGCAGCTTGCCCTCCACCTCCTATTGCTGATGACCCTTCAGCTCTATCATATCCCACTTCTCCTCCCTCCTCCAATCAGTACCTCTTCTTGCTTGTTCATTTGATGCCAACCCCTGTATGCCAGCTGTTGTACTAGACTACTGGACTTTTCAAGGTACTGTATTGTAAGATTAAAATTGTTTTCTTTATTTTTATGTTTGTTTTTATTTGTATGAAAAGTTTTATAAACCTATTACAGTACAGTACTATATAGCTGATGTGTTAGTTGGGTAACTAGGCTGTTTGTTGGACTTATGAGCAAACTGGACTTACCAATATGCTCTTGCAATGGAACTCATTCGTATGTAAGGGACTTATTGTAAAATAGATTTGTGTCATAAGCTGCTGAGTGTATGGTAATTTGTTACAGCAGCAATAGAAAAAGAAGATACCTTCTCAGCCACCGTGGAGAAAAGGCCCCACTTCTCACCAAGCAAGTTAATCCCCAGTTTGCCGGCCTTGATTCCTCCTCCTCTGGCAGCAAGAGGAACAGCCTGAAAGAGAAGCTCACTTGCATAAGACACAACATATGACAGTCATCATACAGCACAAGATAATGTCACCTCCTTAGTTTAAAATATGTGCACTTTCAATGACATTTTTGTTCACGCAAGACATTTCCCCTCTAGCAATCACTGTTGGGTAATACATTTTATTTGAAATAAGAATAAGGCTCCAGCATTTTATTAAAATTCTTTTCCCAAGCCAACGATAAGCCCGAAGATTTCACCTGGGCTGGGTTCTCAATGTCTCAGTGGGAACTGAGGAGAGAAAACAGGGAAAGCTGGAGTTGGGGAGACCTATGGCCACGGTCCAGCAGGATGGAGCAGCTGGCTTCAGAGGTGACAGCAGGGCAGAGCTAGAGCAGGGTTCTGGAGCAATGGTATGTAACTATACACGTGTGTGTATGCATGCTTTGTTGCTAAGTTGTGTACAACTCTTTCTGACCCCACGGACTGGAGCCCACCAGGCTCTTCTGTTCACAGGATTTCCCAGGCAAGATTACTGGAATGGGTTGCAATTTCCTCCTCCAGGGGATCTTCCTGACCCAGGGATCAAACCCGGGTCTCTTGCATTGCAGGCAGATTCTTTACTGTCTGAGCCACCAGGGAAGCCCATAAATTCCTGTATAAAGCATTAATTGGTGATCACATTTGGTCTTTAAAAAGATTGAATGGGGGCAGTAAGAGTGGAGGTTGGCTTAACACATTAATCAGTTTGAGAACGGTAATGATTAAGGTAGTGAATTTTCCTCTCATAAAGGACAAAAGGACACAATTTACAAATAATTATAACATATATAATATTCTTTATTGTTAATTCCACATAGCAAATGGGTTCTACATTCCACATAGCAAGTTGATTCTTGCAATATGTTTTTAACTATTTTGGTAGAAGGGTTTATAAGAGAAACAAAGTGAGATAATGAACATGTGTGTGAGAATTCACTCATTGGTTAATGACCTGACCTATTTCTTTGCTGAATGGGTTAATAATTTTGAACAGAGGCTATTTTTTTCAAAATTTGAAGTTATTCTCACCATCATGGCTAAAGACACAAGACACTATCAAGTTTAAATGTTAATACATTTCCCCCAGTTCTCTCTTAATCTTAGAGAATCACTCCAGCATGGAGAGGAGGAGGAGTCAAGCTTAATCAAGCTCCAATTGGTAACATTTGCCAATTTCCATGGCTAAGCTATCCTCACCATGGCGGATTTCAAGATCCAATGCGACATCACTGTAGGCAGTGTGGGGAAGGGGTACAGGCTGGATAGGCTTTCCATGCAGGCACAACAGGTGAACTGCAATAATCTCAAGGACACAGGTAATAGTAAAGTATAGGAAAATCAGAAATGATGGTTTTGACTATTTATTACCTTTGCTTAGTTTTATTTATTTACTTGTACATTAATATCATTTAAATTTTAATCATTGAGTTTTTATAATTTGATACTTAACAATCAGCTCAAAAATTCTCGAAAATGTAGCCACCAGCTGTCACAAGTCAATACGAGTCAACACTGTCACACAAATAGCATAGAAAGAATGCTTACAGCGATGATGCTAGAAGATTGGGTTGCATAGGTAGATGGTCTGTGACTGAGAAAAGAAGCACAGCAGACAATCACTCCAGCTTGGACAGGGAGCTAAGAGTTGGGCTCATGAAATTAGTATCAGACATGTCAACAAAACATCCAAGTGGAGATGCCCAGTCAATAATTGGATACATGCATCTGGAGCACAGAGGAAAGGCAGGGATGGAGAAATCAAGTCATGAGTCACTGGTTTCTAGATGAAAAGCAGCTGTGGATGTAGGAGAGCTTCACTAGGGAGAGAGTATACAGTGAAAAAGAAGAGCTAGGTCCAAACCTTGAAATGCTACCTTCAATGGCCAGATAAGGACAAGCCTACAAACTAAATGGAAGGTGGCTCACCCAAGGGATGAGAGGAAACCCAGATATGGTGCTAAAGAGGCTGAGAACAGATGCTGCAGCAGAAAGTCAGCAGCACTGAAAGTTTCCAAGAGATAGAAGACTAACTTGAGGTTTTTGATGGCCTTGTGTGTGTGTACTGAGTTGCTTCAGTCGAGTCTGACTCTGCCTGACCCCATGGACTGGAGCCCCCAGACTCCTCTGTCCATGGGATTCTCCAGGCAAGAATACTGGAATGGGTTGCCATGCCCTCCTCCAAGGGATCTTCGTGAACCAGGGATCAAACCCATAGTTCTTATGTCTCCTGCAGGTTCTTTACCACTAGAGCCACCTGGAAACCCCATTGATAGCTTTCATAAATATTTCATTGCAATGTTGGGTGGGATCCAGGTTGCAGAGAACTGAAGAGCTAACCAAAAGTCAGGAAAAAGAAACCGAAAGTGTAATTTTCTTCTTTCTAGAACTTTGGTAATACAAAGGTGAAAATGGGTAGTCTCAGATGTGGGGCAGTGTAGGGTTGAGGAAGGGTATTATTTTATGGGGGAAAAAAAAAAACAAACAAACCACTGTTCAATTTCAAAATCCAGTGGATAGACTCCAGTAGAAAACTATAAGATTCCAGGGAGAATGCAAGTAAGAACCTGAGAGGATTCCAAGAATAGATCCAAACACATGTGGGACTTTATTATATGTTTAGAGTAGATATTTCATATCACAGGGGAAAACTTACAGACATTCAGAAAAAAAATATGAATCTATAGTTAAAACCATAAATCAAAACAAATTCTATATTTTAAAAAAATAGAAATGATAAAAGTATTATAAGTATGGATGAACTGAATTATCTTAAAGTTCAAAGGCTTCTGTAAGTAAGATAATAGATCTAGAAGTCATAAGAGAGAAGATAAAGATTTTTTTATCTGCCAACAAAACACCATAATCAAAATGGAAAATTCTTAAAATTTGCAGCTCATATCACAAAGGACCAAATTCCTGAAAATAGAAAAAACACTATGAAGCCAAATGAAAAGCTACAAATCAATGAGAAAATGAGCAAAGATTATAAAAAGTTCTCAGAAAACAAAAACAAAATCTCCAGCGTTAGCTCTTCAGTGAAATACGTCACCCCCTATAAAAGAAAAAAAAAGGACAAAATGAAACTATACTCTATTGCTCTATTAGGTTGAAAAATGACTTTTTGCCTTTGTTTACAACACACTGAATTTGAGGAAATTTTTTGCCTTTGTTTACAACACTGAATTTGAGGAAATGGTGCATTTTCATTTACTGGGTTTTTCAGTTGTGGCTCAGAGGTTAAAGCGTCTGCCTCCAATGCGGGAGACCTGGGTTCGATCCCTGGGTTCGATCCCTGGGTTGGGAAGATCCCCTGGAGAAGGAAATGGCAATCCACTCCAGTATTCTTGCCTGGAGAATCCCATGGATGGAGAAGCCTAGTAGGTTACAGTCCACGGGGTCGCAGAGTCGGACACGACTGAGCGACTTCACCTTCACCTTCAGTTGTAAATGGACAGGGAGTGCCTTGGTGGACACAATTAGGTTTTTAAAAGTTACAACTAAGCCTATACTTTAAACTTGCAGTTCTGCTCCTGGGAGTTTACCCTACAGCCTTGAGTGACAATATGATGTATTTTATCAATTTTTGAAGATGCAATTTCTTGGAAATTGAAATGAGTTTTATAATCAATGCTGCTGTATCTTTTCTTTGTTAAAAACACATAAAATGGCACATAATAGAGTGTCTTATTATCAAAGCATCTTAGATTAGTTTATGTCAGTTTGTAGGAAGATCATTCATTATAACAGGAGTCAGGATAAAAATGAAAGCAAAGCATGAAACTTTGCAATATATATGTATTTACATACATATATGTATATGTATGTGTGTGTATATATATGTATATGTGATCACATCTAATCTCTAGTTTGTATATGGTAACCTCAGCTGCCTAAGCCCTGGTGGAAAAAATGGCACCCCACTCCAGTATTTTTGCCTAAAGAATCCCATGGACAGAAGAGCCTGGCGGGCTACAGTCCATGGGGTCACAAGGAGTCAGACATGACTGAGCGACTGAGCACAGCACAGCTGCCTCAAGGGAAGTGAGCTGGAGGACAGATCTGGAGGAAATCCTGCATTCTCTTCTGAATTTTAGACATTGTAAAATGAATCATCTAAAAATTGTAAGAATGTAGCATCTAAAAACAAATGTTATTAAAAGCAGAAAAAAATCAATCATCCACACTGTAAACCTTGCTTTGTCTTGGCTTCACAACTGTGCTCACTTTTTTTTTTTTTTTTTTTTAACTGACTAAACACTGACACATTAGCCACTGAGCCTGGAGAATAAGAAGGAAAGAAAATTCGTGCCACAAAATGATTCTTTACTCTGAGTCTAGCTGTGGCAGGAAATCCTCAAAACAATCAAATGTCCTTTCTATACTCTTGGTAATGTATTTAATATCATAAATTCCTTTAAAAGGATGATTTGGGGTGACTAGACTGACATTCCTTAGAAGTGAGTCTAGTTCTAATAAAGTTTTTAAAAATCCTTATTACTCTTCTGATCATAAAAGCAATACCTTCCAGGGGAAAAAAATGGCAAGCTATAGAAATGCTGCTATAGAAAGTGGAAAAACCTTTTGGCAAGGGCAGGAGTCAGGGGATATGGTCCGGTCCAGGAACACCTGTTGCAAGCAGTTTTTACATGTTGACGGGGGCATTGTGACCCAACTCATGTCAAACCGTGACATCAAGAGGATGTCAAAACATCCTCCAAGTCAAACAGCCACATGAAGCTGTCTTGCTTCCTGTGCAGACAGCCTGTCATGACGGGTGCCACGTGGGAGGACGAGGTCTCCTGTCTGCTTTGCAAGTTCCTTGAAGCCATCTCTACATTCTCACCTCCCAGCCAGGAGCGTGGCACATGGCGGGGGGTGGTCAGTAAGTACCCACTGAAATCATGAAGAGGGGACAGGGAACCGTGGAAACCCTACCAACCAGGAGCAAGACCAAACTCGCCCTCCACTCCAGACTGCAGGTGCAGGGGTCTGAGCAGGTCACCCATGCCTGAGTCTTCGGTCCATCATCCACACAGTGACTGTAACAACACTCGTCTTGCTGTGGAAATTTAAAGAGATCTGTGCACACTGGCTGCACAGTTCCAGGAGCAAAATCAGGGCACAGTGTATTTTTTTAACTATGGTGATTTCCACTGGGAAAGACTGAGCTGATGGGCAGAGTCGGGGGTGCGCCACCCTAGGGGACACTGGGAATGGCAATGACTGTGTCTTCAGGGTGTGGTACCCCAGGCCGGGCTCCACCCAGTTGAGGGGACACCCAGCGTTCAGCAAGTGAAGAAGAAACCTGCATTGTTAGAGTTTCGTCTGGGAGGGGCGCACCTGTACCTTGAATGCTGGAGAAACAGCATACCTGCAATGATTGCTGTGGCCACGAGTTAGCTCCAGGATGCTAATGTCATCTGAGCCCACAGCCAGCAGCCCTGGGGTCCTTCTCAGGCATGGCTTAGCCCCATAGCAGCTGTTTCACACCTTTGCCTGTCTCCTTAAGGCTGCTCCTGGTGGCTCAGTTCGTAAAGATTCTGGCTGCAATGCGGGAGAACCAGGTTTTATCCCTGGGTCGGGAAGATCCTCTGGAGAAGGAAATGGCAACCCACTCCAGTATTCTTGCCTGGAAAATCTCATAAACAGAGGAGCCTGGTGGGCTACAGTTCATGGTGTCACAAAGAGTCAAACATGACTGAAGCGACTTCACTTTCATTTGAAGCAGCTCCCCAATGTCTACCCTGGGTTCTAGGAGACAACCTCACTGTCTATTTCACAAAAAAACCAGAGTTGCTTACGGAGATGCAGTTCACATGCCATACAATTTGTCCTTGGAAGTATGCAGTTCAGTGGTTTTAGTATATTCACAGAGCTGGGCATGGGCAACCATCACCTCAGTCCATCATAGAACATTTTCATCTCCCTGAAAAGAAATCTTGGACCCATTAAGGTCCCATTCCCCATTTACCCCTTATCCCGCCCACAGCCTAGGCCACCAAGAATCTATGTTAAGTATTTAAATATTTGCCTCTTCTGGACACTTCATAATAGTGAGATCATATAATATGCAGGATTTGTGATTCTTTTCACTCAGCAGAATGCTTTCAAGATTCATCCATTTTGTACCATGTGTCAGTATGTCTTTCCTTTTAAAGGCAGAATAATATTCCATGGTATGAATAAACCACATTTTATTTATCCATGTATTAGTGATGGATATTTGCCTTGTTTTTACTTTTTTGGCTATTATGGGGGAGGGGAACCTGATATAAATATTCTTGCACAGATTTTCATGTGGACATATATTTTTATTTGTCTTGGGTATGCACCTAGGAATGGAATTGCTGGGTCACATGATAACTGTGGGGCTTCCCAGGTGGTGCTAGTGGTAAAGAACCCACCTGTCAATGCAGGAGATGTAAGAGACTTGGGTTTGATCCCTGGGTTGGGAAGATCTCCTAGAGGAAGGCATGGCAACCCACTCCAGTATTCTTGCCTGGAGAGTCTCGTGGACAGAGGAGCCTGGAAGGCTATAGTCCATAGGGCTGCAGAGTGGACACCACTGAAGTCACCACTAGTCACTAAGCATGCACATGGTAGCTTCATTTAGGCACATTAAGAGTTGACAGATTGTTTTCAAAGTGACTGCAGTTACATTCCCACCTGCAGTGAATGAGGGCTACAATTTTTCTACATCCTGACCAATACCTGTTACTGTCTGTCTTTTGGATTCTAGCCATCCTGATTGGTTATCTCATGTGATTTTGATTTGCAGGGCAAGTCTTCAAGTTTTTGAACCACCTCTTTCACTACTGATTCCATGCAATCACATCAATATGAATTATGTGATTATATATTATGCAAAACATAAATAAAAATATTTGTTGCTGTTCAGTTGCTAAGTCATGTCCGACTTTTGTGACCCCATGGATTACAGCACGCCATGCTCCCCTGTCCTTCACTATCTCCTGGAGTTTGCTCAAATTCATATCCATTGAGTTGGTGATGCCATCCAACCATCTCATCCTTTGCCGCCCGCTTCTTCCCCTGCCCTCAATCTTTCCCAGCATGAGAGTCTTTTCCAATGAATTGACTCTTCACATCAGGTGGCCAAAGTATTGGAACTTCAGTTTCAGCATCAGTTCTTCCAATTAATATTCAGGACTGATTTCCTTTAGGATTGTGATGTATAATACATAAAATGTAGTAAAAATATAACAAAATAGAAAAATAAGCAAACCCTAAATACTTACATTAAGAAACCTATAAATCCATTAGGACACATTCATCTGGTGGGAGCAATTTAAAGGATGAGGTAAGTCTCTGGTACTGATATTAAAACATCTGACACCAGCTTTAAATCCTGTGCTGACAGCCCCAGTCTCTGCCAGATCCTTCTCCAAGGAGAGGGGCCTTCCTCCTGAACCAGATCGATCTCTGCCTTGGTCCTGGACCCCATCTCCTCACACCTCTTGGACATTTCCATTCCATAACCTGTACCCTCTTTCTTATCTGTATCAGCAACCATAGAACTCCCATTCTGCAAGGGTTTCCTCCAGAAACATTGATAGGATGGAAACTCGGAGGCAAATGACTGGAAGGTATCCAGCACTGCTGCCCGGTTACCGAGCTGTGCTCCTTGCAGTGTGTTTCAGCATCTATAACGTTCCTCTCTCCTGAGGCTGTGGTGAGGATGGCATGAGCTGATGTCTCTGAAGCAATTAGAGCCATGCCCAGCACACAGTAAAGGCTCGTGTCTGCTCTCTTAGCTACTATTGTCAATATTACGTTCACAATTTGGATAAGAAAATGAAAGTGACAGTGTTAGTCGTTGAGTCATGTCTGACTCTTTTCGACCCCATGAACTGTAGCCCACCAGGCTCCTCTATCCATGCAATTCTCCAGGTAGGAATACTGGAATGGGTTGTCATTGCCTTCTCCAGGGGATCTTCCTGACTTACGTATCAAACCCAGGTCTCTTGCATTGCAGGCTGATTCTTTACCCACTGAGCCACCAGGGATAAAAAAGTATGTGCAAATGATTAAAAACAACTTCAGAAAAAAACGTTATACAGGAGGATGTAAGTTTCTCCTCAGTCACCTTTTCACAGCCTTACTCCAGAGGCAAGCATCGTTACCAGCTATAGGCTCATCCTCACAGAAATGAAATTTATCTGTGCTTTTACGCCAAAAAAAAAAAAAATCGTGGGGAAGAAAATTCTACACAGAAGAGCCTCCTGAACACGGTATTCTTGATTTTTTTCCACGTTATATTTATTTTGGAGATGTTTCAATGTCAGTATCAAAGACTTACCTCATCCTTTTTAACTGCTGGCACTAAATGAATGTGTCACCTAATTTACCTGTTTCCTGAATAAGATATCTAGGGTTTGTTTGTTTCTTATTTTTCTTACCAGCTTTCTATAAAAAAATCTTATAAGGCCTTACAAGGAATTTATGTATGTGATGAATGACTAGAAGAGGAAATTTCCGAGTCAAAGGAAAGCTATACTTCTATTTTATAAGTAAATATTATAAATATTTAACAGTAATATATTATTAGTAATATTAATATATAGTAAACATAATTAAACACAGTTAAAATTTGGCATCAGTATTACCAAATTTGCTTCGGAAGATGTGCCAAGTGATAATTTCCAGAGAAAAGAGAGCCTGTGTCTTTCCTCCTATTTTCCCCCAAGTGGCATTGCTTTTGTTGTTCTTTTTCAGTTGCTAAGTCATGTCCAGCTCTTTACAACCCCATGGATTGCAGCACACCAAGCTTCCACATCCATCACCATCTCCCAGAGTTTGCTCAAACCCATGTCCATCGAGTCTGTGATGACCTCCAACTATCTCATCCTCTTTTGCCCCCCTTCTCCTCTTGCCCTCAACCTTACCCTGCATCAGGGTCTTTTCCAGTGAGTCGGCTCTTCACATCAGGTGACCAAAGGATTGGAACTTCAGCTTCAGCCTCAGTTCATTAGAAGAAGTGAGTATTCAGGGGACTTCCCTTATCATTGACTGGTTTGATCTCCGTGCTGTCCAAGGGACCTCGAGTCTTCTCTAGAACCACAGTTGGAAGATCCATGTCAACTTGGTTGATGAAAAACAGAATTGTGATATAGTTTCAATTTGCAACTTTCTTAAATTAAGTGAGAAGCAATACATTTCCACATGTTCGTAAGTTTATATTTGTGTTGGAAGGAAGGGTGGAAACTCTCTGTATATATCCCTTATGCAGTGTCTGTTTTATGGTAGGCATTTTTTCATTGGTTTGTTAGAATAAGTAACACTCTGATCATGATAAAAATTGCAAAATTTTTTTCAAGATTGCCATTTGATTTTTGAATTTGTTTGATAAGTGTTTCCCAATTCAGTGCTTTATGTAGTCAAATTTACCAAACTAGATCATGTGTAATACTTATAGAGAAGTTCCTCATTTGCATTTTCTTTTAGTGTTTTCATTGTTTCTATTTTGTATGTTTATAGTTAAGCTATTTAAAATTTTCTTTCTACAAATTATTTTTCTGAAAACTATATAGTTATTTCCATAGTCCTTACTTATTAATTAACATTTTCCTCTCTGACTTAAAACATCATCTTTAAAGTCTTATATCTAATTTGGTGTGAGTATGAACCAAGAACTTCCAGAAGTTCAAGCTGGATTTAGAAAAGGCAGAGGAACCAGAGATCAAACTGCCAACATCTGTTGGAGCATAGAAAAAGCAAGAGAATTCCAGAAAAACATCTACTTCTACTTCATTGACTATGCTTTGACTGTGTGGATCACAACAAACTGTGGAAAATTCTTCAGGAGATGGGAATACCAGACCTGCCTCCTGAGAAACCTGTATGCAGCTCAAGAAGCAACAGTGAGAAATGGACATGGAACAACAGACTGGTTCCAAATTGGGGAAGGGGTACATCAAGGCTGTATATTGCCACCCTGCTTATTTAACTTATATGCAGACTACATCATGCAAAATGCCAGGTTGGATGAAGCACAAGCTGGAATCAAGATCGCTGGGAGAAATATCAATAACCTCAGGTACGCAGATGACACCACCCTTATGGCAGAAAGCCAAGAGGAACTGAAGAGTTCTTTATAAAAGTGAAAGTGGAGAGTGAAAAAGCTGGCATAAAACTCAACATTCAAAAACTAAGATCATGGCATCCAGTTCCATCACTTCATAGCAAGTAGATGGGGAAACAATGGAAACAGTAGCAGATTTTATTTTCTTGGGCTCCAAAATCACTGCAGATGGTGACTGCAGCCATGAAATAAAAAGATGCTCACTCTTTGGAAGAAAAGTGATGACAAACCTAGACAGCATGTTAAAAAGCAGAGATATTACTTTACTGACAAAGGTGGGTGTAGTCAAGGCTATGGTTTTTCCAGTAGCCATGGATGGATATGAGAGTTGGACCATAAAGAAGGCTGAGCTCTGAAGAACTAATGCCTTTGAGCTGTTGGAGAAGACTCTTGAGAGTCCTTTGAACTGAAAGGAGATCAAACTGGTCATCCTAAAGGAAATCAATCTGAATATTAATTGGAAGGGCTGATGCTGAAGCTTAAGGTCTAGTACTTCAGCCATGTGATGTGTAGAGTGGACTCAATGGAAAAGATTCTGATGATGGGGAAGACTGAAGGCAGGAGGAGAAGCAGATGGCAGAAGATGAGATAATTGGATGATATCACCAACTCAATGGACATGAGTTTGAGCAAACTCTGGGAGATGGTGAAAGACAGGGAGGCCTGGCGTACTGCAGTGCATGGGATTGCAAAGAGTCAGACATGACTGAGCCACTGAACATGAGGTTCTTTGTGCTTCCCAGGTGGCTCAGTGGTAAAGAATCTGCCTGCCAGTGCAGGAGACGGCAAGAGACAGGTTCAATCCCTGGGTCATTAAGATCCCCTGGAAGAGGAAGTGGCAACTCAGTCCAGTATTCTTGCCTGGGAAATCCCATGGAGAGAGGAGCCTGGTGGGCTACAGTTCAAAGGGTTGCAGATAGTGACACAGGACTGAGCATGCAAGCATGCATGAGGTTCTTTTCAATTATCTATCTTTTTAATATGAGCATCACATTGATTTAATATTGCAATTTCATTTGAAAGTTCTTTTTCAGAAAGATTGTTTATTCCTCCTTTCTAAAAATTGCTACTAAGTTTTTTTTCTGATGATAATAAATGTATAGATTAACTAAGGGAGAATAGACAACTCTATAAAGCTCTGTTCTGTCTCAGCACAGAGTACATTTTTCTATTGTCTGTCTTGTTCTTTCACAGTGTTTTAGCATTTTCTTCATCATGATGATCACCATTTCTTGGTAAGCTTATCCCCAGTTATGTAATGTTAATGTCATAAATGGTCTTTTTCTTCCACTGTAACCTCTCTATGCTGTTTATAAGATAGCAATTGATACTTGAATATTAACAGCTCTATTCTGACATTTTCTGGATTCTCTTATTTTATGTATTGCTTTTCAACTGTTTCCTCTTGGCTTTCCAATTGTTTCCATAGTAAAAGTGTCACTTGATCCATCCTTATTTCTTACTCCCTTCTATTTTCATTGACAATTAGCTCCAGATTAGAATAAATGCGTGGTAATAAATGCAGGTCAGGAAGCAACAGTTAGAAATGGACATGGAACAACAGACTGGTTCTACATAGGAAAAAGAATACGTCAAGGCTGTGTATTGTCACCCTGCTTATTTAACTTATATGCAGAGTACATCATGAGAAACGCTGGGCTGGAAGAAGCACAAGCTGGAATCAAGATTGCCAGGAGAAATATCAATAACCTCAGATATGCAGATGACATCACCCTTATGGCAGAAAGTGAAGAAGAACTAAAAAGCCGCTTGATGGAAGTGAAAGAGGAGAGTGAAAAAGTTGGCTTCAAGCTCAACACTCAGAAAACAAAGATCATGGCATCCGGTCCCATCACTTCATGGGAAATAGATGGGGAAACAGTGGAAATAGTGTCAGACTTTATTTTGGGGGGCTCCAAAATCACTGCAGATGGTGATTGCAGCCATGAAATTAGAAGACGCTTACTCCTTGGAAGAAAAGTTATGACCAACCTAGATAGCATATTCAAAAGCAGAGACATTACTTTGCCAACAAAGGTCCATCTAGTCAAGGCTATGGTTTCTCCTGTGGTCATGTATGGATGTGAGAGTTGGAATGTGAAGAAAGCTGAATGCCAAAGAATTGATGCTTTTGAACTGTGGTGTTGGAGAAGACTCTTGAGAGTCCCTTGGACTGCAAGGAGATCCACCCAGTCCATTCTGAAGGAGATCAGCCCTGGGTGTTCTTTGGAAGGAATGATGCTGAAGCTGAAACTCCAGTACTTTGGCTTCCTCATGTGAAGAGCTGACTCATTGGAAAAGACTCTGATGCTGGGAGGGATTGGGGGCAGGAGGAGAAGAGGACAACAGAGGATGAGATGGCTGGATGGCATCACGGACTTGACGGACTTGAGTCTGAGTGAACTCTGGGAGTTGGTGATGGACAGGGAGGCCTGGCATGCTGCGATTCACGGGGTCACAAAGAGTCGGACATGACTGAGTGACTGAACTGAACTGAATATTTAATATTCTTTTGTCTATTACTGATTATATGGGAATACTCTGAACATTTTCCTATGAAGTATTGAATATCTTTTGGATTGAGATGAATATTTAAAAATATGTTATCATAAAAAATTTTAAAACATACAGAAATTTAGAAAGTATGGTACAATAAACATCATAAATGCAAGAATGTAGATTCAACAGTTGTTAGCATTCTATCTGCGTTGCCTCACACACATACACACACATTATCTGTATCCATCCGTATCTGAATGAGTTAAAGTAAATTACAGGAGCTTTCCTGGCAGTCCAGTAGTTAAGACTCCATGCTTCCACTGTTGGGGGTATGGGTTTGATCTCTGGTCTGGGAACTAAGATCCCACATGCCGTGTGGTGTGACCAGAAAAATAAAGATATATTTTCAATTTTTTTATTAAAAAAATAAATTACAGAAATCACAGATTGTCAAAAATTAAGATTTCTCTACATAGACCCAAATCATTATCCAAAATAAAATTAATCATTATAATAGCTAGTTCATTTTCAAATATGTCCAATTGATTCCCAAATTGCTTTTGTGGCAAGAAATAATCAGAGATCACAAATTGCACTTGGCTGCTATATCTTAAGTTGGATATATTTCAGACTGATGAGGACGTGTATTTTTCTTGTTAATAATTTAGATATTGAAATTATCTACTGTTTTTTCAGGATCCAAGAAGAGGGTTATAAACCTTTTCTCTTTTTCTCTATTAATGTGGTGAATTATTACTGAAAGATTTCCTAATATTGAAGGAATTTTACATCATGCAAATAGAACTCCCATGGTATTATTTTTTCCAGTGTGTTGTTTAATGTCACTCAGTGAGATTTGCCTATGGTTTTTGTTTTGCATACTATTTCTTTTCTTTTTTTAACCTTTGATGACAAAGTTATGTCTGTTTCAGTTTTTTAAAAAGTAAGATTTTCCTATCTATGCTCCGATGTAATTTAAATATCGGTTGGAGGCAGTTCTGCTTCCACTGTGGTGATGATTCCCCCAGCAAGCCAGTTCTCCTGCTGGTAACACCTGTAAACCCTGGAAACAGCGTAAGTTCAGTTTACGCTCCACACTGTGTCTCTTTGATGTTTCCCCTTCTCTCTCTTGCTATCTTTTCCTGAGCTCTAATATGTCTCATTTTGTTGGGTTTTTTTGTTTGTTTATTTTACTTTGCATGGCTTAATGTGCATGTGTGCCTGCTAAGTTGCTTCAGTCGTGTCTGACTCTTTGTGACCCCATGGACTGACTGTAGCCCGCCAGGCTCTTCTGTCCATGGGATTCTCTAGGCAAGAATACTAGAGTGGGTTACTGTGCCCTCCTCTAGAGGATCTTCCCAACTCAGGGATCGAACTCATGTTTCTTAGAACTACCTGCATTGGCAGCTGGGTTCTTTACCACTAGCACCACCTGGGAAGCCCTACATTGCTAGATACTGATAACTAAATTAGTATCAACATTTCATAACTAAATTAATATTATCAATATCTTCATCATGCTGAAAATGGGCTCAGCCTCAATTTTGATCTGTTCTATGACAGCTTTCTTCTGCTGAGTGCTCTTGACCTGACTTTTTTTCTTGCTTTTCTCCTAAAATGCTTTTATGGTAGTTTATTATTGATTAGTTATCTAGAATAAGGCGAGTTCTTTTTCAAAACCATTTGTTTATTGAAGTATAGTTAATTTATAAAATTGTGTTAGTTTCAGGTGTACAATAAAGTGATTCAGTTTATATGTGAATGTGTGAATCGCTCAGTCGTGTCTGACTCTTTGTGACACTGTGGACTGAATGTAGCTTAGTTATTTTAGCATATGCTTCTCCCCACCCAATGAAGATCAGAAGCTTCTCAAAGGAAAGCTATATTCCTCCTTGCCTGGACTGGATCACTGCTAGACAGATTTCTGAACATGCCAACTGTTGGGTTTGGACTAAGTCATTTATCCCATGAGATGGAGCCGTGGTCCTCATTCACAGTGTGGAAGAAGAGACAAGAAAGACAGGAAATCGCATAGACTGATGCTCCAGTGTGTGCCAGTTCCTCTATAAGGCTGTCTGTGTATGGCATCACATTTAATTCTCAGAACATTGTCATGAATGAAGTATTATTCCTATTTTTCAGTTGGACAACTTGGAGCAAAGAGGAATAAGCTCTTTGGTCCAGATTACAGATCCAGAATGTAATGCAGTAAAATTCTGATGACTCCAAAGTTTGCTATTGGCAGGACCTCCAAGGCCTCCCAAGCTGTTTCTTCATTCCACCCTATGTCTACACAGCTGTTATTTAGACAAAGATTCTCTTATCACAACAGCAATCACAATGAAGCTCCTTTTGCTCAAGCACGTGGCACTTACCTCCCCTTTGCTTTCTGCTTCTCCTCACCATTTGCCAGTCTCTACACTGCCTTTGACTTAATGGGATGGGTCTTCTGTATCAGTCCTTCTCTGATTAAAGAATCGCTCTGCTCTCCCTCCCCCAGCACAGTTGCTAGGAGACTGTGCCCAGCCTTCTCAGGGGCAACCTTTTTCAAGACTCAAATCTTCCTTGCCCTGAGCCCTAGCATGTCTCCTGGTTGGGGTGTAGGCTGTCACAGAAATGAAAAGATAATATGAGCCCTTCTGCTCCCTGGCTGCCCATCATTGTGGTCCCCTCACCTGAAGCTCTGACACTCATTGTTACCAAAATTTAATGAATGACTGTTGTGAATGGAAACAGAAGTCTTGGAAAAGGAGAGGTATAGTGGGCTTATGAGGGAAGGCATCATGCTCAGGCCTCATGATCAGAGGGCTCTGTTTCATCCTTTGCTCATTTGGCAGGTGACATTAGGCACACACTCCTGAGTTATTCTGCTGCTGCTGCTGCTAAGTTGCTTCAGTCGTGTCTGACTCTGTGCAACCCCATAGACAGCAGCCCACCAGGCTCCCTCATCCCTGGGATTCTTCAAGTAAGAACACTGGAGTGGGTTGCCATTTCCTTCTCCAATGCAGGAAAGTAAAAGTGAAAGTGAAGTTGCTCAGTCATGTCCAGCTCTTCGCAACCCCATGGACTGCAGCCTACCAGGCTCCTCCATCAGTGGGATTTTCCAGGCAAGAGTACTGGAGTGGGTTGCCATTGCCTTCTCCATGAGTTATGCTATTCTCCCATAAAAGAAGGTGAAAACATTTGTCCTGCACCTGTTGTGAGGTTCAAGAGAGAGCATGATGAGGAAACATTCTGAAAATTATAACATACTCAATAAATGTTCAGGTTTCCCAAGTGGCTCAGTGGTAAAGAATCTACCTGCCAAAGCAGGAGATGCAGGAGATGTGGATTTGATCCTGAGTCAAGAAATCCCCTGGAGGAGGAAATGGACACCTACGCCAGTATTCTGGAGGACAGAGGAGCCTGGCAGGCTACCGTCCATAGGATCACAGAGTCAGACATGACTTAGCACAGCACAGCCATACATGTTCTGTTATTAACAATAGTATCACAGTTGGTAATAATAGGTTAAATGGATGGTGAGGCAAAGCCTCCTGAATGACATCAAACACATGATGAGGTCCAGTGAGGAGGGCTCACTTGCTCCTCGGCATCACAGGTGGTTTCTGAGGTGGGGAAGTTGTTTTCTGCAGGCAGATGTCTCATGTGAATCCTGCTAACACCTCTCCCTACCTGTGTGACCTTCAATTTCTCTAGCTGCAAAATGTATATTAGTCTATGTATTTCATAGCTGCAAAATGTATATTAGTCTATGTATTTCATAGTTAAGAATCAAGGGAGACAACCCTTTTGATACTCATCATAATGCAGCTTAATCGGTATAAACCCCTGTTGTTACTATTGTGTTTAGTTGAACCAAGTCAATTAATAGAAGCAGAAGGAAGGCACAGGAGAACTGCAGAGAGTCTCCTCTCTCAGTTGTAAGGTGCGATTCTGATCATAAAGGTCCAGAAAATCAGGCTCAATGGACTCACCCTCGCCAATTAAACTGACAGGAGATCAGTTTCAAACCAAGATGTGACTTAATCAGAAGAGGGCACCAAGACCAGGAACATCTGGCAACACTATTCAGAGGATGCCTTCAGGACAGTGCAATTCAGTAGGAAGGGAGTCTAATAATGAGGCTGAGCAAGGCTGAAGGCTGAGAAGGGAGGAAGGGAAAATGCCTCTGGCCTCTCCAGAAACACAGATGCTCTGGCACCAGTATAGTTTGCTGGCATTTCCCATAAGACACAGCCAAGCCTTATTGCTACAACCTGAGCCCTGGTCTAGCTAGCTAGACCTCGTGCTTGGTCATGTGAGGCTCTTTGCAAATGACTGTAGCCCACTAGGCTTCTCTGTTCATGGAATTGTTGACATTTCCTACTCCAGGGGATCTTCCTGACCCAGGGATCAAGGTCACTGTCTAGCACTCCCTCCAATTACCCACCCAGGTTTTGTTCATTTCATTCCAGCTTTTGGTCATTCACTTATTTGCTCATCTGGGAACCACTGCAGAAGCTCCCCAAACAAGGCAATTTCTATCTATCTTGTTGTTCCTTGCCCTCCCAGGGTCCCTTAGACCCACCTCGGTTTCCACAAGAGAAAGACACCATGGTTTTGTGACAATCCTTTGTTCTGTCTCTGATTCTTGCTCACATCTGTAATTTACTGCCCCCCCACACACCTTTTTTTCCTACAAACAGTTCACAGTATAAATCGTGGCATGGAAAATGGCGTGTTTCCTCTGGTTTCAGATAAGAGAAGCTGTAAATAATTTAAAGTTCCTGCTGCGGAAAATTACCCAAACAGAAAGGGCCTTTTTTAATGCTTGGCACTGAGGATGTTAAAATAAGAAATTGTGCCAATTTTCCTACAGGTGAAATTTTACCTTCTCTATAAAGTAAGCACTTTGACTCTGAAATAAATAATGCAATGAGATTTCTTGCAAAGCATGCCAGCATGAACGCAGGGCCATAGCAGTAATGGCTCACATTTGCTTTTCTTAAAAAAAAAAAAAATGCTCACTAAATGATTGAAATTTTGTGTACCTGGGACCATTAAGTCATACCCCAGGGCTAAGAGAGTGTACTCGCTAATAGCATTTATATTACCACAACTGACCAACCAAACTTACATGGAAAAATACTGTTTTGTCATACAAAATTCTGATTTGCATAGTATTGAATTTCTGCATGCCACTCTGCTTTGAAATGGAAACCTGACCCATTTTCCCCCTTTAATTAATGAGTCATTGTGAAGTGGGGCCATAGCTAGTTTCATCTGACCCTCTGCACTGAGTGCCTTCAGAGATGTCCTGCTCTCCTTACCAGGGCTGCAGGTCTTCCTCCCTTATCTGCAAGTGGGCACTGAGACTAGCCAGGCTCCATGTTCACAAACCAAAGCATCTCAGAGAAAGAGGAGGAGCAAAGCCATCTTACCTCATGTTCTCTTCCCAGTAAACCTGTGTTGGGTGCATGTAATGGAAAGAGAACCAGACTGTACTCTCCCATCCAGGTACCATTTTGTAACAAGGGCAGCTTTGCCTCCCTAGACACCAGCTCGGCTCTCACACCAGCTCAGCAGTTCGAGATTTCATCCTTTATGAGCCAGAAAGGGCTGAGTCATTAGGCTTTACAAAGTACACAAGAATCAGTAGACAAGGGCCAAATAGACATCAAGGATCAATAATAAAAATAGTTTTCTGAGAGCAGATAAAAATACATGTACAACTGGAGTGAGTTTCTGGTGGGAGCTATCAATCTCTCTCACCTGACTACTGGCTTCTTCCTTACGTAAGAAATGTTCAGTCTCTTTTCTTTCCCACCTCTGATTCTCCTTCAGGATGTCCAGTTGCCAAACAGTTCTGGGCAGGAGCTGAAAGGCCAGAGGAATGATTCCTGATAGGTGGGAATGGGTTAAGCTGATGTTTTCTACCAAAAAAAAAAAAAAAGATGAAAGAAAGGAGGGAGGGAAGGAAGGAAGAAAAGGAGGGAGGAAGAAAGAAGGAGGCAGGGAGGGAGGAAGAGAAAGATGGAGAGAGAGAGGGAGGAAGGAGGTAAAAGAAGGAGGGAGAGAAAAAAGAAGGCCGGAAGGAGAGGAGGAAGGGAGGGAGGGAGGGAAGGAGGGGAAATTAAAAACGACAAACACTGCCTCCCGTAAACCGGTCTCCCTGGTTGCAGTGGGAGGGTGTCATGATTTCCCTGACTGTTGGGAACAAAAGAATAAACCCTCAGCTGTTTTACCTGAAAAGCCCCTCGTGGCTCTGTGCCCCTCACTGTGCCAACCGGGTCCCTGGGCAGCAGCTGCCCTGAAGGCTGTCTGCTTGGCCAGCTCCCCCACCTTGCTATTTCTGTCCTGACAGCGCTTGCTTGGGAAGACTGTCCATGAACCCTGAAGCTAGCTGAGCCCTTCCCTTACATGCACATGACTCACTGTGGCTGCCATCACCTTTCAGGTTCTTTTTCTCCATTGAATTATAAACTCTCTGAGAGAGACACTATCTGTCTTATCCATGGGCTCATTCCCAGAGCCATCTGGTCAGCCCTCCCTGACAATTACTCAATCAATGAGCTCAGAGGATGTCACTGAAGACATTTAAGCTTATTTACATGCGGGTGTTTGGTCTCTCCTGAGACCAAAGAGGACAGTGTACACTTTTGTAGACTTTTCCCAAGTCTACCATATACTCAACTGTTGCAAACATGGCTTGGTTTTGCCCTGGAGACTTTGAGAGAAGACCCGTGACTATTCCACAGAGGAGATTCCTTGGCTGCCTGCCTTGGCAACCTTCTCAGCCTGAGTCCCAAGTGCCATTAGTTTATCTTGGGTGGAATCTAAGAATCTTGAGGGCATCTCACCCAACAGTGATGTCAGATTAGGCCATGTCTGGGCTGCTCTTAGAGAAACAGAAACATTAGTCTACTACATGTTTTCAGAGAATATATCTCACTCTCCATCCTAAAACAAAGTTCTCTGGTTGAAAATAAATCCCAGGGCAGACACATCAATTTCTTTCAGTAGTTTTTCTGCCTGTTACAGATTGGAAGCTCTCAGGAGGCAGGACAGGGTTGTATTAACTCCATGTAGTCGGAGGACAATTACAAACTCAATGGACACCTTTGGATGACAGCTGTGCTTCAGGGTAAATGGAACCCACTAGGAAAATATCTACTTATTGCTTTAAATTAAATTGCTCCTTGGAAGGAAAGCTATGACAAAACTAGACACCATATTATAAAGCAGAGACATTACTTTGTCAACAAAAGTCTACATAGTCAAACCATGGTTTTTCCAGTAGTCATGTACAGATGTGAGAGTTGGACCATAAAGAAGGTTGAGTGCGGAAAAATTGATGCTTTCAAACTGTGGTGTTGGAGAAGACTCTTGAGAGTCCCTTGGATGGCAAAGAGATCAAAACAGTCAATCCTAAAGGAAATCAACACTGAGTTTTCACTGGAAGGACTGATGCTGAAGCTGAAGCTCCAATACTTTGGCCACATGATGCAAAGAGCCAACTCATTGGAAAACACTCTGATGCTGGGAAAGATTGAAGACAGGAGAAGGAGGTAGCAGAGGATGAGATGATTAGATACTATAGCCTACTCAATGGACATGAATTTAAGCAAACTTTGAGAGAAAGTGGAGGACAGAGGAGCCTGGTGTGCTGTGAAATCCATGGGGTTGCAAAGAATCAGACATGACTTAGCAACTGAACAACAGCAACAACTGCTTTAAAACATCCAGAATATGTTTCTTGTTGCATGATAAAATCACAGGATAGAGTGGTTGGTAGATAATCTTTACAATTTACTGCCATTAGGGGACTTGGCATTAAGGTTAGACTCTGACAACCTGCTTGTCACCAACCTCCTGAAAAATGGTCTCAGACTGAATGGCCCTTCTCACTGGGGATGCTCAGTGTGGATGAGAATCCAAGCTCAGCTTCTGATTTCTTATCATCAGTTCTCGCCAGTGAATACTTAAACGTCTGAAACAGGGTGTGAGTCATACATTTAATATGTTTCACCTTCAAGCTTTATTTCGTAAACACCTGCTTCTTGGTATCTGCTATTCAGTCTCTTCTGTTCTATGGATTTACTAGTGACTTACAGCTCTATTTCCCCCACCCCAGGGAAAATAATTTAGAACACATTTACCCCCCCATATTGTGCAGTTGGAAGGAATCATAGAAAAACTTTGCCTTAATTTTAACACTGCTTTTAGTAATCTCTGAATGCAAAGAGCATACTACGACTGTCCTTGACTGCCAGGAAGAAGAGAACAGCGGGCTGTGTGTACAGCAAAGGCACAAAGCATCCAAGAAAAGGAGATATCCTTCCTGGTTGGGGCTGTCTTGATGGGAACACACAGATGCCAGTCTCTCAGGTGCAAGTGGTAGCTCCCCTGAGACTGATTCCGGGGGCACTTACAAGTGTGCCTACCACTAGCTACCTGTAGGAACAGATTTCTACCCTGACATAATCTTTTGGGTGCAGATATTGAACTCTACCAGGCTCCTTTTAAACTGTAAATATACCATCTGTATGATGGTAGGAGGGCTTCCAAGGTGGCTCAGTGGTAAAGAATCTGCCTGCAATGCAGAAAATGTGGGTTCCATCCCTGAGTCAGGAAGATCCCCTGGAGGTGGAAATGGCAATCACTCTAGTATTCTTGCCTGGAAAATTCCAGACAGAGGACTCTGGTGAGCTACAGTCCATGGGGTTGCACATAGAGTCAGACATAACTGAGCATGCACATGCAGTTTTGGGGGCTTTCTGGACAAATTTGTCTGCAAGTTGGGGGCCCTGGGTTTAGAGTAAGCCTTGGGAAGTTAATTTACAGCTCAAGAGAGACTTGAGAGAACCTTTCAAGGAAGAAATGAAGCCTTGGAACTTGGAAACATCTCCAGGTCATAAAAGTTGGACACCAGGGCTCACCTGACCCTGGAAGGGATGGGTTTACACTCCAAAAGGTTAGAATGAGAACCAAAGGCCCTTTCTCTCCCATCTTCAAGCAGCAAAGATTTCCCCCTTCCTCCTTTAGGAGAGAAGAGGAGGCAACTGCCTCTTTCTCCTGTACAGGAGGAGGAGAAAATTCACTCATCACTTAGACACAGACTTAGAAATGAGTATGTGTAGGACATTTGGCCTGGTCGTCATCACAACACCCCAGGGATAAGAATCGAGGTGAGGTCATTTTTGCTTTCAGAAATAATGATCATCTGTCACTTATCCAGAGAACCTCGTGTGGATATTCAGGATAAAGTTAATAGAAATGAATATTAAACCTAACAGCAGTTCAAAAGGAAAAAGAGCATACTTTATTTCTCTTTGAGCCTCACTGGCTTGAAGGAAAAGAATGGGATATAGGAAGGAATTCTCACTTTATCAATTTTTGTTATCATTGCTGTTTTCTTTGCCAAATATATAGAGTTGAATGTGAGTCTGTTAGATCAAAGATTCTCAACCTCAGCACTGCTAACAATTGTTGTTGTTGCTGTTATTGTTCAGTCACTCAGTCATTTCTAACTCTTTGCAACCCCATGGACTATAGCGCACCAGTCCAGGCCCTGTCCTCCATACTTCCCGTAGTTTGCTCAAATTCATGTCCATTGAGTAGGTGATGCTATCTAACCATCTCATCCTCTGCTGCCTCTTTATACTTTTTGCCTTCAATCTTTCCAAGCATCAGGATCTTTTCCATTGAGTTGACTCTTTGAATCAGGTGGATGAAGCATTGGATCTTCAGCTCCAGCATGTCTTTCCAATGAATCTTCAAAACTGTTTTCCTTTAGGATTGACTGGCTTGATCTCTTTGCTGTCCCAGGTACTCTCAAGAGTCTTCTTCAACACAACAATTCAAAAGCACCAATTCTTCAGTGCCCAGACAACTTTATGTTTCAGCTCTCATATCCTTACATGACTACTGGAAATATCATTGCTTTGACTATGCAGGCTTTTGTTAGCAAAGTGATGTCTCTGCTTTTAATATGCTGTCTAGATTTGTTAGTTTTCCTTCCAAGGAGCAAATGTCTTTTAATACCATGGCTAACAGCTGGGGCTGGATAATTCTTTGTGTGGGGGTGTTTTGTTTATTGTAGGACAGATGTCAATAGAAAGAATCCCACTCCTGAGTTGTGACAACAAAAAACTTTGTCAAATTCCCAGGACGGGGTAAATTGCTCTGGTTAAGAACCACTGTTTTACATGCACAAGTGACAGGGTAAGTGTGTTTCCACATGGTAGTCATGGGTGAGACTGGAGGAGTTGGTCTTATGCAATCAGCAAATTGATAGAGAAGGAAATGGCAACCCAATCCAGTGTTCTTGCCTGGAGAATCCCATGGACTGAAGAGCCTCATGGGCTACAGTCCATGGGGTTGCAAAGAGTTGATTGAGTGACTAGGCAATCAGCAAATTGGAGTATTTCTTTCTAGTCTGAAGAGGTCTTCCTAGACATTCCCATATGTTATGCATGTAAATGGTAACCAAGTCTTTCAATCTACAGTGATGGAATTTCATCTACCAGTACCCCTGGGAAGATTATCACAGACATGTAGGTCGACATGAAAGAGCACATGAAACAAATGGCTGGCATGCAGATGCTTTTCTTGAGTTCAGCATTTGACAGAGAAGAAGACATCAGATTCCTGAATGGAAAAGGAAGATCACTGTGACAGGAAAAGGATACAGATGCCACCAACACCTAGATTAATTGAACACAAAATTTTGAAGAATGAGCACCCCTGGGTATTAAAACATTTAGAAAGCAGAATGCACAGTATGAGAATGCCATAAAAGCCAGCCAGCTTTGGCATAGGAAATGAGCTCAGTTATGACTCTTGTTACAGAACATCGGGGAATGGTCAAAGAAGTCAGCTCAAGTGAGTATAGAAGGGCCAGAAGCCTAGTCCCTTAGAAAGTGAGGTCAAAACCATCGAGGAGATGCTGAGAGAGGAATGAATACAAAAGCATCTCATATTTTCTTCAATTTGTTTCATTCTTAGATCACAGATGTGCCTTAAATTGAGGTTATTTATCTAAACACTCCTCTCCTCCACTGGATTCCAGAGTTTGGGCAGTTTCTTGTCTTCACTATTAATATTTTTGCTAAGTTTCCTAAACCAGGATCTGACAAGAACTGGAGGATCAGAAAACAGGTGAATCCATGCAGAAAGGAAGCGTTGTGTTCATCGTTCAGTCACTCAGTCGTGTCTGACTCTTTGTGACTGCAGCATCCCAGGCTTCCCTGTTCTTCAGTATCTCCAAGAGTTTGCACAAACTCATGTCCATTGAGTCAGTGATACCATCCACCGTCTCATCCTCTGTTCATTAAGCTTTGTCTACTGTATATGCACTGATTGCAGCTGTGTTTCAAGATTAAAGATGTGTTTCAGAAGGTCGTACCATCACGGGTAGTGGTGCTCATCCCTGCCACTGTAGACAGGCTGAAAGGTGCAGAGCTGGATACCATCATCCAAGATTTCAAGGGTTCTCACCTCAAAGGTGTCAAAATCCCCAAGCAGAATATGGCCTGGAGAGGTGTGATGGTTTTCTAGGTTGCATAACAAGTTAACAACTTAGTGGCTTAAAACAATACCCATTCATTATCTCAGTTTCTGTTGTTCCAGGATTTCCAAGCACAACTTACCTGAATTCCTTGCTCAGGGATCTCACAAAGCTGACATCAAGCTGGCAGCTGGGCTACATTCTCATCTGGAAGCTAGACTGAGGAGGAATTCACTATGAGGCTTCCACAGAATTCCTGATGGCTGTAGGCTGAAGGCTGTCCACAGCTCCTACAGGTGCTCACAGAGTCCCACCAAGGAGCCCTTCTCCTAACACACAACATGGCATATTGTTTCTCCAATATGACCTGCAGGAGAGTGAGGGTCAGTCACTAGTCAAATAAAGTCTGATACAATGTAATCATAGGAGAGACATCTTAACACTTTACCGGGTACTTTTTTTTTTAGCGTTTCATGTAGTTTTTTTTTTTTTTTTAATTAATTTTTTTATTGAAGGGGAATTGCTCTATAGAATTTTGCTGTTTTCTGTGAAACCTTAACATGAATCAATCATAGGAACCATGTACTTCTGGTGAAGAGCAAGTCACAGATCCTGACCAAACTCAACAGGAGTGGATTTCACAAAGGCATGAGACAGGAATCACAGGGAATCCCCTTAGGATCTGCCCACTGCAGGAGAGAATCAGATAGAGAAGACTCAGTGTTTCTCCCCTGCATGGCTCCCCTGCAACTGTTCAAAGGAGAGGCTGTTACCATCACCTTGCAGCAATTCTGATTATTCACCATTGAAGGAAATGCTAAGGAGAAAAAGTGAACTGCAGGATAGCCCTCTGCTTTTCTATGTAGCAGATTACCCTGCATTAGTGCTCTCATGGGAGGGAATAGCATCTCATCGTTGCTGAGCTGCTAACTCATGTCCAACTCTTTGAGAACCCATGGACTATAGCCATGCCAGGCTCCTCTGTTGTCCACTGTTTCCCTGAGGTTGCTCAAATTCTTGTCCAGTGAGTTACTTGGTGATGCTTTCTAATCATCTCATCCCTTGTCACCCCCCTTCTCCTCCTGCCTTCAGTATTTCCCAGTGTTAGAGTCTTTTCCAATTAGTTGACTGTTTGCATCAGGTGGCCAAAGTATCGGAGCTTTAGCTTCAGCATCAGCATCAGTCCTTCCAATGAATATTCAGGGTTGATTTCCTTTAGGATTAACTAGTTTGATCTCCTTGAGGAGAAGGCAATGGCACCCCACTCCAGTACTCTTGCCTGGAAAATCCTATGGACGGAGGGAGCTTGGTGGGTTGCAGTCCATGGGGTCGCTAAGAGTTGGACACAACTGAGTGACTTCAATTTCACCTTTCACTTTCATGCACTGGAGAAGGAAATGGCAACCAACTCCAGTGTTCTTGCCTGGAGAATCCCAGGAACAGGGGAGCCTGGTGGGCTGCCATCTATGGGGTTGCACAGAGTCGGACATGACTGAAGTGACTTAGCAGCAGCAGTTTGATCTCCTTGAAGTCAAAGGGACTCTTAAGAGTCTTCTCCAGCACCACAGTTCAAAAGCATGAGTTATTTGGTGCTCAGCCTTCTTTATGGACCAACTCTCACATCTATACATGATTACTGGAAAAACCATGACTTTGACCATACAGACCTATAGGGCTTTTCTGGTGACTCAGTGGTAAAGAATCTGTCTGCCAATTTAGGAGATGCACATCAGGAAGATCCTCTGGAGAAGGAAATTACAGCCCACTCCAGTATTCTTGCCTGGGAAATCCTATGAACAGAAGAACCTGGCTGGCTACCGTTCATGGGGTTGCAAAACAGTCAGACAAGACTGAGTGACTAAACAACAACAAGACTATCACTTTGACTTACAGAATGATACTGGGATGAGGGGAATAAAGTCCAACCACTGCAGAAACCATGAATTAAAATGCTGCATTATAGCCTTTTGTTGCACAATAAATTTCTGTGGCAGGAAACCCAGGATCACACTAAGGTAAGGTAAGGTAAGTCGCTCAGTCATGTCCAACTCTTTGCGACCCCATGGACTGTAGCCTACCATGTTCCTCCATCCGTGGGATTTTCCAGGCAAGAGTACTGGAGTGTGTTGCCATTTCCTTCTCCAGGAGATCTCCCCAACCCAGGGATCGAGCCCAGGTCTTCCGCATTGTAGGCAGACGCTTTACCATCTGAGCCACACTGACTCCTCATTTTTCCATCCCTAGGCAGAACCCAAAGCCCTTAACTTAGTATTTGTGCACGTCACACCCAGAACCTTCTACTCCAGACAATCTGAAGATCAGTCCTTTCCTCATCCACACTAATTTCTTTTGGATTCTCCTTAGAATTCTTCTCAGAAGTAGGTTTGTTCCGTCTCACCTATGTGCTTCCCAATTCTGTCCTCATCCACTGTTTGACTAACCACAAAATGTCTCCTTCATCAGGTAAATTGAATTAAGAGATCAGATACTCAGCAAGCCAAATCTTGCCAAGGCCAAAGGCTAAATGAAGGAGGAAGAAGCCTTCCAACCATAGAAGCAAATGTGAGTTACATTCTAAACTTCTCTGCACAGTGACCCTTGTCAAGGAGGAAGTAGCCACCTTTCTCACCTCCTGGAAGCACTGGGTTCTGAGCTAATAATGTCTCTTCCTCCTGACCTTCACTGCCCACCCCCATTCCACTCTGCCAAGAGAGTTATTTAAGCTTATTGCACAAATTGTAATTGCTGCATCTCCCCATCCCCCATCTCGCATTACTGTCTGTTCCTCAGCAAGCCCTCGAATGATGATGTGTGTCTAGCTGGTGGCCCACTATGACCTTTGCTTGTTTTCTTCTTATTCTCACTGTAGTCACTTGTTATTTGTTTTGCCTCCTCTTTGCATGTTACATTTTTACACTTTTCTCCTCACTTTTTTTCTTTTAAAAAAATTATTAGGTATTTCTTTAACTTGTGTGTGTGTGTGTGTGTGTGTGTGTGTGTGTGTGTGTGTTCAGTTACTCAGTCATGTCCGACTCTTTATGACCCCATGGACTGTAGGTCACCAGGCTCCTCTGTCCATGGAATGTTCCAGGCAAGAGTACTGGAGTGAGTTGTCCTTTTCTATTCCAGGGGATCTTCCTGACCTAGGAATTGAACCTGCATCTTCTGTATCTCCTGCAGTTACATTATTTGCCACTGCATCAAGACATCATAAATTCTTTTATTTATTTATTTTTTTCACTGAAGTATAGTTGATTTACAAGGTTGTGCCAATCTCTGCTGTACAGCAAAGTAACTCAGTTATACACATATATACATTCTTTTTATATTATTTTCCATTACAGCTTATCACAGGATATTGAATACTATTCCTTGGGCTATGCAGTAGGACCTTGCTGTTTATCCATCTTACATATAATGGTTTACATCAGCTAATTACTTGCTCCGATCCTTTCCTCCTCGATGCACTCCCTGTTGGCCACAGGTCTTTTCTCTATGCCTATGAATCTGTTTCTGTTTTGCAGACAAGTGAGGTGGATGTTATCTTCACTCTACACACAAGGAAGCTGCATCTCAGAAAGGTTAAGTACTTCCTAATGTTTATCCATCAGTTAAGTATGGTGTCTGAATATGAACCCACAAGGCCTCTGGTGGCTCAGATGGTAAAGAATCTACCTGTCAATGCAGGAGACCCAAGTTTAATCCCTGGGTCAAGAAGATCCCCTGAAGAAGGGAATGTCTACCCACTCCAGCATTCTTGCCTGAAGAATCCCATGAACAGAGGACCCTGAGCAAGGGTGTCATGGGGGGCGGGGAGGGGGGCAGGCTACAGTCCATGGGGTTACAAAGAGTCAGACACAACTGAGCAACTAACACTTTCACTTCTGATATCAGAATCCACTGTCTCTGTACTGTTTCAACATGGCAGCCCCCATGCTTTGACTTTTCCAGGATATTGTTACAGACTTCAGATGCTCTGTCCTTTGGGACCCCTTAATATACAAACACATATGTCAGATGATCTGTTCTCATTTGTCTTTGGAAAGACAGTTTCTGTATCTACAAGTAACACTTGCTGCTGCTGCTGCTAAATCGCTGTCCGACTCTGTGTGACTCCATAGACAGCAGCCCACCAGGCTCCCCCGTCCCTGAGATTCTCCAGGCAAGAACACTGGAGTTGCAATTTCCTTCTCCAATGCATGAAAGTGAAAAGTGAAAATGAAGTCGCTTAGTCGTGTCCAACTTTTAACGACCCCGTGGACTGCAGCCCACCAGGCTCCCTCTGTCCATGGGATTTTCCAGGCAAGAGTACTGGAGTGGGGGTGCCATTGCCTTCTCCATGGCACACAGTTCTTTAGCCTTTGCCTTAGTGCACACACACACACACACACACACACACACACACACACCACAAATGCATGTGTATAACACACCTCCCTATTTTGAGAGGTATTCATTTCAACCCCAAATGCACAAAGATCTATTTGCATGAAAGACTCCTACCATCCTTCCCCATCCCCTCTCTCACTATCTATCTTGTCATCCAACCAAGCTGAATCCACACAGACTGTTTCTGTTTTTACAAGTACGTGACAATTCGCATCCTTGCCAAAGATGCTGAGAAATTAATGTGATGGTCTTTTGGGTCTTCTGGAGCATCTGACCTAATTGGCATTATAGAATGTTGAAAATATTTTGAGGATTTTCTCTTTGAAGTAAATTTTTCTTTTTCCTTTTATTTTTTGAGTTTCTCTCCCCAGTTTACCATTTCCAGTATAATATTTTTGGCATACCTCTAAGTGGTCCTTCGTGAATCTACCCTGGATGCTTTCTGTTCTCTGTGTTGTTTCTAAAGAAATTGCAATTTTCTGGGCTCTAATTAAAGCACCCCACAGGATACCCCAGTTTTCTTCTGCTCCATGTTATATTGTGCAATTTTTTTTCTGTCGTGTTTCCTTCTCCTCTTTATGGATGCTGAATTCCCCCTCTACTGTCTCTCCTTAAATGCCCATAAGAACCATAGCCATGTGGATGTTTATTAAACTTTTCAAAGTTTGAAACACAAATGTTCGATTCCTCTTTTCTTGACAATCCAACACCAAACATGTGGGATGATTGCATATCCCCTGCTAACCTGATGAGCCAATAGCTGAGGATTTGTGAGCTTTTCTGAGATCTGCTCCTAAAGATGATACATTGCAGGCAAAGGCAAACTAAAAGAACTCTAATTGTTCTTGTTAAAAGTGACGTTCTATGGCTTCTGATTCTAGGTAAATATAGTAAGACATGATGGAACTATACTAACAATACAACAATTTTTTAAAGCTAGATAAATTATCCAGCTCATATTTTTAAGGGGTCAATGAGCTAAGCAATAAAAGACAGAAATGGTATGGGCCTAACAGAAGCAGAAGATATTTAGAAGAGGTGGCAAGAATACACAGAACTGTACAAAAACGATCTTCACAACCAAGATAATCACAAAGGTGTGATCACTCACCTAGAGCCAGACATCCTGGAATGTAAAATCAAGTGGGCCTTAGGAAGCATCACTATGAACAAAGCTAGTGGAGGTGATGGAATTCTAGTTGAGCTATTTCAAATCCTAAAAGATGATGCTGTGAAAGCACTGCACTCAATATGCCAGCAAATTTGGAAAACTCAGCAGTGGCCACAGGACTGGAAAAGGTCAGTTTTCATTCCAATTCCAAAGAAAGGCAATGCCAAAGAACACTCAAACTAACACACAATTGCACTCATCTCACACGCTAGAAAAGTAATGCTCAAAATTCTCCAAGCCAGGCTTCAACAATACATGAACCGTGAACTTCCTGATGTTCACGCTGGTTTTAGAAAAGGCAGAGGAACCAGAGATCAAGTTGCCAACGTTCGCTGGACCATGGAAAAAGCAAGAGAGTTCCAGAAAAAAAAAATAACATCTGTTTCTGCTTTATTGACTATGCCAAAGCCTTTGACTGTGTGGATCACAAGAAACTGTGGAAAATTCTTCAAGAGATGGGAATACCAAACAACCTGACCTGGCTCCTGAGAAATCTGTATGCAAGTCAAGAAACAACAGCTAGAACCAAACATGGTTCCAACTTGGGACCAAATTGGGAAAGGAGCACGTCAAGGCTGTATATTGTCACCCTGCTTATTTAACTTATATGCAGAGTACATCAAAAGAAAAACTGTGCTGGATGAAGCACAAGATGGAATCAAGATTGTTGGGAGAAATATCAATAACCTCAGATATGCAGATGACACTACCCTTATGGCAGAAAGTGAAGAAGAACTAAAGAGCTTCTTGATGAAAGTGAAAGAGGAGAGTGAGAAAGTTGTCTTAAAGCTCAACATTCAGAAAACGAAGATCACAGCATTCTATCCCATCACTTCATGACAAGTAGATGGGGAAACACTGGAAACAGTGACAGACTTTATTTTGGGGCGGATCCCAAATCACTGCAGATGGTGACTGCAGCCATGATAAAAGATGCTTGCTCCTTGGAAGGAAAGTTATGACCAACCTAGACAGCATATTAAAAGTAGAGACATTACTTTGCCAACAAAGGTCCATCTAGTCAAGGCTATGGTTTTTCCAGTAGCCATGTATGGATGTGAGAGTTGGACCATAAAGAAAGCTGAGCACTGAAGAACTGATACTTTTGAACTGTGGTGTTGGAGAAGACTCTTGAGAGTCACTTGGACTGCAAGGAGATCCAACCAGTCCATCCTAAAGGAGATCAGTCCTGACTATTCATTGGAAGGACTGATGCTGAAGCTGAAACTCCAATATTTTGGCTACCTGATTCGAAGAGATGACTCATTTGAAAAGACCCTGATGCTGGGAAAGATTGAGGGCGGGAGGATAAGGGCACGACAGATTGGATGGCATCACCGACTCAATGAACATGAGTTTGGGTAGACTCAGAGTTGGTGATGGACAGGGAGGCCTGGTGTTCTACAGTCCATGGTGTTGCAAAGAGTTGGACATGACTGAGCAACTTAAGTGACCTGAACTGAGCTAAGGAAGCACTGAAGACTAGAAGAAAAAATTTCCACCAGAGGCATAGTTCCTCCTTGATAAGATAATTATTACTGACTCTAGTGTCTCTTGGCATATTTGCCAGTTCTGGACATGAGTTGAGGATCAGGCTTGGCCTAAATTGAGGGATGTTACTGGTAGACTTTAGGCAGTCACTCTGGGATGGAATGATGAATTCGAATATAGCAGAAATTTCAAACAAGAACATCTTCTTCATAAGACATTTGCTGAACTCTGCTGGAAACTGGGGCAGAACCTAGACACAAAGACAGACTTCAACTTCATATAAGTTGCGTGTGTGCTCAAGAGACCCAAGTTGCATCAGCAGGAAAAGCTTTTTTTTTTTTAAATCTTGTATTTATCTGTTTCTGGCTGTGCTGGGTCTTGGTTGTGGCCCCCGGGCTTTCTCTGGTTGCAGCAAACAGGGGCCATTGTCCAGTGGCTGTGCTCAGGCTTCTCTGCAGGGGCTTCTCTTGCTGCAGAGCATGGGCTCCAGGCACACAGGCTTCAGCAGGTGTGGCTCCCAGGCTCTAAAGCTCAGGCTCAGTAGTTGTGCCACATGGGCTTAGTTGCTCCTGTGGGATCCTCCTGGATCAGGGATCAAATCCATTCTCTTCATTGGCAGGCAGATTCTTAACCAGTGAATCCCCAGAGAAGTCCAAGGAAGGGAAGCTTTGAAACTAACGCAAATCTAGTATCTCTCAAAGCATTAACCCCGTGTCAACCTGGGCAAGGGGAGGGTTATGGTCAAAAACTCTGAAGGGCAAAGCATCCAGAGCTGAGAAAACAGAGAGTTTCCAGTTACACATCTAGGAAAGGCATACCTGATGGGGAGCTTGGCATTGAAGCAGAGTGAATTCTCCCTGAGGCTCCCTTAGGAGACAACATCCCATGAGAAGGAGGAGGCCTGCAAGAAGATGTGTGTGCATGCTAAGTTGCTTCAATCATGTGTGACTCGCTGTGGCTCCATGAATGCAGCCTGACAGCCTCCTCTGTTCATGAAATTCTCTAGGCAAGAATACTGGAGTGGGTTGCCATGCTCTCCTCTAGGAGATATTCCCAACCCAGGGTTGAACAGACATCTCTTAAACCTCTTGCATTGGCAGTTGGGTTCTTTGCTGTTAAGCTCCAATGATAGGTCAAAACAGTAGGCAGAGTTTTGACCTTGTATTGGGCTTCCCTGGTGGCTCAGAGGTTAAAGCATCTGCCTCCAATGCGGGAGACACGGGTCCGATCCCTGAGTTGGGAAGATCCCTTGGAGAAGGAAATGGCAATCCACTCCAGTATTCTTGCGTGGAGAATCCCATGGACGGAGAAGCCTAGTAGGTTACAGTCCACGGGGTTGCAGAGAGTCGGACACGACTGAGCGACTTCACCTACCTACCTACCTACCTACCTTGACCTTGTATAAAGTGAAATAGGGCTTCCCTGGTGGCTCAGATGGTAAAGCGTTTGTCTGAAATGTGGGAGACCTGGATTCGATTCCTGGGTCAGGAAGATACCCTGGAGAAGGAAATGGCAACCCACTCCAATACTCTTGCCTAGAAAATCCCATGGACAGAGGAGCCTGGTAGGCTACAGTCCATGGGGTTGCAAAGAGTCGGACACGACTGAGCGACTTCACTTCAAGTGAAATACTCAAGAGGCAAACTCATTAAGAACAGAATATTCCGGCATGAGGAGACAAAGCAAAAATCTAGAAGATTCACACTAAAAACAGGGACTTACCAGATGCAAAGCAAATCTTGCCAAAATCGAAATTCAGAGGCCAAGATAGGCTTCCTCGGTGGCTAGTGGTGAAGGACCCCCTCCCAGTGCAGGAGAAAAGAGACTCAGGGTGATTTCTGGGCTGGGAAGCTCTCCTGAGGAGGAAACAGCAGCCCTCTCCAGGATTCTCTCCTGGGAAACACATGGACAGAGGAGCCCGGTGGGCTGCAGCCCCTGGGGTCACAGAGTCAGACACAGCTGAGCACCCATGCAGACCAAGATAATCTCGGTTAGATGGAGGTGATCAGCCCCTCATCCTATATGCCCACAAGAGAGAGGAGATCTCACTGATGAAAAGTTTTACCTAGACCATTTGATGTATTTACATGCAAAGCCTGGGATATATAAAAATATCATTAAACATCTATTTTGACCAATAACCTAAAAGAGGTTATTTAAAATTAGAGGTGTTTGATTTCAGCTCTCACATGTAAAGAGCTTGGAAGTCTGAGAAAACTCTGAACATAGTAAAAATTAATAACTTCACTTGAATGCCTCAGAAAATTGAGGTCACAGGATAAAACATCACCACAGAACTTGGAGACAGAGCCAAATACAGCGAATCACTGTTAATATCTGCTTATCTGGGGCAGAAGCCACCAGAGCCCTAAAATGGTAAGAAGTTTAAATGTGAATTTTAATAAATTGCTAGAGGCTTCAGTGTAAGCCAGCACAAGAATGAGAAACTCCGGAAGGAGGCCCCAGACACTCATAGGCTTTGCTTTTAGAAATCACAAGTTGTTCTTGTGGTGAGTATTTGAGGAAAGTGTTCCCAGCTCTGAAAGGGGAAAGCTTGCTGTTGTTCAACAACTCAGTCATGCCTGACTGTGACCCCATGGCCTGCAACACACCAGGCTCCCAGTCCTTCACCATCTCCCTGGAGTTTGCTCAAATTCATGTCCATTGAATTGGTGATGCCATCCAGTCATCTTGTCTTCTGATATCCCTTTCTCCTTCTGCCTTCAATTTTTCCCAGCATCAAGGTCTTCTCTAAGGAGTCAGTTCATCACATCAGATGGCCAAAGTACCGGAGCTTCAGCTTCAGCATCAGTAACTGTGAAATACAGTAAGTCACCCTCCACAGCAGAGGGCTACTCTCCAGTACAGAAGAACTTCCCAGAACCTTATCCCAGCAGCAGAAAGACCAATCCACCCGATCAAGTCTCATGCATACTTCCAGCCTCATCTATGGGGAAACGATGCTCTTATCAGAGGTCAAAGCTTCAAAGAAGTAGGTTAGAAATGCTTCATATAAGGAAGAAAGTGGGAAGCAAGAACAACAACTAAGCTAACCAAGAAAAAGCTAAGCTAATGCAAAAACTTTTGTGAAGGTCACAGCCCAGAGACATAACTCATTAAAACACTGAGATTTAATCACAAGGTTATAAAATGCTTCCCCTTCCTCTTCACTGGTCTTTCCTGCTGGCTCAGATGGTAAGAATCCACCTGCAATACAAGAGACCTAGGTTTGATCCCTGGGTTGGGAAGATCCCCTGGAGAAGGGAATGGTAACCCAGTCCAGTTGATTCTTGCCTGGAGAAATCCATGAACAGAGGAGCCTGGCAGGCTACAGTCTAAGCAGTTGCAAAGAGTTGAACATGACTGAATGACTCACAGTTTTCCCCTCATTACCACCAGTGATCTAGTATAAAAAACACTGGATACAGCTAAAAGAGGTGCAGAATGCAGAGTTTATGTGTGTAGTGGAGGTACAGGTATCCAAAGTCAACAGGGAAGAAGAAAACAAATGATGCAGAAGGAATAGGAAGTCTCTGGCCCTGACAGCAAGAGCAAATATATGACTTCTGGGCAGATGAACACAAAATCCAGCATCATAGTCCTATTTACTATAGTTCTTGTTAACTGGGAACAACCAGCCTTCAAAAAAAATTGCAAAACTTGCAAAAAGCATGAAAAAACAAAACCTGAGAAGACAAAGCAAGCATCAGAACCAGAAGTGTATAGTTGGCCCTCTGCATCTGCAGATGTCAAACCCATGAATATAAAGGACCAACTGTATTTACTGTATTATGCCATTTTCTAGGGTTGGCCAAAAATTCCCTTTGGATTTTTCCGTAACATCTTACTAACAACCCAAATGAACGTTTTGGCCAGCCCAACATATAAGGAACTGAGCACCCAGAGATTTTGGTATCTGTGGAGCCTTTTGGATACCAAAGAACAACTGTGGTACACAATGGATACCAAAGAATAACTATATATGACATAAATGTTGGAATTGTCAGACCACAAATTTAAAATAACTATGACTCCTATGTTAATGTCTCTGAGAGAAATGGCAGACAAGTAAGAAAAGATTAATAATGTGAGCAGAGTTGGAAAACCTAAGAAAGAATAAAAAGAAAAGTGTTAGAAATTCAGAACACCATAAGAGATATTAAGGCCAGTTTGATGGCCTCATCCATTGGTGCTACATAGCAAAGGTACTAGTGAACTTGAAGACAGGTAAATAAAAGCTTCTTAAACTGAAATACAGAGAGAAAAATATATGTGGGGGGTGGGGGTAGGGAGAAAGAAGCAGAACACTCCCAAATGGTGAGACAATTTGAAAATTGTAGCATATGTTCAATTGATACACCAGAAAGATAAAACAAGAAATGTGCATCACTGTTTGCAGATGACATGATACTGTACATAGAAAACCCTAAAGATTGCATCAGAAAATTACTAGAGCTAATCTGTGAATTTAGCAAAGTTGCAGGATACAAAATCAATACACAGAAATCACTTGCACTTCTATATACCAACAATGAAAAATCAGAAAGAGAAATTAAGGAACCGACCCCATTAACCATCTCAACAAAAAAAACTAAATGTCTAAGATAAACATACCTAAGCAGACAAAAGAGCTACACACAGAAAATTATGATGCTAGTGAAAGAAATCAAAGACAACATAAACAGATGGAGAGATATTTCATGTTCCTGGGTAGGAAGAATCAATACTGTGAAAATGACTATACTACCAAATACAATCTATAGATTCAATGTGATCCCTGTCAGATTACCAATGGCATTTTTCACAGAACAAAACAAAAATAATTCACAATTCATAGGGAGACACAAAAGACTCTGAATAGCCAAAACAATCTTGAGAGCAAAGAATGGAGCTGGAGGAATCAACCTTCCTAAGTTCAGATTATACTACAAAGCTACAGTCATCAAGACAGTATGGTACTGGCACAAAAACAGAACTATAGACAAATGGAACAAGGTAGAAAGCCCAGAAATAAACCCATACACCTATGGGTACCTTATTTTTGACAAATGAGGCAAGAATATACAATGGGGCAAATACAGCCTCTTCAATAAATGATGTTTGGAAAACTGGACCGCTCCATGTAAAAGAATGAAATTAAAACACTTCCTAACACCATATACAAAGATAAACTCAAAATGGATTGAAGACCTAAATGTAAGACCAGAAACTATAAAACTCTTAGAGGAAAACATAAGCAGAACACTTGATGACATAAATCAAAGCAAGATCCTCTATGACCCACCTGCTATAGTGACAGAAATAATAACAAAAGTAAACAAATGGGACCTGATTAAATTTAAAAGCTTTTGCACAACAAAGGAAACTATAAGCGAGGTGAAAAGACAACCCTCAGAATGGGAGAAAGTAATAGTACATGATATAATTGACAAATGGTTAATTTCGAAAATATACAAGCAGCTCATACAACTCAGTGCCAGAAAAACAAACAACCCAATCAAAAAGTGGGGAAAAGACCTAAACAGACATTTCTCCAAAGAAGACATACAGATGGCTAACAAACACATTGAAAAGATTCTCAACATTGCTCATTATTAGAGAAATGCAGATCAAAACTACCATGAGATATCACATCACACCAGTCAGAACGGCAATCATGAAAAAGTCTACAAACAACAAATACTGGAGAGGGTGTGGAAAAAGGGAATGCTCTTTCATTGTTGGTGGGAATGTAAATTGATACTGCCACCGTGGAAGATGGTATGGCGATTCCTTTAAAAACTAGGAATAAAACCACCATATGACCCAGCAATCCCACTCCTAGGCATATACCCTGAGGAAACAAAAACTGAAAAAGACACATGTATCCCATTGTTCATTGCAGCACTGTTTACAATAGCTAGAGCATGGAAGCAACCTAGATGAATGGATAAAGAAGTTGTGGTACATACACACAATGGAATATTTCTCAGCCATTAACTGGAACACACTTGAGTCAGTTCTAATGAAGTGGATGAACCTAGAACCTATTATACAGTGTGAAGTGAGTCACAAACAGAAAGATAAATATTGTATTCTAATGCATATACATGGAATCTAGAAAAATGGTACTAAAGAGCAGCAGTGGAGAAACAGACACAGAGAATAGACTTATGGACATGGAGAGAGGGGGAGGAGAGGGTGAGATGTATGGAGAAATCAAAATGGAAACTTACATTCAGTTCAGTTCAGTCACTCAGTCGTGTCCAACTCTTTATGAGCCCATGAATCGCAGTATGCCAGGCCTCCCTGTCCATCATCAACTCCAGGAGTTCATTCAGACTCACGTCCATCGAGTCAGTGATGCCATTCAGCCATCTCATCCTCTGTCGTCCCCTTCCTCTCCTGCCCCCAATTACTCCCAGCATCAAAGTCTTTTCCAATCGCATGAGGTGGCCAAAGTACTGGAGTTTCAGCTTCAGCATCATTCCTTCCAAAGAAATCCCAGGGCTGATCTCCTTCAGAATGGACTGGTTGGATCTCCTTGCAGTCCAAGGGACTCTCGAGTCTTCTCTAACACCGCGGTTCAAAAGCATCAGTTCTTCGGCGCTCAGGCTTCTTCTCAGTCCAACTCTCACATCCATACATGACCACTGGAAAAACCATAGCCTTGACTAGACAGACCTTTGTTGGCAAAGTAACGTCTCTGCTTTTGAATATGCTATCTAGGTTGGTCATAACTTTTCTTCCAAGGAGTAAGCATCTTTTAATTTCATGGCTGCAGTCACCATCTGCAGTGATTTTGGAGCCCCCAAAATAAAGTCTGACACTGTTTCCACTATTTCCCCATCTATTTCCCATGAGGTGATGGGATATAAAATAGATAGCCAATGGGAATTTGCTATATGGATCAGAATCTCATACAGGGGCTCTGTATCAACCTAGAGAGGTGGGATGGGGAGGGAGATGGGAGGGAGTTTCAAAAGGCAGGAGATATATGTATACCTATGACTGACTCATGTTGAGGCTTAACAGAAAACAACAAAATTCTGTAAAGCAATTATTCTACAATTTAAAAAAAGAAACATGCAGAAGGAACATTTGAATATAATGGAAATAATTTTGAAATGAATAACAAACACTGAAGTACAGATCCAGGAAATTCAGAGAACACAAAATGGGATAAATACTCATCCCTCAAAAAAAAAGGAAAAGAAAACCATACCAAATCACACCATGTTCAAATGACAGAAAACCCAATGAAAGAGAAAATCTCCCAAAAGCCAGAGAAAGGGGAAAATTACCAGAGTGGGAAATTCACTTATCCTTAGAGCAATTTCTCATTGTAGCAAAGAATGAGGCTTTTTCCCAAAAGAATAAAACTACAGCAAAGGTTAAGAATTACAGAATAATAGGAAATATCCTGATTCCTAGTCGGAAAAAAAGTAAGCAAAAGAGTGTGACTTGATATACCAAATTTTTTAAAGATGTAAAGAATCAGCGTGGAGAAGAAAATGGCAACCCATTCCAGTATTCTTCCTGGGAAATTCCATGGACAGAGAAGCCTGGTGGGTACAGTCCCTGGGGTCCCAAAAGAGTCAGACATGACTTAGTGACTAAACAACAGAAAGAATCAACATAGAATCCTACACAAGCAATTTATCCTTTAAAAGTGACAGATAGGATAGGATATTTTATATGATTCAAAAGAATCACAAATGCTACATATTTAGATGTTGTCATGCCTGGGAGGGGCACCTAGAAATGTTGCCCCTTGGTACACATAAGAAAAGATGACCTTGATGAAATACAGCATACAAAGAAGGGTAGGAATGAAGGCTATGGTTGCAGCATTGACTACTCTCTGCGTGGAATAGCTCTAAGTTTGGATTCATGCTCTGTAAAATATTTTCTTTTCAATTGATTCAACTGAGCTAGAGTTTACTTGTGATTAAAGACTTCCTTACTAATATATTTTTCTAACTTTTTCTAAACATTTTTCCATTTTAATGATTTAAATTAATTTCAAAAGTTATTCTTAGGTTTATTTTTGAGTTCTCTAAATCTCAAGTTGCATCTGAAATAAATTTGCTCTACTGCTTCTATACAATAATAAAAACTTTTCTCTAAATGCAACTTTGTTTCTATTACATTTTGATGTTTATCCATCTCATTATTAAAAGCTATTTTTATTATTTAGGATTCTGTGTGTCTATCATGTATGTATATATGTTTAAATGCTTATGTTTGACTTTTTTATGTATTGATAACACGTTTCAGTCTCACTGAATCCTGGTTTAAAAAAATTGTAGCCTGTATAATTATTCTTTTGATAATTAAAGATACTTTGTTTGTTGCCTAATATATGATTAATACTTTGTGCCATGAGTATATTTAATTAATAATCATAAAGGTCAATGCCTTTTTAAGTGAAAGAAAAATGAAGACTTTTTCAGGCCTACAAAGACCAGATGAATACATGGATGGTAAATCTGCCCTCCAAGACATGTTGAAATAAGTCATTCAGGAAGAAGAAAAGTGATGCAAGCCAGAACCTGGAATCAACATAACCAAAGAGTGTTGTGAGAAAAAAATAAAGACTAAAATCATGTATTTCTATTTTAATTATTCTGAAAGATGACTTTATATAAAGCAATATTAGAACAATTTATTGAGTGAACTCTACTTGATACTCTGTAATGACCTATCTGGGAAAAAAAAATCTGAAAATAAACAGATATTGGTATGTATGCATGCTAAGTCACTTCAGTCATGTCTGACTCTGTGAGACCCTGTGGGACCCTGAGGACCCACCAGGCTCCTCTGCACCTGAGATTCTCCAGGCAAGAACACTGGAGTGGGTTGCCATGCCCTCCTTCAGGATACCTTACCAACCCAGGGATCAAACCCAGGTCTATAATGTCTCCTGCACTGGCAGGCAGGTTATCACCAAGGCCACCTGAAAGTGAAAGTGAAGTGGCTCAGTTGTGTCCGACTCTTTGAGACCCCATGGACTGTAGCCCACCAGGCTCCCCTGTCCCTGGGATTGTCCAGGCAAGAACACTGGAGTGGGTTGCCATTTCCTTCTCCAATGCATGAAAGTGAAAAGTGAAAGTGAAGTCACTCAGTCGTGTCCGACTCAGCGACCCCATGGACTGCAGCCTACCAGGCTCCTCCATCAATGGGATTTTCCAGGCAAGAGTACTGGAGTGGGGTGCCATTGCCTTCTCCGAAATATATGTATGCTGCTGCTGCTGCTAAATCACTTCAGTCGTGTCCAACTCTGTGTGACCCCACAGACGGCAGCCCATTGGGCTCCGCCATCCCTGGGATTCTCCAGGCGAGAACATTGGAGTGGGTTGCCATTTCCTTCTCCAATGCGTGACAGTGAAAAGTGAAAGTGAAGTCGCTCAGTTGTGTCTGACTCAGCAACCCCATGGACTGCAGCCTACCAGGAGCCTCCTTCTATGGGAGTTTCCAGGCAAGAGTACTGGGGTGGGATGCCATTGCCTTCTCCGAAATATATGTATACGTATAACTAATTCACTTTGCTATACAGCAGAAACTATCACAACAGTGTAAATCAACTGTTCAGTTCAGTTCAGTTGCTCAGTTGTGTCCAACTCTGTGACCCCATGAATCGCAGCACAACAGGCCGCCCTGTCCATCACCATCTCCCAGAGTTCACTCAAACTCACATCCGTAGAGTCAGTGATGCCATCCAGCCATCTCATCCTCTGTCATCCCCTTCTCCTCTTACTCCCGGTAGCATCAAGGTCTTTTCCACTGAGTCAACTCTTCTCATGAGGTGGCCAAAGTATTGGAGTTTCAGCCTCGACATCAGTCCTTCCAATGAACACCCAGGACTGATCTCCTTTAGAATGGACTGGTTGGATCTCCTTGCAATCCAAGAGACTCTCAAAAGTCTTCTCCAACACCACAATTCAAAAGCATCAATTCTTCAGCACTCAGCTTTCTTCACAGTTCAACTCTCACATCCATACATGACTACTGGAAAAACTATAGCCTTGACTAGATGGACCTTTGTTGGCAAAGTAATGTCTCTGCTTTTTAATATGCTATCTAGTTTGGTCATAACTTTCCTTCCAAGGAGTAAGTGTCTTTTAATTTCATGGCTGCAATCACCATCTGCAATGATTTTGGAGCCCAAAAAATAAAGTCTGACACTGTTTCCATTGTTTCCCCATCTATTTCCCATGAAGTGATGGGACCAGAATGCCATAATCTTACTTTTCTGAATGTTGAGCTTTCAGCCAGCTTTCTCACTCTCCTCTTTCACTTTCATCAAGAGGCTTTTTAGTTCCTCTTCACTTTCTGTCATAAGGGTGGTGTCATCTGCATATCTGAGGTTATTGATATTTCTCCAAGAAATCTTGATTCCAGCTTGTGCTCCTTCCAGCCCAGAGTTTCTCATGATGTACTCTGCATAGAAGTTAAATAAGCAGGGTGACAATATACAGCTTTGACATACTCCTTCTACTATTTGGAACCAGTCCATTGTTCCATGTCTAGTTCTAACTGTTACTTCCTGACCTGCAGCTGTACTCCAATAAAAATTAATTCAAACAAACAGAAAACAACCTTAACTCTTATCTCCTATAACAACCTTGTATGAAAATTAATCTGAAATACAACTAACTGAAAAAAAGAAATCTATTAAATTTCTATAAAACAAGAGAATATCTTCTTGACCTTTGCATAATGTCTTCTTGACCTTTAAATGTGACTCAAAATACTAACCATAAAGAGAGTCTGATCCATTGGATTAATTAAGTTGTGCCAATCAAAAGATACCATAAAAAAGAGTGAAAGGACAAATGAATTAGAAGAAAATATTTTCAGTACTTAAATCTGACTAATACCTCATATTTCAAATATTTAAAGCAATTCTAAAACTATAAGACAAGAAAAAGACAACCCATTTCTTCATGGGCAAAAGAACAGAGTAGCTACTTGTCAAAAGAGTATATTCAAAAATCTATTAGACACACTGAAACATGCCTAATGTCATTGTTGATCAAGCAAATACAAAGTAAGAACACAATGAGACACCATTACATGCCCACCAGAATGGAATAAATTTGTGGAAGTTTTTTAATGAATCTTGGTCCTTAGTTCAATTTCTTGTAGCATCTCAGAAAACCCTAAGTAAGATGCATACACATGTGTGCTGGCAGGCATGGGAGTGGAGGTGCAATTAATTTTCACAATTGCAAAATGAATTTTGGCATTTGGGAATTAATTATACAAACTGAAAAATATAAATACAATAAATTTCTTTGAACTTAAAATTTCATTTCCCTAAAGGAATATAGGAGCAACATTTCTTATCTTTTAAAGCAGCAAATTTGAGTTTTCTACTAAAGTTCACATTGGGTAAGAATGTGTTTCCCTGAACTCAAATTTTAGCCCTGAAGTTCTCAATAATATTTGGCTGGTCTTCCTGAGATTTTTTTATTCCCCAGTCTTTCTTACTGTAAGTATTTCTAAATGGAGTTTATTACTGCCACGTTAGATGCTGGTCTTGTGCAACTTAAGCAAACTTCAAAGCTCAGCATTCAGAAAACAAAGATCCTGGCATCTGGTCCCATCACTTTATGGAAAATAGTCCGGGAAACAGTGGAAACAATGTCAGACTTTATTTTGGGGGCTCCAAAATCACTGCAGATGGTGACTGCAGCCATGAAATTAAAAGACACTTACTCTTTGGAAGAAAAGTTATGACCAACCTAAACAGCATATTCAAAAGCAGAGACATTACTTTGCCAACAAAGGTCCGTCTAGTCAAGGCTATGGTTTTTCCAGTGGTCATGTATCGATGTGAGAGTTGGGCTATGAAGAAAGCTGAACACCAAAGAACTGATGCTTTTGAACTGTGGTGTTAGAGAAGACTCTTGAGAGTCCCTTGGATTGCAAGGAGATCCAACCAGTCCATTCTGAAGGAGATCAGCCATGGGCTTTCTTTGAAAGGACTGATACTAAAGCTGAAACTCCAGTACTTTGGCCACCTCATTCGAAAAGTCGACTCATTGGAAAAGACTCTGATGCTGGGAGGGATTGGGGGCAGGAGGAAAAGGGGACGACAGAGAATGAAATGGCTGGATGGCATCACTGACTTGATGGACGTGAGTGTGAATGAACTCCAGGAGTTGGTGATGGACAGGGAAGCCTGGCATGCTGCAATTCATGGGGTCGCAGAGTCAGACACAACTGAGCTACTGAACTGAACTGAATTGAACTGTGGAACTTAAGCAAACTTCGCAGTTGAATTCATCTTCCCTTTCTTCTTTCTTCAGGTCTCCATTTCAGAATCTCAGTCTCTTCTATTTAATAATACAGGAATTAACTTCTTTAATCTGTAGCTTTTATTGAGTGTGTTTATTCTATTTGAACTATTTGAAGATTAGTGGCACGTTTGACATATTTTTCTGATATAAAGAGACAAGTTGTATTTTCATTTACACAATCCTGGATTGAATTTGTATGCATCCTTGCTACTTGCAGGAAAAAAATTTTCCACCTGTGATTAAAAGAGGATCTGAACTATCATTTTTAACTCTGAAGCAAGATGAAAACACGCCTTGTGCATTATTTATTTGAGGAAGGGAACGCCAAATAAATTCTCCAGCACTCTCTCATTGCACTCTGCTCAATTTTTCTATATATGTGAGCTATTCGGTTAAACCTTCCTGCCCTCACCTTGGGAAGAGAAAGTACAAGTGTACACACAGAGCACACTATACACATGTACTTGCACACACATCAATGTGCATACACACCATACACACTTCACATACACATACCACATACATACATACTACACACACACACACACACGCCCCATAATGTGCACACACACCATACATACATCACACACACATACCACACACGTGCACACATACACACCACAAATTCTAGTAACTCTTTCACTAGAATGAAAAGGAAAAAAAAAATAGACAATGATCTTGATATTTCCCTTTAAATGACTTTATTTCCCTTTAACCTTTAGAATTTTAACGTGATCATAATACAGGATGGGAAGGGTGACGTGTAACAGTGGAGGGAGTCCTTAGGAGACATTCATTAGCTCAAGAATAGACGAGTTTTGCCTAGTTTACCAACAGTGGCAGAAACAAGCTCATGTAGGTGCCCCCTTTAAAAGGGATGGACAGGGCAGAGGACAAAGGCGACTTCCTGCAGCCCTGAAGAGGAGCTGGTTAGCATGTCCAATAATCAAGACTAACTGGTTCCACAATCACAGCATGTGAATGTGAACCTCCGGACACCATTTTCTAGCAACCAAATATCTGGAAGTCTCCATATGCTCACCCATAAAATGAGGCTACAAGGAAGAAATGAGACCAAGTGTGAAAAGTGGGCTGTAAAACAGATCTGCACAAAGGTTTTTCTACAGATTTTTATTGGTGAAAACACTGAGAATAAGAGATCAGAGGAAAGGGTTATCTAATGTAACAGAGAGTCTTCCCTGGTGGCTCAGATGGTAAAGCATCTGCCCGCAATGCGGGAGACCTGGGTTCGATCCCTGGGTTGGGAAGATCTCCTGGAGAAAGAAATGGCAACCCACTCCAGTACTCTTGCCTGGAGAATCCCAAGGATGGAGGAGCCCTGTAGGCTACAGTCCATGGGTCACAAAGAGTCGGACACGACTGAGAGACTTCACTTCACTTCGCTTCAATGTAACAGAGAGAAATAAAAGCAAAGAACGCCTGAGGAGTTTGTCACCTCAGAGCAGAGACTGGGTGTGATTCTTGAGGAGCTATCTTTTCTTAATTTGAACAAGTGAGTAATTTGAATACTTTAGCCGCCTGATGCAAAGAACCAACTCATTGGAAAAGACCCTGATGCTGGGAAAGATTGAGAGCAAGAGGAGAAGGGGGTGACAGGATGAGATGGTTAGATGGCATCACTGACTCAATGAACTTGAGTTTGAACAAACTCCAGGAGATGGTGAAGGATGGGGAAGCCTGGTGTGCTGCAGTCCATGGGGTCACAAAGAACTGGACATGACTTATTGACTGAACAAAAACAGAATATTGCTTTAAACCTCAGATGACCCTTTGGAGACCAGAATATTCTGAGAATAAAGCCACCATATGTCAGTGCGAGTACAACCAGCCTTCTCCTTTCTGCCTCAAGCACACAGGTGGAATCTGGCCAGCTGGGGGCTGGCATGGACATGGACATGCAGTGGAGAGGAATGCAGGGCATGCGGTGGAGAGGAATGCAGGGCATGCGGTGGAGAGGAATGCAGAGCATGCGGTGGAGAGGAATGCAGTGGAGAGGAATGCAGGGCATGCGGTGGAGAGGAATGCAGGGCATGCAGTGGAGAGGAATGCAGGGCATGCGGTGGAGAGGAATGCAGGGCATGCGGTGGAGAGGAATGCAGTGGAGAGGAATGCAGGGCATGCAGTGGAGAGGCATGCAGTGGAGAGGCATGCAGGACATGCAGTGGAGAGGAATGCAGGGCATGCGGTGGAGAGGAATGCAGGGCATGCGGTGGAGAGGAATGCAGGGCATGCGGTGGAGAGGAATGCAGGGCATGCGGTGGAGAGGAATGCAGGGCATGCTAAGACACCAGAACAGACTCTTTTTAGCCTTCACTGCTTTTCTTAGAAGAACTTCAGTGATTCTATCCTTTCTCAGTCAGAGTCCCAAGGGTCTCCTTTCCTATTTAAAATCATCTTCCTTGCTTGTCATGGACCACACATCCTGGCAATGTTTCCTAAATATTCATGTCATGCACCCCCGAGGGGCATTTTAAAGGCAAAATATGTTTTGCAAAAGAAGTATTCCAAACTGTGGAACATTTTACAAGATGCATGTGAATATCAGAGGGTCTGGATATTTATATATCCTGATGTCTGCTTTTACAAACTTCTTTAACGAAACTCATTTTCCTCTGAAAAGAGCTACATTGGGAAAATCCTGTAATTTCTGCTTTCCTTGAGGAAACCATCAAGGGTGTTCTACTTCTCTTTGCTTGTCTTCTGATCTTCAGCATAAAGCAGCTGAGACTGGCTATATTAGAACACTTGAATTAAATAAACACAGTTCCTTTCTCTTGCATGTTGATGTCATTTTATATAGATTCATCTGGCCCAGATTGGAATGATGAAGAAAATAACTTTTAAAAGTGTTTTGTAGGGACCTCCCTGGTGGTCTAGTGGCTAAGATTCCACCCTACCAGTGCAGAGGGCCCAACTTCAACCCCTGGTGGGGGAACTGGATCCCACATGCCAATCCTGAGTGCCACAACAAAGACTCAGCATGTTAAGTAAATAAAGATAAATATTTTTAAAGTATTTTATCAATATGGAGGAGTAATGGATATTTTATCTGTTTTTCCAAATTCTGAGATGTATTGACTTTTTAGTAAGGAAATATTATGATCACAGTTGTTTACTATTAATACAAAGGAGCTGGAGCTATAATAAATGTATTCAGTTCATAGCACTAAACATCTAACATCTCTACTGCATGTTAGTGCTTACCTAAGAACTTTCATCTGCATGTTACAATTTCTTTAGCTCCAAGCATGCTCAGTCGCATCATTTGTATCTGATTCTTTGTGACCCTATGGATGGTAGCCCACCAGGCTCCTCTGTCCATGGGCTTCTCCAGGCAAGAATACTCGAGTGGGCTGCTATGCCCTCCTCCAGGATATCTTTCCAACCCAGGGATTGAACCCAAGTCTCTTATGTCTCCTGCATTGGCAGGCAGATTCTTTACACTTGTCACCTGGGCACTATGTTGATGTGGAAAGGTGGGCAGAGGAAGTGTTATAAAATATTAGGATTTAAGTCTTCGTACTTTAATGGGCTCGTGCCGCTGGACTGTGATTGTTTCAAGTATTTCTTAGCTTTCTCACCCCTTCTGTGAGACAAGAAGGCTAAAGGGAGCCAGGATGAGACATTTCCTTTCTTCTCTGCTGGGATAAGTTTCTGATAAACCTTTCCTATGCTGAGTTGGCCTTGGTTTAGAAGAATGCCTGGGGACTATTTCAGAGTAGTTACCTGGCCCTTCCTCTGGTCAGGGACACAGGAGAACCTCTGCTCTTCAAAGAGGGAACTAGATGGTGTTCCTGGCAGTACACTATCAAAAGTGTGGGGGTTCCCAAAAATGCTACTCCCAGGTGTTCCTTACCCTAGTAACAAGTCCATACTCAGACTCCACAGTTCATCAAAATGATGAGCGTGAACAGCTCCAGTGAATTCACTCTAGGTAAGTAGCTTGTAGTGGCTGTTTCTCTCTACATACATCTGTCTGGAGTGTCAGTTTTCCTTCAATGTCAGTTCTATGATAGGTTCAAAAGTTGTTGATTTTCAGCTTTTTGAGCTGTGTCTTACAAAGATTACAGTAATGATTTTCAAGCTCTTAACATTTTGAAGCATAAACTGAAAGGCCTGGATGTATGTATATTTACTTATTTATGGGGCTTCCCTGGTGGCTCAGATGATAAAGAATCTGCCTGCAATGCAGGAGACCCAGGTTTTATCTCTGAGTCTAGAAGATCCCCTGGAAAAGAGAATGGCAACCCACTCCAGTATTCTTGCCTAGAGGATCCCAAGGACGGAGGATCCTGGTGGGCTACAATCCATGGGGGGTGGGGGGGGCGGCGGGGAATGCTCAGGCTTACTTTCAAGTTGGATATGAAGATGAGAAAAATTATATTGATTGATTGTATTGATTTGGAGTTGTTTAGTTTATGATCATCAAATGTTTTGTTCATCATATACAGTATTTGTGGCTTATAAGCACTAGCCATTATTCAAAAAACAGTCTATTATGGGCATCCTTAGCTCGATTTTGAATCCAGAGGCCCTGAGTAGTTAAGCTGACATTATTTCCATTACAAGGTAGTGTACACTGTGGGCCTTTAGGTTCAAAATTACTTTTCCCCTCAGGCTTACCCAAGGGAAATCTTAAGAAAAATACTTTCTAAATGGGTAATTTTAGCAGCACTGAGTTGTAAACACATCCTTAGTTGCAAGGAAGGTGTCCTGCCACATCAGCAGCTACTGGGTTTGAAACGTTCCAATGGCTGTGTATTGAAGCCCACTCTTCACATGTGATTGACATCATCCAAAATTCCCCAGAAAGGCCAAGGTGTTGGCAGACATGTGGAATCAGTATTTAATGAAGGTGACCTGCACTCAAGCCAATTCCGGAGCTACTTATCCATTATGGAGAAATGGTCAATCCTAAAGGAGCTCAGTCCTAAATATTCATTGGAAGGACTGATGCTAAAGCTGACGCTCCAATACTTTGACCACCTGATGTGAAGAACTGACACCTCAGAAACTATGTTGGTACTGTGAAAAACTGAAGGCAGGAAGAGAAGGGGATGACAGAAGATAAGAGTGTTGGGTGGCATCACCAACTTGATGGGCATGAGTTTGAGCATGCTCTGGGAGTTGGTGATGAACAGGGAAGCCTGGTGTGCTACAGCCCATAGGGTCGCAAAGAGTTGGACATGACTGAGCAACTGAACTGACTGACTGATAGGACCAATAGATCTAGAGTCTAATCCAGATTCGGGATGAAGATATTGTATTATTTTTTGTCTTAATATATACATTTATTGAAGTACAGTTGACAGTGTTTCAGGTGAACAGCAAAATGATTTAGCTATACATGAGGTATCACATTACTGACTGGGGGATTTTCACAGAAAACTAACACCTGTGGCTGATGATTTGCTACATAAATGAATGTGAAACACCTGAATTTGAGTAAATACCAGCAACTATTTTTGCACTTAATGTATTTATTTGAAACTTTGTACATGTCTTATTAAAGCATTCTGGTATTTCATTAGAGTGTGGCAGGCTGTGTTAGCAGACACCTCTGTGCAAGGGACAGAACATCTATTACAAATGCACCATGTTTCACTGCACTTTTCTCTGAAAGAGCAGACTCTACACTTTCTGGCAACATTTATTTAAAGCCCTGTGGGTATTATTTCCTCTTTTAAAATTATTATTGTTTTGTATTATTTGACCTGATACTCAATAAGGTGAATCTTTCTGGGCAAATCTTTTAGAAATGAAAAATTTCATGATAAGTCATTTTTGAAAATTTTCTGGTAGTAAATTTCTGTTTATAATATACACAGTTCAGTTCAGTTCAATTGCTCAGTCATGTCCGACTCTTTGTGACCCCATTCATCACAGCACACCAGGCCTCCCTGTCCATCACCAACTCCCAGAGTTTACTCAAACTCATGTCCATCGACTCAGTGATGCCATCCAGCCATCTCATCCTCTGTCATCTCCTTCTCCTCTGCCCCCAGTCCCTCCCAGCATCAGAGTCTTTTCCAATGAGTCAACTCTTCACATGAGGTGGCCAAAGTATTGGAGTTTCAGCTTTAGCATCGCTCCTTCCAAAGAACACCCAGGACCGATATCCTTTAGAATGGACTGATTGGATCTCCCTACAGTCCAAGCGACTCTCAAGAATCTTCCCCAACACCACAGTTCAAAAGCATCAATTCTTCAGTGTTCAACTTTCTTCACAGTCCAACTCTCACATCCATACATGACCACAGGAAAAACCATAGCCTTGACTAGACGAACCTTTGCTGGCAAAGTAATGTCTCTGCTTTTGAATATGCTATCTAGGTTGGTCATAACTCTCCTTCCAAGGAGTAAGCGTCTTTTAATTTCATGGCTGCAATCACCATCTACAGTGGTTTTGAAGCCCCCAAAATAAAGTCTGACACTGTTTCCACTATTTCCCCATCTATTTCCCATGAAATGATGGGACCAGATGCCATGATCTTCGTTTTCTGAATGTTGAGCTTTAAGCTAACTTTTTCATTCTCCTCTTTCACTTTCATCAAGAGGCTTTTAGTTCCTCTTCACTTTCTGTCATAAGGGTGGTGTCATCTGCATATCTGAGGTTATTGATATTTCTCCCAGCAATCTTGATTCCAGCTTGTGCTTCTTCCAGCCCAGCGTTTCTCATGATGTACTCTGCATATAAGTTAAATAAGCAGGGTGACAATATACACAAGGTTGTAACAAAAACCTAACAGAGCAGAATGTAAATAATAATGGTGATCATATATTATATAATGAACCCTTGATCAATTTTTAGCTCTAACAACTGTGCATGGGGATGTTAATTGTATCACTTTTGATACAATCACCCTAAAAGTTGAGTTATTTTTTTTAATCAATTAATTTATTTTATTTGGAGGCTAGTTACTTTACAATATTGTGATGGGTTTTGCCATACATTGACATGAATCAGCCAGAAGTGTATGTATGTCCCCCTGTCCCAAACCACCCTCCCACCTCCCTCCCCAACCCATCCCTCTGAGTTGTCCTGTTAGGTAGTTGAATAGGAAACAGGAGTCCAGAATAGTGGTGGCTAAAAGACAAGGAAGGGAAAGCCTGTGAAAATAGAACAAAGGAAGGTCAAAGGAAGGTCTGAGGACCTGAGAGAGAACTTCAGGTAGAACAAACAGCACTCCTGGCTAGTCCAATTTGCGTAGGGCAAGCCCAAGGGGAAGGAAGAACATATAAAAAGAGGAGCCAAAGGGCTCTCTCTCACACACACACTCTCCCCCGTGCACTGGCACACTCCTCCACTCTCTTCTTTTCATGTCTTTGGGTTGGCATGCCCTCACGCTTCGAGGATGGAATCTCCTGCTATCGCCTAAATAAAATATAGCTGTAACACTGATTTGTCTAAGATCTATAACATGGTTTGTCAAAGACCCAAGAGCTGTGATGTGTTGAGGGCTTTAATGTCTGTCACTCCAAATCTTTGTTGTGATGAGACAGAACCGAAGAGCATACATTCGCCTGACAGTCTCAATGCACCAGCTATGAGTGCCCTGTTTAATGCATCGAGCTTGGACTGGTCATCTACCTCACATAAGGTAATATACATGTTTCAATGCTACTCTCTCAAATCATCCTAAAGCAGGAGGGAAAGGGGCAGGGCAAAACTATTGAAATAATGACATAGCCCAAGGACACAACATAAAACCGATTCGAATCAAATGGGACCAAGATGGCATATAAGACTAGACCTTGATCCTCAATCAGCAAGTGAAATGACACACCCAGAGATGCCATGACAGTTCCAAGACACTATTAAAAGACCAAGGAGTGAACAGTGGCCCAGATCCTAGAAATCTCCGCTCCTTCCCCAAAATAGTTGGAAAAAATCTTCCCACTCATTAGCATATGAAGTTACCCAGCCTATAAAAACTAATCACACCAAATTTCAGGGCCTTACTCGCCCTCTGCAATGGCCCACACTCTGTTAGTGGAGTGTGCTTCTCTCTGTATCTGAATAAATCCACTTCTTACCTATCACTTTGTCTCTCACTGAATACTTTCTGCAGTGAAACATCAAGAACCTGAGCTTCATTAGGTCGTGAAACCAGGTACCCTGAGTTTTGGCTGAGTTTGAGTCCCAGCCATGTGGGTTTAAGTCCTAAGCAGGGTTTTGACTGGGTTTGAGTCCCAGTCACATGGATTCGAGTCCCAATCTGAGATAAATGGTTTCAATCCCACCCTTGCCACTCTCCTACAGAGTCCCAAAATCTATTCTTTATATCTGTGTCTCTTCTGCTGTCTCGCATATAGGGTCATCATTACCATTTTTCTAAATTCCATATATATTCGTTAATATACTGTATTGTTTTTCTTTCTGACTTACTTCACTCTATATAATAGGCTCCAGTTTCACCCACCTCATTAGAACTGCATTAGAACTGACTCAAATACATTCTTTTTAATAGCTGAGTAATATTCCACTGTGCATATGTTTCATTCAGTGGGAATTTTTAAGACTTCAAGCCTGAGAGGCAACATCTCAAGTGACCCTGAGAGAACTGCTCTGAGGAGGTGAGGGGTGGAGCCAGGTTATATAGAAACTTTACAACAAAGGGTAGGTAGTCTGAAAATCAAGAGATTATTGTTAATTACAGAAAACTAGATAACCCCAGTTAAAGATTTAGCAAGTTTCTATTTATGAGAAGAGTCTGGGCTCACTGAAATCATTCCTTTCATATGTATCTCAGCTATCTGGGGCCAGTATCTTGTGTTTTTCACATCCTGAGCTGCATCGGGGCTCACCTTAGGGAATGGTTGTGGTCCTGATGATTGTTAGATCACAGATATTCTTCTCTTTCTTGGGTGCCCTTAGGGCTCAAAAACACATTGGAAGGCTACAATCATCATAGTTTACCAATATGGCAGGAAATACTCCATTTTTCACTCAATGAAAATGTATTGAAGAAGAGCTAACACCTATCCTACTCAAATTCTTCCAGAAAATTGCAGAGGAAGGTAAACTTCCAAACTCGTATTCTATGAAGCCACCATCACTCTGATACCAAAACCTGACAAAGATGCCACAAAAAAGAAAACCACAGGCCAATATCACTGATGAACATATATGCAAAAATCCTTAACAAAATTCTAGCAAACAGAATCCAACAATGTATTAAAAAGATCATACATCATTACCAAGTGGGATTTATCCCAGGGATGCAAGGATTCTTCAATATCCACATTAACAAATTGAAAAATAAAAGCCATATGATTATCTCAATAGATGCAGAGAAAGCCTTTGACAAAATTCAATATCCATTTATGATAAAAAAAAACTCCAGAAAGCAGGCATAGAAAGAACATACCTCAACATAATAAAAGCTATATATGACAAACCCACAGCAAACATTATTCTTAATGGTGAAAAATTGAAAGCATTTCCCTAAAGTCAGGAACAAGACAAGGATGCCCACTCTCACCACTACTGTTCAACATAGTTTTGGAAGTTTTGGCCACAGCAATCAGAGCAGAAAAAGAGATAAAAGGAATCCAGATTGGAAAAGAAGTAAAACTCTCACTGTTTGCAGATGACATGATCCTCTACATAGAAAACCCTAAAGACACCACCAGAAAAGTACTAGAGCTAATCAATGAATACAGTAAAGCTGCAGGATATAAAGTCAACACACAGAAATCCCTTGCATTCCTATACACTAACAATGAGAAAACAGAAAGTGAAATTAAGGAAACAATTCCTTTCACCATTGCAACAAAAATAATAAAATAATTAGGAATATATCTACGTAAAGAAACAAAAGACCTATATATAGAAAACTATAAAACACTGGTGAAAGAAATCAAAGAGGACACAAATAGATGGAGAAATATACTGTGTTCATGGATCGGAAGAATCAATATAGTGAAAATGAGTATACAACCCAAAGCAATCTATAGATTCAATGCAATCCCTATCAAGCTAAAAACACTATTTTTTCAGAGAACTAAAACAAATAATTTCACAGTTTATATGGAAATACAAAAAACCTCAAATAGCCAAAGCAATCTTGAGAAAGAAGAATAGAACTAGACGAATCAACCTGCCTGACCTCAGGCTCTACTACAAAGCCACAATCATCAAGACAGTATGGTACTGGCACAAAGACAGAAATATAGATCAATGTCACCACTACTCAGCTCTCTCACTGTAGAACAAGCCGTAGACAACAAGTAAACAAACAAAAAGGAGGGGCCATGCTCCAATGGAGCATATTTATGGATACTGAAATTTGAATTTCATCTAATTTTCATGTATCTCAACAGTATTTCTTTGATGAGTTTTTGTAGCCAATTGATGTAAGAAAAACATTCTTAGCTCCCAAGTTATACAAGAACAGACACTAGACAAGATTGGACTCTGGGTTTGTAGAGCATAGACCCTGGAGTAAACCAAGAAGGAGTTTGTGGTTGGCAGTGGGCAGCCTGGTTGAAAGACACTAGTTGTTGTTGAGTCACTAAGTTGTCTGACTGTTTTGTGACTCCATAGACAGTAGCCCGCCAGTCTCCGCTGTCCATGGTATTTCCCAGGCAAGAGTCCTGGAGTGGATTGCCATTTCCTGCTCTGGGGGATCTTCCCAACCCAAGGATTGAACATGAGTCTCCTACACTGGCAGGTAGATTCTTTACCACTGAGCCAACCTGGGAAGCCCTGAAAGCTAAGATGAGGATTAATTATAATGAGGTATGCAGGAGAACACTTCCTTTCCTGGAATGTATGCACAAATCAGAACTACTACTTTGTAAACCATTAAACTGCCACCATGTAAACCATAGTGCATTCTACATCCTATTACAGTTGTTTATGGTCTCATCAAATATCAAGGTCAGGGCCAGGAAAGGGTATCTAAGCTAGCTCATTTGCATGTAAGGAAAATTCACAGTTGCCCAAGGTCAAAGGAACTGCCTAAGACCCAATTAGTAGCAGACCTCCTTTATGGCCACTAAGGAGTAATTTCCTCTACTCTGGTGGTGAACGTGTCCTCAAGTTCAAACTGTTTAAAAATTCATTTCCAGCTGCTAATGAATGTCAATTAGCAAAATATGGAATATCCCAAGATAGCATTCTTTTCCTGAAGAAGAAAAGCTCAGGAAATCTGTATACATTTTCATGAAAATAACTATAGGTTTTGGGCAATAGCTCTGTGATTCATTAATTCCCTTTTTTCAAAAACTAGTGAGTCTGTAAGGAGGGATATTAGTTCATATGAAAACAATGAACAAACTATATAAGATGACTTTTTTGTGGAACTTACAGTTTTAAAGGGTAAGATAGATGCTGCCTGACCATATTAAAAAATGCATTTTCATAACAAGACAGGAGCCATATAAGAATGGACACCAAGACATAGTTGAACAGGACTCATGATTCACATTGGAAATTGGAGCTGCCTCTCCATTCTATTGATGGGACAAGTCTGAAGCTGTAAAGGGCTTGGAATCTTTTGAAAACCCTCAGTGGTCTTTGGAACCACATACATTGAGGATAAATAGGGTGAGTCAAGATCTGTCCGCAGAGCAGCAATGGCGACATAGAGAAGAGATTTATGGACAAGGGTGGGGGGAGAAGGAGAGGGTGAGATGAGTGGAGAGAGTAGTGTGGATGCATATAGACTAACATATGTAAATAGCCAATGGGGATTTGCTGTATGACTCAGAGAAATCAAATGGGGGCTCTGTAATAACCTAGAGAGGTGGGAATGTGCAAAAGGTGGGAGGGAGATTCAAGAGGGAAACGGCATATGTACACCTATGGTTAATTCATATTGATATAAGGCAGAAATCAAACCAATATTGTAAACCAATCATCAATCAATTAAAAGTAAATAAATATTTTTAAAAAGATCAATGGTGTAAATCTTGCAAGACCTCCTTGGCTCTAGCAAGGACTTTAAATTTCATTCTTTGTGCAAGAGAAGGTCTCTGAGGGGTTTAAAGCTGGGGACCACCACTCTGTGGTGTGTATATTTTATGAGTTTTTATTACTCTTTCATTGAAGTCTATTTGATTTACAGTGCAGTATTAACTTCAGGTGTACAGCACAGTGATTCAGTTACACACATGCACACACACATGTATATATATTCTTTTCTTACATTTTCATGCTTTCTAGGTCATTATAAGATATTGAATATAGTTCCCTGTGCTATACAGTAGGTCTTGGTTGGTTATTTATTTTATATATAACACTGTGTCTATTTTAACCCCAAATTCCTAGTTTATGCCTTCCACTTTCCCCTTTCGTAACCGTAAGCTTGTTTTCTATCTGTGAGTCTATTTCTGTTTTGTAAATTAGTTCATGTGTATCATTTTTTTTAGGTTCGACATATAAGTGATACCGTATGGTGCACATCTTTCTCTTACTTCACCTAGTATGATTCTCTCTAGATCCATCCATGCTCATGCTTGTGCCCAGTTTCTCAGTCATGTCCACCTGTTTTGCGATCCCAGGGACTGTAACCAGCCAACTCCTCTGTCCATGAGATTTCCCCAGCAAGAATAGTAGACTGGGTTGCCACTTCCTCTTTCAAGGGATCTTCCAGACCCAGGGATCAAACCTACATCTCCTGCACTGGCAGGCGGATTCTTACCACTGAGCCACCTGGGAAGCCCTTGCTGCAAATGACACTATTTCATTCTTTTTATGGATGAGCAATGTTCCATTGTATATTTATGCATATTCTTTACCCATTCTTCTGTCAATGGGCAATTAGATTGTTTCCATGTCTTGGCTATTGCAAATAGTGTGTGGTGTATATTTTAATGGAGGACTAAAGGAGGGCTGGACTAGGAGGCTGGGCTTTAAGGGCAACTAGATTTAATGATGTTTCATCATATGTATAACAAGGCTTACATCACTATGTTATTTGTGCTGCGGTTTCACTGTTCGGCGTATTCAAGGCAGTAAGCAAGTGAACTTTGCCCTGAACTTGTTGGTGTACCAACCAGACGTGAGCACATGTGTTAAAGACCTGTACTGAGTGTGCAGGCTTGTGGTTGTCACTACGAGAGCTTTGAGAGCTGGATGTCGTCTGCTTTCTATTCTTGTCTAAAGCCACAGAATGTCTGGGAAGCAATGCCATGGAAATATGTTTGAACATACACGCAGCATGAAAATACAGTAAAGTTTCAAGAGAAACCAGTGAGATATTTTATCAAAGGGTATTTTGTTCCTCAGATGAAATAGATTAGCATGATCCTGCATGTGGTTTCTTCAAAAAGCTGTGAGTGTGAAAATGAACTTTTCTTCTTACCTCAAGTACTTTTTGTACACATATTTCCACTGCTTAATTCACTCTCATAAGACAGGACGTAAGGCAAAAAGATGCTAACTAAAGAGCTATTTCTTACAATTTATTGCCAGAATTCTGATTACCAACTACCCTCAGTTTTCTCAAAATACAACAGTAAAAATACTTTAATTATGAATAAAATGCTATTTTTCTTCTTAAAATGTACATGCCATCCATTTAAATAGGATTGTAGTTATTCCATTTGGAATGGAGGGCAAGCACTCAGTGTAAAAACAATGAGGTTGTCCTGTATGCATCCTCTGTCTTTCCCAAGCTCTTCCTAAAGATACGTTATTCAAGACAAAGCCAGAGAAAAGGTTTGTTAGCTGCTCCATCTGCTCACCCAGGATGAGAGAAAATCAAAACTGACTTGGTACCTTGCTCTTAATGCTGCCTTATGGCTGCCATAACAAAGCTCTACCGACAGGGCAGCTTCAACAACAGAGATGTATGGTCTCACATTCCTGGCGGCCAGAAGGCTGAGCTCCAAATGTCTGTAAGGTTGGTTTCTTCTGAGGTCCACTGCTGGGCTTGCAGGTGGCTGTCTTTTCCCTATGTCTTCACAGGCTCTTCTTTCTGTGTGTGTCTATGTCCTCATCTCTTCTTATAAAGATATTTAGATCATATTGGATTAGGGCCCACCCTAAATGACATCATTTACCTTAACACATTTCAGATAGGTCTCGGTGTATGAATTTTGTAGCGGACACAGTTCATTCCATAACAACACCCAGTACAAGTGGAGGCATGTTGACATGGCTCCCAGAGGTCCTGGAGAGTCCAATCTCCCTGTGAAATGGAGTAGTTTCTGCCATATCAGTACACAAGGATGTCACAGCCATCAGTGATCTTGGTCCTCCAAATGTGAATTTCTGAGCCCTGGAGGGCTTCCAAAAAGATGAACAGTGCTGGTTATCAAGCACTCATCTGCCACTCCCTACAGTGGGCAAGGAAATGAGGAAGCTGAATAAACCAAGAAACAGGATGCTGGTCCCAGATAGCGGAGATGCATATGAAAGGGAGCATATGAGAGAGCCCAGAGGTTTGCTCTTCTCATACATAGAAGAGTACTAAATTTCTTAATTTAAGATGCCTGGTTTTCCTTAATCTTTGATGTTTTCAGTAATCTTTGATGTTCAGACTACCTGCTCCCTTTGTTGCAATCTTCTATATAACCTGACTCTTTTTCCCATCTCTTCAGAACCGTTCTCTCAGGGTTACTTGAGATGCTGTCCCCCAAGCTTGAAGTCCTAAAGAATTCCCACCAGATAAAACATAACTCTCAACTTTTAAGTTGTGACTATTTTCTTAAGTCAACATCCCAGAGAGCCTGGGCAAACAAAAGGCAGAAGAGATACAATGAAAACTTCTCATTATCTGCCTGGGCTCCTGGGTCTACCCCAAGAGTGGATGCCCAGCATAGATTGGGGGGTGGAGAGGGGGTTAGGAACACAAGAAGCATGGTCCTTGGAAGTGGTCTCACAGACTCTAAGAGGCCCCTGCAGGGTCTTAAACACAAGGTGAGCATTAAGGTCCAAATTGGAGATGATGAGCACACGGCTGCCTGGTCCTGACATCCCTTGTCACTGGGATTTGTGTGCTCCCTGTAAAAACAAGGGTTGTTTCTCTAAAGAGCCATCTTGCCAAAATGCAGTGTAACTACCATGAAGAAATGGTCTCCATTCACAGGAATGTGACACACAAGAACTCACAAACGTATATGATACATGTGCTCATAATCTGGACATGGAAGTGTGAAAAATAGGGACTGTGAACAATTAAAATCTAGATTACAGTTCTAAAAAGGAACAAAAAAGGAAAAACATAGAATAGAAAAAAATGAACACTTATTTAACAAACCCATAAAAAATTATTAGCTTAATTTCTCCCTAAGAAGCATTCTCTTCTTGTTTGAGACAAGAAAACATCTTTGCATGGCACTGACGTGTTGGATGCCCTTCCAAGAGCCGAGATGTATAAATTCATTACTGCTTCCACCAATCCTATGAAGAGGTACTTTATCATCTATGTTCTATAGAAAAGAAATGTGTAGATGCTGACAGGGAAGCAGCCAGCAGTAGGTGAAAGATCAGGGTTGCCCCAGGCCATAGGGGATGCTCTCTGCTACAGGGATCACCCTGACTGGGAGGTAGGCAGCCTCGGGAACAAACTTCATCCTGCCGTGGCCAGGTACTGAGATTTTCAGGGACATGATGTGCTCAGTTGTCATGTGTGTGAACAAACACATCTCTACCAGAGTTGAAAGTAGTAGCGATGCTACCAAAATCTTGGCTTTCTCTGCCTGCCAAAGCTGAATAAAAAATACAGAGGCAGAATATAGAGGAAATAGAAACTGACTTTAATCCTTACAAGAGGAGAGATTCAGCAGGCTCGTGCCTCAAAAACTGTGCCCTCCCTTCCATGAGGAATCTAAGGGATTATATAAGAGGAGGGCTTACAGTCAGGAGTTGGTCATGAGGAACAAAGGTGTAAGTATCTTGTATCCTTCTTCCTCTTTCATTGTTTCAAAAACAGTCATAGGCTGGTGTCAGGTAGCCTGTTGGTTGGGGCCATTGTCTTTTGTGTATCACACTGTGGTCTTCTTTTTATAATGCAAAAAGAGAGGAACTACAAGGGGTGGTCTGCAAAGAGAGTGCTGTAAAGTTGAGCACCAGATATAGGATGTGATTAGCATAAAGGATAGTAAGTGCAGAATGTAGCTCTCGCAGAGCTAGGGGGCAGAAAAGCAAGCTTAGTTATAGACGACAGATTGTTGCTGTTTTCCAGTCTCTAAGTCATGTCCAACTCTTTGCAACTTCGTGGACTGCAGCACACCAGGCCTCCATGTTGCTCACCATCTGGGAGTTCACCCAAGTTCATATCCATTGAATTGGTGATGCCATACAACTATCTCATCCTCTGCCACCTCCTTCTCCTCTTGCCTTCAATGTTTCCCAACATCAGGTTCTTTGCCAATGAGTCAGCTGTTTGCATCAGGTGACCAAAGCACTGGAGCGTCAGCTTTAGCATCAGTCCTTCCAATGAGTATACAGGGTTGATTTCCCTCAGTATTGACTGATTTGATCTCTTTGTTGTCCAAGGAACTCTCATGAGTCTTTTCCAACACCACAATTAGAAAGAATTAATTCTTTGGCATTTGGCCTTCTTTACGGCCCAACTCACATCCATACATGACTACTGAAAAAACCATAGCTTTGACCATACAGACCTTTGTCAGAAAAGTGATGTCTTTGCTTTTTAATATGCTGTCCAGATTTACCATAGCTTTTCTTCCAAGGAACAAGCATCTTCTAATTTCATAGTTGCAGTCACCATTCACAGTGATTTTGGAACCCAAGAAGAGAAAATCTGTCCTGTTCCTAATCAGCAACAGTTAAAGTGAAAACTAGCAGTGAGGTCTGCTCACTATTCTCTCCATCTTCTTTGTTCTCAGGAAAGAAAAGAAAAACTCATTTCCTTTTTTTTTTCCTTTTCACTGCAGCAGTAGCTCTTCCAGCTCAAGATGAGACCTGAGCTGTCCTGTACGTCACCATTACGACCACTCTCTGGATCAGCAGCAGGAACAAACACAGGCAGGGTTCAGATTGCACACATGCAGCAGAAAAGAGCAACTAGAGAAACAGAGAAAGTATTAGAGGGGCCATCTCTGCTTCAGCAGGGCAAACCTGCAGGGTTCCCAGCAGCATCCCACTTATGGATGCTGCTGGAACTTCGTGAAGTCCTTTCTCTTCACCTGCAGCAGTGGATCAGCCAGCTCAGTTTCTTTCCAGAAACCTGCCATTTAGTGCAACACTGCTATGAGACTCAGAGAGGCGAATGGGGCCACCAGGCTGGATGGCTGGTTTTGAGATGATGAAAACCACTGTCTCTGGGAGGGTTTCAAAAAGGGCAGATTGGGAAAATAGCCACTTCCTTGAGTCAAGCCTGCAAATTATATCAAGAGTTGACTGGATGATGGACATCTCCAATCAGCTGACAGGAGGATCTAGAAAAACTGAAGGAGGAAGTTCATCAGGCAGCTACAAATACAGAAAATGGCCCCATTGAAACTTCTTTTGACAGAGAAGAACTAGGAACAAGTGAGTCAGGCCAGGGTATCTTGCAGATGTGGCCAAAATACCAGCCAGATCCCAGAGACAATGGAGTCTGAAATGCAAGCCTAGGAGTCCTGTCTTGTTACCAGTTTATTTCTGATGAAATCTAAGCCCAATATAATAAGTCCTCTACATATGAACAAGAGAATTGAAAGTTTGATTAAAATCTTATAATTAAAAATAGATACATATGTTTTAAGTGGCTTACCTCAAAAGTGTTTCTAATTTTTTTTTTTTTTTTTTTTTGCAGATAAGGAATATTAAGCTTGACAGGTCATATATCATAACAAAGAAGCTTTTTAAAAAAAGTGAGTCCAAGGATTTTTTTTTCCCCATAAGAGCCAATGAGACTGGAGCCTCTCTGAAGAACTAGCAGGTATGAAGGTCCACTGAGGCCCACTGGAGATTCACAGTGAGGCTCTGGAGGGTCGGCCCCAAATCAGAGAGAAAGTGGAGGAGGGATGAATGCATCCCCTAAATAAACTACAGGAGAGTCTGCAGCTTAGGAGAATCAGATCCTAGTTCCTGAGAAGAAAACATCATACAAACTATTGTTGGTTTTTATTGTTCAGTTGCTAAGTCAAGTCCAGCTCTTTGCAACCCCCACGGACTGCAGCACACTATAGGTAGAGATGGAGATCCACAGATATACATGTGAGAAAGAATATGTTTGTACACATGTATTAAGTGTGAAAATACATGTATGGGCCTACATATGTGCATGGGTATGCACATACATACATATATTCATATGCAGGATACACAAATGTTGCTGCATACGTATAAATATCAGTTCAGTTCAGTGGCTCAGTCGTGTCCGACTCTTTGCGACCCCATGAATCACAGCACGCCAGGCCTCCATGTCCATCACCATCTCCCAGAGTTCACTCAAACTCACCTCCATTAAATCTGTGATGCCATCCAGCCATTTCATCGTCTGTTGTCCCCTTTTCCTCCTGCCCCAATCCCTCCCAGCATCAGAGTCTTTTCCAATGAGTCAACTCTTCGCATAAGGTGGCCAAAGTACTGGAGTTTCAGCTTTAGCATCATTCTCTCCAAAGAAATCCCAGGACCGATCTCCTTGAGAATGGACTAGTTGGATCTCCTTGCAGTCCAAGGGACTCTCAAGAGTCTTCTCCAACACCACAGTTCAAAAGCATCAATTCTTCGGTGTTCAGCTTTCTTCACAGTCCAACTCTCACATCCATACATGACCACTGGAAAAACCATAGCCTTGACTAGACGGACCTTTGTTGGCAAAGTAATGTATGTCTCTGCTTTTCAATATGGTATCTAGGTTGGTCATAACTTTCCTTCCAAGGAGTAAGCGTTTTTTAATTTCATGGTTGCAATCATCATCTGCAGTGATTTTGGAGCCCCCAAAAATAAAGTCTGACACTGTTTCCACTGTTTCCCCATCTATTTCCCATGAAGTGATGGGACCTGATGCCATGATCTTCGTTTTCTGAATGTTGAACTTTAAGCCAACTTTTTCACTCTCCTATTTCATTTTCATCAAGAGGATTTTTAGTTCCTCTTCACATGTAAATATATATGTATACAAATAGATAGACTGATGATACATAAATAGAGGATAGATTGATTATATTCTTTGCAGTAAAGATGGAGAATGTTAGGTAGGTAAAACAGGGAAAAGGAGTCCAAAATGGCGGTGGCTACAAGACAAGGAAGGGAAAAGCCCACGAAAATAAAACAAAAGAAGGTCCGAGGACCAGAGTGAGGATCTCAGGTAAAACAAACAACACTCCTGGCTGGCCCAATTTACATAGGGCAGGCCCAGGGAGATAGACATATAAATAGAAGAGCCAAAGCTAGCTCGCTCTTGCTCTCTCTCCCACGCACTGGGGCGCTCTTCTCCTCATGTCTTTAGATCAACGTGCCCTCATACCTTGAAGATGGATTTTCCTGCTATCTTCTAAATAAAACAGAGCAGTAACACTGAGCTGTAACACTGATTTGTCTAAGAGCTATAACATGGTCCATTCGAGGCTTGAGAGCTATAACACGGTCTATCCAAGACCTGAGAGCTGTGACACGCCGAGGGGCCTTTAATGTCCATCAATCCAAATCTTTGTTGTAATGAGAGAAAGAATCAAGGAACATACACTCGAGTGACAGAGAAGCTCTATACAGTCAACAAAAACAAGACCAGGAACAGACTGTGGCTCAGATCATGAACTCCTTATTACCAAATTCAGACTCAAATTGAAGAAAGTAGGGAAAACCGCTAGACCATTCAGGTGTGACCTAAATCAAATCCCTTATGATTATACAGTGGAAGTGAGAAATACAGTTAAGGGCCTAGATCTGAGAGAAAGAGTGCCTGATCAACTATGGAATGAGGTTCATGACATTATACAGGAGACAGGGATCAAGATCATCCCCATGGAAAAGAAATGCAAAAAAAGCAAAATGGCTGTCTGGGGAGGCCTTGCAAATAGCTGTGAAAAGAAGAGAGGTGAAAAGCAAAGGAGAAAAGAAAAGATATTAGCATCTGAATGCAGAGTTACAGAGAACAACAAGAAGAGATAAGAAAGCCTTCTTCAGCGATCAATGCAAAGAAATAGAGGAAAAGAACAGAATGGGACAAAGACTAGAGATCTCTTCAAGAAAATTAGATATACCAAGGGAATATTTCAAGCAAAGTAGGGCTCGATAAAGGACAGAAATCATCTGGACCTAACAGAAGCAGAAGATATTAAGAAGAGGTGGCAAGAACACACAGAAGAACTGTACAAAAAGATCTTCACAACCAAGATAATCACTATGGTGTGATCACACATCTAGAGCTAGACATCCTGGAATGTGAAGTCAAGTGGGCCTTAGATAGCATCACTACTAACAAAGCTAGTGGAGGTGATGGAATTCCAGTGGAGCTATTTCAAATCCTGAAAGATGATGCTGTGAAAGTGCTGCACTCAATATGCCAGCAAACTTGGAAAACTCAGCAATGGCCACAGGACTGGAGAAGGTCAGTTTTCATTCCAGTCCCAAAGAAAGGCAATGCCAAAGAATGCTCAAGCTACCGCACAATTGCACTCATCTCACACGCTAGTAAAGTAATGCTCCAAATTCTCCAAGCCAGGCTTCAGCAATACATGAACACTGAACTTCCTGATGTTCACGCTGGTTTTAGAAAAGGCAGAGGAACTAGAGATCAAATTGCCAACATCCGCTGGATCATGGAAAAAGCAAGAGAGTTCCAGAAAAGCATCTATTTCTGCTTTATTGACTATGCCAAAGCCTTTGACTGTGTGGATCACAATAAACTGTGGAAAATTCTGAAAGAGATGGGAATACCAGACCACCTGACCTGCCTCTTGAGAAACTGATATGCAGGTCAGGAAGCAATAGTTAGAAGTGGACATGGAACAACAGACTGGTTCCACATAGGAAAAGCTGTATGTTAAGGCTATATATTGTCACCTTGCTTATTTAACTTATATGCAGAGTACATCATGAGAAATGCTGGACTGGAAGAAACACAAGCTGGAATCAAGACTGCTGGGAGAAATATCAATAACCTCAGATATGCAGATGACACCACCTTTATGGCAGAAAGTGAAGAAGAACTAAAAGCCTCTTGATGAAAGTGAAAGTGGAGAATGAAAAAGTTGGCTTCAAGCTCAACATTCAGAAAACGAAGATCCTGGCATCTGGTCCCATCACTTCATGGGAAATAGATGGGGAAACAGTGGAAACAGTGTCAGACTATTTTGAGAGGCTCCAAAATCACTGAGATGGTGATTGCAGCCATGAAATTACAAGACGCCTACTCCTTGGAAGGAAAGTTATGACCAACCTAGATAGCATATTCAAAAGCAGAGACATTACTTTGCCAATGGTTTTTCCAGTGAGCATGTATGGAAGTGAGAGTTGGACTGTGAAGAAGGCTGAGCACTGAAGAACTGATGCTTTTGAACTGCAGTGTTGTAGAAGACTCTTGAGAGTCCCTTGGACTGCAAGGAGATCCAAACAGTCCATTCTGAAAGAGATCAGTCCTGGGATTTCTTTGGAAGGAATGATGCTAAAGCTGAAACTCCAGTATTTTGGCCACCTCATGTGAAGAGTTGACTCACTGGAAAAGACTCTGATGCTGGGAGGGATTGGGGGCAGGAGGAGAAGGGGGCAGGCAACAGAAGATGAGATGACTGGATGGCATCACTGACTCGATGGACATGAGTCTGAGTGTACTCCGGGATTTGGTGATGGACAGGGAGGCCTGGCGTGCTGCGATTCATGGGGTCATAAAGTGTCGGACACGACTGAGCGACTGAACCAAACTGACACCAATTCCAGTGTAAGAAACAAGGCTCCCCACACTCACAAGAAGCAACTGTATGACACCGGTGAGGTGTGCTACAATTTAATTCAATTCAACTCAGTTCTGAGACCACCTACTCAGAGATTCCATCAGATCCCACAGGTTAAGGACTCTGTTGCAGGAAATGGTCCTACCCCTTCAGATGTCAATCGCAGGTCCAACTTGTCTCCTATGCTTCTGAAGGACAGACAGAAAAGAGGTTTCCTCAGACCCTTTCTTGCTTTTGTTGTTCAGTCGCTCAATTGTGTCTGACTCTTTGCGACCCCATGAACTACAGCACACCAGGCTTCCCTGTCCTTCACCATCTCCAGGAGCTTGCTCGAAGTCTTGTCCATTGAATCAGTGATGCCATCCAACCATCTCATCCTCTGTTGTCCCCTTCTTCTCCTGCCTTCAATCTTTCCCAACATCTTTCTTGGGTTCCATTAATTTTCTGGAGCAGAACTCAGAGAAATGTTCTTCTTATTAGATTACTGGTTTATTATAAAAGGATGCAACTTAGGAACAATCCGATAGAAGAGATGCAGAGAGCAGGCATGGGAAGATGTCTCTTGTTTTGTTAATGAGGGGTCCAAAATCACCTCATTAACATAAGAAGAGACACCTTTGTCATTTTCAACACTGGAAATTCCAAGGGTCTTGAATGGCCAAATATATATATATATATATGTGTGTGTGTATATATATATATGTATTTATAAATCATAATGTCATAATTAGATAACTGATAGATATGAATGGATGATAAGGACAGATACATGATAGACAGGTAGATAGATAGATATAAATAGGCAGATAGATAGATAAATAGATAGATAGAGATGATATGTAGGTATAGACCATAGAACTCACATTTTCAGGACCTGGGAATCCAGGAACCAGATCCACTGAGTCTAAAGGTAGAAACCATAGAAACCATCAAAGCAAACTTAGCTTTAAGCATAGTCAATGCCCACAGTAGGGTCATTCCAAAATCTCGGGGCCACTCTAATAGAGCAGACTCTAAACCAAGACAAACTCCAGAGGGCCCAGAGCATGTGAGAGGCCAGATTCTGTGGTTTCAAGCTCAAATGCCCACAGGCCAGACCGGGACCTGGGGTATGGGCGGGGAGGGAGTACTCAGAATCTTCAGGAAGGCATGTGCAGCCACCTGGCATGGCTGCCAGGTCTTCCTGTTTTAAAAGCAGCTTTTTTTTTTAGTTAGAGGGATAATTGCTTTTGTGTTGGTTTCTGCCAGACAACAACATGAATCAGTTATAATTATATATATCCCTTTCCTCTTGAACCACCTTCCCCCTCCCATCCCACCCCTCTAGGTCCTCACAGAGCACCAAGCTAAGCTCCCTGTGTTATACAGCAGTTTCACACTAGCTGTCTAAATTACGCATGATAGTATATATATATGTCAGTCAATGCTATATATATGGAATCTGAAGCAGATTTTTATCCACCAGTTTTGCAGGAAAATGCAACAGCTGTGAGGTGAAGGTGGGGACACCTGGCTGGGATGCAGGGCAGACTCTGGGGGGTGGGGGCGGACTCTGAGGAAATGCAGGAGCTTCTGAGCGGGGCAGGGTGTGGAGGGGGAACCCAGCACTCACAATGAGGAGGGTAAAGAGGAGCATGGGTTAGAGCACAGGAGTCCCCGAGGTGGGAAGTGACATTTCCCACCACAGTCTGCCCCACCCATGCCTCCTGGGACTGAGTCTCCGGTCTGCCTGTTCACCTTTAGTCCGTTTTTCTGTTGTGCTGCTCCCTTTCTTCTCGTTATTTTTGACATTAAAGGTTTTATTTATCATCCCCATCACAAATACATCTTCCAAAACAATGCATTTATCTTTTTGTTGTGTCTATGGAATCTTCCTAGGCTTCCCCAGTGGCTCAGTGGTAAAGAACCTGCCTGTAATGCAGTAGACACGAGGGACTTGGGTTCAATCCCTGGGTCAGGAAGATCCCCTTGGAGAAGGAAATGGCAGCCTACTCCAGTATTCTTGCCTGGGAAATCCCATGGACAGAGGAGACTGGTGGGCTACAGTCCATGGGGTTGCAAAGACTCAGGCACAGCTCAGCAGCTGAACAACCACAGCATGACATCTTCCTACCGTATGTGTGTCTCTATAGATGTATATGTGCTATGTATTACTTTGAGACTTTTCCATTTTGTTAACAAAATCACCTTACCCTTAGAACCACTTTTACTACTTTCCATAATTCCTTAATCTATCTGCAGTTTATTGAGGGATATGGCCTGACACAGGAGCTATTTTTTTCCAACCAGTACATTCGTGCCAGCATCGCTTTTCAAGTAAGTTGAATTTTTCAAATAAATGCCAATTCTACCTTTACCGTAAGTTAAATTTCCCTATATAGTATCAGAATTGACTTTCAGATTCTCTGTTCTATCACATTAATTCATCTGTCGGTGTGTTAAGACAGTATCGATTTGATGGCTCTAGAATGTAAATTTCCCTCACTAGCGTTCTCATTCTTTTCAGGCTTTTCCCCTATATGATTATTTAATGCTATTCCCCCAAATCCTCTTGAGATTATCATTTGAAATAATCAGTATCTTTTATAAGATTATGTCTTTCTATCCAAGAACACGATCTAACTTTCCATTTACTCAGGACTTACTCAAAAACTCATGGCAGACCCTGAAGCCTGTATCTTAGTGCCCTGAGGGCCCTTGGCTGAGTCTGGAAGATGGAGGTGAGTTACAGGTGGGGGTGAGAAAGAGCCTTTGCCCCTACCTTCTTCCAGAACATCTGCCACCCAGGCCTCCTCTTCCAGGGGGATATCGGGTAAGTTTTAGAACCACCCATGAGGTCCATAGACCAGTTCCCATGGTGAATACAGGGAAAAGCCACCATGCACATCAGAGGCTAAGGAGAGGCCTGGTCTGCCACACCATTACCACCAAACACACACACACACGCCACATACCACACACACATACACAGAAGCTCCCAGATACCAAGCACACAGAAACATATACATACGCACACACCACATACCCATATACACACTATTGGCACACACAAACATATCACACGTATACACATATACCACACACACATCACACACTCCACACACTCATACACCACATAACCACACACAGAAACACACATACACACACCACATGCACAGAAACAGACATACATACACACCGTACACACATATACATACTACACATACAGAAGCCACACACACCCTACATACACACCATATACACACACACACAGAGACCACACACAACCACTCCACACACTTATACACACACACACACACACACACACACACACACACACACACAGGCTGAATCTAGGTATTAAAAATCAAATACCAATTCCTTTGTCTTAAAGTCATTATTCCCTATAAAGATGAAAAATTATCTGAACGAGTAACATTTCCCAGGGAGCTTTTTAATGTGAACTAACTCATGGACCCCCTCAGGGAGAGGAGCATCCAGAGAGGTAGAGAGAGAGAGACAGGATTACAGGTTCTATAAGAAGTTCTAGCAGAGTTTGTCTAAGGCACAAGGAACCAAGACACGCAGGCCTGCAGTGTCTGGGACAGGTCATGGTTGGATGGGCCTCATCTTATCTGCTGGGTACTTCCCCTCATTTATTGCAATGGTCCTTTTAGAAAAAGGAGTCTACATACTTTTCTTAAAATTCAGATAGTAAATATTTTAGGCTTTGAGCATCGTGAGGCAAAATGGAGGATATTATATAGGAACTTAGGCAACAATTTAAAATTTAATTATTTAAAATAAAAACACTGCTCTTAGATTGTGGGCCACGAGGAAACAGGAAGTTGTATGCATTCAGTCCACAGGCTGTGGTTTGATGAGCTTTGTTATGCAATCTTCCCCAAGCTTGGTTGCAGAATTCCAGAATCCATTCTACTGTACAGTAAAATGCTGAGAGTTAATTATGCACATAAAAATATGTCTGCAAAACAATTACATTCACACACTACACACGGTAGCTACAGACTGAAAAAGACACCACGTATTTGACAATGCTGACCCAGAATGACCAAGATACACCCTAGTAAGACTACTGAACTTAAAGGAAATGAAGAGGTATCTGGGCAAAGAGCAAGATCACTGTAAGCGGGAAGTAGAATCGACAACAGGAGATTTGGCAGGAATGGTTTATACCATAAGAAATAGACTAACATTTAAAATATGAAAGAAGTAAGCCAGACAAAGACAAGTCTCTTATGATATGTCTGATATGTGGAATCTAAAAGAAAAAAAAAAAGGAACATATTTATGAAACAGAAATAGACTCACAGACATAGAAAAATCTATAGCTACCAAATGGGGAAGAGGCGGGTATATTAGGAGGTTGGAATTAACATATAGGCACAACTACATATAAAATGAGCTTTGCTGGTGGCTCAGAAGGTAAAGAGTCCACCTGCACTGCAAGAGACTCCTAGATAACCAACAAGAATCTATTGTATAGCACAGGGAACTATCTTCAATATCTTATAGTAATCTATAAGAGAAAATAACTCAAAAGTAACTACAGTACAAAAATATGAAAGAAAATGTGAATCAAAGTTTAATAGTCAAAGAAACTGATTTTCAAATATAAAAAGCACAGAGAAACTGGTATCATCACTCATGAGCCCTCTTTTGGTACTTTCTAAGGAAATGACTCCAAAAACCAAAATGACACTATGATGCTGATATAAGCACTGGTGGTGATCACATAGTTACTTCTACGACTAAGTCTCAATGTGAATGAAAAGCAAGAAGGTGGTATGATGGCTACATGTTCTGACAACGGAGATCTATATCATAGAAGAATAGGGGCAGCCATGAAAGCAAGAGGTTTACAACATCCAGTAATCATATTGGTAATGATAGTATTAGTATTGCTATTCTGAGAATTCTGAGTGTGATAAGTGGGATGAAAAAACATGCAATTATGGGGATTCTATGTCTGTCATTCTCTTTGTCATTGAGAGCCAGGATTCTTAGTTTTGGAGAAAGGAGAGACAGATGTAGTATAGGAGAGGGCCTCTCCCTGTAGTTCACTTATAATTTGTTCTTCAGTCAGTAAGTCATGTCCAACTCTTTGTGACAGCATGGACTGCAGCACACCAGGCTTCTCTGTCCTTCACCATCTTCCAGAGTTTGCTCAAACTCATGTCCATTGAGTTGGTGATGCCATCCAACCATCTCATTCTGTCATCCCCTTCTCCTCCTGCTCTCAGTCTTTCCCAGCATCAGAGTCTTTTCCAATGAATCGACTCTTCACATCAGGTGGCCAAAGTATTGGAACTTCAGCTTTATCATCAGTCCTTCCAATGAATATTCAGAGTTGACTTCCTTTAGGATTGACATTTTTGATCTCCTTGTAGACTCTCAAGAGTCTTCTCCAGCACCACAGTTCAAAAGCATTAGTTCTTTGGTGATCAACCTTCTTTCTGGTCCAACTCTCACATCTATACATGACTACTGGAGAGACCATAGCTTTGATTATTTGGACCTTTGTGGGCAAAGTGATGTTTTTGCTTTTAATATGCTGTCTAGATTTGTCATAGCTAGCCTTTCTAGGAGCAAGTGTCTTTATGATTTGTTCATATTTTTATTAAGGTTTTGTTTTTAGAGCAGTTTTAGGTTCACAGAAAAATTGAGCAGAAAGTACAGAGATGCCCCCTCAATATGCCCAGCCTCTCCCATCATCAGCATCCCCCACTAGCAAGGTATATTTCTTACAATTGATAGATACACAATGACACATCTTTATCTCTCAGAGTCCATAGTTTATAGTATGGTTCACTCTTGGTGTATGTTCTATAGATTTTGACAAATATATAATGACATGCATCTATCACTGTAGTATCATACAGAGTATTTCCCTACCCTAAAAGTCCTCTGTGCTGTAGATTTTCATCCCTCTTACTCCAGCCCCTAGCAACTATTGATCTTTTTACTGTCTCCATAGTTTTCTTTTTCTAGAGTGTCTCATTTAGTTGCAATCACACAGGATGTAGGCTTTTCAGATTAGCTTTGGTTACTTAGAAATATATGTTTAACTTTTCTCCATGTCTTTTCATGACTTGATAGCACATTTCTTATTAGTGCATCTCTTAGTCCATTTCATAGTCTTATGTACTATTCACTGGTTGAAGAACATCTTGATTGATTCCAAGTTTTGGCAGTTATGAACTGTTGCTGCTGCTGCTGCTGCTGCTAAGTTGTTTTAGTCGTGTCCGACTCTGTGCGACTGCATAGATGACACCCCACCAGGCTCCCCCATCTCTGGGATTCTCCAGGCAAGAACACTGGAGTGGGTTGCCATTTCCTTCTCCAGTTCATGAAAGTGAAAAGTGAAAGTGAAGTTACTCAGTCGTGTTCAACTCTTAGCAACCCCATGGACTGTAGCCTACCAGGTTCCTCCATCTATGGGATTTTCCAGGCAAAAGTACTGGAGTGGGGTGCCATTGCCTTCTCCGAATTATGAACTAAGTTGCAATAAATACACAGTTGCAGGTTTTGGTGTGGACATAAGTTCTCAACTCCTTTGGGTAAATACCAAAGAGGGAATTTCCAGATCATATGGTAAGAAAATAGGCTTGCCAGTTAGCACCAGTGGCAAAGAACTTGCCTGCCAATGAAGGAGACAAATGAGACCTGGGTTTGATTCCTGGGTCAGGAAGATTCCCTTGGAGAAGGAAATAGCAACCCTTTCCAGTATTCTTACCTGGAGAATCCCAGGGACAGAGGGGCCTGGCGGGCTATAGTAAACAGAGTCTCAGAGAGACAGACGACTGAAACAACTTAGCAGCCAGAAGGCATGGGAAGAATATGCTGTAGTTTTATTTTCAGTTGGAAGTATCAGTCAGTTCAGTCACTCAGTCATCTCCGACTCTTTGTGACTCCATGAATTGCCGCACACCAGGCCTCCCTGTCCAGCACGAACTCCCAGAGTTCACCCAAACTCATGTCCATCAAGTTGGTGATGCCATCCAGCCATCTCATCCTCTGTCGTCCCCTTCTCCTCCTGCCCCCAACCCCTCCCAGCATCACAGTCTTTTCCAGTGAGTCAACTCTTTGCATGAGGTGGCCAAAGTATTGGAGTTTCAGCTTTAGCATCAGCCCTTCCAAAGAACACCCAGGACTGATCTCCTTTAGAATGGACTGCTTGGATCTCCTTGCAGTCCAAGGGACTCTAAAGAGTCTTCTCCAACACCATAGTTCAAAAGCATCAATTCTTCAGTGTTTAGCCTTCTTCACAGTCCAACTCTCACATCCATACATGACTACTGGAAAAAATCACTTTGCTGACTAAGGTCCGCCTAGTCAAGGTTTTCCAGTAGTCATGTATGGATGTGAGAGTTGGACTGTGAGGAAGGCTGAGTGTCAAGGAATTGATGCTTTTGGACTGTGGTGTTGGAGAAGACTCTTGAGAGTCCCTTGGACTGCAAGGAGATCCAACCAGTCCATTCTGAAGGAGATCAGCCCTGGGATTTCTTTGGAAGGAATGATGCTAAAGCTGAAACTCTAGTACTTTGGCCACCTCATGTGAAGAGTTGACTCACTGGAAAAGACTTTGATGCTGGGAGGGATTGGGGGGCAGGAGGAGAAGGGGACGACAGAGGATGATGGCTGGATGGCATCACTGACTCAATGGACCTGAGTCTGAGTGAAGTCCGGGAGTTGGTGATGGACAGGAAGGCCTGGCGTGCTGCAATTCATGGGGTCACAAAGAGTCGGACACGACTGAGCAACTGAACTGAACTGAACTGAACTGACTAGACGGAACTTTGTTGGCACAGTAATTCTTCGCTTTTGAATATGCCATCTAGATTGGTCATAACTTTGTCAGTATGCACTTATAAAGACTGGACTTCTCTGGTGGTGCAGTGGATAGAAATCTGCCTGCCAATGCAGGGAACTTGGGTTTTATCCCTGTCCTGGGAAGATTCCACATACTTCGGAGCAATTAAGACCATGCACCACAACTACTGAGCTTATGTGCTACAATTACTGAAACCCACATGCTCTAGAGCCAAACACTGCAACTACAGAGCCCAAGTGCTGCAACCCGCCCACCTAGAGCCTGTGCTCTGCAACAGGAGAAGCCACCACAGTAAAAGCCTGTGTACCAGAGCAAATGTTAGCCCCTACTCACCACAACTAGATAAAGCTCACACAGAGCAATGAAGACCCAGTGCAAAAAACAATATGTAGATAAATTTTTAAAAGAATATATGTGTGTGTGTCTATATGCACATAGCACATATGCTTTTATTAAAAACACTGAGAGTCTTTGAAAGAATGATTGACTCCAATAACATCAGCATCCCTCAAACCAGATTACTGCTTTGTTATTGGAAATAACATTATCCATTAAAATAAAATATTTCTTATAGAAATGGATGATTTCAAGTTTGGGACAAGAAATGCACTAGAAAAAGCTTCATAAAGTATGGGTGCGCTAAAAATTACTAGAATGATGTCAAATGAAGGACAAGTTGCAGAAGTTCTCATTAGCCAAAAACATGAGGCAATTTGAGCTTCAGTAGCAGTACCATGGATTAAAAGTTATCAAATATATTTATATCCCTTCTTTCATATAATTACATATTATTTAAAAAACTACTGGTCACCTTTGGAAAATGATAAAAAAAATCAATTAATTATTTTAAAAACTGGAAAATAATGAGGAAAGGTAAAGCAAATATTGAAAGCTGTTTAAAAAGAATACACATTTATTGCTGTTTCTATATGAACAAAGCTACTGAGCATCCAGATAGCAGATGCGAAGAAGTCTCCCTTATAAAGATATTCCTTTTAACAAATGTAAAGGAAATCACCAACATGCAAATCGCTCCCATCACAAAACAAGTGAGAATTAACAGAGTGAAGTAATGAGTGTCAATGACTACGTGTGTGTGTGTGTGTGTGTGTGTGTGTGTGTATAAAGACAACCAGATATCATATGCCTCCTGACGAAAGTGATAGGGATAGAATAGAATGATCAGACAGTTAGCTTAGATACCCCATTAGGGAATTGTAAATAGAGAAGGAACTTTAGGGGGATTGGGGAGACCACAGTAAGACTAATGATCACGCAAGAAAGTAATGGGGAAATTCTGCAACAATGTGGGCCTGCTTGACTCATAAAGCAATTTAAGTCAGATTCGTTGCTTAAAAATAAAATCAAGCAAACTTGCTTAGCAACAAAATCATGTAACAGAAGCAGGAGACATGCCCCAAAACAATAAAACAATGGTGGCAATGAGACCTATGCCCTGCCCAGTGAGTTAATAACCCCCAAAATATGTTATTTGGCCCTTAAGACATGTTCTTTGCACCATGCCTCAAAACAATAAAACAATAGTAGAAAATAAAGACTGCAACCTGCCCAGTGCTATTTTCAAGTTAATAACCCTCAAAACAGACTCTGTGCACGCAAAACCTTCCTCCAGCGTTCAAATCCAAGGATGCTCAAGTTCCCTACAGTTGGCCCTCAGGTTGGTTCCACATCCTCAGAGGCAGAGGGCTGGCTATATTTCCATCAGGTGTGTGCTCAGTTGTTTAAGTCGTATCCTACTCTTTTGCAACCCCATTGACTGTAGCTCTACAGGCTCTTCTGTCCAAGGAATTTTCCAAGAAAATTGGAGTGGGTTGCCATTTTCTCCTCCAAGGGATCTTCCCAACCCAGAAGTCAAACCCATGTCTCTTGTGTCTTCTGTATTGGCAGACAGATTCATTAGGAAGGTTGTAAATTCAAAGATATTTAGGAAACTGTCAAATTAGGGGAAAAAATAGATGAAACTAAGCAATTCTATTTAGGGAGACAAAGTTGGAGATTAAACTTTAAGAAATTGGAAGGAAGTCGTCATAAAAGTCAGAATAGTAGACTCCTTTTGGGGGGTTGCTGCAATGGAAAAATTACACATGGAGAAGAGTCTGTGTGGATGGAGTGGTGCCACTTTTGATCTGGATGTCAGAATGTCTCCATTGTTGAAAAATCTTTGGATAACATGAGAATTGGGAGTTAAGTTTTGCTTAGGGCAAAATGAGGACAGCAGCCCAGGAAGGAGTGTTTCAGATAGCTCTGAGGAAGTACTCCAAGGAGGTGAGAGAAAGATTCATATTATATAGAAGTTTTGCAACAAAGAGTAGGTAGCCGAAACATCAAAAGATGATTTTTAATTAAAGAAAACAAGATAACTCAAGTTAAGGAAGTGAGCTCTTTTCTATGTTTGGGAAGATGCAGGAGTGTGGGCCCACTGAAATCCTTCCTTTGACATGCATCTCAGCTATCTAGGGCCAGAATTCTGTGTTTTCACATCCTGAGTTCCTTGGGCTCACTGCAGATATTAGCTGCCGTCTGATGGCTGCCAGATGGCAGGTGCTCTTCTTCCTGATTGTCTTCAGGCTTACCAGCTCACCAACCATGGTAGCCGGAATTGCTGATGGCTGTGACATCTTTGTTTACTGAGATTGTTACTGAGTCCATGCTTGCCCAGCTTGCCACATGACAGGCCAATGAATTTGAGAGACAGACGAGATGTTGAGGCAAGGGATGTGACTTTCTCCAGAAAGCTGGATGACGTAGAAGATGGCAGACTAAAGTCTCAAAATAACCATCTTGTCGGGGTCTGAATGCCAGGTTCTTTTATGGATCAGAGACTGAAGGTAATGAGGATATAAAGTAAAAATGTCATTTAATCTTGCAAATATCTCCTAGAATGGCAAGCTTAGGGCAGGGGTGTGTGTTAATTTCTTCCTCGCTACCATCTGCAGGTGGACAGGGTTCTGAACAAAGCTACTTCAGTTTAATAGTCAGGCACAGAGGCAGGATTCGCACCCATTATGTGTGATTATAATAACAAAAGCAGTCAAAGAAACGTATCTAGCAAGGAAGAGTCAAAATGGACTCTTCTCTGTTATTCTCTGTTACAGTATGGCAGGAAATATTCCATGTCTTATCATTATGGTGACTAATTAAGCAATGTATGTATTTTGTGTGGCTTTCTGGATTTCTTTTTAAAGAAAGTTGAGCACCAAAGAATTGATGCTTTTGAACTGTGGTGTTGGAGAAAACTCTTGAGAGTCCCTTGGACTGCAAGATCAAACCAGTCAATCCTAAAGGAAATCAGTCCTGAATATTCATTGGAAGGACTGATGCTGAAGCTGAAACTCTATACTTGGCCACCTGACAGTTCTTTGTCAAGAACTGAGTCGTTGGAAAAGACTCTGATGCTGGGAAAGATTGAAGGCAGGAGGAGGAGATGACAGAGGATGATATGGTTGGATGGCATCACCGACTCAATAGACATGAGTTTGAGCAAGCTCTGGGAGTTGGTGATGGACAGGGAAGCCTGGTGTGCTGAAGTTCATGGGGTCGCAAAGAGTTGGACATGACTGTGCAACTGAACTGAACTGAAATGAAATGAAATGAACTGGATTTCCTATGTTTTACAGTAAGATTTTAAAGTGAAAAAAAAATAAAAACAATCATCTGGATGATCTTCAAAGTTGTCTTTCCCCTCAAAAAGCCAATCTGTTTTCTTGTACAGGGCTAAGTCTTTAGAGAAAAAAAAAGAAAAGATAGGAGGTCAGAATGTGGCTTGAGGTGAAGAATGTAAAGCAAAAATAATTAGTACTGTTCTCAAGACCATGTCAAGAGAATTTCTTACAGAATCAATTACTTGATTTTGAGAACTACAATGTATGTATGGCTAATGAGAGGTGCAAACAACCAAAGTAGTTAAATTAAGCAGAAAAAATAATAATGGGGAGACTAACTTTCTAACCATACAAAGGTCATGCATTCCAAGTATCAGAACACAGCACCACATTTTTTTTAATCATACTAAGTATTTTTATTGTGCATTAATTAGATGAATGTTAAGAATGTGTATTGACCAAAACATTTGAGTAACAAGACCATAGAGGGTAGCTTAGTCTTCTTTAGTGTAATTGCTGCATAACACCTTTTAAAAGTCAAAATTCTGGACTTTCTACCAGGATTGCTGATAGATTTGAAAATCCTTCACTAGAGACTTGCAAATTGGGCCTTGTGGCTAATCCAGCTAGACAACTGAATTAAGTTTGACCGTTAGGTGCGGCAGAGACACAACTGTGTTTCAGTCTTAGCAATCAATATTTTTGTCTCCTACATTTCATTTGAAGTATTTGCATGAAAAGTAATCTATAATAGTATTTTATTCTGAAAGCTCATACCCACAAACCTTTAAAATATATTTTTCTGTTAGCTGAGCAGGTGGTCTATTTACAGCTAAAGCCAAGGGTCTTGCATCATCTGCTGTGCTCTGAGGGAGGAGGCCAGCACAGCAGGAAGTGAGTTTAGCTCCTGGCAATCCAATTTACCCCATTGTCTCCTTGGATTAGGCATCAGCTCAGCTGGCCCAGGCACATAGCTGAATTGAATTAACAAGGTTATTCAAAGCCTGAAATCTCTGTGATAAAGGAATGTTATTCACAGGGTAATTTTATTCCTGATTTTTAATTAGATATTTTTGTTATTTTCTCCAAAGTAAATTAAAATGCTTTATTAAAATTAATGCAACTTTCATAAGAAACTTCTCAGGTAGCAAACACAGCACCTATGGAGTAGACCCGTATTTCCTGACTATGTGTCCAAGGCCCAAATGGAAATATTCACGCGTCCATGCAAAGTCCCTTCAGATGTCTGACTCTTTGTGACACTATGGGCCACTGCCCCCAGGCTCCTCTGTCCATGGGACTCTCCAGGCAAGAATACTGGAGTGGGTTGCCATGCCCTTCCGTGGGGAACCTTCCTGACCCAGGAATGGAACTCACATCTTTTAAATCTCTTGCATTGGCAGGCAGGTTTTTACCACTAGCAATGCCTGATAAAACTGGAAACATGGAGGCATGGATTTCTAGGGACTTCGCTGCCGAGAATAGTCTTGTTGCTCTGAGATTCCAGATCAACTGCATACAGCAGAATTTAAGAGTGGAAGCAAAGATTCAGAAATCTGAGAAGAAAAATGTAGAATCAGGCCAGATGCAATTGAATCATATATTGCAAAGACCCTTCATAAATAAACCTTTCATAAATTCTAGCAAGAAAACAAAAACAAAACGTGTTGGATGGTGTATGTTCAGGGATTAGCCTTTCATACTTGTTTGGATCTGGTTGTAACAAAGCTTCTGAAGAGAAGTGGAAAAAGAAAACTCCAGCTGAAGTAACCCAGAAGAATCTCAGAGGTCACCCTGCCAGGCACCAGCTCACTACTCACTCAGCATACGTGAATTCTTTGCAAGCATCTCTGACAAACTGTCACCTAGCTGCTGAGCAAGGACACAGAGAGAGGGACTCAGAAGGGTTGAGGATAAAGAACCCTTGAGCCCTGGGAAAAATGATAAATGAAGTCTATCTTTGTGGCTTCCAAAATCCCTATGCCCTTTCTCTTCTGCACTTTTCATCAGCCTATTATCCATTTAATTTCCTGGCTGGGGACTTTGCAGTTAACTAGAGTCCAAAATGGGATGTAAAAGTGCTTTCTGTGATAACAAGGTCCCTGTCATGGGAAGTAACCAAGTCAAAGCCACACAACCATGAGCCAGGAACCCTCTAGAAGTACACAGAGCAGGGAAGGAGGCTGATGGCCCCCATCAACAATGACCTTTATGACATCAATTGTATATAGGTATCAATTAAACAAATCTTTATTTTTGACAATATACCAAGCAGTCTATTGCATATTACCATAAAATTGCACGTTGAATAAATAAGTACAGGGACTCCACATTAGCTTCAATGATTAAGACTTTGCACTTACAGTGCAGTGGTACAGAGTCCATCCCTGGTTAGGGAAGTAAGATCCCATATGCTGGATGACACATCCATAATTTTTTAAAAAAGAAAGGGAATAAAACACACACACACAAAGAATGAGCACAAGGACCATGTGTGCTTTCTTGCTTGGCACAAAATGATCAGTGTTTGCTGAATGAATGAATGAATGAATCACTTACAAAGCTAAGTGATGGTTATCTAAGTGATATCATCAGGCCCATACAGACAAGGCTATGGTTTGGTATGCCCATCTCTTGAAGAATTTTCCACAGTTTGCTGTGGTCCACAGTCAAAGGCTTTAACATACTGAATGAAGCAGAAGTAGATGTTTTTCTGGAATTCTCTTGCTCTTTCTATGAGCCAATGGAAGTTGGCCATTTGATCTCTGGTTCCTCTGCCCAAGTTCATGTCCTTTGCATCAGTGATGCCATCTAGCCTGCTCATCCTATGACTCCCTCTTTGCCTTCTGCCCTCAATCTTTCCCAGCATCAGTGACTTTTCCAATGAGTTGGCTGTTCACACCAGATGACCAAAATACTGGCGCTTCAGCTTCAGCATCAGTCTTTCCAACAAATATTCAGAGTGGATTTCCATTAAGATTGGCTGGTTTGATTTCCTTGCTGTCCAAGGAACTTTCTGGAGTCTTCTCCAGCAACACAGTTCAAAGGTGTCAATTTTTACAGCTCAGTTCTCACAACCGTATATGACCACTGGGAAGACCATAGCCTTGACTGTACGGACCTTTGTCGGCAGAGTAACCTCTCTGCTTGTCAACACACTGTCTAGATTTGTTGCAGCTTTCCTGTCAAGAAGCAATCGTCTTCTGATTTCATGGCTACAGTCACCATCCAGTGATTTTAGACCCCAAGAAGAGGAAATATGTCACTACTTCCACATTTTCCCTTCCTATTTGCTGTGAAGTAATGGAGTCAGATGACATGACCTTAGTTTTTAAATATTTACTTTTAACCTGCCTCTTTCACTCTCCTCCTTCACCCTCATCAATAGCTTCTTTAATTCCTTTTTGCTTTCTGCCATTAGAGTGGTATCATCCTCATATCTGAGGTTGTTGATGTTTCTCTTGCCTGTCTTGAATCCAGCTTGTAACTCATTCAGCCCAACATTTCTCATGATATTTTCAGCATATGGGTTAAACAAAAAGGGTGACAACAGGTAACCCTCTGGTACTCCTTCCTCAATTTTGAACCAATCAGTTTTTCCATACAGGGTTCCAACTGTTGCTTCTTGACCTGCATACAGGTTTCTCAAGAGACAGATAAGATGGTCTGATATTCCCATCTCTTTAAGAGCTTTCTACAGTTTGTTATGATCTACACAGTCAAAGGCTTTAGCGAAGTCAATGAAACAGTTCAGTTCAATTCAGTCACTCAGTCATGTCCAACTCTTTGCAACCCCATGAATTGCAGCACACCAGGCCTCCCTATCCAGCACCAACTCCCGGAGTCCATCCAAACTCATGTCCATCAAGTCGGTGATGCCATCCAGCCATCGCATCCACTGTCATCCCCTTCTTCTGCCCCCAGTCCCTTCCAGCATCAGGGTCTTTTCCAGTGAGTCAACTCTTAGCATGAGGTGGCCAAAGTACTGGAGTTTCAGCTTCAGCATCAGTCCTTCCAAAGAACACCCAGGACTGATTTCCTTTAGGATGGACTGGTTGGATCTCCTTGCAGTCCAAGGGACTCTCAAGAGTCTTCTCCAACACCACAGTTCAAAAGCATCAATTCTTCAGTGCTCAGCTTTCTTCACAGTCCAACTCTCATATCCATACATGACTACTGGAAAAACCATAGCCTTGACTAGACGGACCTTTGTTGGCAAAAAGTAATGTCTCTGCTTTTCAATATTCTATCTAGGTTGGTCATAACTATCCTTCCAAGGAGTAAGCGTCTTTTAATTTCATGGCTGCAGTCACCACCTGCAGTGATTCCGGAGCCCTCAAAAATAAAGTCTGTAAAGTCTGACACTATTTCCACTATTTCCCCATCTATTGCCCATGAAGTGATGTTTCATGAAACAGAGGTAAATGTTTTTTCTGGAATTCCTTTCCTTTCTTAATGGTACAGTTTGATCTCTGGTTCTGCTGCCTTTTCTTAATCCAGCTTGGACATCTATAAGTTCTTGGTCCGTGTAATACTGAAGCCAGCATACAATATTTTAAGCATGACCTTACTAGCATGGGAAATGAGTGCAATGGTCCTGATGGTTTGAAACATTCTTAAGCGCTATGTTTCTTCAAAATTGGGATATGGATTTTTGGTAACCATAGGCTCAAAAATTTCCAGAGCTCACTCATGACTGGGAATTATTCAGGTACCCACCAGGCAATAGCTGTTCATTACATATATAGGGCATCCCTTACAGACATCAAAAAGGCTTCATCTTGGTAGGGGGATAAACTAGCTCTAAAAATAGGCTACTTTAACCCATGACATAATCTTTTTAAAAGAACTTGAAAAGACCAAGCAGATTTACAAGTAGCTTAGCTATTTACTAGAATAAATTTCAATGTTCTCTTTTAGAAAGCAACAAAACTCAGTGCTCAATAGCATAAAACACAATTAAAAGATTTCTAACATATAAAAGAGCTGAAAATGCAATCAAGAACCAAAATAAAAGATCTATCAGTAGAAAAAATCAAGAAATAACAACATGAGCAAAAAATTCATTAAAAAGTTACTATAAATACTATAAATATGTTCAAGGATTTAAAGTAAAACATGAATATTGTGTGTAAAATAAAAATATAAATAAAAGACCAAGTGAAACTTTTAGAGATTTTAAAAATACATATCTGAAATTAAAATTTCACTAAATAAGTAAAAGAAACAGTAAAACAGATACTTCAGAACACAAGAAGCAAGATCAATAAACTTGAAGACAACAATACAATCTACTCAAACTCTAGAGGGAAAAAATCAGAAAAAAAAATCCTCAGTAGAGTGGGAGATCATATCAAGATATCATCAATAATCATATCATTCTAACATAAAGATCATTGGAATTCTAGAAAAATAAGAGAGCCCAGAGATATAATGAGGAAAAAGTATTTTAAAAATAATGGCTATTTTTTTCAATATTTGAAGAAAATAAGAAAGTTATACATACACTTATCATGCAACCCACACTTTCAGTCCTAAGTGTTTATCCCAGTGAAAATAGACATTCACATAAAAACTTGTACATGGATGTTCATACCAGCTTTATTATAGATAAAGCAGCCCAAGACAGGAAACATCCCAACTGTTGAAAATAGGTGAACAGGTAAATCAGCTATAACATATCCACAAAATAGATACAGTTCAGTAAAAAAAAAAAAAAAGAAGAAGAAGAAGAAGAGGGAAGGAAGGAATTATTGATACATGCAACTGCATGGATGACTCTCAAAAATATGCTAAGCAAAAGAATCAAACCCCAAAGAATGCATATGATGATTCCAGACCCATGATGTTCTAGAAAAGCAAAACTAATTTACAGTAACAGAAAGCAGATCATTGGCTGCCTGTATTGCAAATAGATAAAAGGGGAATTTTTAGAGAGATGAAAATGTTCTATGACATGACTGTGGTTGTTATATGACTATAAATTCATTAAAACTCTTGAAACATGTATTTCAAAAGGTTTTACTTTTACAGCATGTAAATTATACCTCAAAGTTAATTTTTTTTAAATTTCTGTGTCGTAGGGCATGTGAGATCTTACCTCCCAGATCAGGGGTTGAACTTACAGCCCCTTCGATAGAAGCTTGGCGTCTTAAGCACCAGAGCACCGGGGAAATTTCTTAACTTTTAAAATACATAAAGCACTAAGCCCTGCATCTGCCACGTAGCTAATGCTTAAGAAATGTTAGGAATGAAAAGGAGGGTCAGGTGAGAGGGCTGAGGAGGAAAATAGGAGAAAAAGAAAGGGAAGTTGTTATTATTGCTAACTTCATTTAATAAAAATATTTAAGAAAAATGTATTCAATGGAAACTTATTGGTTTGCTCTCAAAGAGTTCATGAACAACCAAGGGAAGGGCATGTCTGATATTATGACACGGATAACAGTGTTACGAACCAGGGATTCTTTCCTGGGCTTTCTTTGGAAATTTAAGTTTCCATAGATCTTCAGGTGTGAAAATGAATAGCCAAGAAGTCAGGTGGGAAAAGAGAGAACACTGCCAGAATCCTCCTTTGAAAATAGCTTAGCCATCAGCAGAAAGATGTGACTGTTTTGAGGAATCCATTGACCTCACGTTGAAGGTGGGAATGGGAAGCCCTGCCACTGGAATGAGAGGCTGAGGTGGACATTTCCTGTATTTATTTCCTAAATACAGGAGAATTTAGGAAGCAAAAGGTCAAGTCCTGATCAGTCCCTCTGGCCTGCACCTCTCACCGTGTTTATGGCAGCGTGGTGTTCTGGTGGATAACAGCAAGGCATTCTTGAAAATAAAATCATTATGAATAAGTTAATCACATATTTACTTTACATAAATCTTATGCATGATGTTCGAAAAATAATAAATTCTGAAAGCAAAGTAAAACCTTGCACGTGTGCTAAGTCTCTTCAGTTGTGTCCAACTCTGCGCGACCCTATGGACGGCAGGTGCCAGGCTTCTCTGCCCACAGAATTTTACAGGCAAGAATACTGGAGTGGGTTGCCCTGCTCTTCATGGGATCTTCCCGACCTAGGGATCAAGCTTGCATCTCATGTCTCCTGCACTGGCAGGCAGGTTCGTTACTACTAGCGACACCTGGGAAGCCCAAAATAAGCCCTTAAACTGGCAATTTTGCATAGTGCTATCGACCCAGAGAGGAGATCCAGATTTTAATTTTCTCCAGTCTTCACCAGATTTTCCCAGTGTTTGAATATCTACTATGGGTCAGACTCAGGGCTTCCTAGGCGATGTGGAGGTAAAGAAGTCACCTGCTAATGGAGGGAACACAGGAGATGCAAGTTCAACCCCTGGGTCAGGAAGATTCCCTGAGTAGGAAATGATAACCCACTACAGAATTCTTGCCTGGGAAATCCCATGGACAGAGAAGCCTGGTGTGCTACAGTCCACGAGGTTGCAAAAGAGTTGGACACAACTGAGCCCGCCCGCACTAGCCTGGGTCAAACTCAGGCTTTAGCCTTTCCTTCCAGTTAAACTCTGATTACATATCTGAGCCCTCTGTTTCCAGAGGTAATCAAACCTCTCTCAGTGTTTGTTGAAAGTGACTTAAGCTCTGAGAAAGGAAAAAGCATACCAGAGCACAAAATCAGTAGCCCTGACCGCTGCTGGGACCAGTTCACGGAACTTTCAGATTAGACCTCTCCATATCAGAACTGGAATTCTGGGGGAAAAAAAAAAAAAAGCTGGGGAAGCACCATCAGCTCCTTTTGAAGCAGGACAGCTAGCAGGTCATGCAAATATTTCCAAGAGCTATAATTGGAAAAACACACCTGTGAGAATCAGAGGTCTTGAGAGTGCTGGTTTTGTTCATAAAGGTCTAGTTGCCTTTACCCATGAAAAGCCAGTGAAACAGAGCAGAACTCTCTGGTCCTTCCCCACCATGGACTCCACCTGCCTTTCGTCTGTAGAAAAATTTTTGCCAGTAAGTTTAATCAGAGAAAAGAGAAGATGCAGAGTAAAAGGAAAGCCGTCAAACCAGACAAAATAATAATAGCTTCATCAGTAAGCATAGTCAAGCACTTTTAGCTCCTCCTCAAGAGCTATAGATAATGTTCAGAGCCATCTCTGTGAGCTGTCTTATAGACGCCAAAACCCCCACCAGGTGCAAACAGTTAACTACATGATGGCCAGACTGTAGCCATGAGATAAGCTGCCACAGTTCTGTGATTTGGCCTCAAAAAAATGGGAACACACAGACCCTGGAACTGAAGACTGTGGCTGCTCCTAAGTCGCTTCAGTCGTGTGCAACCTCATAGACTGCAGCCCACCAGGCTCCTCCATCCACGGGATTGTCCAGGCAGGAGTACTGGAGTGGGGTGTCATTGCCTTCTCCGGGAACTGAAGACTACCTGTACTTAAAACAATCAAGATATTCTGCTCACACCACCGATGACCAATTTCCAGATGACGGTCAGAGCTGACTGTGAAGTTTCTGCATAGAGTCCCTCTCTCTGCCTGTATACCCTGAAAGGCCCTCTTAAAAGCACCTGCCCACTGATTGACAGAGAAGAGTCAACTTACAGACACGAGTCTGCCCTCCTCTTGGGTTGCTGCTTTCTGTAATAATGCGAACTTTCCTTTTCACCAACTTCGCCTCTCGAATACTGGCTTTTGCGCAGCAAATGGCTGGATCCCCATTAGTACTTAGGATAGAGATTATTTACATTTTAATTGCAGAACTGATGCTCTTTACTCTCTTTGAAATATTGAAGGGTTTTACTATTGTTATCTTCAAGGTGAAAATAGATAAGCAGGGCAGGATTCAGAGAGTAGCTCAATCCTAATGACACAGGACAAAGCATCTCAGCCAGGTTCCCTGACTCTGCAGAAAGTCGGCTGCAGGGGAAGCTCCTGACCTCCGTGTGGTACAGAGTAATGGCCCCTAAAGATGCTCGTGTCCTACTTCTTGTGACTTGTTAATATGTTACCTCTCAGGGCAAAAAAGAGTTTGCAGATGTGTTACGGTTCCTGAGATGGGGACCCTTTCCTGGGTTATCTGTGTGCCACGCTAAGTCGCTTCAGTTCTTTGACTGGACTTTGAGACCCCATGTACTGTAGCCCCCAGGCTCCTCTGTCCATGGAATCTCCAGGCAAGAACACTGGAATGTGTTGCCATGCCCTCTTCCAGGGGATCTTTGTGACCCAGGAACGGAACCCAAGTATCTTACATCTCCTGCATTGGCAAGTGGATTCTTTACCACTAGTGCCACCTGGGAAGCCAGATTATCTGAGCTGGGCTCAATCTAATCACGATGATACTTATAAGAAGGAGGCAGGAGGATCAGAGATCCAGAGAGATGTGCTGGTGGAAGCAGAAGTCCACGTCAGAGATGGGAGGCAGCCTGGATGGTGCTATGCTGTTGTCCTTAAGGATGGAGGAAAGGCCCATGAGGTAAGAAATGCAGGAGACTTCTAGAAGCTGGAAAAGGTAAAGTCTGCCTTTGAGACTTTGGAAGAAATCAGACCTAGATTTTAACCATATTTACAGGGTCCCTAAGTCTTTGTTTTACAGAATTACTTGTTTGCGTCAGCTGTCTGCTTCTCCTCTCTGCTCTTAGAGAAGACAGGGACTGGTCTGGAGGCAAAACACTAGTCCATTTTGTGCCCTGGTGTCTAGTCTCTGAGTGTGAAATATTCCCTTCCTTTGTCAACATCTCTGAGGAGTTATTGTTTTCTTTTATGATAAAAACAAACCCTACTTGTTTCCCTAAAAATACCGTTTAATTTCAGGACTTCTGACCTAGAAAACTGTAAAAATTGTGTGTTATTTCAAGCAACTAGGATTGTAGTTATCACAACAGCAATAAGGGACTAGCATCCTGGGTAATCAGGGGAAAAGTGTACAAAGGACCCTCCCTTGCTCACTGCATCGGTGCCTCATTCATGGGGGCTCACTGTCACCCCATTTAGACACACAAGAAATGTCCTTTCCTCCATCCATCTTCAGGATTGATTATACCTCTCTACACTCTCGATGTTTCATCCCAAACCAGATTCTCCTGAAATGCAGTTAGTATTCATCAGGGCCATGCTCCATTTTTTGCAGAAGTATAACTAAATAAGAATGAAATTTGAGGATAGTTTTAGGCTTCTAATAGACTGTATCCTAGAAGTCACATGTAAGTCTGATTAGGTAGATGTCTGGCCCTGTCTTCCAGTCCCTGTCTTTCCCTGTCTGTGAAAATGGGAAGCAGACTCTTAAAAATATTTGTTTATTTATTTGGTTGTGTTGGGTCTTAGTTGTGGCACGTGGAATTTTATTGAGTCCTGGGGGATCTTTTGCTCTGGTGCTGAGGGTCAGTAGGTGAGGCATGTGGGCTTAGTTGCCCTGAGACACGTGGCATCTTAGTTCCCTCACCAGGGGACCCATGTTCCCTGCACTGGCAGGTGGATTCTTAACCGCTGCAAGTCCCAAGTAGTAAACTTGAAGGACATAGAGCATTACCATGAAGCCATCCATTCCTCCAAAGCAAGAGGACACTACTTTTCAAGTTGTAGAAGGTGCTTTTTGAGATGTCAGGGGATAATCGAGATGATCAGAAATAAGAAAAAGCCATCTTTTTCAGACCCACATATCCGTGTAGATGTGAGTCATGGAGACAACTGCGACTTGGAGAGTCATAGAGTTGTGGAGACAACTACGAACAAAAAAGTTTGTCCTTTTTTCTTCACCATCTGAATCGTCAATTTTCCCCAGGACTTTGGTGGTATAAAATGTGTAGTAGGAGAAGGGTGAGCGTCTCTGCTGACTCAACTGTAAGAATCCACCTGCAATGTAGGAAACACAGCACATGCAGGTTAGATCGCTGAGTAGGAAGATCCCCTGGAGGAGGGCATGGTAACCCACTCCAGTATTCTTACTTAGGAAATCCCAGGACAGAGGCGCCTAGTAGACTATAGTCCATGAGGTCACCAAGAGTCGACACGACTAAGTGCCTGAGTGTTCATGCAAGAGAAGAGCTTTGAAACTGGTGTGCAAACAAGGACGCTCACATGCAGAGAGCTCACAGAGCCCCTCAGCTGTTGTTGATTTCTGCTTGTGTGTTGTTTCTACTCCACAACCTCCCTACTATTTGATATTTGAGTTGGATGGAAGGTAGGTCAGCATGTGCTGGGCTTGCCCATCACCAGCTCCCTTCCCACCCACCGGGCAGACACCACTATTTGATCACAGTGTCATCCTTCTCAGCTCATCATTCTCAACCTAGTCTCTAACCATCAAGGCTAGATGGGAACTCCCAAGGAATTACAGTTATTGGCCAATTCTGGATAACACAGCCTGTCTATGGAAATCACCTAGTTATGCAAAAATATTGTCAAGAATATTTCATCAGTGGATATTTGCCCTCCACCACCCTCAGTGTAGTAGTACTTACAGGTCAGCCTCAATTCTTACAGGAGGAGTAGAGAAATAACATGCAGCAGGGAAAGTGGAATGGACAGGGTTTGTCCATGGAATGCTTCCTAGCTGAGGACGCCAGGTGGAATTCATGAGAAGCCCCAACAGCATGGGGGGTGAGAAATTAAGTGAGGAGAAAAGGAGTCAGGAAGGCACTAATGCTATGGGAAAAGGCAGGAAAAGGGGTCTCCTGGGGGTCTCCCACCCATCTCCCGATCTCATCCATTATTCTCTCCACTTCATGGGTCTGTGTGTGACACTTCGTTCTGAGGGACTGCTTATCACTTCAGTTGCCTTGGAAACCTCTGGCTTCTAGAGATATCATTATGATGAGCTCCACCATACAACTGCGGTCCATCGGTTGTGAAGGTTAGAGGACCAGTGCTGAGAGTCTCCACTGAGGTCATGATTTTTCATGAAGGCATGCCTGCTTCATTCTAGGTTGGAAAGCACTGGGATTTCGGCTGAAGGGCAAAGAGTGTATTCAACTGCATCTCATGTAGAGAAAAACCTGACCATAGGTTTCTAGAATGTGAACATCACAATACAGTCTGAAAGGCACCTCCCTGTGGCACCCCCTCCAACTCCCAGAGAACACAAGGCTGCTAGTAACTGGTAATTAGGCCTGGTGAAAGTGGAAAGTAAAGATTTACCTAAGGACACAGACCACCGCCCCCCCGCCCCCCCCGGCACATGCATGCATGCTGTACCATCTTATTTTTCTCTCACTCGTTTTTTTGATACTTAAGGTCAAAGCATAATTTACAGCTGGATCATTCATAGTTTTACTTCAGTGTACAGTAATACTTATTAATTCATTTCTCACATTGACAAACTAAATATCAAACTAGAGACCCTCAATTCTGCTATCCAAAGAAATTTACAGAATACTCCTAAGATGAGTGCAGATACCAGCAATTCAGGGACATCAGTGTTCCAAATCTAAGTGAAAAAGCAGTTGAAAAAGTTCTGCTGCTGCTGTTGCTAAGTCACTTCAGTCGTGTCCGACTCTGTGCGACCCCATAGACAATATGATGCAATTCTTAGTGATTTCTGTGTATGTGAAAGGGCTTCCCGATGGCTCAGCGGTAAAGAATCTGCCTGCTTGGGAAGATCCACTGGAGGAAGGCATGACAACCCACTCCAGCATACTTGCCTTGAGAATTTCATGGCCAGAGGAGCCTGGTGGGCTACAGTTCTAGGGGTCACAAAGAGTCGGACACAACTGAAGTGATTGAGCCTGAACATGCATATGTGCATAAAAGCTGAAAATTACATAAACTAGAAGGGCTGAGAACAGGGGAGGTAATGAGTGTTGTTTGCCTTTATTTTTCTGATTTTTTTTTCACTTAAAAGCATTGCTTTTATAAAAGGAAAAATTTAAACTCTTTAATGTTCAAAAAATTAGTGGCTCTATGAGCCTTTTTACAATAGCAAGCCTGTAAACTATAATAATAGGTAAAAGAAAAGACATGTTTTTGGCTTCCCTTTATTACACTGATGGTTACTGCCAGAAGCAGGAGAGAAATGTGTTCCTAACAAACTCGGAAAGGCTGCGTCCTTAACTCCATGCTTAGACACCAGCGGGGTCACTGTCATCATCACCATCATCACCATCTGACTTTCAGCCACCATGATTAATTCTCTTAATTACAGGACTCACCAAGCATTAGCCCTCCAACTAAAATCTCATGTAGTAAATCTCATCAGTTGGAGAAAATTTTTTTCTTCCTTCCTTACCAAAATCTGGTAAAGATCCTATTGTTTGGCCCAGACCTGCTGTACCCCCAAGTAGATGAGAAACAGTTCTATAGTCTCCCTATTTCTCCCACCATGTACTGTTGGTACAAAGAGGAGACATGTGAAAATAAGAACTGCGGCTCCACATAAATGATCATGCTTTAACAGTGAGGTAGAGACAGATAGCCTCAGCTGCCTAGAAAAGAGACTCAGACACCGTAGGGAAGAGAAATAATACGTAGGGATTCTAGGAAGGATCAGTATATTTTGGAAATCAGCTGAGCATGTTGCTTGAGTGTAATGTACAATATTTTCACCCTGCCTTGTCTGAAATCTGGCCATTTAGGGAGCTGAAGTCTTTTCCTGGGAGCTTGTGTGATGCTTGTTTGTGTGTGTGTGTGTGAGATTCTATTTTAAATGTTTCCAAACTCATTATAAGCACATACATAGAGTCACATACCCACAGGTGGCTTCCATTAAGAAAGCTGAGTCAGGGAATGACTCAGTGTGGTTTGGCTCCTGGGCAGCAGTACAGTGAGGCACCCACAGAGAGGTAAGCAAATGTCCTCTCTGGGCATAGCCCTGCATGCTGCTGACCTTGGAGAATGGTCAGAATGCCAGCCAGAGCCCCAGAGCTTCAGAAATGAGAGCTGAGATGCCAAGCAGGTTGCTGGCAGAGGTGGCTGAATAGAGAGAAGAGGTGTTATAGGCAAGCATGGGGGAGAATGCGGGGAGCAGCCCCCGTCAGAGTCAGACATGCTGCCATGCAGAAATGCTTCAGAAGGTGGGGGTAGGAAGTTTCAGAACAGGAGGAGAAAAACGCCCAGGGGATACACACCCAACACTGAGAAGAGCTGCCTTTCCTGCAGAGCAACTGGCTGTACTTCTGAAGTGTTTTTCTTTCTGCAATGAACATGCATATTTTGCAAATTAAATGTAAAAACAAAAGCAAAAACATGCAGTAGAATTGTGTGCACCCATCTTCATTTCTTTTCGCAAACTTGCTCTGTTGCTCTTTCCATTTATGTCAGGGCCCCTGCTACATGTTTAAGTCACCTGCTTCCCTTTCCCTCACTCCCAATGTCCAGACCCCATCCAATTCTCCTGGGTGCCGTCTCAACAGCCCTTCACACCTCTTCCTTCCTCACCTGCCTGATGTCAATGAACACTCGGCTTCCTCCATCTCTTCCTAAGTCTGGCCGACTTCACCCACCATGTTAGACTCATCTTAGGGAAACCCAGCTCTGACCATGTACTCCCTGCATGCACCATATCTCCTCTGCTAGACTGTCACCTCCTCTGGGGCAAGACCTGTGTCCAAGTCGTCTTTGTACCTCTCATAGCACTGATCAATAAATATGCTTTAAAAGAATGTCAACAATGACAGCAGTGTAAAGCATGCATGTCAGGGGCACAGGCCATACCCTGCCCACCCTCCGTCCCTGCCAGTCTTTACCTCCTCTTCTCAACATCCTCATCCTTTGCTCACTCCATGCTGGTGCCTCTGCCCAGATGCCAGGGAGACACAGGGGAGTGCTACTCCAGGTTCTGAGCCCTCTCAGCTTTGTGGAGCACTAACCAGGCTGACCCAGCCTTTCCTGTTGGAGGAAGGGGAGATACGTGCATCACTGAGAGGAGGTAGCCCTTTCTCCCCAAGGTCAAAGTGTCCCTTGGTTCTCATGAGGCTTTTGTCCCCGCATCTTCCCCCACACTCTTACCATCATCATGTCCTGTTGCGGGAGGTTGAACAAGCTGAGACAGGTCCCCTCTAGGGGATCTGGGTAGACGAATTTAGAGAGGCCCTTGTTCACTCCCTTTAAAAATAGATACTACAGGTGTGACGCTTTGTGCTATAGGCAGTTATAGCTGTTTAATCAAAGTGAAAAACTAGTCTCAGATATCAAGAAAGGGCACTTAATAAGGCAGACAAATAAAATCTGAAGGAAGGCAAATTCAGGGACCTCTGCTGCTGCTGCTGCTAAGCCGCTTCAGTCGTGTCCGACTCTGTGCGACCCCATAGACAGCAGCCCGCCAGGCTCCCCGTCCCTGGGACTCTCCAGGCAAGATCACTGGAGTGGGTTGCCATTTCCTTCTCCAGTGCATGAAAGTGAAAAGTGAAAGTGAAGTAGCTCAGTCGTGTTAGACTGTTAGAGACCCCATGGACTGTGGCCCACCAGGCTCCTCTGTCCATGGGATTTTCCAGGCGAGAGTGCTGGAGTGGGGTGCCTGCTTGCAATATGCAACTGCAGGAATGCAACTGTACTCATCAGCAAAGACGCCTGGATCATCATCTCCATTGGTTTCCATTCTGAATGTGACGTTCTCCCGAAAGAAAGCCAGACCAGCATGAATAAATACAGCACAGCATCAGTGACACTCTAAGGCTAAAGCCAAATATAGGGGTTGAGTGCTTCCTAGGCTCCGTGTCTCTCCACTATTTTGGGGGACAGTTCTGTACTGTGGATATGAAGCCATCTCCACACACGGAGATGCACAGGGAATGCAGCATTCAGCAGAAGTACAGCCACAGGCCAGAAAGGCTGCATGCATGGGTAGAAAACAGTTAAAATGAAAAGGAAACAGACAAGCCAGACTGATCCCTGAAGATAGTCACCTTGGACATGATCTGAGGGTGGCAGGGCAGGACATGTGCCAAACGGAAGCCTGTTCATTATTTCCCGACTAGAACTGAAGCTCTTAGGAGGTGGGGAAGTTCTGGACATGTATCCTTGTTGCTGGTTTGCCATGGAAGCATCCAAGAGAATTCAGTGGTCAGAATACATTGAGCTCCTTACTCGAGAATATTAAGGAGGAAAGCCAAGGGATAGGAGAATAATTTTAAATCCAGGTTTAAACTCTTTCCAGACTGCTAAAAACTTTTGTTTTTTTCAATGTTGGGGTTAATAATTCATGCATTTTGTTCTGTAGATTAGTCTCCAGTTCTAAAAGGTAACGGTCAATAATCTCTCTCTAGTTTTGTTGCAGAGTTGCCATCTTGGTAAAAATCTATTCTGCCTGGACCCTAAGTCTTCATTTTCTGGTTTGCTTCCTTCTTTTGCTGGAACATACCCTTGAATAGCCTTGTCACAAAGGTTGTCTTGGAAATACAATTTCTAGATTCTTTCATAATCTGCCTTCATACTTAGTTGGTAATTTTATTGTACATACAATTCTAGGCTGTATATCACTTATCTCAGAATGTAGAAGACATTCCTCCTTGTCTTGTGACATTAAGCTTGTAAGAACTGCACAGGGAGACTGACTTGATCCTTTGTAAGAGAACAGTTCCTACTCTCTGGAGGATTTCAGAATCTTCTATTAATTGGCATATTTTGATCCTTCATAAAAATGCATTTCAATATCAGTTTTCTCCTGCTTTATGGTAAGATCAGAGGATCATTTCAGTCCAAGGACTGACCTTCTTCAGCTCTAGGAAATTATCTTCTAATATTCCATCAAAACCTGGTTCCCTTGTGCTTTCTTTAGTTTCTCTCATCTGTTAGCCTTTTAATTTGTCTTTGTTGGTCTCTTGTCACTTAGGTGCTTGTACATATTTCTTTGTTTTTAATTTTAATTTTTTAACACCTAAAACATGTTGTATTGGGGTATAGCCAGTTAACAAGATTGTGATATTTTCAAGCGAACAGCAAAGGGAGTCAGCCATACATATGCATGTATCCATTCTCCCCCAAACCTCCTTCCCATCCAGGCTACCCCATAACACTGAGCAGAGTTCCCTGTGCTACTCATTAAGTCCTTGTTGGTTACCCATTTTAAATATAGCGGTGTGTACATGTCCATCCCACAGTCCCTAAGTATCCCTTCTCCTTGGTAACCATAAGTTCATTTTCTCCTGTCACTTAGGTGCTTGCACACATTTCTGTATCTGTTTCACTCTGTTTTTGTTCCCCTTTATAAACTTTATAATCTCTCTTGTAAGAGAGTTCCTTGATTTCATTGTTAAACTTTCTGTTGAATTTTGCAGTTTGAAGGCTTTTTTTGCTCAACGAGGGACCATTCTTGTTCTCTAGACATCTTTTAAAATCCTGTTTATGTATTATGGATTTCCTACCTTCTCAAATCTCTCTGAGGACACCCATTAGGATTTTTCAAAGTACACTTTTATTTCTTGAATTATTTGCTTTCTTTTTGGGTCATTTTCTTTGCTTGCTTCTCTTTGCCTTTCTTAGTTAATCCTCTCAAGTGCCCTTGAGCCCCTGGTGTCCACTCATATTTTAAAACACTGCAATGGCAGTGATCTCCGGGTCTGTGAATGAGGCTCCTCCTCTGGAAGGTTCTGCTCCAGCTAGAGTAGGATGGAAACAAGCCAGACCGGGATGCATTGCTTTGGGGCAGCAGCCCTCACTGGCAGCTCTGCTTTTTCTCAGACAATTTGTTCAATTGCTTTAGGGAAGAATCCTTTGCTTTTTTGCCTGAGGGGTAAACATCTGCCTATTGGCTGTTCAGTCCTCAAAGTCTTCGAAGGGGCTTGCTTGGGCCCGTCTTGATTGATCCTCCCATGTCTCACTCCGACCCTCAAAAGCATCTGGGAGTTCAAAAGCTCCATGGATCCCACTAAGCATGTGAACAGATGGGCCTTTGGGGTCTTTCCCAGTTACAGTCCCCTCTGGACCTTCCTCCTCTGACTTCTCCATCACTATTACTTCCCCAACTCTCGTTTTAATAGGATTTTGAGAAGAGAAAAGAAACACAGGTTCTCAGCCTCTCATTCTGGAGTGGAAGCCACTTTTTGAAGTCATTAACTCCCCCAAAATGAATGTGATTTATGTAATTATTCAAAAACTCAAATACAATCAGAAGATTCTACTCAACAACGTTTTCTTGGGTTACCACTTGGGTCAAGCATGGTGTGGGACTATGGGGGAGGGAAGGTGGCAGGTAGCTTACAAAATAGTAAGACTGGGGATTTGGTCCTTGTTCAAGGGAATTTACCTTCTGCTGCTAGTGAGAGAGAGTCATCAACATGCTATAACCATATATTTGACTGTATGCTGCTTTTAGGAAGTGACTAAATATTCCTGAAAGTACCTAGGTATGATTTCTAATGTAATATTCTAAATTGGTTACAAATGTGAGTTGCTGGGGGAAAAAAAAAGAATAGAAAAGGGCAGAGAAGGAAGAGAAGGTGGGGTTCCAGAGGTAGAGACCTTGAATCACACTCTGGGTAAACATGGCTTTTGCATTAGTCAAAGGAAATCTGATGGAGGTGATGTGTCTACCATTAGCTGTGATGTCAGCAGCCATGTGGTACTGAGACTTCCCCGGTGGGCCAGTGGTTAAGGCTTCACCTTCCAAGGAAGGAGGTGTGGGTTCAATCCCTGGTCAGGGAGTTAAGATTCCACATGACTTGTAGCCAAAAAAACAAAACATAAAATAGAAGTTATATTGTAACAAATTTAATAAAGACTTAAAAATTAAATATATATATACTTTGAAAAACTATGTTTTAATAAAGAATACCATATCTAAAACCATACCTAGATGCATCAGGATCTATGTAGTCATTTTTTGAAAAATCAATATGCAATCAAATGTACTTTGCAATCCTCTTTTGTGAATAGTATAATTGTATTTAAAAAGGTCAAAATCAAAAAAAAAAAAAAGAACCATCATCTATAGTATTATTTAGGGGCACTAATGATTCAGTTCAGTCACTCAATTGTGTCCGACCCTTTGCGACCCCACGAACCCCAGCACGCCAGTCCTCCCTGTCCATCACCAACTCCCAGAGTTTACCCAAACTCATGCCCATTGAGTCGGTGATGCCATCCAACCATCTCATCCTCTGTCATCCCCTTCTCCTCCCACCTTCAATCTTTCCCAGCATCAGGGTCTTTTCCAATGAGTCAGCTCTTTGCATCAGATGGCCAAAGTAATGTCTGGGAGTAATGACTGAGGGATGGGCACAAATAAGGGTTTTGGGGTTTATAGATAACATGCTTCACTTCTTGATCTGGGTGTTGTTTTCAGGAGTGGGTTTAGTTCAGGAAATTTCCTGCAGCCATATTCATAGGGTTTCTAATATTCATTTCAATATATGTTTCTTTTAAAAAGAAGAAGAAATTTAAAAAAGTGGGGCCAAATAGTTCAGGTAACCTTCTATTTAGAATTTATTCCAAGGGGGAAAGTCTAGAGCACAGGCCTTGATTTACTAAGAAACGGGCTGTTAACACTGTGTTGCTGGCACCTAGCAGAATGTCTGCCCATGGCGAGTGCTTCATATGTATTTGTACAAAAAGATAAAAGAGAGAAAGAGGGAGTGAGGGAAGAAAGAGTGAGGGAGAGAAGGGAGAGGCAGGAAGGGAGGAGAGAAACCCTGATGTGTCCGCTGCGGAGATGCAGATGGTTTTTGTTATGTTTTTGTTGTAGTGGTTAGTCTTTCCTGGTGGTTCAGATGGTAAAGAGTCTGCCTGAAGTGTGGGAGACCCGGGTTCAATCCCTGGGTCGGGAAGATGCCCTGGAGAAGGGTATGGCTATCCACTCCAGTATTCTTGCCTAAAGAATCCCATAATCATTTGTGGGGCCATGTGCCCACATCCACTGATGGAATGCATCCCTCCATCCCCCAGAATATTCACTTCTTGAAGCTGGGGCTGTTTCTCTACACTTTGAACAGTTCTTGACCTATGGTGGTGGTTTAGTCACTAAGTCGTGTCCAGCTCTTGGCAACCCCATGGACTGTAAGCCCGCCAGGCTCCTCTGTCCATGGGATTTCCCAGGCAAGAATACTGGAGTGGGTTGTCATTTCCTTCTCCAGGGGATCTTTCGGACCCAGGGTCTGAGCCCAGGTCTCCTGCACTGCAGGCAAATTCTCTAGCAACTGAGCCACCAGGAAGCCCTGCTTGACCCAGGTGTGTGCATGCCATGTCGCTGCGGTAGTGTCCAGCTCTCTGTGACGCTATAGTCTGCAGCCTGCCGGTCTCCTCTGTGCATGGGATTCTTCAGGCAAGAGTGCTGGAGTGGGTTGCCATGCCCTCCTCCAGGGGGTCTTCCTGATGCAGAGATCGAGTCCGTGTCTCTTATGTCTCCTGCACTGGCAGGCGCGGTCTTTACCACTAGCGCCACCATGACAGGTGTTTTATGAGAAGCTTGTTGAATGAAATCATCATTCACCCCCAAGAGCCAATCACAATGGTTTGTGTGTGACTGGCCCCAAACCAACGTAATGATTGACTGGAGGCTACATGAAGTGATTTCCAAGAGATTCTAAACAAGGAAGACAAATATCAGTGGATGTTCTTAGAAATTAGCTGAAATCTCACTAAAAATATCAGCTCATCTGCTGCCCTTGCCCTCTGTGTCTGGGTGAATGCTCCCAGAATCCCCCTTAATATTTGGTCTGCTTTTTCCTTTTCCAACCCTCCCTGTAGTACAGGTTACCCTGCAGAAATGCAGTCTGAGGTGGGGACAGTGCGCTGGGAATGACTTATCATTTCAGTATAATGATGACTTTCCTCAATGCTTCCTGAAAGGAATACAAATTCCATTCCTCCTGGGCTGGCCAAACCATAGCGATCTCTCCAGCCTGCCACAGTCTCTGCTCCAAAGAACTGACCAGCCAGGAGCCCGCCCTCCTGCCTGTTCACAGGGAAACCATGAAGGTTACTCAGAGAATGAGCAGCTGTAATTGTCTCCCTGAGGGGGTAGCATTCTTGGGCCTGTGGAGAATTTTGCAGCTTTTCTTTATGCATTTTTCATCAATTCTAAGCTACTTACAAATATGTGCAATTACTTTCTGCACTTGGCTTTGTAATAAGATTTAATGACTCTGCTTCAATCCTCTGGGTGAACATTGATAATTTGACTCTATGATTTAAAATTTAACTTTGTGGGTGTAAACTTAGATGAAGGATTTTTGAGTTTTGTTTTTTTTTTAAGGAAATAAAAAGTTGAAGTGATTTTAGGTTTCCAAGTATCGCCAGTACCAGAGAATAGAACATCTCATGTATTTGCCACATAGCATCTGATTAAAATGCAGCCAGGTGCTCAGTCATGTCTGACTCTTTGTGACCCCAGGGACTGTAGCCTGCCAAGCTCCACTGTCCATGTGATTCTCCAGGCAAAAGTAGTGGAGTGGGTTGCCATTTCCTTCTCTAGGAATCTTCCTGACCCAGGGATGGAACCTCTGTCTCTTAATGTCTCCTGCATTGGCAGGTGGCTTTTTCACCACTAGAGCTACCTGGGAAGCCCATCTGATTAAAAAATATGGGGGAAGGTTAAGCTCTGGGAACATAATCCTTCTTTCTATAAAAGCGTTTACAGATTATTTTTATTTTAATTGGAGCATAATTGCTTTATAATATTGTGTTGGCTTCTGCCATACAACAATGTGAATCAGCCATAAGTATACATATGTCCCCTGCCTCATGAACCTCCTGCCCACACCTCACCCCATCCCCCAGCACTGGGTTGTCACAGAGCACCTGGTCGAGCTTCCTGTGTTATACAGCAACTTCTGATTAGCGATCTGTTCTCCATATGGCATTGTGTATGTCTGAATGCTACTGTCTCAATTTGCCCCATTCCTTCCCCCGACTGTCTCCAAAATCTGTTCTCGATGTCTTTGTATCTATAACTGCCCTGCAAATAGATTCATCAGTACCATTTTTCCAGATTCCTTATAGATGTGTTAATATATGGTATTTGTTTTTCTCTTTCTGACTTACTTCACTCTATATAATGTACTCTAAGTCCATCTGCCTCACTAGAACTGACGGAAATGTGTTCTTTGTTATGAGCTTCCCTTGTGACTCAGCTGGTAAAGAATCCACCTGGAATGTGGGAGACCCGGGTTCCATCTCTGGGTTGGGAAGATCTCCTGGAGAAGGGAAAGACTAACTCCAGTATTCTGACCTGGAAAATTCCATATAGTCCATGAGTTGGAAAGAGTCAGACATGACTGAGTGACGTTCACTTTCACTTTCAAATTCATCCTCCTCACTAGAACTGACTGAAATGTGTTCCTTTTTATGGCTGAGTAACATTCCATTGTATATATGTACCACAAATTCTTTATCCATTCATCTGTTGATGGGCATCTAGGTTGCCTCCATGTCCTATCTATTATAAATAGTGCTGCAGTGAGCATTGGGATGCATGTGCCTTTTTCAATTAAGGTTTTCTCGGGTATATGTCCAGTAGTGGGATTGCGGGTCATATGGTAAACAGGGCCAAATATACCCAAAGAGATTACATTTGTAAGCATTTAGATATGGAATTCTGTCATTTTTGAGACTGTATCCAACTACTGCATTTCAGAATTTTTTGGTAACAATGAGGACTGCTCCAGTTCTTCTAAGGGATTCTTGCCCACAGTAGTAGATATAATGGTCATCTGAATTAAATTTTTCACTCCCGTCCATTTTAGTTCACTGATTCCTAAAATCTTGATGTTTGCTCTTGCCATCTGCTTAACCATGTCTAATTTACCTTGATTCATGCACCTAGCATTCCAGGTTCCTATGTAATATTGTTCTTTCAAGCTGGGCTTCATCAGTATGTGAACAAAGAACTTCCAGATGTACATGCTGGATTTAGAAAAGGCAAAGGAACCAGAGATCAAATTACCAATATTGGTTGGATCATAGAAAAAGCAGGGAATTCCAGAAAAACATCTACTTCTGCTTCATTGACTGTGCTAAAGCCTTTGACTGGTGGATCATAAAAAAATACGGAAAATTCTTCAATAGATAAGAATACCAGACCACTTTCCCTGTGTCCTGAGAAATCAATATGCAGGTCAAGAAGCAACAGTTAGAACTAGAAATGGAGCAATGAACTGTTTCAAAATTGGGAAAGGAGTACACCAAGTTTGTATATTGTCGCATTGCTTATCTAACTTATATGCAGAGTACATCATGTGAAATGCCAGCTAGATGAATCACAAGGTGAAATCAAGATTGCCAGGAGAAATATCAACAACCTCAGATATGAAGAAGATACAACTCTACTCACAGAAACCAAAGAGAAACTAAAGAACCTCTTGATGAAAGTGAAAGAGGAGAGTGACAAAGCTGGCTTAAAACTCAACATTCAAAAACAAAGATCATGGCATCCAGTCCCATCACTTCATGGCAAATAGATGGGGGAAAAGTGGAAGTAGTTACAGATTTTCTTTTCTTGGGCTCCAAAATTACTGCAGATGGTGACTGCAGCCATGAAATTGAAAAACACTTGCTCCTTGGAAGAAAAGCTATGACAAACCTAGAGAATATATTAAAAAGCAGAGACATTTCTTTGCCAACAAAGGTCCATTTAGTCAAAGCTATGGTTGTTCCAGCAGTCAATTACAGATGTAAGTTGGCCCATAAAGAAGGCAGAGCACTGAAAAATTGTTGCTTTCAAACTTTGGTGCTGGAGAAGACTCTTGAGAATCCTTGGACTGCAAGGAGATCAAACAAGTCAATCCTAAAGAAAATCAACCTTCGTTATTCATTGGAAGGACTGGCGCTAAAGCTGAAGCTCCAATACTTCAACCACCTGATACAAAGAGCTCACTCATTAGAAAAGGCCCTAATGCTGGGAAAGATCAAAGGCAGGAGGAGACGGGAACTACAGAGGAGAAGATGGTTAGATGGCATCACTGACTCAATGGACATGAGTTTGAGCAAGCTCCAGGAGATACTGAAGGACAAGGAAGCCTGGTGTGCTGCAGTCCAGTGTGCACAGAAGTCACCCAAGACATGAGACTCACTCTGAGCCACCTCATCAAGTGGATTACATGTGGCCTCATTGGGAGGGGGAGAACCCAGCAGAATACCAGGGACTCATTGCTATTATCCGGTTGCTAGGCAATCAGGTAAGCAATCTGGTATTCATGTTCTGAACTAAGAGGGGTGACATAGATCTCTTCAAAGGCCCCTATCAGCTCCACCATGCTGCTACTGCTACTGCTACTGCTAAGTCTTCAGTCGTGTCTGACCCTGTGCGATCCCATAGACGGCAGCCCACTAGGCTCCTCTGTCCCTGGGATTCTCCAGGCAAGAATACTGGAGTGGGTTGCCATTTCCTTCTCCAATGAATGAAAGTGAAAAGTGAAAGTGAAGTCACTCAGTTGTGCCTGACTCTTAGTGACCCGATGGACTGCAGCCCACCAGGCTCTCCATCCATGGGATTTGCCAGGCAAGAGTACTGGTGTGGGGTGCCAGCTCCACCATATATTAGTTTATTTCACAGTCTTTTATTGAGAGTCAACTACATGATGGTAATTAAAGATAAATAAGGTTTTTCTATACCTAAGAAGGCTGTTTCTATTTGCACTGGTAACCATATAACCAAAGATCAGGCCTAGATTTCTATTTTGGGGTGCCTGAAAGAAGGCAGGTTTCTTACTTCCTTGTTATACAGAAGAGCACCCTATGGCCATAGGCACCTTCCTCCTCTTCCCACAAAGTTTTCCTCCTCTGGGAGGAAAATGGGAGCTACAGTATTTTTCACTAAAGGCCAGATAAGCCATAGAATCCAAAAAATGAAATTTGCTTGGGGTTTGTGAGCCACTGGGCGTGTACAACCTCCCCCGACCTTGTTCTTTGGTTTCACTCACTGAGTTCCTGTATGTGACTTTACAACCTACTTGTCACCATTGCCCTTTTAAGAAAGACACAAAAACTGCTTCCCTGGTAGCTCAGCTTATAAAGAATCCACCTGCAATGTAGGATACCCCAGTTCGATTCCTATATTAGGAAGATTCTCTGGAGAAGGGATAGGCTACCCACTCCAGTATTCTTAGGCTTCCCTGGTGACTCAGCTGGTTAAGAATATGCCTGCAATGCAGGAGACCTGGGTTCAATCCCTGGGTTGGGAAGATCCCCTGGAGAAGGGAAAGGCTACCCACTCCAGTAATCTGGCCTGGAGAATTCCATGGACTGCATAGTCCATGGGGTCACAAAGAACTGGACACAACTGAGTGACTTTCACTTTCACTTTCTTTTACTAAACTGCGGTGGCTGCAACCAGTGTGCTAAGCACAGCTGAGGGGAGCAACCTCATGTCCAAGGTCAGGGGCAGTGGCCGAGAGTGCCAGCCTGCGATGGTGCAGGAACGGCTGAGAAGGGTTACCCTGCGTCCAAGGCCAGGGGCGGCAGCTGGGAGGAGCCACTCAGCGCCCGAGGCCAAGGGCGGCAGCCAGGAGTAGCAATCCCATGCCCAAGGCCAGGGGCGGTGGCCGGGAGTAGCAACCCCACATCCAAGGAGCTGTGGCTGCAGGCACAGGAGGGCCTAGAGGAGCTATCCCACGCTGAAGGTCAGGAAGGGTGGCAGTGAGGAGATACCCCTCATCCAAGGTAAGGAGCAGCGGCTGCACTTTGCTGAAACAGCCGTGGAGAGATACCCCATGCCCAAGGTAAGAGAAACCCAAGTAAGGTGGTAGGTGTTGCAAGAGGGCACTATAAGGCAGACACACTGAAACCATACTCACAGAAAACTAGTCAAACTAATCACACTAGGACCACAGCCTTGTCTAATCAACAAACTAAAATGGACTGGAATGGGTGAATTTTACTCAGATGGCCATTATATCTACTACTGCGGGCAGGAATCCCTCAGAAGAAATGGAGTAACCATCAGGGTCAACAAAAGAGTCCAAATGCAGTATTTGGATTCAATCTCAAAAACGACAAAACGATCTCTGTTCATTTCCAAGGCAACCATTCAATATCATGGTAATCCAAGTCTATGCCCCAACCAGTAATGCTGAAGAAGCTGAATCTGAACGATTCTATGAAGACCTACAAGACCTTTTAGAACTAACACCTTAAAAAGATGTCCTTTCATTATAGGGGAGGAATGGGGCGGAGAGTTGCTCAGTCATGTCTGACTCTTTGCGACCCCATGGACTGTAGCCTACCAGGCTTCTCAGTCCATGGGATTTTCCAGGCAAGAGTACTGGAGTGGGTTGCCATTTCCTTCTCCAGGGGATGTTCCCGACCCAGGGATCAAACCCAGGTCTCCTGCATTGTAGGCAGACGCTTTACCCAATGAGCCACCAGGGAAGCTCCTTATAGGGGACTGGAATGCAAAAGTAGGAAGTCAAGAAACACCTGGAGTAACAGCCAAATTTGGCCTTGGAATGTGGAACGAAGCAGGGCAAAGACTAATAGAGTTTTGCCAAGAAAAATGCACTAGTCATAGCAAACACCCTCTTCCAACAACACAAGAGAAGACTCTACACAGGGACATCACCAGATGGTCAACACCAAAATCAGACTGATTATATTCTATGCAGCCAAGATGGAGAAGCTCTATACAGTCAACAAAAACAAGACCAGGAGTTGACTGTGGCTCAGATCATGAACTTATTACCAAATTCAGGCTCAAATTGAAGAAAGTAGGGAAAACCGCTAGACCATTCAGGTATGACCGAAATGAAATCCCTTAGGATTATACAGTGGAAGTGAGAAATAGATTTAAGGGCCTAGATCTGATAGATGAGTGCCTGATGAACTATGGAATGAGGTTTGTGACATTGTATAGGAGACAGGGATCAAGACCATCCCCATGGAAAAGAAATGCAAAAAAGCAAAATGGCTGCCTGGGGAGAAGTAAAGAGAAGCGAAAAGCAAAGGAGAAAAGGAAAGATATAAGCATCTGATGCAGAGTTCCAAAGAATAGCAAGAAGAGATAAGAAAGACTTCTTCAGCGATCAATGCAAAGAAATAGAGGAAAAGAACAGAATGGGAAAGACTAGAGATCTCTTCAAGAAAATTAGAGATAACAAGGGACTATTTCATGCAAAGATGGGCTTGAGAAAGGACAGAAATGGTATAGGCCTAACAGAAGCAGAAGATATTAAGAAGAGGTGGCAAGAATACACAGAAGAACTGTACAAAAAGATCTTCATGACCTGGATAATCACAATGGTGTGATCACTCATCTACAGCAAGATATTCTGGACTGTGAAGTCAAGTGGGCCTTAGAAAGCATCACTATGATCAAAGCTAGTGGAAGTGATGGAATTCCAGTTGAGCTATTTCAAATCCTGGAAGAAGATGGTGTGAAAGTGAAAGCCAGGCTTCAACAGCACATGAACTGTGAATTTCCAAATGTTCAAGCTGGTTTTAGGAAAGGCAGAGGAACCAGAGATCAAATTGCCAACATCTGCTGGATCATGGAAAAGGCAAGAGAATTTCAGAAAAACATCTATTTCTGCTTTATTGACTATGCCAAAGCCTTTGACTGTGTGGATCACAATAAACTGTGGAAAATTCTGAGAGAGATGGGAATACCAGACCACCTGACTTGCCTCTTGAGAAATCTGTATGCAGGGCAGGAAGCAAGAGTTAGAACTGGACATGGAACAACAGCCTGTTTCCAAATAGGAAAAGGAGTACGTCAAGGCTGTATATTGTCACCCTGCTTATTTAACTTCTATGCAGAGTACATCATGAGAAACGCTGGACTGGAAGAAACACAAGCTGGAATCCAGATTGCTGGGAGAAATATCAATAACCTCAGATATGCAGATGACACCACCCTTGTGGCAGAAAGTGAAGAGGAGCTAAAAACCTCTTGATGAAGGTGAAAGAGAAGAGTGAAAAGGTTGGCTTAAAGCTCAACATTCAGAAAACGAAGATCATGGCATCCAGTCCCATCACTTCATGGGAAGTAGATGGGGAAACAGTGGAAACAGTGTCAGACTTTATTTTTGGACTCCAAAGTCACTGCAGATGGTGACTGCAGCCATGAAATTAAAAGACACTTACTCCTTGGAAGAAAAGTTATGACCAACATAGATAGCATATTCAAAACCAGAGACATTACTTTGCCAACTAAGGTCCATCTAGTCAAGGCTATGGTTTTCCCAGTGGTCATGTATGGATGTGAGAGTTGGACTGTGAAGAAGGCTGAGTGCCGAAGAATTGATTATTTTGAACTGTGGTGTTGGAGAAGACTCTTGAGAGTCCCTTGGACTGCAAGGAGATCCAACTAGTCCATTCTGAAGGAGATCAACCCTGGGATTTCTTTGGAAGGACTGATGTTGAAGCTGAAACTCCAGTACTTTGGCCACCTCATGCGAAGAGTTGACTCACTGGAAAAGACTCTGATACTGGGAGGGATTGGGGGAAGGAGGAGAAGGGAACGACCAAGGATGAGATGGCTGGATGGCATCACTGACCCGATGGACGTGAGTCTGAGTGAACTTCGAGAGATGGTGATGGACAGGGAGGCCTGGCGTGCTGCAATTCATGGGGTTGCAAAGAATTGGACATGACTGAGCGACTGAACTGAACTGACTAAACATTATGAGAACTGCCTTTAGTTTCCAAATTGGAAATACCAAGGCAATTTGCCTTACTCCCAAGCAGCCCCAAACATCTCCAAGCACCCTAGGTGAAAGTGTGAAAGTGTTAGTCACTCAGTTGTGTCCCACTCTTTGCGACTGTATAGACTGTAGCCCACCAGACTCCTCTGTCTCTGAGATTTCCCAGGCAAGAATACTGGAGTGAGTAGCTATTCCCTTCTCCAGGGGATCTTTCTGACCCTCTGTGAAAAGAAGCCCAATTTGAATGTTTTTAAATAATCAGGAATATTTTCTAAATATTTTTTTCCTATAAGGCACAATTTAATGTAATTAATTTTGTTTGTATTTAGACATGTAACACTGTTATTTAGATCCAGAACGTATTTTTAATTTATTTTATTGAAGTATAGTTGATTTACAATGTTGCATTAATTTCCACTATACAGCAAACTGTCTCAGCCATATATTCAGTTCAGTTCTATTCAATCACTCAGTCATATCCAGCTATTAGCAACCCCATGTACTGCAGCATGCCAGGCTTCCCTGTTCATCACCAACTCTTGGAGCTTGCTCAAACTCATGTCCGTTGAGTTGATAATGCCATCCAACCATCTCATTCTCTGTCATCCCCTTCTCCTCCTGCCTTCAGTCTTTTCCTGCATCAGGGTCTTTTTCAATGGGTCAACCTTTCACATCAGGTGGCCAAAGTATTGGAGCTTCAGCTTCAGCAGCAGTCCTTCCAATGAGTATCCAGGACTGATTTCCTTTAGGATGGACTGGTTGGATCTCCTTGCAGTCCAAGGGACTCCCAAGAGTCTTCTCCAACACCACAGTTCAAAAGCATCAAATACACGCACACACAGCTTCCCACGTGGTGCAGTTGTATAGAATACACCTACCAAAGCAGGAGACATAGGAGACAAGAGTTTCACCCCTGGATGAGGATGATCCCTTGTAGAAGGAAATGGCAACTCACTCCAGGATTTTTGCCTGGAAAAGTCATGAGTAGAGAAGCCTGGGGGGCTACAGTCATAGGGTTGCAAAAGAGTTGCATATGACTAAGCATGTATGCCATATATATATACATATATATTTTTTTTCATATTCTTTTCCATTATAGTTTATTGCAGGATATTGAATATGGTTCCCTATACAGTAGGTAGGACCTAGCTGTTTATCCATTCTATATGTAATAGTGAACATCTGCCAGTTCCAAACTCCCAATTTCTCTCTCACCTCCCTCCCGCTTTGTCACCCTACATCCGTTCTCTATGTCTGTGAGTCTGTTTCTGTTTTGTAAATAAGCCTGTTTGTGTCATATTTTAGATTGCACGGGTAAGTTATATCACAGGCTATTTGCCTTTCTCTTTCTGATTTACTTCACTTAGTATTGATATGATGATGTCTAGGTCTAGAATGGTTTTAATAAAAGATGTATGTATATGTATGGATGAAATGGGAAGATTCTGATTCTTAATTTCATAGCCAAAGGGGCAGTAAGTAAGGCCGAGAGGCACTGTGGGCCAAAAGGGGAGAAGAGAACATGAAAACAGTAAGAGGAAATGCCAAGTGCAGGTGTTCCCCATCTGGCAGTGCCCACCCTGATTGGCACAGGCTGTCTTCCCCAGCCGTGAGGATGGGCACTTTCATGGGAATGCAGGTGAGCATATGGACAGGGAAAGGACACTTCTGGGAGACAAAAGGTGGATTTTAGTCCACCACCCCCTCAATGGACTGACTCTCCCAAATGATCCACACAAATGAAAGCCTAAAGGACATTTAAAGATAGGGGATGGGGAAGCAAGGACCCCCAACAGACTTAAAAATATGGGAAATGGGCCTTCAAAGTGGCCAGCTGAGCACTGAGCAGACATATGTGTTTGCAGGAAGCTGATTTTCCATAATCAAAGACATACCAGAAAGAACAGTCTCTCAGGCGATTTCCCTGGCTCTGTGGGCCACTGTCGACTCACATGTTCCAGTCCCCTTCAGGACGTTGGAGGTTCAATTACTGTGATGAAAAGGAAACCATCTACTTAGAGAATAACTCATGCAGAACACTGGCCTGGTACATTTGGGCACTAAGTGGTCCTAAATGGTAGTCATGAGGCAGAAGGCTTCTGCAAAAGGTCTCCATTGAGCTCTCACAATGGTGTCCTCACTAGGAATTGCAAAAATACAAAATGGAAAAGTGCTTGCCCCCTCCAAATTGTGAACACTTTGATAACAATATAGATCCACTCATCTTGCAGGAATTCTCCCACTTTAAATAGCTGATGGTTTGTTTCTCTTGCAGAAATTTTTTTAAAAAGGCTTTACAAGAAACTTTGTGGAAAGAGGGCTTCGCAGATGGCACTAGTGGTAAAGAACCCACCTGCCAGTACAGGAGACATAAGAAACGAGAGGTTCAAAACCTGGCTCAGGAAGATCCCCTGGAGGAGGGCATGGCAACTTATCCAGTATTCTTGCCTGGAGATTCCCATGGATAGAGGAGCCTGACAGACTACAATCCATGGAGTCACAAAGAGTCGGACATGACTGAGTGGCTTCCATGAATGCACATCTAGAAAGACGCTGCTGCTGCTCCTGCTAAGTCACTTCAGTCATGTCTGACTCTGCAACCCCATGGACTGCAGCCTACCAGGCTCCTCCATCCATGGGATTTTCCAGGAAAGAGTACTGGAGTGGGGTGCCATTGCCTTCTCCAAGGAAGATGCTAATACTTATTGAATTTTCACAAACTTTGAACCCTCAAAAGGCCTACAACCAACTTACCCAAGGTATTACATTATCCAGGCAGTGTTGGAGAATATCTTAGCCCAGCACTCACTTCTAGATGATTCACTCAATAATATGGTAATGGAGGAACTGTACAAAAAAGATCTTCACGACCCAGATAATCATGATGATGTGATCACTAATCTAGAGCCAGACATCTTGAAATGTGAAGTCAAGTGGCCCTTAGAAAGCATCACTACAAACAAAGCTAGTGGAGGTGATGGAATTCCAGTTGAACTGTTTCAAATCCTGAAAGAGGATGCTGTGAAAGTGCTGTACACAATATGCCAGCAAATTTGGAAAACTCAGCAGTGGCCACATGACTGGAAAAGCTCAGTTTTCATTCCAATCCCAAAGAAAGGCAATGCCAAAGAATGCTCAAACTACTGCACAAATGCACTCATCTCACATGCTAGTAAAGTAATGCTCAAAATTCTCCAAGCCAGGCTTCAGCAATACATGAACCGTGAGCTCCCTGATGTTCAAGCTGGTTTTAGAAAAGGCAGAGGAACCAGAGATCAACTTGCCAACATCCGCTGGATCATGGAAAAAGCAAGAGAGTGCCAGAAAAACATCTATTTCTGCTTTATTGACTATGCCAAAGCCTTTGACTGTGTGGATCACAATAAACTGTGGAAAATTCTGAAAGAGATGAGAATACCAGACCACCTAACCTGCCTCTTGAGAAATCTGTATGCAGGGCAAGAAGCAAGAGTTAGAACTGGACATGGAACAACAGCCTGTTTCCAAATAGGAAAAGGAGTACGTCAAGGCTGTATATTGTCACCCTGCTTATTTAACTTCTATGCAGAGTACATCATGAGAAACGCTGGACTGGAAGAAACACAAGCTGGAATCAAGATTGCCGGGAGAAATATCAATAACCTCAGATATGCAGATGACACCACCGTTATGGCAGAAACTGAAGAGTAGCTAAAAAGCCTCTTGATGAAAGTGAAAGAAGAGAGTGAAAAAGCTGGCTTAAAGCTCAACATCAGAAAACAAAGATTATGGCATCCGGTCGCATCACTTCATGGGAAATAGATGGGGAAACAGGGGAAACAGTGGAAACAGTGTCAGACTTTATTTTTTGGCTCCAGAATCACTGCAGATGGTGACTGCAGCCATGAAATTAAAAGACACTTACTCCTTGGAAGAAAAGTTATGACCAACCTAGATAGTATATTCAAAAGCAGAGATATTACTTTGCCGACTAAGGTCCATCTAGTCAAGGCTATGGCTTTTCCAGTGGTCATGTATGGATGTGAGAGTTGGACTGTGAAGAAGGCTGAGCGCCGAAGAACTGATGCTTTTGAACTGTGGTGCTGGAGAAGACTCTTGAGAATCCCTTGGACTGCAAGGAGATCCAACCAGTCCATTCCATTCTGAAGGATATCAACCCTGGAATTTCTTTGGAAGGAATGATGCTGAAGCTGAAGCTCCAGTACTTTGGCCACCTCATGCGAGGAGTTGACTCATTGGAAAAGACTCTGATGCTAGGAGGGATTGGGGGCAGGAGGAGAAGGGGACGACTGAGGATGAGACGGCTGGATGGCATCACAGACTCGATGGACGTGAGTCTGAGTGAACTCCGAGAGATGGTGATGAACAGGAGGCCTGGCGTGCTGCGATTCATGGGGTCACAAAGGGTCAGACACGACTGAGCGACTGAACTGAACTGAGGCAGGTAAGGGCAAGTGTCCCCAGACACATAGCTAGTAAATGGGAGAGTCTGAACTCAAGCTGAGGCTTCTAAAGTAAAAGTGTTAGTCATTCAGTTGTATCCTACTCTTTGTAACCCCATAAACTGTAGCCTGCCAGGCTCCTCTTTCCATGGAATTCTCCAGGCAGGAATACTGGAGTGGATTGCCATTCCCTGTTCCAGGGGATCTTCCTGACACAGGGATTGAACTCAGGTCTCCTGCATTGCAAGCAGATTCTTTACCTTCTGAGCCATCAGCGAAGCCACCAGAGAGGCTTCTAAAGTGACACATAATCTTAAAATAAATTTTAAAAAAAAATACGTTTTACAATAGCATCCAAAAACAAATACCTAGGAATAATTCTAGCAATGTCTGTGTGTGATCACCATTGTAAAATAAAAATATATTACTAAGAAATGAAAGAAGACAACTTAATGGAAAAATAGGTTGTCATCACAAATAGGGAAGCTGATATTGTTATGACAGCTCTTCTCCACCCCTAAGCTGATCTATGAAGTCAACATAATACCAACCAAAATTCCAACAGGCTTTTTGGTGGAGTTTAACAATGTGATTCTAAAACAAACATAGAAGTATATAGGACCTAGAACAGTCAAGACCGTATGAAAGCATGAAGTGGGAGGACTTACACACCACATTTCAAGGTTTACTATAGAAGTGGATTAATTGACACACTTCAGTAAAGGCTCAAATACAAATAGACCCGAAGTATAGGCTTGATGCTTTCAAACTGTGGTACTGGAGAAGACTCGAGAATCCCTTGGACAGCAAGGAGATCAAACCAGTCAATCCTAAAAGAAATCAACACTGAATATTCATTGGGGAGGCTGTGGCTGAAGCTCCAATACTTTGGCCACCTGATGTGAAGAGCCGACTCTTTGGAGAAAACCCTGATGCTGGGAAAGATTGAAAGCAAACGAAGGGGGAGACAGAGGACGAAATGCTTAGATGGTATCACCAACTCAATGGACATGAATCTTAACACACTCTTAGAGAAAGTGGAGGACAGAGGGGCCTGGCATGCTATAGTCCACGGGGTCACAGATAGTTGGACATGACTTAGCAGCTGAACAACAGAACAGTCTCACATATATACACACAAAACTGTGACTTATGTTTTCACCTCCCTTTCTCAGGGGTAGCTGAGGACTGCCAGCTGAAATGTAGTTTCCACGTCTCACAAAGCTCACCTCTCTCCCAACTTGCCCAGCACAAAGCTCTGAAAACAGTAGCTGCCTTATAAATGCATGTGAAATTACATATCCTGTTTTTTTTTTTCCCTAATTCAGCAGTGAACCTTGAACCTAGAAATACCCTCCTCCAGCTCTGATCTCTGAACTCCTTCCTGTAACCCTTCATTTATTCATTCTGAATTAATTCCACAGTCTTTTTTAAAGGAACTTTGTTAGATGCACATTATGTGATTGGATGGACTTTCCTGGTGGCTCAGATGGAGAAGAATCCACCTGCAATGTGGGAGACCTGGGTCCAATCCCTGGGTCTGGAAGATCCCCTGGAGAAGGAAATGGCAACCCACTCCAGTATCCTTGCCTGGAGAATCCCATGGACAGAGGAGCCTGGAGGGCTACAGTCCCAGAGGATCACAGAGAGTTGGACATGACACGCAGACTAAACCACTGCCATGATGTGATTGTGCTTCTCATGGGTTGATACCCTGTTCAGTTCCTCTGCTTCCCATCCTCCACTTGATACTATGACAACCCTGTTGGGTGAGGTGTCTTCTCCCATTATTTATTTTGCAGATGAGGGAGCTGAACCCCAGAGAGAAGATGTGCTTCATCCAACATCACATGGCTGCTACTTCCCAGAGCAGAGTGAGAAGCGATCACTATCCCCCAAGACCCCTGACCATGCCCCTGAAGCTCCACCAGGCATCTAAAGGGATAGCCCTTGTCACACCTTCTCCTCCCCATGAAACATCGGCACACCTGTGGCTGACCACCCCCATATTGTCACATCACTTCATTTATGCTTCTGGCTGTGTATGTGTGTGTCCTAAGTCACTTTGGTTGTGTCTGACTCCTTGCGACCCCATGAACTGTAGACCACCAGCTCCTCTGTTCATGGCCAGAATTCTACAATGGGGTTGCCATTTCCCCTCCAGGGTATCTTCCCAACCCAGGGACTGAACCCACTTTTCTCTTGTCTCCTGCATTGGCAGGAGGGTTCTTTATCACTAGCCTGAGAATCCCTGGCTGCTTCTGGCTGGTCATGTCTAAGTTTTATGCCTGGTAATAAAACCTGAGGGAGAAAGAAAAATCAGAAAGGGAAGTGTTCACACTCCAGCTTAGATATGGCATGTTGTGAGCAGATGTGGGTCAATGCGAGTATCTTGGATTCCAGCCCTGAAAAGTCTCAGGACTTGGGTTGAAGGAAGGAGCCACAAGCTCTAGCATTTCTCTTTCCACCCCACCTCCAGTCCTAGGTAGGAATGAACGTTTCCAAGCACACAGCACCATGGGTTCCAAGGTGATCCTTGTGCTAAGAAGGATCTGTAAGGAGACATTTGAAATGTCCTTATTTTGTTTCCAGAGCTACCAACAACCAACCTAAATCCCCAACATGGGTTGACATTCCATAAGTTGTAGCAAGCAATACAGTAGGTCCCCTACATACAAACCTGAAAGTGTGAACTGTCAAAGATCTGAACGTGTGTTCCATCAATGTCAGGCATGAATGAAATGGCAGTTTGCCCTCCATCTCCTATTGCTGATGACCCTTCAGCTCTACCATCTCCCACCTCCTGTCCCTCTTCCAGTCGGTAACTCTTCTTGTCTGTTCACTTGATGCAGCCTCTGTATTTCTGTACTGTACTTTTGATGGTACTGTGCTGTAAGACTGAAAATGTTTTCTTTATTGTGTGTGTTCATTTACTTTTTATGTATTATTTGTGTGCTAAGTATTATAAGCCTATTATTACAGTACAGTACTATATAGCTGATTGTGTTAGTTGGGTACCTCAGCTAACTTTCTTGGATTTATGAACAAATTGGACTCCTGGAATGGAACTCATTTGTATATAGGGTACTGCTGCTGCTAAGTCACTTCAGTCATGTCCAACTCTGTGTGACCCCATAGACGGCAGCCCACCAGCCTCCCCTGTCCCTGGGATTCTCCAGGCAAGAATACTGGAGTGGGTTGCCATTTCCTCCTCCAATGCATGAAAGTGAAAAGTGAAAAGGAAGTCGCTCAGTCGTGTCTGACTCTTTGCAACCCCATGGACTGCAGCCTACCAGGCTCCTCCGTCCATGGGATTTTCCAGACAAAAGTACTGGAGTGGGGTGCCATAGCCTTCTCTGATATAGGGTACTACTGTAGTCTAAACATCTGATAGCTACCTATTTGTATAAAAATCCCTCCGTGTCTACAGGGAACTGGATCCAGGATTGGCACCCTGGGGTGCCAAAATTCATGGATGCTCAAGTTCCTTATGTAAATGGTTTTATGTTTGCACATAACCTATGCACATCCTCCCACATAGTCATGTATGGATGTGAGACTTGGACCATAAAGAAGGTTGAGCACCAAAGAATTGATGCTTTTGAACTGTGGTGTTGGAAAAGACTCTTGAGAGTCCCTTGGATTGCTAGGAGATCAAACCAGTCAATCCTAAGGGAAATCAGTCCTGAATATTCTTTGGAAAGACTCATGCTGAAACTGAAGCTCCAATACTTCGGCCAACCTGATACAAAGAGCTGACTCATTAGAAAAGGCCCTGATGCTGGGAAAGATTGATGGGGGAGGAGAAGGGGACGACAGAGGACAGGATGGTGGATGACATCAACATCTCAATGAACATGAGTTTGAGCAGCTCTGGGAGATGGTGAAGGACAGGGAAGCTGATGTGCTGCAGTCCATGGGATAGCAAAGTGTCCGACAGGACTGGGTGACTGAACAACAGCAAGAGATTGCTTATAACACTTAATTCAGTGTAAATGCTAAGTAAATAGTTGTAAGTACAATGTAAATGCCATGTAAATAGTTGCCAAGGAGGAGCCAATTCAAGTTTTGCTTTCTGGAACTATATTTTTCTCTGTAGTTTTCAATATGAGCTTGGTTGAAACTGAAGCGGCTGCTCCCATAGAAACAGACGGCTTACTGTCTACTTCACTGAAAATTTCAAAATGAATTGATAAAAATGAGGAGTGGTCTTGACAAGTTTAATAATGAACAAAAGCTGTGAAAGAGAAAAAAATCTTATTTATGAAAACCATGGAAATTCAATAAATACAATAGAGCCATTTTCATATTTCAGCAAAATGAGGAAAAGCAAGATTGTAGTTCTAGAAACTACCCTTTATTCAAAATAATAATAATACCTTACAGGGTCATCCTGTCTGTATACCCCTTATGACGCATCAGAGATGAACTACATTCTTATCTCCCATCTAAAGCACCAAGAAGCTTGGTAACCCCATTTATTTTTATCCTTGACCCTTGCAATCAGCACAGAAGAACTCCATAGATGCTGCCAAATGAAGGTTGTGCAGTTTTCAAACCTGATTCCATCATACACCTGTATTTTGAATTATTGAAAACTTTCCAACACTTACCTTTAGGCCATACATTTTTAAGATCTGGTACTTATCCCAAAGGAAATGTTTCCAAACAAAATTTAGACAAGGAAAAAAAAACTTAATAAAGGTGATTTAACCACACCTTATTCTTAAGTTAATCACCCAGATTTTGTATAGCCCTGAGTATATTTGTACCAAAAGAGGTGAACTCTGTATTCATTGCTCATAGCTTTTTATAATTTCTCTAGAATGTGTTTGTTCATTCCAGCTATTAAGGGATAGGAGATGTCTTAAAAATAGCGTGAACAGGGTCTATGAGAAGCAGCACATCTTGTCAGGATGGGATGACACAGAAGGATGGAGTCCCAGTTAAGACAGATCTGACAAGCTTCATTCCTTGGTTCACAATTTGAAAAGTTATGGCTTTCTAGTTTGGAGAATTCTTACTCCACTCCCTAAATTTTCCTCTTAGGACAGCTCCAACTCTTAAATATTTTTTTTAAGTTTTTCCTAAATTGGATTATTAAATTTTAAGATAATTTAAAATTTTTTATTTTTTATTGTAGCATGGTTGATTAGCAATGTTACTTCAGTTTTAGGTGTACAGCAAAGTGTACAGCTATATATATATATATATATACTTATATATAATATTATTTTTCAAATTCTTTTCCCATTTAGGTTATTGTAGATTACTGAACAGATTTCCCTGTGCTATACAGGAAATTCTTTTTAGTTATCTATTTTAAATACAGCAGTGTGTACATGTCAATCCTCAGCTAAACAGTTTTTAAAATAGTAAGTGTACAGGGAAGAATTTCGATGTCACACATGTGGGGCTTTTTTGTTCAGGGTTGTATCTGGGGAAAACTGTAAAACGGACAAAGACAAAATGACAGGCAAGGTGTTGGTGGTCATCCCTTGTACTATGTGTACAAGTGATCCCAGGAGTGTCCCAGGAAACCAAAAAGGAACCTACAGCTCCCATGCCTTTTCCCAGAAATCTGGCTCCGTGACCCTTGGCACTGTGGCTTCAAACCACACAGCCATCAGAGCCGTCTGCGACTTCCTTCTGTCCAGTCTCCTCCAGCAGGAAGTCCTAACTCAAGAAAGTGCCCGTTAGTGTGTACAGTGGGCAGAATTGCATCACCCCAAAGACTTGAAGTCCTAACCCCCGGATCCTTGTGAATGTGACCTTACTTGGAAATAGGCTCTTTGCAGATGTAATCAAGTCAAGACAAGGTCATTCTGGTTTGGGGTGAGCCCTAAATTCAGTGACTGATGTCCTTATAAGAAGATGCAGATTTGAACCCAGATGCAGAGGGAGAATAAGGTGCAGGGAGAACACCACATGGTTGAGGTGATGCACCTGCAGGCCAGGGAATGCCGGCACACCGGCCACAATGCAGGAAGAAGCAGAAACGGCCCTTTCCCTGGAGCCTCTAAGAGAATGTGGCCCTGCTGACACCATTTTGGAGCTCTGGCCTGAACTGTAAGAGAATAAATACCTGTTGTCTTAAAGATCCAATTAATGGTAATTTGTTATGCCAGCCCTAGGAAACTGAAACAATATGATGATCATAATATAGCTTGCACGTGAACTTTGCTCTGTAAAGACAATAAGTCCTTCTTCCAAAATTCTTAGTTTCCAGACGCCATCTGCCTCGTCCTGTCCTCTTCACAGATGGCTGTTGACATGGGCTTGAGTGAGGTCCTTCACCTCCCTGAGCATCAGCTTCCTCCTTGATATACTGCAAATAATATTTCTCACTGCACAAGCTGATTGGCAGCATTCAGTGAGCAAACACAAGAAAGTTCTAAATATAGTCGAGTGTCTCTCCTTTACTGTCTCCAAACTCTCATAGAAGTTTGATCAAGATTTTAAACATTTATCAATGATTCTAAAATCTGCTGGGATTTTTTCTTAATTTGGTTAATGGTTAATTTTCTGTGTCAATATGACTGGATCCTGGTATGCCCAGTTGTCCACTCAAACAATAGTCTGGGTGTGTCTGTGTTTCTGGATGAGATCAACATTTGAATCACCAGATGGAGTAAAGCAGATTGCCCTCCCCAGGGTGGGTGGGCCTTGTTCAATCTGTTGGAAGCCAAAACCTTTCCCTGAGAAAGCAGATTGTCCTACCTCACTGCTTCCAGGCTCTTCCTTGTTCTATAGCAGCTCCCAGCCTTCAGACTCACACTGGGATATTGGGCCTACAGATTTGGGACTTGCCAGCCTCCATAACCACATGAGCAGAGCCCTTGTAATAACTCTGTGATAGAAGGAGAAAGATACATAGATAGACAGATGGATAGACATAGAGCTACCGATACATAGATAAATTCATAGATACAGACCTACAGAAACATACATAGGTAGACAGATAGATACATAGACAGATACATTCATACATACATAATAGGTAGACAGATACATAGGCAGGTAGACAGATACATATATATGTACCTACATAGATAAATAGATACATCAGTAGGCAGATAGATACACAGGTACATGAATGCTCAGTTGCTTCAGTCATGTCCAACTCTTTGCAACCCTATGGACAGTAGCCTGCCAGGCTCCTCTGTCCATGGGATTATCCTGGCAAGAACACTGGAGTGGATTGCCATTTCCTCCTCCAGGGGAATCTTCCCAGCCCAAGGATCAAACCCACATCTCCTGCATTGCAAGCAGATTCTTTCCTGATGAGCCACAGGTAAGTCGAGATACATATGTAGATAGACGCATAGGTAGACAGGTAGATACACAGGTAGGTAGATACATAGATACATACAGAAATACATAGGTAGGGAGGTAGATACACAGATACATACATAGAGGGATACAGATATGTATCTCCTGGAGAACCCTGACTAGTGCAGTACTGACCACAGAGCTACCCTCTAAAGTCTGAGCACAATTTGTATTTTCCACTAACATCACTGATGGAGCATCTCCTTGTCACAGGTGCCCAGGAGGCAAGACCAAGACCCCACCTTCACAATGCTCTCACCTCCTCCTGTCCTTGGAGCCCCTCTATAGCACTGAGCACTCACGTTGACAACAGTGGGTTAAAACTGGATAAAGCTCAAAACTGCAGGTGCCTCCGACCCCACTATTCTAAAGTGAGGGGCTAGTACCTATGAGGCCTTGAAAAAGATGCTGCAAAACAAATGCATCTTGCACCCCAAACCAAAAGCTCTGCTCTAAAGAGATTCTGTGGTTTTTTTCTATCTCACCCTCTATGAGGAAGGGGTGAGAGACTGTGCCATCATATGATTCAGAGACCAGTGCAGGGTCCCAAAGGACCTCTCAGAGATCTTATCAGGTGTCCTTTGGAACTGAAAGATCCAGAAGACCCAGTGACCGGGAAGAGTGGGAGTGAGAAGCTATGGCTGGGCTTGGCAGCTAAACAAACAGCAGTGGCCATGGTGGGAGCCAATTACACATCCATCAAAGGGAGTGTAGCTGTGCTTCCTCTCAGGTATCCTGGTGACTTCCCCTGGACACAGATCTGAGAGCAGGTGTCTACACAGGAGGCAACTGCAGAGGGTTCTTATAAGGAAGTGAAGAAGTCATCCAGGAAAGGGAAGGCAGCCAAAGAGCTGGAAGCTTCCTTTTGTAAGCAGCTGTGGCTCACACCTGCTAAGGAGCCACAGAGACACTGCCCGCCTGAGGCACAGTGAAGCTGGGACATGTATCTTCTGGCCCCGGCAGGACAGTCACAGGTAGTACCAAGTTACTGAGGGTCCAAAAGCAGAGTCAGGGCACTGAGTAGCATCTTTTAAAGTAACTGAAATTGATCAGCACTGAAGAACTGATGCCTTCAAACTGGTGCTGGAGAACTCTTGAGGTCCCTTAGACTGCAAGGAGATCCAACCAGTCAATCCTAAAGGAAATCAACCCTGAATATTCATTGGGAGGACTGATGCTGAAGCTGAAGCTCCAATACTTTGGTCACCTGAAGCAAGGAGCCGACTCACTGGGAAAGCCCCTGATGCTGGGAAAGACTGAGGGCAGGAGAAAGGAGTGATAGAGGTTGAGATGGCTGGATGGCATCGCCAGCTCAATGGACATGAGTTTAAGCAAACTCTGGGAGATAGTGAAGGATAAGGAAACCTGACATGCTTCAGTCCATGTGGCTGCAAAGAGTTGGACATGATTGAGGGACTAAACAATAACACCCAGAAGTGCCCCTGGTCAGGGGTGAGGCAAGCTCAGCAAAAAGAAGGTGGAGGGATTCTATGGGATGCAAAAGCTGAAGGGAAGCTCCTGAGTGACAGCCAGTGCCCACAACATAGGATCCACACGTGGATGTTCCCAGTGGAAAGGAACACCTTTGAGGGGAAGCGTCAGCAGTCACCATACGTGAAGCCCAGGAAACACCCAAACCTCATCACAACCATTGTGGTCATTTTTTTTGATTAATTAATTGGTGAATAATTACTTTACAATATTGTGATGGTTTTTACTGATTTAACAAAATCGGCCACAGGTATACATATGTCTCCCTCATCCCAAACCTCCTCCCACCTCCCTCCCCACCCCATTCCCCCAGGTTGTCCCAGAGCTCTGACTTTGGGTGCCCTGCTCCATGCATCTAACTTGCACTGGTCATCTGTTTTACATATGGTAATGTACAAGTTTCAGTGCTATTCTCTCAAATTATCCCAACCTCACCTTCTCACACTGAGTCCAAATGTCTATTCTTTACATCTGTGTCTCCTTTGCTAACCTGCATCATTAGTACCATCTTGCTAAATTCCATTATATGCATTAATATACAGTATGTGTCTTTCTCTTTCTGACTTACTTCACTCTGTATAATAGGCTCCAGGTTCATCCAGCTCATTAGAACTCACTCAAATATGCTCCTTTTTATAGCTGAGTAATATTCCATTGTGTATATGTACCACAACTTCCTTATCCATTCATCTGTCAATGGACATCTAGGTTGCTTCCATCTTCTTAGTTCAGCCCACTTCAGTCGCTCAGCCATGTCAGGTCTATGGCACCCCATGGAATGAAGGGGTTTCCTGTCCAACTCCTGGAGCTTGCTCAAACTCATGTCCATTGAGTCAGAAATACTATCCAGCCATTTCACCCTTTGTTGTTCTCCTTCTCCTCCCACCTTCAATCTTTCCCAGCATCAGGGTCTTTTCCAATGAGTCAGTTCATCGCATCAGGTGGCCAAAGTATTGGAGTTTCAGCTTCAGCATCAGTCCTTCCAAAGAATATTCAGGACTGATCTCCTTTAGGATGGACTTGTTGGATCTCCTTGCAGTCCAAGGGACTCTCAAAAGCCTTCTCCAACATCACAGTTCAAAAGCATTATTTCTTCAGCACTCAGCTTTCTTTATAGTCCAACTCTCATATCCATACATGACTACTGGAAAAACCATAGCTTTGACTAGATGGACATTTGTTGGCAAAGTAATGTCTCTGCTTTTTAATATGCTATCTAGGTTGGTCATAGCTTTTCTCCCAAGGAGCAAGCGTTTTTTCATTTCATGGCTGCAGTCACTATCTGTAGTTATTTTGGAGCCCCCAAAAATAAAGTCTCTCACTGTTTCCACTGTTTCCCCATCTATTTGCCATGAAGTGATGGGACCAGATGCCATGATCTTCATTTTACGAATGTTGAGTTTTAAGCCAGCTTTTCCACTCTCTCTTTCACTTTCATCAAGACACTCTTTAGTTCTTCTTTGCTTTCTGTCATAAGGCTGGTATCATCAGAATATCTGAGATTATTGATATTTCTCCCAGCAATCTTGATTTTAGCTTGTGCTTCATCCAGCCCAGCATTTCACATGATTTACTCTGCATAGAAGTTAAATAAGCAGAGTACTATTGTAAATAGCGCTGCAATGAACATTGCGGTATATATCTTCAGATATGACATATGGTTTATCTTGTACACCAGAATCTTCAATTCTGGTTTCCTTGGGGTATATGGCATATACCATATCACCATACCCCCTATATGGTGATATGATATACCACGCAGCAGTGGGATTCTATGGCAGTTCTATACCCAGTTTATTTTTTATTTTTTTTTAATTGAAGGATAATTCCTTTACAAAATTTTGTTGTTTTCTATCAAACCTCAACATGAATCAGCTATAGGTATACATATATCCCCTCCTTTTTGAACCTCCCTACCATATCCTGCCCCATCCCACCTCTCTAGATTGATACAGAGCCTTTGTTTGAGTTTCCTACAGCAAATTCCCATTGGCTATCTATTTTACATATGGTATTATAAGTTTCCATGTTACTTTTTCCATACATCTCACCCTGACCTCCCCTTTCCCCATGTCCATAAGTCTATTCTCTGTGTCTGTTTCTCCATTGCTGCCTTGAAAATACATTCTTCAGTACCATTCTCCTAGATTCCATATATATGCATTGCTGCTGCTGCTAAATCACTTCAGCTGTGTCTGACTCTGTGTGATCCCATGGACAGCAGCCCACCAGGCTCCTCTGTCCACAGGATTCTGCAGGCAAGAATACTGGAGTGGGCTGCCATTTCCTTCTCCATATATGCATTAGAATACAATATTTATCTTTCTCTTTCTGACTCACTTCAATCTGTGTAACAGGTTCTAGGTTCATCCACCTCATCAGAACTGACTCAAATGTGTTCCTTTTTAGGGCTGAGTAATATTCTGTTGTATAAGCATACCACAACTTCTTTATCCATTCATTTGTTGATGGACATCTAGGTTACTTCCACGTTCTAGCTGTTGTAAATAGCACTGCAATGAACAATAAGAAAGATGTGTCTTTCTATTTTGGCTTTCTCAGGGTATATGCCTAGAAGTGGGATTGCTGGGTCATATGGTGGTTTTATTCCTAGTTTTTTAGAGAATCTCCATGCTGTCTTCCATAGTGGCAGTATCAATTTACATTCCCGCCAACAGTGAGAGAGCATTCCCTTTTCTCCACACCCGCTCCAGCATTTATTGTTTGTAGACTTTTTGATGATGGCCAGTGTGAGGTGACATCTCATTGTAGTTTTGATTTGCATTTCTCTAATCATGAACGATGTTGAACACCTTTTCATGTGTTTGTTGGCCATCTGTATATCTTCTTTGGAGAAATGACTATTTAGGTCTTTTTCCCCACTTTTTGGGGTTGTTTGTTTTTCTGGCATGTGAGCTGCTTGTATATTTTGGAAATTAGTCCTTTGTCAGTTGTATTATTTGCTATTATTTTCTCCCTTTCTGGGGGTTGTCTTTTCACCTTGCTTATAGTTTCCTTTGCTGTGCAAAAGCTTTTAAGTTTAATCAGGTCCCACTTGTTTACTTTTGTTTTTATTTCCATAACTCTAGGAGGTGTGTCATAGAGGATCTTGCTTTGATTTATGTCATCGAGTGTTCTGCCTATGTTTTCCTCTAAGAGTTTTTTTTTTTTTTCACATAGAGGGTCATCATTACTATCTTTCTAAATTCCATATATATGTGTCCGTATACTATATTGGTGTTTTTCTTTCCGGCTTACTTCACTCTGTATAATCAGCTCCAGTTTCATCCATCTCATTAGAACTGAGTCAAATTTATTCTTTTTAAGGGCTGAGTAATACTCCATTGTGTATATGTACCACAGCTTTCTTATCCATTCATCTGCTGATGGACATCTAGGTTGTTTCCATGTCCTGGCTATTATAAACAGTGCTGCAATGAACATTGGGGTACATGTGTCTCTCTCAATTCTGGTTTCCTCTGTGTGTATGCCCAGCAGTGGGATTGCTGGGTCATAAGACAGTTCTATTAGCAATTTTTAAAGGAATCTCCACACTGTTTTCCATAGTGGCTGTACTAGTTTGCATTCCCACCAGCAGTGTAAGAGGGTTCCCTTTTCTCCACATCCTCTCCAGCATTTATTGCTCATAGACTTTTGGATCGCAGCCATTCTGACTGGTGTGAAATGGTACCTCATTGTGGTCTTGATTTGCATTTCTCTAATAATGAGTGATATTGAGCATCTTTTCATGTGTTTGTTAGCCATCTGCATGTCTTCTCTAGATAAATGCCTATTTAGTTCTTTGGCCCATTTTTTGATTGGTTCATTTATTTTTCTGGAGTTGAGCTGCATAAGTTGCTTGTATATCTTTGAGATTAGTTGTTTGTCAGTTGTTTCATTTTCTATTGTTTTCTCCCATTCAGAAGGTTGTCTTTTCACCTTGCTTATAGTTTCCTTTGTTGTGCAGAAGCTTTTAATTTTAATTAGATCCCATTTGTTTGTTTTTGCTTTTATTTTCAGTATACTGGGAGGTGGATCATAGAGGATCCTGCTGTGATTTATGTCGGAGAGTGTTTTGCCTATGTTTTCCTCTAGGAGTTTTATAGTTTCTGGTCTTACATTTAGATCTTTAATCCATTTTGAGTTTATTTTTGTGTATGGTGTTAGACAGAGGTCTAGTTCCATTCTTTTACAAGTGGTTGACCAGTTTTCCCAGCACCACCTGTTAAAGAGACTGTCTTTACTCCATTGTATATTCTTGCCTCCTTTGTCGAAGATAAGGTGTCCATAGGTGTGTGGATTTATCTCAGGGCTTTCTATTTTGTTCCATTGATCTATATTTCTGTCTTTGTGCCAGTACCATACTGTCTTAATGACTGTGGCTTTGTAGTAGAGCCTGAAGTCAGGCAAGTTGATTCCTCCACTTCCATTCTTCTTTCTAAAGATTGCTTTGGCTATTCGAGGTTTTTGTATTTCCATACAAATCTTGAGATTATTTGATCTAGTTCTGTGAAAAATACTGCTGGTAGCTTGATAGGAATTGCATTGAATCTGTAGATTGCTTTGGGTAGTATACTCATTTTCACTATATTGACTCTTCCGACCCATGAGCATGGTATATTTCTTCATCTATTTGTGTTATCTTTGATTTCTTTCATCAGTGTTTTATAGTTTTCAATATATAGGTCTTTAGTTTCTTTAGGTAGGTATATTCCTAAGTATTTTATTCTTTTCGTTGCATTGGTGAATGGAATTGTCTCCTTCACTTCTTTTTCTACTTTCTCATTATTAGTGTATAGGAATGCAAGAGATTTCTGAGTGTTGATTTTATATCCTGCAACTTTACTATATTCATTGATTAGCTCTAGTAGTTTTCTGGTCGAGTCTTTAGGATTTTCTATGTAGAGGATCATGTCATCTGCAAACAGTGAGAGTTTTACTTCTTCTTTTCCAATTTGGATTCCTTTTATTTCTTTTTCTGCTCTGATTGCTGTGGCCAAAACTTCCAGAACTATATTGAATAGTAGTGGTGAAAGTGGACACCCTTGTCTTGTTCCTGACTTTAGGGGAAATGGTTTCAATTTTTCACCATTGAGGATAATGTTAGCTGTGGGTTTGTCATATATAGCTTTTATTATGTTGAGGTACTTTCCTTCTATTCCTGCTTTCTGGAGAGTTTTTATCATAAATGGATGTTGAATTTTGTCAAAGGCTTTTTCTGCATCTATTGAGATAGTCATATGATTTTTATTTTTCAATTTGTTAATGTGGTGAATTACATTGATTGATTTGCGGATACTGAAGAATCCTTGCATCCCTGGGATAAAGCCCACTTGGTCATGGTGTATGATCTTTTTAATGTGTTGCTGGATTCTGATTGCTGGGATTTTGTTAAGGATTTTTGCATCTATGTTCATCAGTGATATTGGCCTGTAGTTTTCTTTTTTGTGGTGTCTTTGTCAGGTTTTGGTATTAGGGTGATGGTGGCCTCATAGAATGAGTTTGGAAGTTTACCTTCCTCTGCAATTTTCTGGAATAGTTTCAGTAAGATAGGTGTTAGCTCTTCTCGAAATTTTTGGTAGAATTCAGCTGTGAAGCCATCTGGACCTGGGCTTTTGTTTGCTGGAAGATTTCTGATTACAGTTTCAATCTCCATGCTTGTGATGGGTCTGTTAAGATTTTCTATTTCTTCCTGGTTCAGTTTTGGAAAGTTGTACTTTTCTAAGAATTTGTCCATTTCTTCCAAGTTGTCCATTTTATTGGCATATAATTGCTGATAGTAGTCTCTTATGATTCTTTGTATTTCTGTGTTGTCTGTCGTGATCTCTCCATTTTCATTTCTAATTTTGTTGATTTGATTTTTTTTCTCTTTGTTTCTTGATGAGTCTGGCTAATGGTTTGTCAATTCCTCTAAGAGTTTTATAGTTTCTGGTCTTACATTTAGGTCTTTAATCCATGTTGAGTGTATCTTTGTGTATGATGTTAGGAAATGTTATAATTTCATTCTTTTACATGTCACTGTTCATTTTCTCAGAACCATTTACTGAAGAGGCTGTATTTGCCCCATTGTATACTCTTGCCTCCTTTGTCAAAAATAAGATACCCATAGAGGCATGGGTTTATTTCTGGGCTTTCTGTCTTGTTCCATTGGTCTATATGTCTGTTTGGGGGCCAGTACCATACTGTCTTAGTGACTGAAGCTTTGTAGTATAATCTGAAGTCAGGAAAGTCCATTTCTCCAGCTCCAGTCTTCTTTCTTTGGCTATGTGGGGTCTTTTGTGTTTCCACATGAATTGTGAAATTTTTTGTTCTAGTTCTGTGAAAAATGCCATTGGTAATATGACAGGGATCACACTGAATCTGTAGATTGTGTTTGGTTAGTATAGTCATTTTCACAATACTGATTCTTCCTACCCAGGAACATGGAATATCTTTCCATTTGTTTATGTCATCTTTGATTTCTTTCATTAGTGTCTTATAATTTTCTGTGTACAGTTCTTTTGTCTCCTTAGGTAAATTTATTCCTAGATATTTAATTATTTTTGTTTCAATCATCAATGGGATTGATTCCTTAATTTTTCTTTCTGATTTTTCATTGTTAATATATGGAAATGCAAGTGATTTCTGTGCATTGATTTTGTATCCTGTAACTTTGCTAAATTCGCTGATTAGCTCTAGCAATTTTCTGATACTATCTTTAGGATTTTCTATGTACAGTATCATGTCATCTGCAAAGAGTGAGAGCTTTACTTCTTCTTTTCCAATCTGGATTCCTTTTCTTTTCTTCTCTGATTGTTATAGCTAGGACTTCCAGAACTATGCTGGATAATAGTGGTGCATGTGGACACCTTGTCTTGTTCCTGATCTTAGGGGGAATTCTTTTAGTTTTTCACCATTGAGAATAATGTTTGCTGTAGGCTTATCATATTTGGCCTTTACTATGTTGAGGTAGGGTCCTTCTATGCCCATTTTTTGGAGAGTTTTAATCATAAAATGATGCTGAATTTTGTCAAAGGCTTGTTCTGCATATATTGAGATTATCATATGATTTTTATCTTTTAATTTATTAATATGGGATATCACATTGATTGATTTGCATATATTGAAGAATCCTTGCATCCTCAGAATAAACCCAACTTGATCATGGTGTATGAGCTTTTTGATGTGTTGCTGAATTCTGTTTGCTAAAATTTCATTGAGAGTTTTTCATCTATGTTCTTCAGTGATATTGGCCTGTAGTTTTCTTTTTGGGTGTTGTCTTTGCCTAGTTTTGGTATCAGGGTGATGGTGGGCTTGTAGAATGAGTTTGGAAGTATTCCTCCCTCTGCAATTTTTGAAAGAGTTTTAGAAGGATAGGCATTAATTCTTTTTAAATGTTTGATAGAATTCATCTGTAAAGCCATCTGGTCCTGGGCTTTTGTTTTTGGGGGATTTTTGACCACAGCTTCAATTTCAGTTCTTATAACTGGGTCATTCATTATTTCTATTTCTTTCTGGCTCATTCTTGGAAGATTGAACTTTTCCAAGAATCTGTCCATTTCTTCCAGGTTATCCATTTTATTCCCATATAGTTGTTCATAATAGTCTCATAATACTTTGTATTTCTGCAGTAACTGTTGTAACCTCTCCTTTTTCATTTCTAGTTTTCTTGATCTGATTCTTCTCTCTTTTTTCTTGATGAGTCTGGCTAAAGCTTTGTCAATTTTATCTTCTCAAAAAGCAGCTTTTAGTTTTATTAATCTTTACTATTATTTCTTTAATTTCTTTTTCATTTATTTCTGCTCAGATGACCATTATATCTACTACTACAGGCAGGAATTCCTCAGAAGAAATGGAGTAGCTATCATGATCAACAAAAGAGTCTGAAATGCAGTACTTAGATGCAATCTCAAAAACGACAGAATGATCTCTGTTCGTCTCCAAGACAAACCATTCAATATCACAGTCATCCAAGTCTATGCCCCAACCAGTCACGCTGAAGAAGCTGAAGTTGAATGACTTTAGGAAGACCTACAAGACCTTTTAGAACTAACACTCAAAAAGATGTCTTTTTCATTATAGGGGACTGGAATCTTAAAGTAGGAAGTCAAGGAACACCTGGACTAACAGGCAAATTTGGCCTTGGAATGCAGAATGAAGCAGGGCAAAGACTAATAGAGTTTTGCCAAGAAAATGCACTGGTCATAGCAAACACCCTCTTCCAACAACACAAGAGAAGACTCTACACATGGACATCACCAGATGGTCAACACCGAAATAAGATTGATTATATTATTTGCAGCCAAAGATGGAGAAGCTCTCTAGAGTCAACAAAAACAAGACCAGGAGCTGACTATGGCTCAGATTATGAACTCCTTATTACCAAATTCAAACTCAAACTGAAGAAAGGAGGGAAAACGGCTAGACCATTCAGGTACGACCTAAATCAAATCCCTTATGATTATACAGTGGAAGTGGGAAATAGATTTAAGGGCCTAGATCTGAAGAGTGCCTGATGAACTATGGAATGAGGTTCGTGACATTATACTGGAGACAGGGATCAAGACTCCCCATGGAAAAGAAATGCACAAAAGCAAAATGGCTGTCTGAGGAGGCCTTACAAATAGCTGTGAAAAGAAGAGAGGCAAAAAGCAAAGGAGAAAAGGAAAGATATAAGCATCTGATACAGAGTTCCAAAGAATAGCAAGAAGAGATAAAGCTTTCTTCAGTGATCAATGCAAGAAATAGAGGAAAAGAACAAAATCGGAAAGGCTAGAGATCTCTTCAAGAAAATTAGAGATACCAAGGGAACATTTCATGCAAAGATGGGCTCGATAAAGGACAGAAATGGTATGGACCTAACAGAAGCAGAAGATATTAAGAAGAGGTAGCAAGAATACACAGAAGAACTGTATAAAACAGATCTTCACGACCAGATAATCACTATGGTGTGATCACTAATCTAGAGCCAGACATTCTGGAATGTGAAGTCAAGTGGGCCTTAGAAAGCATCACTACAAACAAAGCTAGTGGAGGTGATGGAATTCCAGTTGAACTGTTTCAAATCCTGAAAGATGATGCTGTGAAAGTGCTGCACTCAATATGCCAGCAAATTTGGAAAACTCAGCAGTGGCCACATGACTGGAAAAGCTCAGTTTTCATTCCAATCCCAAAGAAAGGCAATGCCAAAGAATGCTCAAACTACCACACAAATGCACTCATCTCATATGCTAGTAAAGTAATGCTCAAAATTCTCCAAGCCAGGCTTCAGCAATACGTGAACCATGAAATCCCTGATGTTCAAGCTGGTTTTAGAAAAGGCAGAGGAACCAGAGATCAAATTGTCAACATCTGCTGGATCATGGAAAAAGCAAGAGAGTTCCAGAAAGACATCTATTTCTGCTTTATTGACTATGCCAAAGCCTTTGACTGTGTGGATCACAATAAACTGTGGAAAATTCTGAGAGAGATGGGAATAACTGACCACCTGACCTGCCTCTTGAAAAATCTGTATGCAGGTCAGGAAGCAACAGTTAGAAATGGACATGGAACAACAGACTGGTTCCAAATAGGAAAAAGAGTATGTCAAGGCTGTATATTGTCACCCTGCTTATTTAACTTCTATGCAGAGTACATCATGAGAAACGCTGGACTGGAAGAAACACAAGCTGGAATCAAGATTGCCGGGAGAAATATCAATAACCTCAGATATGCAGACGACACCACCCTTGTGGCAGAAAGTGAAGAGGAACTAAAAAGCCTCTTGATGAAGGTGAAAGAGGAGAGAGAAAAGGTTGGCTTAAAGCTCAACATTCAGAAACGAAGATCATGGCATCTGGTCCCATCACTTCATGGGAAATAGATGGGGAAACAGTGGAAACAGTGTCAGACTTTATTTTGAGGGGGCTACAAAATCATTGCAGATGGTGACTGCAGCCATGAAATTAAAAGATGCTTCCTCCTTGGAAGAAAAGTTATGACCAACCTAGATAGTATATTCAAAAGCAGAGACATTACTTTGCCGACTAAGGTCCGTCTAGTCAAGGCTATGTTTTTTCCTGTGGTCATGTATGCATGTGAGAGTTGGACTATGAACAAGTCTGAGTGCCAAAGAATTGATGATTTTGAACTGTGGTGTTGGAGAACGCTCTTGAGAATCCCTTGGACTGCAAGGAGATCCAACCAGTCCATTCTGAAGGAGATCAACCCTGGGATTTATTTGGAAGGAATGATGCTAAAGTTGAAACTCAGTACTTTGGCCACCTCATGTGAAGGGTTGACTCATAGGAAAAGACTCTGATCCTGAGAAGGATTGGGCGCAGGAGGAGAAGAGGAACGACCGAGGATGAGATGGCTGGATGGCATCACCGACTCGATGAACGTGAGTCTGAGTGAACTCTGGGAGATGGTGATGGACAGAGAGGCCTGGCGTGCTGCGATTCATGGGGTCGCAAAGAGTCAGACAGGACTGAGCGACTGAACTGAACTGAACTGAACTATTATTTCTTTAATTTCTTTTTCATTTATTTCTGCTGAGATATTTATGATATCTTTCCTCCTACTAATTTTGTGGGGGTTTCGTTCTTATTTTCCAGTTGTTTTAGGTGTAACCTTAGGTTATCTATTTGATGTGTTTCTTGTTTATTGAGGTAAGATTGTATTGTTATAAACTTACCTCTTAGAACTGTTTTTGGTGCATCTCACAGATTTTGAGTTGTCATGTTTTCATTGTCATTGTTTCTAGAAATCTTTTCATTTCCCTTTTGATTTCCTCAGTAAACTTTTGGTTATTTAGAAACGTGTTGCTTAATCTCCACGTTTGTGTTTCTTACGGATTTTTCTTTTAACTGATATCTAGTCTCACAGTTTTGTGGTCAGAGAAGATGTTTGATATGATTTGAATTTTCCTAAATTTAGTGCGGTTTAATTTGTGACCCAAGATATGTTCTATTCTGGAGAATGTTCCATGTACACTTGAGAAGAAAGTGAGTTCTTCTGTATTTGGATGAAACGTCCTGAAGATATCAGTGAGATCCATCTCATCTAATGTATCATTTAAAACATGTTTTCCTTTTTAATTTTCTTTTTTGATGACCTGTCCTTGGTGTGGGTGAGGTGTTAAAGTCTCCCACTATTATTGTGTTACTGTCCATTTCCCCTTGTATGTTTGTGTTTGTCTTATGTATTGAGGTGCTCTTATGTTGGGTGCATAGATATTTACAATTGTTATGTGAGTCTGAGTGAACTCCGGGAGATGGTGATGGACAGGGAGGCCTGATGTGCTGCGATTCATGGGGTCGCAAAGAGTTGGACACGACTGAGTGAGTGGACTGAACTGAACTGAGAGTATTTTTAATTTCAGTAATTGTGTTGCTTGTCTCTCTATGTTTAGTCTTTAATTCTTTGAGGTGTTTGTTAATTTATTCTTGCATTTTTTCCATTTTGTTTTCAAGGTTTTTTATCATCTTTAACATCATTATTCTGAATTCTTTTTCAGGGAGTTTGCCTATTTCCTCTTCATTTATTTGGACTTCTGTGTTTCTAGTTTGTTCTTTCATTTATGTAGTATTTCTCTGCCTCTTCATTATTTTTTTAATTGATTGTGTTTGAGTTCTCCTTTTCCCAGGCTTCGAGGCTGAATTCTTTCTTCCTTTTGGTTTCTGCCCTCTGAAGGTTGGTCCAGTGGTTTGTGTGAGCTTCATAGAGGGTGAGATTTGTGCTGAGTTTTTGTATCTTTATTTGTCTTTCCTCTGACGGGCAAAACTGAGTGAGGTGGTAACCCTGCTGCTGATTATTGTTTGCATTTTTGTTTTGTTTGTTGTTTAGATGAGGCATCCTGCACAGGATGCTACTGACGGTGGGGTGGTTTTATATTTAAGTGGTTTCCTCTGTGTGAGTTCTCACTATTTGATACTCCCTAGGGTTAGTTCTCTGGTAGTCTAGGGTCTTGGCTTCAGTGCTCACACCCCAAAGGCTCAGAGCTTGATCTATGGTCAGGAACAAAGATTCCACAAGGGGTTTGTTATGGCATTAAGTGAGATTAAAACAAATATCCAAAATGAGAAGCCAAAGATGGGCCCCCAACAAATGGCAGTTACAAAATTAGGCAGATACTAATTAAAATAATGAAATATTCACATATCCACCCATGAGCAAAGTCAAAAGAGACCAACAACAACAACAACAACAAAAACGTGGACTGACCCAGCGAACAAAGGAAATAAAATTTATATTTACCAGTTAGGAACAAAACTAACCAAAGCACAAACTGGAAAACAAAACTAAAGCAAGATGCCAAGAGGGGAATAAAGCAATGAAAACTAACAAATATGTTGAGAGGAAAGGAAAGAAAGAACAGATATGCAAAGTTAAATAGAGATAGATGCTTTACCGTCTGAGCCACCAGGGAAGTCAGAGATAGATGAAGAAGACTTATATACATTAAAGAGTAACTGCAAGGGGGAAAGAACAGTAAGGAAGGCAAACAAAGGGATAAATGTAGAAAAAATATAATAGGTTTTAAAAAGTTAAAAATTAAAGTTATAGAATAAAGAAGAGAAAGATGGAAGAATAAAGAAAAAAGGAGGAGGGACTCCATAAAACTACAAAAGCTCAACGTAGAGGCAGAGATTTATAACAACAATAAAAGTGTGACTGAACATACACATATTCATATACACCCATAAGCAAAACCAAAACAATCCAACAAAAATAAAGTATAATAGGTTGATCTGCCAAACAAAGGAACAAAGGAAACCAAAAATTATATCTACCAGAACAAGGCTAACTAAAGCACAAACTGGAAAACAAAACTAAAGCAAGGTGCCAACTGAGGGATAGAGCCATGAAAAAAACTAATAAATATGTTGAGAGGAAAGGAAAGAAAGAAGGGATACATACGCTAAGTTAAACAGAGGTAGATGAACAAGATTTATATACATTAAAAGATTAAGCAAGGGGAAAAGAACAGTAGGAAAAGCAAGTAAAGGAATAAATGTAGAAAAACTAATAATAGGTTTTAAAAATTAAAAAGAGAGAGAGAAGATAAAGGAAAGTTAGACACTGAAGAGACTTGCAAACAGAAGAAACCAAATTAAAAAGAAGAGGGAGCCACTCTGGAAGTGGCAATTACAACAGATTAAAACCCTGTAGTTAGCACTGACTAAGCATTGGAAGGGGCCTATAGATCTTAAGCAGTATAAACTGGAACAAAGAACTATCTGAAACTGAACTGATCCCACACTGCTCTCAACAGCTCCAGAGAAATTCCTAGATATATTTTTACTATTATCATTTTTAAATTTTAAGTTCTTTATTACTCCTTTAATTTTCATTTTTATAACCTACCATTACCTTGCAAAAAAAAGACCTTATTTTTTAAAGCAAATTTCACGTATATATTTTTATAATTTTTGTGGTTGATTTTGTTTTATATTTTTAATATTTTATTTTGAGAGTTTAACCTCTACTCTAGACTTTTAATCTTTGCTTTTTGTTATTTGTTATCTATTTTGTACCTTTAAGAATATGGAACTGGAAGAATAAACTTGCCTGACTTCAGGCTCTACTACAAAGCCACAGTCATTAAGACAGTATGGTACTGGCACAAAGACAGAAATATAGATCAGTGGAACAAAATAGAAAGCCCTGAGATAAACCCACACGCCTATGGACACCTTATCTTTGACAAAGGAGGCAAGAATATACAATGGAGTAAAGACAGTCTCTTTAACAAGTGGTGCTGGGAAAACTGGTCAAACACTTGTAAAAGAATGGAACTAGACCTCTGTCTAACACCATACACAAAAATAAACTCAAAATGGATTAAAGATCTAAATGTAAGACCAGAAACTATAAAACTCCTAGAGGAAAACATAGGCAAAACACTCTCCGACATAAATCACAGCAGGATCCTCTATGATCCAACTCCCAGTATACTGGAAATAAAAGCAAAAACAAACAAATGGGATCTAATTAAAATTAAAAGCTTCTGCACAACAAAGGAAACTATAAGCAAGGTGAAAAGACAGCCTTCTGAATGGGAGAAAACAATAGCAAATGAAACAACTGACAAACAACTAATCTCAAAGATATACAAGCAACTTATCCAGCTCAACTCCAGGAAAATAAACGAACCAATAAAAAAAAATGGGCCAAAGAACTAAATAGGCATTTCTCCAAAGAAGACATATGGATGGCTAACAAACACATGAAAAGATGCTCAACATCACTTATTATCAGAGAAATGCAAATCAAGACCACAATGAGATACCATTTCACACCAATCAGAATGGCTGCGATCCAAAAGTCTGCAAGCAATAAATGCTGGAGAGGATGTGGAGAAAAGGGAACCCTCTTACACTGCTGGTGGGAATGCAAACTAGTACAGCCACTATGGAAAACAGTGTGGAGATTCCTTAAAAATTGCAAATAGAACTGCCTTATGATCCAGCAATCCCACTGCTGGGCATACACACCGAGGAAACCAGAACTGAAAGAGACACATGTACCCCAATGTTCACTGCAGCACTGTTTATAATAGCCAGGACATGGAAGCAACCTAGATGTCCATCAGCAGATGAATGGATAAGAAAGCTGTGGTACATATACACAATGGAGTATTACTCAGCCCTTAAAAAGAATAAATTTGACTCAGTTCTAATGAGATGGATGAAACTGGAGCTGATTATACAGAGTGAAGTAAGCCAGAAAGAAAACCACCAATACAGTATACTGACACATATATATGGAATTTAGAAAGAGAGTAATGATGACCATCTATGTGAGACAACAAAAGAGACTCAGGGGTATAGAACAGACTTTTGGACTCTGAGGGAGAGGGAGAGGGTGGGATGATTTGGGAGAATCACCCATGTATACTATCTTGAGACATTGTGACATGTATACTATCTTGTAAGAATGAAGCACCAGTCTATGTTCAATACAGGATGCAGGATGCATGGGGCTGGTGCACAGGATGATTCAGGGAGATGATGTGGGGTGGGAGGTGGGAGGGGGCTTTGGTATTGGGAGATCGTGGACACCTGTGGCTGATTCATGTCAATGTATGGCAGAACAAATACAGTATTGTAATGTAGAATAAAGTATTTTAAAAAAGATAGATTAGTGAGATAAAGGGAAAAAAAAGAATCTAACCTTCAGTACCCATTTTTACTTAGGGGTGTGATTACTGGCTTGATTGCTCTCTCCCCTTTTGACTCTCCCTGTTGTCCCCCAGGTCACCTCTATCTCCTCCCTCCCTCCCACCCACCCCCCTCTCTACTTAACTCTGTGAGTCTCTCTAAGTGTTCCAGGCTGTGGAGAACACTTGGGGAACTGATTGGTCTCTCCCCTTTTGACTGCCTCTCTTCTCCTCCTGGTCACCTCTATCTTCCTCCTCCCTCTTCTCTTCTCCATGTAACTCTGTGAACCTCTGGGTGTCCCTCACTGTGGAGAATTGTTTCACCATTAACCTAGAATTATTATCAGTGGGCTTCCCTGATGGCTCAGGTAGTAAAGCATCTGCCTGCAATGCAGGAGACCTGGGTTTGATCCCTGGGTTGGGAAGATCCCTTGGAGAAGGAAATGGCAACCCACTCCACTGCTCTTGCCTGGGAAATCCCATGAATGGAGAAGCCTGGTAGGCTACAGTCCATGGGGTCACAAAGAGTCAGACACAACTGAACAACTTCACTTTCACTTTATCACCAGTGATGTATGGATGGAGAAGTCTTGAGGCTACTGTAAGAATAAGACTGAAAGCCAGAGGGAGGAGGCTTAAATCCAAAACTTGAGAACACCAGAGAGCTCCTGACTCCAGGGAACATTAATCGACAAGAGCTCATCCAAAAGCCTCCATCAGTTCAGTTCAGTTCAGTCGCTCAGTCGTGTCCGACTCTTTAGACCCCATGAATCACAATATGCCAGGCCTCCCTGTCCATCACCAACTCCCGGAGTTCACTGACTCATGCCCATCGAGTTAGTGATGCCATCCAGCTGTCTCATCCTCTGTCATCCCCTTCTTCTTCTGCACCCAATCCCTCCCAGCATCAAAGTCTTTTCCAGTGAGTCAACTCTTCGCATGAGGTGGCCAGAGTACTGGAGTTTCAGCTTGAGCATCATTCCTTCCAAAGAAATCCCAGGGCTGATCTCCTTCAGAATGGACAGGTTGGATCTCTCCACCCAAGAGCCAACAAGTTCCAGAACAAGACATACCACACTAATTCTCCAGCAATGCAAGAACATAGCCCTGAGCATCAAAATACAGGCTGCCCAAAGTCACACCAAACCCAAAGACACCTCAAAACTCACTATTGGACACTTCATTGCACTCTAGAGAGAAGAGATCCAGCTCCACCCACCAGAACACTGAAGCAAGCTTCCCTAACCAGGAAACCTTGACAAGCCACTCGTCCAACCCCATCCACAGGGAAGAACTTCCACAATAAAGAGGGACCACAAACTTCCAGAATACAGAAAGGCCACCCCAAACAGAGCAATCTAAACAAAATGAAAAGGCAGAGAAATATTCAGCAGGTAAAGGAGCATGATAAATGCCCACCAAACAAAATGAAAGAGGAGATAGGTGTCCCCCCGGAAAAGAATTCAGAATAATGATAGTAAAGATGATCCTAAATCTTCAAAACAAAATGGAGTTACAGATAAATAGACTAGAGACAAGGATTGAGAAGAGGCAAGAAATGTTTAACAAGGTCCTAGAAGAAATAAAAAGAGTCAGTCAATAATGGATAATGAAATAACTGAGATCAAAAGCACTCTGGAGTGAACCAACAGTAGAATAACTGAAGCAGAAGATAGGATAAGTGAGGTGGAAGATAGAGTGGTGGAAATAAATGAAGTAGAGAGGAAAAAAGATTAAAAGAAATGAGGACAACCTCAGAGACCTCTGGGACAATGTTAAATGCCCCCGACATTCAAATCATAGGATTCTCAGAAGTAGAAGACAAAAAGAAAGGTCATGAGAAAACACTTAAGATAATAGTTGAAAACTTCCCTAAAATGAGGAAGGAAATAGCCACCCAAGTCCAAGAAACCCAAAGGGTCTCAAACAGGATAAACTCAAGGCAAAACACCCCAAGACACATATTAATCAAATTAATGAAGATCAAACACAAAGAGCAAATATTAAAAGCAGCAAGCAAAAAATAACAAATAACACACAAGGGGATTCACATAAGGATAGTAGTTGATCTTTCAATAGAAACTCTTCTGGCTAGAAGGGAATGCAGGACATATTTAAAGTGATGAAAGAGAAGAACCTACAACCCAGATTACTGTACCCAGCAAGGATCTCATTCAAATATGAAGGAGAAATCAAAAGCTTTACAGACAAGAAAAAGCTGAGAGAATTCACCACTACCAAACCAGCTCTTCAACAAATGCTAAAGGATCTTCTCTAGACAGGAAACAGAGAAAATGTTTATAAACTCAAAACCGAAGCAACAAAGTAAATGGCAAGAGGTCATACTTACCAATAATTACCTTAAATGTAAATGGGTTGAATGCCCCAACCAAAATACAAAGACTGGCTGAATGGATACGAAAACAAGACCCCTATATACACTGTCTACAAGCGACCCACCTCAAAACAAGGGACACATACAGACTGAAAGTGAAGGGCTGAAGATATTTCATGCAAACGAAGACCAAAAGAAAGCAGGAGTAGCAATACTCATATCAGATAAAATTGACTTTGAAATAAAGGCCATGAAGAGACAAAGGAGGACACTACATAACAATCAAAGGATCAATCCAACAAGAAGATATAACAATTACAAATATATATACACCCAACATAGGAGCACTGCAATATGTAAGGCAAATGCTAACAAGTATGAAAGGGGACATTAACAGTAACACTGTAATAGTGGGACACTTTAATACTCCCCTCAAACCTATGGATAGATCAACTAAACAGAAAATTAGCAAGGAAACACAAAGTTTAAATGATACAGTGAACCAGTTAGACCTAATTGATATCTATAGGACATTTCACCCCAAAACAATCAATTTCACAATTCTCAAGGGCACATGGACCTTCTCCAAGATAGACAACATCCTGGGCCACAAATCTAGCCTTGGTAAATTCAAAAAAATGAAATCATTTCAAGCATCTTTTCTGATCATGGTAAGATTGCAGTAAGATTAGATGTCAACTACAGGGAAAAAATATTAAAAATACAAACATATAGAGGCTAAACAACATGCTTCTGAATAACCAACAAATCACAGCAGAAATCAAAAATGAAATCAAAATATGCATAGAAACGAATGAAAATGAAAACACAACTACACAGAACCTGTGGGACACTATAAAAGCAGTGCTAAGAGGAAAGTTCATAGCAATACAGGCATACCTCAAGAAACAAGAAAAAAGTCAAATAAATAACCTAATTCTACACCTAAAGCAACTAGAAAAGGAAGAAATGAAGAATCCCAGGGTTAGTAGAAGGAAAGAAATCATAAAAATTAGGGCAGAAATAAATGTAAAGAAACAAAGGAGACTATACCAAAAATCAACAAAACTAAAAGCTGGTTCTTTGAGGAGATATATAAAATAGACAAACCATTAGCCAGACTCATCAAGAAAAAAAGGAGAAAGAATCAAATCAACAAAATTAGAAATGAAAATGGAGAAATCACAACAGACAACACAGAAATACAAAGGATCATAAGAGACTACTATCAGCAACTATATGCCAATAAAACAGACAATTGGAAGAAATGGACAAATTCTTAGAAAAGTATAACTTTCCAAAACTGAACCAGAAATAAATAGAAAATCTTAAAAGACCCATTACAAGCAGAGAAATCAAAACTGTAATCAAAAATCTTCCAACAAATAAGAGCCCAGGACCAGATGGCTTCCCAGGTGAATTCTACCAAATATTTAAAGAAAAGCTAACACCCACTCTACTCAAACTTTTCTAGAAAATTGCAGAGGAAAATAAACTGCCAAACTCATTCAATGAGGCCTACGTGACCCTAATATCAAAACCAGACAAAGATGCCACAAAAAAGAAAACCACACGCCAATATCACTGATGAATATAGATGCAAAAATCCTTAACAAAATTCTAGCAAACAGAATCCAACAACATATTTAAAAGATCATACATCATGACCAAGTGGGTTATATCCCAGGGATGCAAGGATTTTTCAGTATTCATAGATCAATTAATGTGATACACCACATTAACAAATTGAAAGATAAAAATCATATGATCATCTCAATATATGCAGAGAAAGCCTTTGACAAAATTCAACATCCATTTATGATTAAAAAAAAACCTCCAGAAAACAGGCATAGAAGGAACATACCTCAACATAATAAAAGCCATATATAATAAACCCAGAGCAAACATTATCCTCAGTGGTGAAAAATTGAAAGCATTTCCCCTAAAGTCAGAAACAAGACAAGGATGCACACTCTCACCACTACTATTCAACACAATTTTGAAAATTTTAGCCACAGCAATCAGAAAAGAAAAAGAAATAAAAGGAATCCAGATAGGAAAAGAAGTAAAACTCTGACTTTTGCAGATGCCATGAACCTCTACATAGAAAACCCTAAGAACACCACCAGAAAATTACTAGAGCTAATCAATAAAGATAGTAAAGTTGTAGGATATAAAATTAACAGACATAAATCCCTTGCATTCTCATACACTAACAATAAGAAAACAGAAAGAGAAAATTAAAAAACAATTCCATTCATCATTGCCACAAAGAGTATAAAATACTTAAGAATAAAGCTACCTAAAGAAACAAAAGACCTATATATAGAAAACTATAAAACACTGATGAAAGAAATCAAAGATAACACAAATAAACGAAGAAATATACCATGTTCATGGATCGGAAGAATCAATATAGTAAAAATGAATATACTACCCAAAGCAATCTATAGATTCAATGCAATCCCTATCAAGCTACCAATGATATTTTTCAGAGAACTAGAACAAATAATTTCACAATTTGTATGGAAATACAAAAAAACCTCGAATAGGCAAAGCAATCTTGAGAAAGAAGAATGGAACTGGAGGAATAAACCCTGCCTGACTTCAGTCTCTACAACAAAGCTACAGTTATCAAGACAATATGGTGCTGGCACAAAGACAGAAATATAGATCAATGGAACAAAATAGAAAGCCCAGAGATAAATCCATATCCCTATGGACACCTTATTTTTGACAAAGGAGGCAAGAATATACAATGGAGAAAAGACAATCTCTTTAACAAGTCGTGCTGGGAAAACTGGTCAACCACTTGTAAAAGAATGACACTATAACACTTTCTAACATCATACACAAAAAGACATTCAAGGTGGATTAAAGATCTAAATGTAAGACCAGAAATTATAAAACTCCAAGAGGAAAATGTAGACAAAACACTCTCTGACATAAATCACAGCTGGATCCTCTATGACCCACTTTCTAGAGTAATGGAAATAAAAGCAAAAATAAACAAATGGGACCTAATTAAATTTAAAAGCTTTTGCGTGATAAAGGGAACTATAAGCAAGGTGAAAAGACAGCCTTTAGAGTGGAAGAAAATAATATCAAACGAAGCAACTGACAAAGTATTAGTCTCAAAAATATACAAACAGCTCATGCAGCTCAATACCAGAAAAATAAATGACCAATCAAAAAATGTGCCAAAGAACTAAACAGACATTTTCTCCAAAGAAGACATACAGATGGCTAACAAACACATGAAAAGATGCTCAACATCACTCATTATCAGAGAAATGCAAAATAAAACCACAATGAGGTACCATCTCATGACAGTCAGAATGGCAGCTATCAAAAAGTCTACAAAAAATAAATGCTGGAGAGGGTGCAGAGAAAAAGGAACCCTCTTACACTGTTGGTGGGAATGCAAACTAGTACAGCCAACAGTGTGGAGACTTCTTAACAAACTGGAAATAGAACTGCCATATGACCCGGTAATCCCACTGCTGGGCATATACACTGAGGAAACCAGAAGTGAAGGAGACACGTGTACCTCAATGTTCATCGCAGCACTGTTTACAGTAGCTGGAACATGGAAGCATCCTAGTTTTCCATCAGCAGAAGAATGGATGAGAAAGCTGTGGTACATACACACAATGGAATATTACCCAGCTGTTAAAAAGAATGCATTTGAATCAGTTCTAATGAGGTGGATGAAACTGGAGACTATTGTACAGAGTAAGGTAAGTCAGAAAGAAAAACACCAATACAGTATATTAACGCATATATATATGGAATTTAGAAAGATGGTAACAATGACCCTATATGTGAGACAGCAAAAGAGACACAGATGTAAAGAATAGACTTTTGGACTCTGTGGGAGAAGGCGAGGGTGGGATGATTTGAGAGAACAGCATTGAAACATGTATATTACCATATGTGAAATAGATCGACAATCCAGGTTCAATGCATGACGCAGGGTGCTCAGGGCTGGTACACTGTGCTGATCTTTGGACCTGCTGTAGTGGCAGCTCAGATTCTAACCTGGTCCTACTCCTGCATGTTCTTGCCTCCAGTGTCCAAAGCTATCAAAACTAGTGTGTTTTCTTTTGTTGGAGCTCTCAATGACCTTTTATATATTCCATAGACATAGAGTCTGCCCAGTTGATTGCGTGGATTTAATCTGCAGCTTATACAGCTGGTGGGAAGGTTTTGGGTCTTCCTTAGCCACACTGCCACTAGGTTTCAATTGTGGTTTTATTTCCACCTCTGCATGTGGGTCGTCCACTGGGGTTTGCTCCTGAGGTTGCCCTGGAGGATTTGTGTTTGTCCCTGTGAGGGCCAGGTATGGAGGTGGTGCAACTGCTTGGATTACAGGGGTTCTGGCAGCACCAGGTACTCAGGGGAGTTGGCTGCTAGGGCAGCAGGAAATATAATGCTCTAGAAGAGTATGGCAACCAGTATTGGCCAATACACTCCAGTATTCTTGCCTGGAGAACCCCACTCCCTGACAGAGAAGCCTGGCAGGCCACAGTCAATGGGTTGCAAAGAGCTGGACATTACCAAAGTGACCCTGCGCACATAGATGCAAGATTTTTTTGCCTGTGGCAGCTCTGCCCCAGTGAGAGTTGAGCAAGAAGGTGGCACAACTGCTTGGCTTGAGGTGACCCTGGTGGCACCAAGTGTGCAGGGACATGGACTGCCTCCACTGCAGAAGTTATGGCCCTATCAGAGTCTTTTTTGAGCCTCTTATAGCTGGCGATCAGAAGGCCTCTTTGGCCAGTCTTTCTCTGTAGATTCACCCATTCAGGCACTTAGAGGGCTTCCTTGCCTGGGGTCCTTCTTTGTTTTCAGCATATCAGGCACATAGAGGGCCCCCTAGTTGGGGTCCTACTCTATAGATCAGCTCATCAGTCACTTGAAGGAGCACCCTGGGTGGGTTCCTGCTCTGTAGTTCAGTGCATCAGGCATTTGATGGGCCAGCCTCTCTACTGTTCAGCTGCCAGTGGTGGCATGTGGGGGAGAGAGGCTATGGTGATGGCTCCACCCTCTACACGTGACTCAGCTTCCATAGTGGCCCAGCTTTCCTCCACAGGCATTTTCCACCACAGTCTCCTCCTCACATCCCCTTGAGCCATCTCTCTGCAGTCAACAGCCGCCCTCACCCTGGGATTTCTCCACAATCCCTAAACTCCAGCTCCCAGACACTGCACCTTCCAGGGGACCAGCATCCAAGTCTGGGGTATGTATGGCTGAAGCAAGAACTGTCTGATTCTCATTCCATTTAAGCTGCTACAGACCAGCTGTTTCACTCTCAGCCTTAAATGTTTCTCCTCTGACTCAGACAATTGCCCTGATGTGGGGATCAGACCTTTCCTTAAGTTCCCCTACCTGCCAAGGGCGGGTCCAGTCCTACTAACACTCCTGTTCTTCTCCCTAGTTCCTTCATCCTACCAAGTTTTGCATGCTTCTATATATTCTTTTTCCCCCAGTCAGGTACTCCTGTCCACTCTCAGCTGGTGTTCTGCATGTACTTCTGTGGCTGAAGGTGTATTCCTGATGTATTTGTGGAAAGAGATGTACTCCATGTCCACCTACTTCTCTGCCATCTTGTTCTCCTGTCTATTCCCAGTTTTTCCGGAATCTCCACACTATTCTCCACAGTGGCTATACCATTTAACCACAGCAGTCATTGACTCCCATGTCCTCCCTTTACCCCCTCTGTCTCAGCCCTAACCCTGAAGAGGCCAGGGAGGTGGGACTGGGAAAGCTATAGAAGACCAGAGGGAGAGAGACTTTCCTGGGGCTCCAGTGGTTAAGAAGTCATCTTCCATCACAGAGCACCGAACTGAGCTCCCTGTGTTATCAAGAAGATTCCCAGGGGCTATCTGTTTACACATGGTAGTATACGCATATCAATCCTACTCTCTCAACTCACCCCACTCTCATGAACTAGAGGGGGTGGGATGGGGGTGGGGTGGTAGGGAGACTCAAAAGGAAGGTGATATATAGGTATACTTACAGTTTATTCACGTTGTTGTACAACAGAAACTAACGTAACATTGTAAAGCATTTACCCTCCAATTTAAAAAAATAGAATATACGTCAAGGCTGTATATTGTCACCCTGCTTATTTAACATATATGCAGAGTATATCATGAGCAATGTTGGGCTGGATAAAGCACAAGCTGGAATCAAGATTGCCAGAAGAAATATCAATAACTTCAGATATGCTGATGACACCACACTTATGGCAGAACACAAAGAAGAACTCGAGCCTCTTGATGAAAGTGAAAGAGGAGAGTGAAAAAGCTGGCTAAAAACTCAACATTCAGAAAACTAAGCTCGTGTACACCTGTGGCTGATTCATGTCAATGTATGGCAAAACCAATACAGTATTGTAATATAGAATAAAGTAAAAATAAAATTTAAAAATAAATAAATAAAAAAGAAAACTAAGATCATGGCATCTGGTCCTATCACTTCATGGCAAATAGATGAGGAAACAGTGGAAACAGTGAAAGACTTAATTTGGGGGGCTCCAAAAACATCACAGATGGTGACTGCTGCCATGAAAATAAAAGACACTTGCTCCTTGAAAGAAAAGTTATGACCAACCTAGACAGCATATTCAAAAGCAGAGACATTACTTTGCCAATAAAAGTCCGTCTAGTCAAGGCTATGGTTTTTCCAGTAGTCATGTATGGATGTGAGACTTGGACTATGAAGAAAGTTGAGCACTGAAGAATTGATGCTTTTAAACTGTGGTGTTGGAGAAGACTCTTGAGAGTCCCTTGAATTGCAAGGAGATCCAACCAGTCCATCCTAAAGGAAATAAGTCCTGAATATTCATTGGAAGGACTGATGCTGAAGCTGAAACTCCAATACTTTCGCTACTTGATGTGAAGAACTGACTCATTGGAAAAGACTCTGATGCTGGGAAAGATTGAAGGCAGGAGAAGAAGACAACAGATGAGATGGTTGGATGGCATCACCGACTCAATGGACATGAGTTTAAGTAAAACTCCAGGAGCTGGTGATGGACAGGGAGGCCTAGTGAACGGCAGTCCATGGGGTCACAAAGAGTTGGACATGACTGAGAGATTGAACTGAACTGAAATGAGCTTTCCAGATGGAGCTAGTGGTAAAGAATCTGCTGCCAGTGCAGGAGACATGAGACATTTGGGTTCGATCCCTGGGTTGGGAAGATCTCCCAGAGGAGGGCATGGCAACTCACCCCAGTATTCTTACCTGGAGAATCCCATGGACAGAGGAGCCTGGCAGGCTACAGTCCATGGGGTTGCAAAGAGCTGCCCATGACTGAAGGGAAGTAACTTAGCACAGCAGACAGAATCTACCTTCCAATGCAGGGGACATAAGTTTGATCCCTAGTCTGGGAACTAAGATCCCACATGCCTTGCAACTAAACCCATCTACAAGCTGCAACAAAACATCCCACATGGTGCAACTAGGACCTGAGGCAGGCAAACAAATAAATAAAAGAATAGATATTTTAAATAACTAAATTGCTGGATACCTTTTTACAAAATGACCAGAGCGGAAAATTGGAAAAATTGTCTGTATCCTCTATCCTTGCAGGGCTTCCATCTTAAGGTATCCCAATTAGGAAGAGGTGGAACTTCAGCTTTCAATACTGTGTCGAGTTTTGGCTACTGAACTATATTGGACATTTTAAATACTGACTCAAGACTATTTGGGGGTCTAAAATTGTCTAGAACTCCTTTTACTATCCAACAGAAAATTTTAAGGAGTTACTGAGCTGCTCAAAATTTCAGCCAAGAGGAGGGATAAGGGGAATGGCATATCAGACAGTAGAAGGAAAGAATAAAGTCTCTTGAGGAGCTTGTCTTGTTCAAAGTTAAAGTTACACACATCTGGACAGGTCTGGGAAGATGAAAACTCTGACTTCTCCAAGCCAAGCAGGCACTGATTAAAAACCGAGTAGCCATGATTCTAGAATTACTGTCAGTAAAAGAAATGGAGCAATAAAAAATATCTGTTCCACCTAACATTCTTATAGTCTTAAAAATAATAACTATTTAGCCTATCTAATTACAAACAAACTATCTTCCTCTAATAAATGTCTTCTGCCACATTCCTTCCTTCAGGGTTATTACCCAGAATTTAAACATTCGATTTTCCACTTCATTCGGTACTCTGCCACTCATTTTTCACTGAATGAAAGCCATCTCTCTGCAGGAGGTCCTTTAGTTAAATAATGTCACATGATCAATAAGATAGAATGGCCATTCCTCGCAAATGACTTGGGGCTGTGTTTCTCCCTGGCCTGGGGGCAGCAAGCAGCACACAGTAGGAAAGGTTGGTGTGTCTACTTGACCAGGTGGTTCAAGTTCATACATAGGTGTTTTGCACATGTGTTCATGGCAACAACTACCATGGAAGCTGTAGGTCTCCCTTTCTGGATCAGGATGCCACTACCACCACTTGGTTCTCTACTGCTCTGATGTTTTGTTGCTGCTGTTTAGTCACTAAGTCATGTCCTTGTGACCCCATAGACTGTAGCCCTCCAGGCTCCTCTGTTCATAGGATTTCCTTAGGTGAGAATACTGGAGTGAGTTGCCATTTCCTTCTACAGAAGATCTTCCTGATTCAGGGATCGCACTAAAGTCTCCCTGCATTGGCGGGCGGGCTCTTTACTGCTGAGCCACAATGAAAACCCTTGTTCTCTGTTGATGTTCCCCAAAATAACTCCTTTCCCTCTTTCTACCCTTCAGGATTGGTTGGCCCCACTCATCTGTCAGTGGCCACTCCCTTGCTCCCTCTGCCTGCTCTCACTGAGTTTTAACCAGGTCATCAGCCCTCCACCTCTCTCCCAAGCTTCATTCAGTTCCATTCATTTATCTAATCCATTGCTTTTCAACCATGACTGCATAGAAGAAAAAACCACGCTGATTTCCAAAAGTACTAACACCTGGGTTTCTTTCTCATCTGCCTGGATCTCAGTGTCTGAGAGAGCATGAGATCAGTACCTTCTGATTGCCCTCACAGATGTCAGCACACCAGCAACCCACGCCTCTCCTTTCTCCTGCTGGGTTTGTGTATTTCCCCAAGATGCCAGTCTCATCACAATGGTTCAGTAGTAACATCCTTAGGGATATACACACATGACCCCATGGCCCCCAAGTGAATGATGATCACCCCAGAGGGACTCTGTGGAAAGACAAATGGCCAAGAATCAATAGCTGAAGCTTCTGGATGAGACATATGCCATCAGCATGGTGCCCTGAGGACTCTCCACTGATCTTTCTCTTCCCCTGACAAAGAGGAGCCTGCCTCAGGTAGAGAGCACTGTCATTCTTCATGAACCTGGGCTCTTATTAATTTGCTGTTGTTCTGTCACTAAGTCATGTCTGATTCTTTGTGACCCATGGACTGCAGCATACCAGGCTTCCCTGTCCTTCAACATCTTCCAGAGTTTGTGCGAACTCATGTCCATTGAGTTGGTGACGCCATCCAATCATCTCATCCTCTGTCATCCCCTTCTCCTCCTGCCCTCAATCTTTCCCAGAATCAGGGTCTTTTCCAATGAGTTGGCTCTTCCCATCTGGTGGCCAAAGTATTGGAACTTCAGCATCAGTCCTTCCAATGAATATTCAAGGTTGATTTCCTTTAGGATTGACTGGTTTGATCTCCTTTCAGTCCAAGAGTCTTCTCTAGCACCACAATTCAAAGGCACCAATTCTATTCTCACCTTCTTTATGGTCCAACTCTCACATCTGTACATGACTACTGAAAAATCCATAGCTTTGACTATACAGACCTTGATGTCTCTCCTTTTTAATACACTGTCTAAGTTGGTCATAGCTTTTCTTGCCTCTGCTTTCAGTGGGGCCACTCTCTTTTCTCTCATGTAGCTGTGAAGGTTTCTTTTTTCTTCCTCTTTTTTAAAATTTTATTTTTAAATAAAATCCTTCAGTCTCTACCCTGTGGAATTTACATGAGGCAAATAGCTTATTGACTCAAGGAGCTACAATTTCTCAAGAAGACATGGGTAGTTATAATGGGTAAATGCCCCAGGAGATAATCAGCTGTAAATTCCACCCTGTGGGGGTAGAAAAAAGCTTCGTGGAAGTGGTAACTTTTGTTCACAACTTAACGCAGGTGTTTATTAATATCAAATGATAAAAATGAAGGGAAAATAAAAGTTAGAAAAATACCTGGAGAATGGGGATATGTAAAGGTAGTAAAGCAAAAATCAGAAAGCAAAAAGAAAAGAATGCACAGAGAGAAGGCTGCCTGCAGGTGGACACAGCGTCTGGAGTTTCACAAACAGGTGAGTGAGGCTTAGGAAATCAAATGGAAAAGTGCAAGACAAAGCCAAGCAGATGGAGAAACCCAGACAGAAAGCTGGTTCCACCCAAGCACCCTCTCTTGTAACAGCTGCTCAGGCAAACATAGACCCTGATTTCCCACCTGCCTTTGCATTTCTCCAAAAATTGTACTGGGAGAAGAGAGTAATATCCTCCAAATATTTGACCTGTCACAAGTTGAAAATTTGTTCACATCTCCTTGCTGCTGCTGCTGCTACTGCTGCTAAGTCACTTCAGTCATGTCCGACTCTGTGCGACCCCATAGACGGCAGCCCACCAGGCTTCCCCATCCCTGGGATTCTCCAGGCAAGAACACTGGAGTGGGTTGCCATTTCCTTCTCCAATGCATGAAAGTGAAAAGTGAAAGGGAAGTCGCTCAGTCGTGTCTGACTCTTCGTGACCCCATGGACTGCAGCCTTCCAGGCGCCTCCGTCCGTGGGATTTTCCAGGCAACAGTACTAGAGTGGGGTGCCATTACATTCTCCATCACATCTCCTTACTGGTCCTCTATTTAACATAGTCAAAAGTGTTATAGAGACTTCCCATGTAGTCTAGCAATTAAGACTCATGCTTCTACTGCAGGGGCCACAGGTTCAATCCCTAGTCAAGTAAGCAAGATCCCACATGCAGTGCAGTGTGGCCAAAAAGTAAAAATGTTTTGTTTTAATTGCTAAGTTGTGTCTGACTCTGCGATCCCATGGACTGGGAGACTCCTGCCAGGCTCCACTGGCCCATAGGATTTCCCAGGCAAGAGCACTGGAGTAAGTTGCCATTCTGTCTCCAAGATCCCACATGCAGTATGGTGTGGTTAAAAAGCAAAAATAATAATTTTTAAATAAATAAATAAAAGCTATAAATCCTTAACACGAGTCATCCACAAAAAGGAATAAAGTTTAACTATAATAAAGTTGAAGTTTAATATAATGAAGTATAATTCACACAGAAAAACATTTTTATTAAAAAAGCAATTTCTGTCTATATAGACAGGCAATTGTGCAATTCTAATTGTGCAAACTCTAGCTCCTGGTCTGCTTGCCCAGAATCACTCACTGGGGGGGGGGACAGGTGGAGGGAGTAGGAAGGGGCAGGAGGGGCAGGGAGAGGCAAGTCTCAGGAAGAATGAGGGACATCTCTGAGCACGAATTTTTAACAGCTTCATGCCCCTCTAACAGAATAAATGGCTATTTTAAACCACATGTTTCTAAAAGACAAATAGCATTTGCAGAATTAGAGAAATTCTAAGGATGTGAGACTGTGCCCAATTATTGCAGCCCAGAGTGAATAACGATGACCAGCCTTTCATAAAGGGTCTTTATAATTGAGCCCCAGATAGACCCCTAACTAGGGCAGCGCCGCTGGGTACCTCTCCGACTCGGTGCATTTTAATTGCTTATGCTGGCATTTATCTGATGTCTTTGGTCTGGCTCAGAGTCCTTTCATAACCGTTCTATCTGACCACAAGCAAGTACAAAGAAAAAAATTAGCCATTTCACCTCCTGAAGGCAGGTGTACTATTTTACATATATTTTATGTTTAAATTTTAATGAAGGCAGAAGTAGGATGGAATATGGACAGAAGTGGGTGAGCAGAAAGAGAAACTGTTCTGGAAAAAACAGGTGGGGTGGCAGAAGGGGAGGCTCGGGGAGACAGCCAATGGACCTGCCTACGGATGGATGGATGTTCCCGCGATGCTGATGGTCAGAGGCCGGCAGTCAGAGCGGCAAGATGGCTTCAGGCGCCCGGCAGGCAGGGTGTGAGGCTGAGGGGTGGGAGAGCCTACCGTGAAGTCGGCACGCTGCACTCTGCGTCCTAAAGCAGCTTGCTTGGCCGAGAGCAGCCTGACGCACTGCTCAGGGCTCTCTGCCGTCCTCAACTCCTCCCGGAGCCACACGGCTCCTCTCCCACCTGCTGGCAGCTTTCTGAAATGCAGGGCACACCTGGAAGCCTGATTCTGCTTAACTTCCTCTTACTTGAAACCAACAAAAGTGGCACAGAAAAGGCTCTGAATAAGGCTAAACGATTCCCATCCCTCACGTCGCTTCTGAAATGTATCTCCATCTCCACGGGAAGTTCTAGGCTGTATGGGAGAACAGAAGGTTACTTAGTGGATGGTCAATCTTTCATGATGTCAACTCAGCAGTAATTTTGAATGAAACCTTCCATTCAGTTCCAGAAATAACTTAACTTTCTCATTAGAAACAACAGAAAGAATTCTATTGCTGTTTGGGGGACTGAGGTGTTTTGATATCCAAAAAGCTCACTGGTCAGACACTGAGAGGGTGTTCTTGGCACTTGAAGGATTTTGACCAAAGAATAGTCCTCTGACCACAACTCTGACCCTTCAAATTAGGAGCTGTACCTTCTGGAAAGGGGTGGCAGGACTGGGGCTGTGAAAAGGAGAGAATGGAACATTGCCTGCACCTTGGCAGATGTGCCAATGGACTCCTGGACCAGATAAATGAAACTTTAAGTCTTATCCAACACAGAGTGAACTTGACCATCTCATTTCCTGTGTCTTGACCAGCAAGTTGATGGACTTGGCTGTTTTAAGGAAAAGGAGTGCAACTGGAGACTCCAAACATGGGGGGCTGGGAAGGATTGATTGGTTTGAATCAGTCAGCCAACACCTTGAATCCAGAGGCAAATACAAAGAAGCACATAAAATTTGACAAAATGGGAAATCAATGGTATAAATAATCTTATCTGCAAAATAGAAATAGAGACACAGATGTAGAGCATAAATGTATGGGCATCAAGGGGGAAAGTTGGCATGGGAGGGACCGGAAGATTGGGATTGATATATACAGTACTACTATTGACATATACACACTACTATTGACATATATACACTGCTAAGTATAAAATGGATAACTAATGAGAACCTATGTGTAGCATAGGGAACTCTACTCAGTGCTTTGTGATGGGAAAGAAATCCAAAAAAAGAGGCGATATATGTATATGAATAGCTGATTCATTTTGCTATACGACAGAAACTAACACAGCATTGTAAAGCAACTATACTCCAATAAAAGTTAATTAAAAAAAAAGAGAGAATAAAGACCTTCATCGTTCAGTTCTAACATAAGACATTAAGTTGCCTACACTGACCAAGAAAGGGATGGCGGTGGTTTAGTCGCTAAGGTGTGTCTGACTCTTGTGACCTCATGGATTGTAGCCTACCAGGCTCCTCTGTCCATGAGATTTCCCAGGCAGGAATACTGGAGTGGGTTGCCATTTCTTTCTCCAGGGGATCTTCCTGACCCAGGAATCAAACCCAGATCTCCTGCATTGCAGGCAGATTCTTTATCGACTGAGTTACAAGGGAAGCCCCAAGATAGTTGGGTAAAAGGGGGAGTGTCTTCAGGAAACAGTCCAAGAAGCTCATCATAAATTGGTAACTGCCAGCCCTCGCCAAAGAGGGTGGCAACATTTTGGTATCATCAAGGAGGCAGTATTTTCAGAGTCAAGACAAAGAAAGACTGGGATACAGTGTACACGGTGCTTCTCAAAGTGTGGTCCTTGGAGCAGCAGCTGCAGCCTCACTTGGGAACTTAAGAAGGCCATCGCTGGTTCCCACTCCACACCCACTGACTGAGGAATTCTGGAAGGTGGCTGAGCTACCTGAGTTTTTAGCAAGCCCTCCAGGCACCCCAAGCCTGAGGACCACTGAGCTCCTAGCAACAGCTAGAAAAACACCTACTGGGTTGTGTTGCCTGTTCCCACCGGGTAGTGCCAACACCTACCTCAGAGAAACCAAAGAAAATGTGCATCAAAAATGGCCCTTTTGTTCTTTGAGTTGCAAGCCTTTGTCCAGGAGAATCTCAACTAGTGGCTTCCTTCTCACTGTAGCAATGCCTTCTGTGTTCCCTAGAAACCGAGGCTGGGATGGCCACATACTCCACAGAAGTAAAGGGACGGGGAAGAGGCTCCATCTGTGGCCCCTGCAGGTCATCTCCTGGAGTCACCTGCCTCCCTCTGTTGCCTGTCCTTCGGGAAGGGGTCCCCTGGCAGGGAAGCTTTCCCTGGAACTCTGGGGCTCCTCGATGGTTGGGGCACCTTCACTGAGCCCCACCAGGTGACTGCCTGAGAGCTGGTGACCCATGAGCACTGCTGAGCTGGTATATAGGGCTCAGGGTTTGGGTAGAGAAGCAGAGAGCAAGTGGGCCTGCTCACCTGCTTTCCCAGGGGGCATCTGGAGGAGAGAGGAGATGGGATGGAGAGGAGGAGGCTATGGGGTAGTGGCCATTCCTGCACCATATGAAGGACTGGGCTTGAGCAGAGGGGCTGGACTGGAGGTGAGAGAGCTGTGGCCACAAGGCCCTTGTTCATGGAGACTTTGAGCTCCAGGAGCACCCTGGAGACCCCAGGACCAGAGCAGGTGCCCTTGTGGCTGAGACAGTGAGAAGCCAGCTCCTGGGTAGAGGCAGCCCCCGCTCCCCCAGGCAACAGAGAGCTGAAGGGGATGGGGCTGGGACAGGAGCCTTGGGCAGACTTTCTTCCCTTTACCGCCACATACCCTAAGACTTTCTAGGAAAGTTCCTGGAGACACGAGGGAGGCCGAGGGTCCTGGGAGCCACCTTGGAGACGCGCTGCTCAGATGTTCCTGCCAGAAGAACCTCCCACAAGGAGCCTGGAGCAGTTGACCTCCAGCTGCGTCACCTTCAGGACCACCTCAGCCATTACCTGGTGTCAAGCTCGCCAGGGCTACTCAAGCAACATTGAGCTTTCTCAGGGGGCAGGGCAATCTGAGGCTCTTCCCACCCTTCCCCTTTGCTCCTTCCTTGGCTTTACAAGTGTCGCTCAGCATCACAATCTGAGGCTTCCCCCTCCACCCCTGTCCTCTGCTCCTCCTTGATTTCCCAGTAAATCTCTGGGCTTCCTATTCCACTTTGGCACCTGCTTCCCGGAAGACCTGGAGGGACACATCCTGCTCAGAAGAAGGCTGAGAGCCAGCAGAGTTCTGACAGTGAGATCCTGGTACCCCAGCTCAAGCTGGGGAGCTGGGGTGGGGGGGCAGGGGCTGGACCCATGGCCACACTTTTCCCACTATGTGCAAATATAATGGCATCACTTAGTGCTTATGCACCAGTCACCTCACAACTCTTCATGAGCTGTCACTCATTTAATTCCTGCCACAATCCAATGAAGGTGAAAGTGTTTGTCACTCAGTCATGTCCAACTCTTTGTGACCCCATGGACTGTAACTCGCCAGGCTCCTCTATCCATGGCATTCTCTAGGCAAAAATACCAGAGTGGGTAGCCATTCCCTTCTCCAGGGGATCTTCTCAACCCAGGGACTGAACTCAGGTCTCCTGCATTACAGGCAGATTCTTTACCATCTGAGCCCCTAGGAGAGCCTCACAGTCCAATGAAGGAGGCTACTAATCTTATCTCTACTTCATGGGTGAGAAAACTGACATACCAAGAGGTGAACCAACTTTCCCAGAGTCACAAAGCTACTCAGTGCCGGGAGAAGGCTGCCAGCACAGACCCCACCCCACACAGCCTCTCACTGACCCACATGTGTCCTCCTGAAGGCAAGAACTACTTCCTGTCTATGTTTGCCCACAGTGCCCCATACATCATTGGCAGCAAGTAGACAGCATATTAAAAGCAGAGGCATTACTTTGTCAGCAATGGTCTGTCTAGTCAAGGCTATGATTTTTCCCGTGGTCATGTATGGACATGAGAGTTGGACTATAAAGAGAGCTGAGTGCCGAAGAATTGATGCTTTTGAACTGTGGTGTTGGAGAAGACTCTTGAGAGTCCATTGGACTGCAAGGAGATCCAACCAGTCAATCCTAAAGAAGATCAGTCCTGAATATTCATTGGAAGGACTGCTGCTGAAGATGAAACTCCAATACTCTGGCCACCTGATGCGAAGAGCTGACTCACTAGAAAAGACCCTGATGCTGGGAAAGATTGAGGGCAGGAGGAGAAGGGGATGACAGAGGATGAGATGATTAGATGGCACCACCAACTCAACGGACATGGGTTTGGGCGGACTCCAGGATTTGGTGATGGACAGGGAGGCCTGGCATGCTGCAGTTCATAGGGTTGCAAAAAGTTGGACACGACTGAGCAACTGAATTGAACTGAACTGAAACAGTTAATGGATAAATAAAGGGAAATTCAAGTACCATGTTCCCAATCTGTGGGCAGCTATAGCTGTATTGTGAGATGTCCTTAGCCCACAACTGGAAAAATAATTATTTGCATGTTTATCCATAATGTTTCTTAAATGTATAATGCATAGAAGCTATTGTGATAAATAAATTTATTGTAAGAGGTTGATGAGTTCATGGGCTTCCCTTGTGGCTCAGTGGTAAAGAATCTGCCTGCAATATGGGAGATACAGGAGACATGGGTTTGATCCCTGGTTCAGAAAGATCCTCTGGAGGAGAGGATGGCAACCCGCTCCAGTATTCTTGCCTGGAGAATCCTATGGACAGAAGAACCTGGCAGGCTATGGTCCATAGGGTTACAAAGAGTTGGACAAGACTGAAGCAACTTAGCGTTCACACATGACTTCATGGTTGTTTTCTAGATGCTATTTCTATTTCATTCACATCAGATACCGGAAGTTCAAGAACCACTGGATGACATTCCATGACATTGGGCCACATTTAAAAAGAGAGAGAGAGAGTTGTAATATTGGAGCATGATCAGAAGGAGACAGAGAGAAGAAAAGTTGAAAAGGAAGTTGGGACTTGAAGGAGAAGGAGGAGGGAAAGAGGGTGCAAAGCGCCAGCCTTTGGGACAAAAACCATCATGAGGATTTACCCCTTGCTTTTGACATAATATCCCATGTTCCTCTTCCCAGACAGGGCTCACGTACAAACATTTTAATTTTTCTAAGAACCATCATCCTGATTGGCCAAAGCAGGACCTGAACTTGAATTGTACTAGAAACGTTTGAGAACCATTTTCCATGTTTAAAAATCATCAGACTTTACTTGAGTCATTTGGGACCATAATTAATGAATCAGCAAGAACGGGAGCTCGTTCAAGCCTCCACAGAAAAACCAGGCAAGTAGCAATGCAATTTGCTTCCTGCATTACCAGCAATAAACAATCTTTATATCATCATGTAAGATCTAAAAATAGTTCATTTTCAATTTTGAACCCTTGAACATAATGAAAGGAGGCTGTGCATAAAAGTCAGTTATTCATTTATTCTCTACATTAAAGGCTTCAACAGTAAGAGCCCAATTAACAAAAAAGACCAGTGGGAAATTATACACAATACTTTTTGTTTATTACACAGAGACTTTTCGTTCCTATCTCACTGATGGGAAATTTTTGTACTGACTTACATAACTCACACAGGGAATTATTGGCTCTGAATTCAGGGTTCTTACAAATGACTGTACAGAAAGAAACCAAATGGAAAAATGTGATTTTTAGAAAGATAGTGCCATATGTCATTACAAACTGCGAGCAGCATTTCCCAGACCTCTGGTCAAGCTTATAGCCTTGGACAGATGGGCAATGCCACAGCTTCAGCTTCTAGGAAGCACCAGGATCGTGACTTACTTAGGAATTCTGGATTCTAGTCCTGGTTTAGGAGGGATCATCTCTCCATAGATTGGTTTATTAATTCTGACATGTCATGCAAAGTACCTCTGATTTTCTTCCCATTGTACCATCGTGCAGATAAGGAAATAGAGGATTAGTGAATCATGAGGTTGGTTTCTCCTACTAACTCACTGGAGTTTCCCTGGTGGCTCAGATGATAAAGAATCTGCCTGCAATGCAGGAGACCTGAGTTCAATTCCTGAGTCAGGAAGACCCCCCTGGGAAAGGGAATTACTACCCACTCCAGTATTCTTGGCTGTAGAATTCCATGGACAGAGGAGCCTGGTTGGGAACAGTCCACTATGACAACCTCCAAATCCAAATTCCTTTTCCACCAAATGAGATGGGTAATGAGATAATACTTAAGATTTCTTGTGTGTATGTGTGTGTGTGTGTGTGTGTGTGTGTGTGTGTGTGTGTGTGTATGTGTGTGTGTGTGTTCAGTTGCTCAGTCGTGTCTGACTCTTTGCAACCCCATGGACTGTAACTCTTTCTCCAGGGGATCTTCCTGACCCAGGAGCAAGCCCACATCTCCTGCCTCTCCTGCATTGGCAGACAGATTCTTTACCACTGCATCACCTGGGAAACCCCATGATGCCTTAAGACTCTGCTACAGGGTGACTACCTCTCAGGGAGGTTGAGGAAGTCCCCAGGATGCCAGGTAACTGAGAAGAAATAGCAGGGATCACGGATACTCTTCAACAGCCAAGAATAATTCCTGTTCTTCCCAGTCCTCACTGTCCATGACATGTGATCATTTGTGGCTTTGCTGAGGACCATAATTTGGACTCCAGTGAGGAAGCTGGCAAATTGGAGCAAATCATTTGGCTGAGGAAGGCACCTGCTGACTACCCAGCATCCCCATTTGCAAAAACCCCAGTGGTTCTCTGCTCCCTGTCATAGTGCGTAGCGCTTATAAACTGCTGAAGTCTTCCTCCTCCTGGAAAAATAAATGGCCACCAAAGCTGGCCACTGGCCGGTGCTGGTGATGGAATAAAGAGGAAGCCAGGTAGACTCAGGAAGGAGGAGCTCTTTCTCAGAGCACCCACACAGAACATCCTGAAGAGTGGATGACAATTCAGTAGTGCACGGGTCTCTGGCAAGCCCAGTGTGTGCTCTTCCTTCAAGTGCTGTGCTATCGTTGTTGTTCAATTGCTGAGTCACGTCTGGCCCTCTGCAGCCCCATGAACTGCAGCATATGAGGTTCCCCCTGTCCTTCACTGTCTCCTGGAATTTGCTCAGACTCATGCCCATGGAGTCCATGATGCCATCCAGCTACCTCATCCTCTGTTGTCCCCTTCTCCTCCTGCCTTCAATCTTTCCCAGCATCCGAGTCTTTTCCAATGACTTGGCTCTTCCCATCTGGTGGCCAAAGTACTGGAGCTTCAGCTTCCACATCAGTCCTTTCAATGAATATTCAGGGTTGATTTCCTTTAGGATTGACTGGTTCCGATTTCCTTATATCAGATAGATATATCTATTATGTACATGTAACTATAACAATATAGTTTATATACACAAATGTAAAATGTATTATTATACTTGCATGTGTATAATTATATATGCATGTATGTGTGTATATGTGATGGGTAAAAATGATAATACATGAAAGTAACATATTACAATAGTTAACATATATCTTAATAGATAAAAATATACTTAAATAAATGTATATTGGAGCACATCCTCCAAAAATCTTTCCAAATGGTAGTGTACAATCCAAAATGCTCTGAATTATTTCCCTTCATCTGGACACTGTGTTTTCCTCAGTTAATTTTAAGATAGTTTTTGCAACACTTCCTCACATTCAGATTGCAATCAAATTTTTAAAAAAGATATTGTTCATTTTAACATATGTTAAATGAGGCCTATCTAAACTTGCATCTGTAAAAATATTTATCAAATAAAATATCAGAATTTCCATTATTCTTATTGGAACTTATTTTCTGCCCCCTCTTCCTGCCTGTCAGAATTATTACATGTGTTTGTTCTTAACTATGTTTTAAAAAAAGGAAAAAGTGTATGAAGAAAGTCTGGATGGAAGTATGCGAAAATGTCAACAAAAGTTGTTTCAAGGTGTTGGGTTTTGGTGACATTCCACTTCTTCACACTTTTGCTGCATTCACAATATTCTACACTGAGCAATCATTTCTACGAAAACAAAGGGATAAACATCTATAAAGCAAATCTTTCAGTTCTATCACCCATTGTCTTCACAGCCCATCCAGACCCAACCACTGGGAAATGCCCCAAGTTCAGATGTTCTGAAGCACAAGGAAGGATTGGATCTTAAATTTTCGCTTGGTTTAATGATTTATTTCCATTAGAATTAAAATTGAACAATTTCAAATAACAGTCACATTTCACAATATATATTATGCTAAGTCGCTTTACTAGTGTCTGACTCTTCATGACCCTATGGAACTATAGCCCACCAGCCTCTTCTGTCCATGGGATTCTCCAGGCAAGAATACTGGAATTGGTTGCCTTTTCCTACTTTAAATAGAAGAACTATAAAGTACTCTTGCAGTCTACTACCTGTAAGACAGAATTACTTTAATATTTTAAAGTAACTAGTTTGTGGTTAAATTCATCTTAGTTGCCAAATTATCTCAAGGTTTACTATAATTTCAAAAACGTAATCTATTACTGCTGTGCTGTGCTTAGTCACTCAGTCATGCCTGACTCTTTGCTACTCCGTGGATTGCAGCCCTCCAGGCTCCTCTGTCCATGGGATTCTCCAGGCAAGAATACTGGAGTGGGTTGCCATGCCCTCCTCCTGGCGATCTTTCTAACTCAAGGATCAAACCCAGGTCTCAAGCACCACATGCAGATTCTTTACTGTCTGAGCCACCAGGGAAGCTTATTTACTAGTAGGTTAATAATTAAACCCATTGCTTAGTCATGTCCAACTCTTTTGCAAGCCATGGAATGCAGCCTGCCAGGCTCCTCCATCCATGGAATCCTGGAGTAAGCTACCATTTCCTCCTCTAGGCGATCTCCCAATCCAGGGATCGAATTCGCATTGCTGTGTCTTCTGCATTGGCAGGCAGGTTCAGTATCACTAGCACCACCTGGGAACAACACTGAATCAAAATGGACCTGGGCTCGTAGAAAGGGAGGAAGAGTCTGTTGCCTGTCCCATGATGCACTGGGACTGGGCTAGCCTCTCAGGGGAGGAATTTAGTCTGTGTAACCTAGTTTGTGGAGTAAATTCCATTTAGCTCCTGGGGATGGATACTCCTTTTCTTTTTTTTTTTAATTTTATTTTTACTTTATTCTACATTACAATACTGTATTTGGTTTTGCCATACATTGACATGAATCAGCCACAGGTGAATACGATCTCCCAATGCCAAAGCCCCCTCCCACCTCCCACCCCATATCATCTCTCTGGATCATCCCTGCACCAGCCCCAAGCATCCTGTATCCTGTATTGAACATAGACTGGCACTTCGTTTCTTACATGATAGTATACATGTTTCAATGCCATTCTCCCAAATCATCCCACCCTCTCCCTCTCCCTTAGAGGCCAAAAGTCCATTCTTTACCTCTGTGTCTCTTTTGTTGTCTCACATACAGGGTCATCATTACTATTTTTCTAAATTCCATTCATCCATCTCATTAGAACTGATTCAAATTTATTCTTTTTAAGGGCTGAGTAATACTCCATTGTGTATATGTACCACAGCTTTCTTATCCATTCATCTACTGATGGACATCTAGGTTATTTCCATGTCCTGGCTATTATAAACAATGCTGCAGTGAACATTGGGGTGCATGTGTCTCTTTCAATTCTGGTTTCCTCGGTGTGTATGCCCAGCAGTGGGATTGCATTTCTTCTATAAATTCTTAATTTATTGTTAATGGCATTAAAACCAAGCCAAAGTTCAACCCAGATCTTTGATCTATTATCTGCTCATAGCAGCCTGATCAAAACTGTTGTGCTTTTCTCAAGAATACCAAAATTTTATCCTCATAAAAGTTTTACACCAACTTCGGGTGGAACAGTAGAGTAACCAGTTACGATGGTTTGTTTTTTTTTTTTTAATTAATAAATGACTCAAGATGAGGCTGGTCAGATTAGTCAGTCTTAGAGGGGTCAGCGACAGCTTTCCCATCCCCCATGAGACAGCCAGCCACCCAGGATCCCCACTGCTCCCCTGGGTGGGGCCAAGGTGAATTATGTCCGACTCTTGTGACTCCACGAACTGTAGCCTGCCAGGCTCTCTGTCCATGGGATTTCCCAGGCAAGAATACTGGAGTGAGTTGCCATTTCCTGCTCCAGGGGATCTTCCCAACCCAGGGATCAAACCTGAGTCTCCTACATCTTGTACATGCAGGCAGATTCTTTACTGACTGAGCCATCAGGGAAGCAGAGTGTGACTACATCAAGCCAGATCAGCAGGACAACCAGGGTGGCCTCTCCATGAGCAGATACGTCACCTCCTCAGAGGTGAAGGGAAGCACAAGGCCATCTACAAAAACTTCACATGCACAGAAAGTAGACTGTGAATGTTTTTAATTCTGAAAATTAGAACATGCAAGATAAACCCAGAAGCAATCGCATCAGTCCCCTGATGCAATAAGCACTGAATGAGGTGCATGATCATTGATGAAACCTGAGAACATGCAGGCAAGGGGCACAGGTGAAATACAGCAAATACGTGGACAGCAAGCCAGAGAGGTTTCTCTAGCAGGGTCTTGACAGATGATGGAAGCAAAAGTAGTGACAAGAAAAAAAAAAATCAGCCCTTGGGAAGAGAATAGGATCATGTGCTTAGTTCACAACTGGTAAGAAAAATACATTATGTGTTTCTAAAGATGAAAACATTCACAGTGTGGATTCCAAATATGCAGCTATTATCAGTGATCCTCATAAAGTGTGTTGTTATCTAGATTATTAAACTACCAGCTCAGATGCATCTGTTATGAAATGATTGTGCAGAAGGGACATGGCAGGACTGGGACGTAATTAGACAGGATGCAGGAAACCTGATGAGTAGCAGAAGCGAACAAGTGAATCTGGAGAAAGGGTATGGATTCAGAGTGAGGCCTCACTTTTGTTCCTTTGTTTGACCATAAAATTGTATTTATTGTTGTTGTTCAGTCACTAAGTCATGTCCAACTCTTTGTGACCTGATGGACTGCAGCACACCAGCCTTCCCTGTCCTTCACTATCTCCCATAGTCTACTCAAATTTATGTCCATTAAATTGGTAATGCCATCCAGTCATCTCATCCTCTGTCACCACCTTCTCCTCCTGTCCTCAATTTTCCTCAGCATCAGGGTCTTTTCCAATGAGTCAGCTCTTTGCATCAGGTGGCCAAAGTATTGGAGCTTCAGTATCAGTCTTTCCAATGAATATTCAGGGTTGATTTCCTTTAGGATTGACTGGTTTGATCTCCTTGCAGTCCAAGGGACTCTCAAGAGTCTTCTCTAGCACCACAACTTGAAAGCATCAATTCTTCAGCACTCAGCCTTTCTTATAGTCCAACTCTCACACCTGTACACAACTACTGGAAAATCCATAGCTTTGACTATGCAGACCTTTGTAGGCAAAGATGTCTCTGCTTTTTAATATGCTGTCTAGGTTTGTCATAACTTTTCTTTCAAGAAGCAAGAGTCTTTTAATTTTGTGAGTGTAGTCACCATACTCAGTGATTTTGGAGCCCAAGAAGATAAAATCTGCCCCTGTTTTCAATTCTTCCCATTCTACTTGCCACAAAGTGATGTGACAGGATACCGTGATCTTAAGTTTTTGAATGTTGAGTCTAAAACTGTATCATAAGGACCATATCAAACTCACATACATGCACAAACATCACCTTATACAATTCTAGCAGGTATTTTCTGTACGTTGTTTAAAAAAGTATGTGCAAATAATTCTTTTGGCCAAACTATTCTTTAAGTATGCCAGAGGAGACAATGCATGCATGTTTTGAAATGTTTTAAAGTACAAAAATATCAGTGCTTAGTAATAGCAAGGTCTGCATAGCTGATCTGTGACCCATTTCGGTTTGATTTTAAAAGCTTGATACTGAAAACCATAATGATGGCAAAATAAATAATGATTGTCTCTTTCATAAATGCAGAATCCTCACGGAAAACAATGCTTTCCCCTTGTGTTCTGCTTTGCATGTGTCCTGCTTTAGAATGGAGAGGGCAATGGCACCCCACTCCAGTACTCTTGCCTGGAAAATCCTATGGACGGAGGAGCCTGGTAGGCTGCAGTCCATAGGATCGCTGAGGGTCGGGCATGACTGAGCGACTTCACTTACACTTTTCACTTTCATGCATTGGAAAAGGAAATGGCAACCCACTCTAGTGTTCTTGCCTGGAGAATCCCAGGGACGGGGGAGACTGGTGGGCTGCCGTCTATGGGGTCGCACAGAGTCGGACACAACTGAAGTGACTCAGCAGCAGTAGCAGTGCTTTAGAAGATGAAGCTGGCTGCTTGCATCCAGGGTGTGGTGGCTTAGGAACAAGTTTATGCCAGCAGCCCAGACCTGACTGAGGATGCGAGGCTGTGGGAACCAAAAGACAATGCGTAGATGCAGGAGGCATAATAAAGAAATAGTGAATATATGACATTCGTTTTCCTCTTTCTGACTTACTTCACTCTGTGTGATGGTCTCTAGGTCCAAACTTGTCTCAAACCTATTTGTGAAGCAGAAATAGGGACACAGATGTATGGACAAATGTATGGACACCAAGGGGAAAATGGAGACGGGTGGGATGAACTGGGAGATTGGGATCGGCACATATACACTGCATATAAGTGAACATAGAAACTACATAGCTATTAGATGAAATAGATGCCTGAGTATAACATAGGTAACCAATGAGATGTCTAAGTATAAAATAGATAATTAATGAGAACCTACTGTAGAGTGCAGGGAACTCAGTGCTCTGTGGTGACTAAATGGAAAGAAAATTCAGAAAGGAGGGATGTTTGTATACATATAGCTGATTCACTTTGCTGTACAGCAGAAATGAACACAACTTTGTAAAGCAACTGTACTCCAACAAAAATTTAAATAAAAGAAATAGTGAAAACAATCATACATCTGGGGTCTGATTTTAAAGCAGATAAAGACCTTTGGCATCAGGAATCGGGCCAAGTGTGCCTGGGTGACTAGAAAATGCTGCTGGTTGGGGAGGTGGGGGAGACAGGCTGGAGATGCTGCTGCTGCTTTTGTGAGCGGAGGGGTGGGTGGCAGACAGGCTGGAGACGATGCTGTTGGTTGCGCAGGGAGGGTAGCCAGGCTGGAGTATGTGGATGATGAGACAGGATGCCATAAGTGATTCGTCTTGGAAGAGCCGGAGTGCTGGAATCACTGAAACCAGCATCTTCGCCTGAGGGTTTATACATTCAGCTTGTGCAGGTCTATCGAGTGAATAAAATTGAGGGCCTGAAGGATCCCCACAGGTTCTGATGAATCTGAGATCAGATTCAGATCTCAGATCCTAGATCCAGAAGGATGGGAAACAGAGCTGGAGTGACCTTACCAGCCTGAGTCTCAGCTATGTGCGAGACAGGGCAACCAGGTTTAGCACAAACCAGCTACCCCCGGGGAGTCGAGCACACCCATCACTCCAGGACACTCCACTTAGATTCAGCAAGCAGGCCAGGGCCTGGCCAAAGCCCCTCTCAACCCTCAAACACTCTCTCCAACTTCCCTGTCTTCTGCTGCAAATGACAAATCCAATTCAAAATAAAACATTTTCTGAAAATTTACTCATTGAAGAAAATTAGCATCTCATGATTGAAAATTCAGAGTAGAGGTTATTGTTTTGTTTAGATACTGAAATGCACACAGTGGCAGAAACTCTATCAGAGCTAAGTGCTAATGAAAAATGTACATTCCCAGGAACTAATGGAAAATGACATCTACGTTGGTTAAAATAAAAATAGTTTTCTTTTAAAATCCAGATTGGAACATTTACAGTTACGAGAAGAGAAACTGTATCCTGTTGATACGAGAGAGAATATTCCCTGCCACCGAGAATGTGCTGGTCTTTCAAAAGAATCGCTGTAAGACCTGAAAGTGCATCTAAGAGAGAGAAAAATCACAAATTCATGTGACCGCCCTCAACATGGATAATTTACCACTCCTTTAAAGCTCTTTTGTACCTTCCTACCTAAAATTCATCTAAAAACATGATTGTGTAAGAGCTTGGAGGAGAGGTAAGAGCCCACAGTGTGGCTGACTCCTGTACCAGGTCTTCCTCAATCACAGGTCACACATATGTGCAAGCACTCTAGCATTAGTCACATATTTTCCAGCACTGGAATGACACACACCAGAAGCCCTAGATCACTTACATGTTAATTGCAATTATACAGCAAAACATAATGTGCTGCCAAAATATTCACGGGATAATTGGCCTGTGATGACAAGATAATTCTTCCTATTCTTCCCAAACAGAATGTGGATGCCCCATCTAATTACATTGCAATCTCCTAGGCAAAAAATTTGCAGGAGGCCCCAGCCAAGCATGTACCTCTCCACACACAGCTTCTCTCCAGACATCTTTCATAAAGCCAGAGGAAGTGTATGGGGACTTTAGGGACTTGATCCTGGTTTCTTAGCCTCAGCACCATGGCCACCTGGAACCAGGTGGTTTTTTTGCTGTCTCTGTGTGTGTGTGTGTGTGTGTGTGTGTGTGTGTGTGTGTGTGTGTGTGTGTGTGTGTGTGTGTGTGTTGTGCATGGAGGAGTGGTACTGTGCTTTGTAGGGTATTTAGCAGCATCCCTGATTTCTACTCCCTGGATCACGGCATTCATCCGCACCAGATCTGACAACCCAAACCTTACTAAACGTGCCCTTGGAGGCAAAATTACCCACCTCTGGGCACCATGAGATTAGATGCATTTGCCCAGTGAGTATGAAGGTCCTCTTTTCAGTAGGTGACCCCGGGCACACACCAGAGTGGAGAAATGTGTCTAGCCACACCCCCCCACATGCCTACTCCTGCTGACCTCCCCCATGTGGCTCTTCCTACATTTCCAGGCACTCAGTCCCTGCTGTCCTGTCACTTAGAGTCCCAGCTCTGAAAAGCCACCCAGACCATCCTTCTTCCAATGGTCCCAACTCCAAAATGATTCTGCTGCCTCCAAGCTTTCCACAACACCCCTCACCACCTCCAGAACCACGCACATCTGCCTTCTCAAAGCACCTGTTTTATCACCATCATTGATCTCAGGCCAGATCGAAGAGGAAAGTGTTTTGATTGAAAAACAAAATATAAAGCAATAATATTCTTGGCCCTCACAGGGTATCTGATGACGTTATAGGTAGTCTGCACAAGTGGACAAAGGAATAATTTGGAATCAGAAAGCAGTTTGTCATATTTCCTGAAGAAATCTCACATGGTCGAGCCATCCCCAGACTTAGGGGGCAGGAAATCCTTCAGATTACAAGGACAGTCCTCCGGTCCTAGACAAAGGGAACAATTCATGTTCTTTCCCAACCCTGAATCTATTTAGCTTAGGTCTGATCATTTCAAGGGATACATTGCGTGTTTAGTTGCTTAGTCATGTCTGACTCTTTGCAACCCTTTGGACCATAGCCCTCCAGGCTACTCTGTCCATGGGATTCTCCAGGCAAGAACACTGGAGTGGGTTGCCCTTTCCTTCTCCAGGAGATCTTTTCAACCCAGGGACTGAACTCACATCTCCTGCATTGGCAGGTGGATTCTTTACCGCTGAGCCACCAGGAAAGCCCTTCAGGGATACATTAGGAAAATTCCAAAACAGTAGCAATACATCCTTACATCTTGCTTCTTGATACCATCCCCAAGAGCAGAGGCAGTTTCCTTAAAGTGTGTGACCCAAATACTCACTGGAAAGGGTCAGACTGTAAATATTTTAGGCTTTGTAGTAATAGGGTTGGAGAAGGCAATGGCACCCTACTCTAGTACTCTTGCCTGGAAAATCCCATGGACAGCAGAGCCTGGTAGGCTGCAGTCCATGGGGTCTCGAACAGTCAGATACGACTGAGCGACTTCACTTTCACTGTTCACTTTCATGCATTGGAGAAGGAAATGACAACCCACTCCAGTGTTCTTGCCTGGAGAATTCCAGGGATGGGGGAGCCTGGTGGGCTGCCATCTCTGGGGTCGCACAGAGTCGGACATGACTGAAGTGACTTAGCAGCAGTAGCAGCAGCAATGATAGGGTAGCAACTCCTCAGCTCTGCCTCTGTACAGTGCTCTAGATGAAATGCAAATGAGTGCTGCATTCATTAACAAAAAAAAATTAACTTATTTACAAAAACAGGCTAAGGGCCAGAGTTGGTCCAAAGGCTGTATTTGGCCAATGACTGGCTTAGAAGATCCCCCTTGCTCATGGGTCCAGCGTTTACTGAGCTCAGAGATAAGCCAGGTTCTAGGAGGCACCCTGGGGAGCCAGAATAAGTAGCACACTGAACCAACCCCTAAGAAGCTTGCAACCCAGTGAGGATGGAGACATGCAAGCAGCAGGTCCAGAAAAGGGTGAGAAGTAAAGAGCAGACACTCAGAAGCAATGATCAATTCTCCACCAGGGTGGGAATGGAGGATGTCCAATAGGCTTTGCTAAAGAGGACATTTGCAGAGACATTACTTTGCCGACTGAGGTCCATCTAGTCAAGGCTATGGTTTTTCCTGTGGTCATGTATGGATGTGAGAGTTGGACTGTGAAGAAAGCTGAACACCGAAGAATTGATGCTTTTGAACTGTGGTGTTGGAGAAGACTCTTGAGAGTCCCTTGGACTGCAAGGAGATCCAACCAGTCCATTCTGAAGGAGATCAACCCTGGAATTTCTTTGGAAGGAATGATGCTAAAGCTGAATCTCCAGTACTCTGGCCACCTCACACGAAGAGTTGACTCATTGGAAAAGACTCTGATGCTGAGAGGGATTGGGGTCAGGAGGAGAAGGGGATGACAGAGGATGAGATGGCTGGATGGCATCACAGACTCGATGGACATGAGTCTGAGTGAACTCCAAGAGACAGTGATGAACAGGGAGGCCTGGCGTGCTGCGATTCATGGGGTCGCAAAGAGTCAGACACGACTGAGCGACTGAACTGAACTGAAAGAGGTGCCGGGAGCAGCTGGCCCACTGATAGAGCTGGTGTTGGCTGCAGAGGCACCTCTATGCCCTGTCCATGCGCTGGAGTAGCCCATCTGCCTTCTGCCAGCTTGGGCTTTCCCCCCGTGATCACACTCGGAGGTTCCTGTCCCTCTTCTGGGGCTCCTGTGCTCACAGGCACAACAGAGTTTAGTTCCGACATGCCTTTTCCTCACTGACTAGAGCCAGATGCTTTGACGGGCTTACTCTACCAAAGGTAAGGGCCGGGAGTCTGCCGACCAGAGTCTTCGCCTCTTTCTTTTATGGCTAAGGAGTCTAGCGTTGAACTTACTGCAGAGGCTTTATGCAAGTTCAGCCATATTGCATTTATATTTCACTTTTTTCTGTTTTTTAATTCATGGACTGACTTTAAAATTCTAATGCAGATGGAAAAGACATCTCCTTCAGAATACTTACCAAAGCCTGGTACCTGGCTGATCTTCTGGCTGCAGAGCTATGATTGGATGAGATTTTTATTCTAACTTTGGAATTGTAGTTTCACGTCTGACTTATCAGTGAGAGAACACAGAATGCTATCGCTTTCCTCTTTTCTAACCACAAAGGTCAGTAGCATAGGATGTCAAGAGTTCATGGAAAAGAAAATGAAAACACCCACTCCTGGAACGCTATGAGGAATAGTCCATTGACTTCACAACCCCTGTTGTTAACTCTCTTTGATTATTACAATGTACATCTATCTCTGATTTCTGACATTTCACCCATTATGAAATCATACAAGGGTCCATACAGAGAAATTAACACATTAATATTAGTGACAAAAATATTAGAGAAGGATTGCAGTTAACAACTTGAACTAGTTTAAGAACAACAGCAATGAGAAAGGCCATATCATGGCAGCCTTCCTGGAAATCCCTTGGAGAAGTCCCAACTTTAAAGGAAAATGCTGTAAATTCCAGAGAGATGAAGTATAAGGCCCTCAACCTGTCCTTCTATGAAGTTGGCCTCATGGATCCTGCATGCCTTCATTTGAGAAAAGGGACAGGAAGAGGAGGGTCAGTGCCTTGGCTCCCAGGCCCAAAGGTCAGAGCACAGAGCTGAGAGCTTTCCTTTCCCATGTCTTGGGCACAGTGTGTATACATGGCTCATTTTACTGTCAACATGGTCAGAACAAAAGTTGCAGTTGGGCCTGGCATGTCAATGCCCATGGGAAGACTGGCCTCTGAGATGGCAGATGCCAAAGGCTGTCTGCTTGCCATCACTCTCAGCAGCCTTTCCTCATCTCCAGGAGAGGAGTAACAATTTGTAGCCCAGTGCACTCACAAAGATTTCACAGTGATCTCCCCCAGTGCATCATAGGAATGGGAACTGGGCTACAGAAGTAGGGGATCTCAGACCTGACAAATTCTCATGTATGAGTTATGTTGCTGTTGTGACAAATGACCACAAACTTAGTGGCTTAAACAGCATTGATTATCTTATTGTCCTGGTGATCAGAAGTCTACAATCAGTCTTATAAAACTAAAGGAACTTTCAGTATGGCTGCATTCCTTCCAGAGTCTCTAGAGGACAAACAGTTTTCTCGCCTTTTCCAGTTTCTGTTATCTGTCCATATTCCTTGGTTTCCAGCCACCTTCCTCTCTCCAAAGTGCGACACTCCAACTTCTGTTTCATTGTCACTTTTCCTTCTCTGATGTTGGCCCTCCCTTGTTGTTGTGTTCAGCTGCTCAGTCATGTCCGACACTTTGTGACCCTGTGGACTGCAGCATTGCAGACTCCCCTGTCCTCCACCATCTCCCGGAGTTTGCTCAGATTCTTGCCCATTGAGTCAGTGATGCCATCTAAACATCTCATCCTCTTTTGCCCCCTTCTCGTTTTGACCCTCCAGCCTCCATCCTATAAAGACCCTGAGTCTGTCCACCCAGAAAATCCAGGATAATCCCCCATTGTAAAATCTTTCACTAAAACTGTAAAGTCCCTTTTGTTATATAAAGTAATAGATCTACAGGTTTTTTGAGACAAGGATGCAGACATTTTGGTGGAGTCATTGTCCTGCCTATCACCAAAAAAGCAAGGGCAACTCCAGAATGAAGTCAAGTATGTCAGACAAAGTACTCATGTGGAGGTGGAGGCGAATTCAAATTCTTACTGGCTGGGAAAAGAAGAAAGGCAGAAGTTACCAAATTCTGTGGTAAAGAGCACTTGGGACAGGAGTGTCAGCCTGGAGTCAGGGGGCCAGGTCATGGGACAGCTCTGCTTGGGACTCTGGGTGAGTCTTAAGTCATTTGTCTTTCTGAGCTTTCTTCTGCCCTCTTCTCCGACTTCAGCTCCCTCCTCTCCACCTCTCCACCCCTCCCGTATACTACCCTCCTTCCTTGCAGAGCTGTTTCTTCTCATGCCTCCTTGGTCTCTGCATGACCTTCTCACCTGTGCTTCTGAAGTCATCTCACTCTTGTACGCTGTCAAGCCCTTTCTTCTCTATGGACCCACTTCCTTAACCCATACATGTGCTGTGATATCTCTTGCCTTTAAAATCTCTCCCATGGCCTCACACACCTTCATCTATCATCTCTTACCTCCTTCTCTTTGTAGCAAAGCTCCCCAGAATACCAATAGTAATCTGTGCTGGTTGTCTCCATCTCCTCAGCCCCGCTCCATTGAACCCACTCCATTTAAGTTCACAATCTTCAGGAATGACAGTGCCATTCATGACCAAATTAGTGGGCAGTTCCCTCACCCTCCTTGACCTCCAAGGACATTTGACATGAGTGATCCCTTCCCTTTTAAACTTTGCTTTCACTTACCTTCCTTGACTTGAAGACCTTCTGGCTTTCCTTTTATCTCCCTGTCTGCATCTTTTCAGCCTCATTAGCCGGTCACTATTCTTCATCCTCTGTGAGCAGGTCACTGTTGGGTGTCCCAGGCTTACTCCCTGGACTACTTCTATCCCTACACTTATTCTTTTGATAAACATCCTGTCTCACTGCTCTAAATGCCTCCTGCTTGCTAACCATTACCTAATCTATATTCCCAGCTTAGTCTCAGCCCCCAGTTCTAAACTCATATATCCAACTGCTTATTCATTATTTCCAATTAGATGTCAAAGAGATGTCCGAAACATAGCATGCCCAAGGATGAACCTTGGTTCACTGACTCCAACCCTCCTCTCCCAAAGTCTTCCTTCCTTTAGCAAATCTGTTCTTCTGGTTGTTCAAGCCAAAGTTCACCCCATCTTTGCCTCCTCTCATTCTCTGCTCAAACACCCAACTCAGCAGCAAGACCTATTGGCTATATATTCAAGACAGACCCAGGAGCCTGTTTATACTTTGTATGGCTTCAGTCACAAAAACCTCACCTCACCTTCCATCATCCTTCACCTGGAATACTTTACAGCCTGTCACGGGCTTCCTCTCTTTCTCTACCTGTGGTCTTGTTTTGATGTGGAAACCAAAGAGTAGTATTTTTTTTTAATTCAGATCTTGTTTTTCTCCTGCCCAAAAATTTCCCTTGACTCCCCATCCCACACAAAAACAAACAAATAGGTGAAACCCAAGCACCCTGTGATGCTCCCACAGCCCCACCGTGTGCTCTTGCTCAGCCTCTCTCTGGTCTCTTTCCCACTGGATCTTGCCCCAGCTCATTTCTTTCTAGCTTCCTCCTCTGATTAAACAAGTTTCCTCTGCATGTTAGCACTCACCAATATCACCCCTAAGTCTGTGGTTCCTTTGGACCTTCCCAGGTTTCACGCCCTGACTTTCGTGTCTCTGCTCATATGTCACTTTCTTACACATTTAGACACTTCCCCTCCCACCCTTTACCCAACGAAGTCCCTGCTTCCCGCCTCCCTTCCCTCACCCTTGCAGAACATAGCATCGCCTGCAACTGATGCACATTCTTAGGAGCTGACCTGCCTACTAGAATGGAAGCACGATAAAGACTGAGAACTGACAGGTCCCATTCTCTGTTCTAACTCCAGGACTGTGACTAGGGCCCATAGGAAATGCTCAGGACATTAGTAGAATATTCACAGAAAGAATGCGTTGTTCTCACAGCATATCTGCTTCTGCCATCATGGTATTCTCTCCTAATCAATGTTACTCCCACTGCCTCCCACACTGGGCTATTAGGTCTTCAAGGGCAGCAAGCATAACCTCTTTAGAACAGCTCATGAGCAGTCCATATATATTTTATGTTTGGAAAGATGAATGGGCAGATGGATTTATGAGATTATGCCTACGGCTTTCCATGGCGCCCACAGCTTGACAGGTAAGTTGACTTGCTTTTAGAAATTAATTCATCCGGCATCTCAATGGGTCATATAAATGCCACCCAAGCTGATCATATGGACAGGTGCAGGCAAAGGGATTTTTCTTTTTTAATTTTTATTTTGTATTGGGGTATAGCCAATTAACAAAAAAATCTTGTGATAGTTTAAGGTGAACAGTTAAGGGACTCAGCTATACATATGCATGTATCCATTCTCCCCCAAACCCCTTTTCCATCCAGGCTGCCACATACCATTTGAGCAGAGTTCCCTGTGCTATACAGGAGGTCCTTGTTGGTTATCCGTTTTAAATATAGCAGTGTGTACGTGTCCATGCCAAACTCCCTAACTATCCAGCAAAGGGATTGTTTTGAAAAAATCTGTGGTTCAACACTTCCCACCTTCCTCCAGGTTGTAATTAGCATTCCCTTTTTAAAGCCCCATGTTAGTGCCCAGTTTTATCTCCCAATCTGTGCCTTAAACAAGAAGAGGAAAGGTCCCTTGGAAGTTCTCCAAATGCCACAGTCACCTTTGCTGCAGAAAATACAAAAGACCCAAGTCAAGCAAATTTCTCCCACAGTTAATGCTAACACAATGAGAAGCAAAGACAAGTGTATCTCTTTCATCTGGGCTCACAGTCTGATTTCTGTCAGATTTCAACTGTTTCTTTAAAGCCCCTCACCAAGCATTCATATGTATGGGTAATTTAATTCCCATTGTGATTTTTTTTTATGTCCCCAAAGATTTCTTGATAATTTGGGGCTGCCCAGTAAAACTTTAGCCTTTCTTTGGTCTAAAAGAAGAAAAAAAAATTAACTAAACCCAATATGTTATTTGAAGAAAGAGAAGGGAGAACAGGAAGAAAGCACTTTAAATACAGATATTTTTAAAGTACGGTGGCGAAAACTAGCATCCAAACCATTTGTATTAGAATTATAGTATTTTCCATTTAGAGAAGTGGGACAAGTTAATTGCATAGTTACCATGAAATAAACTACATGGTAATTACACAGAAACTCCTTTAGAAACCATAGTAATTACAGTGAACTAAAGCAGTCTAAAATAGACCAAGAGTTACCAAGTTCACATACAATAGAAAGATGTTTAACCTGCACTTCAGCTTCTTGCTGTGAATATAGCACCGTCAGTGACTTTTGACGCCAATTTTTGAAGATAATGATTTTTAAATATAGACACATTTCTAGAAATGGTCCTTGGCACAATATTTCCTTTCAAAAAAGGGAGGGAAAGCTCAGTTAACTACTGCCAGGCAGCAAGAAATTTGACAGCAATTTGAAGTCTAAAAGAGGTGACGATCTTCAAAGAAAAATATTAACAGTCTCAATTTTAGAAAGGAGTTTTGGTTGTTGGCTCACATTTACATACTGTATGTTGAATTTGAAAGGAAGCTGTGTCAGAATAAAAATGGCTATGTTGAGAAGTGAATAGTACAGTATATTTTGCACAGAACAAGCAATTTTCTTGGGAATTAAAAGGCCTGTTATATAGCCAATTCACCAAAAGGCTCAAAACAACCCTCTTTTGTAACCCTGTTTTACACAGCCCGAATTATTGAGCTGGAGGGAAAAAGGGGGTAGATGAATGATGTGGATCGTCAAGCCCTAAAAAACTGGCAGAGAGCAAAGATCATGGAAATTAGGTTCCTGAAATCTTGGCTTCTTAGCACTGGGTGTTTTGAAGTAACCTACTAAGCCTTGGACTTGATTTTATTAAAAAGGTCAGGCTCTCTTGTCAGGCCTTCTTTACTTACACCTTGGGATTATGGTTCCAGAAAAAGCAAATGGAGGGTTTCCAACCATCCCCAGAGTTTATCAGTACATCAGCTTCCTGCCACCCCCTTCCCCTACTAGACAGGGTTCAAAAGGCTGGCCTACAGAGGGGCACTCTGCACCCTGCTCACATCACTGGGTCTACCAGATGGCCACAGCCCAGGGTTGCAACTACATTGGGGTTGGACTTTGAATGAGCTGCCAAGGCCTTTGTGAATTTAATTTTACCGACATTGTTCTGCTAAGTCACTGCCAGGCTAGATGGTGGGCATGAGAGTAAGAAATGAGATTAGAGATGAGCAAAACCAGATGAACTGGGGAAAAGGGAAATTTCTAATTGCACATAATTTAAACCTTATTTGTGCTTAACTCTGGCATAGCCAGGCCAACTCCAAAGCCACAGAGAAATATATTTATTTAGTCCCAAAATGGTTCTGTTACACGCTGACCCAAGCTGCCTCTTACCTTATATACACACATAAGCACACACACATTGTCTCCAGGGCTGTGGGCATCTCCACTGGGCTGTGAGACCCTTGAGGGCAGAGAAGAAACTTCTGCTTCCTCTTGATATTTCAGTAAATGTTTGTTGATTGAATATGTGGGTGCTGATTCTGAAACAAAGATCCAACACATTAACACAGGATGTCTTTGTCTGGAGCCAAGAAGGCTTTTCACTATGGATAAATCTATAGAGTGATCTTGTGTTTGTATGCATGATCATCAAGAGAACAAAGTTGTTAGAATTAGTTTGAATTTAGAGATAAGAAACACTGTGGAGTGGTTGTGGTCATTCAGTCATGTGGTGACCAGAGCTCAGGATTACAGGAGCCCCTTTCAAAATTCTTTTCACTTTGCTAGGCTATGGCTGAATGTGTGCGTAAGTGTGCTCAGTCGTGTCCAACTGTTTCGCGACCCTATGAACTGGAGCCCACCAGACTTCTCTGGAAATCCTCTGGATTTCCCAGGCAAGAATACTGGAATGGGTTGTCATTTCCTCTTCCAGGGTAGCTTCCTGACCCAGGGATCAAACTCATGTCTCTTGCATATCCTGCAGCTTAACAAATATTTATACCATCCATTCTGCTTTAAATATAATGTGCCTAATGTCAGTTAACCATCACTTTTGAAGATCCTAGGAATTTAGCTTCTGTGTGTATCGTTGTCAGGCAGAAACAAACTTGACTTCCCTATTCTTGTTCTAGAATATTTGCTAATTAAAATGATTAACACAAAACTTTGACAAACCAGTCAAGGAGGATTTTATATCAGTCTTGCTATGGCCTGAATATTTTTGTTTCTCTAAATTGCATACGTTGAAACCATGATCCCAATGTGACGGTATTTGGATGTGAGGCCTTTGGGAGGTAATGAGATCAGGGTGGCACCCCCATGAATGGGGTTAGTGCCTTTATAAGAGGAAGCCAGAGAGCTTGAAAATACACCCCCCTCATGTAAGGACACAGGAAGAAGCTGGCCATCTGAAAACCAATACCTTCAACCATGCTGGTACCCTGACTTCAGACTCCCTGCCTCCAGAACTGTGAAAGATAAATTTTTGTTTACAAGTCACCCAGTTTGTGGTATTGTTAGAGAAACCCAAGCTGAGTGCTATAGTCACCCTCTTAAACAATGGCCGTAAATTAGTCAATACATTACCTACCTGAGGATATACATGCTAACCCTTAGCTCTGACACTCCCTGGTGGCTTAGATGATAAAGAATCTGCTTGCAATGTAGGAGACCCAGATTACATCCTCGGGTCAGGAAGATCCCCTGGAGAAGGAAATGGCAACCTATTCCAGTATTCTTGCCTGGAGAACTCCATGGAGAGAGGAGCCCAGCAGGCTTAGTCCATGATGTTGAAAAGAGTTGGACACAACTGGGCAACTTCCACTTCCATTTAGCTCTGATACAGCATGGATGTTTTGCCCTAAGAAAAGAGAAAGGAAAAATTTGGAGTGCTTCTCAGCATCATACGGCTGACTTTGAGCCTCTGTCAGACTGTCCCTCATGGCCTGGGAGCAGGTCCCCTCATAGCCCAGATCCACACCAGCAGAACAGAAGGAAATCCACTCAAAGAGAGCCAGGCCAGGTAATCACTGAATTTAAGTCGAATCTGCCAGATCTATAGATCTAATCTTCTATAGATCTAGCCAGATCCCATAGGAAGGCAGCCTTCTCAACACTAGGCCTAACAAGTAGCAAGAACATAGACTTTACTACAAGAATCAAAAATTTAAGTGAATTCTAATGAACAAAGTCTCTCCAGGTCCACCTACTTTGCAAGTCTCAGCCATGCCAGCAGTACATCCTGTCTTCCATTGCTCCATCTAGAGGGGCAGGACAGCCTGGTACGTGGGAGCAAGGACCCTGGGTGGCTTCACCAAGTCACCTCATCAGGTGGAAACAGGGTGATGAAAGAACCTCCCTCACAGGCTTGGTGCAACATCAACGGGGGGTGGGGGGTGGCGCAGTGATTCATAGGCCTGAAACAATGGTACCTACTCAGCGAAGCTTGGCTCTCATTTTCACAAATCACAGCTGAAGAATCTAAGTCTCAGGAAGGTGGCCGAAATATGCAGATGGCCCATGGTGGGGCCAAGCGTTAAATTCTGATCTTGTAAATCTAAATTCTCTAGATCAGCAGTTCCCAACCTTTCTGGCGCCAGGGACCAGTTTCGTGGAAGACGATTTTTCCACGGACAGGGTGGGGAACGGCTTTGGGATGATTCAAGCCCATTACATTTAGTGTGCACCTTATTTCTATTATTATTACATCCGCCTCAGATAATCAGGCAGTAGATTCTGGAGGTTGGGGACCCCTGTACAATCACCATCAAAGAGCAAGTCAGGTCATTGCTCAGAAGTGAGATTCTCTCCTTGGAAGAATAAGTAGATTTATATGGTAACAATTCATTTTTTTCTAATCTGTGAACATTATACACACACACATGCAGATACTGGCTTCCCAGGTAGCACTAGTGAAGTGGTAAAGAACCCGCCTGCGAATGCAGGAGATGTAAGAGCCACAGGTTTGATCCCTGAGTTGGGAAGATCCCCTAGAGGAGGGCATGGCAATCCACTCCAGTATTCTTGCCTGGAGAATTCCATGGACAGAGGAGCCTGGTGGGTTAGAGTCCATGGGACCGCCACAGAGTCAGAACACGACTAAGCGACTAAACAAAAACAACATGTGTAAACAGAAAGCTAGTGTGAAGTGTCTATACAGCACAGGGAGCTCAGCTCTGTGCTCTGTGATGACGTAGAGGGGTGGGAGAGTGGCTCAAGCGGAAGGGAATATATGTATATGTACAGCTGATTCCCGTTGTTGTAGAGCAGAAACTAACACAACATTATAAAGCAATTAATTCCAACGGTAAAATTTTTTTAAAAGGTCACAGCCAGCATAACCTCCTTTTGTGTGATCTCTAAATGGTTGGGAAACAGAGAGTAGGGTGGTAGTTTCCAGGGGCTGGGCGAGGAGAAAACAGGAGTGGATGGGTGTAAAGTTTCAGTTGTGCGAGATGACAAAGATCCACAGATCCATCTACAATGTCGTGCTCACAGTAACAGTCTTGTTGTTTTAGTCACTCAGTCATGTCTGATTTTTGAGACCCCATGGACTGTAGCCCACCAGGCTCCTCTGTCCATGGGACCCCTCAGATAAGAATAGTCGAGTGGTCGCCACTTCCTTCTCCAGGGGACCTTCCCGACCCAGGGACTGAACACCTGTCTCCTGCATTGGCAGGTGGATTCTTCACTGCAGAGCCACCAGTCCCAAGACCCTATTAACAATACTGTAACTATATTTAAGAGGCTGAGCACAAGTTACCTGCGGTTTTTAAACACAATAAAAGAAATAACTGAAAAATATGGAAAAGTTTACTGAATTCTGCACATGAGCTGTGATTGAACCCAGCCTAGCACCCTGTCTGGGCACTGTCCAGGGACAGTGGGGGAGCCGGCCACCTGGGAGCTCCCGGTCCTGGAGCAGGCATTCCCCACCCCCACATCTGGACGAGGTGCTTCAGAAGCCGATTGTAGATTGTATCCTTTCCCTTGAGCCTGCCCCGGACTCTCTGCTCCTGGGTCGCCCGACTTTCTGTTGCTTGGTAACTAGAGCACCTAATTATTCCACTAGGAGGTCAAAGAAATGTCAGCAAGCCCATTACATAGACCCAAGACGGTCAGATGTAAGGCAGACATTTGCATTAAGAACTTCATTTTCCAGCCAGAGACAGGAAAGGAAGAAAATTCCAAAGTTCAGTGTATTGTGGCTATGATGGAAGCAAGATGATCTGGCAAACAAAATGCACTTCAACAGCAGGAAAATAAAAAGCAGCTCAGAAGTTTTTGGTGTTTGCTGGGTACTTTTGTCTTTTGTGTATGTGTGTGTGATTTTTTGTTTGTTTCTAGCTTCTGAAATTGTTCTTACATGAGGAGCTGTGAAAGGGGAATAAGCACTTCATCTGTCCGATGACTCATTGTTTTCTAGTAAGGGTTTATGAAGGATCATGGGGATTTTTTGGCTTGTATTTTGCTTTTTTGTCTCTTTGTGTTAAGTTTAGATTTCTCTCAGCTAATTCTAGGTTATCAGGTTTAAAAATAATTGAGTTGTCCTTTTCACTTTCTTTGTTGACAATCCGTTTTGATCTGACTATCTGTGGCTCTAATTACCAAGGTTTTATTTTCTAAAGACTTCTCTGTATGCTGGGTAATTTGCTAAAAATGTGCTAGCTGCCTGTAGACAAGGGAACACGGCTGTTTCATACAAATTCTCCTTGCAGATGGACTGGCCTTGTTATTCATACCTGGATCCACTTGGGAATATGGAGACTGGAAGTTCTGGGTTTTATGACTTTTCTAAATAATATTATTAGCAGCTGCAAGTGCTGTGGAGAAGCACTTAAGTACTCACAGATAAGACCCACCCCATTTCAGGTACAAGGAATTTCCCAACTTCTGCCAATTTCTTTATTTTCTCTAAATCACATTAAATTTCACACCAACATACCGCAGGGTCTCTGTCCCTGACTTAAGTGATCCCGTCAACAACAACATTCTTTCGGGGCTTCCCTGGTAGCTCAGTGATAAAGAATCCGCCTGCCAATGCAGGAGACCCAGGTATGATCCCTGATTGGAGAAGAGCCCGTGGAGAAGGAAATGACGACCCACTCTAGTATTCTCACTTGGGAAATCTCATGCACCAAGGAGCCTGGAAGGCTACAGTCCATGGGGTTGCAAAGAGCTGGACATGACTTAGCAACTGAACACAGCAAACAAGAACTGTCCATCTAGTTTAAAATCCCCAAATAATGCTGTCAACAAAGAAAGAAGGACCCTGGAAGAGAAGGGAGAATTATCATTCTTCCCTGGTGACCTCCCTCACAGATGAAATGTGGCGGGAAAAATTACCATGAAGAACCAAACCGTTGCTTGTCCCAGCGCCCTTTATATACCCTAGTGCTTGCTTGCTGACGCTGATTTATCTCTTGCATCTGCGGGTCTTCCCGGGTTTCACCGCGGGAGGGGAAGGAGCAGCGGCTCTTCAAGGCTTGACTCACGGTCCCCCTCTGCTGGCCATCATGAGTAAATGGTCCAGTTTAATCTGCCACTTAAAACCTTACTGAGTTTTGGCTTCTTCCTGTTGAACCATTTCACTTAAACTTCTCCTTTATTTTGAATGCCCATCGGTGCCCAGAAATATCCCCAGTGACTGGCAGACATCAGGAAATACGTTATTGTAATGTGCACGTGAAAAATGACAAAGGATGTTGTGATGGTAGCACAGTGCAAATATGTCTAGTGTCTCTGTAGCATCACTTAAAAACTTTCAAAATGGTACAAAGTATGTTGTAAGTATTTTCCACAATTAAAAAATTACACACAGAGAAAAATGACAGCAGTGAGAATTAGTGAAATGAAGAGTGAATTATGCATCCAAATCTAACGTGTGTGTAGCCCCTGATAGACTTGAAGGCTTCCTATGTCACAGGTGGCTGGGGGCCACAAGCCCTGGACCACCGTGGGGGGCAGGGCATGGTTGGTACAAGGGGATGGTCCCTGAGTGGAGAGGGTGATGTGGCAGAGGAGAGGAAGGCCAGGGCACAGAGGGGCTGGGGCAGACCTTGGTGGTCAAGGCCACGGTGGGGAGCATCACTCTGCCCATACTCCATCCACTTCTTTGCCTCTCCTCTCAGTCTGCACCCTCACTCTCCCCAGAATGTCAAGGAGATACCCAAAAAATGGAACTGCAAGAGATTTTGAAAGAGCCTATTATGTCCAGCTCCATTATTTCAATGGTTCAGAATGGGGAGAGGAGGTTTGTAAAAGGACTGAGATGCTCTGAACAGGAGAGGCATGGACGGTGCCGATGACCCCACACACAGAGTCACCCAAAGAAGATAATTTAAATAGTGAAAATCTCAGAACATTCCAAGTGGGGAAAAATGGGTCCTGGGTTTTGAGCAGACAAAGGCCAACCTCTCCCTTCCTGCATCTTCTTTTCTACAGAGGAAAAGGACGCCCCATGAGAGGAGAGGAAGGGAAAGAGGGAGCCAGTAGAAAGGAGAAAGAAGAAAATCAAGTAGAAAAGGGAAACAGGTGACAGACAAGGAGATTGCTGGTCGACCTGGAGCCCTGCAGGAAACCAGGCTGCCATGCACATCTCCAGATGAGGTGGGGCCCACAGACTATGTTTGCCTCTGCTGACAGCTGAAGAATTGATGCTTTCCAACTGCAGTACCGGAGAAGACTCTTGAGAGCCCTTGGACTGCAAGGAGATCAAACCAGTCAATTCTAAAGGAAATCAGTCCTGAATATTCATTGAAAGTGAAGTTGCTCAGTTGTGTCTGACTCTTTGTGACCCCATGGGCTATAGCCTACCAGGTTACTCTGTCCATGGGATTTTCCAGGTAATAGTCCTGGAGTGGATTGCCATTTCCTTCTCCAAGGGATCTTCCCAACCCAGGGATTGAATCCAGGTCTCCCACATAGTAGACAGATGCTTTACCGTCTGGGCCACCAGGGAATATTCATTGAAAAGACTGATGCTAAAGCTGAAACTCCAAAACTTTGGCTGCCTGACTCCTTAGAAAAGACCCTGATGCTGGGAAAGATTGAGGGTAGGAGGTGAAGGGGATGACAGAAATTGAGGCGGTTGGATGGCATCACCAACTCACTGGAGCTTGCTCACTTGAGTCTGAGCAAGCTCTGGGAGTTGGTGATGGACAGGAAAGCCTGGATTGCTGCAGTCCATGGTGTTGCAAAGAGTCAGACACAACTGAGCAAATGAACTGAACTGAACTGATGCAGATGGTGGGACTGGATTATAAAATAAGCAGGGAGACCAGTCTTATAGGGTTGAATGTGTGTGTGTGTGTGTGTGTGTGTGTGTGTCTGTGTGTGTGTGTGTGTGTGTCTGTGTGCACTGCACAGCCATTTTTTTAGTAACTATTACACATCAAAAGAAGAAAATAAACCCTCAAACCATCTCTCAGTTCATTCCTTCACTCACTGAAGACCTTACTGTAAGCTCTAAAGAGATAGAGGGGCTATCACTTTTTAAATCAAGGAGAAAATAGAGGATCGTGAGAAATTTGGCAAGATCTTGATAAATTCACATGCTACATGGAAACTCATACTTGTCATCTTTCAACCTTCCAGCCTGCAGCATCTTTAAAGCTTAGGCTGAAGACACATATTAACCATCATGCAGAACATTGATGTTTAGCTGTGTGGTTAGAAGGGCTTCCCAAGTGGCGCTAGTGGTAAAGAACCTGTCTGCCAATGCAGGAGATGTAAGAGACGCAGGTTCTATCCCTCTGTTGGGAAGATCCCCTGGAGGAAGGCATGGTAACCCACTCCAGTATTCTTGCCTGGAGAATCCCATGAACAGAGGAGCCCGGTGGGCTACAATCCATAGGGTCACACAGAGTTGAACATGACTGGCCACACACACAGACAGGCATGTTGTTAGAAAATGCTTCCAGAATGCACAGCAGCCACACTTGAGGTTCGTGTCTACAATGGAACACCCCTGAGCAGGTGCTCACGCAGATACTGGCAGACCCAGCCAAATCTGTTTACTAAGAGATCCCACCTCGGACTTGTGTTGGGTCCTTTGTGTTCCCCTTAGACTCCTCTCCCAGGTGCTGCAAACCCTTTATGAGCTCTGTAGTAGCAGAGAGAAGCAGCATCTGTAAAAGCACGTTCACAGTCGTGGTTTCTGCATTGAATTTAGACAAGTGCATGCACTCCAAGTTCGCTTCAAATTTCATTCACGAAATCCATGCTTCTGGAGAGCATTGGAGAACTTTACTCTCACTGAGATTCTTTCATCCTGGGAACACCTACTGGGAATGTGCCAGGCCCACACATTGGGTTAATCACCTCTCCCACGTCACTGGAACTATTGTTGCAAATCAGTCCTGGGAAAGAAAAAGCCATCTTTGGGATCCATCTTCCCATTAACCCTCATTCTAGACTGTCCTCAGGATGGGGCGGCCATTGTCAGCATCTCCATCTGAGTAATAGGAAGGACCATTGCAGGGGACCCTTCAAAGACCTTAACCAATTTCACCAGCTCAAGCCGATCTACAAAGAACATTACAGCATTGATGTAAAACTATCATTAAGTTGAAAGTTTTAATGGTAAAAATTACAGGGCCTTCCCTGGTGGTCCAGTAGCTAAGACCTCAACTCCCAATGTAGGGGAGGTGTGATCCCTGATCACACCTGATCAAGGAACTAGATCCCACATGCTACAACTAAGAGTTTGCATGCTGTACCTGAAAAAAAGGAAAGAAAAAAAAAGATCCCACATGCCACAACAAAGAGTGAAAGTCCTGTGTGATGCAACTAAGACCTGGAACAGCCAAATACAATAAAATGAAAAATAAGAATTACTTTTGAATGTTTTATTTATATATTTTTAAAAATACTTTAAAAACCATGAAGTTTTCAATGAGTCTTCAGACGTATTTTGGTACAGTACTGTGGTCTTTCACTCATTCAGCAGACATTTTTGAGCACTTATTATCTGGGAAGTGCCATAAAGAGTGGTTATACACAAGATGTACAGAGTCCCTGACTCAGGGGACAGGGAAGAAAAAATAAGCAAGTAAGTGTATGGTATGGTCATAAGTATTTTGGAAGAATAAAGAAGGAAAGAGTGCGGGGTGGGGGAAGCATTCTAGTTTGAAGTTTAGATGGTCACATCCAGGAAAACTTCACTTCTAAGATGAAATTTGTGCAAAGGCATGACAGAGTGAGAGCTACCTCGGAGCACCTTCCTCCTGTATCTTTCAGGTCTTCAGGGATACTACTTCCACATCTGTAGTTTCTAGGTGTATATGATTTGATCATCACATATTGAAAGATAGCTTCCCTGGTGGCTCGGTAGTTAAAGCGTCTACCTGCAATGCGGGAGACCTGGGTTTGATCCCTGGGTCGGGAAGATCCCGTGGAAAAGGAAATGGCAACCCACTCCAGTATTCTTGCCTGGAGAATCTCATGGACGGAGGAGCCTTGTGGGCTACAGTCCATGGGGTCGCAAAGAGTCGGACACGACTGAGCCACTTAACTAACTATTGAAAGATGCAGAAATGCTATAAAATAAGAGATATGTGGACCTGCCTTAGGACTCTTAAGGATCTTGGGGTACAATGGGGAAGAGAGACAGAAATCAGGAGATAGTAGCTGAATGTGAGTGAACAGCCAGATAAGGGTAATCTCCAGGTGCTAGGTGAGCACAGCTGGGCATCTAACCCAGAACTGGTGGTTTCAAGATCCTGGGAATGCTGCATTGATCAAAACAGACAAAAATCCCGGTCTTCAGGAAGTCCACATGCTACCAAATAGGGAATAGCTGTATCTATATCTGTATTTATATTTCTACCCTCCTACTCATCCATCAATTCATCTATTTATCTAACTGAACAGACATAGTCTTCGAGGAGTATAGTTTATCTGGAAGAATTGGGACACATCTATGGAGAAGGGAAAGGCTACCCACTCCAGTGTTCTGGCCTTGAGGATTCCATGGACTATACAGTCCATGGGCTGCAAACAGCTGGACACAACTGAGTGACTTTCACTTTCACTTTCATATAAGTACACACCTATCATATAAAACAAAAATATGATCTCCAAAAGAGTAGTAAAAATACCCTTATCTGGCTGTTCACTCCCATCTGGCTACTATCTCCTCCAAGGGATGAAAACATATCCTTGATGAAGACCATCAGGAAAGACTTAATAAAATAGTATTTAAAAACCCTGGAAATATAAGCCTTCTTGGAAAAAGCAAGAATCTCCAGTTGCCTCAAGCACAGTCCTCTGGAAGATGGGGAGATGCAAGAATGGAATGAAGTGATGCTGAGAAGGTGGGCTGGGCCTACAGCCCTAGGACCCCTCTGTCCTACACTGGATCCCTAAAGAACATTAATGACAAATACTTATAACAGACAACATCGCAAGAGCTGGCTACTTTGAGAACTTGAGATGTGTTTTTCACTCAGAACTTGTTGGTCTGAGTGAAAAAATCAAACCAGTGATACCTCAAACAGTCTTAATTTCCTTACAAAAGAATAGAGAAAACCAATAGACAGTCCTTATGCTGTTGTTCAGTCGCTCAGTCATGTCTGACTCTGCAACCCCATGGACTGCAGCACATCAGGCTTCCCTGTCCATCACTATCTCCTAGAGTTTGCCCAAACTCATGTCCATTGAGTCATTGATGCCATCCATCCATCTTATCCTCTGTTGCCCCTTCTTTTCTTGCCCAGAATCTTTCCCAGCATCAGAGTCTTTCCCAGTGGGGTCAGCTTTTCACATCAGGTGGCCAAAGCATTGGAGCTTCAGCTTCAGAATCAGTCCTTCCAATGAACATTCAGGGTTGATTTCCTTTATGATTGACTGGTTTGATCTCCTTGCTGTTCAAGGGACTCTCAAGTGTCTTCTTCAGCACCACAGTTTGAAAGCATCAGTTCTTTAGTGCTCAGCCTTTCCTATGGTCCAACTCTCATATTTGTACATGACTATTCATGGGGTCGCAAAGAGTCAGACACAACTGAGCGACTGAACTGAACTGAACTCCATAGTCCTTATGCAGAATAATAAAGCACAAATTGTTACTATTCTATGTTTTACAGTCAACTTCAAATATCATTTTTATGAAAAACTATGAAATTTTCTGTTTTATCCAGAATCAGACAATTTATTGAATCAGTGCTTGATTTGTCAATATTAATTTAATGTAAGTATAATGGAAAAAAAATCCTAAGTACAGGAAATCACACAACGCCCTCTCCATCTCTTCATTAAATACCAGTGGAAGTTTGTATGCATCTTACTTACCACCATTTAGCAGAGTAGGCCTTCAAGAAATGTTTGTTGTAAATGCAATGATCCAATTAGAAATGTTATAGCAATCTTTGAGACAAGTGTAAAAAGACTGAGAAATCTTAAAGAAAGCAGAAAATTTTAGCAACCATCTGGAAATCTTAAATAGACGACAGTAATTATTCAGCTGTTTAGAAACAAGTCTTTAACAAGAAAACTTGAAGCTGGTCTCTCATTTTCTGCTAGAATAATTGTTTGTTTTCAAATCATATAGCTGTGGGTTTTGCAATATCACTATCAGCCAATTCTCCCTACCCCCCCGCCCTTGGCTCCACATGTCAGGTCTCAGAGTCCGCTTTCAGAGAATATCTTCACAGTCCTGGTTCTCAAATGCAGTTCACCCTGAAAACTACTGCTGAGCGCCCCTCTGTCTGCTTTTCTTTCCCTCACCCTCCAACCTCCAAAAACTGAAGCTTCTTCCTGCCCCTGTAGGCTGGGTCCCTCCCTAGATCTGCTCTGTGTCCAAGGAAAGGAAAGGGAAGTAGTTTTGGTTCAGCAGCTGCAGTGACTGGGAGCATTCCCCAGTACCAGAGTCAAGATAAGACCTCCTAAGGAAAAGAGACCCAGACATAGAGAATGGGCTTGTGGACACAGCAGAGGAAGGAGAGGGTGGAACGAACTGAGAGGGTAGGATTGACGTGTGGCAACCCACTCCAGTATTCTTGCCTGGAGCATGCCATGGACAGAGGTGCCTGGAGGGCTACAGTCCATCACAGCCCATGGGGTTGCAAAGAATTGAACGCAACCGACCAACATATACTTTCACTTTTCATTGACATATGTACACTGCCAAGCGTAAAATAGGCAGCTAGTGGGAAGCTGCTGTAGCACACAGGGAGACCAGTTCAGTGCTCTGTGATGACCTGGAGGGGTGGGGTGGGGTGGGAGGCAGGCTCAAGAGGGAGAGGATGTAAGTATATATATAGTCAATTCATGTTGTTGTATGGCAGAAGCCACATCCAACATTGGAAAGCAATTATCTTCCAATTAAAATAAAAAGAACTGCAACAACCAAGAAAGAAAATATGTATGATGTCAGGCATATATTTAACCAGTATTAAATTAAAACCTTTGCTAAAAAAAAAGAAAAAAGATAAGCCCTCCTCCACATACTGAATCAACATGAACACAAGAAGTAAAACATCCTGCTTTGTTCTGAGCCTCATTAGGTTCTTATGACCAGGCCCCGCCTTGAGCTCAGCTTCCCCAGTCTGGGAGCCCAGCCACCCTCAGGTGGGTTTCTCACCCCCAGACCACAAGAGTCTGTGCTGGTCAGGTTCTCGGCAACCTGCACCCAAAGTCTTCACCAGCTCGTACTTTGTTCTCACCAGAAAGCCCACCTTTGGCTGACTTGCCTGTGCCGACAGCCCTCTGGCATCACCAGGGGCTCTCAGAGTAAACAGCACCCCTGACCCCAACTCTGCTCGGCCCCAGCCCCCTTCCCCTGGGCCACTGTGCTGCCTGCTTTCTCCATCCGCAGGCCCTGTCCCAGACAGGGTGCCCAGTCTCATTTACAATTCTAATCCCTACCTGGTGATCATGGTGTGACCAGCACACTCTCATCCTTCAGAATTCTCTAGGAAGGCATCACTTCATGTCTAGACTTCACCTGGCTCCCCAGAACTGCCAGTGCACCCTAAACCATCCTGGATCCCCCAGCTCTGGCCCATCCTTTCTGGTGTTTATTTCCTACCAAGTACCCAATTTATTTCCTGCCAAGAACACCAGGCTTCCCTGGTGGTTCAGATGGTAAAGAATCTGCTTACAGTGCAGATCCCTGGATTGGGAAGCTCTCCTGAAGAAGGGAATGGCAACCCACTCCTCCAGTATTCTTGCCTGGAGAATTCCATGGACAGAGGAGCCTGGAAGGCTACAGTCCTTGCGGTCACAAAGAGTCGGACACGACTGAGCAATTAACACTTTCCCAAGAACCCAGTGGTTTGTAGAAGGGCCAGAGGAGAATAGAGAGCCACGAGACTGCAGAAGCATCTCCTGAGGAATCAAAGTTACAAGTCTTCTCATGTTGCCATTACAAAACACCACAGGCTGGGAGCTTCAACCACAGAAGATTATCTCACAGGCCTAAGGCTGGAAGTCCAAGATCAAAGGTGTCGGCAAGGGTGGTTTCTCCCGAGACCTAGCCCCTTGATTTGCATACAGCTGTGTCTCCACGTGGTCTTCCCACTGTGTGTCTTAATCTGCTCTTTTTAAAGATTTACTTTTATTTATTTATTTTATTTCTTCGGCTCTGCCAGGTCTTGAGTTGAGGCACACTGGACCTTCGATCTTTGTTGCAGCATGTGGGACTTTTAGTTGCAGCATATGGGATCTAGTTTCCCCACCAGGGATGGAACCCAGGTCCCCTGCACTGGGAGACTAGAGTCTTAGCTACTGGACCACCAGGAAGTCTCTTTGCATAACGACAGTGTGTGTGCATGCTAAGTGGCCTCAGTCATGCCCAACTCTTTGTGACTCTACAGACCACAGCCCACTGAGCTCCTCTGACCATGGGATTCTGCAAGCAAGAATATTGCTGTGGGTTGCCATGGCCTCCTTCAGGGGGCCTTCCAGATTCAGGTGTTGAAATCACGTCTCTAGTGTCTCCTGCACTGGCAGGCAGATTCTTTTACTCTGAGCCAGCCCTGGGCAAACTATAATGAAATTTTACAGTGTCATTCTCTTCCAGCTGACCCCATGGGCAGCAAGTCAGGAGTTCAATGTAGCATGACTTTTTAGAGTCCATTTTACTTTACACTCTGTCTAGGGAAAAAGCTAGTAATCAACATATTTTGAAGAATTATAATTCTGAATAACATTTTACTATTAAAACACAGCACTTCAAATCAAAACCCAGACTATGCCACACTGGATTCTTAGACATATTAGTGGTATGAATTTTCCTTTCTCTGTTGCAAATTACACTAGTGGAGAAGTTGGAGGAACCCTGAGTCTTTCTCTGAAAGAGCACTCATTAACAGCTTCCTCATTGCTTAATGCATGTTATTTTGATAAGAAAAACAAAGGTTTCAGAGTTCCCTGGTGTGTGAATGCTGTTGAAGGCTTGTTGGGCTAGAAACATGCTGAAATTTTTCTACTCAGGCAAAGTGCACGTCTTAAATCATATCCCCAGGGTGCAGTTAATTCATTTTAATTGATTGGGGCTTTTAAAATTTTCTGAAGAGCTCCAACTAAGAGGGAGGTTGGAGATGGACGGCGAACAGGCCAGCTCTGGCCCAGAGGGACACATTTCTACAGACATTTGTGACGGAATATGACAGAAGCTCCTCACAAGGATGCATCTCCAATTAAATTTTGTTACAATAAATCCTATGCTTTAAAAAAATTAGATTGCATGAATACATGATACCCGATTTTTAAAATTATTAATAGATTTAATAATCTAAATAAATGGAGATTCATGCCATATTCCTGGTATAAATTTGTGTAACACAGTAAACGTTATATAGTAACTATACCAATTAATGAGCTTAGTATAATAGATACACCAATTATTCTTAAATTAATCTGTATATTCAAAGTGATACTAATGGACATTCAGGTGGATTTTTAATGATTTCAATATACTAATTCTAAAATTTATACTAAGAAATAAAGATCTTTGAATAGCTAAATTATCTTGAAACTGAAAAACAGAGATAGGCATCAGGACAATTTGACTTAAGAAAACCATAGTAAATAGGAGCAATCCCAGATGACACCAGTGGTAAAGAACCCACCTACAGGAAACATAAGAGAGATGGATTCAATCCCTAGGTTGGGAAGATCCTCTGGAGAAGGAAATGGCAATCCACTCCAATATTCTTGCCCAGAGAATCCCATGGACAGAGGAGCCTGGTGGGCTACAGTCCATAGCACTTAGCATTTGCACGTGTTTCTGGTACAGATTTGGACAAATACACCAGTGAACCACTGAAGGAGCTTAGAGATGGTTGTATATGAACCTTGTCAGTGATAAAGGCAGCACCACAAAGCCATGGTGAAAGAAAGAACTGTTCAGTAGACAGCACGCAAGAAACTGCATTACTAGGGAGGAAATAAAGCTAATACTGTATAAAAATGTAAACTCCAGACGGTTTTAAAACCTATAAATTAAAGATAATTGCAACAATGTAGAAATGTATTTTCTACATGACTCAAATATATGACTCAAAATTAACACGTCTTTTTAAGATGTGTTTTTAAGAACCAGAAAGTGATAAACCATGAAGTAATGTGTTAATGGATCAATTTAACTACATTCAAAGTAAAGCTTTTTGTTTAGTGATGAACACCACAAAGCTACAGAGAGTTGACAAATTAGGAGAAGATATTTGCCACATCAAAAATCAGTAGCATATCAATATCTAGAACATACAAGGACTCTTGTAAATCAGTGAAAATCTGATAGAAAAGAAAATCCTATAGAAAATTAGAACCCTAGGGGGAAAAGTGAATACTCAATTACAGAAGAATATGTGCAAATGGGTATCAAAACAGCACTAATGCAATGAGAATGAGAGACCACTGTACATACAGAGGGAAAAATCAAGAGTTGGAAAGGACGTAGGGAGATAGAAACCTCCTGTCCGACAAGACACAGGGAACAAGGACATGTATGAAGACTTTGGGGTAGCTGTGAGGGAGGGTAGGAGAAGGGGAAGCTGGTATAAGGGGGTAAATAAGGATGAGTCTCACAGGCTCATCATGACCCAAGCTCTGCCAAGAGGAACAAAAGAACATATATGTTACCCTGTAACAAACTCTGGGAGATGGTGAAGAACAGGGAAGCTTGGCATGCTGCAGTTCATGAGGTCACAAGGAGTTAGACCCAACTGAGTGACCGAACAAAATGTTACCCTGTAGGAATTATAAACATGATAGTTGATGATAAAAAGTCTCCTTAACTATTGGTGTCAGAGACGACTAGCTGTCTACATACCAAATCCCAGTATGCTTTCCTAGGCACGTGTACAAACTCCATCTTCCAACCTCCTTGTCGGTTTGGTTGGGACCATCTGACTGGTCTCTGGTCAGTGAATGTAGGGGCAACGTCATTCCCTCTGGCCCCTAAAGCATCCATGGGACCTTGCCTGCTCCATCTCTCCCAGCCATGATGCCACGTATAAAGGCATCTGAGATGGCAGAGCTGCCTGATGAAAGAAGCCTGGATTCTTCAGTTAGCATTTGGAGGAGAACCACTGGAGGAATCCACCTGACCCCAACAAACACATGGGAGCAAGAAATAAGCTTGTGTTAAGCTGTTGGTCGGAGAAGGCAGTGGCACCACACTCCAGTACTCTTGCCTGGAGAATCCCAGGGACAGGGAGCCTGGTGGACTGCCATCTATGGGGTCACACAGAGTTGGTGGACATGACTGAAGTGACTTAGCAGCAGCAGCAGCAAGCCATTGGTATTTGAGAGGTTGTTTCAGCCTACTATCAAACCTACTTTGAACCTATCCAATGAAAATTAGCAAGACATACTTACCTATCCAACCAGTCCATTCTGAAGGAGATCAGCCCTGGGATTTCTTTGGAAGGAATGATGCTAAAGCTGAAACTCCAGTACTTTGGCCACCTCATGCAAAGAGTTGACTCACTGGAAAAGACTCTGATGCTGAGAGGGATTAGGGGCAGGAGGAGAAGGGGGACAACAGAGGATGAGATGGCTGGATGGCATAACGGACTCAATGGACGTGAGTCTGAGTGAACTCCAGGAGTTGGTGATGGACAGAGGCCTAGCGTGCTGTGATTCATGGGGCTGCAAAGAGTCAGAGATGACTGAGCGACTGAAATGAACTGAACTGAACTTACCTACCACCAGGTAAGATTGAAATCATGAGTCTCAAGTTCAGAGGTGATGATGTTGAAGAGAACGCAGCATTAAGATTCTTAGGGAATAATTCTCAGGAAATAACCTAGGAATCATTTGCTGTCTTTACTCTACAGGAACATTCTAGAATGGGAGCATTTTAGAATGCCAGAAATCCTCATTAATAGAGCCCATGCCTCTGAGGTTGAATGCAGCACAGCAGCATTTGTTAAAGCATGCATGAGCACTCAGCCATTTCTGTCATGTCCGACTCTCTGTGACCCTATGGACTGCAGCTCACCAGGCTCCTCTGTTCATGGGATTCTCCAGGCAAGAACACTGGAGTGGGTTGTCATGCCTTCCTCTGGTGGATCTTCCTGACTCAGGGATCATACACATATTCCCTGCGTCTTCTGCATCGCAGGCAGATTCTTTACCAATTGGAGCCACCTGGGAAGTCCTTGCTAAAGCTGTATTCCTCAATAATTACCTTTGATACCGACCAGGTTTCATAGCCTTCCTCAATCAATAGAAATTGACAAGAGGCTAGACAAGAAATTCAGGCAAGTCTTTACTGGGGTCTCTGCTGCAGCTGCTGCTGCTACTGCTGCTAAGTCGCTTCAGTCGTGTCCAACTCTGTGCGACCCCAGAGACGGCAGCCCACCAGGCTCCCCCATCCCTGGGATTCTCCAGGCAAGAACACTGGAGTGGGTTGCCATTTCCTTCTCCAATGCATGAAAGTGAAAAGTGAAAGTGAAGTCACTCAGTCGTGTCCAACTCTTAGCGATGTCATGGACTACAGCCTACCAGGCTCCTCCATCCATGGGATTTTCCAGGCAAGAGTACTGGAGTGGGGTGCCATTGCTTTCAGCAGAGGGCAATAAGAACAAACAAAAGTTCCCTAGATTTCTTGCTCCTTGAGTAGCTGGGGGATGGGTAGCTTATTCCTTATATGGGGTAAGAGTAGGGGTGTGTCCAGGGGTCAGCCTAAAGAGCTGGCTTAGAGGGTTTGCCCACCTCCTCTGGCACTGGTTAGTTCAGGGGCATGAGCAGGACTCTGTTTTTGCTCCTGGCTCTTCAGAAGGGGCAGTAGGGAATTTTGGCCTGTTTGTACCTTTTGTCTAGGTGTCTCAATTGGTAAGGAATCCACCTGCCAATGTAGGAGACACAGGAGACATGGGTTTGATCCCTGGGTCAGGAAGATCCCCTGAAGGAGGAAATGGCAACCCACTCCAGTATTCTTGCCTGGGAAATCCATGCACTGAGGAGCCTGGCTGGCTACAGTCCAAGGGCTTGCAAAGAGTCAGACATGACTCAGTGACTGAGTATGCATGAGCAGGCAGTTATTTTTAGTCCCATATAGTTTCTTTGTATTTTGTTGCAGGAGGAGAGGTGTGTCCACATGCAAGCCCTGCAGCAAAAGGGACTCAGGTCCCAGCCAGTCTCACTCCCACAACCCTACAGCTTTCTCCAAAGAAGCTGAACTTCCAAAGAAACAGGAAGCTTCTCCACTCCCTCCTCAGGCATAGCAGCTCTGGCTACTGACTCAGTCCTAGACTACACGTGAGTCCAGGTACTGGAGACTCAGCTTCCAACCTGAGGCACATGTATACTCGTATCAACAAACATAGGTCTCTCCCTAGAAAGGGATTCATATCACCTCTTAGAGCAACTATCTTTATGTTATTGTGCATTCTTATAAAATATCAATAAACTAGCAAATCCTTTTTGAAAGTTGTATTTTATAAGAAACCTTCCATGTCATAGAGCTTCAGGAGTTTCCCCTTGTTTATTTTTGTCAAAGTCATGTAGATAGTAGTCATATCTTTGTCCCCCATCTAGACCATGACGTCTCTTTGGGCACCACAGTTGGCATCTCTGGAAACAATGATGAATCTACAAATTGGATTCTGAAATTATGGAAGATGACAAATGACATCAGAGCTGTTAACTGCAGTGCCAACAAACAGCTGGAGCAGTAAACAGCTCAGGGTTGGCATGGCTCAGAAACGCTGCAGAGTCCTGTTGCCCTGGCCCCTAGGGATCACTTTCAGAGCAATGTCAAATGAACTTCAGGTCTCAAAGAATCACAACGAGAGCAGATTAGCCTTTTGGTAATGGGTCTGTGGCTTAAAAACCAGTATGATGAATATAAGGCAAATGAGTCAGAGGACTGTGAGCCTCATTCATGTCGCCACACAAAAGATACCTCTGCCATTGAAACCTGATCTTCCTTCAAGTGACTGGTGGTGGTGATGGTAGTGGAGTGTGTGTGTGTGTGTGTGTGTGTGTGTGTGTGTGTGTGCATGTGTGCGTGCATGCACGCATGTGTGTGCTCAGTCATGTCCAACTCTTTGCAACCCCGTGGACTGAGGCCTGCCAGACTCCTCTGTCCATGGACTCTTCCAGGCAAGAATACTGGATTGGGTTGCCATTTCCTCCTCCAGAGTATCTTCCAAACCCAGGAATCAAACGTGTGTCTCCCACATCTCCTGCATTGGCAGGCAGATTCTTTACTGCTGAGTCATCTGGGAAGCCCTAAGTGACTGGTGCTTCTTACTTGAAGCCTAATCTACAATTTTGAGCCCAAACTGTGACAAGTCCTGTCCTCTCATAGTGCCTTGCATTTCAATTATAGATCTTTTCATTTTATCCAGGTCAAAGATTACATCTTGTCCACCAAAATCTATTCTCTTCTTTATCCACAGAACGAGTTACAGAGCAGGAATCGATAGAGACCATGCATATCCAAGCTTTCTTTGAAGCTTGATGTAGCTCTGTAGCTTCTGTCTCAGTTAGAATCAACTATCCTGGACCCCTGGCCATCCCCCTCCTCTTGGGTGGAACATGGGCCAATTTGCAGGTGAGTACAAGGCTCTTGGTGGAGAAGGCATGGCACCTCACTCCAGTACTCTTGCCATGGACAGAGGAGCCTGGTAGGCTGCAGTCCGTGGGGTCACGAAGAGTTGGACACGACTGAGCGACTTCGCTTTCACTTTTCACTTTCATGCATTGGAGAAGGAAATGGCAACTCACGCCAGTATTCTTGCCTGGAGAATCCCAGGGATGGGGGAGCCTGGTGGGCTGCCATCTCTGGGGCTGCACAGAGTCGGACACGACTGAAGTGACTTAGCAGCAGCAGCAGCAGCAACAGCAGCAACAGCAGCAGCACAAACCTGTTGGAGCTGGTGGAAGAGCAAGAAGGCAGGAATCCACGCCCTTCTAAGAATGAGCATTTGCAAGAAAGCTACTCTATGTCTTAGAGAGTGCAAGCCAGCTTCTCTCTTCTCTAACCACCGGTACTTGGGGACACCTTTGTCACTGCTACTCAGCTTTCCCATTATCTGACCCTGCCTCTCATCTAGGAAAGCTGTTTGTGATTAATTGTAAGATCCTTGATGCCAGAGAAAGGAAAACCAAGATACCATGCATCATTGTTCTATATCAGGATTCTCCTGGAAGCTTTTATTCCCATATGATCCTTCCTTGAAGAGTTAAGTCACTTTTTGCAGAGTTTAGTCCAATTCTTTGTGACTCCATGGAGCCCGCCAGGTTCCTCTGTCCATGCAATTCTCCAGGCAAGAATACTGAGTGCGTTGCTATTTCTTACCCCAGGAGATCTTCTTGACCCAGGGACTGAACCCAAGTCTCCTGCATTGCAGGTAGATTCTTTACCATCTGAGCCACCAGAGGAAAAAGTGAGGTAGACATGCTTCGTCTTTTCAAGTGCGAAAACAAACTCTTTGGTAATCTATTGCTCTGTAACAGATTATCCCCAGACTCTGCAGCTTAAAGAAGCCCTTTTGTTACGCTTGCAGATTCTTGGGTCAGAAAGGAAGAAGACACACAGCATCGATGAGGGCGTGATGCTCCAGAATGTTTGGGTCTCAGCTCTGGAAGTGAGAGATCACATGTGAGTCAACATCTGGTGTCAGGATTTTTCTGGAGGCATCTTCACTCCTATATCTGTCGGCTGGACTTCAGATGGAGATGTTGGCCAGAACAGGTCCCTGTGGTTTCATCTCATGGCTTGAGCTTTCTTATAGCAGAGAAACCTCAGACTTCTTACATGTTGACCCAAGTCTCCAAAGTTGAGTGTCTAAGAGAACCAGGTGGCTGTTGCATTGCCTTTTATGACCTAGTTTTGAAAGGCATGTGTTCTCATTTCCACAGTCAAAAGTCCACCTGCATTCGAGAGGAAATATAGACACTCCCAACTCTTGGCAGGAAAGGCGTCAAAGCCACATTATAGGAGAACACACAGAATCAGAATTTTTCCATGCCCATTTATAAAAGTAAAAGTCTCTCAAAGACCTAAATAATCTTTTCTCCAAAGAAGACATATAGATGGCCAACAAGCACATGAAAAGATGCTCAACATCACAAATTATTAAAGTAATGGAAATTACCTCACACTGGTCAGAATGGCCACTATCAAGAAGTCTGCAAATGATAAATGCTGGAGAGGGTATAGAGAAAAGAAACCCTCCTACACTTTTGTCAGAAATGTGAATTGGTATAGCCACTTTGGAGAACAATGCAGAGGGTCTTTTAAAAACTGAAAATAAGACCACCATATGACCCTGCAGTCCCACTTCTGGACATATACCTGGAAAAGGTGAAAATTCTAATTTAAAAAGATACAGGTGTCCCAATGTTCATAGTAATACTATTCATAATAGCCAAGACAGAAGAAATCTAAATGTCCATCAACAAAGGAATGAATAAGAAAGATGTGGTAGACATATATGGAATATATATGGAATATTACCAGGCCATTAAAAGGGATGAAACAATGCCATTTGCAGTAATGTAGATGGACCCAGGGATTATCATAGTAAGTGAAGTAAGCCAGATGAAGACAAATATCATATGATAACACATTTATGTGGAATCTAAAAGAAAGACACAAATGAACTGATTTATGAAACAGAAATAGAGTCACAGACACAGAAAACAATTGTATAGTCACCAAAGGGGAAAGGGACTAGGGGAGGGATAAATTAGGAGCTTGGGATCAGCTGATACAAAACACTATACATTAAATAGATAATCAACAAGGACCTACTGTATAGCACAGGGAACCATATCCAACACCTTCAAATAATGGAAAAAAATCTGAAAAAAAATGTATAACTGAATCACTTTGTTGTACACCTAAAGCTAACACAACGTTGTAAGTTAACTAGACTTCAATTTTTTTTTAATATATTTTACATCAATTCAGTTCAGTTCAGTTGCTCAGTCATGTCCAACTCTGCAACCCCATGAATAGTAGCACGCCAGGCCTCCCTGTCCATCACCAACTCCCAGAGTTCACTCAGATTCATGTCCATCGAGTCAGTGATGCCATTCAGCCATCTCATCCTCTGTTGTCCCCTTCTCCTCCTGCCCCCAGTCCCTCCCAGCATCAGAGTCTTTTCCAATGAGTCAACTCTTCACATGAGGTGGGTAAACTACTGGAGTTTCAGCTTCAGCATCATTCCTTCCAAAGAATACCCAGGGCTGATCTCCTTCAGAATGGACTGGGTGGATCTCCTTGCAGTCCAAGGGACTCTCAAGATTCTTCTCCAACACCACAGTTCAAAAGCGTCAATTCTTCGGTGCTCAGCCTTCTTCACAGTCCAACTCTCACATCCATACATGACCACTGGAAAAGCCATAGCTTTGTAAAGGGCTTCCCAGGTGGCTCAGTGGTAAAGAATCCACCTGCTGATGCAGGAGACACAGGTTCGATCCTTGGGTTTGGCAAGATACCCTGGAGAAGAAAATGTTAATCCATACCAATATTCTTGCTTGGGAAATCCCATGGACAGAGGACACTGGTGGGCTACAGTCCATGGCATCACAAAAGTGGGATATGACTGAGTGACTGAAAATATATATATATATATATGTATATGTAAAATCTGCCAAATAAGCTCAGTGAGGAAGTATTACATTGAACTTTATGAAACTTCCACTTTTTGGTCAAAACGGTTATTAATAATTTAGTATGTTTCAACAATTTAATATTTGTTTTATGCCTCTCCTCCACTTCCCAGCATCTAGCTCATACCTTGTATATGATAGATTCTCAATCTGTGTTTTACAGAATCAATAAATGGCAAAACTTAAGGTATAAAAAAAAACTAAGTCCTTCCACTTCCTGTTAGAGTATTAGCTTTCTGTGCCTGTTGTAACAAAGTACCAAAAACATGGGGATTTTAAGCAATAGAAAATTTATTTTCCCATAGTTTTGGAGGCCAGAAGTGTGGACTCAGCCTCAATAGGCTACAGTTAGGGTGTTGGCAGGGCAGGACTCTCTCTGGGGTATTGAGAGACGAATCTGTTCCCCACCTCTTCCAGCTTCTGGTAGCTGCCAGCATCCTTGGCTTGTGGCCTCCTCACTCTAATTTGGCCTCCACAGTTACATGACCTCTCCTCTCCTCTGTGTCAACTCCACTTCTCTCTTATAAGGACACCTGAGATTGCATTTGAGGTCCATTCAGATAGCCCAGGATCATCTCCTCATCTCAAGATCCTGAACTCAATTCTATCTGTAAAGTCTGCCATATAAGGTAATATCAGAGGCCCCAGAGATTAGGAGACAGACATTTTAAGGGACTATTATTCAGCCCACGAGAGTCAGAATGCAAATTTGTAAGAGCATGGGTGAGGACACCTTTGGTAGCAGTAGGCAGACTGGGACAAGCTGGAACAGAATTCATGTCATGTAAGAGACAAGCCTGGAAACAGGGCTGCCTATAAGCCCCTGGACGTCCTGCTCACCCTGATGGCACCTCTCCTACTGGCTAAGGTCTCTTATACTCACACCAAGAACCAAAGAAACTTGAGGAGAAGCCCGTGATGGTCTGATTTTCTTTTCTTAACTTTTTATTTTATACTGGAATATAGCTGATTAAAAATGTCATGATAGTTTCAGGTGAACAGTGAAGAGACTCAACCATACATATACAAGCAAGTGTTAGTCACACAGTTGTGCCAACTCCTTGTGACCCCATGGACTGTAGCCTGCCAGGCTCCTTTGTCCATGGGATTCTCCAGGCAAGAATACTGGAGTGGGTAGCCATTTCCTTCTCTAGGGGATCTTCCTGGCCCAGGTATCAAACCAGGATCTCCTGCATTGCAGGCAGATTCTTTACCGTCTGAGCCACCAGGAAAGCCCCCTATGTATACATGTATTCACTCTCCCCAAAACTCACCTCCTATCCAGGCTGCCACATAACACTGAGCAGAGTTCCATGTGCTATACAGTAGGTCCTTGTTGCTTATCCATTTTAAATATAGGCATGTGTACATGTCAATCTCAAACTCCCTAACTATCCCATCCTCCCATCCTCCCCACTGGCAACCATAAGTTCACTTTCTAAATCCATGAGACTGGTTTTCTTGAAAGTTTTGTGGGTGCTCATTTCACTACCCAATTTCTCAATGTCATCCCATAGAAAGCCCAGAGCTGTAAGCAATTAATAAGAATTATCTATCATTCATTTTTATTATTTGAGGAGTGATATAACAAGCTTTTAGTTATTGGACTATCCAATGCCAAGGACATATGACGAAATGAGAAAAAAAAAAAAAAACAGGCGAAGTGGGTTTGTGTCTTCACTTTGCTGGGGAACTTTCCCTGCTCCCCATACATCTATAATAGCAGCCATTTTTAGGCATCTACCATGTGCCAAAAATGACTATATGAAGATGACTCAGAAGCCTGTGAAATCTTGACTTCTAACAGAACATTTTGTGCCTAATAGTTTGTGTGCTTTCCCCCAGCTTTCATCCTGGGAGGAGCACTGTACCTCCAACAAGGTACCTCCACCATCTTCAGTCCAAGAAAATATGGCTTATGTCTGCCTCTGAGAACCTCCTAACTCCCATCCACTCACTCAACATCCGTGAAGACTTTCACAAAGGATGGGAACCAGGTCTGGCTACATAGGATGTAGCAGTCACTACAAGGAAGAGACAGCTGGTAAGTTTCCCAGGAAACTTAATGAATTTTAAGACTCTTTGCTTTCTGGGTCACGATCATGCTGATTAAAATAACAGACGTCTAAATAAGTCTTGAAGATACCAGGGACAGTGAGAAGGGTAAATAAGAATGTTTGAATGCCAAAAGGCAGCAGATGACCTGCTTTTACAGGATTGTTCAGGAAAGCCCATGGCTTCCGTGATGGCTCAGCTTGTAAGAAGCTGAGACTCCACCTGCAATGCAGGAGATTCTGGTTCAATCCCTGGGTCAGGAAGATCCCCTGGAGAAGTAAATGGCAACCCACTCCAGTGTTCTTGCCTGAGAAATCCCATGGACAGAGAAGCCTGACAGGTGACAGCCCATAGCATTGCAAGAGTCGGACACAATTTAGCAACTAAACCACCATCAGGTGAGCCCAGCAGCGCTAGGAGGGATGAAGCGGGCTTCCTGGACCCCTATAAGATGCTTCCTGGTGTGCGGGTGCCAGGGAAAGAGAAAAAGAGGTTAAGTGGAAACATATGGTGGAAGATTAAACAACATCCCTTTAATCCCCAATTGCCTGGCTGCCCCTGCTGTAATTACATGCCGTCAGATTGAAAGGCCACCAGATGTTCAAGTCCTAAGCCAGGAATTACCCACTTGGCCACTATCTTAGTGAACAAGCACTCTGGCCAGAAGGGCAGAACAGCATTTAAATTGAACAAGATGGAAGCACTTTTTAGATTTGCTTATTGGAAAAATGGAGGTCAACTGGAACATTAACCATTTTCTTCCCAACAGAGCACCACCACCTCTAGGCTCATGAGCACAAATAAAGTCAATAAAGGCACCAGCTGGAATGTACCCAGCAAATTCCCACTGATCTTTGGAGCTCAGAGAATTCCTACTCTGACTTTTATCTTAGGTGACAAAGTCCACCTCAGAAGTTATTTTTTATTGATGCTTCAATGAATAAGTTACTCCTTCCATAGGATTTTTAAAAGCAAAGGCCAAATTTCCTCTTTCTTTCTTTTAAAAGAAAGAATACGAGATGCAATCGATAAAAAGAGATTTTTTTATTTGTGCTTTATTGGTTTTCATAATGGTTTCCAGGAGATGACTTAATCTAGATTCTGAGGAGAGGGGATAGATATGTCCCCAAAATCAAAATAATAACTGAGGTAGATAGAGCTATCTATCTATCCATCCATCCATCTATCCTTTCATCTGTATTCCTCCCAATTTTAAAGCTCATGTAATCATGAAACTGCTTCAATTTATATTTTGGGCTGGTCAAAAAGGTTGTTCAAGTTCTCCCACAACATCTTATGTAAAAATGAATTTTCTGGCCAACACTGAAAACACTATATACATATTAATATATTGTTTAATTAATTGTTTGATTAATATACTGTTGTTGTTCAATTGCTAAGTCATGTCCAATTCACTGTGACCTCATAGACTGCAGCACACCAAGCTTCCCTGTCCTTCACTATCTCCTGAAGTTTACTCAAACTTATGTCCATTGCATTGCTGATGCTATCCAACCATCTCATCATATACACACATATGTGTGTGTGTGTGTGTGTGTGATATATATATATATATATGTCTGATTCTGATTGATTTGGAATGAAATCTCTTTACCTATATGGCCTTTCCCCAAGGTCCAGCCTGGACTCAATCTTGGCTTCTTCTTATTCAGGTTCTTCTTGTGTTTCTCTCCAGCATAAAACAATGATATATGTCAATGTGAGAACAGATTCTATTTTTAATTGACAACATATTGTTAAAAATAGTTTCCAAATAGCCACTAGAACAGGCTACAAAATCATTGGGCTCAAAATTACTTGAGGTGAAACCCAGGTCTCTTGAATTTTGAAGAGCATCCCAGTGATCCTGAGGTATATCCAGGCTTAAGAACCTAGATAGCATACTAAAAAGCAGAGACATTACTTTGCCAACAAAGGTCCATCTAGTCAAGGCTATGGTTTTTCCAGTGGTCATGTATGGATGTGAGAGTTGGACTGTGAAGAAAGCTGAGTGCAGAAGAATTGATGCTTTTGAATTGTGATGTTGGAGAAGACTCTTAGAGTCCCTTGGACTACAAGGAGATCCAACCAGTCCATTCTAAAGGAGATCAGTCCTGGGATTTCTTTGTAAGGAATGATGCTAAAGCTGAAACTCTAGTACTTTAGGCACCTCATGTGAAGAGTTGACTCATTGGAAAAGACTCTGATGCTGGGAGGGATTGGGAGCAGGAGGAGAAGGGGATGACAGAAGACGAGATGGCTGGATGGCATCATCAATTCAATGGACATAAGTTTGAGTGAACTTCGGGAGATGGTGATGGACAGGGAGGCCTGGCATGCTGCGATTCATGGGGTCACAAAGAGTTGGACATGACTGAGCGACTGAACTGAACTAAGCTGAACTGAAGAACCAATAGCCTAATATTACTTTTCAAAAAATATGATGGGCCTTGATTTGCAGTCTGAAAGACTCCAGGTGACTAAGCTCATTTCCAATGATCTACCAGCTATGGGTCAGTAAGAGAGGCTGGATTAGCACCGTGGTTAGTGACGAGCCCAGCTCATGAGTCAAATATCTGGACTTGAATCCAGCCAGCTTGTAACCACAACCCACTTACTGAATTCTCTTCTCTGTGAGTGAACTTCCCAGATCATTGAGTGAGATAAGAACTAGAAAGCCCATCTTACTTCCTATACCATGAGAAGTTCAATGAATGGTTGCTATTATCACCCATAGCTTTGATATGATAATTACCTGATCATAACTGTATGGTCTAGACTAGCCACACAAGGCTTTGTTCCAGCCAAAGCCACATGTTCTAAAATCCTGGAGGAAGGAGTTGTTTAGGTCTTGGTTGGTGTTAGGTCTCCACATGGCATCTAATCTTCTCAAGGCTCCCAACCTGCAGATGGGCCTGCAGACCCGTCTATCCCCTGTGCTTTTCCTTGCCCTTTCCCTCCTATCCATGGTACCAGAGTTTTAACTTTTCTAAGTGCTTTTAACCCCCAGCTTCCTGCCCTTCACTATAATGGCCTAGGCCTCACCCAGGTTTTCAAGTTTGAACCTCAGGTGCCACCTTGGTCTCCAATATGGAAACCTGGCCTTGTATCAGATCCACCCTGCCAAATCTTATTTCAGTCCGTGTAGCCTCCTGATCATATAAATCTCAAATTAAAAAGTGGGGAACCATTTGTATACTCATTTCCTAGCAGCCCTGTTCACAGTAACCAAAGGTGGAAATAATTCAAATGATCCAGTGATTAATACTCTGAGCTTCCAATACAGGGGCACAAGTTTGATCCCTAGGTAGGGAGCTAAGATTCCACATGGCTAGCAGTGTGTGGCCAAAGAAAAGGAAATTCTGACACATGCATGAGTAAATCTTGATGACATTATGCTAAATGAAATAAAGCAGTCACAAAAAGACAAATATTGCATGATTCCACTTATATGAGGCAGCTAGTATGGTCGGAATCATAGAAAGTAGAAAAGTGGTTGCCAGGGGCCGGGGGTGTGAGGGTAGGCAATGAGGATTTCTTGTTTAATCAGTATAAAGTTTCAGTTTTGCAAGGTAAGTTCAATGAGTATAAAGTTTCAGTTTTGCAAGATAACAAACATTCTGGAGATGGATGGTGATGATGGTTACACAACAAGGTGAATGTTCTTAATACCTCTATACTGTAAACATTAAAATGGTTAAGATGGAAATTTTATGTTATGTATAGTGAACTACAATTATGTATTTAAAGAAAGTTAGAGAACCACTTCAGGTCCTTTGTTTAAAGTTCAAGAAATGTGGCAGTTATACTCACCAGAAACACTACTGTTAGGTATGACTTGGAAATGTTGATCCATGAAATGGAGAAATAAAAAGATCTCTTTGCAATGGAGGGAGGCATAATTACAAATTGTTCAATTTGGCACCTAGAAAAATCAAAAGAATAAACTAAAAAAAGAAAATACTAAAGAGAAAAGTCTACAATGTTTATTTGCAAATTAATGGTTTTGAATAGCTTTCAATGCTTTCCAAAGGATTAAACCAAAGTACGTTGAGCACTTCTAACATATTCAGTGTGGTTCACTTTCTGATCCATGGTTCAGCCAATCAACTGAGAAAAGAAACAAAAAGGCCTTGATAACTCCTGGAGCTGGAACACTAAATGCAGAACCTCTACTTGGTGAGTCCATGTTGGTAAATTTAACTTGATTCAACTTTATGTCCAGTCCACCAGGAGATGAACAAGTCCATTGAACTGGAAGCTAAGGCCGTGGCACGACAGCCACTTTGGGCTCTTCATTCATCTGAATCAAGAGGCAGAGGGGGCAGTCACTGTGCTGGCGGGGGTGACTGGTCCTGACTACCTGGGGGAAATTGGGCCGCTGCTCCATGGTGGAGGGAAGGAAGAGTCCATGTCAAATACCGAAGATCCCTTTGGGGATCTCTTAGTATCACCAAGGCCTGTGATGAAGACCAATGGGAAGCTTCAACAGCCCCATCCAGGCAGGACTTCTAATGGCCCAGACCCTTCAGGAATGAAAGTGTGGATTAACCCCCACCCCTAGCTAAAGAACCACAGTCAGCTGAGGTGCTTGCTGAAGGCAAAGGGACTATGAAATGGGTAGTGGATGAAGGTAGTTATAAATACCAGCTATAACCATGCAACCAGTTACAGAAATGAAAATTATGATTGTTAGGAGTATCTCCTCCTTGTTTTGCTATGAATGTATGTATATGTGTATTTATATTTCAAGATTAAATTGATTTAATTTTGAGATGTATATGAGAGCCAAGTTGACAAGAGTTGGACTTTTGATGGTTACTTTTATATGTCAGTTTGACTGGGCCACAGGGTACCTAGATATTTGCTCAGACATTATCCTGGGTATGTCTGTGAGGGCATTTGCAGATGAGATGAACATTTGAATAGATAGACTGCATAAAGCAGATTGCCTTCCCCTATGTAGGTGAGCCTCATTCAATCAGTTTGAAGGCCTGAATAAAACAAAATCTGGCCCTACCCTGAGTAAGAGAATTCTCCTGCCTGACTGCTAATGTGGGTGGGCCCCATCCAGTTATTTGAATCTCTAAATAGAGCCAAAAGGCTGAGTAAGAGTGAATTCCCCCTGCCTGGCTACCCTGAGGCTGGGACACTGGGCTTTTTCCTGCCTTCAGACTCAAGCTGGATCGCTGACTCTTTGTGAATCTCAAGCCTGCTGCCTTAAGACTGAAACTGATGTTATTGAATCTTCTGTATGCCCAGCTTGCATGCATGCTTAGTCACTTCAGTTGTGTCTGACTCTTGGCTACCCTATGGAGCATAGTCCACGAGGCTCTTCTCTGGATTCTCCAGGCAAGAATACTGAAATGGGTTGCCATGCTCTCCTCCAGGGGATCTTCCCTGACCCAGGCATCAAACATGTGTCTCTTACATCTCCTGCATTGACAGGTGAGTTCTTTACCAGTAGTGCTACCTGGGAAGCCTGCGCCCCCAGCTTGCCAACTGAAAATCTTGAGGCTGTGCACCGTCAATAATGATGTGAACCAATTTCAATCAATGAACCAATCTCCTATTTGTCTGACTCTCTGGAGAACCCTAATTCATACTGCGACTTTTGAGCAAAGTAGAGTATGGGAGACTCCTGTTATTTAGCTCGTGTATCTAGGAGCCAGAATCAAGAAGCAACACTTCCAGAACAATCCTACTCCATCATACCTGATGGGGTCCCCTGGGCTCTGTCTGCAAGTGAACTTTCTTCCCATGGCAGGAAAGTCACTGCTATAATCCCAGACTAATATTTTTCCACTTCATGAACCCAAAGAAGGAAAAGTTATTCAACCCGACTCTACCCTCAGTGGTTGGTTTAGAAAATTCCAAGGAAGGATTCCAACAGTCTCAGCTTCAGTAAAGAGCCTAACCTGTTGCAGTAGATCTGTACTGAGGAAATGGCAGCAGGTAACTGGAACAGCTTGGGAAATGTGCCTCCTTGTGGCCAACGGGGGCATGCACCCTGACTGACAGCCCAGCAGATGCATATAATGCAATATAATGTAAAAGAAGGTAACAAAGTGTAGCATAGCATAATATATCATAATATAACAATCACTGTGGAACATGGTTCTCCAAAAAGTCACTTCCTGCCTGCTCACTTGATGCCAGCCCCTGTATGCCAGCTGCTACACTATACTACTGTATTTTCAAGGTACTCTACTGTAAGATTAAAAGTTTGTGTTTGTTTTTATGTATTATTTGTGTGAGAAGTGTTATAAACCTATTAGAATACAGTATTATTAATATATAGCCAATTGTGTTAGCTGGGTACCTAGGCTAACTTTGTTGGATTTACAAAAAAATTGGACTTACAGACGCACTCTTGGAATGAAACTTGTTCACATACAGGGACTTACCATATCTGGGAGCTTCAGAAGAGAAAGATTGCATTAACCGTGGTGAGAAACCCCTTCATGAGGACACACCATAATCGTCTGGAAAGAGCTGTGACAGAGACTGCATAAACCATTTACCAAGCTCTGCCTCTAAGTACATAGCTGGGTCCACGTTTTCCAACGTCTCCTTCTGCTGGTGGTGTGCACACAGCTCAAATGTGTTAGGGGCCAGAGAGATCTGAGGCCCACTGAAACAGGACATCAAGGAGCTCCTGATGGAGTAGGCTAAGTCCCGAGGGATGGGGAGACCTCGGATATGGAAAACAGGAGTCATGAAAACTCCAGGCAGAAGGAGCAGGGTGGAGAGAGACATGAAAATGAAGAGAACTGGGGGAAAGTAAACAGTATATGACTGTAGCCATGAAACTAAAAGACGCCTGATACTTGGAAGAAAAGCTATGACCAACCTAGCCAACGTATTAAAAAGCAGAGACATTACTTTGCCGACAAAGGTCTGTGTTGTCAAAGCTATGGTTTTTCCAGTAGTCATGTACGGATGTGAGAGTTGGACCATAAAGAAGATGAGCACTGAAGAACTGATGCCTTCAAACTGTGGTGCTGGATAAAACTCGAGAGTCCCTCAAACTGCAAGGACATCAAACCAATCAGTCTTAAAGGAAATCAACCCTGAATATTCACTGGAAGAACTGATGCTGAGGCTGAAGCTCCAATCCTTCAGCCACTTAATGCAAAGAGCTGACTCACTGGGAAAGACCCTGATGCTGGGGAAGATTAAGGGCAGGAGAAGAGGGAAACAGAGGATGAGATGGTTGGATGGCATCATCAACTCAGTAGACATAAGTCTGAGCAAACTCTGGGAGGTTGTGAAGGACAGGGAAGACTGCATTGGCGTGCTGCGGTCCATGGGGCTGCAAAGAGTCAGACACAGCTAAGTGACTGAGCAACAACAAGCGGTACCTTTGCTTTGCAGAGTCGTGTGTGACTCTTTGTGACCCCATGTGTGAGGCCAGCGTGAGGAACTCCGCCCATGGCAAACGTCGTGAGGAAGGGGACTTCGGCATACGCAAAGGCATGACCAAGTCTCAGGAATTTCCCCTGCTCCCGAGCATCTTACCTCAAAACCAGAGCCTATCTTGTACTCTCACCTACGGGCGCCTCTCCTCCATAACCATTTCTCTCGGAGAAGGAGTAAACGTGCAGCTCCAAGGCAGTAAAAATTCCTGAGCGTGACTAGAGTGTTTCAACTTACGGGACTCCTCTGAAGGTTATCTAGCCTGCCTGTATAGGTTCCTCTGGCCACAACAGCCCTCCAACCTTGAGAGGCATGAGATGTTTTGACTTACTAAAGGCAAATTCTTGTGGGAAGTTAGAAATTATTAGTATAGTGGGTTGGTTGGGAATTATATTGATAAAGGGTTTTTTCATTTGTTGTGTCAATAATTGCTGCTAATTCCCTGCCCTGGGTGGGACAAGGGCGTCTCAGGTCAAACCTCTCTGCAGACACATGATTGTTTACTACCTCTCAACCATAAACAGCACAGAGAGTTTTGGAGTATTTTGAGAGTCTTGTTGTTGAGTCAATGATTGCCACCAGGCCTCCATATCCTTAGACACCTGGGAATATATTAATCAATGTATTTGGAATATAGAAAAGGAAATATAGTAGTTTTTGATGTTAGCAATACTAGACTTTTTGAGTTAATGAATTTTCTCTTTTGTTATAGATCACTGTACTTTGTTATAAATCACTGTGTCCTTGCTATGTAAAAATGTAACTTTATCACTATCTTAAGACTAAGTAGATCTTAAGAGGAATATTGGTGAAAGAATTTTCATTTGTTGGATGGACTAATGTTTGTTGCTAAATCTCCATATTCCCTGCCCTTATAATAAATATAACTAGCATATAGGAGAAATAAGTATTAACCTTTAAGCATATAAGAGAAATAAGTATTAACCTTTAAGATTAATCAATCATGTTAACCTTAGGTTAAGTAAATTCCTTTCTTGATTGTAACTCACTACACCCTCACCCTATAGGAATGCAACTTTATTTGGAGGATGGTACCTGAAAAAAATCACTCCTGGAAAAATAAGCTTTCTGGTTAACTGACCAGTGTCAGAAAGGGCCATAAAATGTCAGCGGACCTCATGGTCAGAAGATGATGTAATAACTCATAAGACCTTTGTATAATTTTATATAAAACACCTGATTGTGAAAAGGGTCAGGTCTGCTGACCCCTGCGTGACTCTGTATTCATACCTATGTGTAACAAAAGGTATATAAACAAACCTGAAAAATAAAGAAATTGGATCAGTTCTGGAAAGACTGATTCCCTCATGTCGTTCCTTTCTGCTCCCCAATTTTCTGGCTGAATTCCCATCTGGAGCGTGGGTGCCTGCCATGCAGATGGTGCAAATTCCTTGTCCGGAATTTTATTTGTACCCCAGGTAAACCAAGTTATTCATCCCCTTTCTCTCTCTCTTACTATTTTCTGGTCAAATTCCCATCTGGTGCATAGGACCCACCAAGCCTACTAATTCTGCCTGGGCTTCTAAGTTCAGACCGGGGTGGGGGGGCGGGCCCTCAGTGCCTCCTCTCCTTTGGGAGAATGGGAAGACGCCTGCAGCCTATGTAGGTGGTGATTGGTACCCTGTGTTAACCAAGTTATTCGGCCTCTTGTTCTCTGCTAAATTCCTAATCCCTTTCTATCTGTAATTAAATAAGATTTTTCCAGGATGCCTACTCCGCCCCCACCTTCGAATTACCCTGGATCCACCGGGGCTGGACCCCAGCACCCATGGACTTGTACAACTCACCAAGCTCCTCAGTTCAAGGAATTCTCCAGGCAAGAATATCGGAGTGGGTAGCCATTCCCTTCTCCAGGGGTATTCTTGACTCAGGATTGAACCAGGGTCTCCTACATTGTAGGCATTTTATTTTACCTTCTGAGCAATGCCATACTTGGTTTAGAGTAGTGGTTCTCAAACTTTGCTCCTGTGGAAACCTGTAGATCTTTGAGCAGGACTGAACAGAAACCTTTCAATTCAAATAGAACATTTCTCCTAATTCAAGGGAAGAAAACTTGTTCATAATTTTTGACTTTTCTCCCATTCACTTTTTTCCTTCCTTTTTTATTTCATACACCAACTATTAAGCAGACACTCAAGTTGGAATCAAGATTGCCGGGAGAAATATCAATAACCTCAGATATGCAGATGACACCACCCTCATGGCAGAAAGTGAAGAGGAGCTGAAAAGCCTCTTGATGAAAGTGAAAGAGGAGAGTGAAAAAGTTGTCTTAAAGCTCAACATTCAGAAAACAAAGATCATGGCAACCGGTCCCATCACTTCATGGGAAATGGATGGGGAAACAATGGAAACAGTGTCAGACTTTATTTTGGGGGGCTCCAAAATCACTGCAGATGGTGACTGCAGCCATGAAATTAGAAGACGCTTACTCCTTGGAAGAAAAGTTATGACCAACCTAGATAGTATATTCAAAAGCAGAGACATTACTTTGCCAAATAAGGTCCCTTGCAGTCCAAGGGACTCTCAAGAGTCTTCTCCAACATCACAGTTCAAAAGCATCAATTCTTCAGCGCTCAGTCTTCTTCACAGTCAAACTCTCACATTGATACATGATCACAGGAAAAACCATAGCCTTGACTAGATGGACCTTAGTCGGCAAAGTAACGTCTCTGCTTTTAAATATGCTATCAAGGTTGGTCATAACTTTTCTTCCAAGGAGTAAGCGTCTTTTAATTTCATGGCTGCAGTCACCATCTGCAGTGATTTTGGAGCCCCCAAAATAAAGTCTGACACTGTTTCCACTGTTTCCCCATCTATTCCCCATTAAGTGATGGGACCAGATGCCATGATCTTCATTATCTGAATGTTTAAGCCGACTTTTTCACTCTCCACTTTCACTTTCATCAAGAGGCTTTTAGTTCCTCTTCACTTTCTGCCATAAGGGTGGTGTCATCTGCATATCTGAAGTTATTGATATTTCTCCTGGCAATATTGATTCCAGCTTGTGTTTCTTCCAGCCCAGAGTTTCTCATGATGTACTCTGCATATAAGTTAAATAAGCAGGGTGACAATATACAGCCTTGATGTACTCCTTTTGCTATTTGGAACCAGTCTGTTGTTCCATGTCCATTTCTAACTGTTGATTCCTGACCTGCATATAGGTTTCTTAAGAGGCAGGTCAGGTGGTCTGGTATTCCCATCTCTCTCTGAATTTTCCACAATTTATTGTGATCCACACAGTCAAAGCCTTTGGCATAGTCAATAAAGCAGAAATAGATGTTTTTCTGGAACTCTCTTGCTTTTTCCATGGTCCAGTGGATGCTGGCAATCTGATCTCTGGTTCCTCTGCCTTTTCTAAAACCAGCTTAAACATCAGGAAGTTCATGGTTCACGTATTGCTGAAGCCTGGCTTGCAGAATTTGGAGCATTACTTTACTAGCATGTGAGATGAGTGCAATTGTGTGGTAGTTTGAGCATTCTTTGGCATTGCCTTTCTTTGGGATTGGAATGAAAACTGACCTTTTCTAGTCCTGTGCCCACTGCTGAATTTTCCAAATTTGCTGGCATATTGAGTGCAGCACTTTCACAGCATCATCTTTCAGGATTTGAAATAGCTCAACTGGAATTCCATCACCTCCACTAGCTTTGTTTGTAGTGATGCTTTCTAAGGCCCACTTGACTTCATATTCCAGGATGTCTGGCCCTAGATGAGTGATCACACCATCATGATTATCTTGATAGTGAAGATCTTTTTGTACACTTCTTCTGTGTATTCTTGCCACCTCTTCTTAATATCTTCTGCTTCTGTTAGGTCCAGACCATTTCTGTCCTTTATCGAGCCCATCTTTGCATGAAATGTTCCCTTGGTATCTCTAATTTTCTTGAAGAGATCTCTGGTCTTTCCATTCTGTTGTTTTCCTCTATTTCTTTGCATTGATCGCTGAAGAAGCCTTTCTTATCTCTTCTTGCTATTCTTTGGAACTCTGCATTCAGATGCTTATATCTTTTCTTTTCTCCTTTGCTTTTGGCCTCTCTTCTTTTCACAGCTATTTTCAAGGCCTCCCGAGACAGCCATTTAGCATTTTTGCTTTTCTTTTCCATGGGGATGGTCTTGATCCCTGTCTCTTGTACTATGTCACAAACGTCATTCCATAGTTCATCTGGCACTCTATTTATCAGATCTAGGCCCTTAACTCTATTTCTCACTTCCACTGTATAATCATAAGGGATTTGATTTAGGTCATACCTGAGTGGTCTAGAGGTTTTCCCTCCTTTCTTCAATTTGAGTCTGAATTTGGTAATAAGGAGTTCATGATCTGAGCCACAGTCAGCTCCTGGTCTTGTTTTTGTTGACTGTATAGAGCTTCTCCATCTTTGGCTGCATAGAATATAATCAATCTGATTTTGGTGTTGACCATCTGGTGATGTCCATGTGTAGAGTCTTCTCTTGTGTTGTTGGAAGAGGGTGTTTGCTATGACCAGTGCATTTTCTTGGCAAAACTCTATTAGTCTTTGCCCTGCTTCATTCCATATTCCAAGGCCAAATTTGCCTGTTATTCCAGGTGTTTCTTGACTTCCTACTTTAGCATTCCAGTCCCCTATAATGAAAAAGACATCTTTTCATTAGGTCAGGGGTGGCCGAGAGAAACCACCTCATGCTTGAAGCCAGGGATGGTGGCCCTGATGAGCCACCCTGAGCCCGAGGACATGGGCAGTGGCCAGGAGGACAACCCGAGGAGCTGTGGCTGTGAGAGTGGGTGCAGGAGGGCCTAGAGGAGCTATCCCATGTTGAAGGTCAGGAAGGGTGGTGGTAAGGAGATACCCCTCATCCAAGGTAAGGAGCAGAAGCTGCGCTTTGCTGGAGCAGCCGTGAAGAGATACCCCACACCCAAGGTAAGAGAAACCCAAGTAAGATGGTAGGTGTTGCAAGAGGGCATCAGAGGGCAGACACACTGAAACCATACTCACAGAAAACTAGTCCATCTAATCACACTAGGACCACAGCCTTGTCTAACTCAATGAAACCAAGCCATGCCTGCGGGGCAACCCAAGACGGGCAGCTCATGGTGGAGAGGTCTGACAGAACATGGCCCACTGGAGAAGGGAATGGCAAACCACTTCAGTATTGTTGCCTTGAGAACCCCATAAACAGTATGAAAAGGCAAAATGATAGAATACTGAAAGAGGACCTCCCCAGGTCAGTAGGTGCCAAATTTGCTACTGGGATCAGTGGAGAAATAACTCCAGAAAGAATGAAGGTATGGAGCCAAAGCAAAAACAATACCCAGCTGTGGATGTGACTGGTGACAGAAGCAAGGTCCGATGCTGTAAAGAGCAATATTGCATAGGAAGCTCGAATGCCAGGTCCATGAATCAAGGCAAAATGGAAGTGGTCAGACAAGAGATGGCAAGAGTGAACATCGACATTCTAGGAATCAGCGAACTCAAATGGACTGGAATGGGTGAATTTAACTCAGATGACCATTATATCTACTACTGCGGGTAGGAATCCCTCAGAAGAAATGGAGTAGCCATCATGGTCAGCAAAAGAGTCCGAAATGCAGTACCTGGATGCAATCTCAAAAACAACAGAATGATCTCTGTTCGTCTCCAAGGCAAACCATTCACTATCACAGTTATCCAAGTCTATACCCCAACCAGTAATGCTGAAGAAGCTGAAGTTGAACGGTTTTATAAAGACCTACAAGACCTTTTAGAACTAACACCCAAAAAAGATGTCCTTTTCATTATACACGTCTCCATTCTCCCCCAAATCCTCCTCCCACCCAGGCTGCCACCTAATATTGAGCAGAGATCCCTGGACAACAGTAGGTCCTTCCTAGTTTTCCATTTTAAACATAGCAGTGGGTACATGTAGATCCCACCCCCAGCAACCATAAGTTTGTTCTTAAGTTTGTGAGTCCCCTTCTCTTTTGGAAGTGCATTGTATCATTTCTTTTTAGAGTCCACATGTAAGGGATGTCACACAGTCCTTCTCCTTCTCTGACTTACTTCACATAGCATGACAGTCTCTAGGTCATCCATGGTGCTGCAAGTGGCATATTTCATTCTTTTCGATGGCTAAGTGATAGTCCATTGTATATATGTAATACATATTCTTTATCCTCTGTCACAAATGTCCCCCTTTTTATAAAGATATCAGCTGTATTGGATAAAGAGCCTGGTCTACTCCAGTATAATCTCTTCTCAACTAATTACATCTGCAATGATCCTACTTCTGGTAAGGTCACCTTCTGAAGCACTGGGGGTGAAGATGTCAATGCATGACTTTTGGGGAGACACAGTTCAAACCCTAACACGTGGGGAAGCCAATAGTCTGAGGATGTCTGGCAAAAGCATTCCAAGCAAATGGGGCTTCCCAGCTGGCTCTGCAGTAAAGAATCCACCTGCAATGAGGGAGCTTCAGGAGATGCCATTTCAATCCCTGGATCAGGAAGATCCCCTGGAGGAGGGCATGGGAACCCACTCCATTTTTGCCTGGAGAATTCCATTGGCAGAAAAACCTGGTGGGTTGTAGTCCATGGAGTCACAAAGAGTTTGACATGGCTGAAGTGACTTAGCACGCATGCTCATTCCAAGCAAATAAAACAGCATGAGCAAGCTTCCTACGGCAAGAGAGAGCATGGTGAGGCAAACGCCAGTGTGGTTCAACTAAAGAGACAATGTTTATGGGGAAAGTAGTTGCAATGGAAGAAATTTGAAGTTATAGTCTTGGCAACAATTTTCTAGGGCCAGAATGAGGAGGGTCCATGGCATGAGTGTCAGAAACATTAGGCAGACAGACCCATTAGAACTTGGCAACTTTCCCCTGGACATAAGCTACAAATGACCACAAGTGTGGTTACAAAAGGATTAGAAGACAGTTCTGTTCAGCTCATTTCAGTCGCTCAGTCATGTCTGACTCTTTGCGACCCCATTAATCACAGTATGCCACGCCTCCCTGTCCATCACCAACTCCCGGAGTTTACCCAAACTCATGCCCATCGAGTCGGTGATGCCATCCAGCCATCTCATCCTCTGTCATCCCCTTTCCCTCATGTGCCCAATCCCTCCCAGCATCAGAGTCTTTTCCAATGAGTCAACTCTTCGCATGAGGTGCCCAAAGTATTGGAGTTTCAGCTTCAGCATCCTTCCTTCCAATGAACACCCAGGACTGATCTCCTTTAGGATGGACTGGTTGGATCTCCTTGCAGTCCAAGGGACTCTCAAGAGTCTTCTCCAACACCACAGTTCAAAAGCATCAATTCTTCAGCGCTCAGCTTCCTTCACAGTCCAACTCTCACATCCATATATGACCAGTGGAAAAACCATAGCCTTAACTAGATGGTCCATTGTTGGCAAAGAAATGTCTCTGCTTTTGAATATGCTGTCTAGGTTGGTCATAACTTTTCTTCCAAGGAGTAAGTGTCTTTTAATTTCATGGCTGCAGTCACCATCTGCAGTAATTTTGGAGCCCAAAAAGTCTGACACTGTTTCCACTGTTTTCCCATCTATTTCCATGGAGTGATGGGACCAGATGCCATGATCTTAGTTCCTGAATGTTGACAGAGATGTCATAAAAACTTAGAGAAAAGGTAAGAGTGAGACCACCATCAGGGATACTGGAAGAAAAGGCTCAGAACGAAAAGAGGCTGATACAAACAGTCCCCACGTGAGTGAAAGAAGCACAGAACACTCAAAACAACCAGAATGACTCCTGCTGTGGCTTCTGGGATTAACAGAGACTGTCGGAACCACAGCTGCAAGGTGAAGAAAACACCCTAAACCAGAGCAATGTTCCAGGGGAATTTCCAAAATGTGACACACTCGGATGAAAGTTACGTCTGAAAGACAGAAGTGGAAAATGAGTATTTGTGGAAAGCTCTGAGGATGACATTGTTTTTACACAGCCACAGTCATTGAGAAGAAAGTCCACTGGTTCCCTGGTGGCCTAGAGGTTAGGACACTGCTCTTCACTACCGTGGCCTGAGTCCAGTCCCTAGTCAGGAAACTGAGATCCCACAAGCCTGTGTGGTGCTACCAAAAAGAAGAAAATTCAGGAAAAAAAGATGAATTTGTACTGACATGTAGAGAAAGCCAATAAATGTGTGAGGAGCAAGAAAAGGGGATGATACGTAGATAAGAGATAACAGAACACAAAAGATAATTGGTCAATATTAGGCTTCCCTGATAGCTCAGCAGGTAAAGAATCCACCTGCAATGTAGGAGACACAGGAGATGCGGGTTCAGTCTGTGGGTAGGGAAGGTTCCCTGGAGAAGGAAATGGCAACCTACTTCAGTATTATTACCTGGGAAATCCCGTGGACAGAGGAACCTGGCAGGCTACAGTCCGTGGGGTCACAAAAGGGTCAGACAGGACTGAAGTGACCAAGCACCACACAGGTCAGTCAATATCAGTCTTCCCTCTGGGTTGAATTTCAAGGGGAATTGGTATTTTCCATCCTTTAAGGGCCCAAAGGTCACACCCAGTTTTAATTTCAGCTCTGCTATTTAAGAGGCCCCAAGGCAAGCCACTGACTGTATTTGAATCTCCTTTTCCTTATCTCTACACTGAGATCAATAATAAAATCTATGCCATTGAATTTGTGGACAAGATTTTATGAGAAAACGTATTCTAGCCACATCTACCCATAAAAGAAGCCCACTAAAGACAGCGCTGCTGTTGCTGCTGCTGCTGAGGCACTTCAGTCATGTCCAGCTCTGTGCGACCCCATAGACGGCAGCCCACCAGGCTCCTCCATCCCTGGGATTCTCCTGGCAAGAAGAATAACAGAATGAACCAGTCTGAGGGCTGAAAGCTCCAGAGCATGTGTGGGTTCAGGAAAATCTGAACTTCTGAAACATGTTCATCACTCCGAGCTGATCCAGTTTCTGCCCAGCATCCAGCAGCAACTGAGATGAAGCTAGAAGGCACCTATGCTATTCAACAGGGGCTGCTATAACAAAATACCACAGATCAGGGGGCTTAAACAACACACATTTATTCTGTCGCAGGCCTGGAGGCTGGAGATCTAAGCTCAAGGTGTGGGTAGGGCTGGTTTCTGCTGACATCTCTCTCCTTGGCATGCGACACTATTGTCTCAGTGTCTTTACACGGCCATCCCTCTGTTTGTATCTCTTTTCTGATTGCCTCTTCTTAGAAGTACATCCCTCAGATTGGACTAGAGCCCAGCTCAGGGACCTCTTTTACCTCTTGGCAGAGCCTAATGCCAAATAGTCATGTGTTGGGGCACTGGGGGTTAGGACTTCAGTATAAAAATGTGGAGGGAAACTGGTTGGCCCAGAGCAGTCCCCTCTGGTTACTTGAGAGCTCCCAGTGAGTGGACAGGCTGATAGGAGACTGACCCTGATGGATGTCCCAATTTTCACATGGCAGATTTGGGGAACTACAGCTCAATGACCCTGATCCTCAGAAAAATTGCAAGATGCATTAATAGACATTGCCCTTGAGAGCACTTAGGAAAAAAAGTTCTGATCAGCTGGAGTCACAAGCATTCAAGGAGTTGTGCCTAATCTCAGATCTCCCTCATTACCTTCTTTTCAAATGAAATTCTCAAGTTAATAGATGTTTGCTGAGTGCTCACTCATGCCAAGCATTGTGCTGAAAGAAGCACAGTCAGAAGCTTCAAGGAATTTACATTTCCCTAAGGAAACTGGACAGCTAAGCAAACAATTTAACTTACAATGTGAGAACTACAACAAAAGAAGGAAATGCAATGAGATTATACAGAGTAAGAATAATTAATTTTATCTGAGGGACTAGTAGGGGGTGGCTGGCCAACAGAAATTTCCCAAAGACCATTCGAGCTGGGATCTGAAGAAATAACTGTTTTCCAACAGAAAGGCTCAGGGCTCTCCAGGCAGGGGAACAGGGCGTTTGTTTAGGAAGGGGCCTGGCTGACAAGGGGAGGAACCACTGACAAACGTTCAGATGCAAGAGAACATGTGCTCAGAAAACCATAATCGGCTTGTTTTTCTTCTTTGGATAGCCTTAGTGGGGGATGTTAAAGGACCCTCGGGCAGAGAGGAAGTCAGAGGTCAGAGAGAAAGGGCGTTTGCCCTGCCAAGGAGCTAGAACTTTACTCGGTTCAGTTCAGCCACTCAGTCGTGTCCGACTCTTTGCGACACCATGGACTGCAGCACGCCGGGCTTCCCTGTCCGTCACCAGCTCCTGGACCTTGATCAAACTCATGTCCATCGAGTCTCTGCTAGAGATGGGAAATCAAAGGACTGGTTAGAAATGACAGGAGATAGCAATGATAATGCTTGTGACAGACACACAAGTGAAAATGTTGCAGGAAATGGTGAACTCATGCAGGAGGGAAGAACCAAGACTCAGCGAAAACGGAGATCTTAGCACCTGGGGCCTCGCTCTATGTCAGCTCTGCCCACTTTATTATCCTCCCACATTTGCCAGGAAGGATGACTCTCTGTATTCCGTGGGCTTGTGTCTTTTAGCTCTGCCATGCAACAAAATGATTCTCAAGATCCAAAAGTTATCAAGAGAATGTCATCTCTACATTTATGTGGCCAGAGTCAGGACTGACACACCACCCCACTGGAACCAAGAACGGGAACGGACAGGAATGAGCAGCTGGTGGAGTGGGCTGGGGAATTGCTGGTTAGTTGATGGCTGATACTTACTGATCTTTTGTTAGTCTATAGCCATGGTCCAGGCAAGAGATGATGAAGACCAATATACAAACTATTATGTATAAGATAAGCTGCTGCTGCTGCTGCTGCTGCTAAGGAGCTTCAGTCGTGTTCGACTCTATGCGACCCCATATACAGCAGCCCACCAGGCTCCTCTGTGCCTGAGATTCTCCAGGCAAGAACACTAGAGTGGGTTGCCATTTCCTTCTCAAAAGCATGAAAGTGAAAAGTGAAAGCTCAATCATGTCCAACTCTTAGCGTCCCCATGGACTGGAGCCTACCAGGCTCCTCTGTCCATAGGATTTTCCAGGCAAGAGTACTGGAATGGGTTGGCATTTCCTTCCCCCATAAAATAAGCTACAAGGGTATATTGTACAACACAAGGAATACAGCCAATATTTCACAATAACTATACAAGGAGTATAGCCTTTACAAATTGTGAATCACTAAATTGGACACCTGTAACTTATATGGTATTATATATCAACTATATTTTAATATAAAGAGAGATGTTGAAGACGTGAACTAAGGTAATGGTGATGAGAAAGAAGTGTGGAACTGGGAGAGATTTAAGAGCCAGAATTAACAGTACTTGGGGGTTGATTGAACAAACTATGCTAAAAGAAAAAGTGATTGGACTATTCTGTGAATGGAGAACTCATGGGGAAAACAGGGGATAAAAATGAGAGCAGGTTTCACATGAAGGTCGAATGTGCATGTTGGGGGCAACTTGAATTTGAAGGACATCTTCTAGTCTTGAGACAGAGATTCAGCAGAAGGTTATATGCCTGGACCAAAACTGGAGATCTGAGAGCTATTAGCCTGGTGGAGGCAATTACAGGTACAAAAGAGACAAGGTCATTAAAGGTAGGGGCAGGGAGGAGCAGAGTGAGAAGCATCGTGGGACCCCTATTTCCATTCATGTGATTAATACCAGATTTGTAATACATCTGACTACAGTTCTAGGAGTCAACTAGAGGCATATCCAGGAAGGCATGATAGGAAAGTTTGCAAAACACATCAGTCATGAAGTGATGAAACACCAGTAAGAGCGTTCACCCGAAGCTCAGGAGCATCTATGTGAGGAGCCTGAAGCTCAAAGTCCGCACTCCTGACTTCTAAATTCTCACTTATGGCTGTTACCAAAATCACATTATGTTCCTTCTTTGAGAGTCACAGTCAAAGTCTTTGGCTTATATTACATGAGACGGTCAGTGCTCTTGGACCAGGGCACTTGTTTTAGACAAAGGAAAAGCTTAGGAAAGAGTCTAATAATCTAAGAGTCTGAGATAAACACTACAGCCCCTTCCTTTTAAATAATGAGTGTTGTTTTCTAAGTTTGGAACTGAGGTCTGGATACAGAGGGTTGTTTATTTGAAAATTCCATTGGCTTTGCAGATCCCGTGACTATCTACTGCTGTACTTTACAGAGACTTCTTGCTTTATACAGAATGAAATCTAAATCCTTTTACTTGACTTTTACCATGCATGATCCCTAATCTAGTATCACACAGCCTCATTTTTTTAAAAAATTAATTTTCACTGGAGTATAGTAGCGTTACGATGTTTCAGTGTGTTACAGTGTATTACAATGTTAGTTTCTATTGTACAGCAAAGTGAATCAGCTGTAAATAGCTTTAGGATTTCCTTCCCATTTAGGTCACCACAGAGCGTAAGTAGAGTTCTCTGTGCTCTACAGTGGGTTCTCAGTAGTTATCCGCTTTTTAAGTTACCTGTTTCATACATAGTATCAATAGTGTATTTATGTCAATCCCCATCTCCTAACTCTTCCCATCATTCCCTTTCTCCCTTGGTGTCCATACATTTTTCTCTACATCTGTGTCTCTATTTCTGCTTTGCAAATAAGATCATCTATACCATTTTTCAAGAAAAGAAACTGGGTCATTTGTAGAGATATGGATGAACCCTAGATGCTAATACAGAGTAAAGTAAGTCAGAAAGAGGAAAAACAAAAATTATATACATTTTTGACCACTGCTCTTACCGCCTATCTCATTTGTAGGTAACAATGAAGAGTACATTCACTTTGTCTCAATGTTCCTAAAGGTCTCAACTCATAACAAAATCAGCTAAGAGTTCATAATCTTATCTAACTCTCATCAGGCCAAAAGTTCCAAATTTCATCATCCAAATAAGGTATTGGTGAGGCTTAGGCATGGGTTTCCCAGGTGGCGATAGTGGTAAAGAACCCACCTGCCAAGGCAGGAGACTTAAGAGACACAGGTTTGATCCCTGGGTTAGGAAGAATCCCTGGAGTAGGAAATGGCTGCCCACTCCAGTATTTTTGCCTGGAGAATCCCATGGACCAGAGAAACCTGGAGGGCTACAGTCCATGGGGTCACAAAGGGTCAGCATAATCCATCCAGGAACAAAATTCCTTCCCATCTGTAGAAACTAGAAAACCAGTTATCTGCTCCCAATATACAATGATAAGGTAAACATAAGATACCAGTTATAGACACTCAGTTCAGTGAAAATGGGAAGAATAAAAGCAGCAACAAGAGTCAGACAAATCTCACAAGGCATCAGCACCTCAGAATCATCCCCTGTGTGTGTGTGTGTGTGTGTGTGTGTGTGTGTGTGTGTGTGTGTGTGTGTTGCTCAGTGATGTCCGACTTTTTGCAACCCCAAGGACTGTAGTTCACCAGGCTCCTCTGTCAGTAGGACTCTCCAGGCAAGAATACTGGAGTGGGATGCCATTTCCTTCTCCAGGGGATCTTTCTGACCTAGGGATCAAACCCAGCTCTCCCACATTTCAGGCAGATTCTTTACCATCTGAGCCACCAGGGAGCCCAACGGGAATCATTCCTGTGGCTCTTAATTCCACCCTCTGAGCTGTGGCTTCACATTCTGAGCATCCTTCCTTTTTCATGAAAAGTAACATGAGTAGTTTGATAAGCTTGTTTCTTGCCTGTATGCTTTTACAGGATCAACAGTTTTTGTTGTTTGTTGGTTGGTTCTTTAACTTTCATACTCTCTCTCCAAACTGGCACTTTTAGTCCAAACTTGCAGTGTTTTTCCACATATAAAGTTCTCAAAAACTTTGTGGATCTCTCATATGGGCATTTATTCCATCAGACAGAAGGCTCTTCCACAAGTCTTCCCCAGATATAGATAATGCTGTCTCTGCTTTTGGCTTCTGCTGAGATGGCCATGGGACAATGCTCCCAGCTTCCTAAGATGAGCTCTGATTTTCTAGGGGATTTGTCAGTCACACTCATAAACTCTTCAAAGAAATCTTTTGTGACTCTACACTCCAATCTTTTGATTTCTTGAAGATTTTAGGAAAAGATTACATAGCCACACCCTCAACTTTTTCTCTAGAGCCTGCTGTCAGCCTTTTCTGATGACAAATGTCCTAATTTTAGCACTTTTTTTTTGCATTGTAGATAATGTTAGAATTTTCCAAAAAGCTAAAGCCTGATTTATTTTCTTTTAACATTTCTTCTTAATCTGTATCATTCACCTTGAATTTTACTTTAAGCAGCAAGAAATCAGACTTCCCCTTCAACACTTTGCTTGTAAATCTCCTCAGCTAATTCTCCAGGTTCATTCTTTACAAGTTCTTTTCACACAACTGTAGAACACAATTTCATCAAGCTTTTGCTGGTCTATAACAAGGGTCTCCTTTCCTCCAGTTTCCAATAATATGCTCCTCATCTCTTTCTGAGTCCTCACCAGCAGAACCTTTAACATTCATTTCTGCCATCAGTCTGCTTATGATGATTAAATGTTTTTTCTCCACTACATTTCTCACTCTCTTCTGAGCCCTTACTGGCAGACTTTAACATCCTTATATCTATAAACATCCATATTTCTGTGAACAATGTACTGTGCTCCTCAAAATTCTTCTGGTTTCTGCCCACTGCCCAATTCCAAGCCCATTTATAGCTTGTTTGTTTTTTAAATACATGCTTTTTACATTAGCACCACATTTCTGGTATCAAATCTGCATTAGTTTTCTAATGCTGGTAAAACAAATTACCTCAAATTTAGTGATCTAAAGCAACATAAATATACTGCCTTAGAGGTCAGAGGTCCAAAATGGGTTTCACTGGACTAAAATCAAGGTTTCAGCAGAGCTGAACCTCGTCTAGAGGTTCTGAGGGAATCTGGTTTTCTTTTACAGGTTCTAGAAGACATATGCATCCCTTAGCTCATAGTCTGATTCCTCCATCTTCAAAAACAATATCATATCACTCTAGCCTGCATCCATTGTCACAACTTCTCTGACTGTCTTCCAGGTTTAAGTATCCTTGTGATTATGTTGATCCACTTGGATAATCTGGGGTAGACTTTCTATTTGAAGATAAACTGATTAGCAATCTTGATTCCATCTGCAACCTCAATTCAGCTTTGCCATGTGAAATGATACATCCTCAGAGTCCAGGGATTAGGACAGAGACTGCTCTGGAGGGTCATCATTCTGCCAGCCACAACCTCAAAGATGGTCTGAGGCTGCTGCCTTGAGTTCTGGTTGAACAAAGGGGACATCACATTAAAAAAACAAACAAACACAGCTTTCACCTCAAGTTCTTGGTATTTTAAAACAGAAAATACAATGATTTAATAACATTGAGATAATACATATCTTTACAGCAAAGAGTAACTTGATTAGAACTCCGTCTTCTAGCCATTAGGAATCAGAGAATTTAGAAGAATGAGAAATATTTGGTGTAGCAGAGAAAAACATCTTTGCACTTACAAACATTGACATTTCCATTCAAATAATTCATGACTATTATGTAATTATGTAATTCTAGCAAAACTCTCAATCACTCTTTGATAATGACCTATCTATGATTTCATGCTATGATGATACAGGTGAACTTGGGCTCATTATCATCCCCAGTGACTTGTGAGGAAAATAGACTTCAAGGGACAGTTAAGGTTAGAAATTCAAATACAAATATTCAAATTTTAAAACATCAATGCATTCATGACCATTACCAAAGTTTTCTATTTTTCAAGTAAGGTTTAATTTTTCTCTAATTTAGCCACAGGAAATAAAGGGCAACCTTCACAGTTACAGAGCTTATATTCCAGCAATAGCAAAATCCACAACAAAGAAATTTGTGTTTATTGAGCATGTGGCAAACAGTGGAATGAACTATTTGCATGCGTACTTTGATTTAGAGGAGACCAGGATATCTTTGAATGACAGTGTCAAGTAAGAAATAAAAGATTCCGTGAGGGAAAGAAACTAACATGCTGGGTGCTCTTCCATTCCTTTCATTATCTTCTTTCATTCCTTCAACAACACTGTGAAATAACAGTGTTTTGTTAGTGAATAAATAGATTCAGTGAAGAAAAGCAACTTTCCTAAGTTCCCACAGATAAGAGTGGCAAAGTTGAGTTACAAAACTAAATGTGGTACAAATAAATCCATTTATTGAACAGAAATAGATTCACAGATGTAGAAAAGAAACATGGTTACCAAGGAGGGAAAGCTGGGAGAGGGATAAATTGGGGAGACTGGGATTGACATATGCACTCTACTATATATAAAATGGATAACTAATAAGAGCTTAATGTGTAACACAGGGAGCTCTATTCAGTACTCTGCAGTGACCTCTATGGGAATAGAATCATAAAAATAGTGGATGTATGTGTATGCATAGCTAATTCACTATGCTGTACTAGAAGGAAATGGCAACCCACTCCAGAACTCTTGCCTGAAGAATCCTCTGGACGGAGGAGCCTGGTGGGCTGCTGTCTATGGGGTCCCACAGAGTCGGACACGACGGAAGCGACTTAGCAGCAGCAGCAGCAGCAGTACACTTGAAACTAACATAAAATTGTAAATACCCCCAAAAATTAATTATAAAAACCTAAATATGACCAGCTTCCAAGTGCACCATCTTTTCTCTACAATCTGACATCTTCCATGAAGTCCAAGATGAATTCTGTGCAGGCCCCAAGGAAGGAGATGTCTCCGTGAGGGGTAACTGGACAGTGACTTACAGGAGGAAGGGAGAGAGTGAAGAAAGTGGAGAGCTGGGGGAAGGATGCTAGACTGACAGAAGGGTGAGGACCAGGGCACAGATGAAAGGGGCTTGAGATGGTTGGATAGAACAAGGAGTCTGAAGCTGGAATCAGACTCTGGAAGAAAGTAATGATAGAGAGGCTTGGACTCAGCGGAGGGGTTCCAATCCAAAACACCTGAATGGGAGACTATGGGATATGGCCTTTTTTTTTTTTTTTTTTTTTTTTTAGGCAGTAGGAACCCACTAAAAACACATGAGCAAGGAACCGATGAAATCAGAGCCGTATTTCATAAAGATTCACCTAACAGCAGTGAGTTGGGATGGAAGAAAGGGAGAAACCTGGAGGTGATGATGAGAAGGCGGTTGCCCAGGTCACTTGCAACGTACCGAGGGCCTGAATCACAGACATGCCAACAGGAGTAGAAAAGAGGCGGCAGATGGCACCGCTGATGTGAGCAGCTGCAGAACGAGGCCTGACAGCATGGAACAGTTGAGTGAATGTGAAACACGTGAGGAGGAAGAGGTTATGTACATCTGACTCAGAGGTTTCCAGCCCAGGAAAGCAGGTGGAGGCGTGTCCCCGACTGCAGGATGGAGTCACCAAAGGAAATTGGAAATGAAGTGCTGGATCTCAGGGCAAATCTGAATGATAGATATCATTTTAGGAGTCCCCCAACACAATGGGAAAGAAGAGTGGAGAGGAGAGCCTGGAGGGGAAGGGAGGAGGACCTGGGCGAATCTTGGACAGAGTGTGCCTTTAAAGACTGAGGAGCTGGCAGTCCTGGCAAGGGCACAGGAGAAGCAGCTATAGGGACAGGAAGGCGTGGCCTGGATGCAAGAGATCTTCCAGAGGACGGGACTGCCGCAAGTTCTGGGTGTTACAGAGAGGTCAGGGGGACTCATCTGTCAAGAGAGTGTTGATGCTGCTAAGAAGGTGCTAAGAGCCAAGACATGGACTTCTTGCATACATTCTATGAGATTCAGCTCCTTACATGTGGAAAACCAGGTCAGGACTCTCAGCAGGTCACACTGCTAATGCACAGTGGCTGTGCATGGGAGCCCAAGCTGGTCTGACTCTCAAGATTTCCGTGACACCACGCTGTCTCTCCGAGTCTATGCTGGACTTATTCCCGATCTTCAGAAAGCAGCAGAGCCTTGATGTCCATGAAAAGCTTCACTTGCTGCTGTGTTAAGATGCAGCACATAGCAACTGACAGAGTCCAGCTCAGCACACACAGTGCCTGCAATATGGGTTTGTGTTGCATGAATGTTTAGTTCCTGGCTTTTCAGTCTTCCAACTACAACAAGGCTGGGGAACACAGTGGGGAAAGTGACCCTGGAAAAGCATGTACCTGGAAAAAGCAGGTGCCAGTCCTTCACCCGACTGCAATCTGTACCCACCTCCAGTGCCCCGTACCAGGAAACACTGGGGTGAAATGAGAACTTGTAGCTCAGAAGAAATGAGTGAGAAGGAAAGAGCTGAGCCCTGGGCTCTCCCTCACTTCCTGCAATGACACTGACATTTGAGCTTGTGGGATAAATTTCCTTCTGGAAATTCTCTCTCCACACCTGCCAGTGCCCACCAGGAGCTGAACCTGATGTGCTTGTCTTCTCAAGGCTTCCTGTTCTTTCCATAGATCCTCCCTTTACTGAGTCTACTTTCTCCATCTTTTTCCCCTCACATCAAAAAGAAAAACTATCTACAAAAAAAAAAAAAAGAAAGTTCACTATTTTCCAAACAGTAGAAATCTTACATTAGCATGACTAATCACAACGTCAAATACTCTAAATGAACACCCTCAAAGAGTCTAGTCAATTCGCAATCTTAAGAGAAGTTTGCTGAATAGCTCCCCTGGTAAAAAGGAAATTGCCATGTGAACACTAGTTATCAACACTGATAAGATGTAGAAAATCAGTAATTCAAAGAACAATTATGGCTTTATTGGAAAACTATAGAGATTGAAAATAAATGTGGCAAGCATTCAACTAAAGAAGTCAAAACAACTAAACATTAAGTAAACCTAAAGGGAAGAATTAACAGAGATAATTAGAGAAAATAACACCCCCTTTAAAAGGTGGCAGGTTAATCAATAAAAGCAAAGGCTAATTCTTCACAAAGACCAGTAAAACAGTCTAATCTCTAGCAAGTTTGACTTGCATATATAACATTAAGGATGATACTCATGTGTGCTTTCATTTCTGATTTTTTGCAACCCCACCAGTTGTCCCTGTCCATCATTATCTCCCGAAGTTTGTTCAAACTCACGTCCATTGAGTTAGTCCATTGAGTCATGTCCATCCAACCATCTCGCCCTCTGTCACCCTCTTCTTCTCCTTCCCTCAAAATTTTCCAGCATCAGGGTCTTTTCCAATGATTCAACTCTTCGTATCAGGTGGCCAAAGTTTTGGAGCTTCAACTTTAACATCAGTCCTTCCAATGAATATCCAGGGTTGATTTCCTTTGGGATTGACTGTTTTGATCTCCCTTGCTGTCCAAGGGACTCTCAAGAGTCTTATTCGGCTATTGACTGTTCAGTTTAGTTCAGTTCAGTCACTCAGTTGTGTCTGACTCCGTGCGACCCTGTGGACTGCAGCACACCAGGCCTCCCTGTCCATCACCATTTCCTGAAATTCACTCAAACTCATGTCCATGAGTCTGTGATGCTATCCAACCATCTCATCCTCTGTCCCCTTCTCCTCCCACCTTGAATCTTTCCCAGCATCAGGGTCTTTTGCAATGAGTCAGTTCTTTGCATCAGGTGGCCAAAGTACTGGAACTTCAGCTTCAGCATCAGTCCTTTCAACGAATATTCGGGACTAATTTCCTTTAGGATGGACTGGCTGGATCTCCTTGCTGTCCAAGGGACTCTCAAGAGTCTTCTCAATACCACAGTTCAAAAGCATCAGTTCTTCATTGCTCAGCTTTCATTATAGTCCAACTCTCACATCCATACATGACTACTGGAAAAACCATAGCTTTGACTAGATGGACTTTTGTTGGCGAGGTAATGTTTCTGCTTTTTAATATGCTATCTAGGTTTGTCATAACTTAACTTACAAGTAGCAAACGTCTTTTAATTTCATGGCTGCAGTCACCATTTGCAGTGATTTTGGAGCCCCCTCCCAAATAAAGTCAGCCACTGTTTCTACTGTTTCCCCATTTATTTGACATGAAGTGATGGGACTGGATGCCATGATCTTCGTTAGTTGAACGCTGAATTTTAAGCCAACTTTTTCACTCTCCTCTTTCACTTTCATCAAGAGGCTCTTTAGTTTTTCTTCACTTTCTGCCATAAGGGTGGGGTCATCTGCATATCTGAGGTTATTGATATTTCTCCCAGCAATATTGATTCCAGCTTGTGCTTCATCCGGCCCAGCATTTTTCATGATGTACTCTGCATACAAGTTAAATAAGCAGGGTGACAATATACAGCCTTGATGTACTCCTTTCCCTATTTGGAACCAGTCTGCTGTTCCATGTCCAGTTCTAACTGTTGCTTCCTGACCTGCATACAGATTTCTCAAGAGGCAGGTCAGGTGGTCTGGTATTGACTGTAGCCTGCCAAAATAGGAGAGTTATAGTATAGTTCTACCACATGCTATACAAAAGCAAAGAGAAATTCTGTATAAAATATAATAAAAAAATGTTCTTTTTTTTTAATACACAACAATCTCAAAGGAGAAGTTTCCAGGTGACAGAAATGAAGGGAAATTCTAAGCAGATTAGCAAAATGAGTAGTAAAATTAGTAGACAATGGGGGCAATGGATACAGCTTATAGCCCGGGAATTGGAGCCTGGGGACTAAACTCAAGCTGAGCCAAGATGTAACCTTTTGACCTTGTGAACTGGTGAGCAAAAACTGAGATCCCTACAGAGTTGGAACCCTCAGAAGTCTCTCTGGGGAAAATGGGTTTCGAAATTTTCTGTCCACTTCTCCTGAGAAGGAAGCCCACACCAGCCCAGGTTAGAGGGAGGAAAAATGTTTCTATTCCAAATTTTTAACTCTGCACATTCTCTGTTAGAGTAAAGCCATTCCCAAGCTAGAGAAACAGCAGTATAATTGAGCAAAGATATGGTGTATGAGGTTATTCACTGAAGCTTCGTAACTGTTAAAAGCAATACTAACAATGGAAATAAGTTACATTAGTTTTGTGAGCAAAAATGCAATTGTCTTCAAAATGATGTGTATCAACGATGCTGAAAGATGATTGCAATATTGAATTAATGACAGAAAACTGTCCATGTAGATAAGTAGGTAAATAGGTAGCTAGCAAAAGAAGAAGAAAGAGGAAGAGAAAGAGAGAAGTAGTCAAACATGACTTTGGTTGAAAGGAAGTGAAAGCTAATGAATGAATCTGGAGATAAGAGAGTAAGTGGTTAGGATTTGGTGGGAAACTCAAAATTTTACTTAAGCATGAATTGGTTCTAATTTATCAGAATAGTTATTTGAATTAGAACAATGATATATTTAATTTACATATCTAAATTTATGTTTAAATTATGTGTCTAACAAAATTTTTTTTTAATTTTATATAAGAAGGTAAAACAATGAAGAAAACCAAAAACACAGAAGCAGAGGAGGGAGGAGACGTATTTGCTGAAGGCCAGAGATAAACGGGCCGATTCCACATGATCGCCTACCTCCTAGGCAGTCTTTCATAGAATAAGCTTGTCGTTGTTGTCCAGTTACTTAGTTGTGTCCAGCTCTTTGCAACCTTGTGGATTGCAGTATGCCAGGCTTCCCTGTCCTTCACTATTTCCTGGAGTTTGCTCAAGCTCATGTCCATAGAGTCAGTGATGCCATTCAAACGACCTCATCCTCTGTAGCCCTCTCGGCCCTCAATCTTTCCAAGAGTCAAGCTCTTTTCCAATGAATCGGCTCTTTGCATCAGGTGGCCAAGTATTGGAGCTTCAGCATCAGTCTTTCCAATGAATATTCAGGGCTGATTTCCTTTAGGATTGACTGGTTTGATCTCATTACAGCCCAAGGGACTCTCAAGAGTTTTCTCCAACACCACAGTTCAAAAGCATTGATTCTTTGGTGCTCAGCCTTCTTTATGGTCCTACTCTCACATCCATACCTGACTACTGGAAAACCCATAGTTATGACTATATGGATCTTTGCCAGCAATGTAATGTTTCAGCTTTTTCGATATGCTGTCTAGGTTTGTCATAATTTTTCTCCCAAGGAGCAAGCCTCTTTTAATATCATGGCTGCATTCACCATCCACAGTGATTTTGGAGCCCAAGAAAATAAAGCTTGCAGTAAGATAACACAAATCAACATTGGTGAAAATAAAACAGCCACACATCTAAGCAAGGAAAACAGCTAGCTAAATGTAGAATTTCAGCATCTAAGTAGACACATGATGCCAAACTTGCATTTGCTTCTCCCAGGGTTCAGCATTTCTCTTTGAGAGGCATGAGAACTCAGGGCTCAGAAAGAAATGCAGCCAAGGCCCAGCCCCAGGTCCCTGTGCTGGGCTTCCTTCATGGTTTCCTGCATGTCTTTGCCTCTTTTACTGCTGGATGTGGAGCCAGGCTATTTCTTGCTGCACAGCTTTTGAGTCCGTGCTGATCTCTTGCGGGGCTTCCCAGGTGGCTCCATGGTGAAGAATCCACCTGCCAATGCTGGAGACAGGGGTTTGATCTCTGGGTCAGGAAGATCCCCTGGAGAAGGAAATTGCAACTCACTCCAGTATACTTGCCTGGAGAATCCCATGGACAGAGGAGCCTGGTAGGCTACAGTCCATGGGGTCACAATGAGTTGGACACGCCTGAAGCGACTTAGCACACACTACAGATGAGGAAACTGAGAGTGAGAAAATGTAAGACATCTGTCCAAGATCAGGGAGAATTATTTCTACTAGTCAACCAAACAGAATTGTGGGGCATCTTTAAACAATGTCCTACAACGTGTCTTTAAATTTCCTAAAAGTGAATGTCAGCCTTCCTGATTCAGTGGCTCCAGCTATCCCAGCCTCCCACTGGCCTCACAGTCATCTGAGGGTAAGAAGGTCAGCCCTTCACTGGAGCCTGAGACAGCCTTCTCTGAGGATAGGGCCCCTTCCCAGCACTCATGCCTGCAAGGCCCCAGTGTCAGCCTGAGCAGTGGCTGGCACACACTTTGATGTAAAGCAAGGTGACATTTCCCATGAGGGACAAGGAACTGCGTCCAGCTATGAGCTGAACCACATCATCAGGGCAACGGAGCTACCGCAGGCCCTGACTCTGCTCTTAGAGGAGCAGCCCCAAGAAACTCAGTCCTTCTGCAACCTTCACATACCCGCTGAACACCGAGGCCTGGATGGCCCCACATCCAGACCCTGGGGCTTGCTGTCACCATGCTTCACGGTAATAATACCATGACCTGTTTATAACAAATTTGATTGAGGCAGACTCAACTTACAAAAAAGCTGTACATATTTAACATACACCTTAATGTTTGGAGATAAACAATACACGCAAAAGCCCATCAGTATAATCAATGCCATGAACACACCCACCATTTTCAAAGGTTTCCTCTTGCCCTCTTGCTGCTGCTCCTGCTGCTGCTAAGTCACTTCAGTCGGTCCGACTCTGTGCAACCCCATAGAGGAGCCCACTAGGCTCCTCTGTCCCTGGGATTCTCCAGGCAAGAATACTGGAGTGGGTTGCCATTTCCTTCTCCAATGCATGAAACTAAAAGTGAAAGTGAAGTCGTTCAGTCATGTCCAACTCTCAGAGATCCCACGGACTGCAGCCTACCAGGCTCCTCCATCCATGGGGTTTTCCAGGCAAGAGTACAGTACTTCACATAAAATCTACCCTCTTAGCAAACGTTTAAGTAAACACTACAGAATCACTAACTATGGGCTGTTCAGTGGAGCTCTGAGACTCATTCATCTTGTGTAACCAAACCTTTGTGCATTTTTTATTTTATATTGGGGGACAGTCGATTCACCATGTTTTGTTAGTTTCAGGTATACAGCAAAATGATTCACCTGTACACACACTTTGCATCTATTCTTTTTCCAAACTCTTTCAAATTTAGATTATTACAGTATATGTAACATAGTTCCCTGTGCTATACAGCAGGGCCTTGTTGGTTATCTGTTTTAAATATAGCAGTGTGTACATGTCCATCCCAAACTCCTAGTCCACCCCTCCCCCTCACCAACTCCTTCCCCTGGTAACCATAGTTCATTCTCTAAGTCTGTGCAGCTATTTCTGTATTGTAAATAAGTTCATGTGTATCATCTACTTTAGACTCTTGCATATAAGAGATATCATATACCTTTGAAGTGAAGTGAAATGAAAGTGTTAGTGGTTCAGTCATGTCCAACTCTTTGCAATCCCATAGACTATAGCCCACCAGGCAACTCTGTCCATGGCGTTCTCCAGGAAATAATACTGGAGTAGGCTGTCATTTCCTCCTCCAGGGGATCTTCCTGACCCAGGGATCAAACCCGAGGTCTCCTGCGTTGCAGGCAAATTCTTTACATCTGAGCCATATTTTTGACTACAACCCCCATATACCCTCCTTCTACCCCTCTGGAGACCACCATTCTACTCTGAGCCTTAAAAAAGAAGGAAATCCTACCATATGTGCCAAAATAGATGATGAACCCAGAGAACTTTATGCAGAGTAAAATAAGCCAAATGCAGAAGGACAAATCCTACCCGATGTCATACAAAATCTCTAAAATAGTCCAACTACTTGTTTGGGGGCTTCCCTGGTGGTTAAGATGGTAAAGAATCTGCTTGCAATTCAGGAGACCCAAGTTTAATCCCTAGGTCGGGAAGATCTCCTGGAGAAGGGCATGGCAACCCACTCCAGTATTCTTCCCTGGAGAATCCCATGGACAGAGAAGCCTGCCTGGGCAACCTGGCAACCTGACTGGGCTACAGTCAGTGGGGTCACAAAGAATCAGACACAACTGAGCATCTAACAGTTTCGCTTTCACTTTTACCTGTTTTTGTATGAGCTGAGCATAAGCCACATGCAGTCAGTGTCCCATGTAATTCTCACAACCCTGCCCTTTTATCCCTTCATGGAATAGATATTTACTAAATGCCTGTGATGTGCTAATCACCAAAGTCAGAGGACAAGACACAGTGATAGACTAGAACTGACATACTAGAGGAGGTCAGCAAGTGAAGAGACTTTGGTAAGCTGTGCAGGTATCACAAACAGGTAAGTAGGAAGCACATCGCTGGTGCGGCTGGGGACAACTTCAGAAAGGGGTTGAAGTTCGTCTTGATGGATGAATAACCAAGAGTTGGCTTGGTCAACAAAGGATGGGGGCAGAGATGGGGGCTTGGTTGCCCAGGCAGGGGGAAAAAATCTAAGGATAAATACTTCACTTAGCAGTTAGTGAAACACAGGGAGAGAAAGAACATGAAGGAGAAGGATAGGCCTGATGGCTTGGGCTGCAGCCAGTCCCCCATCACAGGGCCGAGTTCTAGAAGCAAGAGGGGCACCAGAGAGTAAGGTGCAGACAAGGTGGCTTTGGAAGGTTCAAGCACATTGAGGCATGAACACATTTGCATTTTCTTTTTAAAATATTTTTAATTTATTTTTAATTGGAGGATAGTTGCTTTACAATGTTGCACTGGTTTTTGCTGCACAACAATGTGAATCAGCCGCAAGTGTTCATATGCCCCCCTCCCTCTTGAGCCTCCCTCCCTCCCACCCATCCCATTCCCCTCAATTATCACCAGTAGACTGTTCTGGCTGCAGAGAGAAGAGCATTGGGAAGGTTTGTGTCTGCAGCTACAGTCAGGAACTGTCACAGTCATCAGGTCCAAGGTGGCAGAAAGGGTTGGTTGCTGTGGAAATGGAAAGAGCTAGATGCATGTAAGAGATGCTTCTAGAAACAACATGAGCATTGTTGGGATTGGATGTGGGGAGTGAGAGAGTGATTGACAACAGTCGAGGAGACGCCCAGGCTTCTGGCTTGGACAACCTGTCATGTCCCTGAGGTAGAGATTCTAGAAGGTGAAACAGGTTTGGGGGCAGGGCATTCATTTTCATTTTGAACACACTTGAGTTTGAGATGCCCACAGAGCAGCCAGAGGGAGTTGTCACATGGGCCAAGGTGGCTCATTTGATCAGGAACTTAGGAAAAAGGAAAAATTTCCCAAGCGGCTCAGACAGTAAAGAATCCTCCTGCAATGCAGGAGACCTGGGTTTGATCCATGGGTGGGAAAGACCCCTCGGAGAAGGGCATGGCAACCCACTCCAGTATTCTTGCCTGGGAAATCCCACGGAGAGAGCAGCCTGGTGGGCTACAGTCTATGGGGTCACAAAGAATCAGACACAACTGAGTGACTAACACTTTTCACTTAGGATAAAGGCTCAGGATATAAATGCAGTTTGGGGAGTTATAAAGTGAAAAGTGAAGTCAGTCGGCTCAGTCGTGTCTGACTCTTTGCGACCCCATGACTGTAGCCTACCACGATACTCCATCCATGGGATTTTCCAGGCAGGAGTACTGGAATAGGTTGCCATTTCCTTCTCCAGAGACTCTTCATCAACCCAGGGATCGAACCTGGGTCTCCCACATTGTAGGCAGACGCTTCACCATCTGAGCCACCAGGGACGTGGTTGGGGAGTTATGGGGAAGGGTTATTACTGAGATGACAGACATGCCTGAGGTCATTCAGAAATTTGTGGAAATGGAAAATACGTCCTGTAAACAACAAGGTCCTGCTCTATAGCACAGGGAACCATATCCAACATCTCGTGACAAACTGTAATGGAAAAGAATATGAAGAAGAATATATATATATGTATGTGTATGTATAACTGAGCCACTTTGCTGTACAGAAGAAATTAACACAACGCTCTAAATTAACTATCCTTCAATAAAATTAAAAACTTTAACTATAATAAAATAGAGTCATTGGGAAAGCTCAGTAGGATAACGCATGTACTTTGGGGCTACAGTGGGGCCTGGTACACAGCAGCAGCGGCTGCCAGTTTCTTATTATTTTGTTATTATTAAAATCATATAACAAAGCTCAACACATAGTAACCACTTAGTAAATGTCAGCTCTTATATCCACTTTCTGTTGTTAAATCTGCATTGTGCTATAGCACCTGGTCCAGGTGAGCACTCAACAGCTGTCAATTTCTTTATCACTGACTGTTGTTAAGCCTGGCACAGGCTAAGGGCTTAATAAATGTTTCATTAAAAAGTAAAAGAATAGAGGTCCCTGGGCAGCCACCAGGAAGCACGAACATTTGGTATCTGAGTGAGAAAGATGAAGCTGCAAACACGAGGAGAAGGAGTAGCACAGGTGTAGACGGCAGACCACGTGAGTGTGCAGGGGCTGAGAGCCCGAGAGGACCACAAGCTCAGGGTGCAGAGAAGGCAGGTAAAGGAGTGTAGGAAGGATCCGGCTTTAGTAGCAGTTTTGGGGTGTGATGGACCCCAGTGGAGCCTCTCAGATGGTGCCAGTGATAAAGAACTCATTTGCCAATGCAGGAGATGCAAAAGACCTGGGTTCGATCCCTGGGTCAGGAAGATCCCCTAGAGTAGGAAATGGCAACCCACTCCAGAATTCTTGCTTGGAGAATCGCATGGACAGAGGAGCCTGGCAAGGCTTTGTGTCCATGGGGTCACAAAGAGTCAGGCATGACTGAGAGACTAAAACAAAAACACTAGCTTTCCAGTTGGTAATTATGTGTTCTATATATGTTAAGGAGGAGTGCTCTTATATGGAATAGCCATCTTTATATACATTCTGGGAAATGGCAAAAATCCAGAAAAGTCTTTTGGGGCAGAGGCATATTGCAACATGTTCAGGACTCAGCCAAATTAGAGCTCATTTAATAGCAGATACAGTCTGTCAAAAAGTGCCACCAATGCTTCAAAGCGTCCTTCAGATGCTCCAATAATGGGGTCGTACCCCACGCATGCTCCACTACTGGGGTGGACTTCGCAGTCCCCCAGATCAATCACCGTCAGCCCCGTGAGAGGCACAAGGACTCCTCAGTGTGCCTCCTGCCTGCAGGCCCTTCCCCATCAGATGTCCAGCTCTCCTGCTCAGACAAAACCTGGGCTGGGCAAAGCTTCAGAGTCACAGCCGCCTCCCAGCTAAGGAGGAACTCTGTGCTCAGACTCCTTAAGACATGCAGAAAGCCATCTGTAAAAGCAGCGCTGGCTGGAGTCACCAGGAAAGAAACGGTACTTGTTCCAGGAAAGTGAGCTCCTCAGGGTCGTCCCAGTGGAGCGTCCTGTCCACTGTGAGGAACGGATATGTGTGCCTCCTTCACTGGTCTTCTTTCAACCGAGGACTCCTGCCCTTCCTGTGTTATTTCGACTGCAGCAAAAATATATATAACAAATATATACAACATCTTAACCATTTTTGTAGCATTAAATCTATTTACTTTATCTTGCAGCCCTCACCACCGTCCCTCTCCAGAACGCTTTTATCTTCCCCATTTGAAATTCTGTCCTCATGAAACACTCACTTCCAACCACCATTTGACTTCCTGTCTCTTTGAATTTGCTCAGCTAGGTGCCTCCGGAGAAGGCGATGGCACCCCACTCCAGTACTCTTCCCTGGAGAATCCCATGGACGGAGGAGCCTGGTGGGCTGCAGTCCACGGGATCGCGAAGAGTCAGACACGACTGAAGCGACTTAGCAGCAGCAGCAGGTGCCTCATATACAGTATTTGTCCTCTGGTCGCTGGTTTATTTCACAGAACCTGTCTTCAAGATTCATCCATGTTATAGCTTGTGTATGTTTTCCATTGTTAGAACAGATCACATTTTGTTGACTCGTTCATCTGTTGCTATGTATTCTTTGTGTCAGTACATCTAATGGGATTCGAAAATAAAGTGATATTGTTAAATCACACACACATGCAAGGATAAAAAAAGAGCTCATCCTGCCTTATACTGGACCAGTCTGAAGGATACATGAAAGAGTAAACCTCCTACCCTGACCCACGAGTTTCTCCTGTTTGCCTGTGGTTGATGCCAAAGGCATCACTGTAGAAAATTACCTTTCTGTTCCCTGATGCCTCTGGGACTAAGTAACACATTAAGGTATCTCACCCTCTAATAGGCTGCCACAGAAGGCTCACAGGCTTCAGCACTCCCCATGACAGCTGTCTGAGTGGTGGTAATTGATTAGATACGAGATGTGATGGGAAGAGATGAGAGGGAAGATGAGCGAGGGTTTGAATCGTGGAGCTCTTCTTAGGAGAAAAGAAACTTAATGGAGATTTCTGTCAAAGGAGCAGAAGGGCACAGATTACCCCTGAGACTATGGTTCCCGCAGGAAGACAGAGAACTAAGATGGAAAGAAAGAAAGAAAGAAGGATGCGTATCTGTCTGCTCTCGGGAGCACTGGGGGCATGCTTAAGGGCAAAACTCATCTATTTCCGTAGATCCTGGTTTGAGAAGGACCCACAATTGAGCAACAAGTAATTTCCACCCAGAAAACCTAAGAATCCCTAAGGAAATACAGCAACATGTTTCAAGCTTTTAAAATGAATATTCAAATAAAATATAACCATATATAATGGATTCAGTAGTCGTCATATACATATAATTTTTATCATCTATAAAACAGGGTTTTTGTTGTTTTTGCTCAATCACTCAGTTGTGTCCAACTTTTTCAGCCCCATGGACTGCAGTGCCCCAGGCTTCCCTATCCTTCATAATCTCCCAGAGCTTGCTCAAGCTAGCGTCCACTCAGTCAGTGATGACATCCAACCTTCTCATCCTCTGTCATCCCCTTCTCCTCCTGCCTTCAATCTTTCCCAGCATCACGGTCTTTTCTAAGGAGTTGATTCTTCGCATCGGTGGCCAGACTATTGGAGCTTCAGCTTAAGCATCAGTCCTTCCAATGATTATTCAGGACTGATTTCTTTTAGGATTGACTGGTTTCATCCCCTTGCAGTCCAAGGGATTCTCTAGAGTCTACCCCAACACACAGTTCAAAAGCATCAATTCTTCAGTTTTAAGCTTTCTTTATGGTTCAACTCTCACATCCATACATGACTACTAGAAAAACCATAGCCTTGACTAGACGGACCTTAGCTGGCAAAGTAACGTCTCTGCTTTTGAATATGCTATCTAGGTTGGTCATAACTTTTCTTCCAAGGAGTAAGCATCGTAATTTCATGGCTGCAGTCACCATATGCAGTGATTTTGAAGCCCCCAAAATAAAATCTGTCACTGTTTCCCTTGTTTCCTTATCTATTTGCCATGAAGTGATGGGACTGGATGCCATGATCTTAAAAAAAAAACCCTCCATTCAGTTTTTGAATGTTGAACTTTAAGCTAGCTATTTCACTCCTCTCTTTCACCTTCATCAAGAGGCTCTTTAGTTCCTCTTCACTTTCTGCCATTAAGGGTGGTATCATATGTATATCTGAGGTTATTGTTATTTCTCCCAGCAACCTTGATTCCAGCTTGTGCTTCATCCAGCCTGGCATTTCTCATGACATACTCTACATAGAAGTTAAATAAGCAGGGTGACAATATACAGACTTGACATACTCCTTTCTCAAATTTGAACTAGTCCATTGTTGCGTGAGGTTCAAGATGGCAGTAACAGTGTTGGTGTTCAAGGTAACAGTGATGGGGATGGTGTTGAAAGACCCAAGGCAACCATGACCCAAAGCGGATGCAGCAGTAAATATTCTGCACGCTATGATGAAAACAGAACCATTAGAATTTAGACTTCATGTGCTAGGGAATTGTGTTGTGTCTATAACACAGCCTGGCACACAATAGATGCTTAACATTTACTGAATGAATAAACTGATTTCATTCAGTCATTCATTCATTTATCTCCTGGGAGTTTACACCAGATGCACAGGTTGAGGGCTGCAGTAAGGAGCATTTTCCAAAATCAAGTATAGAGGTAGCCATTCAAATGGATAAAGGGTAAATATGCTTGAATCATCCGTCTGAGGCAAATCTCTGGCGTTTTCAAATTTTGACTATAAATTGTTCAAAAGCTCATTTATTACCACTCATTTTTCACAATATATTTGGGGATGAGCCCATCATGTGTCTGTTTTATGTGCCTGCCTTTTGGAGGAAAGAGAAGATATCCAATAGTTATTACCAAGTCAAAATAAGGAATTGATTTTAAATGCTAACAAGAAATTAGCATAAAGTAAAGACGATTATCTTAGGAATAGCTCTGTTTGCTTTTCACTCTAGCCAGAAATAGGGCCTAGAACCTGACCAGCATAGGGTTGCTAGAGCAAACACCAAATTAATATGTGTCCCCATAAGATGCCCTTAATAAAATCATCAGCGAGACATTTAAAAGTCAAGTACATGAGGTATTAAAATTGCCATCCATCCACAATCCAAGCACGTGACAAGTTTTCTAAAGTCAGATCCCCACCTAGCCCTCACTCCCTTCTTCTTTCTTTTCAGGTATGTCAGGGAAGATTCACTTCCAGCAAAGTAGAACTTCCCTAGTTTTCCCAAGCGGCAGATCGAATCTTAAGTATAATATTCCATGACCGCTGGGCATCTGGGCTGATAGAAGTGTACTGGGGATGAGGAGAAACACATGTGCCTTAGTCAAGTGTTTTGCCATAAGTTCTACTTTTGTTTACGTTTGAAGAATTGGTCAACAAAAGAAACTACTTGTCACACACACAATAAACAATTCCAATATTTAATAGAGGATTGTTTGACAATTTCAAAACACAGTCATTAAAAGAAAAAAATAGAAACAGTAAAGAGTAGTAACAGCGTATCTATACATCATAAAACTGGGCCAACAATCTACATCCAGACTTGAACAGTGCTGGGAAGTTCCGCATTAGCAGCAATTTGGAGTCCCAAATGGGAAAGGGTCCTGGGAGGCAACCCACCCCATGGGCGAGATTTTAAATTGCAGTTTTGAAAAAAAATAATAATAAATTGCAGTTTGGGGGCTCCCACTTATAATTCCAGGCTGCACTCTGATATCATCATCAGTTTGTTTGCAAAAATATGGCTCTGCAGGGGGCGTATACCTGTGAATGAAAGAATCTTTTTCAAAGAAAGTGATGCCTGGAAGGATGAATAGGAGCCTTCCCAGGGAAGGAGGAACAGGGGTGAGCGCACACTCCAGGCAGAGAAGAGCAGGTCCCTGGACAGTGGTGGGCAGAAGCCAGTTCCTGCAGCATCTGTGGGGGAGCAGGTATTCAAACCCAGCTGAGAGAGGACTGGGGATGTGAAGGGTAATGAAAAAAGAAAACTGATCACAGATGGAAACAAATCTAGAATTTCTTGGTCTCATTGGCTCAGAAGGAAATTTTGAACAGAACTATTCCCCAATCAGTTACACAAAGAAAAGTCTGAGAAGAGCAAGATCTTTCAAATGGCTAATTATGAGTTCTGGTGAGACTCAAGGGGTCAGTAAAGACTTACTGAGAGGTCGTTATGGTCTGGTCCCTGTCTTCATGGAGCCCATAGGCTGAGAGGCACACAGACCAGAAAACGGGCGCCTCTAACGCAGTCTGCTGTGTGCTGGGGTGGGGATGGCTCCTTGTTCCCACGCTTGATTCCTTCAGACCCAACCCTTGAGAGAAGGGTTAATTGAGGAGGTAGGAAGTGAGATGGGGAAGGAGGGGGTCTGTGCATATCGCACAGTCACCACTCTGGGCACCCAGGTCCACTCCCCGGGGCATGTCTAGGAGACTGCATGCTACGTGCCCCAGGTTGCCTTGCCGGACCACCCCCTCCTCCACCTCCCATCCGCCACCCACGATGAAGGGCTGCTCTGGGCATGCGCATTTCCTGGCTCATTCAGTGAGTCCTGAGTTCTGGCTCCGTAAGACAGAGAAGCAGGTATAAGAGCCAGCTGAGGCAATGTGGGGGCTTAGGAAAGCTTCTTGGAGGTGCTGGTACATATGCCTAAGTGGGTCACACGAGGAAGAAAAGGGGGACGACCATCCCAGGGAAGGAAGCGGCATCCATCATATTTACCAGAATTATCAGTACTTAGGTGTGTAATTTTCCCCCACTGGGCATAAATGCTTATGGGGCAATGATTAAATATTATTCATCTTTTTACTCAGCTAACCTTTCTCAAGCATTGACTTCTTTTGTTCTGGGCTAAAAAAAAACAAACCCAAGGGCAAGAAATATGGGACAAGGTATACAAGGAGCAGCTAGTGTACCCCTCTCTAGCTTCAGAGAGGGCCACGAAGAATGACCAAATTGAAACTCCTGTCACCGTGAAGAAAATGCAAAAATGCTTCCAGGTGTGCAACTTTGTGTGAGAGAAGCCACACACTCTGTTTCCCCTAAGAACTTTCTTGTTTTTCTACAAAAAAAAAAATTTAATTTTTAAGAATTAGAATGTACAATGTATAAAAATGACATTATACATGCTAACAGTCTATTTTTAAAAATCAACAATATGATGGGCACAAATCATAGACACAAACCTGTTTCTACAATGTTATAGAATATTATATGTCATATATGATTTCTTCACCTTCTGTTTAACCCATATTTACCTTAAGACCTTTGAGTAAGGTTAATGTAACCGAATGCTGCTTTCTATTGTCTTCAGTTCTTTGAATATCTCCTGTATTTTCTTTGAAATAGGAAGCTTTTTCCCTCAAACACCTGCTCACACTATGACAAAGGCAAGAATAAAAGACATCATAATTTTTCAGGTCTAGGCCTGTCCTTTATTCTTGGGGCCTTGGAGTCTGTGAGCAGATATTGTGTAGATACAGGGTCTTGCTAGTCCGACATCATACTGACATCTGCTGGTCACTTAGAGGTCATCATTGGGAACAATATTCAAAATGGAGAAAGCTGCTCTGAGTTGCTTTCCATATGTGTGCTGGACTTAATTTCTATTCTGTTTTCAAAGCTTCAGTCAAGATATGGACCAGGTTCTCAGGGAAAGTATGTCCATTAATGAATAGATGTATTTTGGACCTTTGGCCTCTTGGTACTGAAAAATTGACGCGTTCGAATTGTGGTGTGGGAGAACGCTCCTGAGAGTCCCTTGGACTGCAGGGAGATCAAACCATTCAATCCTGAAGGAAATTAGTCCTGAATATTCATTGAAAGGGCTGAAGCTGAAGATCCAATACTTTGGCCACCTGATGTGAAGAGTAGACTCCTTAGAAAAGATCCTGACGCTGGGAAAGATTGAAGGCAGAAGAAGGAGGCAGCAGAGGATAAGATGGTTAGACAGCATTACTGACTCAATGGACATGAATTTAAGCAAACTCCAGGAGATAGTGGAGGACAGAGGAGCCTGGCGTGCTGTAGTCCATGGGATCAAAAACAGTCAGACAAGACAGCAAACAAATAGCAATTTTGGACCTCGTTTTACTTGGTCTCTGTTTCATTCATTTCTTCCACTTGCCATTGGTCACACTAACCACTCCTCACTCAGCACTGTCCTGGGATCATTTGTGGTGGGAAAAGTAGCAGATGGAAAACTTTCACAAACTTACCCATTTACCTTATTTCCACAAATGACCCTCAGAGCCTGAGCTCTTAGGTCTTCAGAACAAAAGTAAGGGGGCGTGGGAGGATGCCACGTGCATTTCTGCATGGCATGGAGTGGGGCATGGAGAAATGGTGTTGAGAACATCCTGTGGAATGCCAGCTCTCAGTGTTCCATCATGTGCTGTTCCAAAGGCATCAGTAACGTTGCAATAACCAGCCCATCAGAGAAACCACACTGGCAGGAAACTAAATTGTTATTTGTTATTTTGGAAAATAGCTTAAAACAGTAAGGTGGACTTCCAGAACCTGAGTTCCCACAAAGAGAAACTCCACCCAGAGAATGAACTCCTGCTTCTTACCCTTCTGTGCTCACTACTTCCTGATGGTGTCACCCAGCCTCCTGCCCCTGCTATGAGAGTGTGGTCACAGAAAAAATTAGATTTCAAAGTGCAGACACTGGGTTCACATCCCTTCTCTAGCCCTTACCCATCAGGGCATGAGCAAGTAATGTTGTTGTTCAGTTGCTAAGTGAGTCTGACTGTTTACAACACCATAGTCTGCAGCATGCCAGGCCTCCTTGACCTCTACTATCTCCCAGAGTTTGCTCAAACTCAAGTCCACTGAGTCTGTGATGCCATCCAACCATCCCACCCTCTGATATCCCCTTCTTTTGCCTTCAATCTTTCCCAGCATCGGGGTTTTCCAGTGAGTAGGCTCTTCACATCAGGTAGCCAAAGTACTGGAGCTTCAGCTTAGCATCAGTCCTTCCAACGACGATTCAGAGTTGATCTCCTTTAGAATTGACTGGTTTGATCTCCTTGCTGTCCACGAGACTCGAATCTTCTCCAGCACCACAATTCAAAAGCATCAATGTTCTGGTGCTCGGTCTTCTTTATGAAGAAACAAGTAACACAATCTTTCTAAGTCTCACTTCCCTCAACTGAAAATTTGTGTGACCACAGATAACGCAAAAGGAAAGGGAACATCCATGTAAAAAGACAGCAGAAGGAACCTCCTGGTACACATAAAGGATTCACTTTTCCACCTCAGTCTCTCAGCAGATGCCCAGCCTCTCTCATTTCCTTCCTGCCTCCATGTCTACTCCTCTCACAACCGATGTCTTAAAAGCAGTCTCCAGCCTCCACTCCACTTTCCTATCAGAGGTTCCCACTGCTGCACGGACATCCCTCCTGACAAGCTCATCAGTGACTTGTTGATGATTTTTCTGTCCTTATTTAACATCTTAGGATTCCAAGACAACCACTTACCTGGTTTTCCCTTTATTCCACTCCTCAGATCCTCTTTGAATGAGGAAACTCAGAATTCAGTCCTGGCCCGCTCATCTTTCCTCTCTGGTCTTTGGCCTTGGTTGACCACCTCTGACTCTAAAAATCATGGAGACCCTGGTGACTCCTGCATTTGTAGCTCAATCTAACTACTCCCTGAGCTCCAGGCTCAGATGTCCAACTCTACAGGACCTGTTCTGGATGCAGTGCTGGACATCTTTTACACACCATCCAACGTCCACTCAGGCTACCTTTCCATCCAGCCGTTGCTTTGGCAACCAGCTGCACATGGGAGGAACTGGAAGCTCCAGCCCCGTCCACCTCTTCCACTCCTTCCCAGGACTTTTCTGCTGCTGTAATGTTGAACATCTGCAGCAGCCCACTCATTTACAAGTAGGAGATCAAGGGAATTGACCCCACTCCAGTACTCTTGCCTGGAAAATCCCATGGATGGAGGAGCCTGGAAGGCTGCAGTCCATGGGGTCACTGAGGGTCGGACATGACTAAGCGACTTCACTTTCACTTTTCACTTTCATGCATTGGAGAAGGAAACGGCAACTCACTCTAGTGTTCTTGCCTGGAGAATCCCAGGGATGGTGGAGCCTGATGGGCTGCCGTCTATGGGATCACACAGAGTTGGACACGACTGAAGTGACTTAGCAGCAGCAGAGCAACCCTTGAGAGTGGGGGTTGAGAGCCCGTGGATGAGCATAACCCTACCCCCTTCCCCAGCAGGACTGATCCCAAAGGGCCCACGGACTCAAAAACACCTCAGGGAGTGACTTCCCTTCTGTCTTCCCAGCCCTTGGGATCACTTCGCCAAATAACTGATGTATAGGGTCTGCTTTTGGAGGAACCCAAGCTAAGTTGTATGTGTCGTATGCCCCTCAAACACCAAGAAAATGTTACCACCCTAGTCCCACTTCTCCCTACCCAACACCCCCCATCTTCCACCTCCAAGGTCAGGCTGTGCATCTGAATTGCTTGCAAATACTCTAGTTGATTCCTGTTGTTGTTCATTGTTCTGTGGCTCAGTTGTGTCTGACTCTTTACAACCCCATGGACTGCAGCCTGCCTGGCTTCCTTGTCCTTCACTGTCTCCCAGAGTTTGTTCAAACTCATGTCCATTCAGTTGGTGACATCATAGAACCATCTCATCCTCTGTGGTCCCTTTCTCCTCTTGCCCTCGATCTTTCTCAGCATCAGGGTCTTTTCCAATGGGTTGGCTATTTATATCAGGTGGCCAAAGTATTGAAGCTTCAGCTTGAGCATCAGTCTTTCAGTGAATATTCAGGACTGATTTCCTTTAGGACTGACAGTTTTTTTAAGTGAAGAAGCTGGCTTTAAAAAATTGATTCTTAAATACATACAAAGGTGAAAACCACCTGTCTGGGGACTCTCACATAGGACCTTAGATGAAGCATTTGGGGAACTCTTATAGAGGGTGATGGCAGAAATCTTTTCTCAGGTTTGGTGTCTAAGGCCATGGTTGTGACTGCCCTTCTTAGCATACACATGAGGTAGATATCCTTCCTGTTTTGCTGAAAGTTTTACTTTCATTTTAGGCTGGAAGGATTTGGTAACAAAAGAAATCACTTGTTACACAGACACTAAACAATTTCAATATTTAATAGAGGATTATCTGACTCAATTTCAATATAGAATCATTAAGAGAAAAAGAAACAGAGAAGAGTAACAGCACATGGTCTTTCCAGTGGTCATATGCAGATGTGAGAGTTACACCATAAAGAAGGCTAAGATCCAAAGAATTGATGCTTTCAAATTGTGGTGCTGGAGAAGACTCCTGAAAGTCCCTTGAACTGCAAGGAGATCAAACCAGTCAATCCTAAAAGAAATCAACCTGAATATTCACTGGAAGGACTGAAGCTAAAGCTTCAATAATCTGGCCACCCAATGCGAAGAGTCAACTCATGGGAAAAGACCTTGATGCTGGAACAGATTGAGGGCAGGAGGAGAAGAAGCTGACAGTGGATGAGATGGTTGGATGGTATCCCTGACTCAACGGACATGAGTTTGAGCAAGCTCAAGGAGACAGTGAAGAACTGTCTGTAGTCCATGGGGTTACAAAGAGCCAGACACAACTTAACGACTGAACAACAACAAAACAGCATATATATCATCAAACTGGGCTATATCCAGACTTGAACAGTCCCTCATTATCAGTAATCTGGAGTCTCAATTGAGAAAGGGTCCCAGACATCCACCCCATGGGTGAGATTTCAAATTGCAGCTTTGGAGCCTCCTGCTTATAATCCCAGGCCACAAACTGTTGTCATCGTCAGTTTATACAGAGTGAAGTAAGCCAGAAAGAAAAACACCAATACAGTATACTGACACATATATATGGAATTTAGAAAGATAGTAATGATGACCCTGTATGTGAGACAACAAAAGAGATACAGAGGTATAGAATGGACTTTTGGACTCTGAGGGAGAGGGAGAGGGTGGGATGATTTGGGAGAATGGCATTGAAATAGGTATACTATCATATAAGAAACGAAGTACCAGTTTATGTTCAATGCAGGATGCAGGATGCTTGGGGCTGGTACACGGGATGATCCAGGGAGATGATGTGGGGTGGGAGGTGGGAGGGGGCTTTGACATTGGGAGATCGTGTACACCTGTGGCTGATTCGTGTCAATGTATGGCAAAACAAATACAGTATTGTAATGTAGAATAAAGTATTTAAAAATATATATAAGCAAGAAAAAATTGCTCATTTAAGACCATAGTGGGGAAAAAAAAATACAGCTCTGGTTTTTCTTTAACTTTTACAATGCTGTTAGTTTCACCTTGTGAGTCATAAGACCCTGGCAGGGCTGACCAGACCTCCAGGGGCTCAAGAAAATTCCAAGACCCACTCCCTCTCTTATCTAAAATGCCACTTGACTTGCTGGTAACAATTGGTGTGTTTTGCAAGTAGGTTCATAATCTGGGCACTGTCCAGGCAGGTCAGAGGCAGGTCAGAGGCCTGCTCTCCTGCTTCTGAAGCCTGAACTAGACTTCCTCCGTTCTAATTTCCCAAACACCTCCCAAGTCACCCACAACACCCATTGCCCCTCTGTGGGCAGCATGACTGCATTTGGCATCCATAGGTGGCCTGATTGCCTGTGAAAAAGCCCTGCCTCCCATTTGATGTGGCCTGAACAGCAGGTGTGGGTCAGGCTGGGGCCCTCCCATCCCCTCCACCCCCTCAGGTCTGACTACCGCCCCCCATGCTGCCTGTGGGCACAGCCTGAGTGAACCAGGCTGCAGGCTCTGTGGCTCTCAGCACACCTGGGTTACTCCAGCTTTCTCCCCTTCTCGTGGATGCTCCCACACAGTTCCCAGTTCCCAGGGCTTAGTGAGCCTTGCAGGTGCTTTTCACCATGAGCTATGAGGCCACATCTGTTACCCCATGGTACTGAACTCCACCAGTGGCGTGACCACACAGGAGACATATGGGAGCTTTCAGAGAGTTGTACACATGCTCATACACACGTGCACACATGTGTCTAGCACATTCACACTCACAACACACACACACACAGATTATCTGCTTATTTATACTTGTGACCCAGAGATCATCCAAGGCACATGGGGTACATGGGACTCCTCACCCCCTGCCACCCCTCCTGCTTCTCCAGCATCATTCAGTCCCCAGGCCCACTGAAAGCTCTGGGGACTCAGTCAAGTCCTTGAACTACCCTCTCCCTCAGTTTTTCATCTCTAAATTGGACAAAATCCCACCTTCCTGTTGTCATTGTTCAGTTGCTATGTCATGTCTGACTCTTTGCAACCCCATGAACTGCAGCCTGCTAGGCTTCCCCGTCCTTCACAGTGTCCCAGAATGTGTACAACACAAATTAAACGAGATGTCCCTGGGACCCCTTTGAGGCAGAAGTGTCTGCACCCTGAGGACTCCTTGTGCTAGAAGGGATGGGTTTCCACCTCATGAGGCAGGAATTCGTGCAGGGGGACACGGGGCCCGTTAGGAGGAGGCTCGGCTCCTTGGAAAACAGAATCAGAGACAGTGCTAGTGGAGAGGATTTTACCGGTGGGTTCAACCCCAGGGGCAGACTGAGGGGAGGGGTCAGAGTGTGGACGGGAGAACCTGTCACCCAGCACACTGGAGTACAACAGACTGCTCCCTCACCAGGGAGCCCCAAGAAGCCTGACACACCTCACTCAGGGGCACCGCTTGGAGAGGAGCCCCTGCCCTAGTCTTCTGAGCAGTGGTGTCCTTGAAAGGGGCTCAGAGGGAGCACTGCAGTGGGTAAGGATGGAAGAGGGGGAGGGCAGGCACACAGCAGCGGTTGCTGTTGGGCTGCACGCCCATGCAGCCCACCAGACCCACCCCAAAAAGAACTTGGGCACCGAGGAGGTTTGGAGGTCTGGATAGGAGCACAGCTGGTTCCTGACACAACTTGTTTCCAAACGGAGTCATCCCCTTGGCTTTCTCTGCTTTCTTTCCAATATTGACTGTTGTCACCTCACTTCTCAGTGGTTCTGGGGGAACTCAGGCTTTTGAAGATATTTGCATCATAACAAGCATCCTGTCATCTCACCAGGGGGCAGGGACACTCAGCACGTGAGGTTCCTCTCCAGGCCCAACCACCTCCTCGGCCAGGTCCCTGGGGAGGGGGATGTTGTTGTGTTGCTGTGTGTCTGTTGTGGTTGCTGTTCCAGTCCTGGGATCCTTGACAACCCAGAGCTCTTCATCTGGGGCCTTTCAGCACTCCAGCACCCCGAGCACTACATTTCCTGCACTCCTACCCTGACCCTGCTATCTCCCATAGGCCCTGGCACGCACAAGATACACTGTAAACTAGGATATTCCTGGACAGTAAATGTTATTAAATTTAAAACAAATGAAAGGCACTAGCAGGTACACAACAGCTTTGTGCTGGGGCCATAGGTGAACTGAGAGCAGAGGATGAGGTGACAGGTGGCTAACCGCCCCTCCTCCCCCCAGGAAGATCCCAGTCTCCTGGGTGGCTCCCTCCCCAGGAGACCTGCTCTGCCGCATCCATCAGGGCGAGGACTCCTCATGTCTTGGAAACTAGTGGTTACCCCCGAGCCAAGACTGAGAGCCTTATTGCCAGGGGTGTGAAATCTGGACCCTCGGCTCCTCCATTTACAGCCCAGCTGGGCAGCTTCTTGCCAGAGGGACTGCGCTGACTCTCTGGGCCCTGAGCTGGGAAATATCTGCTAGTGTGCTTCATGCACCCCTTTTCAGGAGAGAAGCTATAAGTAGAAGCTATAAGTAGGGGGCGTGCATGAGTGCCCAGTCATGTCGGACTCTTTGCGACCGCCATGAACTGTAACCCACCAGTCTATGTCCATGGGATTCTCCAGACAAGAATACTGGAGCAGGTTACCATTTCCTTCTCCAGTAGATCTTCCCGACCCACGGGTCGAACACGCATCTCTTGAGTCTCTTGCATTGCAGGTGGATTCTTTTATCACTGAGCCACCTGGAAAGCCTCAATAAGCAAAACCCAGCTCGGCTTTCCCCGCAGCGCCCCCAGGAGGTCCGTGGTGAACCAAACCTGAGAGCTGGCGGGGCCAGGGGCGGGGTGGGGGAGGTGCGTCCTTCCCACCCAACTCGGCTCAGACGTGGAGACCGTGAATCTCAGTGTTCTCGGCAGCTCAGGAATCACAGGTCCTCCCCTCTAAGGACAGGGAAGCTGGACCAGGGCGCTGTCCCTGGTTGAGACCCTGGATAACTGTGCACAGACATAGACATCAGAGCAGGAGTCATGCAAAGAAGGGCCTCGACGGTCCAGCTCGCTGAGAAAGCCATGGAGTCTCCGTGTGCCCCCTAACCCTCCTCTCCAGGCCAGGCAGGAGTATAGGGGGCGGGGGGCTCTGGAACATGGACACAGCCCCTCACCCGCTCCCCGCCCCCTCGGGCAGTGGCCACGGCTCCACCCGTTTGCTTCCGGTTTCAAGTCTAGGGACAGACCTGCTCCAAAGGCCTCACCCAGCATCGAAGGAGATGGAGAGGGAGATGGTCTAGCAGTGGCGGGAGCGATAAGCTTCCCCTGCCCTCTTCCCCTGCAACCCCCAGCTCCTCAGGTCTGAAAGCCAGGGAGACTAGCAACCCTGTGGGCACTCACCCCACCTGACTGTGCACCAGGCCCAGTCCAGGCACTGGGTGTCCCTTCTCAGATTCTCCTGCCAGCTGTGCGGAAAGCTGTCAGTCCCTGCTCCCGTGTGCAGAAGCTGAGCCTCAGCAATGGGGCTGACCTTGCCCAACACTTCCGCTGGTAAGTGGCGGAGCCTGGATTTGAGCCCAGGTGTCTCGTCCTCGAGGAAGGTAGTAGTGGAGGTTTTCATCTGCACGGGGAGCCAGGAGCCTGGAGCCAGAAACAGGGGAGAGTGGGGCTCGGAGTCCCACATGAGTCCCTTGCCCCCGGGTGAAAGGTGTCACTCATGTCTACGGCTGAAATGTGGCCTCTCCTGTGCCACTGCCCCCTGCCCCCTGCCCCCTGCCCCCACCCCCCACCCAAGATCAGATCCTTACATGTACACATTTTTCCTGTGTTGTTTATTGCTGAGTTCCCACTGCCTACATCAGTGTCTGGCTATAGTGGGTGCTCAATACCTATTTGAATAAGTCAATCCGTCAATCAATCAGTGAGATGGCTGATCAGATGGGCTAAGAATTGAGCAGATCAAAACTACCATTTCTGCACATTTACTCTCATGGAATTAATCCAGACCTATTTTCACTATAGTCATTTTGAACATCCCTACATAATGGCCTCTCTCTCTCTCTCTCTCTCTTTAGCACAAACTTTGCCCATGTGCTCCATGAATTATGGGCAGTAACAGTATGAGAAAAGGGCAGGGGTGCTATTGGGGTGAGAATTCCTCAATAAATACAGACACCTCTCCACTCCTGTATAACATCTCCAAACATCTCATGGTGGGGGAAATGAAATTTAAAATTTTATCTGCCTATGAAACCTTTCGAAACGAAAAAGAGAAAATAAAATTTATCTGCTCTCTATATCCTGAAATTGGCTCAGAAAGAAGTTTGAGAAAAATTTCTGTACATCTGCTGCCCAGTCTCTCCTCGGCTGCACGTTGCTCAGTCAGGGTACACGAAGCTGAAGAAGTCATGAAAATGTGCAGAAAACCTCATCCCAACCCACACGGCTGATCATTTTCCAAAACAGTATTCCTGCCAAATGGACTTCTGGCTTCATCCACTCAAACAGCTTTCTTGCTCACGGATTGGAAGAAGAGTCATTTGGCAGAAAAAGGGACCCATGGTGTAAGCCTGACATGACAATCCTGTTCTGATCAAAATAACCGAGGTAGGAAACAAACAGGGAGAAGCAGGTGATGTTTACCTGGCGTCCTCCTTCCGGGGTCCTTCTCCCGCAGACGCCGTCCCCTTGTCACCCAGGCATCTCAGCAGCCACCTCTCTGCCCCACACTGCCCACAACTGGCTGCTTGCTTTACACACTCATTTCACAAACATATATGTTAAGAGCTACGCTCAACCTGGCACTGTCTAAACTACCTCTTGTAAATGAACCAAATGCAGTCTGTAAGGTTATTATTGCATCCATTTTACAGATGAGGAGGTGGAGAGTCAAGTTCAGGGACTTGTCTGAGGCCACACAGCTAGCAGACAGCAGGGCTAGGTTTCCTATGGAGGTTAAGAACTCACTTTGCAATGCAAAGGAAATGGGTTCTATCCCTGGTCAGGGAATTATAATCCCACATGCTTGGAGCAACTAAGCCCAAATGCCACAGCTATTGAAGTCCACATGCTCTAAAGCCTGTGCCCCGCAACTACTGAGCCCTCGAGCCACGACTAGAGAGTCCTTGCATTGCAATGAAAGATTGTGCATGACGGAACAAAAATCTCACATGCTGCAACTGACACCCGATGCAGCCAAATTAATGAATTAATTAATTTTTTAAAAAACACAGTACACAAGGGTCAGGGGCGCAGTGTGTATAAGGTTCTTTCATACCAGTCATTCTAGAGTATCCAAGACACAAGTTATTCTCAAAACTTGGAGACAAGTCTCCCTTCCTTGCTTTGTTCTGAGGACTGTTTGACAGGCTGGGCCGGGGAGGGGGCTGTGAAACCATTTGATATCATTTCAGGGGGCTCTGAAGAGCTTTGGAATCATAGTGCTTTATGTTATGTCTCAGCAAAGAAAACATATCAGGGAGACGCAAAGTTCTAGATAAGAAGTGATCTATCAGAATTGGATGTTTGTGAGATCTGCAGGCAGGTGGGCAAAAGGATGCTGTACCCTGAGAACTTAGTGGGCTACACTTTTATAATCAAAAGGAAAGTAGGGAAGGGGAGATTACCTTCTTCCTCATTGTTGAGTAGATGCCAGGCTTCCAACATCAGCTCCTCCTCCAGGTTGGGCAGGAGTTTTCTTGCCCCTACATGGTTAAGTCAGGACTGAGATGGTGCAGTGGAAAAATAACTTCAGATTTCAGTATAGTGAAGGTTTCTTTACTTTGAAGTGTCACCTTTCCATAAATTATCGTTTTCTGTGTGTGCAGAGAGCACGTCCTAGGAGTCATTAACTCACTGAGCTCGCTGGGCAGGATGTGGGTCTGACGCCACCACTGCTTTATTGTTTGGGGACATGTCCCATGCTTCTGTTTCATGGTTTTGTTGCTAAGTGAGCCTGCTTGGTTTTGAGGTTAAGCAAACCTGTTTCCTCGTGATCATTAACTTACAGGATCTCCCATGCTCTTTTTTTTTTTTTTTTCACTGACAATCCCCTAGTGGGATTAACTATTTAATCACCTACTTTGTGCTTTTACCCTATTCCTATCAGGGGCGTCCCGGCATTAACGGCTCCATGCTTTTTTTTTTTCATCCCGGGCATTTACATTTGCGAACAAACAAGTTTGTGCTTTTACCCTATTCCACAGGGGCACTACCTTAGGACGTTTTTTTTTCCCGGCCCCTTAAAAATTTGCAGTGGGGCTTGCACAGAACATTGGGGAGACACAGTCTCTGATGACCTTGGACTTACTGCTCTTGATCACCACTAACATTTGCTTTGCGAATCGTTTTGATCCGTATCTGCTTCTAAATGCCCATCTGTGTCCCCAGGGCACCGTGACGTTAGAAACACTTGGTCTTTGATGTGGAAAGGCGAACCAGGAAAGGTAGTTGGCTGTATCTTCATTTGGAGGAAAGAGAAGCGGATTCGGTGGGACATATGTGATCAAGGCCCTTGTGGAAAGAGAGAGCTCTGTGTGGGGAAAATTGGCATGGCCTCGTGCCCCAAAGGGCCAGAGCTATCGCAGAGAACCTCTGCCCATGGAGCAGACCTCTGCCAGGCCACAGGTGGGGAGAAGAGCCCTGGACCACAAGCTGAGGCAGAAGGCAGCACGTGACCTGCAAAAGTCACATCACCTGAACAAGAAAGGCTTTGGCTTGGACCACTTGCCTGCAACCTTCTTCCCCCACAGAATGTTTTCTGCCCAAGACATTTTGCTCAGAAGCCTCTCTAAGACTTGAGAGCCTCTCTCTAAGTGAGGAGAGATTCCTTGCTAATCCTGAAGTTTCAGGACCAGAAGTTACGGCACAGCACAGGGTGGAACCCTTTTGTGTCCCAGCAGCCCAGGAACCCGTCCCACCCCAATGCTGAGTTCAGTTGATCAAAGAGGCAGCAGGGTGTCACGTCGGCCATGCTGCCCTGCTTCAAGGCAGCACAGGTTCTCAGTCCGTAACACTTTCCCAGGACAGAAATGAAGGCCCAGAACTGACTCCCAGTCATGATTCTTGTGTGAATGCCTTGGGGCTGCCGTATATCAAAGCACCACAGATGGAGTGGCTTAAACCACAGAAATGTACCCTCTCCCAGCTCTGGAGGTTCAGAAGGTCACGGTGTGGGTGGGGTTACTTCCTTTCCAGGCTGCGAGGAAGAATCAGTCCCAGGCTCTCACCCAGCTTCTGGGGGTTTGCTGGAAATCTTTGTCGTTCCTTGGCTTCTAGATGCTTCGCCCTTATCTCTGCCTTCATCTTCATGTGGCATCTCCCTGCGTGAATGTCTCCGTCAAAATTTCCCCTTTTCATAAGGACCCCACTCATACTGGGTTGGAATCTGCCCTGCTCCAGTATGACCATAGCTAATTACACCTGTGATGACTCTATTTCCCAGTAAGGTCACATTCACAGGGACTGGCGGTAGGGCTAGAACTTAGTGATTTGGGGGAACATAACTCAGCCCACACCCAGCCTTTTCGTTAAATGTTTTCTTATTGTGGTAAAAGTCACAAAATATAAAACAGACTATTTTAACCACATTTAGCTATACCATTCAATGGCACTAAATGAAAGGGCGAGCTGCCTGAAACGTGGCCAGAAAGGGGGCATCCGGTCAGCACCAGGGGTGGCTGATGACCAAACCGGAACCAGGGAACGGACCCGGCCCCCGGGGCCGGCCTTGGGCCCCGATCCAATCGGGAAATGCCAGAAAGACCATGGGCAGCCACCCCTGCTGTGGTCCGCACCTGTTGCCTTACTGGGAAAAACTTGGCCTGTCTGCCAGCCCTCACTATAAACCTTCCCCCCCTCCCCACCTCGGCCTCGCTTCCCTCGCTTGCCTGTCCTTGGGGTTCTGCCCGAGGCAACCGCCCAATAAGGCCTTTTACTAACGGGTCCTAGGGTGGCTTTTTCTTCCCGCGGCGTTTTCTTACACTAAATACATTCACATTATTGTGCAACTCTCACCATTATCCATCTCCCGAATTTTTCGCCTTTCTAAGCTGAAACTCTGTCCCCAATTAAACACTAACTCCCCATTTCCGCTCCCCACCTGGCATCTACCAATGTACTTTCTGACTCAATTTAACTATTCTATGTACCTCGTGTAAGTGGAGTCAAACAGTATTTATCTGCACCTAATGTATACTGGAATGCATTCTTAAGCTTAATTTATGTCCTATAAACAGATTGCACCTTTTTTTTTCCTTCCCTGGGCTGTCCAGCAGGTTATCTATTTCACACATAGATATTATGAATTAATTATCTATTTCACACATAGTATCATGCATATGTCAATCCCAACCTCCCATTCTTACTCGACAATCAGGGCAGGTTTGCTGCTGCTGTCGTATCCAACTGTATGACCCCATAGACAGAAGCCCACCAGATTCTCCGGTCCCTGGGATTCTCCAGGCAAGAACACTGGAGTGGGTTGCCATTTCCTTCTCCAATGCATGAAAGTGAAAAGTGAAAGGGAAGTCGCTTAGTCGTGTCCGACTCTTTGCAACCCCATGGACTGCAGCCTAGTAGGCTCCTCCATCCATGGGATTTTCCAGGCAAGAGTATTGGAGTGGGGTGCCCGGCAGGTTTAGCTAACATTTAATCCCAAATTTCCTACCTCATTTCCTAGGTGAAGAGGCTTCTTTTCCTCATCTTTAAGACATTCATAGATGAGCAAGACATTTAACTTCTAGATAAAGAAGGGCCTCCCACTGTTCCTCCCTACTGGGACCGGAAGATGCAAACTCCCACTGAGACCAGCAGTCACTGTCACAGCCTTCTTCAGAGAAAGTGAAGTCACCCATGTGTGTGCAGTAGTGGGGAGGGCTGTTCCCACCCTCCAAGGGAATCTGGCCCAGTCTTTCTTTAAAAGCCCAGTGTGGGCTCTCTGCCCACCATTGAGTAAGCATCGTCGAAGTCTCCCGCCTCCACTGCAGTCATGTCTAAGTCAGAGTCTCCCAAGGAGCCCAAACAACTGCAGAAGCTCTTCATCAGAGGACTGAGCTTTGAAACCACTGAGAGTCTGAGGAGCCATTCTGTGCAGTGGGGAATGCTCTCAGACTGTAAGGAAATGAGACATCCAAACACCAATCTCTCCAGAAACTTTGGGTTTGTCACACATGCCACTGTGTAGGAGATTGGTGGGGCCACAAAGGCAAGGCCATAGAAAGTAGATGGAAGAGCTGTGGAACCAAAAGATGGCCGCCTCAAGAGAAGATTCTCAAAGACCTGGTGCCTACTCAACTGTGAAAAAGATTTTTGCTGATGGCATTAAAGACGACACTGAAGAACGTCACCTGAAAGATTACTTTGAACAGTATGGGAAAACTGTTGCTGTTGTTTAGTCGCTAATTTATGTCTGACTCTTTGCAACCCCACGGACTGTAGCCCACCAAGGCACCTCATCCACAGGATTTCCCAGACAAGAATACTAGAGTGAGTTGCCATTTCCTCCTCCAATGGGAAAATTGAAGTGACTGACATCATGACTGGCAAAAAGAGAGGCTTTACTTTCATAAACTTTGATGACTATGACTCTGTAGACAAGATTGCCATTCAGAAACACCACGCTGTGAATGGCCACAACTGTGCAGTAAGAAAAGCCCTGTCTAAGCAAGGGATGGGCTTCCTGGGTGGCTCAGTGGTTAAAGAATCTACTGCAGTGAGTGCAGGAGATGTAGGAGATCAGGGTTCAATCCCTGGGTCAGGAAGATCCCCTGGAGAAGGAATGGCAACCCCCTCCAGGATCCTTGCCTGGAGAATCCCATGGACAGAGGAGCCTGGTGGGCTACAGTCCATGGGGTCACAGAGTAGGACAAGACTCAAGTGACTGAACACACAGCATGTAAGCAAGAGATGGGCAGTGCTTCATCCAGCCAAAGAAGCTGAAGCAGTTCTGGAAGCTTCGGTGGTGATTGTGGACGTGGTCATGGAAGAAACTTCCGTGGTCGAGGTGACTTTGGTGGCAGCCACTGTGGCAGTGGTGGGTATAGTGGCAGTGGGGATGGCTGTGATGGATTTGGTAATGATGGAATCACTTTTGGAGGCGGTAAATCGACAATTATTTTGGCAGTTACAACAATCAGTCTTCAAAGTGTGGACCTGTGAAAGGAGGAATGCAAAAGTAGGAAGTCAAGAAACACCTGGAGTAACAGGCAAATTTGGCCTTGGAATATGGAATGAAGCAGGGCAAAGGCTAGTAGAGTTTTGCCAAGAGAGCACACTGGTCATAGCAAACACCCTGTTCCAACAACACAAAAGAAGACTCTACACATGGACATCACCAGATGGTCAACACCAAAATGAGATTGATTATATTCTATGCAGCCAAAGATGGAGAAGCTCTAAATAGTCAGCAAAAACCAGACTGGGAACTGACTGTGGCTCAGATCATGAACTCCTTATTGCCAAATTCAGACTCAAATTGGAGAAAGTAGGGAAAACCATTAGATCATTCAAGTATGATCTAAATCAAATCCCTTGTGATTATACAGTGGAAGTGAGAAATACAGTTAAGGGCCTAGATCTGATAGACAGAGTGCCTGATGAACTATGGATTGAGGTTCATGACATTGTACAGGAGACAGGGATTAAGACCATCCCCATGGAAAAGAAATGCAAAAAAGCAAAATGGCTCTCTGGGGAGGCCTTACAAATAGCTGTGAAAAGAAGAGAGGAGAAAAGGAAAGATATAAGCATCCAAATGCAGAGTTCCAAAGAATAGAAAGGAGAGATAAGAAAGCCTTCCTCAGTGATCAATGCAAAGAAATAGAGGAAAACAACAGAATGGGAAAGACCAGAGATCTCTTCAAGAAAATTAGAGATACCAAGGGAACATTTCATGCAAAGATGGGCACAATAAAGGACAGAAATGGTATGGACCTAACAGAAGGAGAAGATATTAAGAAGAGGTGGCAAGAATACACAGAAGAACTGTACAAAAAAGATCTTCATGACCAAGATAATCATGATGGTGTGATCACTCACCTAGAGTCAGACATCCTGGAATGTGAAGTCAAGTGGGCCTTACTACGAGCAAAAGCTAGTGGAGGTGATGGAATTCCAGTGGAGCTTTTTCAAATCCTGAAAGATGATGCTGTGAAAGTGCTGCATTCAATATGCCAGCAAATTTGGAAAACTCAGCAGTGGCACAGGACTGGAAAAGGTCAATTTTCATTCCAATCCCAAAGAAAGGCAATGCCAAAGAATGCTCAAACTACCACACAATTGCACTCACCTCACATGCTAGTAAAGTAATACTCAAAATTCTCCAAGCCAGGCTTCAGCAATAGGTGAACTGTGAACTTCCAGATGTTCAAGCTGGTTTTAGAAAAGGCAGAGGAACTAGAGATCAAATTACCAACATCCACTGGATCATCAAAAAAGCAAGAGAGTTCCAGGAAAACATCTATTTCTGCTTTATTGACTATGCCAAAGCCTTTGACTGTGTGGATCACAATAAATTGTGGAAAATTCTGAAAGAGAACTTGCCTCTTGAGAAACCTATATGCAGGACAGGAAGCAGCAGTTAAAACTGGACATGGAACAACAGACTGGTTCCAAATAGGAAAAGGAGTGCATCAAGGCTGTATATTGTCACCCTGCTTATTTAACTTATATGCAGAGTACATCATGAGAAATGCTGGGCTGGAAGAAGCACAAGCTGAAATCAAGATTGCCGGGAGAAATATCAATAACCTCAGATATGCAGATAACACCACCCTTATGGCAGAAAATGAGGAAGAACTAAAGAGCTTCTTGATGGAAGTGAAAGAGGAGAATGAGAAGGTTTGCTTAAAGCTCAACATTCAGAAAATGAAGATCATGACATCTGGTCCCATACCTTCATGGGAAATATATGGGGAAACAGTGTCAGACTTTATTTTGGGGGACTCAAAAATCACTGCAGATAGTGATTGCAGCCATGAAATTCAAAGATACTTACTCCTTGGAAGGAAAGTTATGACCAACCTAAATAGCTTATTGAAAAGCAGAGACATTACTTTGCCAACAAAGATCCGTCTAGACTATGGTTTTTCCAAAGGTCATGTATGGATGTGAGAGTTGGACTGTGAAGAAAGCTGAGTGTCAAAGAATTGATGCTTTTGAACTGTGGTGTTGGAGAAGACTCTTGAGAGTCCCTTGGACTGCAAGGAGATCCAACCAGTCTATTCTAAAGGAGATTACTTCTGGGTGTTCTTTGGAAGGAATGATGCTAAAGCTGAAACTCCAGTACTTTGGCCACCTCATGAGAAGAGTTGACTCATTGGAAAAGACTCTGATTCTGGGAGGGACTCGGGGCAGGAGAAGGGGACAACAGAGGATGAGATGGCTGGATAGCATCACTGATTCTATGATGTGAGTTTCAGTGAAGTCTGGGAGATGGTGATGGACAGGGAGGCCTGGCATGCTGCAATTCAAGGGGTTGCAAAGAGTCGCACACAAGTGAGTGACTGAACTAACTGAACTGAACTGAACTGAACTGAACTGAAAGAGGAAACTTTGGAGGCAGAAGTTCTGCCTCCTATGGTGGTGGAAGCCAATACTTTGCCAAACCACAAAACCAAGGTGGCTGTGGTGGTTCCAGTAGCAGCAGGAGCTGTGGCAGTGGCAGAAGGTTTTAATTACTGCCAGGAAACAATGCTTGGCAGGAGAGGAAAGCCAGAGAAGTGACAGGGAAGCTACAGGTTACAACAGACTTGTGAGCTCAGCCAAGCACAGGGGTGGCAGAGCCTAGCTGCTACACTGAAGATGTGTTTTAGACAATACTCACGCATATGGGCAAAAACTTAAGGACTGTATTTGTGACTAATTGTATAACAGGTTTTTTTGGTTTCTGTTCTGTGGAAAGTGTAAAGATTCCAACAAAGAACTTTAACATAGATTTATTTTTGTGCCCCTGCTGCTGTTGTTCCATTGCTAAGTTGTGTCTGACTCTTTTCAACCCCATGGACTGCAACCCCATGATTTCCCTATCCTTCACTATCTCCTTGAGTTTGCTCAAACTGTGTCCATTGAATGGTTTTGCCATCCAACCATCTCATCCTCTGTCTCCTCCTTCTCCTCCTGCCCTCAGTCTTTCCCAGAACCAGGGTCCTTGCCAATGAGTCAGCTCTTCCCATCAGGTGGCCAAAGTATTGGTGCTTCAGCTTCAGCAACAGTCCTTCCAGTGAATATTCAGGGTTGATTTCTTTTAGGATCGACTGGTCTGATCTCCTCGTTGTTCAAGGGACTCTCAGGAGTTTTCTCCAGCACCACCAGCATCAATTCTTCAGCACTCAGCCTTCTTTATAGCCCAATTCTCATATCTGTATATGACTACTAGACCTATGCTGTTGATTGCTAGGTGTAATAGTCTGATCATGATGCTGAAGAAACATGTCTTTAAAAAAAAAAAAAGGCTGAATGTGGATAAACTGATAGAAGAACAGGGTCCCTACTAGGAAGAAGGAGTGGGAAGCCAGAGCATCTCACCAGGGATAACCCTGTGCCTCCAACCTCAATGTCCTGTTAGCTTCCACTGCCCCCTGGAAGCAAACGTGTAATTCATTTTTCTGTAAGGCTGCTTTCACCAGGGCATCAGTGTCAGGCCACCTGTACTTAGAGCATGCAGGGCATCCCTGGGCTCCTGCAGGGGTGGAGGACATCGCTTCTATGAAGGTAGGACCTTCCACCACTGGAGTCCCCATCTATTCTGGGGCCACAGCACAGCCTCCTCCATCCTTCCCTTCACCCCAAGCCCCAGCTGCAGACTCCACCAAGCAGTGGTGCCCTCTAGGGACAGCCAGGACCATAAACCTCCAGTCACAAATGCCACCACACTGCCCAGGCTCACGTGAGCATGTCCTTCCAGTCATCTCACCCATGTAATTGAGAGAAGGGCTCGGATGAATCAGCCCCAAATTACATGACATAGAAGTCATGGCTTCTAGGAACAGCATAATCTGATGGGTGATAGAAATCACTTACAGGTGCTGAGAAAGAGTTCTGTGTGTATAAACCGGGAAGCTGGGCTGTGCCCAGACCACACGGGACCCATCATATGCCATGAAATTTTTTATCCACTCACAATCCTGGGAATGCCATGCTGCCCCAACCCAACAAACCAGACTTTAGCACAGGGGGCCGATGTCTTCCCTGAATCAACAGAACCTAGCAGAAGTAAAGCCGGTGTGGGAAAGTGTCTGTCTGTTAGTGCTGGAATCAGTTCCAGAAACTTCCAGGCCTCTGGGCTCCCATCGCCCCACCTCTCAGCATGAAGGCCAGAAACATGAGCCATCCCCCAGCCTGCAGAGCCTGGCACCTTGCAGAGAACCCCATCAGATGTTTTATTAACCTCCAGATTTCTCTCCTGCCATTTAACCATGGGGAGACTCTGGCATTGGATCCACCTGGACTCTTGTTCTAAGAGCAAAGGTTTTCTGAATTGTCCCTTTTATATACAATGAAGTCCAAAGTGGGCTTGTGTTCTGGTTTTAGTCATGTCGATAGTGACAACTATTAAATGATTCAATGACTTAATTGCAGGTTTTTCAGTGTCCTTAGTCTTTAGGCTAGTGTGGTGGGAAGGGTGGCCCAGGAGCCCTGAATGCTGGGCTCATGAAGCACATGGAGGCTTGCAGCTCCACAGGGGGGGGGTTTGCCCCAATTCACAGAGGTGGAAACTGAGGTTCAGCAATCTTCCCAACCCACTATCAAACCCAGGTTCCTGCATCGCAGGCAAATTCTTTGCCATCTGAGCCACCAGGGAAGCCCAAGAACTCTTCTCCAGGGGAACTTCCCAACCTAGGAATCTAACCTGGGTTTCCTGCATTGCAGGCAGATTCTTTACCAGCTGAGCTACCTGGGAAGCCCAGAGAGGGTGAGAAACTTATTCAAAGCTCCACAGCTGGGAAGTTGGTGGTGCCACATTGGCTGTAAGTCTGGTTTGGTTTCCAAGCCTCTGCTCTTTGTAGACACCAAAGTGCCCTTTATAACTGTGTGTGTGTGCATGCTAAGTCACTTTAGTCATGTCTGACACTTGGTGACCCTATGGACTTATAGCCCATCAGGCTCCCCTGTCCGTGGGGTTCTCCAGGCAAGAATACTGGAGTGGGTTGCCATGCCTTCCTCCAGGGGATCTTCCTGATCCAGAGAATGAACCTATGTCTCTTAAATCTGCACTGGCAGACAGCATGCAGATGCATCTGCTTTTCCAGACCTTTAGAAAAACTAAGTCAGAAATTCCAGGAGCCTGCAGAAGCCAGTGTTCATTATTTGCATCTAAGGAAGCAAATGTAGGAACAAACCCGTGTAGGGAATTACGATGAAAGGCAGGGGAATTCTTCCTGTATGTATGTGATTGTGAGGTTGTTATGTGGAAAAACAAGGTGGGGGGGGGGGACATTTGAGCTTTTTAAAAACAATCCTAGTGAGTGCAGTTTGCATATCAAAGGCATAAAGAAGGCTGGATAATGACCAAAACTCTGTTGAGAGCTTCCCTGGTGGCTCAGTGGTAAAGAATCCACCTGCCATTCAGGAAACAGGGGTTCCACCCCTAATCCAGGAAGATCCCATATGCTGCAGCACAACTAAGCCTGTGCACACAACTACTAAGCCTGTGCTCTAGAGCCCGTGTCTGAAACAAGAGAAGACACTGCAGTGAGAAGCCCACACACCTCAGCTAGAGAGTAGACCCCAACTCGCACCAACTAGAGAAATCTGCTGTTGCGCATGCAGCAACAAAGACCCAACACAGCCAAGAAATAAATAAAATATTTTAAAAAACGAAAAACCCTCAGTTGACAGAGCGTTACAGAAAAGCTCAGGGGAGGCCTGCTGCTGCTGGTGTGGTGGTGGGGGAGCAGAGACAAAAGGGTTTTGGGGAGAGGAGGTGACTGTGGTAGAAGAGGCAGCTCAGGCAGGGTGGACATGACATAAATGTTTCCTGTAGCAAAGTGTGCAGAGTTTAGCTGGAAGGTTATAGACAAGAAGCATATCCAATCAAAAGACTTTTTTCCAGTTTTGCCTAAAATCTTCAAGTAAGCTTAGTAGCCCTGGGGATAAAGCCGGGCAGTTCTCCTAAATCATCAAGAACCAGGTTAGCAGATGTTAACCTATAACAATAAAACAGCCAGTTATTTTTACCAGCAAAACAAGTTTATTCAGGAGCAGCAAAGAATCGTCATTTAGGATAAACAGCTATGTGGAACCACCTCCTAACCCATAAAGTAAAGGAGAGGAGACTCAGAGGAGCGAAGGGGAGCCAGGAGACGTTCTCACAGACAATGGGCTTCCCAGGTGGTTCAGCGGTAAAGAATCCACCAGCCAGTGCTGGAGACATGAGTTTGACCCATGGGTCGGGAAGAACCCCTGGAGAAGGGAATGGCAACCCACTCCAGTATTCTTGCCGAAAAAATCCCACGGACAGAGGAGACTGGTGGGTGATAGTACAGGGGATCACAGAGTTGGAGTTGGACACAACTGAAGCAACTGAGCACACACACAGCAGAAAAAAGTTGTGCATGCGTGCTAAGTCACTACAGTCACATCCGACTCTTTGTGACCCCATGGATTGGAGCCACCAGGCTCCTCTGTCCATGGGATTCTCCAGGCAAGAATACTGGAGTGGGTTGCCATGCCCGCATCCAAGGAATCTTCCCAACCCAGGGATTGAACCCTCATCTCTCCTGCACCTCCTGCATAGGCAGGCATCTTGTTTACCACTGAGCCACCGGGAAAGCCAGTAGAAAAGTCAGAAGACTCAAGTCAGATCAAAATCTACTAGTGGTTTGTAACTCCAGACAAATTATCTAGTTTATATAAGCCTTGGTTTCCTCAAAATGTAAACTAGAAATAATAATTCTCACCTCGCCCTTGAAAGACTGCTGAGACAATCCAATTACATTGTGAACTGAATGTAGATTTTTTAAAATATAAAGCACTATAAAAATGCGAGTTACCTTTTCTTACCCTGAAGTAAAGAGAACATTAGAGTCATTGGAGTGATTATATTCACTTTCTACTCCTAGGTTTTGTAATGTTCAACAGGTATTGTAGACTGCATGGCCCCTTGAGAAGCTTAATTAGACATTGATTAACAACACAAAAAAACTTTTTTCAAATATGTGATGTCTGAAAAAAAGTGAAATGTTTGTTTTGTTGTTTAGTCGCTAAGTCGTGTCTGACTCTTTTGTGACCCCATGGACTGTAGCCCGCCAGTTTCCTCCGCCACGGAATTCTCCAGGCAAGAATACTAGAGTGGGTTGCCATTTCCTTCTCCAGGGGATCTTCCTGATCCAGGGATCAAACCTGTGTCTCCTGCATTGGCAGGCAGAGTCTTTACCACTGAGTCATGTGGGAAGCCCCAAAAATGTTTATTTAGTTGCAACGTGTGGGATCTCAGTTCCCAGACCAGGGACTGAACCTGTGCCCCATGTATTGGGAGTGTGGAGTCTTAGCCACTGGACGTTGTCGCTGGTGTCACTGGCCGTGTGAACTAGGAGGCAGTGTGTGGCCAGTTCTGAATGCCAGGGAAGAGAGGGTACCTCACTGGAGGCTAGGGAATAATAGGGTGGGGGAGGGTGTGTGTGTGTGTAAGGCAGACGGGATGATAATCCTGAGGGGCTAGAAGCGAAAAAGAATGACAGAGACAGAGAGCACAGAAGTTCCCTGGGCAGGAGAGGCACCTTCCTATCCCTGACGGATACCCTTACAACTCGCTGGGAAGACTAGACTCCAGCTGCACCTGAGCAGGCACCGCTGGGCAGCAGACAGGAGCACGGGGCTCACCTGGCCCAGGGAAGGTCGTGAAACATGGCAGGTTCAGAGACACCTGTCCCTCCTCAGCGGACACTGCCTAGCCATCAGGTCAGGGTCCTGAGACCAGGTGTTTAACCACCTTCCTTCCTGATCTTTGAGACCAAGGCAGCTGCCAAAACCTGTCCTGGGTTTCACTTCTGCTCTCCGTGAGCCTAACTCTGCTGTCTGAATGCAATTACCGTGTCCCTTTTATGTCCTGGAGCTGTCACCTTTACATCCTGGAATATCTCATCAGAGAGGACGAGGCAGGCGACACCTGTGAGGGCGGCAGGACCAGCGGACGCTGGGGGCTTCCGGCGCATTCCTGGGGGCTTCCGGCGCATTCCTGGGGGCGGGGCCGGAAGTGCTGCCAGGGCTTCCGGAGGCTGTGTTTCGTCTGAAGGCAGCCATTTTCTCCGTTGTGGCCAGGCTAATCAGGAAGGTCGAGGCCCTGGATTAGTAATTAACTAGTGTGATAAAACTGGTATTTTCAGATGGCTGTGAGCCAGGAATTAAGCTGACTAATGGAGGCCCCCAGGAGCAGGGCGTGAACAGTGCTGGCTGGAGGGCCCTCATTCCTGCAAACTGTGATAGGAATCCACCTCTCCCCTCTACCCGCCGCCTCGCCAAACCAGGGCTGTCCCATCCCACCTGGCTCCGTCCTGAGAAAACCCCAAAGTCCAGCTCTTCAGGAAGCCGGTCTCTGAGGACGGAGAATGGCCCGGGTAGTGAGGAGCTCGGTAGGTCACTGTCTGGGGAGGAAAGAAACTAAGCATCGCAGAGAGAGAGACGCAGTTTCTTCAGCTCGACTCTGTCCTCCCATGTTTACTTCCTCAGCCCCTTGCTTCTGGGAATGTATTCGCTGGTCTGGAAATGCCCCCTCTCTCTGTTGTTTCTTGAAAACAAAGAATGGAAACAGAAGAAAAAATCCTTTCATTACCTGGTACAGTGCTATACACAGACCCAAGACGGGGGAGATCAAAGCCCTGGCTTGTAGCAGAAATAAAGAGGGATTCATTGACCGTGCTGCAAGTAGGCAGGTGCACAGCAGACACTCCAACCTAAGTGCCTTTTCTTTTCTTTGTTTTCAAAATACTCTAGTAAGGGGAGAAAAAAAAAATTTTTTTTTTAATTCAAGGAGAGGAAAAATCAGACTGAATGAATTCGAATGGTCTGAGAGCCACATCCATATTTTAGAAAGGAACCCGCCAGCACACTGTCCCTGCCCACACAAGCAGGGGAGCCTGGAAAAAGTGGGCTGTTGACAGCAAAGGGAGTTCCCAGGAGTGACCTGATCTTAAACTGGCCCAGGTGTTACTGAACCGTTTTCAACTGTTTCGTCAGTCGTGAAAGGGGATTTGGACGAGACCCCGGTTAATCCCTTCTGCGCTGGAGCCCAGACCTGCACACTCAAGAGAAGGTTCTGTTGAATGGGTGGGTGAGGACTGTCAAGCTGGTGGCTCTTCCAAAGCTCTTTCAGTTAAATGATTGGGAAAGAGATAACGTTTGCAAACAGAATGGATTCCCACGTTTATGCGTTCCTGTTGTGGGATACTTTCCTCACGCGTGGGCTGTTTCACCTGAGCTCCCTGACTGCAGCTCTGCCTTGGCTGGAAGGAGGGGGCTCAGGGCACAGATGGGGTCTGTGACTGAGCCTCTCCTCTGCAGGGCACAGACACAGCTTCTCAGGTGGGGGACTAGCCTCCAGAGAGCCTACCACATCCCCTGAGATCAGGACTCACACGTCCCCAGGGGCCCTAGAGGTTCTCAGCCTCCATCTGTGCCGGTGCTCTAGGCAGAGCCCCATTTCTCTTGTCCTGGGGGAGTCTGTCCCTGGTCAGATTGCTGGGCAGGCCTGGGGAAACCTGCGTCCACCGGAGCAGGTTCCAGGGGGCTTGTAGCTTATAAGCAGCATAGATGGTCTGTTTGCTTGTGTGTGTGTGTGTGTGTGTGTGTGTGTGTGTGTGTGTGTGTGTGTGTGTGGTGTGGTATGTGATGTGTGTGTGTGGTTTGTACAGGCTATATGTGTGTGGGGGGGAGTGTGTCCTGTGTGTGCTGTATGGTATGTATGATGTGGTATTGGTGTTTGTGTGAAGTGTGAGTGTGCTGTGGAGTGTGCTGGTGTGGTGTGGTGTGTGATACAGTATATAGTGTGTGTGGTGTGGTGTGTGTCCTTATGTGGTGTGTGTGTGGTGTGGTATGTGATGTGATACATACTGTGTGTGTATGGGGGTTGATATGGTAGATGTTGTGTGTGGGGGGTGGGGTGTGATATGTATGCGGTGTGTGTGGCATGCATGTGTGGTGTGTGTGATGTGGTGTGTGGTATGTGTGCTGTATGTGTGAAGTTTATGTGTGCCTGTGTGTGATATTTGAGTAGTGTGGTATGTGATATGGTACATGAGGTGTGTGTGTGTGTGGTGTGGTTTGTGGTATGGTGCCTGCTGAGCATGTATGTGCTGTATGTGCGTGGTGTGTAGGATGGCGGAGGGCAGGGATCACTGCGGTCTGGGGTGGTCAGAAGCCTACTGAATGCACTAGGACTTGCTGGTGCTCCTCGAAGAGAAGGAAGGGCAGAGCCCCATTTGAACCGCTCTGGGGAAGCCGCCCAGCCCACGCTGGGCAGCCAGATGGAGGGCGGTGAGTGCGGTCAGCAGGCAATGACCAGAGCCCGGACCGCTTCCCTGGGAGACTCACTGATGTGAGAGTCAGGACGCACGTGAAGCTCCCAGCACAGCTCCTGAGAGTTACCAGGAAAGCCTTAATGATGTTAACTGTGCCCTAAAAGATCCTTACCTTAATATTGAAAGTATTATTTCAGTAAAATATTTTATTCAGGCATGGAATAATCTATTCTTCCTGTCCTCCAGAGACGCACAAATAACAGAACCCTGGTGCTTCCTTTTGGTTTGTGTAGGAAACCTATACAAACATTTTGCAAAATGCTTTCAAGTGAATCACCTCACCACAGTAACCCACCCACCACTTACCTCCAGGCTACTTACTTAACCTTTTCATACCCTAGTTTCTTCTTCTGTGAAACAGGGTTTATGGTCTATAATCAACTCAATGAAAGTAAAGTGTCTACACTTGTGTGCACAGTGAGTACCTGATAAGTGGTGGCCAGCCTCCCAAGCTGGTCTCTGGGGCAGGTCCTCTGCTTTACTTGAGATGCGTAGTTCTGAGGGTCCAGGGTGAGTTGGCCTGGTTGACAGAAGATAACTGTGAAAGTGAGACTTGGAAAGTGACAAGTTCAAAAGGAAGAGGGAGGGAGGAGACAGAAAAAGAGAAAGAAAAAAGGAGGGACCAGCCAGGTCACTACAGGAGAGGTAACTAGACCATGCCCAGACCATGCAGCATGCTTCCATTTTCCTCTTCTATTTCCTCCCCCAGGGGAATTTCCAGACACACAGAAGTTGGGGCCAAGTCCAACGACTTACTGTGTTCTCTCTGCCTAGAGGTAGAGTTGAAAACCATGTACTACAACTGCCCACATTCAGATCTGCTTGCATGAACAATATTTTCAGAGTTTATGAATCTTAACTCCAAAACAACACAGTGAAATTTTTTACTGAGGTATGCTGCTGCTGCTGCTAAGTCACTTCAGTCGTGTCCGAGTCTGTGTGACCCCATAGACGGCAGCCCACCAGGCTCCCCTCTCCTGGGATTCTCCAGGCAAGAACACCGGAGTGGGGTGCCAAGTTGACTTTATTTTCTTGGGCTCCAAAATCAATGCAGATGGTGACTGCAGCCACGAAATTAAAAGATACTTGCTCTTTGGAAGAAAAGCTATGAGCAACCTAGATAGCATATTAAAAAGCAGAGACATTACTTTGCCAACAAAGGTCCATATAGTTGAAGCTGTGGTTTTTTCCAATAGTCATGTATGGATGTGAGAGTTGGACCATGAAGAAGGCTGAACACCAAAGAATTGATGCTTTTGAACTGTGGTTTTGGAGAAGACTCTTGAGAGTGCCCTGGACTGCAAGGAGATTAAACCAGTCAATCCTAAAGGAAATCAATCCTGCATATTCATTGGAAGGGCTGACACTGAAGCTGAAGCTCCAATTCCTTGGCCACCTGATGCGAAGTCAACTCATTAGAAAAGACCCTGATGCTGGGAAAGATTGAGGGCAGGAGGAGAAGGGAATAAGAGGATGAGATGGTTGGATGGTATCACTGACTCAAGGGACATGAGTTTGAGCAAGCGCTGAGAGATGGTGATGGACAGGGAGGCCTGGGGTTCTGCAGTCCATGGGGTCACAAAGAGTCGGACAATAGTTGATTACAGTATTAGTTTTGGGCAAACCACATTGTGATTCAAAGTCTTTGTAGGTTGTACTCCATTTAAAGTTGTTATCAAATACTGGTTATGTTCCCTGTGCTGTACAACATACACTTGCAGATTATTTATTTTGTTCCTTCCTTCCACAAATATGCACTGAGTACTTGCAACATGCCAACCCCTGTCTGAGACATTTGGGATGTGTTAACAAACGAAACAGCAAAGACTGCTGTCCGTGTGGAGTTTATGAGCTGTGTATGCAGGGAGACAGACAGTGAGCAGCAAAAAGCAGACAGAATGAGTGATTCATTTGTCTGGTTTGTTATAAAGTGACAAGTACTGTGGAAGGAGAGAAAGAAGGAGGAAGGGAGCCGGGGGGAAGGAAGAAGGACAGAAAGTAGAGGTGAGCAGCAGTCAGGGAGACCTAGGCCAGGCTGGGGAGAAGGAGGCTGGTTGTGACTGGAAATCTGAGAGGTGACCTCGGAGCAAGGGCTTGAAGGAAGGGAGGGCCTGCAGGGGCAGTGTCCAGAGGGGGAACATTCCAAAGGGAACAGGCAGCAGAGAGGCCCTCAGGGTGCAGTGCACTGGAGCATTCCCTGGAGGAGTCATGAGGCTGGATGCCCCTGGCATTCACAGAGGAGGGCCTCTGCAGAGGGCCTCACAGGTCATCATTAGACAGGAGCCCCCTGGGAATTGCTGCAGAGGTCTGAACAGAGGGGCGACATGATGTGACATACTATAACAGAGTCACTGTGGCAGCTGGGCAGAGACCAGACCTTGCGGACAGAGGTGACAGCCAGATCAGCTCGGGGGCTAGGGCAGGTGGGAGAGGATGGTGGCCCAGACCAGAGGGCAGACCAGGAATATGAAGCGGGTGGTCGGTATCTCGTAAATTTTGAAGGTGGAGTCAGATGTTTCCTGAGAAGCAGATGTAGGGTGGGAGGGAAAGAAGAATTAACTAACAGAAGAATGCATGTGTTCGTGTATGCTCAGTTGTGTCCCGCTCTTTTGTGGCCCTATGGACTGAAGCCCCCTGGCTCCCATGTCCATGGGATTCTCCAGGCAAGAATGCTGTAGTGGGTGGCCATTTCCTCCTCCAGGGGATCTTCCTGACCCAGAGGTTGAACCAGCATCTCTTGTGTCTCCCTCATTGAGCAAGGGGGATTCTTTACCAACTGTGCCACCTGGGAAGTCCCTGTAGAAGAATGGGTGCAGTATGGACTGAGGTGGAGAACCTGGCAGGTAGAGGACTTGGGGGAGAGGAGGAGGAAGGGTAATACAGCAGAAGCTGGCTTTGATCACATCAGCCTCGGGATGTCTATTAGAAACTCCAGGCGATCGTCGAGGAGGCAGGGCTGCCGGGTCTTAGTGTTTGGAATCGAGGAGAATGCGGAGCTGAAACTATAAACTGACCTCATGTTTCAAGTCACAGTCTGGCGAAGACCCCAAAAGCACAGAAGAAGACCAAGGATGGATGGCACCCCTGCGTTTCCAACCCTACAGAACTGGGAAGGGAGGAACCAGAAGGAGAGACTGGGAGGACAGAGGAAAAGCAGGGCAGCCAGGTGGTGGAGAGGCTGGAGAAAGGAGACCAAAGGCAGAAAGGTCAGCCTTGAATCCAGTGCTTCCAAGGGTCCAGGTCAGAAGGGAACCGAAGACTCAGCAGCTCCTTTCTGCGGCTTGGAGCCAAAGGCCACTTTCATACTGTAGATCATCCTTCCCTGGGCTACGCAAGTTCATCCCCAGGATTCACTCTTCGTTTCCACCAGGGGACTCCGTCAAGTTTTATGTCCAGTGGGGTGAAAATAGAGACTCAAGGAAAGGAGCGTCTTTATTTAGCATTAAGCCCCAAGTACAAAATGCCCCAGCCCAAGGCTATTACAGAGAGATCGGAAATGGACACCTTGCAGCCACTGCATCCCAAGCAAAGCTGCAAGTTCGCCACCCCAGTTCATAAATAGACAGCCTCCAGCCTTCAAGACCTGTTAAGGTGAGTTTGTTTCCATTTCACAGAGTGAGTTTTATTGCTCTGCACCCTTATAAACTGTCGATGCACTGAGTAGGTTCTATCAAAACCAAATAAAAGCATCACTTAGTTCGGAGTAATCGAAAGGTACTGATGAAGGAAAAGACAAAGGAAATATATTGCCCTCAGAATCTTCCTGAAGCTCTGCGATGGCTCTGTTACTCCAGTCAAGGGGCCAGCATCTCCTCCACCTGCCAGAGGGCAAATCCCTTCATGTGTTGGAGTCTCAGCTGCCTCATCTATAAACTTGGGGTGATAGTTCTTGCTGCCTACCTCTGCTTAAGGATCTAATGAGATAAAATGTGTAAGACCTGACATATAGTGGCTGATGAATATTAACCATAATTTTTTTAACACCTAGAAATGCATGATCTAAAGAGCTTGCAATTATTGTGTTTATTTAGTTTTGGCTGTGCTGGGTCTTTGTTTCGTCACGGACTTTTCTCTAGGTGTGGTGAGTGGGGGCTACTCTCTAGTTGTGGTGGGCAGGCTTCTTGTGGCGGTGGCTTCTCTTGTTGCAGAGCATAGGCTCTAGAGCATAGGCGCTGGGGTTGGGGTGCTTTCAGTTGCTCTGCAGCATGCGGGCTCTTCCCAGATCAAACTACTGTCTCCTGCATTGGCAGGCAGATTCTTTACCACTGAGCAACCAGGAAAGCCCTGAAGAGTGACTATTATAATGGTGATCCTCTGATACTTCCTCAGAAGGTCAATTTCACCAGAGGTCCTCATCTCCCCCAGCCCCTGGGAAATCCCCAAATCCAGTCCTGACAGCACTGGATCCACCCTCCCCTGACCAAAACCCCCAGGGACTCTCACAGGAGGGTCACCCAGGTGATAGCATCTGCCTGCCAGGTGTGTGGGAGAGGCTGCTCTTGACCTTTTGCCCTCTGCACACAGGGAAGTAGGGCCCTTTGCAGGAGTTCCAATGGCTGCAGAGAGCTCCTGAATGCAGGGCTGGCTTGTGATTCAAATCCTGCTCCTGTGGTTTAAGAACTAACAGTTGCCATCTCACTGTGTACACAGGTTGACATCCTGCTCTTTGCCCTGAGGGACACGTCTCATGGGTGACTCTTTTCAGGTGCCTTCTTGTTGGCCCTTGGCTCGGCTTCCACCCATCTGACAGGGAGAGGCCCCAACCTCTCAGAAAAAAGCAAACAGACTCCACCCTCCAGATCCAACCCAAGCCAGCCAGCCTGGCTGGATCCACCTGCCTGGCTCGCTCAGGAACAGGGCACCCCACCCACCTTCCCCAGGTGTTTAGAGAAGTGTTCCCTCCACAGTACTCCATGGGGCACAGGTTTGTCACCCAGGTGGGACTGTCAATATTCCAAACCCAGGTTGTACATTGGAAGGGTTTCTGGTAAGCTTTTTCAATGGCATAACTGAAGCTCTGTGTTTTAAAAAATTGTTTTGATGTTTAAATGTGGTTGAACCTGTATTTTCCTATCACCATCAATGATAATAATGTGCATGCGTGCTAAGTCACTTTCGTCGTGTCTGACTCTTTGCGACTCCATGGACTGTAGCCCACCAGGCTCCTCTGTCCATGGAATTTTCCAGGCAAGAATACTGGAGTGGGTTACCATAATAACAATAATTGTTATTAATTAAAATAAAAGCTATTGACTGTCAAGCAATTAAAATGTGCCGGCTCTGGCTGAGGTGACTGGCACAAGTGTTATGCAATGATTTCACCATCTCCAGTGGAGTGGGTTTTCTCTCCCATTTCACAGACAAGGCAGTTAAGGAATCACAAAGAGGAAACACAATGGCAAACCCTGCGTCAGGATTCAGTCCTTGTTGTGGGACCCAAGGGGTCTCCCCTCCGCCCTCAGGTAATCTTCCCACAGCCCTCCCAGCATCCAATCCACCCCCACCCTCACCCAGGTGGGACCCCGTCACACCTCACCCCCACCCTATCCCTCCCACCGGAATGAAAGAACTTGGTGAAATAATCAGAACTTTTGGTTCTCGGTTGTGAAGCCGTTGTATTGATGCTTTTCCACATCGCGCCTCCTCTGCTTTGGGAATCCTCCCTCGGCAGTTGCGTAAGCCTTTCAGTCCTCTCAACAGTGGTCCAGATTCAACCCGAAGGTTTATTCTATCGCTGGTCACCGCTTCATAGAGCACCGTCCTTTCCTCGAATTCCCCCTTCTAATTCATTTTTTTCATTTGATTGATGTATTTCGTGAAGTAGAATAAGAAGAACACCACTCTCCTTGTTCCCTCCCATAGGAAGGAGGATCCTGGCACTACCCCAAAAGGTCCCAGGTCCAGCTACTCCTCACTCAAAAAACCAGTACTCAAGTGAGGCAAACGTAGGCAGAAAGGAAAGTTGCTTTCACTCAGAAAGATGGCAATCCTGGGAAATGGTGGACTCATTGTCTCCCAAAAACCACCTCGGAAGATTCTGCTTGGCCATGACAGCTTTTAAAGAGAAACAGAAGTAATCTCAGTTAGTCATTTAGATGAGAGGTCAGAGTCATTGCCACCCCCCCACTACATGCAGGCTTGTTGACGTCTTGTGATCTTTCTTTTTAAAACTTCTTTGTTGGAGGATAGCTGCTTTACAATGTTGTATTAATTTCTACTGTATAGCAAAGTGAGTCAGCCACACGTATACATAAATCCCCTCTTCCTTGGATTTCCTTCCCATTTAGGTCACTCTGATGCTGGGAGTGATTGGGGGCAGGAGGAAAATGGGACAACAGAGGATGAGATGGCTGGATGGCATCACCGACTTGATGGACCTGAGTCTGAGTGAACTCCGGGAGCTGGTGATGAACAAGGAGGCTTGGCATGCTGCGATTCATGGGGTCGCAGAGAGTCGGACACGACTGAGTGACTGAACTGAACTGAACTGGACTAGGTCACCACAGAGCACTGAGGAGGGCTCCCTGTGGCTCTACAATAGGTTCTCATTATTATCTATTTTATACATAGTAGTGTATATATGTCAATGCCAGTTTCCCTGGTGGCTCAAATGGTAAGGAATCTGCCTGCAATGCGGGAAACTCAGGTTCGATCTCTGGGTTGGGAAGATTCCCTGCAGGAGGGCATGGCCACTCACTCCAGTGGTCTTGCCTGGAGAATCCCCACGGACAGAGGTGCCTGGTGGGCTATAGTCCATGGGGTCACAAACAGTCGGACACAACTGAGTGACTAAGTACAAGCTCTCAATCCATTCCACTCCCCTCCCCTACCTTGGTATCCATATGTTTGTCTGTGATCTTTCTTTAGATGCTGTCTTGTTCACACAGTTTGTTCATGAGATTACTGAAGAGGAAGCTAGAGATAGAGAGATATGGTCATCTGTTAATTACTTATTCTTCATTTCTACTTCCTCAGTCTACGGAAAGAACCAACAAGTTAGGCAAAGTATTGTGTGACCAAAAGATTTGAAAGGTGTGCTTGGGCTAGAGACGAGTGGAGCATGGGAGTGACTGGTGTAAGTTTAATGTCAAGACAAAGGGACCTGCAGCAGACAGCTCTTTCCTGCCAAAAGCTGCTTACACTGGGACCACTCCCATTCTTCTCAGACTGGTGGTTCTATCACCATTCAGTCTTCTGGGACACTCCCCTGCAGACACACAGTTTAAACAATTTCCTCTTTATCGTTGAAATTTCTAAGTGTTCTTTTCAATAACTACACCCAGAATGTGGTGAGGATCTTTGATCTAATGTCCTTAGCTCAAGAAACACTTGTTTTTTTCAGTCTTTGCTTTTCCTCTATCATTTTGGTTCTCACTTTCTGGAAATTGTGTTGTTGCTCCCTGTTGAGTTGCTCAGTCGTGTCCAACTCTTTGTGACCACATGGACTCCAGGCTTCGCTGTCCTTCACTATCTCCCAGACTTTGCTCAAACTTATGTCCACTGAATTGATGATGCCATTCAACCATCTCATCCTGTCACCCCCCTTTTCCTTCTGCCCTCAATCTGTCCCAGCATCAGAGACTTTCCCTTCTGAGATCTCCTCACCAGGTGGCCAAATTATTGGAACTTCAGCTTCAGCATCAGTCTTTCCAATGAATATTTAGGGTTTATTTGTTTTAGGATTGAATGGTTTGATCTCCCTGCTGTCCAAGGGACTCTCAAGAGTCTTCTCTAGCACCACAATTCAAAAGCATCAATTCTTTAGTGCTCAACTTGTGTTCTTGTTGTTGGTTTAATCACTCAGTTGTGTCCGACACTTTGCGACCCCATGGACTCTAGCCCTCCAGGTTCCTCTGTCTGTGGAATTTCCCAGGAAAGAATACTGGAATGGTTTGCCATTGCCTTCTTCAGGGAATCTTCCTGACCCAGGGGCCGAATCCAGGTCTCTTGCATTGCAGGTAGATTCTTTACCAACTGAGCCACCAGGGAAACTCAACTTGTGACATGAATGTAAAGGTCCCCTAGACTCCCTTCCCCATAAATCTATCCTTTCATGGTCCCCATCTCTTTATCTGTTTGCTCTGGGGCTGCAAATATTCCTTGACCTGCACTGAGCTTCTCATTTACACCTCAGATTTCAGCTCTGTTCCTTCTGCCATTTGCTGTCTCTGTGAGTTCTTTTATTCTCCAAGAATTCTTTTTTGAGCTCCACTTGCTTTTTTTTTTTTTTTTTTTACAGTAAGAGCTCTTATTTCTTTCTTAGAATAGCTCCTGAAATTTCCCTGAGGAAAAAGAGTCTTAGAATTTTATGTTAAGTTCTTCGTGGCACCCCTTTAGCTGCTGATCTCCTCATGTGTCTGGGAGCATCTCATCTGCACATATTTGGGGGAAAAAGCTAAGACTGACGTATCTTGGTAGCTAGTGCAGGTTCATTCTGGAGCCAGTTTAGTGGGAGTCTTTGGAAAGAGGAGAGAATGGGATAGAAGCCAGGGGTCAGCTGACGTACTTCCTCTTGGGGATGGTGCAGAGGCAGGAGGGGGCAGGTGCAGAGCTAAATACCAGGGTGAAGGGGTGGCGCCATTTTGATCTGGCGGTGGAGAGTGGGATTAGTCTGCAGGCCACAGGTGGGTAGTCACTCTATGTCTGATGCTCTGGTGGGGTTTCTGAGATTTTAAATGAGTTATCCTGTAACTGCTCCTGGTTTACTCACCGACCCTTCAGCCTCTCTCTGCTGGTGGAATCTTATTTGTGTCTCTGCAGTGGCAAGACAGGTGGCACTAGTGGTAAAGAACCTGCCTCCTAATGCAGAAGACCCCATGTAAAAGATGCAGGTTTGATCCCTGGGTCAAATCTCCTGGAGGAGGAAATGGCCACTCACTCCACCATCCTTGCCTGGAGAATCCCATGGCCAGAGGAGCCTGGTGGGCTAAAATCCACAGTGGTCACACACAGTTGGCTACGACTGAAGCAACTTAGCAAGTAGCAAGCAAGTGTCAAGACAAGGGACCAGAGAGGGGGTGTGCATGGGCATTCCATTGCTGCCTGGAGCCCTGCTCCCACCTTTGACTAAGGCCTTTACAGGGAAATTAAGCACTGCCTCCTGGTCCCTGCTGTCTGCTAAGGACCTTGCCAGACCAGATGTCCCACGTCACCCAGCAGGCCACCCATGGGGGCAATGTGAGATGCAGCACCAGGGTGAGCTGCTTTGGGGGACAAAGGGCCAGTCTGATTATTGGCCCCTTGGGGCCCTTTGCCTTCACCAGCCCTACCCTGATGTCTCACATGAGCAGCTGCACTCCAAGCTTGGGAGGAGTGCCCTTGGGAGGGGATTCTGTACCCTGAGCTTAAAGAAGGTGGTTTCTGCCCACATTGCTTCCTTCTCCAGTGTGGGATGAAGCTGAGCTGATTTAAACTGGACCAGCCTGGGGCTCTGAGACTCCAAGTGGGCACTGGCATCTCCTGGGAGGGAGTGGGGTGGACGATGGTGAGCCATTCCCCACCCCCACAACAAGCTAACCGCAGTTTCTCCTGTCCTTTCTTCCTTATTTTAATCCTTCACTCCCTCCCCTCTTCATGCTGTTACTCTTTTCCTCCCACAAAGTCATAAATCCACACAGAAGACAGTCCCATTCTCTAAACGACCCCTGTCAGAACAAATGCTTTCACAGGCACTCACTTGAATTTGTCTTCCTCCAGCCTTCCACCAGGAAAGAGAAGCAATTACACTTTCAGAGGGTGACTGAAATAAAGACGACATATAAAAGAAGATGTCTGAGTCGGTCTGTGGCTGGCAACCCACTTCTGATCTCACCACTCAAGTACTCAGCCTGCATTGGCAGGAGTCTTAATTCATTATGATCACATGAAAGTCACTGAACCTGAGGGAGCTGTGAGCGTCAGGATGCCGAACGTGGGGAAGACTCCACTCGCCTGGTCATCAAAACCACATGGGTCTCGGTCCCTGGGATGAGAAATGGAACCCATTCCCAGTGCAACTGGAAAGACAGTGACAGAGGTGGAGAGAGGGTATCTCAACCGTGCCCTGGAGTCCAGTATCAAGAAGGATGATAATGTAGATGAGAGGTCCCCCCACCAAATCCCAGATACACCCAGCCTTTAAATCCAAGACAACATTTTCAGGGAAGGTAAAGGAACATCTCTTGAGTGACTACTGCATAGTGAGAACTTCTACAAGTGTTAGTTTCAATAACTCTAGTCATAGTAAGATACACACCTCAGTGGAAAGAATCACTATTCCATTGTTTATCGACACAATATTTTCTTTGTGCATTCATCTGTCAGTGGACAATCATCTTTCCATGTCGTGGCTATTGTAAATAGTGCTGCAATCGTGCTATCGTAAACAGTACTCCAGAAACACTGGAGTGCATGTGTTGTTTTGAACGGTAGTTTTCTCAGGGTTCATGCCCAGGTATGGGATTGCTGGACCATACGGTAGTTCCATTTTGTTTCTTAAGGAACTTCCATACACTCCTCCATGGTGGCTGTGTCAATTTTCATTCCCACCAACAGTGCAGGAGGGTTCCCTTTTCTCTATACCGTCTCCAGCATTTATCATTTGTAGATTTTTATGATGATGGCCATGCTGTCTGGTCTGGAGAACCCCATGGACACAGGGGCCTGGTGGGCTACAGGCCATCAGGTTGCAGAGTCAGACAAGACTGCAGAGGCTGAATATGCACACACTCATCCCGACCGTTAGGACAGGTGAACCTAGTTCCATGGCAGGAAAACAGATGCAGATGTAGAGAATGGATATGTGGACATGGGAAGGGGGAAGATGACTGGGGGAGGGCGGGGGGGAGGGAGGTGGCGGGGGATGAATTGGAAGTTTGGGCTTGACATTAGATATACTCTACCGTGTGCAAAATAGATAGTCAGTGGGAAACTGATACCACAGGGAGCTCAGCTCAGTGCACTGTGATGACTTAGACGAGTGGGGTGGGGGGACGGTGGGAGGGAGGTTCAAGAGGGAGAGGATATCCGTACCTGTATGTGCTCACTCAGTCGTAGCCAGCTCTTTGCAACCCCATGGACAGTAGCCCACCAGGCTCCTCTGTCCATGGAATTTTCCAGGCAAGAATACTGGAGTGGGTTGCCATTTCCTTCTCCAGGGATGGATATAGTGTGTGTGTATACATATAAAAGATTCACTTTGTTGTACAGCAGAAACTAACACAAAAAGCAACTACATTCCAATAAAAATAAAGTGAACTCTTCAGCGGCCAAAAAACCACTCTTTCATGCCACTAAGAAAAAATGCTAGTTAAACCATGATATGATACTTTCTTATCATTTTGGTTTTGAGTTTTATGCCTATAAAGGAAGTTTTCAGCCCAATTTAGGTTTTTCTGTATAAACATGAAATATAGGTGAAATAAGCTGGTTTAGTTCAGTTCAGTTCAGTCATTCAGTCGTGTCTGACTCTTTGCGACCCCATGCATCACAGCACGCCAGGCCTCCCTGTCCATCACCATCTCCCAAAGTTCACACAGACCCACACCCATTGAGTCAGTGATGCCATCCAGCCATCTCATCCTTGGTCGTCCCCTTCTCCTCCTGCCCCCAATCCCTCCCAGCATCAGAGTCTTTTCCAATGAGTCAACTCTTTGCATGAGGTGGCCAAAGTACTGGAGCTTCAGTTTTAGCATCATTCCTTCCAAAGAAATCCCAGGGCTGATCTCCTTCAGAATGGACTGGTTGGATCTCCTTGCAGTCCAAGGGACTCTCAAGAGTCTTCTCCAACACCACAGTTCAAAAGCATCAATTCTTTGGTGCTCAGCCTTCTTCACAGTCCAACTCTCACATCCATACATGACCACTGGTAAAACCATAGCCTTGACTAGACGGACCTTAGTCAGCAAAGTAATAAGGTAACTTATTCATAGGTTCTGCGGACAAGGATGTGGGCATTTGGGGGCATTTCCCTTATCCTGCCACCACAGTGGTTGGTTTCCTATTGTGGTATCCACCTTTCTACAAGCATTTTTTCTGGGCTTTCTGGATATTATCTGAATATCAACAAAGAGTTTTGGACAATCTCAAGACTCATACAGCTTTCTCAAATGATCCTTAAGTGGTTTGGCAACTGAAATGGCAAGGACAATGGTTACCACTTATGAGGTGGGTTTTTGTCATTCAGTTGCTAAGTCCTGTCCTACTCTTTGGAACCCTGTGGACTGCAGCAAGCCAAGCTTCCCTGTCCTTTACTATCTCCTGGAGTTTAGTCAAACTCATGTCCATTGAATTAGGGATGCAATCCAACCATCTCATCCTCTGTCATCCCCTTCTCCTTTTGCCTTCAATCTTTCCCAGCATCAGGGTTCTTCCCAATGAACTGGCTCTTCGCATCAGGTGGCCAAACTATTGGACCTTCAGCATCAGCATGAGTCCTTCCAATGAATATTCACAGTTGATTTCTTTTAGGATTAACTAGTTTGATCTCTTTGCTGTCCAAGGCACTCTTCAAGAGTCTTCTCCAGCACCACAGTTCAAAAGCGTCAATTCTTCGGCACTCTGCCGACTCTCACATCCATATATGAAAACTGGAAAAATCATAGCTTTGATTATACTCAGCTTTGTCAGCAATGGTGATGTCTCTGCTTTTTAACATGCTGTCTAATTTTGTCATATCTTTTCTCCTAAGGAGCAGGTGTCTTGTAATTTCATGCCTGTAGTCACTGTCCCCAATGATTTTGGAGCCCTACATAAAATCTGCCATTGTTTCCACTTTTTCCCCCATCTATTTGCCATGAAGTAATGGGACAGGATGCCATGATCTTCATTTTTCTAATGATAGTTTTAAGCCAGCTTTTTCACTCTACTCTTTCATTCCTTATTTCCTCTTAACTTTCCATTGTTAAGGTATCATCAGCATATCTGAGGTTGTTGATATTTCTCCTGGAAGTCTTGATTCTAGCTTGTGATTCATCCAGTGGGAATCACAACCAAATGTATGCCTTCTCAGGTGACTAACATCTGAGTCCTGGCAGTTAAAACGTGGACAAACAGAACTGAGGGAGCCTACTAAAGCCAGCAAAACCATTCTGATACATGAGCTCAGGGGTGCCGTTCATCCTGACTGTATGAAAACATGCCCCTGGAGGAGGGTGTTTCCTTAGAAACTAAGGCTCAGAGAGTGGAAGACAGTTGCCTGGGGATGTTCTAATGGTCCTTGGCAGAAGTTGATCCCAGGTCTCTGGGCTCAGAGCCTTTGTGCTTCCTTCAGCTGTTACCTCTGCACTCGTTCAAAGGGCAGGGCTGGTGGTGGACAAACATTTGGAAACCTCTGTGAATTTGGCAGACTACCGAACCCAACTGATGTAATACAATACTGATGAGCCTTATTATCCAAGCAATGTATTCCTAAAGGTATGCATGGCTTTTTGTAAAGGGAGACCTATTTTAAATGTCTAAAGGGAGGTTGCTGTGAGGAAGTGGATGTGAGCCCCCATTTCCCTCTCTCCCAGAGGGAACAGGACTAATGTGCCTGCTTAGTCATTTTAAGAAGACAGTGTATGAAATAATGCCATTTGCAGCAGCATGGATGGCCCTAGAGACTTTCATACTAAGGGAAGTAAGTCAGACAGAGAAAGACAAATACCGTATGATACGACTTACATGTGGAATCTAAAATACCACATGAATAAACACATCTACCAAACAGACTCAAAGACAGAAAGAACAGATTTGTGGTTGGCAAGGGGGAGGAAGGTTGAGGGGCAGGGATTGGGAGTTCGGAATTAACAGATGCAAACTATTATAGCATGGATAAATAACAAAGTGCTACTGTATCGCACAGGGGGCTGTATTCAGTATCCTGTGATAAACCATAATGAAAAAGAATATACGTATGCATAACTGAATCAGGCTTCCCTGGTGGCTCATTGGTAAATAATCTGCCTGCAATGCAGGAGATCCAGGTTTGATCCCTCTGTGTTGAAGATCCCCTGGAGAAGGAAATAGTAACCTAGTCTAGTATTCTTGTTTGGAAAATCCCGTGGACAGAAGAGCCTGGCGGGCTACTGTCTATGGGGTTGCAAAGAGTCGGACATGACTTAGTGACTAAACCACGATAACTGAATCACTTTGCTGTGTAGCAGAAATTAACACAACATTATAAATCAACCATTCTTCAATAAAATAAAAATAAATAAATAGCAACATGGTTTAGGAAAAAGAACATAGTCTTGGGCAGTTGATGGACCAGGTTCAAAATGGGTTGGCCATTTACTCACTGTGATCTCAGGCTGACCTTGAACTCTGCCTCAGTGCACTCCTCCATGGCCTGGGTATGGGATGCCCACCTCGGACCATAGTCGGAGTGTGCGAATCAGAGGAAAGAGCGTCCAGAACACGATGAAAGCTCAGTGTTCCCATCTCTCAATGTCCTCTCATACACAAGGATATGTGCCACCCCCAGCTCCCACCATTTGAGGATAAAGGTGAGATGGGTTTGTGTCTCTACTCTGAAAACTGAAGTGCACCAGCTACGGGCAGAGAGGAGGAATTATCATGAAGATGCCTGTACAGTTAGTGTCCTGCCACGAGCCCTGTCATCCTTCTTCCCAATGCGGTGCAGATTTCACTTCTCAACACTAAACATGACCTCTCCCTCTCCATGCCCAGTGTCTCCATCCTCATGGAGTGAGCTGGTGACCTCCAAATTGTTCTCCCTGTCTTCAGACTCACCGCCTCAAACTCTCTTCCATCCAGTAGCTGCAGCAGTGTCTCCAAAAGGAGGTGTACTTAAGGTCTGTCTCGTGCTGTGGCCTCTGACGGGAGGGGGCTGTCCAGTCTTACAGGCCCATCTAGCTCTGGCTGTAACTTGGCATTGACACAGAGGTACACTCAACATATGCCTGCTAAATGATTGATGGGGAGATGTGGCCACTGTCAGCAGGCTCTCCCTGCCGGTGCTCTTCTGGAGGTCCTCCTCAGTTCAACCATCCTGTGATCTGCAGAAAATCCACATTAAATAGGAGACCCAAGCCCTGTGATGAAGACCACGGGATCTGAAATTGAGACTCAGATTTCAAACCTGTGCCTTCGTTCTCATCTGTAAAATGGGAATGCTAGTGTTGCCTGCCGATAGGGTTACTATTAGGATTGTCTATTTCACTGAGGACACTGCCTGGCACATTCCCCCACCAACCCATATTATTTTCAAACAATTCTCATTTCATTTGTAAACACTACAGAATAAGCCCTCACTAGATGAGAACTCTTACACACACACAGACACATATATACTTGATGCTATTATTATATCTAAAATGTTAACAATAATTCCACAACATCCTCCAACTAGTGTTCAAATTTGCCTAATTCGTCTCATAAGTAACTTTTTCAATGTGTTCATATCAGGATCCAAATAATGTCCCTAAATTGTAATTTGTTGATAAGGGTCTTGGCACTCTTGTGATCTAGAGCAGGGTTGGCAGACTTTGTCTTTAAAGAGTTGGTGGTGGTTTAGTTGCTAAGTCGTTTCCAGTTCTTGTGACCCAATGGACTGTAGCTCACCAGGCTCCTCTGTCCATGGGATTTCCCAGGCAAGAATACTGGAGTGGGGGTTGTCATTTCCTTCCCCAGGGGATCTTCCCAAGCCAGGGATAGAACTCATGTCTCTGCATTGCAGGCAGATACTTTACCCACTAAGCCACCAGGGAAGCCCCCTCTAAAGGTTGCTGCTGCTGCTGCTGCTAAGTTGCTTCAGTCATATCCGACTCTGTGCGACCTCATAGACGGCAGCCCACCAGGCTCCCCCGTCCCTGGGATTCTCCAGGCAAGAGCACTGGAGTGGGTGCCATTGCCTTCTCCCCCTATAAAGGTTGGGCAGGAAATATTTTAGGCTTTAAGGACTATATGGTCTGTTGCAAGTACTTCAGTAAACAGGTGTGGCTGTGTTTCAACAAAGTTTTATTCATAACAACAGGCAGCAGGCCAGATCCGGCCCCCAGGATGTGGTTGGCCAACCTATGGTTTAGAGACTTGATCAGATTCAGGTTTGATTTTTTTGGCAAGAATATCTCATAGGTAGCATTGTGACCTTCCATCAGGAGGCAGAGGATGCTGTGTGGTGTTATCAACTGTGTATGTTCAATGCCTAGATACACTATTTCATTAGAGGCTGGGATTTCCCTGATGGTCCAGTGATTAAGAATCTGCCTTGCAATGCAGGGGACACAGGCTCAGTCCCTAATCAGGGAACTAAGGTCCCACATGCTATGGGGGTAACTAAGCCTGAGCACCACAACTATCGAGCCAGAGCACTCTGGAGCCCAGACACCACAACTAGAGAGTCCTCACGTTGCAAGGAGATATCCCGCATGGTACGATGAAGACCTGACCAACCAAATACAAAAATAATAAGATATTTAAAAAATTCATTAGGGGCTGCAAAACGGCAAGTCTAATTCCATCATCCTTCATTTATTAGCTGTAATACTTCTATAAAGAGAAATTCCCTTTCACCAGCTATTTGGTTCTACTAAGGCATGGTTTGTACAAGAAAGGGAAGATAAATCCTTGATTCTTCTCCTTTCTCTGCCAGTTTTTAAAAATAATTAGTTAGGCCCCTTAGCATTCTTCAGAGATAATCAATGTACTTTGTAAAAGAACATCATGAACGAATAGGTTTCAACATAATTGAAATGTTCCAAGCCATTGAAATGACTACTTCTAATGATGTTTAAATGGTTGCTCCTCTGCCCTGGCTCTTGACAGGACCTCAGGAACCTTTGATAAACATCCTCACTCTCTGGTACGATGAGATATCCCAGGGTCATTTTGTTGGCTTTCTGCTCCAGGCCTGAAATCGGCCTTTTCCAAAGAGGCCTGGAGTAGAGGGAAATAATAGTTAGAAACCTTAATTCAGGCACTAGGGATGCTCATTTTTTCTAGGTCTTTTCACTCAACACAGCAAGAAATTGTTTTTTTAAATATAAAAGACCCCTGGGTGCATACTGAAATTTCCAAATCAATTCAGGACAATGGGGGCACCGAGACTCTTCAATCAAACTGGTAAATCTCATTTCTCCCAGGTTCAAATTCCAGATTCACTTGGAAACTTTGAAAACTAGCAGTTTAGGAGCCACGCCCCAAACCAACTGAACAGGAACCTCTAGGGAAGAGTCACTTGCAGGATCCCCGGGTGATTCTAGTGAAAAGTCAGGCTGGATGGAGAATCCAGATGTGGATGGAGAATGCTGCCCAGGGGCTGGGTAGGATAAGGCTGGAGACTGTCCACCAGGGCACAGCCTGTCCATGTGTGGATGGGGATGTGTAAGTGAGGAGTGAAGGAGAGGGTGGAAGTTGGGATGGGAGTGCAGCATTTTCAGAGGGCGGGAGATTAGGAGCACTAGCCACAGAGGGGCAGGATCAGGGCAGGTTTAAAAGAAGAGAAAAGAGAAACGTTTAACCAAAATGTTCAGATGTTACCTAGAAGACACCTGGAGGCAGGTGGGAAATAAAGCTGCAGGAGAATGAAGAGATCAATGGATGAGCTTCTTCTGGCTACAGTGGCAGGGAACCCCTCCTGCTAAGTCTGGGGAGGCCAGGCATCACTAGGATATTGGGACTGGCTCCTGGGTCTAGTCTGCAAACTTAAGGACCAGCTCTTATTTCGCTTTTTCCTCCCCATTGTCGACACAGTGCCTGGTACAAAGGACTCTTTTTATGTTGAAAATTATTTAAGATGCAAACACAAAAGCCAAAAAGATACTGGCAAAGCAGCAGTTCTCAAGGTGTAGACTGACCCTTTCAGGAGGTCCTTTAGCTCCAAACATTTTTTATAATACAAAAATGTTATTTGCCTTGTTCACACTCATTCTCTCCTGCCTGTTGGACAGAATTTTCCAGCAGCTTCCTGATAGAATGAATATAGATACAGATATCACAATCCAGCTGCCTTCTATTAAGCCAGAGAGAGATTTGCAAAAGTGCAAAAGTAACATGATTCTTCTCATCTTTTGAAAAGTAAAGTTAGCTTTCATTAAAATGTTATTGATGATGTTGCTGTGTAGTGAGTTTGTCATAGCTATTTTACATAAATTACTACATACTGTTAAAATTTCTCACTTCTAGTTCCTAATTTGCTGACTGTTGATAGATAAGACCCACATAAATTAAAGCTCTTTGGGGTCAATTTTTAAGAGGGACCTTAAACCAAAAATTCTGAGAACTGCTGGTGTCAAAGGAACTCAGAGCCAGTGTATAAGCCAAGGAACATCAACACACATATCAATGACAACCTTTCTGGCCGAATACCTTGTATCCATGGAAGGAATCCCTGGTGAACAATGTGGGCTGGGATGTGAGACCCTATCTCTTTGCGACCCTATGGACTGCAGCATGCCAGTCTTCCCTGTCCATCACCAACTCCCAGAGCATGCCCAAACTCATGTCCATCAAGATGGTGATGCCATCCAACCATGTTATCCTCTGTCATTCCCTTCTTCTCCTGCCTTCAATCTTTCCCAGCATCAGGGTCTTTTCTAAGGAGTCAGTTCTTCTCATCAGGTGGCCAAAGTATTGGAGTTTCAGCTTCACCATCAGTCCTTCTAATGAATATTCAGGATTGATTTCCTTTAGGATTAATTGGTTTGATCTCCTTTCAGTCCAGGGGACTGTCAAGAGTCTTCTCCAACACCACAGTTCAAAAGCATCAATTCTTCAGTGCTCAGCTTTCTTTATGGTTAAACTCTCACATTCTTATATGATTACTGGAAAAACCATAGCTTTGACTAGACGGACCTTTGTTGGCAAAGTAATGTCTCTGCTTTTTAGTATGCTGTCTAGGTTGATCATAGCTTTTCTTCTAAAGAGCAAGTGTCTTTTAATTTCATGGGTGAAGTCACCATCTGCAGTGATTTTGGAGCTCAAGAAAATTAAGTCTCTCAGTTTCCACTGTTTCCCCACCTATTTGCCATTAAGTGATGGAACCAAATGCCATAATCTTATTTTTTTGAATGTTGAGTTTTAAACCAACTTTTGCACTCTCCTCTTTCATCTTCATCAAAAGGTTCTTTAGTTCTTCTTCAGTTTCTGCCATAAGGGTGGTGTTATCTGCATATCTGAGATTGATGTTTCTTGAAGCCCTTCAAGGATGCTGTAAAAGAAACCCAAAGCCACCCTATGGGAGGACTGCCACATATGATTTCAGTTAAAACACCTGGAAGTAAAATGATTGTTTCCCAAATCCAGCCAGCACCATAGTTCTGAGCAGGGATCAAGAATTCTAAGACCATTCATAAAAACAGATGCCACCAAGGGGACAGTCATCAGATGCTGTCACTTCGGTCTGCATTATTTTCAGATGCGGCAGCTCTGCCCTCCATTAAAACTGCCTGAGGTCCTCTGTGACTATATTTTACTGCATCTGTTTACCCACAAACCTAAACAAGCCCTCTAAAAATGAAAAGCTCATGAATACTCATATTAGATGGAGTCTGGAGTTTCCTGAAGGACAAACCTTAATTAGACTCGTGTTTTAAAAACTTCTCCTGGGCTGTTTAATTATTAGAGCAAATGTCTCTTATGTTGAACTTCTATGTCACGTAGCCCGTGTGTCAATGTCCTTAATAAATTTCATGGGTTTTTTTTTACAAGGTTGCAGTCTTCGGAGAACTGTCTCGATGTCTTTTGAACCCCTCAAGACTGGACACTGAGGAGTATAAATAATCATTTTTAAAAATTACACTTCTCCAACCTTGAATTTGAAATGTGAATATATGAATATAATAGCTCTGGAATCACTATGCAGATTTATGAGGAATATCAACTTAGGTTATATCCCAGGACCCAACCAGGCATTTTTTGTGTGACCAGGGATTTGTTAAAGTTGGGATATAGTTTGGGGAAAGTATGATTTATAGTTAAAGTCATCTGAAAATCAATACAGCTGAAGATCTCTGACATAAGGGTCCCTTGCAGAGCTAGACATGATTCTAAAATTGAGAAGATAGGAGTAAAAATCAAATCTTGAGTAGCAGTAACTGGAAATTGCAGGGAGGAGGGAAGATTCCTCCAACCTCCCTACTGTTTGAAGATGGGCTTGTTTGTTTTTTAAAAAACAGCCAACATAATTCAGCTGGAGGAGGTAGAAAGCATTGTCTACTCCCGTTTCAGTAGAAATCAATGGACTTCAGCTCGTGTAATTGTCCCCCTGCGTTTAATATTGAAAATAAAATCACTCTGATCGCTTGCATTACTGGATGCATTTCTGGGTCTGCCTTGGTGTCTGTGGCTAAACAAGTATTAATTAGACCATCCGCGGAGAGCTTGGGGGAAGCGGGAACGGGAGGGATGGAGGCAGAGCTGTAAATTCAATGGCCCTGATTTTGGATGCTGACTGCAACTTGCCCGATGGAGTGAGGGAGTCCTGGGGCAGGTGAAGTGCAGCTCCTAGCAGCATCCTATCTGCATTACGGTCGAGCAGGGGGCAGAGAAGCCCAGGCTCAAAGCCAGCTGCGGAAGCCACCTCCCAGCCGAAACGCTGGGGGCAGAAGGAGAACCGTGGCCGGCGCAGCTACAGCAGCAAGAACCACCGCCCCCCTCCCCCCCACCCCCTACACCTCCCCCAGGCTTTTTAGGGGAAGTCTCCAAAGCTCTCGCGTCCTTGCCCGGCTCTCCCAACCCTCACCTCTCCCAGCCTCCAATCAGATCTCGTCAAAATCATTCAGGGGCCTCAGAAGTGGGGGGTACAGAACGCGGGTTGGGGGTAGGGGTGCGCAGTGCACGGAAAATGCCCCGAGAAGCAGCCGGACTCCGGGAAAGCTGAAAGGCTGCAGGGACGGACTTGGCGAGGGGAGGCGCAGACTCTTACACTCCTTGAGATGCTCGCTGCGTTTTTACGATTCCCTGCACTTCCTCTGACCCCCACGTCACCCCCTGGCAGCCCCCGCCACTGCGGGGCTGGGGAACACCTGCGAGGCACCTGGTGCGCGGGGCCAGGGAGCCCATTCAGGCCCTCGCTGCCCCTTTAAGGGTTCCCGAAACTTTCCCCTCTGGTATCAGATGAGCCTCGTCACATCCGTTGGCCGCGGCAGCGGGGCGCGTTCCGAGGAAATTGGGGACTCGAGTTTCCCGGGAAAGAGGCGCCGCCCAAGACGAGCAAGGGTGAACGGGGCCAGCTTGAGGGGACCCGGGCGCACCTCGCGCCTCGCTTTGACCTTGGCCGGGGCGGGGGGGGGCTCGGCCCTTGCGGGGCAGCCGCCGCCCGCCAGAGGGGGCAGCGGCGACCAACTTGCAGAACTTGGCGCGGGCTGGGGCGGCTCCGGCGCCTCCTCCTCCCGCTCCGGCCGCGCCTCCTTCTCGGTCCTCCTCCTCCGGTCCGCCGCTGCCGGCCCGCTGCGCGCCCAGCCCTGCCCCGCAGCCCCGCGCGCCGCCGAGTCGCTAAGCCGCTGTCGCCGGACGGGACGGGCCCGGCCCAGCGCGCCCCCCAAGCCCCACCGCGGGCATGGGCGCGCTGGCCCGGGCGCTGCTGCTGCCGCTGCTGGCTCAGTGGCTCTTACGAGCGGCCCCGGCGCTGGCCTCCGCGCCCTTCACGCTGCCTCTCTGGGTGGCCTCGGCCACGAGCCGGGGGCTGTGCCTACCCCGGGGCCCGGACCCCCGCTGAGCCCCGCGCGGACGGCCTGGCGCTCGCCCTGGAGCCCGCTGGGGGTGCGGCCAACTTCTTGGCTATGGTGGATAACCTGCAGGGGGACTCCGGCCGCGGCTACTACCTGGAGATGCAGATCGGGACCCCCCTCAGAAGGTAGGTCGGTGCGCACTCGCCAGCCCTCTCCGACCGAATGCCCTGCAGCCAGGGGCTTCTGGGGGACTTTTGGGGGCGCTCAGCTGTGCCTCCCCCGCAGCTTAGCGTCTCCCACAGGGCAGCAGCAGCTGTCCCCGGAGAGATCTTGGGGACCCAGCGGGGCTCCAGGTTGGGAGTCAGGACGCGCGCACTCGGGATGCGGAGCTGCCCAGCCCCCGGCGCAGCCGGGGTGCGTGCTTCCGAACTTGTTAGCTGTTCCTCACCATGTGCCTGCGAGGCGAGAGACCTGTAACTTGCCTCTAACGGCATTGCCCCTGGCGAGCTGTGTGACACCTCTTTTCAGCGAAGAGACTGTTTGGTGGGCCCAGGGAGCGATGCTGCTGATCCGAGGGAAATCACTTTGCGCTAATATTCCCACCCCCGCCCCCGTGCTGTCTCATCGCTCTGGAGGCTCGTGGCCATCCTCCAACGGCGCAGTACCCCTTACAAGGGATTCTTGCTTTATCTCAGCTCAAAGCAACGCTGTCTTAGCAGGCTGGCTCGCTGGCTGCCGGTGGAAGGAGCCGTGCTTCCACGGCGCCACTTTGCTCTCTCAGAGTTGGCTTGTCAGTTTCCTCCTAGCTGCCCAGCGGCTCCACGCTGCCTGGGCCCTCAGCACCGATGAAAGAGTCTATGCACGTGTATGGAACGTGCTAAATGCAGTAAAGGGACTGGGAAAAAAACATGGGCTGAGTCAGGCTCCCGGAGACCAAGTGGTCTCCCAGTGGCAAATTAAAATCAAACAGCGATCTTATCCTGATTTTCAGTTTTTAGCACTTTTTTGTAGCAAGAAACCCATGTGCCCAGGTCCGGTCATTTTAAGAAAAACCAAATCCTAGGAGTAGATTTGGCTTCCCTCCTCCTTCCAAACTACTCAGTCTGTGATTTCAAGTCAAGTTTTTCTTATCGATCGAATATGCTGTCTGAAGATACTTTATTTTTATTTTTAACATTGTCATTTGGTTTTTAATTCAGCTGTGATTCCTCCATAAATAGCACATACTCATGACTTTGGTGTAATTCTAATTAAATTATTCAAGATTTTCTTAAGAGGAAAGACATGCCATGCTAATCTCTTTAAAAAAAGAAACCCCACTGAATAACTTCTATACTTGTTTAATTAGTTGAAAAGAGAAAAGCCTTCAAAAATGTATTGCGGCTCAGAACTTTGATTCTGCTTGCCTTTCATCTAAGGGCTGTTTTTGGCATCTCCGGTGGAGGGTGGTTGGGGGCAGTGGAAAGTCGAGGGGGAGGGAGTCAGCTGACAAAGCTTAACTTGGCCAGGAGAGGTTGGTACTGGTGAAGGCCACCACGTGAGATCATGCGCTGGCAGTGAAGATCTGGTACATTTCATTTTTCAGGAGATTTCTCTGAGATATTGAGGGTGAACCTCTCCTGTGGCCCAAGGATAATCTTTTGGAACAAATAATCATTACCACCTGGGAATGTGTGTCTTGATGTTTTGAGTGGAAGAGAATTTTCTCAACTATAGCAACCTACTCTAGTATTCTTGCCTGGGAAATCCCTTGGACAGAACTGAGTGACTCAACAACAAAAATTAATCTGGGCAGTGTGGGTCCTGACACCCAAAGTTCAGTTTAGTTCAGTCGCTCAGTCGCGTCTGACTCTTTTCGACCCCATGGACTGCAGCACGCAGGCCTCCCAGTCCATCACCAACTCCTGGAGTTTACTCGAACTCATGTCCATTGAGTCGGTGATGCCATCCAGACATCTTCACCTCTGTTGTCCCCTTCTCCTCATGCCCTCAATCTTTCCCAGCATCAGGGTCTTTTCTAGTGAATCAGCTCTTCGCATCAGGTGGCCAAAGTATTGGAGTTTCAGCTTCAGTATCAGTCCTTCCAAAGAATATTCATGACTGATATCGTTTAGGATGGACTGGTTGGATCTTCTTGCTGTCCAAGGGACTCTCAAATAATACTTTGTCTTTATTAATTAGTCCAATCACCTTTAGTCTAAAATGACGAAGTTTATTGAATTAAGAAGAATGTATTGAGTATCTTATGCTGCTGTCTTTACTGAGGCCAAGGAAGTAGTTCATTCAAGGTTACTTCTCAGTTGTACATTCTCATGTTTCCAGGGAAGGCTCTTTTTAACAATCTAGATTTAATTTTTACATTTGACGGAAGTGAAATATTCTGTGCCTTTTCCTTGGCCTGATTTAGTAATAAGCTGCTTTATAGCAGAATTCATGCGTGCTCATTCCAAATGCCTACTGTAAACTCTTAGGTGTTAATGACAAGTAAATCAGAATTAATTCTCTGCCTGCCTCCTCCTGAAACATCTCAGACCACTAACTGGGGGTCTGTAACAGGCAAGAGGGGGCAGCTGTGGAAGTTATAAGTTTTCCTGCTCTGTTAATTGCCAAGAGTCCTGCATATGTGCTCTGCTGATTTTCTGAAGCCTAAAATAAAACTTGCTTAGGTGGAGAGAAAAATGGAGTTGTAAATTCAAGAGAATCTTTTGAAAATGAAGGGATAGTCATAGATAGTATGGAGGGCTCCCCTTGTGGCCAGCACCGTGTTACATGCCTTACAGGTGCCTTCCCCAGGAATCCTCAAAAGGGCCCCAAATTCTTACCCCCATCTAGTAGACAGCATAACTGAAGTTTGGAGTTGAGTGGCTTTCCCACGGCAATGGGACAAGGTAAAAGCAAAGCTCTAGAAAGCACCACAAGTTGAACCCAGGCCGCTGGACTCCAGAACCCAAGTTCTCAATGATCTGGCAAACACCTTCCTCCCTTCTGACTTATTTTCTTTGGTTTTTGGCCTCTTGTTTTTCTCATCAACCAGAGATCCCCTAACTGTGCACCCTCAGGTATTAGGAACTTAACATAGGACCCAGACTGGACTCTCCCAGCCCCAGCCGCCCCTCTGTGCATCCCCTTCCTTCAGGGTGAGGCTCAAGCCTCGGCATCCTAAATAATTGAATCCAGACGTGCATGGGAGAGACTGTACAAGAAGATTCAACAGGAACCAGAGCCCCATGCTAATTGCTCTCTCCTGGGAAAGGCTGGGAATGTGTTCAGTCCCTGAGTGCTTTAATCAAGAACTGGGGTCCCTCTTTTGGCCTGACACCCTTCCAAGACATCACAGGCATCCACCTGGAAGCCCGTATGTGAGCAGCCCCATGTTGGCATGGAGATAAGAGCTGGGGCTCTGATACCATTACATGACTTCCTTCTAACAGGAAAGAACCAGCAGCTGCTTGAACCATGTAATTTTGTCTTATTAATAATAATACTGGTGTTCTAAAGTGATTATAATTACAGCAATTTCCATTATTTTTTTAAAAGACTTTCATGCTGACACAATAAATCCAACTAGAGAAGCTAAAGGTCTGAGGCTTTGTACTTGGTAATGGCTTCAAAAAGGCTTTTGGGTTTCTGTTGAAAGATTTTCTGTCATCTCCACTAATATGGATAAAACAGACAGCAAAGTGATTTTGGGGTTTAAACATTTGAAGGTAAAGAGCTCACAAATTATTAGGGGTTGCACACTTCAATCATAGCACACGGACTCATTGGCTTCTCAGTTCACAGTTACCTGAAAGATTTTGGACTGAAGATACAATGTATCCTTCATATGCAATTTAAAGGTTTGCCTTTTTCAGAACAAGCCACCTAGTGTCCCCAAGTTACATTAAACTTACTTCAGGGAGGCTGGAAAAAGGCCAGCAAGAAGAAATTTGATGGAACAAATTGAGAAGGTAAATGACTAAAGACAGTGAAGCCAGGATGGATGACTCGCATGGAAAGAGCCAGAAACCAAAGCCAGGTTCCCACTAGCTCCTTGAGGTGGGGGAAGTTGCCCTTCCTGAGCTTTGGAATAATATTCAGCATCAAAGGTCTTATTACAGAGGACCATGAAATACCAGACCCAGGAATCTGCTCCAAACAACTTGGAGAGGCAGAATCTGAGAAATTGTTAACAACTGTGTATTGGTAGCTAACCTTGATTTCAGGCTGATTGGGTGCTGAACACTACTCTAAGCATTTTGCCCAGATTACTTCATTCTCACTTTCCAACAGCCCTGTGAAGTTCGTACAGTTGTTTGACTCAGTTTTCAGACGGGGAAACTGAGGCTCAGAGAAGCCAGGTCATTTGTCCGTGGCCACGCTGGTGAGTGGCTGGGCTGACTTTAACCATCAGGTCTGCCTGGGTCCACAGTCTGAAGATTTCACTGCTGTGCATGCTGCTATTTGAACTGCAGTGACTTTCCCCCGACCACCAAAATGTTTGTCTATTTATTTGGCTGCACTGGGTCTTGAGGCATCAGGGATCTTTAGTTACAGCATGTAGTTGTGATATGCAAACTCTTAGTTGTCGCATGAAGGATGTTTAGTTCGTAATCTAGTTCCCTGATGAGGAATTCAACCTTGCCCGCCTGCAATGGGAGCATGGACCTTTAGCCACTGGACCGCCAGGGAAGTCGCTGCAATGACTTTTGTTTTTAAAGAACCACCTTCATTTGTCTGTAGATGACTTGGGCATAGTGGGACGCACCCTGGGGCTGCTGCAGTGTCCCGGTCCTAGCGGTATTTCATACGTGACGATGGGCAGGTGAAAGCCTCCCTGTGCTTCCCCTTCCCCACTGGTTAATAATATTTTAAGTTTCCTGCAGCTGCTGTAATGGAAGAACACAAACTAGGTGACTTAGGACGATAGAAACGTACTCTCTCACAGTTCTGGAGGCCAGGAGTTCAGAATCAAAGTGTCAGCACACTGCACTCCCTCCAAAGGTTCTGAGGGTGGATCCTTCCTGCCTCTTCCAGCTGCTGGTGGCTCCAGGCAGTCCATGTTGTTTCTTGGCTCCTAGTTGCATCCTCCCATCCCTTCCTCTGTCTTCCTGTAACACCACTCCCCCACCCCAGACCCCATGTGTGTTTCTATGTCCAAATCTGCTTCCTCTTATGAGAACAGCAGTCGTTGGATTAGGACCTGTCCTGACCCAGTCCAACTTCATTGTGGCTTGATTTTAACTCTCAAGACAGGTCACGGGTTCACGGTTTTAACATTTCTTTTTGGTGGTGGTTCAGAGGGACACATAATTTAATCCACTCAAGTTCATTCTAAGTTTATCATTCTATGGATCTTTTTCCTTTCATTCTCTCCCATCTTTTAATGGCCTATTATTTTAATTTGGAATTCAAGTGTAATTTTCATCAAAGGCCGCAGCACATGGTGGTTTTGGTGCTATGTTGACACAGAGTCTGTGACACAATAGTGCGCTATGGGACAGGGCAGGAGGTCGAGGAGGGGAAGGTTTGGGGTTTTCTGTATTTCATTGTCTGTTTCCTCACTAGAGAGTAATCACTTAAAATTTTAAAATGTCTCTTGTCATGTTGCATTAATTCCAGAATTGCTGGAGTCATTGCATAACCTGGGAAAAGCCCACTTAAGCAGGCTTGGATCACTGGTGTTTAAATACCTATGACTCACAGATACTCATGCTGTAAGCTTGCATTTCATGTCGTAAAGACTTTGGAAGGCATCTGTCCTCCCCCTTTCAATGGAATCTATAGGATATGAAATACACGTGCTTTTCCGTGAAGCATCCACAGCCCTTCTTGACTCCTGCCTGACTTCCTATGTCGTCAGAAGGTGGCTTGACCTCCTCTGGGCTTCCTGTTTGCTCCTAGAATGATCACTGAACTCAGTGTAGCTAAAACTAAAAGAGGAAGGTCTAGTTGAGCCACTGCTACGGTTGATTTCTTCTCCATGGTGGGCTGTGTCCACAGTGGACTGTGTTGGACCTGGGGAGAGGACTTTAGAGGTGACACCACTTTCCCTTCCCTGTGGGGTGGAGCAGCATGCCTTGAGGTTTATTTTATGTCTCAGACACTGAAAGGAGCAGGTCAAGCCTTTGTTTCTGGATTCAGGGTCTACCTGGGCTGAGGCTGAGGGTCATGGCTGCTCTCGCCCGGCCCCAAGCAGAGGGCAGCAGGGGGAGGCATTGGGTCTTATCTGATGGGGAGCAAACCACTGCTCCCTTGAGCCTAAGAGCCCCCATTTAGGACGAACAATGGGCCTTCTGCATACACTTGGCACCCCCTGCCATCTGTCACAGGTCCCTCCTTACACTCTCTCTGCTCTGCCTGCCCAGCCCAGGCTGGGTATTGACACTGGAATCATTGTTCGATAGTGACACTAGATACCACTTGGGAAACGGAACACACCTGTGAGGCAGGTGGATGGCCCTCCCGGGTTTTCCGTGCCTTGTGCATACATCGTGACGGTGCAGTGTGGGCAGGGCTTCCCGGCTGGTGCTAGTGGCGACAAATGTGCCTGCCACCGCAGGAGACACAGGTTCAGTCCCTGAGTTGGGAAGATTCCCTCTAGGAGAGCATGGCAGCCCACTCCAGTATTCCTGCCTGAAGAATCCCATGGACAGAGGAGCCTGGCGGACTACAGACTATGGGGTGACAAAGAGTTGGACTACACGCACACACGCAGTGTGAATAAGGGCGTGCGCCATATTCTGGGCCATTTCCCAAGCTGTGGGAAATGTGTGTGTGACACACGGTTGGACTGGCTGGCACGTGGCTTCCGTTTCTCATCTCCTGGCCCAGATGGACTATTTGACTTTTTTTTTTTTTTTAATCTATCACTACTTAATAAAAAATTGGTTTTTGCTCTTGGAGTTCTCAAAGAGTAAAGAGACTATTGGAGGGCTGACATCACCACAGGGGAGAAACAAAGCCAGTAGGTTTGCTTCTGAGTTAATGCTTGCTGCCCTGCATAGGTATCAGGTTGAGTGTTTCCAAGTTTTATTATACGGTGCATCATATACCTGTATGTGGAAACACACAGTCTCAGTCCTGCCGGTTTAGGAAGATGAAGAGGACTGTCTGCAGTGTTAAGGGGTGGTGCCCTGGGCTGGCTTCGTCGTAAAGGGCAGTGGGAACCTCTCACTCCATCTCACACTCGTCTAAGGACGCACAGGAGGATTTATACTCGGCCCTCCTAAGGACCCTGCAGGCTCAGATGGTAAACAATCTGCCTGCAGTGCAGGAGATGCAGGTTCAATCCCTGGGTCAGGAAGATCCTCTGGAGGAGGGCATGGCAACCCACTCTAGTATTCATGCCTGGAGAATCCCCATAGACAGAGGAACCTGGTGGGCTACAGTCCATGGGGTCACAAAGAGTTGGACAGGACTGAGCTACTAACACAACAATAGCAGGGACCCTGTAGACCTCCAGCCCACCTCAGCCCTGTGCTGGATAAATGGCCTTCTTGGGAGGGGGTTGAAAACTGCTTCAGTTTGTCTGCCCTGCCAACCCTGTGCCCAAGAAAACAACCACAAAGCGGCCCCTTCAGAAAGTGGCACTGTGGGGGAAAGGGTGGAAAGCATTGAATCCAAGTTTTCCAGGCAGCCTCAGGGGAGCGGGATAATCAGCTCTGACTCCCTTTCAAGGCAGGATGCGCTGCTGGAATTGGGAAGCTGCTGCTTTGTGAAGGAGTGTGGATTCCCCAAGCCGCAGAGGGAACATTCAGAGCCATCTTCGCTACATTGAGCTGTCTCCTGGGGAAATTCATTAGCTTTTCTCAGCCTGACAAGCCACCGTCTCCCGCTTGTCATCCTTGGGGAATGAGGCGTTTCTGGTGCTGGTCCCGGAAAGTCTGTTCACCAAATACTGGTGTGGATGAGCAAGTTCTCCAGCCGCTCGGGGCCTCAGTTTCCTCTTTTATAGATTAGGGGATTGGATCGCGTGACCTGAGATGCCTTCTAGAAGCCCCAGCACTCAGTGATTATAATCTGTTTTGTTTGTGAGCCCCTCTGATAGCTCTAATTTTCAGCAGCTTCTTGCAGGTGCATCACCTGGGGTCTGTGAAGATGTGGAACCTGGTTCAAGCCATGGGAAGCAGGCAGGCCGCATGGTGCTGGTTTGCAAGGCCAGAACTGGAGTCCTTGCTTAGTAAACCAGCTGGCCACAGGGGGCTGGGTGGGGACCAAACACACCTGTTTGTTGTTTAGTCGCACAGTTGTGTTCGACTTTTCTGCAACACCATGGACTGTAGCCCTCCAGGCTACTCTGGCCATGGGGTTTTTCAGGCAAGAATACTGGAGCGGGTTGCCAGCTCCTACTCCAGGGTGTCTTCCCAACCCAGGCAGATTCTTTACCATTGAGCCACCTGGGAAGCAAGCACACTTGGTAGAGTTGGTTAAAAATTCAGATTCCCAAGACCCAGTCCAGACTGACCAGACAGGACAGTCTGCACCGAGGCCTGGGAGTCTGCCCGTTATTGCACCTCCCACCCCCCGCCCCTTCAGTGGCCGGCCTGGTCTCAGCCCTGGGACACTGTTTGCAGGCTGTGACAGAGACCGTTTCCTCTGCCGTGTGATTTCCTGAGCAGAAGCAGAGGTTCTTTCCTCTTCCTGAAGCCTGGTTGTTTAAGTGTGAGGTAGCGCTAGTGGTAAAGAACCCGCCTGCCAACACGGGAGAGAGGTAAGAGACATGGGTTCAAAGCCTGGGTGGGGAAGATCCCCTGAGGGGAGGAAATGACATCTGACTCCAGTATTCTTGCCTGGAGAATTCCATGGAAGAGGAGCCTGGGAGGCTATCATCCATAGGGTCCCAAAGAGTCGCACATGGCTGAAGTGACTTAGCATGCATGCTGACTGTTTAGGAAATCTCTACCTCCAGCAAGTTGTGTTCCAGACGCTTGCTTGCATTTGGCAATTTGGAAAGGTGCTATGCACTTTCTGCAGAGCAAGAGCTCTAAAGCCCTGCTGTTCAAAAATCTCTGTGCTGACTGCATCCTTTTGAAATTTGCAGTCTGTCCTGAGCAGTAATTTGTAAATCAATGAAAATGAATTACTAGGAAAATGAAAGTTTAAGAGACGTACACATCTAAGCGCCATATTTTAGATGATAAGATTCAGCGGACATTCCACTTTTCTGTTTGCCAAAGTTTCTGGGGCTTCTTCACCCATCCTGTGGTTACCTTGTTGCCAACACATAACCATTTGTTTATTTGATGGGTGCCACCATCTGGGGCACTCTTCCAGCACAGATAAGAAGTTGTTACAAATGGTTCTAGTGAAACTTGTTTTGCTGCCTGCTGTCTTCAAGAGGACAGTAGTCATTTTCACTAAAGCAGAAACTTCCTGGGCAGTCCAGTGGTTGGGACTTTGCCTTCCCATGCAAAGTTTGCAGGTTTGATCCCTGGTCGCCAAGCTAAGACCCTACATGCCTTAGGGCCAACAAGCCAAAACATAAAACAGAAACAATACTATAACAAATTCATAAAGACTTTAGAAATGGTCCACATCAAAAAAAAAAAACTTTAAAAGGAAAAAAAAAGAAAATGTGAGTGCTGTGAGTGTTGGCTTCTGGGCTTCCAGCCCTCTCAAAAGGTGGTGGTATCGAGCTTTATATCAGAGGTAGCAAGTAAGTCTAACTCAGTTCAGTTCAGTCGCTCAGTCATGTCCAACTCTTTGCAACCCCATGAATTGCAGCATGCCAGGCCTCCCTGCCCATCACCAACTCCCAGAGTTCACTCAAACTCACGTCCATCGAGTCGGTGATGCCATCCAGCCATCTCATCCTCTGTCGTCCCCTTCTCCTCCTGCCCGCAATTCCTCCCAGCATCAGAGTCTTTTCCATTGAGTCAGCTCTTCGCATGAGGTGGCCAAAGTATTGGAGTTTCAGCTTTAGCATCTGTCCTTCCAATGAACACCCACTGATTTCCTTTAGAATGGACTGGTTGGATCTGGCAGGTCACAGTCTGGGAAACTGTGTCCTGCAGGGGTCACTGGGCAATCCCTGGAGATGTTTTTAAGTGTAGTCAGTTCAGTTCAGTTGCTCGGTTGTGTACAACTCTTTGTGATCCCATGTACTGCAGTATACCAGGCTTCCCTGTACATCACCAACTCCTGGAGCTTACTCAAGCCCATGTCCATCGAGTCCATGATGACATCCAACCATCTCATTCTCTGTTGTCCCTTCTCCTCTCACCTTCAATCTTTCCCAGCATCAGAGTCTTTTCGAGTGAGTCAGTTCTTCTTATCAGGTAGCCAAAGTATTAGAGTTTCAGCTTCACCATCAGTCCTTCCAATGAATATTCAGGACTAATTTCCTTTAGGATGGATTGGTTGGATCTCCTTTCAGTCCAAGAGATTTTCAAGAGTCTTCTCCAACACCATGGTTCAAAAGCATCAATTCTTTGTTGCTCAGTTTTCTTTATAGTTCAAATCTCACATCCATACATAACCACTGGAAAAACCATAGCTTTGACTAGATGGACCTTTTTGGCAAAGTAATGTGTCTGCTTTTAATATGCTGTCTAGGTTCATCCAAGGAGCAAGCGTCTTTTAATTTCATGGCTGCCGTCACCATCTGCAGTGATTTTGGAGCCCAAGAAAATGAAGTCTCTCACTGTTTCCATTGTTTCACCATCTATTTATCATGAAGTGATGGGACCGGATGCCATGATCTTAGTTTTCTGAATGTTGAGTTTTAATCCAGCTTTTTCACTGTCCTCTTTCACTTTCATCAAGAGTCTCTTTAGTTCTTCTTCACTTTCTGCCATAAGGGTGAGGTCATCTACCTGTCTGAGGTTATTGATATTTCTCCTGGCAATCTTGATTCCAGCTTGTGCTTCATCCAGCCCAGCATTTCACATGATGTACTCTGCATATAGGTTAAATAAGCAGGGTGACAATATACAGCCTTGACGTACTCCTTTCCCAATTTGGAACCAGTCTGTTGTTCCATGTCCAGTTCTAACTGTTGTTTCTTGTTCTGCATACATATTTCTCAGGAGGCAGGTAAAGTGGTCTGGTATTCCCATCTCTTTAAGAATTTTCCACAGTTTGTTGTGATCCATGCAGTCAAAGGCTTTGGCATAGTCAGTAAAGCAGAAGTAGATGTTTTTCTGGAACTCTCTTGCTTTTTCAGTGATCCAGTGGATGTTGGTAATTTGATCTCTGGTTCCCCTGCCTTTTCTAAATCCAGCTTGAAAATCTGGAATTTCATGGTTTACGGTCTGTTAAAGCCAGGCTTGGAGAATTTGAGCATTACTTTGCTAGCGTTTGAGATGAGTGCAATTGTGTGGTAGTATGAACAGTCTTTGGCGTTGCCTTTCTTTGGGATTGGAATGAAAACTGACCTTTTCCAGACCTGTGGCCACTGCTGCGTTTTCCAAATTTGCTGGCATATTGAATGCAGCACTTTCACAGCATCATCTTTTAGGATTTGAAATAGCTCAACTGGAATTTCATCACCTCCACTAGCTTTGTTCATAGTGATGCTTCCTAAGGCCCACTTGACTTCGCATTCCAGGGTGTCTTGCTCCGGGTGAGTGATCACAGCATCGTGGTTATCTGGGTCATGAAAATCTTTCTTGTATAGTTCTTCTGTGTATGTATTCTTGCTGCCTCTTCTTAATATCTTCTGCTTCCGAGAAGTCACAATTGTCACAATTTGGGGAGGTGGCACTGGCATCTGGTAGGTGGAGCCCAGAAATTCACAGGACAGAGCCCCTCCCCCAACAAAATATTATCTGCTTCCAAAAGCCAGGAGTACTAGGGATCTGAAATCCTGGTAGTGACTGGCTGCTCAGAGCAGTAGGGAGACTGTCCATCAGAAGCATCCACGTGGGCAGGAGCAGGCAGTGGCAGCGGGCCTGTGCCTGTGGGCCGTCTTGTCCCTAATGTCCTAATTCTTCTTGCCAGATGCCGTGAGGCACTTCTAGCTCAAGTGCCTGGGGACTGAAGAGATGAAAGAATCTTGAACTAGATTCAAAGGATGAGCATGGTTTATTCCTTCATTTGGCATATTTATTATGCACCTACTGTATACCAGGCCCTATTCCAAGCCCTGAGACATGACAGTCAACTCCACCAAGACAGCCTTTGTTTTTCTAGAATCTATGTGCTTACTGAGAAGATAGATTGTGAAGACAGTAAACAGAATGTATGGTGATGAGGTACAGTATCAGCCTGGTGATGGGCGTGGATAAAGACCCCTTTAGAAAGGCGGCCCACGTTCCAGGATGAAACCAGACAGGTGAAGGCTGTGGCCGGAGAGCACACAGCACCAACATCTGGGCCATGGGGAGTCACTCTGATGTGCCCGGTTTTGAAGCAATTCCTCATTCATCTGTTTTGTTTTTTTTAAGAGAAATTTCTTGTTTTCTTTATTGTTACCAAAATTTCCTCAGAAACATAAAGTTTTGGTTTTTTTTATTTTTACTTTTAAAAAGTTTTTAATTGGAGTATAATTGCTTTGCTGTATAGCAGGAGGGGCTCAGCTGGGTGCTCTGTGATGACCTAGAGGGTTGGGATGGAGGGGGTGAGCTTGAGAGGGAGGGGATATAAGTATATATGGAGCTGATTCGAAGAGCTGACTCATTGGAAAAGCCCCTGATGCTGGGAAGGATTGAGGGCAGGAGGAGAAGAGGGCAACAGAGGGTGAGATGTTTGGATGGCTTCATTGACTCAATGGACGTGAGTTTGAGCAATCTCTGGGAGATAGTGAAGGACAGGGAAGCCTAGCGTGCTTCAGTCCCTGGGATTGCAGAGTCAACTTAGCTTCTGAATAACAGGAAGAGCTGATTCACCTTCATCTGTTTTTAAATTGTGCTTTGAGATTCTATTTTACTAGAATAAAGGCCTTGCAAAGTGTGAAAACGTTACTCTACTTGCTTTAGGCCAAGGATGTGCAGGGTGTGAGGAGTTGGGGGAGGGGAATTAAATATGGTTGTGGAGGAGAGTTTCTGAGTTACAAAGGGAAGTTAAACTCGGGGTGCCTGGGGGCAGGCAGGGTGCAGGCAAACACTTAGATGGTGCCTTGGGTTGGGTTCCCTTGGACACAGAGAAAGGATGTGAAGTGGGCAGTTCACTCCAGAGGTGATTCCAGGAATGGTGCACAGAGGTTGGGGCAGTGCGGGGAGGGGACATGTTGGGAGGGAGAGGATACAGGCATGGGTGGTGGGCTCAGTTCCCCAGGATCTCTTGAGAGGGAATGGTGCCTAGACTCAGCTGTTCCAGTTGAAGGGAGAGGGAGCTGGGCATTTATTGCCTACTCCTGTGGGTCCTGGGTGAGGGCTAACGGAGGTCGTGTTTGTGGTCCTGCAGCCACTGGCAGAGAAGCTGTCAGGCCGTGTCCCAGGAGGCTTCAGGGGCACAGAGCCGTTGGCATGAGCACAGTGTACTGGGGCCACTACACCCCTCCTGCCTGGAACCAAGGCTGGCCTCGGCTGGGCTAATATGTGAGGAATAAAAGAATGATTACTCTCTACCACCAAGTGCACTTAAGAGCATCATTTTGGCCCAGGAGTCACAAAGCAAAGTTTTAAAGCTCTGCTTCCCAAATCCTAACTTCCTGGAGTGTTCTAGAATCTAACTCACGAAAGCCTCTGTGAGTCAGTCCGGAGTGAGCCTCTCATTGCTGTGTGTACTTTGAACTTTTTTCTGGAAGAGGAAGATGTGACTTGTAAGCACGGGGAGAAAATGGTTGGGGGCAAAGGGAGATTTTGTTTGAGGTTAAAAACAACCACAAAACTTCCTTTGAAGATCAAATACTCTGAACATAAGGATTTTCAAAACCCTTGAAGTGGCTGACGCCTTGTGATGTGGAGGAGTGGGGCTGCCAGGGTCACAAAACTGCCAAGTTCCTGGCCCACGGACACTGACATGTCATCTAATCCATAATCACGTTCACCCAAGGGTGGCGCCCATGCGTGTTTAAGAATTCCCTATGTGACAGTTTGCTTATGGTCTCCATAACATCAATTCTCCAGTATACACTAATTGCAAAAAATATAAAATGTTTTCTGTCATCCTTTGATCAGTAAGTGTATGTGCATTTTGGCTCATTCATCCCGTAAGACATGGGTGACTTCCATCACCCCCTCCTCCTTGCGCACTCCACCCAAACAGCAGATACTGCAGTGCCCACTGGCTGGGCTGTTGGTAGAGGTGGGGTCCTTACCTTCCCCTCCGTGTCTGAGTGGACGCTGCAGATGGGACCAGCTCATCTCTGTCTCTTTGAACGCTCACTGTCCTAGGCTTATGAACCATGAGGCTGGCTGCAGAACAGAAATCCCAGTATTTATGTTCAGGCCTCCAGGGAGGAAGGGACCTGCTGAACCTCAAATCTGGGCCTCATGCTCCAACCCAGATTCACTAGAGCTCTGTGGGGGATTTCTGGGGGTCAGCACAGCCAGTGGTCACTGGGAGTCACTTCCCATTTCCTGTGGCTCCTTTGATCAGCACCTCCTCTGATCTGTACCCAAGAGTGAACAGAGAAACTCCACTCTTTTTCTTTATTATTGAAGTATAGTTGATTTACAATATCATAATTAGTTTCAGATGTACAACTTTTTACATATTATACTCTGTTAAATGTTATTATAAGATAATGGCTATAAATCCCTTTGCTATACAAAATATATCCTGTTGGTTATCTATGTTATACATAGTTTTTAGTCTCTTAATTTCTTTCCCTGATCTTGCCCATCCCTACTTCCCTCTCCCCACTGGTAACCCCTGGTATGTTCTCTGTATCTGTGAATCTGTTTCTGTTTTTATATATATATATATATATATATATATATATATATATATATAACCTTTGTTTTATTTTTTAGACTTTACATCTAAGTCATTTCATGCACTGCTTGTCTTTCTCTGGCCTATTTCACTAGGCATGATAATCTATAGACCCCTCTATGTTGTTGCAAATGGCCAACCAAATTTCATTCCTTTTATGGATGAGTAATAATCCAGTGTATGTGCGTGAGTGTACATAATAGGTATAACACAGTTCAGTTCAGTTGCTCAGTCATGTCCGACTCTTTGCGACCCCATGAATCGTAGCACGCCAGGCCTCCCTGTCCATCACCATCTCCCAGAGTTCACTCAGACTCACCTTCATTGAGTCGGTGATGCCATCCAGCCATCTCATCCTCTGTTGTCCCCCTTTCCTCCTGCCCCCAATCCTTCCCAGCATCAGAGTCTTTTCCAGTGAGTCAACGCTTCTCATGAGGTGGCCAAACTACTGGAGTTTCAGCGTTAGCAACATTCGTTCCAAAGAAATCCCAGGGCTGATCTCCTCCAGAATGGACTGCTTGGATCTCCTTGCAGTCCAAGGGACTCTCAAGAGTCTTCTCCAACACCACAGTTCAAAAGCATCAATTCTTCAGCACTCAGCCTTCTTCACAGTCAAACTCTCACATCCATATGTGACCACAGGAAAAACCATAGCCTTGACTAGACGGACCTTAGTCGGAAAAGCAATGTCTCTGCTTTTGAATATGCTATCTAGGTTGGTCATAACTTTTCTTCCAAGAAGTAAGCGTCTTATAATTTCATGGCTGCAGTCACCATTTGCAGTGATTTTGGAGCCCCAAAATATAAAGTCTGACACTGTTTCCACTGTTTCTCCATCTATTTCCCATGAAGGTATGGGACCAGATGCCATGATCTTCGTTTTCTGAATGTTGAGCTTCAAGCCAACTTTTTCGCTTTCCTCTTTCACTTTCATCAAGAGGCTTTTTAGCTCCTCTTCACTTTCTGCCATAAGGGTGGTGTCATCTGCATATCTGACGTTATTGATATTTCTCCTGGCAATCTGGATTCCAGCTTGTGTTTCTTCCAGTCCAGCATTTCTCATAATGTACTCTGCATATAAGTTAAATAAGCAGGGTGACAATATACAGCCTTGACGTACTCCTTTTCCTATTTGGAACCAGTCTGTTGTTCCATGTCCAGTTCTAACTGTTGCTTCCTGACCTGCATACAGATTTCTCAAGAGGAAGGTTATGTGGTCTGGTATTCCCATCTCTTGAAGAATTTTCCCCAGTTTATTGTGATCCACACAGTCAAAGGCTTTGGCATACTCAGTAAAGCAGAAATAGATGTTTTTCTGGAACTCTCTTGCTTTTTCCATGATCCAGTGGACATTGGCAATTTGATCTCTGGTTCCTCTGCCTTTTCTAAAACCAGCTTGAACATCAGGGAGTTCATGGTTCATATATTGCTGAAGCCTGGCTTGGAGAATTTTGAGTATTACTTTACTAGCATGTGAGATGAGTGCAATTGTGCAGTAGTTTGAGCATTTTTTGGCATTGCCTTTCTTTGGGATTGGAATGAAAACTAACCTTTTCCAGTCCTGTGGCCACTGCTGAGTTTTCCAAGTTTTCTGGCATATTGAGTGCAGCACTTTCACAGCATCATCTTTCAGGATTTGAAATAGCTCAACTGGAATTCCATCACCTCCACTAACTTTGTTCGTAATGATGCTTTCTAAGGCCCACTTGACTTCACATTCCAAGATGTCTGGCTCTAGATGAGTGATCACATCATCATGATTATCTGGGTCGTGAAGATCTTTTTGTACAGCTCTTCCATGTATTCTTGCCACCTCTTCTTAATATCTTCTGCTTCTGTTAGGTCCAGACCGTTTCTGTCCTTTATTGAACCCATCTTTGCATGAAATGTTCCCTTGGTATCCCTAATTTTCTTGAAGAGATTTCTAGTCTTCTCATTCTGTTGTTTTCCTCTATTTCTTTTCATTGATTGCTGAAAAAGGCTTTCTTATCTCTTCTTGCTTTTCTTTGGAGCTCTCCATTCAGATGCTTATATCTTTCCTTTTCTCGTTTGCTTTTCACCTCTCTTCTTTTCACAGCTATTTGTAAGGCCTCCCCAGACAGCCATTTTGGTTTTTTGCATTTCTTTTCCATGGGGATGGTCTTGATCACTGTCTCTTGTACAATGTCACGAACTTCATTCCATAGTTCATCAGGCACTCTATTTATCAGATCTAGGCCCTTAACTCTATTTCTCACTTCCACTGTATAATCATAAGGGATTTGATTTAGGTCATACCTGAATGGTCTAGCAGTTTTCCCTCCTTTCTTCAATTTGAGTCTGAATTTGGTAATAAGGAGTTCATGATCTGAGCCACATTCAGCTCCTGGTCTTGTTTTTGTTGACTGTAGAGAGCTTCTCCATCTTTGGCTACAAAGAATATAATCAATCTGATTTCGGTGTTGACCATCTGGTGATGTCCATGTGTAGAATCTTCTCTTGTGTTGTTGGAAGAGGGTGTTTGCTATGACCAGTGCATTTTCTTGGCAAAACTCTGTTAGTCTTTGCCCTGCTTCATTCCACATTCCAAGGCCAAATTTTCCTGTTACTCCAGATGTTTCTTGACTTCCTACTTTAGCATTCCAGTCCCCTATAATGAAAAGGACATCTTTTGGTGTGTTAGTTCTAAAAGGTCTTGTAGGTCTTTATAAAACTGTTCAACTTCAGCTTCTTCAGCATTACTGGTTGGGGCATAGACTTGAATAACTGTGATATTGAATGGTTTGCCTTGGAGACGAACAGAGATCATTCTGTTGTTTTTGAGATTGCATCCAAGTACTGCATTTCAGACTCTTTTGTTGACCATGATGGCTACTCCATTTCTTCTGAGGGATTCCTGCTGCAGTAGTAGATATAATGGTCATCTGAATTAAATTCACCCATTTCAGTCCATTTTAGTTCGCTGATTCCTAGAATGTCGACATTCACCCTTGCCATCTCTTGTTTGACCACTTCCAATTTGCCTTGATTCATGAACCTGGCATTCCAGGTTCCTATGCAGTATTGCTCTTTACAGCATCGAGTCTTGCTTCTATCACCAGTCACATGCACAACTGGGTATTTATGGCTCCATTCCCTTCATTCTTTCTGGAGTTATTTCTCCTCACATACCATATCATCTTTATTTATTACTTTGTTGATGGACATTTGAGTTGCTTCTAGATCTTGGCTTTGGTAAATAATGCTGCTATGAACATTGGGTGCTTGTACCTTTTCAAATTACTGTTTTTGCTTGCTTTGGACATATGCCCAGGAATGGGATTGTTGGATCATATAGTAATTCTATGTTTTGTATTTTGAGGAACCTCCATACTGTTTTCCATAATGGCTGTACCAATTTACGTTCCCACCAACAGTGTACACAGGTTTCCTTACCTCTACATCCTTGCCAATATTTGTAATTTGTAGACTGTTTGATGAGGGCCATTCTAGCAGGAGAGTTCCCTGATAGCTTTTGGTAAAGAATCCACCTGCAATGCAGGAGACCCCAGTTCGATTCCTGGGTTGGGAAGATCCACTGGAGAAGGGATAGGCTACCCACTCCAGTATTGCTAGCCTTCCCTATTGGTTCAGCTGGTAGTGAATCTGCCTGCAATGCGAGAGACCTGGGTTCGATCCCTGGGTTGGGAAGATCTCTTGGAGAAGGGAAAGGCTATCCACTCTATTCTGGCCTGGAGAATGCCATGAACCAGCGTCTGCCTGCAATGCGGGTGACCTGGGTTCGATTCCTGGTTTGAGAAGATCCCCTGGAGAAGGAAATGGCAACCCACTCCAGTATTCTTGCCTGGAGAATCCCATGGATGGAGGAGCTTGGGGGGCTACAGTCCACGAGTCGCAAAGAGTCAGACATGACTGAGTGACTTCACTTTCTGTAGTCCACTAGGTCGCAAAGAGTCAGACACGGCTGAGCAACTTTCACTTTCACTTTCATTCTAGCAGATGGGAGGTGATATTCATTGTGGTTTTGATTTGCTTTTTTTTGAAGATTAATGATGCTGACCATATTTTCATGTGCCTTTTGGCCACCTATATGATTTCTTTGGGAAAATGGCTATTCAGGTCTTCTTCTCATTTAAAAAAAAATTTTTGTATTGAGTTGTATGAACTGTTCAGATAGTTTTTATATTAATCCCTTGTCATAGTATTGACAAACATTTTCTCCCATTCTGTAGGTTGTAGTTTCATTTTGTCAATGGTTTCCTTTGCTGTGCAAAAGCTTTTCGTTTAATCAGACACTATTTGTTTATTTTTGCTTTTATTTCTTTTGCCTCAGGAAATAGATCCAAAAAAAAAAAAAAACTGCTATGATTTATGTCAAAGAATGTTCTACTTGGTATCTCTTCCAGGAGTTTTATAGTTTCAGGTCTTAACATTTACAAAAACAGTCTTACAAAATAGTCTTTAAACTATTTTGGGTTTATTTTTGTATATGGTATGAGGAAATAGTCTAATCTCATATTTTACTTGTAGCTGTCCAGTTTTCCAAGCACAGTTTGTTGAAGAGGCTGTCTTTTTATTTCTGGGCTCCCTATTCTGTTCCACTGATCTGTGTGTCTGTTTTTGTACCAGTGCCTCACTGTTTTGATTACTATAGCTTTATAGTACAGTCTGAAGTTTGGGAAGGTGGTTCCTCCAGCTTTGTTCTCTTCTTAAGATTGCTTTGACAATTAGGGGTCTTCTGTGATTCCATCTGAATTTTAGGACCGTTTGTTCCAGTTCTGGGAAAAATATCATGGGTATTCTGATAGGGGTTGTATTAAGTCTGTAGATTACTTTGGGGAGTATGGCCATTTTGACAGTATTAATTCTTCCAGTTCAAGAACTCTGGATGTCTTTCCATTTCCTTTGTATCATCTTCAGTTTCCCTCAGCAATGTTTTGTAATTTTCAGAGTATAGGTCTTTCACTTCCTTGGTTAATTTTTTTCCTAGGTATTTTATGCTTTTGATATAATTTTAAATGGAATTTTTAAAACTTTCTGCTAGTTCATTAGTGTATAAAAAGCAGCAGATATTTGTATATTAATCTCATATCATTCAACTGTGCTGGATTCATTCATTAATTCTAATAGTATTTTGTGCGTAACTTTAGAGCTTTATACACGAAGTGCCCTCAGAGTCTTGAAGCTAGTTTTACATTACCTTTTGCTTTGATGCTGTTAATAAGCCCAGTGCAATTGTGATTTCTTATTTTTGTATCTGAATTAAATATGAGATAAGTGTGATATTATTAGACCCTGTATTCTGAAACTTCATGATGGCGTGTCTTGTTTATGCTGGTGTGTCTATTCAGTCTAGAATTTCATGCCATTCAGTTCTGAGAAATTTCTCAGTAACTATTCTCTCTTTTGGACCTCCTGTTATCCAGATGCTGCTCCTTTCTGTGTGGTCTCTCCTATTTCTCATCTCTTTGTCCTTTGATTCTACATTCCATATTCATTTCTGCTATGTCAATTTTAATTTTCAAGAGCAGTTTCTTTTCCTCTGTATGTTTCTCTTTTGGTTGTGTCCTATTCTTGTTTGAAAGTTGCATTACTCTGAGAAAAATTGTGATTTTTGGAAGTTTTCTTTCGTCTTCCCACCTTGCCCCTGTTTCTCCTGGGCTCCCTCTCTCAAGGTGTTTGTCAGTGTCTCTTTATCTCACCTAGAGGCTTTCCTCAAATATCTGGTGATTGTGGCTGTCTTTTCATATTTAAAATAGAAACATTACTAGCCTGATTAGAAGTTAAAATTTGTGTGTACACAGAGTATGGGGAATACTCTCATTTTTACTCTCATTATGTGCGTCTGTGTCTAGTTTTTGAAAGATGGCAATGGTCATAATTCTGTTTCCTGACCTGTGGCAGATATTTTCAGTTGGGTGATCAACCTGGAACACCTTCCCAAGTCCCCTTTCTCCAGCCTGAATCTTTTCACTGTCACTTGCTTTGTGACTAAGGACACAGCTATGGATAGTGGGACTTAAATGTGGTATCCTGGGGGATTTCAGGGGCAGTGTGTGTTTTCCTGATAAGGGTGGCAGGTGTGGCTGGGATTACAATTTCTCCTCCTTCCTGCCTTTGATAAAAATACAAGACTTCTTACAGGGTGAGCCAAATTCTGACCTTGAACAAGAGGTCAAAAAAGCAGAGATCTGACACTGACTTTCCCTGGGATTTTGATCTACTACCAACTATTTCAAAAGACTTCTTGATTTGGAGAAAAAGAAACCCCTACTTGTTTGATCCACTCTAAATCTATAGTTTTCTGTTTCAGTTCAGTTCAGTCACTCAGTCGTGTCCGACTCTTTGTGACCCCATTGAATCACAGCAAGCCAGGCCTCCCTGTCCATCGCCAACTCCCGGAGTTCACTCATACTCACGTCCATCAAGTCAATGATGCCATCCAGCCATCTCATCCTCTGTCGTCCCCTTCTCCTCCTGCCCCCAATCGCTCCCAGCATCAGAGTCTTTTCCAGTGAGTCAACTCTTTGCGTGAGGTGGCCAAAGTACTGGAGTTTCAGTTTCTGCATCATTTCCTCCAAAGAAATCCCAGGGCTGTAGCCAAAAGCATTCCAAATGATGCGTCATCATGATCATCTTACATTTCATTATTGTTGTTTAGTTGCTAAGTTGTGTCCAACTCTTTGTGACCCCATTGATTATAGCCCTCCAGGCTCCTCTGTCCATAGGATTCACCAGGCAAGAATACTGGAGCAGGTTGCTGTTTCCTTTTCCAGGGGATCTTCTTGACCCAGGGATTGAATGTTGGGTCTCCTGCTTGGCAGGTAGATTCTTTACCATGTGCCACCAGGGAAGAAGTTTGCGGGGTGGTAAATGATAGCTTAATAATAATTAAAAACTAGTTTCAGACAATTTGTCCTTCTTTTCCTTTCCTTGGACTCTTCAACGAAGAGAGGAGCAAGTCTAAAAGTCTTGTCACTACTGTCTTTATTGCTGATATGGGCAAGGTGCTTATTTTCTCTGGGCATGGTGTATCCCTGTTACAGGAATCTAGACCTTGGTCGCCACAGAAGGACCCCACAAGAGAGGACCCCCAGAGGGAGTTTGTATGTGGCATCCCAAGGGTCAGAAACTAAGGCCTGTGGACCAAATCTACTTTTTTCTAAATAAGGTTTCATTAGAATGTTCACACGTTGTCCAGGGTGCTTTCATGCTACAGCAGCAGACTTGAGTGCACGAAACGGTAAGCATCTCTTGTCAAAGAGTGAGATTTTTACTACCTGGCTATATGTGGAAAAAGTTTGCCAACGCTGTGTCAACTGTCAAGTGCTAGACACTGAGGACGGAGTAGTAAGTGGCCAACCAGCTAGCACTGGCTCTGCCTATAGCAGGAAGCTGCAGGTGGGAGCCCATGGTGGGGGTGGAGAGGAAGAGACAGTGGTTCTAAGGGGACCCCTGCATGTCGACATCAGCCACATTCAGAGTCCACCAACCACGAAGCCAAACAAGAACGTTCATGCCCATTACCTCTCCACTCCTTCTGTTTCAGTCCCGGAAAAATCAGAGGGGAAATAAAAATGAATAGAGATAAATCCAGCCACACCTCCCTCCCCCCTCTAAACCCTGAGCCTAAGGCAGGCCCTTAAGGGTGGCAGACACAGAAAATTCGATGTTAAACAGGACAGAAGTTATAATACCTAAAAATAAATGTATTGCCACAAAGCTCTTAGAAAAATATAGCTTTGGCCAAGATTTCATTCAAGGATGAGAAAGAGCAATTTACAGAGCTCATTTGAAGGCATTTGTGTTACCAGAGAAGTTTCTATTAAAATGCTACTCCATCCTACAAAAACCACAGAGGGGAGTTTGGAAATGACTAGGCAAATTCATATGTGTTTGCCCTTTGACCCAGAAACCCACTCCTAGGAATTTACACAAAAGTTGTTGTTCAGTTGCTAAGTTGTGCAACCCCATGGACTGCAGGATGACAGGCTCCTCTGTCCTCCACCATCTCCCAGAGTTTGCTCAAATTCACGTTCATTGAATCGGTGATGCTATCTAACCATCTCTTCCTCTGCCTACTTCTCCTTTTGCCTCCAATCTTTCCCCGAATCAGGATCTTTTCGAGTGAGTCGGCTCTTTGCATCAGGTGGCCAAAGTATTGGAGTTTCAGCATCAGCCCTTCCAATGAATATTCAAGGTTGATTTCCTTTGGAATTGACTGGTTTGATCTTCTGGCAGTCCAAAGGACTCTCAAGAGCCTTTCCCAGCACCACAATTTGAAAGCATCAGTTCTTCCACACTCAGCCTTTTTGTAACACAAAAGTCACATTCGGCAAAACTATGAAAAGTAACTCGCAAGGCTGTTCTTTGTCATGTTGCTTGTAAAAGCAAATGATTGGAAATGACCCAAATGCTGCTGGGAAGGGGGTTGGGGGTGTGAAGCATGGCACTTCTGTTCATGGAATGGGAGGCAGTGGCAGACAGACAAGGATGCTGTTAAAACCTCGCATGGGGACAACAAGGTGGAGAAAAGGGAGATTAGGGTGCATCTAAGCAAGTGGGTCCTGATCACGCAGGTACCTCTCTCTTGAGATTGCCCAGGACAGAAATCTCCAGTGATGGGCAGACTCTGCAGCCCAATGAGCATGCTCTCTGCTCTCCGGCATGTGCTGCTTACAGCTGCTGCCACCGTTTTCAGGCTGCAGTACATCATCGGTCTGGTTTGTTTATGAAAACAAGACCTCTGAAGACGAATTACTTGCTTTTATTTCCCAGAAAGCCACAGTTCCAGATTTCCTGACTTTTATTGCAACTCCAAGTGTCCATCAGCAGCATGCCATTAATAGATATTGAAAGAAATAATGACTATAATTAATAAATGTACTTTAAGAGATATTTTAACCCTGAGTTGGAAACAACTTTTCAACAGGAACTCCTGCAATGGAGAGTCTTTTCAAAGTTGATTTTTCTTTTTATGGCTGTGCCGTCTTTGTCGTTGTTCGAGGAGGTCTCTAGTGATGGTGTGTGAGCGTCTCATTGCAGTGGTTTCTTAGTGCAGAGTACGGGCTCTAGAGCACAGGCTCAGTATTTGAGGTACACGGGCTTAGTTGCCCCGTGGCATGTGGAATCTTCCCAGACCAGTGATAGAACGTTATTACCCATGCGTTGGCAGAAAGATTCTTTTTTTTTTTTAATTTATTTATTTTAATTGGAGGTTAATTACTTTACAATATTGTATGGGTTTTGCCATACATCAACGTGAATCCGCCACAGATACAGCAGATTCTTATCCACTGTGCCACCAGGGAAGTCCAAAGATAATAGTTTTAAATGTTTCCATCATGATTTGATTTCTACTACCAAAAGTGATATGTTTGCTACCTATAAAAAGTTTGGAATAGTTAACCTAGAAACTGAATTTCCTACCTGGGTAAAAATCTTCCAGAGAATTTCAGCTGTTAGAAGAAATAAAACAACCCACTAGAGACAGGTTGTACATTCTGGTTAGTTTGTTGGAGCTACTGACAGCTGTTAGGGAAGATGAAAGTTTACCATTCATTGTCCCCATTTTACAGATGAGTAAGCAGAGGCACAGATATTCCCATTGTTGAGGGCAACACACTGTATGAGGCCAGAGCCAGGATTTCAAAAGTGGTGGGCTATTCCCACACCCTGTGACCTGAACCACTTTACCAAGCCACTTCTTAACATGTAAGTTAGAGGTATATTCATATATAGGGGTTGAGTACTCAGACATTGGGCTTCCCAGGTGGTCCAGTGGTCAAGAATCCACCCATCAATGCAAGAGAGGCAGATTCGATCCCTGAATTCAGAAGTTCCCTTGGAAAAGGAAATGGCAACCCACTCCATTGTTATTGCTGGAAAATCCCGTGGACAAAGGAGCCTGATGGGCTATAGTCCATGGGGTCACGAAGAGTCGAACACTACTGAGTGACTGAGCATGCAAGAGCACATATATTTTCCTGGATGGGGCGGTTTATCCAAAACTTTCCGGAGTCACTAGTCTAAGTATTCTGGAGCCTTGTAAGGGATGCTGGACCTGATTTGATTCTAGAGGAACTGCCCATTGCTGAGCTGAGCCAAGGTGTCTGGTCCTCAGCCAATTCTTGGAAAAGCACAGATGCTCAGAAAATAGCCTTCATGCGTCCACTGACACTTGGCCTTCTGGAGAATGGACTGACTGCCTTCTCTAATAAGCTCGTCCGCCAGGGCAGTCCCAGAATAGAATTAGACAATTGAAAGCTTTATCTAAACCATAAATATCAACTCCCAGTGGCATTCTGTGTGTACTTATTTTCCCTACTTTCCAACTAGCCAGGAAGAGTTACACCCCTTGAGTTTTAGAGGTGCCCACTTGTTTTATGCAGTGCTGAAGAATTGATGCTTTTGAACTGTGGTGCTGGAGAAGACTCTTGAGATCAAACCAGTCCCTTGAACTTCAAGGAGATCAAACCAGTCAATCCTAAAGGAAATCAGTCCTGAATATTCATTGGAAGGGCTGATGCTGAAGCGCCAAACTTTGGCCACCTGATGTGAAGAACTGACTCACTGGAAAAGACCCTAATTCTGGGAAAGACTGAAGGCAAGAGGAGAAGTGGGTGACAGAGGATGAGATAGTTGGATGGCATCAATGGACATGAGTGTAAGCAAACTCTGGGAGATAGTGAAGCGTGCCGCAGTCCATGGGGTCGCAAAGAGTTGGACACAGCTGAGTGGTTGAACAACAGCAACAGCTTTTTCATGGGCCAGTCTCAGAACTCAGGTGGCATCTGCTCCTATTCTTCGGCCTTTGTGGTGGGGAGGTTGGTTGGCTCCCCAGCCCGCTCACCCCATTCCTTCCTGCTGTAAGTCCTGCCCTCCCCATACCTTCTTCCAGTGGAAGCCAGAGGAAGGAGGAGGCAGAGGAGGCCAATGAGGAGCAAAGTGCTGGGGATGCATCTGTGAGTGGTGGGGGTCCTGCCCAGTGCACAGCACGAGGCATCTGATGGGGCTCCCAGATGAAAAGGCATCACCCAGGGACTTCATGGGCAGGGAATTTTCCAGGGATGGTCGTTCTCTCCTTCATCAGGTTGGCCAACATCCATAACTGTACCGCTCAACCTCCCCTTTCTTCTGGCTTCTGAGTGGGTTCCTAACTTGCCTTCAAGCCCAGATGGGAAGGTGCCCCTGTCCATCCTTCCAGGCTGGCCCTGCATCCAACCTTTTCCTGGGAAGCCTGGACCAAAATCTCCTTTCTTGCTGGGCTCTGGTGGCCAGGATCTCAGCATGGCTGGTGATGATGGCAGTGAGAGCGAACCTTTGCTTAGGAGTCTGTTGAGTGCTTACATACATGCCTTGGTTTGGTTGGTTTCTAGTGAACAGATTGAGCTACAGAGACTTAGCCAAGTTTCCTATCCATCTTCACCACCATCTCCTCCTCCTCTGGATATCAGCATTCTCATGCCCACAGGGGCTCAGATGAATACTGAGAGAACTGCAAAGTCTCAGGGCCTTGTCCACGAACTGTGCTGGCCCAGTCCCCTGTTATTAGCTGAACTGTGTCCCCAAGACTCATACATGGGAGCCCTGACCTCCAGGGACCTCAGAATGTGACTGCACATGGAGTACAGGGCCTTTAAAGAGTGATAAAGTGAGGCTGTCAGGATGGCCTTGATGCCCTCTGACTGGGGTCCTTTTAAGATGAGATGCGGATACACAGAAAGATGTTGGGGACCCCATGCATAACGGGATGACCATGTGAAGGGATAGCAAGAGGGCTGACATCTGTGAGCCAAGGAGAAGGGCCACAAGAGAAACCAGCCCTGCTGGCATCTTGGACCCCAGCCTCCAGGACTATGAGATCAGGAATTTCTGTTGTTCCAGCATCCAAGCCTGCAAACAAATAGACTCTGCTTATGTCCAGCTCCCAGTGGGGGCGGGATGCATACCCTCACTCAGAGTCTACCGGCTTCCAGTGTTCCTGGCCTCCCACGTTCCCCATCCCATCAGTGCAGGTCATTTTTCTTTTGGCAGGAACAAGTTGGGGGAGGGCTTTTCGGGATAGAATTGTCCCTGTGCAGTAAGAGCCCACCTGCCATAAGAAATACTTGTCCTGTGAAGTTGTTTGTTCTTCAGTAATTGAATGTTAATATGCCAGGAACAAGCTGAACACTCACTGTGGGCCGGGCACCACTGGACTCTCTTCTCACACCGAAGGCAGAGAAACACATTTAACAGAGTTAAGTTTGTTTTTCACAAATCAAGACACATCCACTTGGGGGAAAAATCGTGACATTTGGGTGAATCAGAAAATGATGGTTTCTTTTATAGCCAGGTATTCGAAGGCTAAGATCATCTCACTGCCTGCCCTTCTGAGCACTTGAAACAGAAAGGATTGGGATGTTTTGAACAAAACCTGGCACTTAAGAGTCTGAGGCTTTCCGCTGTGACTCTTAGGTCTCATCTCCGTCTGGGCAGTTCATTGATTTCCAAGCCTGGCAGCCTCCTCGGGGAGAGGAGATTTAAGACTGAGCAGTTCAAATCTCCATTCTGTCCAGAAACCAAGAGGTGTGGCGGGCAGGCTCCTTAGGCGCGTGCTAATGCTCCGCGGTGAGGCTGCTAAGACTCTTCCTATAAATCAGAGTTCAGGAAATGGTGTGGGAATGTTTTTCCGAAGTCTACACTCATGCTCATTTCTTCATGAAATCCATTTTGTCAGTGAAGGAGATGAAGTTTGAGTTAATTTTGGCAGTTGCAGACCGTTGCCCATATTTTCCAAATTCGCAAGCCCAGCATTTTTTAAGGATTATTGTCAGGGATGAAAACCTGATTGTTTTAAAACTTCAGTTGGATGCTAGCAGTCAGAGGCCCTGATTAGACAGAGCAGGGTATACTGGAGTGCCAAGAAAAATCTTTATCAAGCGCATATCTCACTGTCTGATGTTGGCTTTTCTAGAGTTTTTAATGTTTTAGGGAACTGTGAAATCATGTAATACAAGTTTTACTATGAGTTATTTTCACAGGTCTTTAGGCTTCCCTGATGGCTCAGATGGTAAAGAATCTGTCTACAATGCAGGAGACCTGGGTTCAATCCCTGGGTTGGGAAGATCCCCTGGAGAAGGGAATGGTAACCCACTCCAGTATTCTTGCCTAGAGAATTCTATGGACAGAGGAGCCTGGTAGGCTAGAGTCCATGGGGTCACAGACAGTCAAACATGACTAATTCTTTGGGCTAAATGGGCAGGTGTGGCTGCAGTTCAGTGTTTGCTGTGTGTATTAAGACATGTGTAATGCTGATATGTATGGAAATTTATAATTAGATGGTTGATTGGTAGATTATTGGAAGGCAGTATGAAGGCTGGATATTGACTTTCAGTGGGACCCTGAGACGCTCCCATGGTGGGGAAGTCATGTCATATGAGCAAGGCTTAGAGAGTTCCAGGGGGTATATACCTCCTGCCTGCTCCCATCCCAGAGGAAGTATGCCATGGGCTCCACATAGAGCACACTCTACCATACTTCAGATATTTAACAAGCAGGTTCGTGGGAGTGGGCTTTCCTGCCAAGATCTGGTGAGGTCTCCTGGGCAACAGTGAGGACTGTGAACTATTTCGTTGCCTGGAATCTCCCTGAGGACAGGCACTGAGTTTTTCTTGCTACTCCTTCATCCTAGGATAGAGCATCGTGCCTGGCCCAAGGTAGGTCCTCTAAAAGTATTCCCCAAATCAAACTGAGAAAGAAAGCACATTCCAAAATGAATGCCCTGAACCTGGGTCAGTTCAGAGCCTAAGGTAATGAGCTGCACGTCACTGAAGTGCCTGGCAGACACGTGACTACCTGTCAATACCTGTCAGTGTGGTTCTAGACAGCAGTGCTGCGTTACAGAGTGGCTGTAACACATTGTTGGTCCCCATACCTGGCTGATTGTTACTCACCTGGGTCCTTGTTAAGAGTATTGAACTCCAGGCTCCATTCTCTGAACTGAAGATTCTATATATTCAATTCCTGGAGTGATTCCAGTGGACAAAGCAATGACCCCTGAGGTTCAATTCTTCAATTTTGTATTTCATAATAAAAGCTAGTAACTGAGTTTGGTCATTGTTTTGTTAAGGCCATTGCTATGATTCATAAGTGACTAAACACATTCAAGAAATACATGATGTACCCTGAATATTCGCCTGTCCCTGTTCTGTTCTGGGCATGGAGGATACAGTAGTGAGCCATGGTAACAAGGAACCTGCCTCCTCGAATATCACATTTTAGTGCAGAAAGGCAGACAAATCAAGTAAATGTACTTTATTTGGATGGTGTGGTGGTGGAGGTTTAGTCGCTAAGTCATGTCTGACTCTTGAGACCCCATGGACTGAAGCTTGCCAAGCTCCTCTGTCCATGGGATTTTCCAGGCAGGAATATTGAAGTAGGTTGCCATTTCCTCCTCCAGGGGATCTCCCTGACCCAGGGATCAATTGCTATGCAAAATATTAAAATATGGGCAAAGGCACACAGTGAGTGGGAAAATATTGCTAATTTGTATAGGAGAGCCGGGAATGCACCTCTGACTAGGAGGTGAGACCTAAAGAAAGAGGGAGCGAGGTTCTGGAAAATCTGTTCCCAGCAGGTGGAACGGCCAGTGCAAAGGCCCTTCTTGAGAAGAGTGTGTGCTTGCATTGCGAGGAACACCACAGTCTCCAGTCAGGAGCACAGTGGGTTGTGGAAGAGGAGGTGAGAGAAAGGTAGGTTGCATGGCCGTGGATGAATGTTACATGGCTTACTAGGTGAATTAGGAGTTCAATTTTGCAAAAGTCAAACTGAGATGCCTTTTGCAACATCCAAGGCGAGTGTCCAGTAGCAGCTGAATCTGTGTCTGGAGTTTAAGTTAAAGGTTCCAGATAGAGACCTAATTTCGGAGTCACTTGGCCAGAGGAGGTGTGTAGTCTTGAGACTGGACGCAATCACTGTGGACTCCAATGACTGGTGCTGAGACACTCCTAGACTTTAGAGACTGGGGAGGTCTGGAGGAATCAGCCAGAGCTCTGAGAAGGCACAGCCACAGAGGCGGAAGGAGATTAGAAGACGGTCTGTCCAGAAGCCAAGGGAAGCAAAGCCTGGGGCAGGGAGGGAGTCTGACGGTTGACTTAGGCACGTGAGGGTAATGGTTAATGGAGACAGGATCTGTGTCCATGAATGATGGGGCCAGTGAGAACTGGAGGAGAGGATTTGCTGTCAACTCTTTTAGGGGCTTTATTGTAAAAGAAGTGCAGAGGAATGGGACTGAGGTGGGAGGAACATGTGGGGTGGAAAAAGTTGTGTGTCATCTTTATTAAGATGGGAAATAATCACAACCTGCTTGGAAGTGGGTGGGAGTGGTCCAGGTATAGGAGAAAAAACCTGAGGATGCAGAGAGAGGTTGGGGGATTTGGGAGTGTGTTGTCCTGAGTGGGCGATAGGGTGGATCCAATGTCCATGGAAGAGGCTGGAATTAGGAAGACATGGATTTGTCTCTACTTTTTCAACATCTGTCATAGTAAATGATGATACGCAAAGGCTCTCACCTATGTGTTGGAGATTTTGCCAAGGTTAATATGTTGCAATTTCTTGCCAAGTCTTTGTTTCTTTGCCATCTCTAAAATGTTCTGGAATGTTTTCGTGTGTCTGTTCTATACCCTAATTAGGAAAACATCTGTATTTCGCTGGCACAGGTTGCAAAAGAGGAGTGCATCCGTCATTCCTCTTCTGGGCTAGCATTCTTTCAAAGTATCTGGACACCACAAAAAATGTGGAGATTTAATGTCTTTCCTGAAAGGAATTTACTTGGAAAAGCTTTAAAAATCTTTTTAGCAGAGAATGGTATCTTTGATCACCATAAGCCTATTAAAATACATTTTTTCTCATAGGTTTAATAAAGGGGAAAAAAAATCAAAGTCTTTGATGGACCACATAGAAATAGACTGTTTCTTAAATGGCTGGACTGAAATTAACAAAGGGTAGCGAATCTGAAAACAATGGGTTTTTGTGTGTTATACATTCCAAGTTTGGGCCAATCAGATCAGCATACAAAGATGTTCTGCAAAGTGGAGATACCATTTTAGATTTTAAGAGACATTGTAAAGACAGCATTCCACATGGCGATGAATGTGAAGATCCTTAGATGATCAGTCATTACTGCTAACATACCTGCATACAGTCATCGCTGCTGCTACAGGGCGCTGTACCCTTGTGATACTTAGGACACAAATCACATTGCCTGCTTTCAAAGCACTTGATGATAGCTTTGTTTAATACACGTACTTTGTGACCCCACGGACTATACAGTCCATGGAATTCTCCAGGCCAGAATACTGGAGTGGGTAGCCTTTCCCTTCTCCAGGGAATCTTCCCAAACCAGGAATTGAACCAGGGTCTCCTGCATTGCAGGTGGATTCTTTACCAACTGAGTTATCAGGGAAGCCCATGTTCACAGAGTTTATTTCAAGTAAACTCGGAGAGGATAACCTCACAGGACCATGTGGCAGGTCTGTTTTAGATCCAGTGCAGTTTTGATATAATCATCTGTATGCATAATGAAAAGTAATAGGATTGGCAGTCCATTTCGCTACTAGGAAATTTACTTTCCTAATTCTTTTGTGTTTTACACACTATTAAAATTGATTATAGTATCTTGATAAATATCATCATAAACAGAGGGAATATTTTTTTCCTTTAAGAGTATTGATTAGCATGAGAAACGACTTTGACATTAAACATTTAATTCAGGGGAAAAACCTCAAATAAGTCATCTATAGTTCCTTTTGCTTTATTCCTCACCAGTCGTATAGCCAATTCAACAGACACTGAAAATCACTGTAAAAAGAAGGCTGGTCTTTGGTGTGAATGTTAGGTGATGAAATTCCATAAGGAATCCCATATCTTCTGTCTTCATGGCCCAGGCATATGGTCACCACTCATTAAATATTCATTGGGGGAAAAAAAAGAATCTTCCCAAGAGAACTGAAACAGGATTTCGGGGAGATATTTGTACATGTATGTTCATAGCAGCATTATTCACAATAGCCATAAGGTGGAAGCAACCCAAGTGCTTGCCGATAGATAAATGGACCAAAAATAAATGTGGACTACACACGCATGGGAATATTATTCAGCCTTAAAGGGGAAGGAAAATCTGACACTTGCTGCAATGTGCTGAACCTTGAGGACATTATGCTGAGTGAAGTAAGGCAATAGTAACAGAGTAAAACTGAAGTCTGTTTACATGAGGTCCCTCAGTTCAGTTCAGTTCAGTCTCTCAGTCATGTGCGACTCTTTGCAACCTCATGAATTGCAGCATACCAGGCCTCCTTGTCCATCACCAACTCCCGGAGTTCACTCAGACTCACATCCATTGAGTCAGTGATGCCATCCAGCCATCTCATCCTCTGTCATCCCCTTCTCCTCCTGCCCCCAATCCCTTCCAGCATCAGAGTCTTTTCCAATGAGTCAACTCTTTGCATGAGGTGGCCAAAGTACTGAAGTTTCAGCTTTAGCATCATTCCTTCCAAAGAAATCCCAGGGCTGATCTCCTTCAGAATGGACTCGTTGGATCTCCTTGCAGTCCAAGGGACTCTCAAGAGTCTTCTCCAACACCACAGTTCAAAAGCATCAATTCTTCAGTGCTCAGCCTTCTTCACAGTCCAACTCTCACATCCATACATGACCACAGGAAAAACCATAGCCTTGACTAGATGGACCTTTGTTGGCAAAGTAATGTCTCTGCTTTTGAATACGCTATCTAGGTTGGTCATAACTTTTCTTCCAAGGAGTAAGCGTCTTTTGTCCCTAGAGTAGTCCAGTGTATAGACGCAGAAAGTTGAGTGGTGGTTGCCAGGGACTAGAGAATGGGGACTAGCGAGTTAGTTGTTTAGTGGTCACAGAGTTGTTGGTTGGTTTTTTAAATTAATTGTTTATTTATTTTCGACCACACCACTTAGCATACAGGATTTTAGTTCCCCGACGGGGACTGAACTGGTGCCCCTGCAGTGGAAGGACAGCTTTAACCTCAGGGCCACCAGGGACGTCCCTAGCGGGAACAGAGTCTCTGTTTGAGATGAGGAAAAGTTCTCGAGATGGGTGGTAGTAATGGCTGCACAGAGATGGAAATGTCCACTCTGCTGAACCGTACTTTTAAAAGTGGTTAAGATGGTAAATTTCATATTATATGTCCTTTGCAATTTAAAAAATGAATCTAAATGCCTAGAATAATAGTGAGCGCTAACCGCTTTATAATAATAGTAACTTGAAAATCTTGCCTGTTGTTGCAGCGAGTATACACGCTTTATTTTTTCACATTTACTGACAATTGTAACAATATTTGAATGTTGGGAATCAGGAGGACGTTAATCCTTTGTCTTTTTTCCTGAAAGTTCAGATCTGAAATGTCTTTCTATTTGCAGTTATCAACTCTTGAGCAAAGGTGAAAATTTAGTGAAACTCCAAAAGTGTCTTAAGAGTTAAGACATTACACCTTCGATGAGAATCTGTTTAAATTTCTTTGAGAAATGTGCAGAAAGAACCAACTTTTAGTTAAAATGATGTCTCCTAAAATCCTTAGGAATGTATAATGAGTTGAGGGGATGGCTTTAGTTATTGAAGGCAGGGGGAGAAGGGGACGACAGAGGATGAGATGGTTGGATGGCATCACCAATTTGATGGACATGAGTTTGAGCAAGCTCCGGGAGTTGGTGATGGACAGGGAAGTCTGGCGTGCCGCAGTCCATGGGGGTCTCAGAAAGTCAGACACGACTGAGAGACTGAACTGAATTGAACTTGAGGAAAAAGGATTAACTCAGCCATTATTAGTAGCTTCCCTTCTTGGCCCTTCCTCCCACAATCACCAAAATATGGAGACAGTTCTGCTTTTGTCTTTTTAATAGTGCTTTCTGAGAAACCGTTCTGCATGAATTTTCCTTGCTGTGGGAAAAAGGATCATTATGTTTATTGGCGTCAGTGAATGAGTTCCATCCAGCCTTGTGACTCTCATCTATGTCTGTTTAAACATCCTCCTTCAGTCTTCAATCACTGGGATTGCATCCTTGAATGACCTCAGAGGCTGAGGAAACGCCACAGCCCAGGGAGTTCCCTGGGGCCACAACATCTCCACAGAAAAGGGGCTCCCTCTGTTCTTTCTCTGCCTTCCTAGCCTCATCCTGGGTTTGCCTGCCAAGAGGGAGGGGGCTGGCCAAACAGCTGGAAGTATCCAGCCTACCTGTCTCTTGAGTGAGAGTGCATTCTCAGTCCTAAACTGATGTTGAACTCTGTCACCCTGTGAACTGTGGCCCGCCAAGCTCCTCTGTCCATGGGCTTCTCCAGGCAAGAATATTAGAGTGGGTTGCCATTTCCTATTCCAGGGGATCTTCCTGACCCAGGGACCGAACTCATGTCTCTTGCATGACAGGTGGACTCTTTTCCACTGAGCCAGCTGGGAAGCACCCATCTCTGAATATCCTCTTGCAAACATAAAAGCACTTTCTGGCTTCTGGCTCCTACTTCCAGGAGCTTAGTGGGCTTGAGGCTGCTTGCAGCCCCTCCCCTTGTGGTCCAGGTTCTCTGTCCAGGAGGCAGAGACCCAGGAGCTGGCTGTTCTGACCATTGGAGACAGTGCCACCACTTGCAGCCTCTCAGCAGACAGTCAAGTGCCTTCTTCAGGTAAGACACCAGCTACTCCAGTAACTCTCAGCCCAGGGGCGAGGTGGCTCTGGGTTCTGGCCCTGACTCTGTGGACCAGGGGCAGCCTTGGGTATGTGATCACACCTCAACTCATGTGCATATGTTGTCTCAATTCTCAGCAGCCTAAATAGAGACTGGAGCCTTGGGATATTAAGTTAAATGGTTTCAGGAAGGGGGACCCCTTCCAGGGCCCAAGAGTGGGCTCTCATCTAACACTCAGAAATGAATTGTCCAAGGAGACACTAGCTGACAAAGCAAAAAGGCTTCATTGGGAAGGGCCCCGGGTGGACAGCAGTAGGGTAAGGGAGCCCAGGAGAATGGCTCCGCCACAAGGCCCCAGTCCTGGGTTTCATGGTGATGGGATTCGTTTCTGGGCTGTCTTTGGCCAGTCATGACTCAGAGTTCTTTCTGGTAGCACCCACGATGCTCAGCCAAGATGGATGCCAGCGAGAAGGATTCTGAGAGGTGGTTGGATGTTGGTGTCTCCTTTTGACCTTTCCCAAATTCTTCAGGTTGGTAGTGGCTTGTTAGTTCCAAGCTCTTTGCCAGGACCTCCTGATGTCAAATAACTCACACAGATGGTTGCAATGGTTCCTGGGAGGGTGGTTGTAGTCAGTGTGCTTCCCCTAAGGAAACAAACCCAGGGTTAACACTCACGTGTAAAGATTATCAACTTAAAAATATTCGCAACCTAAAAGTCAAGAGTTCTGATTTATTCAGTGGGAATTTTTAGAACTTCAAGCCCAGGAGACAGCATCTCAAGGAGCCCTAATATAACTGCTCTGTGGAGGTAAGGGGAAGAGCCAGGTTATATAGAAGTTTTGCATCAAAGGGCTTCCCCGGTGGCTCAGAGATTAAAGCATCTGCCTCCAATGTGGGAGACCCGGGTTTGATCCCTGGGTGGGGAAGATCCCCTGGAGAAAGAAATGGCAATCCACTCTAGTATTCTTACCTGGAGAATCCCATGGATGGAGAAGCCTAGTAGGTTACAGTCCACAGGGTCGCAAAGAGTCAGACACGACTAAGTGACTTCACCTTCACCTTCACCTTTTGCATCAAAGGGCAAGTATTCTGAACATCAAAAGATTATTGTTAATTAAAGATCAAATATCCCACGTTAAGGGATTTAGTGCTTTTCTATGTTGGGAAGATCCCCTAGAGGAGGAAATGACTCCAGGATTCTTGCCTGAAAAATCTCACGGACAGAGGAGCCTGGTGGGCTACAGTCCATGGGGTTACAAAGAGTCAGACAGGACTAAGCATTCATGCACACACCTCTGTTTGACAAGATACAAGAGTCTAAGCTCGCTGAAATCTTTCCTTTCTTCTGCATCTCAGCTATCCCAGGCCAGAATCCTGTATTTTTCACATCCTGAGCTCCCTTGGGGCTCCCCATAGGAGTGGCTGCAGCCTGGTGGCTGCTGATTCACAGTTATTCTTCTCCTTCCTGAGTGTCCTCTGGGCCCACCAGCTCACACTGGAGGGCTGTAGTAGCTGATGACTGTGACATCCTTGTTTGCTGATGTGGCAAGAAGTATTCTGTTTCTCAGGATGGAACCCAGAAAGGGAGGCCCCCAGATGCAGCTTTGTTAGGCTTAGAAGATGGTCTTCTCTCCTTCCTCAAATGTGCCTTACTGCTGCCACTATACCACTGTTAAAATTTGTCCTCAGAGCCTGGGAGATGGTGTGACTGGGAGACCCAGAACTCACTAAAACCCCTTGAGGGGGACTTGGACCTCAAGACAGCCCAGATCAGAAAGCAGAAGCTAACTCCACTTAAGTCTTTTGGGACAGGATGGCCTCAGTGATGCTTGGCCATCATTCTTGCCTTCAGCACCCTCTGTTGAGCACTTACTGTGTGCCAGGTCTCAGAACTAGGGACACAAAGCTAGGAGAGAGCCAGGCAGGAGGAAGGGGAGAGAGGAACATGATCACTTTTAGGAACATTCTGGAAGTAGAATAGAGAGGACACACAGGCTCCTGGAAGTGGAGGCAGGAGGGAAAGGCGGAGCCTGTGCACTCAGGTGATGGAGTGGCCACTCGCCAGGGTGGGGAAGAAAAGGCAGAGTGAGAGAAAACCACACTCCTGGCCCTGGGATTAGGGCATTCCTGCTGGGTGTATCTCTACCTTGTTCCAGCTGAGGGCAGGTGCTTCACACACCAAGCACCCCCAGACATTTTGGGTCCTGTCCATGTCAGCATCACCTGCTGCAGGACCAGTGCTGTGTGAGGGGGTCTACTAAACACATGGCGCCAGTCCTGCAGCTCGTGCTTATCACTTCTGGGCCATATCAAGTCTTGCTGCAGTGTTGAGACGTGGAAAGAAAGCCTGGTGGGGAACTGGACACCTGTCATGTTTGGTACAGTGGTGTATTTGAGAAGTCAGCCCTGTAGCAAGAGAAAAACAAATTCAGGCCACCCCCTCTTTGAGAAACTGAAACACGCCTATGTGCCAGGCACTATTTTGGGTGCATCGCATATGTATGAGGGACATCTTGTGTGCTCCTCATAGCAACACCTCATCATCTTACCTTGGATATCATCTGTCCTTGGATGAGGACACCAAGGGTCAGAGGTTAGGTGGTTTACTTAAGGTTCTGCAGCCAACAGGTATGTGAGCTGAAAAAAAGCACAATGTATACATTGAGAGTTATGTTTTATTTAGCAGACAAAACTGAGGACTTAAGTGCTGGAGAAGACTCTTGAAAGTCCCTTGGACAGCAAGGAGATCAAATCAGTTAATCCTAAATGAAATCAACCCTGAATATTCATTGGAAGGACTGATGCTAAAGCTGAAACTCCAATACTTTGGACACCTGATGCAAAGAGCTGACTCATTGGTAAAGACCTTGATGTTGGGAAAGACTGAGGGCAGGAAGAGAAGGGGGCAACAGAGGATGAGGTGGTTGAATGGCATCACCGACTCAATGGACATGAATTTGAGCAAGCCCTGTCAGATGGTGAAGGACAGGGAAGCCTGGCATGCTTCAGTCCATGGGGTCACAAAGAGTCAGACATAACTTAGCGACTAAACAACAACAAAGCCTAGGACAGAGCATCTGATGTCACTCTGAGGCACTGCTCTAGAGTGCCAAGGGTGTGGGGGAGGCAGGATAAATAGGAGCATTTACAACAAAGACCAGATGGTCAGGACATCAAAAGATTATTGTTAATTAAAGAAAACCAGGTATCTCGAGTTAAAGAATTGAGCACTTCTCTATATATGGGAAGGTGTAAGAGTCCGGGCTTATGGAAATCATTGCTTTGATATGCACCTCAGCTATCTGGGCTTCCTTCATAACTCAATCAGCAAAGAATCTGCCTGCGATGCAGGAGACCCGGGTTTGATTCCTGGATTGGGAAGATCCCCTGGAGAAGGAAATGGCATCCCTGGAGAATCCCATGGACAGAGGAGCCTGGCGGGATACAGTCCATGGGATTGCAAGAGTCTGACATGACTTAGCGACTAAACCACCAGCTACCTGGGGTCAGGATCCGGTCTCCTCTCATCCTGCGTCACCTCAGGGAGCACTGCGAGGTCAGCTGCAGCAGTTGTTGGCTTGATCATGGGCACCATCTTCCACCATGAGCTCCCTCCGGGCTCACCAGCGGGGTGGCCATCACGTGATGATCTGGCGGCCACAGCATCGTTTGTTTACTGATTAATATGCATGCGTGATAAGCCATTTCAATTGTGTCCTACTCTTTGTGACCCCATGGCTCCTCCGCCCACGGGATTTCCCAGGCAAGAAAACTGGAATGAGTTGCCATTTCCTTCTCCAGGGGATCTTCCTGACCCAGGGATGGAACTCGCATCTCTTATGTCTCCTGCACTGGCAGGCAGGGTCTTTACCACTAGCGCCACGTGGAAAGCCCTCCTGATGCGACAGGCAATAGTTTTCATTCATAGGAGACTAATCTAGGGTTCAGATCCAGATCTACCAGAAGCGAAAGCTGATATTTTTTCATGCTATTCTCCTTTAGAGAACATGCAGGGTGTATCCTGGGACCACAGGTCAGAAGTAAACTGGGAGCCCTCATCCCGTGGGTGGGCATAGTTGCAGCATATTTAGGGGCATCTGCTATGGGTGTGTGATGAAATCTCCCCCAACCAGAGAAATCCAGCCTTTCTGCTCATCCTAACAAGGATGGCTTGTTCGAAAAGTTAAAAAAATTCAATCGCAGAGGAGGCCCACCCTCTAGGAACTGTCACATTTCCTCAATGACAGATTTCAGCTGCAGAGATAGTGGCAGCTCCCGTATCCAGGAGGATTCTGATTTGGGGGTGACTGTTAGTTTCCTAAAACAGGGACCCTCACACCAAGCTCCCTTCATCCTACCACTTCCTCTGCCAGTCTCAGCCTGCCAAGCCTGAAGCAGTCAGTGAAAAACTGCCACTATATTCAAATTAGCGCAGGTGATGCCCTCTCCCTCCCCCAGCATTCCCTTGGAAGTTAAGAGTTTCCCAAAAGGAGCCAGGGAATCCATCCACAAGACTCTGGACTGTGCTTTTCTAGTAAGAGCCCCGTCTGCAGGAGGGAAGCAGACACACATACATATACACGTGTGTGCACTCACACACAGAGCCTGGATAGACTGATAATCAAGTCCCTCGTAGCTAACTTCTCTAACATCTGTTTGTGTTAAGTGGAGCCCTTTGAAAATGATTTTTTTCCCCTTCTCTATAAAAGCAACCTTAATTTTAGAACATGGAGAAATGGTGAGTGGCAATTACTTTTGCTTCCTTCAACAAGACGTGTTTCAGTAAATGAGCTTCATTTCCAGAATTGAAGCCCTGAAAGAACCTGATTAGCAAGATCGGCGCCTACAATCACGTGTAATAACTGTGGGCAAACAGCCCTGCGGAGCCGGGCTGGGAGGACCCCACTGCTGTGGGTTCTGCTTGCCGGCAGACTTCAGCAGATGGGCTGCTAATGTAATTAGGAATCGTGTGAAATGAGCCATTATTTAAATTATCTGCTAATTTTCCTATCTATTAACCTGCTGAAAAAGAGGCAGTGGTATCTGAGGAATCTCAGGCTGCTAATCACTAACTAGATGAAGAGCCCATTCTTCACTTTAATGCAACCTTTCACCCTATTACAGCAATTAGCAGATGGCTTTCTGTGGGGTTATTGCCCAATGCATCAGCCGAAGATTGAGAAGGAACATTGGGAAGACACACACAGTCTACAGGTTTTCATAGGTGGAGATATTTGGTCTCTGGGGCGCGTGAGGCAAGGTTTGTATGAGCCAGCCTTCCCTGTGTCTCTCTACCCCAGACACTGGTGAGAACAGAGCAGTGAGGCAGGAAGGAGGAGAGGACTAGTAACTCAGAGCAGACCTGCAGGGACTCCCCCAGGTGCAGGGGGCTCCCCGAGGCGCAGGGACTCCCCGAGGCACAGGGCACACTCAGAGCCGTCCACCTGGGCAGCAAGGAAGTGGAGGCTTCATCAGCTGTTGTGTATTTGGGTTCAGGGCTGCTCCCAGGAGTGAGCACTTGTTCTTGTATTTCAGATCTCCGCTGGAAGCTGGAGAGCTTTTTGGGGAGGGTAGGTACAATTAAGGCTTTCCTGGGTCCTTTCCAGTAAAGGAGAAGGACCCACCCTCTACCCTGGATGTTGGAAGAGCCCCAGCAGCTGGAGTGAGTGTTGGGGCACACAGAGAGTGCCAACACCACCACCACAACCACCACCCCCTGCCCTTGGCCACCATCTCATTCCTAACTCTGGTTAGCCTTGGGTATTTAAAAGGAAACATGTGATTATTTTATATTTTTGTTGGTCAGTTGCTCGGTCATGTCTGACTCTTTGTGACCCCATGGACTGCAGCATGCCAGGCTTCCCTGTCCTTCACTATCCCCTGCAGTTTACCCAAACTCATGGCCATTGAGTCGATGATGCCATCCAGACATCCCATCCTCTGTCTTCCCCATCTCCTCCTGTCCTGTCTTTCCCAACATCGAGGTCTTTTCCAATGAGTCAGTTCTTTGCATCAGGTGGCCAAAGTGTTGGAGCTTCAGCTTCAGCATCAGTCCTTCCAATGAATATTCAGGACTGATTTCTCTTCGGATTGAACTGGTGTGATCTTGCAGTCCAAGGGACTCTCAAGAGTCTTCTCCTGCACCAAAGTTCAAAAGCATCAACACTTTGGTGCTCAGCCTTCTTTATAGTCCAACTCTTACATCTATACATGACTACCAGAAAACCCATACCTTTGACTAGAGGGACCTTTGTCCTCAAAGTGATATCTGTGCTTTTAATAGGCTGTCTAGGTTTGTCACAGCTTTCCTACCAAAGAGCAAGTGTCTTTTAAGTTCATGGCTGCAGTCTCCATCCCCAGTGATTTTAGAGCCCAAGAAAATAAGTTTGTAACTGTTCCCATTTTTTCCCCATCTATTTTCCATGAAGTGATGGGACTGGATGTCATGATCTTAGTTTCTTGAATGTTGAGTTTTCAGCCAGCTTTTTGCTCTCTTCTTTCACCTTCATCAAGAGGCTCTTTAGTTCCTCTTCACTTTCTGCCATAAGGGTGGTGTCATCTGCATTTCTGAGGTTATTGATATTTCTTTCAGTGATCTTGGTTTCAGCTTGTGATTCATCATATATCAACTGGGAAGTTAAGTTAGCCACCTTTGCCAGTTCTAAGAAAAGCTCAGTGAAGTCTGTGCACAAATGTATCAGGAGTTTGGCCTGGCAAGCTCTCTCCAGCTCCTTGGCACTGTCCCCTTCTCCATCAGCTCTCCACTCCTAGGTGGAGCTCGTGTGAGTCCCTCCCCATCCTGTGGACCAGGTGATTAGCCAATTCCCACTAGGGAGATGACTCCAGAGACTGAGAAAAAGGGCTCTGCCCTCAAGCAACTTACAAGCTCCCTGAGAGAAAAGATGTGGGCTTCAGACCTGTGAGGGCCAAAACTCAGGGCCCAGCGGTCAGAGGGAGAGGGATGGATCAGGGCTGTCGCTGAAAGGCCTTTTGGAGGATGCAGGACTGCCTGGGTCTCAAAGACAGCACTGTGTGTGGTTTGTGGTTGAACTCTGCCAGCTGGCAGAGAGTGTGAGAGGTGGCATATTATTGTGTCAGAACAAAAGGAGAAAAGTAAAATCCCACGAGATATGCCATTTTAAAAACGATTGGATAAGAAAGCTGTGGTACATATACACTATGGAATACTACTCAGCCCTTAAAAAGAATAAATTTGACTCAGTTCTAATGAGATGGATGAAATTGGAACCGATTATACAGAGTGAAGTAAGCCAGAAAGAAAAACACCGATACAGTATACTGACACATATATATGGAATTTAGAAGACAGTAATGATGACCCTATATGTGAGACAACAAGAGACACAGAGGTATAGAGTGGACTTTTGGACTCTGAGGGAGAGGGAAGGGTGGGATGGTAGGGGAGAATGGCAGTGAAGCATGTGTATTTTCCTGTAAGAACGAAGCGCTAATCTATGTTTGGTGTAGGATGCAGGATGCATGGGGCTGATGCACAGGATGATTCAGGTAGAGGATGTGGGGTGGGAGGTGGGAGGGGGCTTCGGTATTGGGCGATTGTGTTCACCTATGGCTGATTCGTGTCAATGTATGGCAAAACAAATACAATATTGTAATTAAAAAAATAAATAAATTTAATTTAAAAAAAAAAAAAAAAAAACAAGAAAGCATTGTCTAGGCACAACAAGGCATGGAGATGAAGTCCTGACTGTCCCCAAGAACGCCCCTAAAGGAATCTTCCTGGAAAGTCTATTGGCTTCAAAGTGCTCCAGGACCAGCCCTCAGCCACCAGTTCCTTAGGATGTCAGAGTCTGTGTCAGTGGCCACCAGTGACTGACCTGACTCCCCACCTCCTGTTGAAAGTTGCATGTATAATTACCACCTGTGTTCAGTCGTGTCCAGCTCTCTGCGGCCCTCCAGCCTCCTCTGTCCATGGGATGTTCCAGGCAAGAGTACTGGGTTGCCATTTTCTTCTCTGGGGAATCTTCCTGACCCAGTGATTGAACCCTCATCTCCTATACTGTAGGCAGATTCTTTACCATCTGAGCCACCAGGGAAACCTAAAAACAGGTAGTTTGACTATTTTAGAGTCTTCATATGAGATCGTGTAAGATTTGTCCTTTTGCGTCTGGCTTATTTTACTCTGCATAATGTTCTCCAGGTTCATCCATTTTGGTATACAATGTAAGATTTCCTTCTTTTTTAAGGCTCAGAGTAGAATGGTGGTCTCCAGAAGCGTGGAAAGAGGTGATATGGGGGCTATTAGTCAAAGATATGGCTCAGACTTAAAAGAATCTACCTGTAATGCAGGAGACCTGGGTTTGATCTCTGGGTCAGGAAGATCCCCTGGAAGAGGAATAGCAACCTACTCCAATTCTTGCCTGTAAAATTCCATGGACAGAGGAGCCTGGCGGACTACAGTCCATGGGATCACAAAAGAGTCAGACATAACTGAGCGTGCGCGCGCGCACACACACACACACACACACATCTGCCAGTGAAAATCTCTCAGTCCCCAACTTTTTCATTTATTCAACAACTGTTCACTGAGCATCTAGGAAACGCTGGGCACTGTCCAAGGTGCTGGATGGATGAAGGATGATGAACCACAGGTGGGCCCCTGTGGTTGGCTCACTCTCATGGGGGTGCCCCATGCTTGGACACTCTCTGGAGAAGATATATTGGAGTGTGAAAAGATGCACAGTGGGGACCCGCTTCTTCCATGAAAAGAGCCCCTGGAGCCCCAATGCTGGCAAAGAGATTGGAGCAGTGAAAAGCTGGCGACTGTCAGAATGCTAAACCCTTGCTCTTTGAGAAGGCAGATTTTTGTCCTCGTTGCTATGTTCCGGAAGAAGTGGAATGTGGTTCTATAGGAGGCTGCTTGGGATAGGGAAGGAAGTGGGGACTTCCAGCGCTCAGCAGCATTTCTTGTAAAGCAGGGATGATGGTTCACACTTGCTTCTGCCTCATTTTCAGTTGTGCTTCCAAAGTGTACCACTTTTCTCACATTTGTGTGTGTTTTCCGAGTCCATTTATGGGGTTGAATAATGTCCTCTGGGGTAAGACTATATTTGCAGTTTGAGTTGAACCCAAGGATGCCGGAGGTGATGCTGGAAATTCCGCAGATAAGGACACAGCAGGGGATGTCGTGTGTGTGAAGTTGGGCAAGGTGTCCAGGGGAATGATGCACTCACTAAGCCTTTGCCTGTCCATGCTTTCAGGGTGGAGCCTGTAAAATTTAGAGGACAAGTGACTGTAGTTTTTTTCCTTTGTGATTAAGACTAAGAGTTACAAAGAGAAAGTCATGGCCCTGGTGAGAATTCAATGTGAAAAATGTCTGTTTCCAGGTCATCACACAGAAAAAGGTGTTGGCAGCTCAGAAACATTACTTGAAGCCCCACTCAAAGTGTTTACTGCTCCTAGAAATCCATTCTTTGCCCGACTCTGGGGCTGCCTCCTTTACTCTCCTCTAATCCTGTCCTCTAACAGCAGCCAAAGTGATGACCAGCTTGGCCGAGCCGTGACTCCAAACTGAATTTTCTTGAAATCTGGCTTCTGCTGACGCAGCTGGGGAGTATGACTGTGCCCAGCGCCTGGGCAGTTAGAAGTCATCTGTGTAAGATAATGCTGTCTGTGTTTTGCTGCGACTTTCTCTGTTTTATATCGCCTGCCTCTGCGGCGAGGCAGAAGTAAGGACGGGGGTGTGTGGAAAGGACGTGCTGCTAATGTGATGCAGAGGCGGCGGGTGGAATTCCACACTCGGGAGAGCAGGGTGAAATGTCTGTAGAGCACGTCCCTGGTCACTGGGGAGAGCAGTCCTGGGTCTGCTCTGCCTGTGGCTGGTTATGCAGGAACATTGGGTGTGGATGTGGGATGCCAGCCTGGGAACCTGGACTTCCAGGTAGCTGGTCTTTCCACACACATCCTGCTGGGCTATTGGGTGTGTGTTTGCCGGAGAGACCCGGGAAAGACTTGTAAAAATGGCATGCTTTCACGAGTGTCATGAGCCTGGAATTCTGGGTTTGTTTTTGTTTTTTTTTCTTTCTTGTTCATCTCTCTACTAGTTTCACCTAAGCAAATTAAAAGTTCATCCTGCCTTTAGGAACCATTTAAATCCAGGATGTGAAATCAGAGCTGAGAACATAGGCCATGTGAGTTACATGTTTTATTAGGTCAACTTGGACTGTGCTGTCAGGACAGTGGACCTCATTCCAATGACGGGTGAGATTCTGGACCTTGCTGACTGCCCATATGTGATATTATGATTGATGTGAAGAAATACATATTGATACAGAGAAATAAGTGTTTGGCCTTTATCTCAGTTCCTGGCACAGGGCTCCTGAAACCCTTGGAACTTCCTCAATAATAAGGGTGATGAAGGTGCCTTTGTTTTCCATAACAAGTCCCTTTCAACCATACCTGAGGTGTGTCAATGAGATGGCTTTTGAAAAGTCCCAAAGGATGGGGAGCCAACCCTGAGAGCAGAGAGCTGGAACTTTAAGCCTCATTTCCAGGGAAGGGAGAAAAGTTGAAGGTTGAATCAGTCATCAGTGGCTCATGACTTAATCCATCAACCCAACAGATGCATGTTCAGTTACTTCACGTTCAGTTCAGTTGTGTCCAACTCTTTGCAACCCCATGGACTATAGCCCACCAGTGTCATCTGTCCATGGGATTTCCCAGGCAAGAATGTAGGAGTGGGTTGCCATTTCCTTCTCCTGTATATATATATGTGTGTATATGTGTGTGTGTGTGTGTGTGTGTGTGTGTACTTTTAATTGTGTTCTGTCTGAAATCAGTGCAAACACCTATGTAATGAGACCTTTCAACTTTTATAGTGACTGTGTGTTCATAAATGGAATTAAGAGAATTAATTTCCTAAAGTCACAGTGCATAAAGGGGTATTTACCATTTCTCAATTCAGTAGGAGAAGCCCCAAAAGATGTTGAGAGAAGCCAGAACCTCCTGCCAAAAATCCCACATGATGCCATTTATATAATGTCCAGGATCCAGTGAAACCCATCCATGGTCATAGGAATCGGAGAGTGGTTGCTTCTGAGAAACAACAGGGATTGACTAGAAAAGGACATAGAGGGGCCTTTGGGGAATAACAGGGATTTCTGTATCTTGGTTTGGGAGAACACCATGTCAGAACTCACCAGTGGAAAATCCAAGATCTTTCATTTTTATTGTATGTAAATGATAATTCATTAAAACTTAAAAAGGTGATACCCCTGGCAGTTGTCTCCGGGTCCTATGCAGCAGAGATGAGGGAACACTCACTGCCAGAAGATGTCTGGGGAGGTGTGCTGGGTGCGTGGGGTGGCGGTGCGAGGTAAATGAGGATTTTCAGGTGAGATTGGAAAGGCAGGAGGAGGGGCTACCCAGCCAAGTGACAAACCAGCCGACAGTCCAGGGTGAGAAAGGGCTCTGCCTGGTTACCAAGTACTGCTGGCTGGAAAACGAAACCCCACTTATTCCACTGAATTTACCTTCTTTTAAGGTTTGGTGTGTATCTGAAGCTAAACTGATCTCTGCCCTTGCAAGCTTCACAATGGACTGTGTTCAGAATTCAATTTTCTAGCAGCTTTTTAAAAATATTTCTAATCAATATGATTTCTCCAAGTAACAAATTGTTCTCAGCACTTAAGTTTTAAGAGAAGTATTCAAGAGCGTTGCCCTAAGCAAGTAACCTAATGGTTTCTCTGTTTTTCCCTTAAAAATAAAAGCTGCAGATACTCGTTGACACCGGAAGCAGCAACTTTGCCGTGGCTGGGGCCCCGCATCCCTATATCGACTCTTACTTTGATGCTGAGAGGTGAGTGATGGGTCTGTGCCTGGGAGGGGAGGGGGTGGCGGTCTTGGGGGCACCAGATGAATGCTTCAAAAGACACTGGGAGATGCAGCTGAGAGGCTGTTTCGTTTTAGGGAGGACGTGTTCTTGTATATATCTGTGTACATATGTGTAGGTACAAGTATCTGTGTGTATGTGCATACAGTGGTGTGTATATTTGTGTATGTATGCATGCATAAGTGTATGTGAAGGTATCCATGTGTACATGCATATGGTGGTATGTATATTTGTGTGTATGTGTGTGTGTGTTTGTGTGTGTGTAGCTATCTGTGAGTACCTGCACATTGTTCAGTTGTCATGTCCGACTCTGCGATCTCATGTACCAGTTTCCTCTGTCCTTTACTATCTCCCAGATTTTGTTCAAATTCATGTGCATTGGGTCACTGATGCTGACTGTCTCATCCTCTGCCACCCTCTTCTCCTATTGCTTTCAATCTTTCCCAGCATCAGGGTCTTTTCCAATGAGCTGGCTCTTTGCATCAGATAGCCAAAGTATTGGAACTTCAGCAACAGTCCTTCAGTGAATATCCAGGGTTGATTTCCTTTAGGATTGACTGGTTTGATCTCCTTGCAGTCCAGTGGACTCTCAAGAGTCTTCTCCAGCACCACAATTTGAAAGCACTTGTTCTGTTCTTTGGCACTCAGACTTCTTTATGATCCAACTCTCACATCCATACATCACTACTGGAAAAACTGTAGCTTTGACTGTACAGAACTTTGTCAGTAGAGGGATGTCTGTTTTTTAATATGCTATCTGGGTTGTCATAGCTTTTCTTCCACAGAGCAACTGTCTTTTAATTTCATGGCTGTAGTCATCATCCACAGTGATTTTGGAGCCCAAGAAAATAAAATCTGTCACCATTTCCACTTTTTTCCCTCCTATTTGCCATGAAGCAATGGGACCAGATGCCATGATCTTAGTTTTTTGAATATAGAGTTTCAAGTAAGCTTTTTCCCTATCCTCTTTCACACTCATCAAGAGGCTCTTCAGTTCTTTTTCACTTTCTGCTATTAGAGTGGTATCATCTATATATCTGAGGTTGTTGGCATTTTTCCCAGTAATCTTGACTCCAGCTTGTGATTGATCCAGCCCAATATTTCGCATGGTGTGCTTTCAATTCAGTTGAGTAACTCAGTCGTGTCTGACTTTTTGTGACCCTATGGACTGCTGCACGCCAGGCTTCCCTGTCCATCACAAACTCCCAGAGCTTACTCAAACTCTTGTCCATTGAGTCAGTGATACCATCCAACCATCTCATCCTCTGTTGCCCACTTCTCCTGCCTTCAATCTTTCCCAGCATCAGGGTCTTTTCCAATGAATCAGTTTTTGCATCAGGTAGCCAAAGTATTGGAGTTTCAGCTTCAGCATCAGTCCTTCCAAAGAATATTCAGGACTGATTTCCTTTAGGATAGATTGGTTGAATCTCCTTGCAGTCCAAGGGACTCTCAAGAGTCTTCTCCAACACCACAATTCAAAAGCATCAATACTTTGGTGCTCAGCTTTCTTTATAGTCCAACTCTCACATCTGTACATGACTACTGGAAAAACCATAGCTTTGAGTAAACGGACCTTTGTTAGCAAAGTAATGTCTCTGCTTTTTAATATGATGTCTAGGTTGGTCATAGCTTTACTTCCAAGGAGCAAGTGTCTTTAATTTCATGCCTTCAGTCACCATCTGCAGTGATTTTGGAGCCCAGAAAAATAGTCTTTCACTGTTTCCATTGTTTCCCCATCCGTTTGCCATGAAGTGATGGGACCGGATGCCATGATCTTAGTTTTTGAATGTTGAGTTTTAAGCCAGCTTTTTCACTTTCCTCTTTCACTTTCATCACGAGGCTCTTTAGTTCTTCGCTTTCTGCCATAAGAGTGCTGTCATCTGCTTATCTGAAGTTATTGATATTTCTCCTGGCAAACTTTATTCCAGCTTGTGCTTTGTCCAGCCTAGCATTTCACATGAGGTACTCTGCATATAAGTTAAATAAGCAGGGTGACAATATACAGCCTTGTCATACTCCTTTCCTGATTTGGAACCAGTCTGTTGTTCCATGTCCAGTTCTAAATGTTGCTTCTTGACCTGCATACCATTTTCTCAAGAGGCAGATCGGGTGGTCAGGTATTCCCACACTCTACATGTAACTTAAATAAGCAGAGTGACAATATACAGCCTTGTCATACTCCTTTCCCAGTTTTGAACCAGTCAGTTTTTCCATGTTGGTTTCTAACTGTTGCTTCTTGACCTGCATACAGCTTTCTCAGGAGACAGGTAAGGTGATCTGCTACTTCTGTCTCTTTAAGAATTTTCGACAGTTTGCTGTGATCCACACAGTCAAAGGCATCAGCATAGTCAATGAAGCAGAAGTAGATGTTTTCCTGGAACTCCCTTGCTTTCTCCATGAGCCAGTGAATGTTGACAGTTTGATCTCTGGTTCCCCTGCCTCTTCAAAACCCTGCTTGCACATCTGGAAGTTCTTGGTTCATGTACTGCTGAAGTCTAGCTTGAAGGATTTTGAGCATAACCTTGCTAGAATGTGAAATAAGCACAGCTGTACAGCAGTTTGAACATTCTTTGAACATTGTTTTTCTTTCGGATTGGAATGAAAATGGACTTTTCCAGTCCTGTGGCCACTGCTGAGTTTTCCAAATTTGTAGACATATTAAATGTAGTGCTTTAGCAGCAGCATCTTTTAGGATTTGAAATAGTTCAACTGGAATTCCATCACCTCCACTAGCTTTTTCATAGTAATGCTTCCTAAGGCCCACTTGACTTCACATTCCAGGATGTCTGGCCACACCATCATGATGCACTGAGTGGTGTGTGTATTTATGAATATATGTGTATGTTTGTGTATGTGTAAGCATCTGTGTGTACGTGCACATGGGGGTGTGTATATTTGTGTATAGATGCATATATCTATGTAAGTGTAGGTATCTGTGTACATGCATATGATATCACACTTAGTATGCATATGATACACACTTAGTGATGTGTATATTTGTGTATACATGTATAGGTTTGTGTAAGTGTAGGTATCTGTGTACTTGCACATAGTGGTGTGTATATTCATGTATACAGGTATATCTCTGTGTAAATGTGGGTATCTGTATGTACATGAACATTGTGGTAATTACATTTGTGTGTGGTATGCATGTGTGGCATGATGTACTGAGTGTGTACATCCACTCCAAATGAATCAATTGCAGGATTCTCCTAACAGCCTTGGTGTGTTCTCAGGAGCTCTGCTTTATAGTCATTCAAGTCAAACTTGAATGTTTTGTGGTCAGATCTGAATTGCAGGGAGCTCGTGACCCTTTGACATTTGTTGAGCCCCCCTAATCCTCACAAGGAGGTGGCCTGAGCAGCACAGGGCTCACTGGATCTGTGTGTGGAGACTGTTCTGGGCAGCTGCCTGGCATTGCTTAGAAAGCCACATTTGTGTCATCTGAAGTTTGGTGACATCAGTCAAGGTGTGGTTCACTGAAACCGTTTCTGTGCTGGGAGGTCTTTGTGGTGAGAGAAATCCATGACTCACTTGGAAGGGACACACTGTGAGCTCCGAGCACTCAGGCCCGAGACAGGGCTCTGAGCTGGCAGCTGTGGGCGGGGCTGTGAGAAGGAGCAGAGCCTGGATGGAGGTCTGGATCAAGGCCAGCTCTGTGTGTCCAGGTCCCTAGACTCTGGGCCCTAGGAAGCTTTGGGTGGTTCTTGTGTGTGTCACTGTTCATCTCTGAAGGAGCCCACAGGGTCAGAGTCACTCTGCCCCAGATACTTGTTGCTGCCCTAAATGTATGCACATTTTAATTTCATATCCATTTTTGTGACCCTAAAATTTAGACTCAACAGATAAAACCAGTAAGCTGCCACGTGGTTTGCTGTCTTTCCTTTCCCACTTTCTTTTCCCGTAGTCTTTTGTTTCAAGGAATAAGCCCCATCTTTGGGGGGGCGGAAAAAGAAAGGAAACACAGGAGAGAAAGTAACAACTGAGGAGGTTCAACAAATCCACAGCAGCATTAATAAGGCAGTGCCCATCTCTTCCCCCATGCATCTTGGTCTGTTTTGGTGGCACAAGGAGGCCACCTGTGTGTCCAGCTGGAGGGAAGGATAGCTGGTGCTTCATGGACCCCTCCTTCAAGGAACTTGAGCTTAGCTTGTGACTCACTGTGTGGATAACCTTTGATCACCAAAATTCCAGATGCACCTCCAGGCTCATGATGCTTTGTGAAGGCAGGTGTGAGCCCTGGAGCTCTTCTTGGGACTTCAGATGCTTGTGAAGTGGGGCATGGGCTGTGCAGCCAGGGAACAGAGGCTGGCTGATGAACCCCCAGCTACCCTGTGCCCTTTCCCCACTCAAACTGTGATTCGTCCAAATCCTCTGCCCCAAACAGTCCCCTCCCCTCAACTACTCCATCATGTGACAGATTTTGGAGTCAGTTCAGACCTCTCATTTTTAGTCACATAGCACAGGAGGTCTGGGAACCAAGAAATTAGCCCAGGTTTTGGCTTCTAGGACAAGAGGTCTGCAAACTTCAGCCCTGGCAGCTCCTCTTTATAGTAAGTGCTATGTACACGCTAAACCAAAATGCAAATGCAGTAAAACTTATCTTCACATCTAATTCTAAATGCCCTGACACAATCTGCAGGGGCTGGGGGTGAGTAAAAGGAATTAATTTACAGAATGGTGATCAGCACCGCAGTATGTAAACACGCAGGGTAGGAGTCAGGTGAAGCTGGGTGATGCAGGAGGCTGTGAGTGTCGCTCTGGCCCTGCAGTGCCCAGTGCAGACTGACGAACGGAATTTAAGTAGAATCAGACATCCAGAACAGCTTGGTTTAGTGATGTCAGTTTTCCAGATCAGTGAAGAATCTTGGTACAGTTTCCCCACAGGATTACCTTCTTCAGTCTACACAGTAGATGCATACCTAGAAAGTGCACAGTATATTAAACTGTATAGAAGATGTTGATCTTGGTGGTGAAGCAACCCTAGCCCTATTTTTCCCATGACAAGATTCTCCCTAGTCCATACATTCTCCCAGTTTCTCCATGCCTACTGGGATTCTGCCTGCCATAAGACAGAGCAGACATCCTTGGAGCTCAGATACATCTTTAACAGTTTTCCTTCCCAGAGCAATTTTGTTTTCCGTCACAGATCTGTAGACACATGATACAATAGAAGAAAATAACAGTAGGCATAGTGAAGCCAAGTTCGAGTAATGTGTATATCCACCTTTTAGATTGAAATGTGCAATCTAACACCATGGGTGGATATTTTCTTGGTTCTCAGACCTCCTGTGCTACATGAATAAAAATGAGAGGTTTGGACTGACTCCAGAATCTGTTCCATGATAAAGTGGTTGAGGAAAGGGGGTTGTTTGAGGTGGAAGATTTGGACAAACCACAGTTTGAGTGGGAAAAGGTAGCCAGGGGGCTCATAAGTGGGTTAAACAGCACAGCCAGCGGTCAGTAAAAGTCAGAGTGTGCTTGCAACCTAGTTACCCTTTTGCTGGGTTTCCTTGATGACTCAGCAGGTAAAGAATCCCCCTGCAATGCAGGAGACACAGGAGATGCAGGTTTGATCCCTGGGTCAGGAAGAATCCCTGTAGAAGGGAATGGCAACCTGCTCCGGTGTTCTTGCCTGAAAGGTCCCGTGGACAGAGGAGCCTGGTGGGCTGCAGTCCAAAGGGTTGTCAAAAACAGTACTCGACTAACCACACACAGGCATGCACCCATTTGCTATGCAGATGCAGATATGGAAGCATTCAAGGGTAAACACTAGTCAACATTACAAATACTGGGTTCAGTGCCATTTAATATGTGTACAATATTTAATCAACAGTAGACAACTGGCTTCTTTCTCATTTGCCTTTGACTTTGTTCATTGCTGGCTTGAACCATAATTCTCTCCACCTTAGTGGAACACAGCCTTCTAACCTTCCTATTAGCCAGGTTTGAGTTCAGGTTTCAGGTAGCTCCTGTCTTTCATGCTTAAAGATTGAGCTCCTCTGCCTCCTTTGCACCTGATTTAATGTGAAGACTCCTGGGAACATTGGTGACTCCCATGATGGCTAGCCCTGCCATCCTGCTAACCACACAGGAGAATTCGGGACTCCCTCCTAGCTTTCTGAGAACCTGAACGTCTCATCTAGATATTTCTCCTTTGTGAGCAAACAGAGAACTAGCAGAACCTGCCAACATGCAGGGAGGCCCCAGACTCCCCTGCTTTGCCAGTGTCGCCCCCCTGGCACCTCCATTATTCAGACTTCAGCCTGCCTTCTCATTTGCAAGTACTGTTGAAATTTATTTAGTACCTTAAAACATGACCCAGTCTGGCCTTCTAGCCCTGATACTGCCTTTCTTATAAAGAGAGCTATTCTCAGGTGGCTCAGTAGTAAAGAATCCTCCTACCAATGCAGGAGACATGGGTTTGATCCTGGGTCAGGGAGAACCCTGGAGAAGCAAATGAGTACCCACTCCAGTAATTTTGCTTGGGAAATCCCATGGACAGAGGAGCCTGATGGGCTACAGTCCATGGGATTGCAAAGAGTTAGACATGACTGAGCAAGTGGGCTCATTCTTCCACTGGGCTTCTTCTTAACTGAATCAAATGTGAAACATCACATTTTGAGTTTTAGGCAAGTTCTATTCAATCACCTGCATTTGTCACCAATACAAACACATGTGCTTTGCAGGTTAAATACTTGCTTTGATTTATGCTAACCTTTCTCTCCTTTCTTCTGTTTTTCCTGTCATCGGTTTATGTCAACACAGATGCATTATTGTTAAGATATGAACTATGAACGTAATTTATATAGTAAATTATGTACAATTAAGGTGCCTGATGCTTTTAGCTCACTTTACAGTTGGCCTAAGCTACACCTTCCTCCATGGTATTTGATGGAAGCCGAGAGAATGTTCTACTTCCTCTCTCAATTTTTGACAAAGGTTTCTTTTCTGAGATGTAGCTTGCTGCCTTGTGATGTTTCTGTATTTGCTTGTCCCTCTGATCTCTCTTAGTTATAATAAGGTTTCTGGTTGGGTTTGTCAGCCTCTGATTCAAGTCCCCCAGTCTCTGGATATTCAGGTTTAACGCTTCCTGAAACATGTCCCAGTAATTGGAGATTTGACTTGGGGTTCTTTGACAAGATCTCTTTGATTTATGGAATCAGACATCAGGCTACCATCCGTCATTTGTGCAGCTTTGTCCCATCAGAAGCACTCTTTGCCTGGTGGTGAATGTTCCAATGAATTACTATACAGCAAAAAGGCAATCATGTATTTTTTTAGGTGTACTTCTTTTTAGCCAGTAAAATAGTCTCCATCGAAGTGGTTTGATGAGAGATTCAGTATACTCATCCCCTGACCTTATAAGAATCTATTCAGAAATTAAGTATATTTTCATTAAAATGTCTCCCCCTCCTATACTCCATCTGGGTGTAGCTCACAGAGTTGCTGCTGCTGCTGCTGCTGCTAAGTCGCTTCAGTCGTGTCCGACTCTGTGACCCCATAGACAGCAGCCCACCAGGCTCCGCCATCCCTGGGATTCTCCAGGCAAGAACACTGGAGTGGGTTGCCATTGCCTTCTCCAATGCATGAAAGTGAAAAGTGAAAGGGAAGTCGCTCAGTCGTGTCTGACCTTCAGCGACCCCATGGACTGCAGCCCGCCAGGCTCCTCCGTCCATGGGATTTTCCAGGCAGGAGTACTGGAGTGGGGTGCCACTGCCTTCTCCCAGCTCACAGAGTAGTTCCAGCCAGAAAACAATTCTTGTCTTCAACTGAAGCTTATGAGTAGAGTTGGGATATTAGAAAACTATGCAGGTTATTTCCTTAAGGAGGCTGACCTGGGCCCTTGAGATCTCACGCTACATCTTTCCATCTGATGATGACACACATTTTTCTTGATTATTTAGATAATTTCTTAAGTTTGTCCAGGAGGGGTCTTGCCATAATGGGGCCCTGAAGCATGTGCCATTGTTGAGGATGTTGATGACCCTCCAGTGTGAGCAGAAGCCCCTGGGCTGGTGAGTAGCCCCACGGACTCTGACATGGTCACTTGCAGACCTTGGAAGAATAAGACAGGTATCTGGTTACCTGGTCCAAATCCCTTATCCCTGAGGTAGAGTTCAAATTCTGGAATGTGCAGAAGGCCCCTGGGGAGGTCTCAGGCAGAATTTTCCAGGAGACTTATCTGGGGGTCTGGTGGTTTGGGGGAGCCAGAGTCGACTGAAGGATTCAACTCTCTTGATCTCTGCCCTCCCACCTCCTCCCTGTATATTCTCTGAAAACAAAATGGGTTTCTTTAAGTTAATAAAATGTTCTGTGGTTCTTCTCTTCTCAGTTTGATTGATCTCACTTTTCAATCTTGCATTCCCTTCAGGCTTGTATCAGAGGCAGAAAGTCTCCTGAATTTGGTTCGAAGTGATTCTGTGGCTGTGGGTGGACTCTTCCCTAGCTACTCACATCCTTGATGAATGGCTGTTTCTACACACCCAGAATGGATGCTGCAAAAAGGCAGCATGTCTGGGGTTCACTCTCAATATAGTTAATTAATGACCAAAGCAGCTGAGAGCCAAAGCATTTTAGTGCCAAGAGGTGGGATGTTAGGACATAAACATGGAGGAATGCATAGATTTTAGGTCTAGTGCTGAAACCTACGCGTTAATAACATTCAGAGATGCTTGCAATTCATCTCTGGGGTTTTTGCTCTTTGAATTCGAGGAGCCCAGGAAATACAAGCTAAGCATTACTTTTTCTCTCATTATCTAGAACTGTGCTTTCTACAAGGGTAGCTACTAGACCCAAGTGGCTATTTAAATTTAAATTAATTAATTGTTAAATACAGGCTCATTCTTTAGTCAAACTATCCAGATGGTCCCTGACTTTTGGTTTGAATTAGCTTTCAACTTTACAATGGTGCAAAAGCAATACACATTCAGTAGAAACTGTACTTTGAATTTTGAATTTTTAAAAATTCTTTTATGTGATATTAAAGAAACTGAGACCTATGGACCAGAGTTTCTTCGTCTCAGCACTACTGATGTTGTGGGCTCGGTGATTCTTTATTGTTGGGGGCTATCTTGTGCATTTGAAAATGTTTACAGCATCCTGGTTTCTGTTCCATTTGATGCCAGAAGCTTCCCTCTCACACAGCTGTGACAACCAAAACTGTTTCCAGGCAGTGCCAAATGTCACCCGGAAGGCAAAATAGCCTCTAGTTGGTACTCACTGTCATAGAAGCTAAATCCAAGTTCAATCATTGGACAATGCAACATTAAAATCCAAGTTTGGTGACTTTTATCCCACTTCCAATGGACTTGTTCCACCAATTCTATGGAAACTTTTGTACTCATGGTGGTAAGATGGCTGCTGCCCCTCCAGATATCACATATACATTTCCAGCAGGAAGATAGGAGGCTAACAAGTAACAAGAGGCAAGAACATTCCTCCTAAAGTGGCCATCTTTTTACTGAGAAGGAATGCCCTCCCTAGTGACTCTTCCTACATAGCATTGGTCAGAAGTGTTTGCATTTTGAACTTTGCTTCTCCCAAAGCTGGCAGTAAGGGAACAACCCTATCTCGTGATGTTGGGAAAGAGCAGCCACAGTTCCCTGTCAGCCCTGTGATCATGAGGGTAAGCAACTGATATATTGACAGCCGTGAGGACCCAGACAGACATTCTGCTTTGTTCACTTTCAATTTAGTAATCAGTAGATTAGAAGGAGATATTCAACATTTTATCATAAGCTAGGCTTTGTGATAGATGAGTTTGCCCAACTGTAGGCTAATGTTCTGAGCACCATTAAGGTAGGCTGGGCTGAGCTAAGATGTTCAGAAGGTTCAGTCCATTAAATGCATTTTCAACCTAATGATAATTTCAACTTACAATAGGTGTATCAGGAGTAACCCCATTGGGGAAGATCTACATTTCAGATGCTTTGGAGCCACCTGTGGCTACTGTACTGGAAGCATATATAGAGAATATTCCTGTCATTGCAGAAATTCTATTGAATAGCCTTGGTCCAGAGCACAGAAGAACTCCATCTTTTAGAAACCTGGAAGGCTCTTCCCCCTTCAGCCAAGACTTACCTGAGACTTGCCCTTTTCCTAGAGGTTGTTGGACTTCACAGTGAAACAGTTTTGGATATTCAGAAAGATTATAGGAAACATTTTCTAGGAAAAAAAAAGTTTACATTTTCTAATAGCAGCTTGTAGATTGAATAAAGGTAGCAAGTGATTAGATAATTATAATAGCAGCAGCTACTTTTGTTGTGCACCTGCTGTGTTCTGGGGTTTTGTTCTAAATAGTTTACAGAGACTCACAGCCTTAGCAAATGGAGAAAGGGATAGTTAGGGAGTTTGGGAAGGTCATGTACACACTGCTATATTCAAAAATGGATCACCAGCAAGGACCTGCTGTATAGCGTGGGGAACTCTCCTCAGTGTCATGTGCCAGCTTGGATGGGAGTGGGGTTTGAGGAGAGAGAGAGAGAGAGAGAGTGTGTGTATGTGTGTGTGTGTGTGTGTGTGTGTGTGTGTGGGTGGGTGGGTGTGGTAGTTGCTTAGTTGTGTCCAACTCTTTGGGACCCCATGGACTTAAGCCCACCAGGCTCCTCTATCTGTGGAATTCTCCAGGCAAGAATACTGGAGTGGGTTGCCATTCCCTTCTCCAAGGAATCTTCCTGAACCAGGGATCAAACCCAGGTCTCCTGCATTGCAGGCAGATTGCTTACCATAAGCCCCTGGGGGAGAATGGAGACATATATATGTATGGCTGAGTCCCTTTGCTGTTCACCTGAAATTACTGAAACACTGTTAATCAACTCCAATAGAAAATTAACATTTTAAAGTTTGAAAATAAAATACCTTAAATAATGATAATATATTCACTCAAAAATAAATGGTTTATAGTATTAACTCTTTTAATTCTTAGAATTAACCCTGTGAAATGTGGTTCTATGTTGTCCCTACTTTTCAGTGGAGGAGACTGAAATATAGAGAAGTTAAATAACTTAGCCTGGAGTCACACATAGCTCCTAAGTGGCTGAAGTGCTATTTGACCCCAGACAGCGTTAACTCCAGCTGCCTGCCACATCTTTGTAAGTGGCACCAGAGTATCCGGAATGTTCATCCATGAGGGAAATAGCAAACTGGTCAATACACTGCAGAGGACGTTATGTCCAGAAGGGCAGCCTGGTTCCTGCTCTTCTCAGTGACCTCAGCAGATTCTAATGCGTTTTCTGTAGGCTCACCAGGCTTCCCTGGTGGCTCAGATGGTAAAGCACCTGCCTGCAATACAGGAGACCTAGATTCAATCTCTGTGTTGGGAAGAACCCCTGGAGGAGGGCATGGCAACCCACTCCAGTGTTCTTGCCTGGAGAATCCGCATGGACAGAGGAGTCTGGCAGGCTACAGTCCATGGGGTTGCAAAGAGTCAGACACGACTGAGCAACTAAGCACAACAGACTAAAAATTTTTAAAAAACAACTTCTCAAAGAAAGTTATGGCTCTATAGACTGTTTGGTGGGGATAACTGATCTTCTAGATGAAGAATTGGTAAATTAGGGCTGGCAGACTACCTCCAGCCTGCCGCCTGTTTTCCTAAGTAAAGTTTCGTTGGAACATGGCCACAGATGTTTGTTTAATCTGTCACCTGTGGTTGCTTCTTCACTAGCAGAACAGAGTAGGTGAAATGGAGATCATGTGACCCACAACAGCTGAAACATTTATTTTCTGGCCCTTTATAGAAGAAGCTCACCAACCCTGCAGTGGACCATATTCTCTAAGTCTTTCAAAATAACTAGCCTCTTCTGTTAGCAATTGTGCTAATGTTTTGAACTTGAAGAATGACCCTACATTGTCAGAAAGGACCCACATTTCAATATTTTCATTGCTTTTCAACCTAATGTGTGCAGCCCCTGCTGTGTGCCAGGCATCACTGAATTGGTGTGGGCACTTAGCCCTGGCACAGAAACACTAGTCCTCAAGTGCCTACATTTCAGTGGTCTGACGATGTGCTTTCTGTAAGTAATTTCTGATGGGTCCCTTAGCACTCCATGAGCCTGGGTCCATTCACGCTTACTTTTCTGCCTGTGCTTGCTGTTGCTAGAAGACATGTGTACGCAAACTATTCGCTTAGTGCTGCTCTCTCTTTAAGATTGTGGTGGAGTTAGCTAAAATAGTCAGAAAACATTAAAATTAAACATCCTTTGTATTTCATATCCCGTTATGGAGTTAGAATAAATTAAATTTCTCTAAAATGTGTCTGCCAGACATTTTAAAAATACCTTTTTCCCCGATTATAAAAGTTATATATGCAAAAAAAAGTTATATATGCAGAAAATATGGAAGGACCTAACCACAAGAATGAGAGTTCCCCCCACAAAACCCCACCACCCAGAGGTAGCCCTGTTAGTATCTGAGTGTAATAATTTTTTTGAAGAGGATTCTGCCACATATACAAAGGTTTCTTTTATCTTAATTTTTCTGTACATCATGGAAAATGTCTTAACATCATTTTCCAATACTACATAATATTCCATTCATATTTCTGTACCATAATTTACTAAACTGTTTCCTTTTTACTGGGCATTTAGGTTGTTTCCAGCTATTTGCTACTATAAATAAAACATAATAGCTGTCTTTGTTAATGAATCTCTGTTTGCATCATGGATGTTTCCTTAGGGTCAGATTCTCAGAAGTGCAGTTACTGAATTAAATAGACCTATCATTTTTAAAATTTATAACATGTACCCCCAAAATTCATATCATCTGTGACTTAACTTCCTCTTTGTCTCCAAACAGTACCATACTAGGTCATATAACCCTACAGCAAAGACTTGTTAATATGGATGAATATTCAGAGATTGAATGTTAAACTGAAAACTGTAGACAAACAGGTACGTTTACAATGATCCCGTTGGTGGTTGGACACTTCTCTTAGGAGTGTGATTGTTTTCCTAAGGGAAGCTTGGTTTGAATACAGAGACTTGTTTGGAGATGTCCTGCAGTCCAGCAGCGTTGTCAAGCTCAGCTGGGTGTAAGAATGACCTTACAGGGCTGGACACCCCAGGGCCTTGACACCTGCTGCCCTCTCTCTCCAGGACGCCCCCTGGCAGAGAGCCCCATAGCTTGTTGTCTTCCCGCAGGTCTCACATAAATGTCACCTCTCAGAGCAGCCTCTGTGGCCACCACGTCCCTCTGCCACCCCTCACCCTGCTCTCTTGCCTGGGTGGCCCTCATCACTCTATCATTGCTTGGAATTCTAGGTGTGCGTTTGTTTACCGTCTGTCTCTGGAATCCCAAGAGCAGGGCTCCCATCCGCCCTGTCCGTTGTCTGTCTTGTTCATGGTATTCTGTCTCAGGATCTCTTACTTTAGGTGTTGTGCAGTTGTCAGAGAGACTTGTATCCCAGCTTGTCGTTAAGGTCACCCTTCTGCTATGGGGGAGAATCAGCTTGGGGACAGATGGATGGTCTTGAGAGGGAACCTGTGACGCCAAGAGGTCATAGGAGTCCTGAGGAGGGCCAGCCTTGGTGCTGGGGGTGTGACTTGGCTTTTATTCATCACGTTGGCCGTATGTATGAATTTGAGCCTGCAGCCACTTTGGGCACAAGCTCCTGGCCCTCCTTCTGGGGCCGGCGGCCCCTCCCTGTGTCACGGAGCAGCAGTGCACTGTCCCCCAGAGCCGGAGGGACAGGCGCCCCACGCTTGGTTGTGGCGTTCCAGTCAAGTACCACACCTGACTTACGGGGGGATACGTGGGCTCAGCAAGGAGTTAGACTCGGGTTACATGTCGACCCCAGTACTCCCTCATAGAGGTGGCACAGAAAAGGTCATTGCCCAAATGTCAGTGATTATCTGATGGGAAATCATGCCTTGTGAGCACGAGGACTGTTCCTCGGGAAGAACTGCTGATGCACGCCTTCCTCGCTGAGAGCAGCTGTTGTCAGAACAGCAGCAGGTGAACAGAGCACGGGACGCAAGGCCTCTTCTCTTTCTCCAGGTCCAGCACGTACCGCCCCAAGGGTTTCGATGTCACTGTGAAGTACACGCAGGGGAGCTGGACCGGCTTCGTTGGGGGAGGACGTGGTCACCATCCCCAAAGGCTTCAACAGTTCTTTTCTGGTCAACATCGCCACCATATTTGAGTCAGAGAACTTCTTTCTGCCTGGGATTAGATGGAATGGGATACTTGGACTGGCTTATGCTACCCTGGCCAAGGTAAGAATGATGGGTGGGTCTACAAACATCAAATGATGGAACAAAATTCTGTAACCAGTCACTGGAGGGGCCAGCAGAGGGGTCCAGGCTGTCCAAGACAGTCAGTGAGAATCACATGGTTGAAAGACCAGTGTTCACACGATTGATTATACCTCTAAGCATTTTTAAAATTTAAGGTAAATGGTGAGATTCTTTGAGCCTTCCCATAAGATATTCCCATGGCATGGCTTTTTTCATTTGTCTTTTCTGTTTATTTTACTTGTATAGTTGACAAATGTTAACAGAATCTGAATGGCTTTGATAATGGTGCTTGTTTAGGAGTTTTTATTAGGGCAGGATTAAGAGAAAATACATTCATTAAATTCATAAAAAGGACTTCCAATGCAGAGGATGAAGTTTTGATCCCTGGTCAGGCAACTAGGATCCCATACACTGCATAGCATGGCCAAAAAATTCTTTAAAAAATAATATTGATAAAGAAAGAGCCTCAGGGTGACAGTGGAAACTCCGCAGGAAGAGGTGTCCCGCCAGGCATGGAGCGTGACACTGCTTTCCCCTCACTCTGGAACTGGAGCCCAGACACCTGCAGGCTCACCCTGGGGACCGCCAGCCAGTGGAAGCAGCGATGCTTCGAGGAGAGACGGTGAAACCTCACCCTCATCAGCATCAGGACCATCACAAAACAGGGAAAGACAGCACAGTTCTCTGTCCTTGATGCACCCAAAGCAAGCAGTGATCACACGCGGGGAGGAGGGGGGTGGGCTGGGAACGAAAGGATGCCAGGGGCAGGCAGATCCAACAACCTGCTGTGGCCCCGGGGCCCCGAGAGGCCAGGGTAGGTCAGTGTACACGTGAGGAGAGGTCACCCCTCCTGGCCTGTAACCAGGCACCCTGGCTTGGCTTCTCCTTGTTCAGACAGGCTTTGAGCCAGCGCTAAGTGTGAAACAAAGAGTCGTGGGTGTAGAAAGTCCTGTTTTCTCTCTGGAAGGATGTTTGCTCCAGCTCGAGTTTACTAGCAAGTGATGCAGGCAATGAGGTGGGGGACATGGGATTGGGACATAGAGGGCAGGGGGCATTTCCCAACACAGTAGTTTCTTAAGAAAGAACAATCTGTGACCCCTGGACCAAGACTATTACAAGATGTCTTTCTGTGGAGTCTCAGGACCTCCCCAGAAGGCAGACTTCATAGGCTCATGTTAGTTATGTGTGGACAGAGGGTTAGAGAAGTTTACCCCTTGCCGAGGACTGTCGGAGCACAGAGCCCTGTCTGAAGAGCCCAGATGGACTTTCGAGCTCAGCACCATAGGACTTTCCAGGTGGCTCAGCAGTAAAGAATTTGCCTGAAATGCAAGAGATGCAGGTTCAATCCCTGAGTCTGGAAGATCCCCTAGAGAAGCAACCCACTCCAGTATTCTTGCCTGGAAATCCCACGGACAGAGGAGCCTGGCGGGCTATAGTGTACGGCGTCACAAAGTGTTGGACATAACTTAGCGCCTGAACGACAACCATAAGAAAAGTTTAATATGAGTTCCCAGACTTGTAACAACTTCCATTTCTAAATACTCTTCGCTGACAATTGACTACATGTTTCTTCTTGTGAATTCAAAAATAAAAGATATATGATTGATTTGATGGTTATTTGGGAGATGGTACCTTAAAGCTAAATTATCTGGAATTAGTAATACATGAAACTTCCTCGAGAATAGACTGCTTCGAGTTTTGGGGGATGTCCAGACTCCCCACAAGACCGTGTATCTTTTCATCTATGAGATTCCAAGATGGCCAGCAACTGGCTTCATGTTCCTAGGTTAGGGGAGACCAAAGCAGGATTTACAGGAAGTGGAGCATGGCTAGAAACAGCACTGGCAGGGTGGTCTGGGTTCGTGGCCCAAAGACGTTTCTGAAATAGATTCTGTGAGCACGCACTGGGGGTGTCAGCGTGTGCGGGGCCCCCAGCTGATGCTATCTGCTCCCTCACCAAAGATGTGGTTATGGCCACCTGCAGGGCCTCAGCCTGCTGAGTCAGGTTCTCTACTGGTCCTGGGCAACTGTGTACTTTTAAACCTTAAAGGGATCCCAAGTCCTGCTGAAGAATGACTTTGTGCGATAATAATAGATCCTGTCGCATGTACCAGGCACTTTTCCAAGCACTCTGTATGTACTGACCCACTTAAGCCCCAGAAGAGCTCTAGGATGTGACTGTGATCCCCATTTTACAGATAAGGAAACAAAGGGACAAGTCACACAGTTTGCAGGTCAGGGGTGGAGTCAGGATTCAATTCCAGGCAGTGTTTACCTGGCTGCTTCTCATGAAGGCAGACACAGGCTGGGTCATCACCAGACCCAACCTGGTTTCTAGAGGAGCCTTTGTCTCCTTCCTTGACCCAAACACAAAGTGTTTAGTGTACAATTACACAGAGGGATTGTGCCAAATTCTGCCAGAGTCCACAGAGGCTGGGAAAGAAGCGATAGGAGGCCAGATACGAAGGAGCTAAATAAATAGGAAGGTTTCTGTCTGATCACACTGCCTCCAGAATTAGAGTTTCAGTTCCTACAGATTATAAATAATCCTTCCCTAGATTTACTGTGGATGGCCAGAAGATGCCTGGAGCATCTAAGCTGCTACAATTGTTGAGTTTTCATCAAGAACAAACCATTCATAGTAACAAACTCTAATCTCTCCCAGTTGTCAAAGCCAAAATGGAGACATGGATCTATGACATTATTTCCTCACCACCGGCACCTATGACCCCCACCTCCACCCCACTCCCACAGCTAAGACCTGTTCACAGACCATCCTTCCTTTTCAGTTCTAGAGAAATGGGGTTGTTCTCTGAAGGCATGGTTACATGTAAGGAGGCACGGAGGATATTACTAACATATGGCAATGAGGAGTAATGGGTTGTTTAAACGGCAGGACAATAGCATCATTCCTTTTCTGATCACAACAGTAGCATTACTTCTTTTCCGGTCACCAGAGTTCAGCAGACAGCCGGCAGAGCTAAGCCTCCTCCCAGGGGTCTGGGATGTGAACTGTTCCCCTGGATCAGGCACCTGTCATTTGCATGTTGGACAACTATGACTGAAAGGGGTAGAAAAAAGAAACTTTTTCTGAAGCTGCAAAGGCAGCTCCTGGAGACCCTGTTCTCTCCTTACTCCACAATGTCTAAGATTAGACTCCACCACCTACCTAGGTAACCCATTTCTGCATCCTCTCACGCTGATCTCACGAGGTGGTCAGATGATAAATGGAGCAGCCACTTCACAGTTTCAGGAAATACTATCTTATCTTCCCAACAGAGACACTGCCCCAAAAGGAAAAATACCAAGTCACAAGGAGTTCTGTTGGAGGTTTCCAAATTAGCGGACTTAATCATGAGCTTGTTTATTTCTTAACCTTGAAAATATTAAATAGAAAGAAATGCCGTGTTGTACACCATGCCTGGCTCCTGCACAGGGGGACCCCTTGTCTACCCTGGAGTCCTTAATCAGCTGCCTTGTTTCCCTGCCCCTTCTGCAGCCTTCAAGTTCTCTGGAGACCTTCTTTGATTCCCTCGTGGCACAAGCAAAAATCCCCAACATCTTCTCCATGCAGATGTGTGGGGCCGGACTGCCAGTAGCTGGATCTGGTACCAACGGAGGTAGTCTTGTGGGTATCTTTTAGTCTTAAAGGGGGAAAAATCCCAAACCAGTGGGGCTGTTTTTCCTGCTTTAAGACTCTGATAGAAATATTAGACACATAGAGATACATGGGTGCTATGAAAGTTTTGATAATCCTTGTTTTATAGCCTTAAAAATGGATAAAATTAGGTAATTTTTAATTTTTCCTAGGCATCCTACTATCTAATAAAGTGATTCTCATTGCTTCCCCAAATTCCTTTAAAGCTTTTTTTTAATGTTCCTTTGAAAGGTAACTGATTTTTGGGGGTGTTGGAGGGAGGGGCATATGAGGACCTGTGGGGCAAGGTGGTAGGTCAGCTGTGCTCTGAGGAGTGGGGCCTGGGATTTCATGAATTTGTTGGAGAGACAGGAGCACCTTATGCACAGAAGTACATACACATGCACATACACACATGTTACACATCTTATAAATAGACTATACCCATCTTGAGTTCCAAAGAAGAGCACAGAGAGATGAGAAAGCCTTCCTAAATGATCAATACAAAGAAAGAGTAGAATGGGGAAGACTAGAGATCTCTTCAAGAAAATCAGAGATATCAAAGGAACATTTCATGCAAAGATGGGCACAAAAAGGACAAAAAGAGTCTGGACCTAACAGAAGCAGAAGATATTAAGAAAAGGTGGCAAGAATACATGGGAGAACTATATAAAAAAGATCTTCATGACCCGGATAATCACGATGGTGTTATCACTCACCTAGAGCTAGACGTCCTGGAGTCTGAAGTCAAGTGGGCCTCAGGAAGCATCAGTACAAACCAAGCTAGTGTAGGTGATGGAATTCCAGCTGAGCTAGTTCAAATCCTAAAAGATGATGCTGTTAAAGGGCTGCACTCAGTATGCCAGCAAATCTGGAAAACTCAGCAGTTGGCCACAAGACTGGAAAAGGTCAGTTTTCATTCCAACCCCAAATAAAGGTAATGCCAAAGAATGCTCAAACTGTCACACAATTGCACTCATCTCACACGCTAGCAAAGTAATGCTCAAAATTCTCCAAGCCAGGCTTTAGCAATACGTAAACCATGAACTTCCAGATGTTCAAGCTGGTTTTAGAAAAGGCAGAGGAACCAGAGATCAAATTGCCAACATTCAATGGATCATCAAAAAAGCAAGAGAGTTCCAGAAAAATATCTACTTCTGTTTTATTGACTACACCAAAGCCTTTGACTATGTGGATTACAACAAACTGGAATATTCTTCAAGACATAGGAATACCAGACTACCTTACCTGGCTCCTTTGTATGCAGGTCAGGAAGCAATAGTTAGAACTGGACATGGAACAACAGACTGGTTCCAAACTGGGAAAGGAGTACATCAAGGCTGTATATTGTCACCTGCTTATTTAATATATATGCAGAATACATCATGTAAAATGCCAGACTGGATGAAGCACAAGCTGGAATCAAGATTGCCAGGAGAATTATCAGTAACCTCAGATACCCAGATGACACCACCTTTATGGCAGAAAGTGAAGAACTAAAGAGCCTCTTGATGAAAGAGGAGAGTGAAAAAGCTGGCTTAAAACTCAGCATTCAAAAACTAAGGTCATGGCATCTGGTTCCATCACTTCCTGGCAAAGAGATGGGGAAACAATGGAAACAGTGACAGACTTTATTTTCTTGGGCTCCAAAATCATTGCAAATGGTGACTGCAGCCATGAAATTAAAAGATACTTGTTCCTTGGAAGTAAAGCTATGACCAACCTAGATAGCATATTAAAAGAGACATTACTTTGCCAACAGAGGTCTGTCTACTCCTGTCTACTCAAAGCTATGGTTTTTCCAGTAGTCACGTATGGATGTGAGAGTTGGACTATAAAGAAAGCTGAGCACTGAAGAATTGATGCTTTTGAACTGTGGTGTTGGAGAAGACTTGAGAATCCCTTAGACTGCAAAGAGATTCAACCAGTCTATCTAAAGGAAATCAGTCCTGAATATTCATTGGAAGGATTGATGCTGAAGCTGAAACTCCAATACTTTGGCCATCTGGTGTGAAGAACTGACTCACTGGAAAAAACCCTGATACTGGGAAAGATTGAAGGCAGGAGGAGAAGGGGATGACAGATGATGAGATTGTTGGATGGCATCACCGACTGGATGGACATGAGTTTGAGCAAGCTCTGGGAGTTGGTGATGGACAGGGAAGCCTGGCATGCTGTAGTCCATGGGGTCACAAAGAGTCAGATATGACTGAGCAACTAAACTGATACATACTTACACACATGAGCATGCACACAGCACACACACGTGTGTGCATGCACACATATGTGCACACATGCACGCTACACATACATCATATACACATGCTTACACACATGCACACACTTACACGTGTACACACAACTATATACACACAGATGTGCACATATACACACATGCTTGTGCATACATACACACATGCATGCATGTACACACTATACCATCACACAGAGATTTACATAATACATACTTGCACGTGCATACATACATGTACATGCACAGATGTACACACATACCTTCACACATAAACACACACACACACACACACACAGTGAAACAGAATCAATGCTGGGAACATGCCATAGCCCAAGTGTCTCCCTGATGGGCCTGCACCCAGACGTCTACAATGGGAGATGAAGGGGAGAATGCACATGAAGGGCCCCCAGGGGGGTGATGCTGACCCCTTTGCTCTCTGACTGCAAGAAAGCCTCACACAGGTTTTCATCACTCTGTTGTTTTACCACCTTTTCAGAGGAGAGAGGTGATATTACACAGATTTCCAAAATGAAGTTTTGATTAGAGAAGCTCTTTTGTTCCTCTTTCCATGCAAATCTGTGGAGCAGGAAGTCATCCTTCGTCTTCTGAGGGACTAAATTTTGTCAGTCTGTGTGGTTAACCATTTTATTGCATTTCTTTGCCCACGACTGGGATGGGGTAGGGGAGGATCTCAGTATCAGAAAGCTGGAACTGTATGCATTTCCTCTACATAAGAGAAATTATCAAAGTCTTCTGACTAGAGTGGGACTCTGATTTTCCAACACATGGCCCCAGAATGTTCCTTGTTTAATTTCCAGGCCTATGCCTTTGTTTGTAACATCCTGTTAAATTGGAAGTACTGATTCCAGTGAAGTTTTGCCTTATAAGAGCATGCTTCACATTAGAAAAACAAATATTGTATGTTAACACATATATATGGAATCTAAAAGATAGTATTGATGGACCTATTTGCAGGGAAGGAGTGAAGACACAGATGTAGTGCATGGACTTGCAGACACAGTGAGGGAAGGAGAAGGTGGAATGAATGGAAAAGTAGCATCGACACGTATACACTATCATGTGTAAAACAGATCGCTGGTGGGAAGTTGCTGTATAACACAGGGGCCCCAGCCTGGCCTTCTGTGATGACCTGGAGGGATGGTAGGGTGAGGGGAGGGAGGCTCAAGAGGGAGGTGATATATGTATAATTACGGCTGATTTGCCTTGTTGTACAGCAGAAACCAACACTACATTGGCAAAACAGTTTTCCTCCAGTTAAAAAACAAATTTAAAAAGCAAAAGAGCACGCTTCTCTGTGTAACTTTGTTATATGCCTATATGTTCTTTCTATTAAATATGTAAATGTTTTCCTTCCCAGGTCCTAGGTGGAATTGAACCAACTTTGTACAAAGGAGACATCTGGTACACCCCTATTAAGGAGGAGTGGTATTATCAGATAGAAATTCTAAAATTGGAAATTGGAGGCCAGAGCCTTAATCTGGACTGCAGAGAGGTATTTCCACTCTTATCTCTTTGTCTGCATGTGCCTGGGCCACTAAATTTGCATATTTAATTCAGCTAGTACCTGAATATGAAATCAGACTGTGCGTTACACTGCAAGATAAATCAAAAGCTCATGACAATAAAAGTTATAGGGCCTTGTAGATAATTTTATATCAATGACCCTCCCTCTAATTGCTTCCCTTCAATTCCTTCTCTTGAAAAAGAGGAATTAGCATAAAGTGATGAGTGAAAAAAGTTATATAGAACCACATCATGCTGGCTTGATGGTCCCTGAACTCTGTTCAAAAGAGTAAAGTAAGCAAGGTTTTTATCAGAATAAAAGGGGACTAAAAATAAGCAAAATGAAACCAGAAATACATCATCAGCTTTATCCTCCATCCACATCTAATCCCCCATTCCCCCAGTACACAGTTCTCACTCGAAGAAACATTATGATCTAAAGATGTGGGTGGCTGATGGTGCTAAGAGGAGGCAGAGCTGGGAAACCGCATCTCTCGTTAACCTCGTTCACACCTCTCACTGCATTTTGGCTTATTTGTGGCAGATAATGACATGATTGTGATGATCTCCAACATCTTCAGAATTGTTTTTAAAAACCACCAGCATTTCATCAGCATTGACTGTATTCGTGACTGTCATCATTGCCTTTCACTTTAACCATCACATTGTACCATGGGTTCTCAGATACAGATGCCTCTGCAGAAACAGTCAAAGCTTGATAAAAGGATGGTCCAGTCCCCTGGGATGGTGTTTCTTTCCTAAGTCTACAAATCTGTTTATTGTCAAAAAGACATTTATTTGCCACTGAAGAGTCCAGTGGTAGAATCAAATGGGCTGGCCTAAAATAAAGTACAAACTCCGTGTGTGGGTGGGTGTGTGTGTGGGTGTGTGTGTGTGTGTGGGTGTGTATTGGAGAGTAGAAGTGCCTTTGGAGGTTTGCTTCTCATATTCTTCGTTCTTTCCCGCCCCCCTTCCCAATCTGCCACCCTTGCCACAACAGAGAAAACAATAAAAGTGCTATCATCCTACTCCAACACTTCACTGTACAAGCTTTTCTTACACACACAGGCATGATAATTTTGTGAACAAACAAGACCGTATTTAAATTAGAGTTTTTCTAAACTGAAATTAGTTTTACACTTGAAAAGAATATGAATCAGTTGCTGTATTTCGGTTTCTCACAATTCACTCCTCCCACCTGCTACCTAAACAAATCCTCACTTCCTTTTGACCTGATTGGTGTATTTGGTCATATGACTCAGGGATTTGCCGTAGGAGGATTGAACTGCCCATCACTCCATCCCCTGGCAGCCTTGCTCATCCAGTTATGTCCCTAGAGGCTGGGTGTCTTCTTCGGTCTTGGCCCACTGACCTCCACCTTTTCCCTCAGCCACGTAAAGAATAAGGGGGAGCAGGCCTGGCAGTGTCTCTGTGTTGTAAGAGTCTCTTATTGAATGGGGGTTTGGTTCCATTCTAAGTGAAATATGGGCTATCTGTTGAAAAACGTCCTTCCTCCTCTTTCTCTGCTAATGAAGTATTACAGAGTTGATTTTGCATGATTTACATAAATAACATTTAGTGTTTCATTTCAGCCTCTAAAGACAAATGGGTCTTCCCTCTTTGCTGGAGGCAGGGGTGGGAGGGGGAGTGTGGTGGTCCTTTACGGAATCCAGCCACTGCTGAATAAGAGAAAAGTCCTGAATTAAGCTGTTGATTTTGGTGATATCACTGCCCTTTTCTGGCCCCAGTTTCTTTATCTGTAGCAAGAACACTGGGTGAGGAAGTTCTTGGTTCCCAGGTTCTGAGAATATGAAATGAGCTGTAGCCACCAAGGGGTAGCATGGCTACTGAGTGCGTGTGTCACAGAAGCTGGGTGACGGCAGGCTGGACTGTGCATTGATGTGGGTGCCGGTTGCTCACGCGCCTTCTCCCCTGTTCTAGTACAATGCGGACAAGGCCATCGTGGACAGCGGCACCACGCTGCTGCGCCTGCCCCAGAAGGTGTTTGACGCCGTGGTGGAGGCTGTGGCCCGCACGTCTCTGGTGAGTCCCCAGAATGTTCGATGAGTCTCAGAGGTCACACCAGGTCAGGACAACATACTGGAGAGTACCACCATGTATTCTACCAGCTCCAATCCAAGGGTTTGGAGGGTTGTTTTAACAATTATTTCTTAAGTTCACGATCTTATTCTTGGATGGTGGTGGTGTTTTGTCACTAAGTCATGTCCAACTCTTGCAACCCCATAGCCCGCCAGGCTCCTCTGTCCATGGGATTTCCCAGGCAAGAATACTGGAGTGGGTTGCCATTTCCTTCACCAAGGGATCTTCCCAACCCAGGGATCAAACCCCCTTCTCCTGCATTGCAGGTGGATTCTTTTACCACTGCGCCACCAGGGATTCCCACTTTATTCTTTGATATTAACCAGCAAATAATTCCTTCACTTTAGTCTCAGAGATCTTGGATCTAAAGATGCAGTGCTTTTCAGTATTTCAAATAATAATGTAGTTGCTATGGTACTTTTATAAACTAGGGAAAAATAAACCACTTGGTAACACATTAACTAGTAAACCAGGAATGCGTTTGTAGCTTTTAAACAAATCAAAAACTATGCTTCTTTTTGGCCTTCATCCAAGCTATGCTGGGATTTTTAACTCCTACTTCTGTAACAAAGTATGATTCACAGAAGACAAAGGTCAATCCACCAATATAGTAATTATTTTATGGCCACGCTTTGAAATACCATTAAAATCCTGGTGAAGGACAACATGCCTTGAGGGCCTGGTAACAGTCATCCCAGTGTGACCCCAACTGTCAGTTCAAGCACTAGGATGGGCCACGAAGCATTGATTGCAAGGACCACAGCCTTAGGGGGCAGATGGACTTGAATTTAATCTAGTTTCTGCCACTTATTAGCTGAGTGCCTTGTGGGGCGGGGGGTACTTTTGTGCCCCCTGAGAGCCTCTGTGTGCTTATCGTGGCTTGTTGTGAGGGTTTAGGGTAACACAGTGGGTGTCTGGTCAAGAAGTACTTCTATTTAATGTCTAAACCATGGTGCTCCTGCTGTTTGTTTGAATGCAAGACAAGTATTTCTCTCAGCTTCTTGGGTGTCTTCATAAGCATCTGTCCACACAGGGCCACTCTTACAAGGTCACCAAAAAGTCTTTCTCCCAGGTCTGACTCCAGTGGGGCTGACAGTCCCACGGCTCCACTGGGCTGTAGCCAAACCCAGAGCCGGATGGATGGCAGAGGCACAGCGGTTACTTTGTCACAGGTGATGCAGCAGGAACAGAGAAGAAAGAGCAGCCTTTTGGTTGTCCTGGACCAAAACTTCAAAAATCTGAATAAAAGTGCTATGGGGAATGCAGCAGGCAAATCAAAAGAACGCAGAGGGGAAACCAGAAGAAACAACACCGAGGTCCTTTGTGAACTGGGAGGTCAAGAGTACAGTGGACAAAAAGCCAGAGCCAACCTCTGTCTTGTCTAATATCTGCTGAATCAGAAAAAAAGTGGCAGGCAATGTTTTTAGTGCCTTAAATTTAGGAAACTGGATGAAAACCAGACCATGCTGGAAATACAGAGCAATATGCTGCTTCAGAGTAAAAAATGTCCTCAGTGAAATTAACACGTGCATCCTCAAATTTAATATTCTGAGCTGTAAGGGTTTTACCCTCCGTCCCAAGGACACACTGGCAGCACCAGCATGTGACTCCAGCAAGCCCATGACCAGCCTGGGCCTCTGCAGATTTCGTGACTTCAGCCAGAACCAGTGGGGCTGTGGCGGAGGGGGCGCTAGCAGGCCTGAGGTCAGCACAGCATGTGTTCAGCAGTGCCTGACTTTGTAAGAAAAGCAAGAGGTGGAAGGAACGAGATTACGAAATATTTGCCTAATCTAAAATTATCCTCTGGTTTCAGTGCCTGCATCAGGAAGGAGAGGCCCCGGAGGATGTTTGTCTTAAGCAGGGAAAGCTCAACAAGGGGGTATGCTCTCTGTCTCATGTGCATGGACCAGAGATGTGCCTGAGCATTCTCTCTGATGGGTTCATTTTAGCTGGCTCTCTTCACTTGGGTTTTCTTTCTTAGTTAAGCAAAGGGCTGGCTTCAGAGAGGTAAATACCGTACAGATGCCAGGCCCTGTCTCTGGGCCTGGATTGTTTAGATGGGATTTTAGAAATGAATAGTTTGTAGGTCTGTAGTTCTTTTTAATTACTGAAGTATAGTTAATTTTCAGTGTTGTATTGTTTCAAGTGTACAGCAAAGTAATTCAGATATACATAGATATAGATATGTAGAGATAGATCCTTTTTCAGATTCTAGAGTCTCTTGGACAACAAAGAGACCAAATCAGTCAATCCTAAAGGAAATCAACTCTGAATATTCATTGGAAGGACTGATGCTGAAGTTGAAGCTCAATACTTCGGCCACTTTATGAGAAGAGCTGACTCACTAGAAAAGAGCCTGATGCTGGAAAAGATTGAGGGCAGGAGGAGAGGGGCTCGACAGAGGATGAGATGGTTTGATGGCATCACTGACTTAATGGACATGAGTTTAAGCAAACTCTGGGAGATAATGAAGGACAGGGAAGCCTGGCATACTGCAGTCCATGGGGACTCGAAAAATCAAATGTGACTTAGCTACTGAACAACAATATAGGTTATTCAGGTTCAGGTTCAGGTCAGTCACTCAGTCATGTCCGACTCTTTGTGACCCCATGAATCGCAGCACACCAGGCCTCTCTGTCCATCACCATCTCCCGGAGTTCACTCAGACGAGTCCGTGATGCCATCCAGCCATCTCATCCTTGGTCGTCCCCCTTCTCCTCCTGCCCCCAATCCCTCCCAGCATCAGAGTCTTTTCCAATGAGTCAACTCTTTGCATGAGGTGGCCAAAGTACTGGAGTTTCAGCTTTAGCATCATTCCTTCCAAAGAAATCCCAGGGCTGATCTCCTTCAGAATGGACTGGTTGGATCTCCTTGCAGTCCAAGGGCCTCTCAAGAGTCTTCTCCAACACCACAGTTCAAAAGCATCAATTCTTCGGTGCTCAGCCTTCTTCAAAGTCCAACTCTCACATCCATACATGACTACTGGAAAAACCATAGCCTTGACTAGACAGACCTTAGTTGGCAAAGTAATGTCCCTGCTTTTGAATATACTATCTAGGTTGGTCATAACTTTTCTTCCAAGGAGTGAGCGTCTTTTAATTTCATGGCTGCAGTCACCATCTTCAGTGATTTTGGAACCCAAAATATAAAGTCTGACACTATTTCCACTGTTTCCCCGTCTATTTCCCATGAAGTGATAGGTTATTACAAGATATTAAATACAGTTCCCAGTGTTATATGTTAGTCTGTTTTTAAGTGAGCCTGGTAGAGAGTTTTGTGTTCGATGGAGACCTGGGCTCCCCGCCTGTTCAGCTGTGATGCCTTTTTAGCTCAGGCCCAGTGTTTCTCCATCTGCAGAATCCAGCAGCAGGATGATACCTTCTGTAAACTGACTTCTGACTTTCAACTCTCTGATCTGAGTGTCCAGACTCTCCCCCAAGACACAAGGCTTGGCCCCCTAGAAGCCTTCCAGACTCACAGGCACCACTTTGGAGGCAGACGGTCCCCTACCCACTCCTGCACTGTGCCCCTTAGGCAGATTACTTGGCCCCTCTGAGCCTCATTCTTCATCTGGAGATTGGAGCTCTTTGCCCCTCATGCAGGCCCCACCACTCTTCACTCTTCCTGAAACCCAGCAACGTGACCGCCCCTCCCCTCTCAACTCATCCAGCAGAGAGTTCTTCCCTGTGATACATATTTCAAACCGACTTCACTTTTATAAAATGCACAAATACTGGGTTGGCCAAAAAATTGGAACTTTTGGCCAACCCAACACGTTAAGGCATTAGAGACTTTGCAGATGAGCACTGCAGTGGGTGAAGAGACCGCAGGCCCTTCCTCCTGGTGGTCTGCCCTGAGGAGGCAGCTGAGATATCTGCTGGGATACCAGCACTGTGGGGGATAGTCAAGGAGGGCTTCCTGGACAAGGTGGAATTGGAGTTGAGATCTGGAGGAGGAAAAAAGATGTTCCAGAAGAGCAGAGGGTCCCTATAGGGCTGTGTACCAGGAGGAAACTTACTGGGTTCAGGGAATGTGTAGGGAAAGTGATGACCAAAAGGGCTTTGAGCACGTTTAAAATCTGATCTCTCTTCTAAAGGGCATTGCCTGCTACAGTGTGGCTCTGGGTGAGTTTTTTCACCTCTCTGAGCACTGGTTTCCTCTTCCGTAAAGTGGAGGGGGAGCTGTTACTGCACTGATAGGGTGTTGAGGACTGAAGTGCCTGTGGCAGGTCTAATATCAGTAAGTGATCCACGTGCCTGGGTAATTTGAATAATTTTGATTTTTGTCATCATCATCACTCCTCCAGAAGACTGATGTCTCCACTTTGCTGTCCAAATTAAGCAGAGTTTATCGCCGTGGGCATCTGGCAAGGTGACGAGGAGAGCTGGGAGCTACTTCCTGTTGATGTGCCAGACTTGTCACTCTTTGTCATGTGATCTTGTTTTGTCTAGATTCCAGAATTCTCTGAAGGTTTCTGGACTGGTTCCCAGCTGGCATGCTGGACGAATTCTGAAACACCTTGGTCTTATTTCCCTAAAATCTCCATCTACCTGAGAGACGAGAACTCCAGCAGATCATTCCGTATAACTGTCCTGCCTCAGGTACGAACGTAGATTTGTGCTTTTGTCTTTTGAACATGAAACATGCAAAAGTAAAGCACTTCATGCATAATATATGCATTTCAATATCACTCCTGTGTTAGATAGTGATTGCTGTATGGCAGCCCACTCCAGTGTTCTTGCCTAGAGAATCTCAGGGACGGGGGAGCCTGGTGGGCCGCCGTCTGTGGGGTCGCACAGGGTCGGACACGACTGACGCGACTTAGCAGCAGCAGCTGTGATAATGCTACATAACAAGCAACCATAAAACACAGCAGCTTTCATCAGTGAGCTTTTATTTCTGCTCATGAGTCTGGGTGGGTCTGCTGGTCTCTGCAGGCACATGTCCCTGGTCAGCTGGTAGCTGGGGTGGTTGGCCTCAGTTTAGGATGGTCTCAGGAGCCTCACTTGCATATCTGGTGTCTTGGTTGATGGAGAGATAAGACCATTGTCTCTCACCATCCTGGCTCACAGGGTGGCAGCAGGATTCTGTGAGACAGAGAGCAAATACACAGGGGCTCCTGAAGTCCATCCCAGAACTGGACTCCTCCTGCACCGTGTTTCCCAAACCAGGCCAAGGGCAGCCCAGATTCTCGAGGGGAGGATGGAGATGCCAGTTCCCGATGGGAAGAACTGCAAGGCCACATCACAAGGGTGTGCCTACCAGGAAAGGTCAAGAATTGAGGACACTTTTGCAATAGGTACCAATAACACCAATGTATGTTTAGTTCCAATTTATTTATAAACAGAAACTAAAACTGGATGCTCAGAGATGGAAGCTATACATTTTTCCATATTCAATAAATCATTGACTCCTTCATCCTAAGCATCTGTCTTCCCCCGTCTCACCTCTCCCTGCTCTTTCCATCTGCAGAGCCCTCACTCACATCCCCTCTCACTCCCACCTCAGGACCCACCAGAGTGCCTTCTGCACACCCCATCCTCTCTTCTTCCAAACCCATTGCCAGATTCCTCCTGCTAAGCCACAGCTCTGCACCCCACTCCTGCCATCCTGGAGACTCGCCACTCTGGCTTTCCTTGACCTCACAGGACCCACCCTGGTTCTCCAGCCTGCTTCCTGCTGCACCCTTGACCTTCCTTCCCCTCTTGGTGGCTATCTTCCAGTACTGGGTGCCTGTTCCATCTCCCTCACTTTCCTCCCCTCCACTGCCTGAAATGCCCCCCCCTCCTCCCCACTCCATCTGTGTATCCACATTCTTCCCATCCTTTAAGACCCAACACAAACAACTCTTCTTTGTTGAACCTCTGCCGAGCAGAATGGTCCACTTGTGAGCTTGCCTTGCAAACTTATAATGTGTGTTTTCTAGTCCACTCATCTGGCCCGGAATCATATCTTCAGCGTTGAGTTTATGCTGTTGCCTTTTTCATGTGACTTCTTTTTCTTTATTTGCACACACACTTATATTTCTTCCCCCATTAAATTACTAATTCCTTGAAGATGAGGATCATGAGATTCAAAGATCATCTTTTCTTTTCTAACACTGCTCTCTGGTGAGGGGGTGGTGCATAATAACTGTTTGTTGAATGGACAGATGAATGTGTCTTTGTTGCAGTTTGGTGAATTTGAGATAAAGGAGTGGGACTGGGGGATAGGGAAGGAGGAATAATTTCAGAAGGAAAAAAGGAAATGATAAATATGGCTTTTTCCCTGTTCTCAACTTTATATGGAGAAGTGCATTCCAAAATGGAGAGCTGTTAGGGTTAGGATTGAAAGCTTTAAGAGAAATAACAGCCCAACAGAGGACACAAACACAGAGCCGGAGGCTTGAGTTACCTCGCAGCACTGCCCTTGACGCACACTGTAACTCTGAACAGTCACTTCTCTCTTTCTGTGTGTGTCTCTTTAAGTATAAAAAGAGAAATAATAATACTCACCAAAGACATTTTCAGAAGACTGCAATATCCTTGGATGAACAGCACTGCGTAGGGTGATGTGAGAATGCTATGTTTTCAGCACCTTTAAAATTATGTGCTCTTTGTGATTAAATTTTGGTCAGGCCACCAGCAAAATGTGGACATCATTTCACCAGTGTGGTTTGTCACTAAACTTGAAACCCAGCTTAAGGACAGAGGTGCATGTGAGCTGGAGAATAAATGGCGTGTGGGTGAGTCGACAGTCAGGGACCCTAAGAAGCAGGAGGAAAGCAGGCGTACGGGGTGAAGTCTGTCATTACAGCCAGAGCAGGCAGTAGCCATCTGAGCTGAAGATCCACTGGGGCCCATCAACCGCTTTCAGGACCAAGTGCTGGGTGAGCGTGAAAAGATAATGAAGGAGGTCTGGGAGTATTGCATTTAATTTGCACATCTCTGCATAAGAATTCAGTTTTATTCTCACTTATGAGACTGTAGATATCTCTTGGTTGACTTTGACATGTCCACATTTTCAGTCTTTTAAAATCTGCTTTCCCCTGTTGTCCTGATTTCTCCTTCATCATCCCTATCCCAATTGTTTTCCATTGCCTTGATGGGAAAGGATGACAGTCATGAACCACCACCTGATGAGAACCTCATGAGCCCCATATTCTAGTAACACACCCTTGGGGACAGCGCTGGTGGCCTCCCTCCCAGCCCTACCTGATTGAAGCCATTCCTGACATTCAGAGCAATCATCAGGGCTCCTGGTCACCCAAATTTTAGAACGAGGTCTCTACCCAGGACCATCCAGGCATCAGCAGCAGTAGATGGATGATCAATTCTAAGTGCAGAAAAGTCATGTCAAAAAACAGAATGCCTGTGCCCAACTCTACTTTCCAAAACCACATGGGCTGAATCCTCTATACGTGTGCTTAGTCATTCAGTCACGTCCAACTCTTAGAGACCCCGTGGACTGTAGCCTGCCAGACTTCTCTGCCCGTAGGATTCTCCAGGCAAGAATATTGGTGTGAGAGGCCATTTCCTTCAGGGCATCTTCCCAACCCAGGGATCCAACCTGGGTCTCCCCATTGTAGGCAGATTCTTAACTACCTGAGCCACCGGGAAATCCTATTTGGCTTATTTTAAAAGCAGCCCCCGGCCCACAGGGAAATTCTGATTTTTTTCATATAATCCTAAAAACATAAATAGTTTCAACCTAAATACCACCAGATTGTCTATTTGTGCTATTTAAGTTTGAAGGCAAGCGTTTTACTCTGAGACCTAGCAACACTGGAGCTTTCTCAACATGTTACAAAATTGACCGTCTGGAGTTTTTACTGGAAGTCAATGGGGACACACACAGAAAGGTCAGAGTGAGAGATACAAATTCATTTTGCATCATGTTTGTGTCAGTGTCATCAGTTGCATTAATTTGGTGATTGGGGGGCTTTTATTACGGAATTCTTTCATTCAAAGGTCAGAGTGTGTGTGTGCTCTAGGACCTGCTTACAGGGCCTTAAATAGAAGTGTTTTAGTAGCAGCTAAATACATCCACTACCTTTTCTTAATTTATATCAACCCTCAGGAAAAGTTGTCTATTTCATTACACTGATCAAGTTCATCCATTTAACACACACTTACTGAGGTCCTACTGTGTACAGAGCATATACAAGATACCTAGGAGCCAAGAATAGAGTAGAGAATAGGATGATTCCTTGCCTTGAAGAAGGGTTTACAGATAGACACCAATCAGTGCCTGGCTTAAAACTGCTGTACCCGCCCCCTGGACACGGCTGCTGGTTGATGTCCAGTGGGTGATGACTCCAGAAGCACCCATTTGGGCCCTTGCACACCTTCCTGCCTGGAGACCCCCTCCCCCTTGTCTTCGTTGCACATGGCAAGTACACTGACGTTCATCTTCCTCGTGGGTCACTTTGATCATGCAGAGAACATGTTATTCATCTTTGTATTGCTGGTGCCAAGGACAGAGTCCAGGCCTTATGAAGTGTTCAGTAAGTGCTTAGCAGATAGGCGGTGGGTGGGTGGATGGACAGATGGACAACTCCTAGATGGGTGTAGCTGTGTACAGTCAGAGGTGCTATGCGTGCGCCTATATTTCAGCAGATTCCTCACCAGGCACATGGTCCCAAGTCCCTGATGGCAGGGCTGGTATCATCCTCTCCATTCTCTGCTGCTCCGATGGCACCTTGGAGGGTCTGAGCACACAGCGACCTCAACAGTTCTGTGATGTTGCCTGATCTGTGAGTTTTCTCTCTGCTTTTTCCTCTTCAACAGCTTTACATTCAGCCCATGATGGGGGCTGGCCTGAATTATGAATGTTACCGGTTCGGCATCTCGCCTTCCACCAACGCACTGGTGATTGGTGCTACCGTCATGGAGGGCTTCTACGTGGTCTTTGACAGAGCTCGGAAGAGAGTGGGCTTTGCAGCCAGCCCCCTGTGCAGGTAAGTGATGCTCATGTCAGAGAGGGAACCTCAGGAGAGCACCTGATGTCAGATAACTGACCTGGAAGCAGGTCTTGATGACAGGTCAGTGGTGTTGAATTGTTTCACTCATGCCTGTCATCAACAATCAAAATCTTAGCAACAGAATGTACTGTGCAGGTTGCAGAAAGGAATCAGAATAATTCATGCCAAACTTTTAGTCCAGTGCTATTGTTTTTCAGTCACTAAGTCATGTCCGACTCCTTGAGATCCCATAGACTGCAACATGCCAGGCTTCCCTGTCCTTCACTATCTCCTAGAGTTTGCTCAACCTCATGTCCATTGAGTAGATTATGCCACCCAACCATCTCATCCTTTGTCATCCCTTTCTCCTCCTGTCCTCAGTCTTTCCCAGCATCAGGGCCTTTTCCAATGAGTCGGCTCTTCACATCTGGTGGCCAAAGTACTGGGGCTTCAGCTTCCGCATCAGTCCTTCCAATGAATATTCAGAATTGATTTCCTTTAGGATGGACTGGTTTGATCTCCTTGCTGTCAGTGCTGAGCACAGAGCAAATGCACAATGAATGTTAGTCTTTATAGTCATCTCTCATATTCAACTTAAAATGGTATCTCATACCAGGAATAATAATACTCTGTAGGACCTTGGGGATGAATTACAGTTTTTAGACAATGAAAGCAAAATGAATAAAAAGAAAAATCATAGATAAGCTGTGTATATTTTCTTCTTCAAAGATATCCTCATTATGAAATAAGAGTAAATGCCTGTCATTGCTATTTTCTGAATCCTAAAATCTTAAAACTAAGGAGTCCATTTTTCTCATAGAATGTTTCTGAGGAGATGATACGAGGATGACACAGCAGTATTATTCAGCAATGTCTAGCTTGACAACTGGCTGGCTCTTCAGAAAGACCAGGGAGAGGACAGTAAAGCTGATAGGGTGGTTAAACCCATTCCACTTGGAAGCATCTATAGAGTAAGCGCTTGAAACGGAGTGTTCCCGTAGCACATGGTTTAGAGGGAGGATCAGGTACTTCTGACTAATAGCTGAAGCAAGCAAGAAAAAGGCATATCTCACTAGCAGGAAATTGAATTGCTAGAGGGATGAAGAAAGCGTATGCACCAGGGTAGAGGCTGGGAGAGATGCTGCACTAAAGATAGGGTTTCAGAGGATGGGAAGCATCCCACTGCATTGGATTCGGGTTCAGGAACATCCTTGAGTTGTGCTGATACCATGTTAAAGGTGACTGATTGTTCAGTCACTCAGTCATGTCTGACTGTCTGTGATCCCATGGACTGCAACACGCCAGGTTTCCCTGTCCTTCACTATCTCCCAGAGTTTGCTCAAACTCAAGTCCATTGAGTTGATGATGCCATTCAACCATCTCACCTTCTGTCACCTCCCTCCCCTCAATCTTTCCCAGCATCAAGGTCTTCTCCAGTGAGTGGGCTCTTCACATCAGGTAGCCAAAGTATTGGAGATTTAGCTTCACCATCCATCCTTCCAAAGTATATTCAGGGTTGATTTCCTTTAGGATCGACTGGTTTGATTTCCTTGCTGTGCAAGGGACTCTCAAGAGTCAGCACCACAGTTCAAAAGCAATTCTTTAGCAATAAGGGGAAGAACAGAAATGTGAAGTAGATAAGAACTAACAATAAAAAGATAAAACAGAAGAAAATTGAGGGTTATAGTGAAATACATGACTATTACATAGTGAAGGAAAGAAAATATGAATTTGAATTTTAAAAATGGCCTTAAACATTAGCTGTAGATGTAGGACTGATAGGGAAGCTGTCGACCATCCTGGTAGCCTGCACTTGAACCAGACCTTCACTTTGACCTAAGACCAGTGGAGATATTTGGAAGGGAGTGAAGGAGGTGAGAGTATACAGGGAAAATGCCAAATGTTCACAGCTGACCTACACAGAAGGTGAGGTTTCAGTTTTTATTTCTTATTGTCTAAATTGCTAAATCATGGTCGTAAAATAGAAGCCCAGTAAATAAAGCAGGTAAGCGATGCTTCATATTCTCCTTTCAACAGCACTGGCTATTCCCACTAAGTAAAGTAACATGCAAGACAGAAGATAAACAGCAAATGGAAAAACTGTATCTGGACTATTGTTGTTTAATCTCTAAGTGATGTCCTACTCATGCAACCCCATGGAATGTAGCCCACCAGGCTCCTCTGTCCATGGGATTCTCCAGGCAAGAATACTGGAGTGGGTTGCCAATTCCTCCTTCAGGGGATCTTCCCGACCCAAGGATCAAACCCATGTCTCCCACATTGGCGGGCATATTCTTTACCACTGAGCCGCCAGGGAAGCCCATCTGGACTATAGGCCACTTCACATTCTCTGAAATAAACCATTCCACCCCATGCACGATTTGATGTCTTGCCGTATATCTTAAATACCAACATGGATTTCTTTGACTTTGCCTTAGTGAATAGACTCGGCACCTTGAGGTTTGTCACTTTTTCAGTCCTGAGTAAATGTTTACCTTTCAGCGTGTATTCACTCTTTGAACCAGCTAGATTATCACTGAAAGAGCGCTTTCTCTGCAACCTGAAACACTGCTGTATCTCCCATAACTCTTTGCCTTCTTCAACCCAGAGGATCAAAGAAATAGAGCAACTTTCTCTGCAATTTCTACTCTCTTGTTAAATACCATTAAAGTAGAGGCTACTATGGCAACAGCCATTAGATCGTCCACTTACTATATCAGAGAGCATAATCACTGCACGTTTCTGAGTGAATTGCTGTTGGAAATAGTTTAATATTAAGTGTCTCTAAGTAGAGCGGAAATGGTATGGACCTAACAGAAGCGGAAGATATTAAGAAGAGGTGGCACACAGAAGGACTATACAAAAAAGATCTTCACGACCCACATAATCACGATGGTGTGATCACTCACTTAAAGCCAGACATCCTAGAATGTGAAGTAAACTGAGCCTTAGGAAGCATCACTATGAACAAAGCTAGTGGAGGTGATGGAATTCCAGTTGAGCTGTTTCAAATCCTGAAAGATGATGCTGTGAAAGTGCTGTACTCAATATGCCAGCAAATCTGGGAAACTCAGCAGTGGCCACCACAGGGCTGGAAAAGGTCAGTTTTCATTCCAATCTCAAAGAAAGGCAATGCCAAAGAATGCTTGAACTACCACACAATTGCACTCATCTCACATGCTAGTAAAGTAATGCTCAAAATTCTCCAAGCTAGGCTTCAGCAGTACATGAACCATGAACTTCTAGATGTGGATTTAGAAAAGGCAGAGGAACCAGAGATCAAATTGCCAACAGCCACTGGATCATCGAAAATGCAGGAGAGTTCCAGAAAAATACTTACCTCTGCTTTATTGACTATGCCAAAGCCTTTGACTGTGTGGATCACAACAAACTGTGGAAAATTCTTCAAGAGACTGGAAAAACAGTCCACCTTACCTGCCTCCTGAGAAATGTGTATGCAAATCAAGAAGCAACAGTTAGAACTGGATATGGAACAGATGGTTCCAAATTGGGAAAGGAGTACCTCAAGGCTGTATATTGTCACCCTGCTTATTTAACTTATATGCAGAATACATCATGTGAAAAAGTGGACTGGATGAAGCACAAGCTGGAATCAAGATTGCCAGGAGAAATATCAACAACCTC